>CM041209.1:53603472-54907222 GCA_023065735.1 Coffea humblotiana | reverse complement strand
ATGATAAGGATTATGTCGATATGTAGGAGCCCACTAGAAGTTTGATGAGACACACACTCAATTCACCAACAAGAAATTGCATACTCCTGGTTCTACAGTGAACAAGGTAATATGCAGAGGGAAATTGAGGAGGTTAAAGACAGTGTAACGGCTGAATTCAACCATGAAATTAGGAAGGAAAAAATGGATTGTAGGGAGAGAGATGAAGTGGTGACTATCAAAGCATTTTTCTTTTCTTAATGGATCTAGCAGCAAGAGTCTGTGTATATGAAGGGCAGGACAAATTTTTGGTTGAATTTGCAATTAAAAATTTAAGTTTGGAAGTGACATTGATTCATGCAAGCATGCAGTCCCTGAATATATCCGGTATTTGGTAGACTTGGAGAAAGACTAGGAATTGAGGATGAAACTCAATAGAAGGCTTAAAAAAGTCCGGTATTCTTGATTTTAACAAGAATTTTATCCTTGCTTCGTATTAATTGTGCTCTGTGGTTATTCATGTGTGCATGCATGTTATATTAATTTTTGGATCATTTTGCCATCATAACTTGCCAGACCCAAGAAAAGAAAAGTAGCATTGCATCAGATGAATCTAATATGCATGTTATATTAATTCTTGGATCATTTTGCCATCATAACTTGCCAGACCCAGGAAAAGAAAAGTAGCATTGCATCAGATGAATCTAATATATTTTAAGTGAATATGTCTCTATGTAGCTGAGTATAGTACTTTAGTTATTAGACTGGATTTTGACTAGTTTCAGTGCTACTGTAATTTGCGAACAAGATAAGATTTTTAAATCTATGCGTGTTCTTAGCAACTTAAGGCAATTTCAATTAGAGAAACTAAAATAAGATATCATGGATATGACCTTTAGGAATTCTATTAGGTTTGTAGAGTTTGGAGCTTTAGAAATTTGGTTTTGAGGGTTCACAGAGTAGTTACCTTGCTTTTAGTTGATCATTGAAATGACTAGCTGTGATTCATGCTTTCTAGTTGATGTCTAAGAGAGGAGGAATAATGGTTGCTTCTTTCTTTCTTTCTTTCTTTCTTTTTTTTTTTGAGGTGAGTAGGGGCGGTCACCCTAGCATTTGAGATCAGGATACACAACTAGTTGAACTTTTGGTCAATTACCATTGGCATTTGTTAGAGTTGGACTATTGAATTGGTTCATGTATTCTGTGGAGTATACCTCCGGTAATGTTTCAGTTTCATTAAATGAAACTGTGACATCTAGTGCTTAGGTGGACTTGATCTATCTTGGTTATTAGTAATATCACTTGGAGATTAACTGATTCTTTTATTTATTTTGTACCTTTTTGTGCTTTCTTTTCGAGATTAAATTTGAGCTTAATTGATTCTACCGATCACAACTTTCTTACCTCGAAAAGACATTAAAAAAGGGCTCGGACCATTCGATGCCACTGATATGATAATTGCACGATATATGCAAGGCCCTTAATTCCATAACACATGTAGAGTGTAGACTCTTACTAAAAAAGTACTATAAACATTTTTTTTCTAAGCTGTTCCGCTTTTTTACCAAAAAAAAAAAAAAGAAGACTACCCAATTAGGGGCTAAAATTTCCAAAAAGAATACTCTCTTAACAATTTTACATTTAAACTAAATAGTTGGTGGGTCTAGATTATGGCAAACAATACACAAATAATAGAGAACTAGCTTGTGTAACTAACAAAAACAAAAGACGGTATAACCGCCTAAATACCCCATGAAAATAACATCAATTCTGTTAATATGTGGAACTATCTGTATATAATAAGCCTGTCTTAATATTCAAAAATGACTTAAAAGTTCTTGTGTAATTGACACAAAAGAAAAAAAAAGTTACTTATGAGTAGAAAATCAAATATACATAGGGAGAATATCCTAAAGGAAAGATTTTAGGATGGGGCTAAATCCACACCTCACAATCTAAAGATGCATTTGATAAAATTGAAATTTTAAAACTAAAACCTGAAATATGAAAACTGAAATCTGAACTATTAAATTGTTGAATTGTTAAGTATTAAATTTGATATATTTGAATGTATATCACATTAAATAATAAGTAAATAGGTTATCACTTATTTTTCGGAGTAAGTTTTACCCAAAAAACTCAGTATCACTTAATTAATTTAATTAATTCAAATGTTCTATTTTTTGTTATCAAGTATGTCTGAACATGTTAAGATGTAAACCTATTAAATTTAAGTGCTGAATTGAATTATCAAACAGGATCTAAATCCATACTCTTATAATCAAGTTAACCAAAACACCCATAGCATTTATAGACATTCTCCACAATCTAAATTCACACTCTTATAATCAAACTAATCAAAAATCCCATAGCATTTATAGGGCATGGTAGAAACTTTTTCAATAAAAAAATTAGCCATTTTTTTGGTGAAAATAGATGATGCTAATTTGGATTTAAAATTTACATCATTGTGAATGGTCTTAAAATTTATGACATTTTTTTCATTCACTTTAATGGCATTTATTTTTCCTCTTATTTGGTGAAAAGAATGTTTATTTCTCTTTTATCATGTATGAGGAGATGAAAGATTTTTTTTTAATTGTGTTAAGAAAATATGTTTACCTATTTGGTACATTGCATTTCAAAGTTGATTGAAGTATTATTTTAAAAAACACTAGCAGATGAATAATTAGAATGATGTTATCAAATAATTTCAATTAATTAAACTTTATAATTGATTTTTTAAACATCTCTCACTGTATGAAAGATAAGTTTTGTATTTAAAAAAGTTTCTATCAAATTCCTATGAACTTTATTATCATCTTAATGCTAGGGAGGTGGATTTAGACAGAGATGGTGAGGATGTAGTCTTGTCTTATCTAAATCTCATGCACTTGGCTAGTTAAATGTACCATTATCGATAATGTCCAATGCTCATAAAGAGATTGGACTAACTAAACTGATAACCAGCGCTTGCAATAATCAATAATCAATATCATAGTCTAATTTAAAGATTCATTTAGGGTTGCGGTGCTTTTGGTTAAAAAGCACTTTTGGGCACTAAAAGTATTTTAGAGGTACTTGGTAAATATCTTTTCATAAAATTAGAAGTGAAGTTTTTTGTGTTAAAAGTACTTTTAGCAAAAACTCAAATTTGGTATTTTTAGATTAACTTTTGTATTTTAAAAGTAAAACATTAAATTTAATCATTTTATCCTATATTATGAACTAAATAAAGAGATAAATATATTTTAAAAACTTCAAATTACACATTATCCAATACAATAAATACTTATTGAACTATGTATCCAAATAATATACTTTAAAGCACTTAAGTATTTAATAAGCACTTTTATTAAAAACTCTATTAGTTGAAGTATTTTTTGATAAACTATCGCAACCCCAAATAGACCCTAAAAGAATTTAGCCTAACTTCCATAACCTTTTGTAATATCAATTTCTTGAATGCCTATATGTAATATTTCAAACACTTTTTCATTTTAAAATAAAATACTAGACAGACATACACATTTTTGTGGTCTTTTTATTTTTGTATTTAATTCTCTTGTTTAGCAAAGAGGTGGATGGTAAACCATAGAGGGAAAGGGGAAAAGGATTCAAGAGTTCATTTAATTTTATTAGTTAATCTTGAGCATGTGTTAATCTTGATGCAAACCTGAACACATGTGAAGCTTGGGCAAGATCAGTATGTGTTAAATTGTACACACATGAAGCTTATGTTCAAATAATAAATACTTTAATAAGTGTACATACTTGGATACAATCAATGTCCCAACAACTAAATTGAATGAATTTTTGTGTGCTTGGGCATTTAAGATAAATATTTAATTTTGTCCGAACTTTGGCTCACTTTGGGCCAGCTCAACACCAGTGTTATTGATCTTAGCTTACACCTGAGATGGATTGAGTATTGGGTGAGATGGCGAGGGATCGTTCCTTGATAGCTTGAAGTCATGACCTGTCGGTTACAGGTGAAACGTTTTACTAGTTAGGTTGCACTTTCCCTGACTCAAATTCATAACCTGTCAGTCAGAACGTCTTACCAACTACACTGCATTTCGTTGCTAGGCATCATTTGTTTGGTAACGTTTATGTTTCATTTTTTTTCCCAGAAGATAGCTACAAACAGAAACAAAAAAACTACCTTTGATTGCAAATGCAAACTCATATAGATCAACATAGCAAATTATTAGAAATTTTTTGCTTGTAGTCAGACAGGATGCACTCTGGTTTACTTTGGGCTGGCTCAGAGCCCGTTGGCAAGCCAGCACATGAATGTCTCATAATATTGGCCCATTTGACTCCTCAATCCCAACTGCCATTTTCCTTGTCAGGCTGGCCAACTACTTCTAATAGGGTCTTGGGTCTATAGTTTTAGGGATAATTTCAGAAACCTCCCTTGAGGTTTTTGACAATTTCACTTGCCTCTCTTAAAATTTGTACAATTATATAAATCTCCCTTGAAATTAAGGTTTTGATAATAAAATTAGTGCAATTAGAAAAAGTAATATTAAAACAATATTTTAAAGAGAGAGATGAAATTTTTATTTCACAAATACCCCTTATACATGTATATAAATTGTATTAATAAAAGAATGAAAATAATTCAAAGTTAGAAACAATTAATGCACACATTCCACTACTCAAAATGTTCACATTCAATAAAATTAGACAATACAAATAAACAACAAAACTATACTAATGATCACAAGATTCAACAAAACAAACTAATCATCTCTTTTGACATGACTTTTGCCATGATTCTTGTAATTTTGAATGAGCCATTCTGCATTCTTTTATCTTCCTTGAGAGTTTGGCTGGAAAAGATGTTCTCATAAAGTCAGTGATCCTAGCAATGCCAAATTATGCCATGGCATGTTTTAGACTTCTGAAAGGACTGTGCAAGGATATTTATAAGAGCATAGCTAATTTTTGGTGAGAAAGTCACCAACAGGACAGGAAAATGCACTGAATAAGCTAGAAGAAACTAACTGAGGTCAAAGGGAGAAGGGGACTAGGTTTCAGAGACTTAGAAGCCTTTAATGAAGCTTTGCTTGTTAAGCAACTTTGGAGGACCATCTCTTTCCCCAACCTGCTTATGAGTAAAGTAATCAGGGCTAAATATTTAAAAGATCCTAAAGCTTTGGAAACTCACCCTCCTCAATCAGCATGGAATCAAAGACTTAGAAGCCTTAAATGAAGCTTTGCTTGTTAAGCAACTTTGGAGGATTATCTCTTTCCCCAACCTGCTTATGAGTAAAGTAATCAGGGCTAAATATTTAAAAGATCCTAAAGCTTTGGAAACTCACCCTCCTCAATCAGCATCTTGGACATGGAGAAGCATTCATAGTGCATGGAACTTGATCCAACAAGGGCTGTGGAAAAAAGTTGGAAATGGAAAGCAGGTGAATATATGGAAGGATAGATAGGTAATAGGCTCTGAATCAGGAAAAGGATCTATGATATGCCCTCCAAATTATCAACTGCAAACAGTGGACCAGCTGATACAAGAGGAAAGATGGAATAAAGAAATCCTATAGCAAGTCTTCAATCAAAAGGATAAAGCGTAAATAGCCAGCATGCCTCTAAATTTGTTCAAAAGACACGATAGATTCTTTTGGAGTTTCTTTTAGTCTGGAGTCTATATAGTGAAGACAGGCAATGCAATGGCTGTGCAGGAGAGCAATAATGACAAAAGAAGACAGAACCTGGAAGAGGAAACAAGCTGAGAAATCAAAATAATATATGGAGATGATAGGAGGCTGTAGCTCAGACAGGAACAAAGGAACAAGGCATGGAACAAATCAACCTGACAACAAGCATCCTATAGTAGATATGGAAAGCAAGAAACAAGTCAGTGTTTGAACAGGAAAAAGGAGAAGCAAGAGACATAGTCTTGAAGGCACAACAAGAATGGATTGAATTTGAAAAAACAACAAGACAGGAAACAACAAGGAAACAGGAAGAAGCAACTCCAAATCAGATAAAGCAAACAAGTTTAATCTCACAAGAGGGAATGATTACAACAACACGGATACTGCTATAAACACAAGGATAATTAGAACAGGGAAGGGAATCATCATAAGACACTGGACAGCAAATATTCTAAGAGCAACGGGAGTAGCGGAAAGGAAGAAGGGAGAAGCTCTAATGGAATAAACTTTAACCATTAGATTGGCACTCCAAATGGCAAGAGAAGTAGGCTGGAAGAAAATTGCAATCCTAGCAGACTGCAAAACAGCCACTGACTAAATTAGAAGCAACAATGTGCAGGATGGTCATCTAGCAACTATACTAGAGGAAATTGAGGAACTAACACAACGTTTTGAGCATTGCACAATTTCTTTTGTACCTAGAACAACTAATATAGCAAGTCATATGCTAGCACATTTTGCAACAAAACTAATTAATGACATAGAATGGGTAAATGATTTTTCAATATGATTAATAGAAGCAGTTAAGAAAAATAAGAGGGTTGTTACCCCTTTTTATAATTTATTCTTATATTATTAAGTGTTAATATATATAATGATATTACTGTTTGTTGAAAAAAAAAAAAGAATGAACCTTCTTCCCTTCACGAGTGAAATTCATTCTATTCGAACAGGATAGGAGGCAGCTACACTGTTGGGTTAAGGACTTGGAATGATGATTCCCGATAACGCATTCAAATGACTGATCTAGGGATATGCATTCGATACAAATTCGATTATTCAACTATTTGAATTTAGTTTTTTTCCGATTATTTCACTTGTAAAACTCTAAATCGCTTTCAATTTTAAATTGGAAATAATCGAATTCATTCGGTTACCAAATTGAATTCGAAAACGGTCATGAAACCGGTTATAATCGAATTAGATAATAATGTCCAGATAATTAAATGGAACTCACTTGTGTAGTTCTATACTCTTAATCGGTTATAATTTACTAATAATGTATTGCATTACACTTATATTTATTCTTATATTTTATATAGATTAAATGCTTAATTTGCAAATAATTTGATTGTTTTTCAACGGTGAATGCTAATACACTAATATGTTGACATGCAATTCATAGACATTCGTTTAGATTGTTTAATCATACTGTTTAGTTGTCTACGTTTAAACAAGATTAGTGATTAGAAAATATAAATTCACATATTGTATATGTAATGTAAAATTAAAGTATACTAATACTTGCAAATTAAACATTACACGTTCAAATATTTAACAATCCAAACATGAATGATGAACCAATATCTAAATTCTAATTACTAATTATGTTTAATATTTAGTACTATACTTATACTTGTTATCTAATGAAAAAAATGCAGTTTTGATACCTAAACATTGGCACATGAGCAAAGTTAGTCCCCAAATTTTGGACAAAAACAAATATAGTACCCAAACTTTCAACCTTTTAACACATTTAGTACCCTTGATGGTTTTTTCCAAATTACTACTAGAAAGAGTTATGTGATAGTTACATGTCTGGAAACCACCAGTCTTTGAGCGGGTGGCCACCATTAAGCCATTAAAAACTTGGTGGGGCGGGAGGCAAGGGTTCGACCCTTACCTTCCACGAATTGCCATATTAAGTGGCTTTTTAAAAAATTTAGATGGGTACGTAGTGCACCCGTCTGATCCAGTGGTGGTTTAGTCTCCACCAACCCCCCTAGACCTAGTTGGGTCTCCCTCATAGATTAGGATAGTGTAGGATACTATAGACAAAGTGATGATTGACCAAAAAAAAAATAGTTACATGTCTGGCAACTAGTGTATAAAAAAATGCCAAAAAAATGTAAAATATGCTTTTGTTAAAATTAGTCCTTACCCTTAGTGTTAGAAAAATATTTTACTTGATAAAATTAGTTGTCCTTAAATTTAATAATTAGTGTCAGAAGAATATTTACGTTTTTTTTTACACTTTTTTTATACAATAATTGTTAGACATATGACTATCACGTGACTTTTTCCGATAACAATTTGAAAAAAATCCATCAAAGGTACTAAATGTGTACAAAAGTTGAAAGATTGGATACCAGATTTATTGTTGTCGAAAATTTGGGGACTGAAACTGCTCTTGTGTCAAAGTTTGGATATCAAAACTGCAATTTTCTCTTATCTAATTCTATTTATGTATAAAAGGGTAAGTAATATAGTTATGTATTATTGTATATTTGTATTATTATAATAATAATATAATAAATATTAAAATAGTATATTTTACATCATTATATATTTTATTATTATAGGTACATGATAATATTATATTCTATCTATTATTAATAGCTTTTACCTATATAATCTATTAATAGTGTATAGCATTTATCAATATAATATATAAATTTATAAACTATTTTGGTATTCGAATGCTCTAATACGGTACCCTATTTCATTTTATCGAATTTAAATCCGAAATCAATTATTCTCAAATTGATAATTTCATTACCTATTTCATACCATATTAAAATTCGATGAATTTGATAAATATCACTTTTATACCAAATTATCAAATATCCGTTTTCAAATTATCAATTAAATTTGAAATCGGTATGAATTCGGTTGTTACCAAATTTGCTCACCTGATCGGACTTCGTCTTTTTCCTTTTTTTTTTGGCCCTTTTCTTTCCCCACGCGATGGTAGCTTTCTAACCGAGATTCTATGCTTCTCAGTATTGAATACTGGCCTATTTACTTCGCTCGTCAAATTTTATTTTCAACGAGCTTTAAATATTGTTATTAGTATTACTGGGATGAGTGTTTTCAAGGGCTTAATCGAAACCTTAGGCTCGATATTCAGTTCCGATTATTCTTCGTCATCATCCTCGTCGTCATATCTATCCAGCGATCGACGCCCTTCAGGGATGGACGGAGTCTCCGGCGGCGTTGCTACTGGGAACGAGCGGGCAGCGTATAAGATCAAAGGCTACTTTGACTTGGCTAAAGAGGAGATTGCCAAGGCCGTTCGGGCTGAAGAGTGGGGATTGGTTGAAGATGCGATCTCCAATTATCAAACCGCTCAGAGAATTCTCGCTGAAGCAATTTCTATTTCTGTTCCTTCTTATGTCACTTCTGGGTATCCTAATTTTGCCCCAATTTTAGTGGGTTAGCTTTGTAATCCGTAATCTGTATTGAATTGTTTCGGTATCATGTCTAGGTTTTTCAAAATTTCAACGCTGTTAACCTTGTTGTTAGATATGCTTGTACTTTTGTTCAACCTACAGCTTTTATGTGTGTAGTGGTCGGTGTAGTGTGTTAGACAATTCGTGATATGTTTCTGTGCAGCTGAGTGTGGTGTGTGCTTTAGTTATTAGACTGGTTTTTGACTAGTTTCAGTGCTACTATAATTAAATATGTGCATGTTCATAGCAACTTACAGCACTTTGAATTAGAGAAACTAAAATAAGATATCATGAATACGGCCTTTAGGTATTCTAATAGGGTGCTAGAGTTTGCAGCTTTAGAAATTTGGTTTTGAGGATTCAGAGAGTAGTTAGTTTGCTTTTGTTGATCATCAAAATGGCTATCTATGATTCGTAGTTTCTAGTTGATGTCTAAGAGAGGAGGAATAGGGGCTTCTGCTTCTTCTTTTTTTGTTTTTTTTGGGGGGGGGTCACTCTGGCACTTAACATCAGGACGCATAACTAGTTGAACTTTTGGTCAATTTTAAATCAGGATATTACCATTGGCAGTTGATAGAGTTGGATTATTGAATTGGGTCATGTAGTAGGTAGAGTCTACCTAGGGTAATGTTTGAGATTAAACTGGGACATCTGGTGCTCAGGTGGACTGTTGATCTACCTTGGTTATCACTAATGTCACTTGGAGCTTAATTGATTCTATTATTTATTTTGTACCTTTTTTGTGCTCTTTTTTCGAGATTAAGTTTGAGCTTAATATTTGGTTAGCTTACTTTTCAAAAGGAGGCAAAAGCAGACAATTGCTAAGAATTTGGGGAGCTGGTTTTCCTATTTGCTGCTTTTCCTTGTCTGCTATGTGTCAAATAAATGGAGTAATGTAATGAGTTGCTTCTTTGTTGTCACTTCAATTATTTACCAACAGTGAACAAGAGAAGGTGAAATCTTATCGTCGGAAGATATCACAATGGCAGGGGCAAGTTTCTGAGAGACTACAAACTTTAAGCCGAAGAGCAGGTGGTTAAATTTATCGTTAATTTGAACATATTTATGCATTTCATCAATCTTAGGACACTTCTCGTGTGTTCTTTTATTGATGTCTATCCTTTTTCTTCCTGATTTAGGTGGCGTATCGACAGTGAAGGTATGAATTGCTTCTTATCATGTGTAAGTTTAGGGTGTGATAGATTTCTTTTATTGTTTTACTTGTAATGTTTATGCACATAGAAAGATCCATGTAGCCCTTGTTATGATTATGAAATTGCATTTTTTTTTTGTGTCTCACAGCTTGCAATTTTGGCTTTTCACTCAATTTTTCTTAGCCGTAAGATGATAGAAAGCTGAAAAGAAGATTTAGTGAAGCAGGGATATGTTTTTATAAATGTGTTATTTCATATTAACTAACAAAAACTTACAGTCTGCTTCATTTTCTGTTTGGTGCATTGCCTCCTTGTAGCAAATCTCTGCAGTATGACTTGGTTGTTATAATTTTAAAGGATATTGCCCTGCAGATATCTTAATAACTACACTTATTATGAGTACCGCAAGCTTGTTGAGATTCACTTTAAAGAAACCATCCCTTGACGGACAAGAAGCAGTGGAACTTTGTTCTTCGCTGTAGAAGTGTGGCATGGTACTTGTGAACATGCTTTTATGCACGTACTAAGCTGTTAGAAGGTTACATGATCCGACCATTTATTTCTGACCTCCCCATAAGATGTCAATTTATGCATGATGTCACTGCTGAGTTGGATGAAAATATTTGATTAATTAATGGCATGGGCTACTTAGTCTTAAGTTGTTAACTGTTGTCTCTGTGGATCCCTGGAAAAATCATGTCAGAATTCTGTAGTAAGTGAGAATGTCCATTTCTAGCATTGTTCCACGTTGAGTAATAGTGACAAATGTTTTTTTTTTTTTTTTTTGCTGGTCAGTTTCCGTAATACATCTTTAAATCTTCTGTCTAGAGTAGTGCACCTCAGTTGCAAAGTGGTGTAGATGCTCAAGCGACTTCTTATTCCAGAAAACCTACATCACAGAAGCTTTCTAGTAAGAATAGCAATGGATCTGTCACGAGGAATCAGAAGAATGGTGCCTCGAGTGCAAAACCTTCCCAGGAAGCTGATAGCAGTTATGATGCAAAATTGGTTGAAATGATCAACTCTGTGATTGTAGACAGAAGCCCTTCTGTGAAGTGGGAAGACATTGGTAGAAGCTGTGAAACATATTGTCTTTTGTAGATATGCTCTTTCAGCTTGTGTGTTTACTGAAACTTTGCTTGCAGCCGGCCTTGAAAAGGCCAAACAAGCCCTGTTAGAAATGGTTATTCTTCCAACTAAAAGAAAGGACCTCTTCACTGGCCTACGAAAGCCAGCTAGAGGTATGACAAAAATGTAGTTTATGTTGGTTTATATCCCTTGTAGCGCCAATTTTTTTTTATTTGAATGTAATTTTACTTTTGTTTTGCAGGTTTGCTTCTTTTTGGTCCACCTGGTACTGGAAAGACCATGCTTGCTAAAGCAGTTGCTTCAGAGTCACAGGCAACTTTTTTTAATGTTTCTGCATCTACACTGACCTCAAAGTGGGTGTGTGTCTTTTCCTAGTGATTTGCTCTGTGGACTGGGCTTTTCTGTCTTTTTTTTTTTTTTAAAAAAAAAAAAGAGAGAAACCAGAAGTCATCTATGTCAATTGCAGGTTGGAGAGGGCGAAAAACTTGTCCGCACGCTTTTTGCTGTTGCTATTTCTAAGCAGCCATCTGTAATTTTTATGGATGAGGTATTTTACTAAATCAAAATGTTGCAGCTGTAAATGTGTTTTGTTCTCTTATGTTACACATGATATTGCTTGCATTGCACTGTGGCGACCTTTGTCTCCAGAAGAACTTGCTGGGGAAAGAAGGAAACTGAAAGAAAATTAACTGAAAAATAGAGTGAAAACAAGTAAAAATAGAACTGTAGTTACACTACAGAGGGAAAATGCTAGTCACAGTAAAGTTGCTCATTCACCGAACTGCACCTTTTAATTTTTAACTCTTCATTATTTCTGTTTCGATTTAAATTGTGTGGCGATTGTTATGAGTTCATTGTAAGAAGTTTTACTTTGCATGTTATTCAGATATAAAGGGTGAAGAGGATCAGCAAGGACTAGTGAACTATGAAATTTCCTAGGCTAGTGCATATTACCACATACAGTCCTTTGCTTGTCATCAGCATTTAACAAATGATATTTAGTTCTTACCCACCCCTTTTTTCATCATGCTTTCCTGTGATTGTCCCCTCTCTCTCTGACATACACGCACACAATAACGCAAAAAAAAAAAAAAAAAGGGCACACTGAGACTTGTCCAAAAGTATTGACCAAGCGTTGTTTTTAAAATTTCTATTTTCACAGCAGGAAACTTACTAGCGTATTACATGGTTATCAGATTGATAGTATTATGTCCGTGAGGATGTCAAATGAAAATGAAGCAAGCAGAAGATTGAAATCTGAGTTTCTAATACAATTTGATGGAGTTACATCAAATTCTGATGATCTTGTTATTGTAATTGGTAAGTTTTGTGTTGATTGTAAAGTTTGATCAATTGATCTGTTGAATTCCTTGGGCAAATGGCCATCTATTTGTATAAAAATAAACACATTGATACTTGTGTTTATGTTTTGGCAGGAGCTACCAACAAACCACAAGAGCTGGATGATGCAGTCCTAAGGAGACTGGTTAGTAGCTGCTGCATCAATTTTCTACTGCTAAGCATTAGGGAAAATAAGACTGCAAATTGCAAAAAATAATTGAATAATGAATGAGAGAACATATTATGTGTGCATCTCCAAGTATATTAATTCTTACTCCTGACTTTAAAAAAATTGGTAATTGTGGCATGCTTTTAAATGGAAACCAGAACCTGCATTTTTGTTTCCCAATTGGGATATTTTGAAATTTATTATGGAAGACCTTTCTTGGATCACTTCTTCAGAAGATTATCTTGAAAAATGGAAAGAAACAAAACTGACTTGCTATCTTTTACACGAGACATGTTAACTGATTTTTATCCTTTGCTGTGTTGCAACAATGAAATCCCTAATCAGGTGAAGAGAATATACATCCCACTGCCAGATGCAAATGTTAGAAAGCAACTTCTGAAGCACAAACTCAAGGGCCAAGCATTTTCTTTGCCTGGTGAGTAAATTTCTCGAATGAATGCAGCATCTTTTTTTTAAGGTTTCAGGAGTATACTTTCAGAAGTATAAATTAAGCTTAGTGGCACTGAAGCCTTTTGTTATTATAATCTGTAAAAGTAAATAAATAAGCAAAAGCTAAATCCATTTTCTCCCAAACAATTTCATTAAAGGCGTTTTATATTTACAACTCAAATGACATATTACCATTCTAGTAAACATGATTGGATTTTTTGGATGAGGAAAAAGTCCATGCCGTAGAAAAGTGAAGATATTAAATTGTTAGTTATATGGCATGTTCTCTCTTCTTAATCTCATCTTTCTTTTTGTCTCGTTGCATCAGATGGAGAGCTGGAGAGGCTCGTGAAAGAGACAGAAGGTAACATTACTGCTTTGTTGTCTTAACTTTTACCTGGGACTTGAGGGTGGGGTTCCAGCTTAGTTTTTGAAACAGACGCAAATTGATGAAAATCTGACAAGGAGGACTGAATCTGGGGTTGGGAATTGAGAACCTGAAATTTCAGATGAGCAAATAAATTAGTTTGCTCAAGCCAGATTATGCTGAGGACATAAAAGATTAATTATTCTTGGTAAGTAGTATTTTATATAAAGCTCACTTGCACAGGATACTCTGGAAGCGATCTACAAGCCTTGTGCGAGGAAGCTGCAATGATGCCCATTAGAGAGCTTGGTGCAAATATCCTAAATGTCCAGGCAAATCAAGTGAGTGAGTTTAAAATGTATTATTTTCAGATCTTTAGTTTCATGCCTCTCTGTTTCATGTTCCAAACCCCTGAGGTGGTATTTAATTTCATGACTTGTCCAACTTCCTTTTAGTTTTGTGCATCTTTTTCTGCTAATGCAATTTCTGTGTCAAGGAGATGTGACCATTTAATCCTTTTTCAAGTTTCATTCTCTGTTGCTGTTCTTTTGTATAGCATCTTAAAATTTTCTTTCTCCTTAATGCTTCTTCATCCTTCTCTGGAAAGTGCCCTTTTTTTTATTTTGGACTCCATCTGCATCATTTAGTCCGTTGCCAGATTTTTATGCTATGTATTATGTACCGGGAGGAAAGATTCCATTAAGGTGTGCGTTTCAATGTGCAGGTAAGGTGTTTGAGATATGGAGATTTTCAGAAGGCAATGACTGCAATCAGACCTAGCCTGCAAAAGAGCAAGTGGGAAGAACTTGAACAGTGGAACCGGGAGTTTGGCGCTAACTGATCCGTCGTACTGCTTACAGAGCTGTTCCAAGTCAATTAGCTTGAGAAAGTTGCAACAACATTTGAAGGAAAGTGCAGTGTAGCAAAGCTGCTTTGAGATGTAAAGGTCGCATGGTCTCATAAGTCGGATGTGCAGTTATTTATAGCTTACCTGAAACCCAAATTCATTGTCATTTATGTGTATATGGAATTGTAATTTAAGCCTTAAAAATTCTCAAAGTAAAGCATGCATGTACATATATACGTCCAGAATCTCTCAATACCGTCTTGTGCATGTGCTAAGCATCTAAAAGTTTGGTCAAAGCACAATGGATCTAAAAAACACGTACAATAGTTACTGCAGAAAACATGCATCTTTACCTAATCTGTGGCATTTAATTCTAGTGGTTCATATAGTTTTGAGCTCAGAGACCTCATCAGTGTAGTTCAAGCTGCAAATTTATGGACCTGACTTGTATTTGACTGGCTCTATGGTTTCCATTCTCCAGTAACAGAAGATGCTTTTTTGTAATTTTCAACAGAGATACTTTGCAAATCTTTGTTGACAAACTACTATTTGGAACGCTGTAGTGGTCCAACTGTATTCAAAGGGTTACCATGGTTTGACTTTCTTGTACTTGACATGTATTTTAGTTCGTCAAAATAGCTTATCCTGTTGTTTTTTCAATTCTATTTTTTGGACATGGTTGATAACATGAACACTAAGTTAATTTTCTATAAATTTAATGGTCCAAAAAAAATCCCAAAAATAAAAAAAATTATTACCAAAATCAAGAATAAGAGACGGACGAAGTCAGTCCCCAGTTGAGGAAGTACTGAAGCAAGGAGTAGACAGGCAGGAAAGATCGCATTGGTCTAACTGCAAATATTTGGTGGCAAATATGGAAGAATAGAAATAGGAGGGAGTTTGGTGATCAGCACTCCCACCAGCCATTAAGAATCATCCGAAAAGCTCAAAGAGAATGGCTGGAACAAGAGGAAGCAATGACTAAAAGAAATAGATTGAGCACAACTGAAACAGCATTACCTCAGGAATGGCACCTGTAGGAAAAGGACGCAGAAGGAACCATAATATTAAGGATTGCAACTCAAGGTGAGCAAAGATACCCCCCCCCCCCCCCCCCTCTCTCTCTCTCTGTCTCTTCATGGGGAAGGGGGTTACAACAATGGAAAATTCCAATTCAATAATAGATTGCTAGGCATTGAAAGAAAGGACCTCTGGATGCAAGAGTGTAGATGATGCGGTTGCAGCCAAACTGGCCATGTGTAAGGCAGCAAAGCAGCAGTGGAGGAAAATTGACATTCAAATCCAGAAACAAGTACTTTTGGAACTAGTATCATCCCAAAGAGCACAGGACAGTAGGTTGGCTACGAGTGGTGGAAGACATCAAAAGTTTGAAAGTGTTGTTTCAAATGTCGTCTTTTTGTTTAGTTAGAGAAGATAGAAATATAATTAGCCATAAAATTAGTAAGGATTAATATTTCCTATACTGACAGTGTATACACTATCAACGTTGGATGAAAGACAACTATGCAAAATTCAATTTTTGCATAGGTGTCATGGATCCAACGGTGATAGTGTATGCACTGTCAATGTAGGTAAGATTTACTCAATTAGTAATTATGCTTTAGACATAAATTCTACGTGTAGTTAAACACCTTTATATAGTTTTGATCGACCATTTGCTCACCAATGTAAACTGTTGTACAATCAATACAAATCTCTTAATGTTTAAAAAAAAAAAAGAAAAAAAGAAGTACTGTACTAGTAACGTGATTAGCCATAAAATTAGTAATTATGTTTTAGATATAAATTCTATATGTCACTAAACACCCTTATATAGTTTTGATCGAACATTTGCTCACCAATATAAACTGTCGTATAATCAATACAAATCTCTTAGAGTTAGTTTGGGAGGAAGAAAATGGATAGAAAAGAAAGGCTTTGAAAGGATTATAAATTTTTTCCATCGTTTGAGAGCCAAAAAGAGAAGGAAAAAAAAGGATTTGGAAAGACTTCACTTCTCTCTGTGTATTGGAAAACTTTCCGCCCAAAGTTGGGCCGAAAAGGAAGGAAGGGACGGTGCTTTAAGTGAATTTTTTGATATGACAATATTGCCCTCAAAATCATGATACAAATTTTTAATTCCCAATGAGTCCCTCAACTTACTTGATTCATATTTATTTACAAAATTACAAAATAACCTATTTGAGCATCTTTTCTTTTTATCTATTTTCAACTCCCAAACAAAAGAAAATCACTTACCTTCTTTTCCTTTTTAAAACTCTCGAACAACTTAAATAGAAATTTAAATCATTTCCCATCCTTTCTCTTCTTTTCTAACTTACCCTTTCTCTTCTTTTCTTTTCTACTCTAAACTCCCAAACTAGCTATTAATGTTTCGAGGGAAAAAAAAAGTACTGTACTAGTAACGTGTTTACTTCATTGAGCTTTGAAGGGGGAACCAATAACGTGTTTACTTCGAATTGAAGGGTCCAGATCTCTCTTAAAACGTATCATCCGACCCGACGGGTATATTTTGTCCCTGTGCATTTGAAAACAAGACCGTTAATTCTACACTGGGAAGTGAGAAGTGAGAACCTCCCAACTAGATTTTTGAAAGCTCAAATTTTCTTCAGGCAGGCGGGCGGTGAATTCATCACAACTTCCATCGGATCATCCTTAACCGCTCCGGTAAATGACGTCATCATCATCTCAAACTCAAATCCAATCTCAGAAGCCCCGTAGAAAACCCCAACCACCACCCATTTCCACCACCACACCCACCACCTCAAAACGGAATTGGTCCCTCAACGATTTCGAAATCGGAAAACCCATCGGCCGTGGCAAATTCGGCCGCGTCTACCTAGCCCGCGAAGTCCAGGTAGAGAAAATTGAAGTCATTTCTGCAGAATTAAGTCAAGTGAATTTTATAGATATAAAATTGTTTAATTTATTTATTTTTGAATTGTTGGTGTGGGGGTAGAGCAAGTATATAGTGGCGTTGAAGGTGATATTCAAGGAGCAAATAGGGAAACATGGGCTGCACAGGCAATTGAGGAGAGAGATGGAGATTCAGTCTAGTCTTCACCACCCCAATATTCTTAGGCTTCACGGCTGGTTCCACGACGACCTCCGCGTTGTCTTGATTTTGGAGTACGCCCACGGCGGCGAGCTTTACCGCCAGCTCCGCAAGTCCAGCCACTTCTCCGAACCACAAGCCGCCTATGTATGTTCTAACCTTTCTGGATTTTACATAACCCTTTATTTCTTTTTTTTTTTTTTTTTGGCGGGTTACAAGAGTTGGGGTGGGATCACTGGGCTATATTTGATTTCGACTGCTTTACTTAATGCTAGCACATTTTTTTGCTCCTCTAATTTTTGTTGGTATATTTGCATCATTTCTTTGGTGTAAGGTGTAAAATGTGTGGTTTAATCAGGATGTAAAAACCGAATAGGAAATTCAGTATCTGGGATGTGGACATGTTACCAAAGGTTACTAGATCTGGAATCAACAGGATAGGAGGTAGATTTACAAACGGAAGTATGGCGGGGAATCAAGTGGAAATTTAGAAGATACTATAGCCTACAGTTATAGCTGAGTTGAGATAGTAGTAGATTAGGCTTTGATGAGGCTATATTCACTCTGCATTAGTTCACAGAAATCTTCTAGCTCTGCTTTATGCCAGTTCTGTTTAACAGTATACGTTGTCGTTTGTGTTGTTCATTTTTGCGTTTCCTTATTTTGCTTGATATTCTGTTTTGTATTTTGTTTAGCTGGATTCTCACTGTGGCCTTGTTTTAGGCCCCCGGCTTGGTATTCTGAGCGCTTTTGAAATAAATTCTACTTTCCCAAAATCTTTGATGACTATATTCCTGTAGTGGGCTCTCACTCTTGATGTTTGATCATTTTCTTTTTGTTCAATGTGAATTAGTACATTGCAAGTCTCACGCGAGCATTGGCATATTGCCATGAGAAGCATGTGATTCACAGGGACATCAAACCAGAAAACTTGCTACTTGATCATGAGGTAATGCCCCAGAAATCGAAAATCTCAGCCTTATCAGCTTATGCATCATTCGTCTTTACTTTGAACCCTTGGAAAAATTTGACATTTGGGCAATTGTGAACTGACGTAGATTTGAAACTTTGAACACTTTCATCGGAAACTCGTCTATCCATTTACACCTGTTGTAAATATAGTGAGCTTGATTCATACTTTGGCATTTTACTGGGGTCAGTAATAAAAATTAATTTCGAACCCTACAGATTGGGATAAAGGATATTCCAGCTATCCACTGCACCAAATCATCATCCCAGAGTGGAAAAATGACTAGGAGATGTTATCATGGAAAGTAGTGGCATATGCCCTCGAGGAATGCTTTGTGCATTTAAGTATTGTAGTATTAGGAGAGAAGCAGCTTTGAGATTTTCTTTAGATGTGGATGAAGATTTTGAACTGTCAAATGTTTCAATACAACCGTATGATGAATTATTGATTTGAAAAGCGTATACATTTGCAGGGCCACTTGAAGATTGCAGATTTTGGATGGTCCGTACAATTAAAGTCAGAAAGCAAAAGAATGACCATGTGTGGAACTTTGGACTATTTAGCACCAGAAATGGTGGACAACCAAGCTCATGACTATGCTGTTGACAACTGGACATTGGGTGTCCTGTGCTATGAGCTTTTGTATGGCGTTCCTCCATTTGAGGCAGAGAGCCAGAGGGATACATTCAGAAGGTGAAGGAGAACACATATTCCTATAATCAAATTTGTCATCTACAGATAATGAAATTGAATTAACCTCTACAGGATAATGAAGGTCGACCTCAGCTTCCCTTCCACTCCTACTGTGTCTGCAGAAGCCAAAAATCTCATCAGTCGGGTAAGTTTGCTGTATAATCTCTTTCTGTACCTCATAAAGATGATCAGATTTGAGGGAGTGAAACATCATTTTCTGTTATAATTCTGTTACCTTGCATTTGTTCAGCTTCTGGTAAAGGACTCAACAAAAAGGCTGTCCCTTAAGGAGATTTTGGAGCACCCATGGGTAGTTAAGAATGCTGAAAACACAGTTGCCTGCACATATTAGCTTAGTCCCATTCTACTCCAATCTCTGAGTTGGAGATTACTTCTAGTTAAAGTAGTGAAGTTGTCTTTAGAACGCATATTCTGCTGGTCTCTCTCCTATAAGTTGACTAGTGCTGACCTGCATTTGTAATCTCAGAAGAAGAAAACTTATTTCTTTTTCTCTTCATTCGAGCACTATACATAGCATTAAGTTGTAAATTACTACAAGTTTAGTGCTTGACTTCTTGCTAACATGCAAATGAATCTCACCGTCAAAGCACTGATTAATTAGTTTTATGAGTTTCATGGTGTAACATTTGGATCTTGGCCAATAGGGAGCTTGTTCAGCCAAAGAAAATTATGAAACAATAGCTATCTGAAACAGTTTGTGTATATTCCACAGCTCCTTCCCACCTTGCAGAATCTGTCAAATAAAAGTGAAGTGGCTTTTTGAGAAGGATTAGTTAAAATTAAAATAATGCGTATGACTCAAATCTGCAATTAAGCATCTAACGTCAGCTGTGATCTTTGTGAAGATCTACCGATTTACACATTCAGCCAGGTTCCCTTCTCTTTCTCAGAGCTTAAGATATTGGCTTTGGATATGAAATTGCTTTGGAATATTACCTGTTTCCCAAGACCTTTCAACAGGTTCATTAATAGAGTCAAGTGAATGGTCAGTGTGATAATATGAAAAGCCAAAGTGGAAATCTATCTGAATTACTCTCTCTCTCTCTCTCTCTCTACATTAAAGGTTAGTTTCTAATACCAAAACTATTCGTTCAAAACTCATGATATGATGTAACCGTGGGCTTGTTGTACAGGTAACGCTTTGATCTGATGTAAGTGAAACTCATGATCAGTAACCAATCAGGTTATGATTTTAGAATTTAAGGCATAACAAAAAAAAAAATCCCAACGCTGAAGTTAATTGTAGTGTCGAGAATGGAGATTGATCGAAAGGGTTGAAATTGGCGAGAATTAGAAACTGGATAATTGGACGTGCAGATGTTGCATTTGACGTCTTGAACGAGAAATCTGCAATCCAAGAATATGCCATGGCCGCCCAACCTAATTGTTGTTCACAACCCGGCGAAATTTAATGGACGAGTTCATATTGCCTTATCTTTTCTTTTTTCTCGTTTTTATTACTAGAGGTCAATTGAAGCCCTATAGGTTTTTGGATTTTTTTTTTAAATTGTTCAAAACGTCCTTCACATTTTACAAAATAATTTTTTTTGTCCTTCACTTTTAAAAGTGTACTTTTACGTCCCTTATAAACTCACATTAGTCAAATTTAATCCCTATCTAGATTTTCGACTAGTTTTTTGTTAAAATCTACCATGTGTCTTGCACATGATCATTTTTAAGGGTAAAATTATCAAATCAAAATTTACGTAATACAATTCATAGTCTTTTACATTTCATAAATTGAATTTTTTTGTCCCTCACATTTCACAAAATGAATTGTTTCATCCCTCACATTTCACAAAATAATTTTTTTCATCCTTCACATTTTATATAATAAATTTTTCATCCCTCATTGATCATGTGTACGAATAAATTTTTTTAAAACTCATATATATATATATATATATATATTTAATTTTGCCTGAACAATACGAATAGCATGTAATATATCTCTATTTGATTTCGCCTGAACGTACTGTTTAGGTGAAATTAAATAGATATATACATGGGTTTTAAAAAAATTGTTAGTTTTCACTCATGTTCATTTCCTTTTACTCGAAAATTGAAACAAAGAAGACATTTAATCCTAAACATTATCAAGCATTTATATCCAATTAAATTTAGACAGAAAAATAAATAAAGGAAAAGTATGACAAAAGAAGTGAGTGATTGACATTTTCAAATTTTAAAACAATCACAAGGCAAGAAATTCAACTGTTGGTTTTAAAGATGACAAGTAAAAATTTCAAATTTAAACTACAATTTGTTAGTATGACTATAGAATTCGAATTAGAACCGATTAATTAGATAGTCATATTACACAAGACAATAAATGAATTATTACCAAAAGAGAAAACGTTACAAATATTGAATAGATTCACGTGATGAAATCAAATAAATATATATATATGCGGGTTTAAAACAAAATTGTTAGATTTAAATCCATATATATATATATATATTAAATAGCATGTGTACAACTACAATTAGTCTGTTTAGGTAAAGTCAAATAAAAATATATTACATGCTATTTATACTGTTCAGGTGAAATCAAATAGATATATACACAGATTAAAAAAAAATTTATTCGTACACATGATCAATGAGGGATTCAAAATTTTATTTTGTAAAATGTGAGAGATGAAAAAATTCATTTTGTGAAATGTGAGGAACGAAATAATTTATTTTATGAAATGTAAAGGACTATAGATCGGATTATATAAATTTTTATTTGATAATTTTGCTCATAAAAAATGATCTCATATAAGACACGTGATAAATTTCAATCAAAAACTAGTCGAAAACTTAGGTAAAGATCAAATTTGATCAATGTAGATTTGTAAAGGACGTAAAATTACACTCTTAAAAATAAGGAACGAAAAAAATCATTTTACAGACTGTGAATGACGTTTTAAAAGATTTTTCCTTTTTTCTTCCATGGTGTTTTTAAAAGATTTCTACTTGGTTTCCAGTTACTTTAGAAAACGCTGTATATTTTTTTTTTTTTTTTTGTCTTTAGTACAAGTAATGCAATTTCAGAAATAAGTTTTTTAGTATCTTTGCTTTTAAAACAAAAAAGGTAATTCAATGGAGCAGAGGAATGGTTGAATTGTAAAGTGAGAAACATTGTGAGTAGAAGATCCTGATTCAACACCTCCTGCTTACAAGAAAGATTGTTCGGAAAAAGATGGTGATTCTTAATTTGCTTAACGCGATTCAACAAGCGGAATAAGGGGAAAATGTCTTTAATGTTTCAACTTTTCAATTTAGCCCATTCATAACCTTTTTTGACACAGAAAACAGAAAAATTTTCAAGAATTAAATGTATTAAGAAAGGCAGCTAGAAGGAAATACAGAAAAAAAAAAAAGTAACTTTAATTTCCTAAATACTCAAACATGTCTGGATTCATAAGCTTGTCCACTAGCCATTCCGGGTAAAGAGTTTTGCATCCCCAGCACCAGCGTGAACGATGAAATGGAAAATTTGAGTCCCGCATGGCCAAATACCCACCCTGGAAACCCAATGATTGTGCAGATGCCTCTGCTGCTGTTAACCTGTTGACCTACTTCTAAATCTTCACATATGCCTATGAATGTATAAACACAGTACTACTCCACTTGTTAAAGATAATTATAGCACCTTGATCATGTAAAACTCCGATGAAAGAGAGATGCAAATTCTTTGTCTAGCATACAGGATAGAAGACAAATTCATAGACCACAACGCAGTCACAGAGCAATTACACATTCCACTATCAAAAAAAGACATGAACAAACATGATCCTGATTCTTCTTACATATAGTAGCTAGCTGGTGCTCCAAATGAGAACAGGGCTCTTCAGAATCGGAGTTTGGCAAAGAAATCATGGAGATAAAGTTAGAATGTGAGAACTGGTAACATTTTCATCTGTCACAGTTGTGGCATCACTGTTGCTGAAGCTGCTAGAATCGGCATCAGACGTATGCTGGGGATTTGCTGCAATTGAGATGGAGAGATTGGTATTCAGCTTCTCAACTTTTGTGGCTGTCCCGCGAGTTTGAATGTTATGAGACAGAGGAGCAGCAGGAGCACCAATTATCAGTTTAGAACCTGCAACTGCCTTTTTTACACCCCTGTGTAGGTGCTTCTCACAATACTTCTTATCAGGTACCACATCCCTGCTGCATCGCCATTTTTTACCATCTGTTCTGCGGCATCTCAGTGGTTCCACTTCCACTTCTGTCTTACAGTCAAAGTTCAATTGATTGCAGTTGCTAGCTGTATAGAAATAAGACAGGCCTCATCTCATGTCAAGCAATAGATCAGAACACATATTGTCTTAATGTAAGATATCAAACACTTTTGCAACGATCAAAATCCATAATCCATTATCCAGTAGCCAAGAAAGAGTACTGCCCCTTTGAAAATTATTGAGAACATTACCATGAGATGGTATATTATATCTAATGTTATTTGTTAATTAGCAAGGCTTAAAGTTGCATACATAAGAACAAATCTCAACAAAGTTAATACAAAAACGAGATGAAGAGATATTGTCCTTCAACATGTACTTCAGCTTTTCAATTTCATTTTCAAAGCACGTGCATTATCATACCCAGATTCGCAAACAAATATAAAGATCAAATTTGCATTATCCGTGCAGTAAGATGGAGAGCTAGCCACTGGCAAAGAAACCTCCATAAAATGGTAAATGGTGGTCTAACGAGTAGCGTTTTCTGTGACTCAAGCTCCAATATCCGGTTGACTAAACAGCCATCAGACTGCATAGTCAACCAGCCATCAAACTGCATATATACGCCATCCAAGCAACCAAAAGAACCAGCAATTACACGCAGGAAAGGCAAATCATTTTTATCCTCATTTTAGGTTTGCAGAGTTTTCTTCCTTTTTTTTCAAATTTTGGTATTACAAGGACAAAGCAGAGAAAATAATATTGACTCACAAAGTGTTACAACACTTAATTGCCACCTCATTATGTGAAAAGAATAATGGGAAACAACTCTTACAGCTCGATTCAAACGCATTGGCATAGTCCACTCCTTGACCAAATGAATCCTAAAGCTCAACAAATATTTTTTTAAAAAATGCATTTGTTATCAATAAAACACGATACAAAAAGGAATTATTGTTTTTACCTGTGCTACATTGGAGAACACTCTTTGGAGACAAACCAAACCCAGGAACAACAGAAGCATCACCAGATTTCTTGTTTCCTCCACTGCTCTGATCAATTTTGTTGGTACTAATGTTGGAACATTCGAAGCCTATGCCATCAGTGCAGTTACTTCCATATTTTGTGTTATTTTTGTCAGCTAGAACTCGGATTAAAGAACTGGTACTGGTGCCATTGTTGACTCTCATAACATTGTCACCTTTGCTTTCCCAATTGCCATTTCCAGTATAGGGTTCAGAGCTACTTTTAAGTGTTTCAGGGACACTCTTGCTAATGCTGGGACAGGGTACTGTAAGATTAAGGCTAGTAGAGGGCGTAGCAGGCGTCCTGCTATCAGCAGTGGTAGCATTTGAAGTATTCATAGATGATGCAAAGATATCGGAGTTGATTGCTGAGGGATTGACTTTTGTGTTATCTTCAGAAGTTTCCACATGCTTTCTTGAACGCTGGCAGCCTCTATGCATGTGCCTTTCACAGTACTTTTGATTAGGAACCACGTCTCTGTAACACCTCCATTTCTTGCCATCAGTTCTTCGGCACCTCCCAGGTTCAGCATCCATCATGCTCCGATAATCAAAATCTCTAGGAGTGAATCCTAAGACTAAAGCCAAAAATATAAAACAATATAAATCGAAATATATTTAAACAGGTGAAGAATGCAATCACGAAAAAATTAACTTGGAATCTAACAGATAAATAATCAGAATCATAAAACATGACTATTTTGAAGAGAATATAGCTCCAGCTAGACAAGCACCCATTATAATCTGAATGCAAACACAATACTGCTTTCAAAAGTTGCTACCAATGCAATTTCATTGTATGGTCATCTCATAAAACTATATAGTTCATTATAATTCATCTGAAAAGCCAACTATTCTGCATCCAATGCGAAATTTTCATCGTAATTCATTCTTTGTCAAGGTGTGAGGAGGATGAAAGAGACTAATCCAAAACATAACCGAGACTTCCTCAACTAGCCAAAGATGTACTACAAAAGAATAACAGAGAATTTAAGAAAGAAAAATCAAGGAAATTACTTACAACTAGGGAGTTGGTCGTAGATTCCACTCTTGGAAGAGCCCAGGGAGGCAGCAAGACTCCTCCAAACAGGAAGAACAAGATCGATAGGCACAGGTAGTCCAGCAAGTATGTACCTAAAAATGACAACTTGAAGCTGCAGCTGTTGAAGTTGCTCAGCTGTGAACACAAGCTGATCCTTTTCCTCCTTAACCACGCCTCTCAACCCTCTAGAATCGCCAATTCCAAGCTCAAGATTGCTCAATGGAGACCCTTCTCGCTTCTTTCGAGTTCCATCCCTACCAACAACTCCTTTACCTACATCATCTTTTTTTTTTGAAAAAAAAAAAAAAGCATCAAAAGCAAATAAAAATCAAGAAACCCCTTAAAAAAATGACACTGTACCATTTTGGAGAGAAAGTAAGAGAAAAAAAAACAAACCATTGATAGAAAGAAGCTGAGGCTGCATCTCTTGACATGGGTTTTGTGAAGGGAAGCCTAATAAAGCAACGTCCAAGAAAAGGCTTCTCTAGAACTGCAGATTTGACGGAAGCAAAACCAGAAGAAAAAGGGTGAAAAAGAAATTTGTTTCTGAGCAGGAAACGGCAGGCCAGTGGGGAGAGATAGGGGGTAAATAATAAGATAAGGAAGCAGCAAAGCAAGAAAGAACCGCCTAAATATAACAACAGCAACAACAAAGCAAGAGAAACAATGGGCAACGCAATCACGGCTTGTGACTGACATGCAAACAGCGCATCTGGCCATCTTTTGGAGGAAGAACGATAGATACAGAGAAAGGAAACATGAAAGAGACAGAGATGGGGTGTAGAGATACAGACAGAGAAAGGATTAAAAGTAAGTTTAGACTCGGCAGGCAGGTGGGCAGAGGGGTCTGACAGTTGCAGCCTTTTAACGTTGCAGCGTTTGCAGAAGAATTAAAGTCGAAACCAGAAATCAAAAGAATTTTCGTGAACGAGGCCTGAGGACACTTGTGATGTTGTCCAAATCCTTACCGCTTGATGTCAGACTCTTTGTCCTTCTTTTTCTTTGGGATCGCCCGCAGGGAGGACGAAACTCCAATAGTGCCAAATCTTTTGTGTAGGTATCCGGGTAAAATATTGCGCATTTCATGTTACTGCAATCTTTATTACACCTTAGATCCAACGGATAATCATCATGTATCCTCCTTTAATTTTTTAGCTGTAGATGGTTCATAAATCAGGATACTAATGGCCAATCTCAGCCTAATAGAAGTTGTCATAGAAAGTGTAAGAACAATTGTGTAACAAGAAATTTCATGTCATTTGGATAATGGTGATAAAAATTACAACCTTTAAGCATAATTTGATGTTTTTTCACAATTTTGGATCGTGTTTGGGTGTAGGCTGCAGCTTGATTATTATTATTTTAATTGGATTTTAACAAATGTCCACGAAGTCAAGCTCTAGTCAATTTCATCCATTTGGTTAGGCAAATTTCAAGGCTTTTTTTTCCCCTAGTTGAGTCAAATTTACAATTTTGAAGTACTTAAGAGGTGTTTGGTTTAGATTTTGAAATTAGAATCATATACTTCATTGTATATATACGTTTAGATAATTTGCTCCACTTGTTTGTTTTGAAAGTAAAAAAGTTTTCATTTTATTGGAGAGCTAAATAATTTGTCATCAAACATGCTCATTCGTCATTCCTACTAAACGATTCTTATGGTAATTTAGAAAAGAATAAGTTAAACATGATTAATTTTACAGAAAAATGTTATGCAACTCATTGGAACAACTTCTAAGTTCATATCTCACTAGATTACCTTCACATAATGCATCTAATCTTGAGTTCCCTAATACTCTTACACCTCATGCTTGTAGGAAACAAACTCTTAATTTAACCACAACTCCTTATAAGTTGTTCCAACAGGGAAGATAAAGGAGATTTTCGAAACTATAAGGGGGCTAAATGATATTAAGGCAAACCTAAGGGATGGTTTGTGAAATTATCCCCAACTTTAACGTCTACTTGTCCTTATATGGTATCACTGGATGTTACCCGGGCCCTTAGCTCTAATCGTGGGCTACGGTTTTAATTTTGGGTTCTTTGAAGTTTGGTCTATTTTATGAGAAAGGTACAACTTAGAACATGGAGTCTGTCTATCTTCTTGAAATTGTTGGGCTTTTAATGTGTTCGTCGAGTTGGGCTAATGCCAGATCACCAATTTATTGTCTTCCTAGTACAGTATTCCTCGGGGACTCAAGGAGCAAGTTTATTGTAGAAAATTATTTATCAGTAGAAAATTATTTACCAATCCACGCCAAGGTGTCGGCAGGTTCTGTGCTTGGAAAATGTTGAGCACTTCTGCATTCATGGGGCGAGCTGACAATAAATGGGATGAAAAACTGAAAATAATTACTACATTAAATTATGGAAAACTAGACATGTGAGATTCCCAGCAAAGATAGTCCTTGCACACCGTTAGATCCCATTTGCTTTTATATCTCTTTATAGTTTATACCCAAATCTACCATGATTTAATTAGAAGTAAGCTTGAATTTGTTTTTTTCAATCAATCGACAATATTTATACTATTCTGTCCTACAGGGAGGAGAAATCCAACTGAATTGTATAAGAAGTTTGAGGAAAAAAGATCCATTTAGACTGATGGGGTGCTTTGATATTTATATAGGTTTGTTTGGATTGTAAGTTATTTGAGATATTTTTACTGTAACACTTTTTGTGATGTGATGTATGTGAGATAAAAAGGTAATTGGTAAGATAAAAAGATGTATTGAAAATTGTAATGATGATGTAAGCAAATATATTTGGGAAAATAATGAGCTGTCCAAATATCTTGATAGTCTTTGAATCTTTTTTTGTTGTAGGCTGCGGGGCTCAACCCCGAGATAAGCTTGTCCTATACAGTTAACTAATTTCGTAGTCTTATAACGAAAAATAACATTCTCGGGGTAACAGGAAGTCCTTGTTTGCAATAGATTTTCCACGTCACTTTGTATTTTTGTCCATTTGTCTAACTGGTAACTAGTACTACTACTTCTTTCATTCTTCTACATTTTTACTTGAGCTACAAACTACCACTAATAGCTTAAAATTTTTGGTGGGATGGGGTGGGAAGTTAATAGTTCAAATTTTGTTTCTTATCGCTTTGTCACTATATGGTTCCCTAAATCATAGTAGCTTCTCTAAATCTATATGGCGTGTAGTGCATGTGTTTGGTCCAATAATGATTCAATCCCCGTCGATTTTTCAATAAAGTCAGTTGAACATCTTCTAGAATAGGTTAGAGTATGAGTATTCTAGAATAGGTTATAGTAGGAGTAGGAGTAGAGTAGATTATGATAATTGATAATAATAAAAAAAACACCACTAAAGTAATCTGCATGCAAGATACATCAACAGTCAAAATATCTAATTGACTAACTTATCAAACCAATATCTTTTAAATAATTGCAATAGTTTGGGAAGGGTAAGCATCAAGTCAAGTCAGCTTTTGAAGTCTTTTAGTGGTAGATTGCTTTTTCTTGGAATGTTTTTAGGGATAATTTCGGAAACCTCTCTTGAGGTCAGAGGTTTTTGACAATTTCACTGAGTTTCTTTGAAATTTATCATATTATACTTATTTCCCCTTGATGATAGACAATGACTATAATAACCTTTATAATTTTTCAAAAAAACAAGCTATTGATTAAAAAAGGAAAAAGATAACAGAAACATGGAAAATGAAAAAAAAAAAGAAAACAAATCTTTTTTATCAGGCCATATATTATGGCCAAACTATTTCAGCCATGGCTATTAAACTGTTATCTGCTATCATTCAAATATGCTAATTAAGGTATCACTCAAATATGCTACTACTTTTGATGATGATGGAAGCAATCATCTTTACCAACAACCCAATTATTCATATCAGTGAGCATAAAAAAAATTACTGGATTACAGAAAAATGTAATTTGATAGACTGTATTAAGATTACTACCCCAAACTTGTATTTTGTTGATGATTTGCCTGATTCCTCTTAATAAACATCAAATTTGTTTTCAATAAAATTGTGTCAATTCAGAGAAATAATATGGGTTGATTTAGGATAACCAACCCAAATGTTGAGAGTAGAAGTTAGAAGAATTTTGGTAACTAAGGGCTTAACCGTTTGAGTGGAGAAAAGGTAAGGATTGTAAGTTTTATAACAAACAGTTTGGTAGGCAATACATGGAAAAAAAACCTATAGAGAGGTACAGGATGTGAAGGTAAGAATTACGACGGTAGATTTTGCCATCTAAGACAAAGAGTTTGTTCAAAAGAAGAGGAAGTGATAAGAGTTTGGAAATTTAGACGGATGCAAAAAATCATAGGGATGGAAAATATCAAAATATTGACCAAGTAATAAAACTAATAATTTTTGTAGCATACAAGTGTATTCTTGACTTTTAAAAATTTTAATGATTATTCATATTAAGGAAATTTAGATGAGGGCAATTTTGGGCATTCATATACTTTTTTTGGTCTCACATCATCAAAGTGAAACCCAAACTTATGTCCTAAGGGAGTTATGTGTAATCTTCAAAACATGATGGGCGCTGTCTAAAATTACTAGAAATCTCAAGAGAGGTTTCTGAAATTATCCCATGTTTTTATATCAATAGCTCTTTTCCATCTGGCATGCAAATCACAAATTTCAATTAGAAGGAATTCCAAATCAAGTGCTGGCATACTGTCTTTAATTCTACAAATTTGGCCATGTGATTCATAATGAACCGCAATTTCCTTGAAACGGTTCCTAATGCCATTAATGGATTATATAAGTGATTAACTGCACAGGGAAATCACTGTGCACATAAATTCGACTTTTGGTCAGAGCATGCAACAGTCCTCATCAAACTTAGGACCCAAGTTATGGAAAAGCGTTACCGTTGGGGGGCAGATTTATTATTATTTCTTCTGCCCTTCTTTCCACTCCCTTTAAGCAAAACAAAAAAGGTCTCGAAATTTCATTATTCCATTTCCATTTCCATTTCCTCCTTTAAATGAGTATTGACCCCAAGCCAAAAAAACAACAGAAACCAGGAAGGCCAAAGGTCGCCCAACCAGACAAGAAGAGACAAGGACATTCCTGGCATTTTAAATCAAAAAAGATGAGAAGAAGAGCACAAACAAAAGCCAACTACTCCATATTTCCAGCTGTTCTCCAAATAAGACGATCCATTGTCATCCTCAGGTTTCTATGCTACCCTGTTAGGTACCCCCACATGCCAGCCAAACCCCAAAATTCTATTTCCAGACTAACCGTGGTTAACTTACCAAACCAATCTTCGTTACTTTAATCCACTGAAAGAATTGCATTTTAAGTCTCTCAAGTTCTCAAATACTAATTGTTATTATTCTCATTCTAATACACTATATGCTTAATTACATTTGGCACGTCCTGTTTGCCTACCTAATAAAATCTAGACAAACCTATTCTTCAAGGATTTCAAGAATCGCAATTTGGGCACGTTACCTTAAAGTGAAATACGCAAAATATATAAGTACATTATAGAAGTAGCTTACTAAGAATTTTGGATTTTAAAAGTAGAATTAATCCAAGTATGAATTTGGGATTTTATCAAATAAGATGATGCCGTGCGCGCCCGTGCGCGTATATTCTCTTAATGAAGACTAAATTAGAAAGAATATTAGTACATATAAGGAACTTAAAATTATAACTAACCTATAAAATTCATCTCATTTAGTTAAATTTTAGAGTAAATTTTATATACACTGACGATGTATACACTATTATAATTGGATATACGACACATATGTAAAATTTGAATTATGTGTCATTTATCCAATGGTAAAAGTGTATACACTGTTAGTGTATAAAAAATTAATCCCAACTTTTAACCTTGATTAATTCAACAGCTCATCTTAAATATATTAAACAAATTATAAACTCAACCATAGTTTATCACTATTTTTTTTTTCTTCTAGGGGATTTGTGCGTGTGTGTTGGGGGGGGGGGGGGGGAGGATTTTTTCGACTAAGGATGACTTCAAATATAAACTAGCATTTTCAAATACGAGAGACTAAATAAGAGAATAATATTCAATATAAGGACTAAAATTTAAAATTTGCCCCTAAATCGATCCTAGTTAGTTAACCTAACCCCGGTTAATTCTCGTTCATGAGTATTTCAGTGGTATTTCTTCCTCCTAATCTCCTTCCTTTTCTGTTAGCCGTTTCACTGATACTTTCCCCTTCACTTTCACTTCCCACTTCTCCCGCTGCTCTGTCTCTCTGCTCAGCACTAGCAATGGAGGTTTTTCTTACGCCTCTTCCTCTTCTCTCTATTCTTCACATCCATCTACGCCCACAACATTACCGAAATCCTATCCGCATATCCGGAATACAGCGAGTACAACAAGTTCCTCACCGACACAAAACTCGCCGACGAAATCAACAGTCGTGAGACCATCACTGTCCTCGTCTTAACCCAACTCCGCCATGGATTCCCTCGCTGCCAAGCACCCCCTTTCCGTTGTCAAAAAAGCCTTGTCCCTCCACGTCGTCCTCGACTACTACGACGCCGGCAAGCTCCACGACATCTCTAACGGCACCACTCTCTCCACCACATTGTACCAAACCACCGGAAATGCCCCTGGAAATCAGGGTTTCGTCAACATCACTGACCTCAAAGGTGGAAAAGTCGGCTTCGGCTCCGCTGTTCCTGGCTCCAAACTTGACTCCACTTATACTAAATCCGTTAAGCAGATTCCTTACAATATTTCTGTCATTGAGATCAGCGCCCCGATTATTGCCCCCGGGGTTTTAACAGCTCCCGCGCCGTCTGCTTCCGATGCCAACATTACTGCTTTGCTGGAAAAAGCTGGCTGCAAGACTTTTGCTAATTTGATTGTCCAGACCGGCGTTCTTAAGACTTATCAGGCAGCGGCTGGTAAAGGATTGACGATTTTTGCGCCTTCTGATGAGGCCTTCAAGGCGGCGAAACTGCCAGATCTGAGCAAACTCACTAGCGCTGAGCTGGATTCCTTATGTCTTTATCATGCTCTCGGGAGTTACGATCCTACTGGGTCATTGAAGGCTCAGAAGGGTTCGTTACCGACATTGGCGACGAATGGAGCTTTCAAGTATGAATTGAGCGTTTCGAGTGCAGGTGACACGGTAACCCTCGACACGGGAGTGGACTCGTCGCGACTCGCTTCCACTGTGCTTGATACGCCACCGGTCTGCATTTTCACCGTTGACAGTTTGCTTCTCCCGTCGGAGCTTTTCGGAAAGTCTCCTTCCCCGGCTCCTGGACCTGCACCGGAGACCTCTCCTTCCCCGGCTCCTCTGGCTCATAGTCCTGCTCCTCTAGCTCCTTCGCCTCTTCTCTCTCCTCCTGCCCCGCCGAAGTCTTCGCCGGAGCGTTCTCCGTCCGAAGCTCCCACCGCCGACTCGCAGAACAGCACCGCCGACCAAAACGATGCATACGTCGGAGTTCCAGCAATTTTTACTGGTCTAGTCTTAGTGTCAGTTTCGTTAATTGTTTCCACTCTCATGTCCTAAAGTCGTGATTTTGTTATTTTTGTGACCTTTGCTTTTTCCACTCTCATGTATTTTTATTAGTGACTGCTTTTTTAGAGAGGATTTTCATTTTAATTTTGATTTATGTTCTCAATTTATCGGGGAGATGATGAATTTGATATTTAGTGTGAATTTTTACCTTATACACATCCTTCTCAATGTTATTGGTCTTATCGTGCATTATTGGATTTTATATAGGAATTTAGATGGAAGGGATGTCAATGAAGGGACGTTAATTTAGGTCCCGCTTGGAACTATGGATTGCTACGATCTTTTGAAATTTTTTATATAAAAAAATACTATAATGTTGTATTTGATATGAAAGGACAATTGAAAAATATATTTAAAAGATGTATTAATCTTTTATATTTGACAGTGTATATACTTTCGCATACATAATATATAATTCAAATTTAAATTTGAAACTCAAAGTTTGTATATATCTCGTATATCCAACCATGATAGTGTATAAACCGTCAGTATATATAACATTAGTTATTTTAATACCAATCCACATATTAAAAAAAATATTAGAATTTATTGTTTATCATTAGGAATCCAATCACATATAGTATCAAAAAATAGTATTACATTTTATATTTTCCACTTAATATGAGATCTAAATTATTCTTTATAGTTACATATCTAACATCAAACATGATCAACAATAAATAATCAAAAAATTTGCAACCAAACTATTATAGAGAGTAAATTTTAACATCATAAATATTTTTATCAACATATTAATGTGAGTTGCTAATATTTTTATGGTGTTAAAGTTCATTTTTGTAATGTTTCCATTTGGATTGGTCATTTTCTGAAAATCAAAATTTTTCATATACAATACTACAATAATACACAAATAAAAACAATCTCAAAAATACCAAAAATAATCTAAAAAACACAAAAAAATCTCAAAACAATTTCATCTACAGTAAAAGATTTTCGCCTATATTATTATAGTAAAAATATTTCAAAAACACTCTTAAAAATAGTTAATCCAAATGGAGTTATAGATTTTTTTAATTATTGTTGTTGATCATGTTAACAATAAATTTGTAGCTGAAAAGAGTAATTTGGATATTACATTAAATGAAATATATAAAATAATATACTATTTTTAATACCATATGTAATTTAATCTCTAATGATAAATAGTAAATTATAGTATTTTCTTTAATGTTTATATTGGTATTAGATTAACTAAACAATATACTACATGAGGGGCAATTGTGAAATCATATTACTTTCTCTCTACACAAATATCACTTTTAATTGTTTGTTGGATCTATATATTATAAAATAATAAATTTTATGGAAGGTTAGTGTAATTTTTAAAATCTAGAGAGATACCAGTGAAATAGTTAGAAACATTATGGGAGATTTCTGAAATTATCCCTTCTACTTCTGACCCTAACTTCTGAAGTTTCCAGTAATTCTCATACTACATAAATTTTTGCTGCGACATGGGATTCTTCGATAGTGATGCAATGAAAGGGAATGGGAGTGCGTGTTTTGGGCAGCGAGGCACGTGAAGAAAGAATTCCCCCCCCAACAACAACACATAAAAAAAAAAAGAGAGGTGGGGTCCCACGTCTTTGATGAATGATCAATGATGTGTATTTGTTGCCGTTGGTGATCTCAATCAGCATCAGATGGACAATGATGATGGATGGTGCTTCCAGAACACTGGATCCGGTCCCTCCCCCCATTGGATAGATATGATATGATATGGAGTTGTTGTTTGGTCACCTTTTTTGTCTGTGCGGCGAATGGGAATGGGTTTCTTTCTTCCTCTTCCTCTTTTAACGGCTGTGGAAACTGGGAATGCTGCTTTTTCCAGGCGAAACTGAACGAAAGTTCTGACGATAACGCTTTTATCTTTTTAACGGTTAGTTTAAATTTTATAAGCATAATATTTGGATTGCATTGACTCTCTATCACGTCTTTAACCAATTTTTCTTGAAACTGCACTCCCTTTTCAGTTTAGTTAGCTCAAGTAAACTGATGATGCTTTTGCTCGGTTCATTAAGCTGTGGCCTAGAGAGTCCTGGGACCAATTCATTGAGGTTTGGTTGGCTGGCTGGGTCCCTTTCTCAATTCTACCTGTATAAAATTTACAGCCAACGCATGCTAGCTGGCTTAATTGGCCCATTCCCCCCCTAGAAAGCTCATGAGCTTATACAATGAAATCCCGTGGCCGATCGATAGCTTGTAAATATCACGACAGTACTTGTGATTATATACATACATACATACATATATATATATATATATATATATATATACATATATATCAATAATATTTCAACATTAATAGTTACACAATCAATAAGAATCACGTAAGAACTATTAGCTGTTGACTACTACTAAAATTTTAAGTTTTGGTGGGATAGAAGGTTAAAAGTTCAACTTTACCTTCTATTAATGTGTCACGATATGTGGGTTCTTCTAAATCCATACGGATGAGTAGTGCACTTGTCTGATTCGATGGTGATTTAATTTCCGTCGATTTTTCTAAGTCTCGTTGGGTCTCTCCCTCCTTAGTGTAAGCTAGAGTATGAGTAGGTTAGATTAACTGTTGCCGTCTAATAAAAATATATATAGGAATCACGTAAGAACTTGTGGTTTTCAGAATCTGTCCTGAAGTATGGTCATCATCACATTGGTATGAATGCGTAGTTTTAACTGAAAATATTTAAACATCGATAATGGAGGGAAAGCTATGTGAATTAGGATCAAAATGTGTTGCACTGAGTAAGAATTATCAGAAGATTGAAATAGGTCTAGTACAATCCTTTATACTACTACTAAGTACTAACTTCATGAAGCTTTAAATAGTCTTTTGTCTATTTACGAAAAATGGACAGTGGGATTAGGTGGAACGTTCTTTGTGGCAAATGTACTTGGGTCATGCTGCTTGTCAATGGCAGTAATTGAGCCAAGAGTGATGACAAATGTGTCTTTACAAGTTGACTAACAATTACTTTACTAAACTTTCACCATAGCGACCCTATGTTTAAACCATCTGGCATCTGTTGGAACTTCGAGGGCCGAGGAATCAGAATTTACTTCGCCTGTCATGCTGTACCTCTAAATTTTTCCTAGAAAGACAAATTTTCAACTACAATACTACAACAGTAAAATATAAATAAAAATAATTCAAAAAATATTTTATTCATACATTATATCAAATATTTTAAAAAACTCTATAGTAAAAGTTTTTCATAAACATTATTACAGTACAATATTTCAAAATACAAAAAAAAAAACAGCTAATCCAAGAGCTTCGTTTGGATTTGTCTATTTTTCAAAGACAAGTTTTTTAACTGTAATACTACAGTAATACACAAATAAAAATAACTCAAAAAAAATCCCATTAATACATTACATCAAATATTTCAAAATCTCTATAGTAAAAGTTTTTCATATACGTTACTACAATAAAATATTTCAAAAATACTCCAAAAAAATAACTAATCCAAACGGTGCAAGGAATATATAGTTATGGTACTGGTAGTTAAACCAATTCTTTGTGACGTTGTTTGTGTACAGAGGAGTAGAATTGTGCTACTCAGAACCAAAAAGGGGATCTGCATCTCCAAACAAATGAGTACGGGAAACAGCAGAAAAGAACATGACCCACGAATCAAAGCTGGATTAAATCATTAAAACTCCTTTGCGGGGGGCTTCACTATCATCAAACCGCAAGAGGCTGGAGTGGTTCTGTCTTTGATCATTTCGGGTAGAAGGAATGTGGGGAGATAATGCCAAATGGCCTTAGTTGGACGCTGCCTGGCAACAGCACTCTTTAACATTCAGAATAAGTGAGCATCTTCTTGGTTGCCTGTTGTATGCATGTATGGGTTCAAGTTCACGTGTTAAAGAATTCTGTCGACGTTGTCCCAATGATCAATATGATCCGTTGCACTCTCTGACCTGAAAAACAGTCATAGGATTTTGGTTACATTCTCAGAGTTAACAAGATTAAGACACCATGGATGGGATTTTGTAAGAATTCACTGTGCCTAGACTTGGCCCCCATATGATAATGCTCTATTATTCCCTTTTTTTGTGAATAATGCTAGAGTATCCAATGGGATAATAATCTTGTGCATCTTTCTCATGTGTTTCGCCATTCTTTTTTTTTTCCAATTTAGAAAATCAACAGTAATTCCCCACGTATTCTCCTTAATAACTCGAACCCATGATTTGTTGGTTACAGGCAAAATGTTTCACCAACCAAATTAGGTTTCGTTGTCATGTGTTTCGCCATTTGGGTAACCACGGCCATGAATTTAAGTCTAATATAGATACAAGCCATGATATATATATTTTTGAGTGGCTCCTAGTGGCGAATGTGAGGGGATGGTGGGCAAGCTGTTTCAGATTTCTTTAAATTCTTTTATTTTTGTTGAGATTAAAGTAAAGAATTTTAGTTATTCCACATATAAAAAAAAATTGGATTGTTGCCCCCACTATAATTTCATGGAAAAGAATAAATTAAGTCACCTCTAATAACGTCCAATAAATCATATCATCTCGCCTCCTCCCCAAATGCTTACTGTGGTCCACCAGGGCACTCACTCTTGTGGTCGCGGAATTGGCTGGCTGTACAATGCACCTCCAAAAACATAATAATAATAATAATAAAGAGTTTGAATGCAATGGATAGACTTTAAAACGTTACACAATACCTTAACTTTTGGAAATTTCCTTTGCTGGGATGCTTTCAAATTTGTTGGAAAGAAAAACCTCACAAAATAAACAACATTAGAAACTGAAGCTCGAGCTCTTTCTCGCCCATTTTTCATAAAAAAAAAGTTCTATATTTTCCATGAACATATTTTATAATCACCTTTTTATCTCACATATATCAAATTGTTACAATACGTTTTCTACAAAAACTCCAGAAAATTGCAATCCAAACAGGTAGTAAAGAGTTGGGTGAAAGTTGAGCTCTGACCAAAAAGAAATGTATTGTAGACCATCCGGTTTGAGTTTCAGTGCAAAAATAGTGGTAAATTCATGATTTACCTCGTGCAATAGTATCATCAATGCTCCTCTTCCTCCTCAGGCTCAAATCTTGAAGGGGCCAATGGTATCATTTCTGCTCCCACCCCACCTACCCATCAAGTGGTTTGTGAATTATGACCGTTTGTTGTCTATCTTATGTGCATTTGCCAACTCAAGTAGGAATAAAAACCTTTCAATCAATAAAAGAAAGAAAAATGGAAAAAGGAAAAAAGATAACCTCAAAAAATAAAAGCGAAAAAAAGAGAAATGAAACTGATTTGGGCTCTAGCAGGAAGGATGCAGCATACAGATGGGTGTTGAAATTAAGTGGATCGAGGATCAATAGTACCATTGTGGACTCTTACATTGATTACCAGCACTTCCATTTTTCCAAACCCAACTGATATCAAGTGGGCCGGCGGTGAATTTCTCCGTTGCTCGCATGGCTGTTGTGGCTATTTATAAGTACAGGGAGACGCACATTATAATTTACACCCGCATTTGAATGGTGACTTATATCGAACATCAGTACTACAACTAGCTTTGAACTAGTAAATTGATGGCCGGAAAGCAGTAGAATTTAAAGCAAAAACAAGGTAAACCGGCTGCTTGTATGCATCAATGTTGTTATAGTGATTAAAGATGAGTTAAGGCATTCGATTTACAATATCTAGAACAAAATCTCAATTCTCAAATGCCAAAATATTTCCAAAAAAAGTGTTAAATTGAACCTTTTTGCAACCCTGGTTGAAGATCTATATGATTTTTTTTTTGGTAGTAAAAAATTTGAGTGGATTTGGCTCTGATTACCATCACAAGTCAGGACATGTCTCCAAAACTATAAATTGCTTGCAGAGATTTTTACAGATCGGCTACCAACACAACCCTTACATTGATAGCGGGATTCGAACAGACAATTTTTAATGAGAAAGTGATCCATCCTTACTAATTGAATCAACTTATGAGAAAAATGTGTATGATTGCAAAAGCGTAAGGATAGATCAAACCATTGCCGCCTGAAACGGACACTACATCCCACATTTGAGAGATTAGTGAAAACTTGAGAATTTGAGAGATAGAAAGGTTGAGAAATCAAAACTAGAAGAAGTTAAAAATACCTAAAACTAATAGGTGGTGTTCCGAGCATATGCTAGGTCAAGTGGGATGGGCTTCAACTGTTGTGATTCTTTGCTTGAATTTCGTCACGGGGCCGTGCAAATTCATTTTGTGAGATAGGTTTTTTTTCGAAGGATTTTGTGAGATAGGTTGAAACCACCAACAATAATAACACTGGTAGAAGATTGTTTCGACCCAATACTTGCCTAATTGTTCAAATTTCTTAATAAAATCTTTGATAATACGAATTGAATCGTATTAGCAAACATTTGCCCGAATCCACGTTATCACCCGTTTGTTTTTGATTAATTTGCTTTTGGAGCCCGGCGGCAAGAGAAAAGAGCTGAAGAGACGAAGAAGAAGAGAAGAGGCTTTGGTTTTGTTTCCTATTTTTCTGTATTGTTTTTTTGCCTCTTTTTTGCTTATTTAGTCGGTCAAATGGAAGACAGAAGTCAACAGTCAAGACTTTAAGTTTTAAAAAAATTATTTAGGGAAAAAAAGGGAAAGACAAAAATCGGGTTTAATACAATTAGCCGATTCACCGGTCAGACCCGGGTTTTACCGGGTTTATTACTCTATAGTTTCTTAAATTGGATCGAACCGATTACCTGACCGATTTTCGATTTGATCGGTTCGATCGACCATTCCGATTCGAGCCTGAAAACATAGACTGTAACCCAAGACAAAAAAATTTATGTAGTTAGTCCAGTGGATATGACTACACGTAAACTTTTAAAGTCAGTTAACATTTTTATTTCTAACGACGCTTGTGCCAATTTCCTGATGTAGACAAAATTGAAAAAAAAAAAAAGTTTTGGTTGGGACTTAGGGAAGGTTAAAATTTCTCTTTTACACACACACAAAAGCATTAAATTATAGTAATAATAATAAAAGAGTAAATGGCAAAAGTGACCATTAAATTATCTAAAATGGTACAGTTTGGTCATTGAACTTTTTTTAATCAAAGAGATTGCTCAACTCTTTAAAACGGTCTTTTGGATCATTTTCTGTTAAATTAATCAAAAAATGACCTGCAATTTAGTACACTTTTGTCCTCGAAAACCTACAATAATAGATTAAATGTGCTTCTTTCAATTTGATTTACTGACTAAATTGAATAATATGATCCAAAAGGCCCATTTTAAGGAGTTAAATAACATTTTTGACAAGAAAAAAAGTTTAGTGACCAGATTGTGCCACTTTAGATAGTTTAGTAATGATTTTCGCCATTTGCTCATAATAAAAAGAGAAAAAGTTCAGTGTTCAAATTGTGCTATTTCAGAGAGTTTAGTAGTAATCATTTTCTCTATTTGCTCAAAATGAAAAGAGAAAGAAAATAGGGCGAGGGTGAAAAAAAAGAAAGAAAGAAAACAACAGACTTCCCAGCTTCCGACGTCGTTTGAGCCTAACATGTCCAGCCAAGGACTCGGAAGTCAAAAGGGTAAGTCAAAGACTGGAGGATGTGCTTCTAATTCTAAGCCACCGTTGGTATTCTTCCCTAACTGCTAGTAAATTCTCAGACGGCGTAGACGACGATGGCGACCGAGGCTCCTTCCTCCACCTCTTCCACCGGCAAAGCCAATCATCCTTATCAACAGAAAAACCAACATCGTCAAGATGAGAAGTCGCATCGTTCAATCTTCGAACTCCCGGCGGATTTTTTTGACTCCTGCCGCTTCCTCCAATCTCCATCATCTTCAATAATAGTTCCCGCGGACGACCCCGCTCATGACGGTTTTTCCAGAAATCAAGAAGACGAACGTTTAGGAAGTAATATTAGTGAGAATATTAATGCAATTGGTGGTCGTGGTTCTATGGAGAGATGGAGTTGCAATACGTGTAAGGCCGAATTCGAGTCTCTTCAAGACCAGCGCTCTCACTTTAAATCCGACATTCATCGCCTCAATGTATATTTCTCCACTCTCTACCTTTGTTTATCTTCTTTGTTACTCGGGGTAAATTAATCAAACATAGGTTTTTTGTTTTTGGGTGGTGTTATTGTCTTGCAACAAAATTGGGTATTTTCTTTCATAAGATACTATTTCGGTATTACCTCTTGTTATTTTCTATTTTATTGGTCACTGTAGTTTAATCTATTTATGATTAATGTGGATTGTTCTGTTCTAAATTACTGTCAACCATTAGTTAATACTAAGTCCAGTTGTTATTAGGAACTCGTCCTGACCCATTCTGGGGTTGATGGCATATTTCTCACTTGGAGTCATCGTAGTCATTCTAGAGCTAGAGCTGTGGTGGGTGGATCCTGGTGTGGTGTGGCATGGCTTGGGTGCAAAAGTTTCCTGCTTGGGGGGTTTGGTACTTTGGTGGCGTATGATTATAGGTTTGGGGTTAGTTTAAATAAGTTTTGAATCAATATAAGTAGGCCAGCCCTTGGTGGCATCATTCACTTGCAGTTTACTGTAGTGTGACACGCTCTCACTTTTACATCCTAGATGGCAATAGTGTCAAATTTTAGAGAAGTTGATCTTGAGATCGAGACCTTGAGAGAAGGGCGTTTTTAATGTTTACAATTGAGGTCTTTCTCCATTCAGACAAGAAAATAAATTCTGATATCATCTTTTTTCCTTGTATGATGATGCAATGAAAGATGTAGCTATTGAATTATTTGCAAATTGGATCTAAAGTCGTAATCGCTGCAAAGTTGTTCTTTTGTGGAGTTAATAATATGGTCAAAGACATGCCGTGACTCTTTTTTTTTTTTTAGCGTGTGGTTGGGATTCTTTTATAGTTTAGTTCTTATGCTATGTCTTTTTTGGTGCATGTTCTAGAAATGCTTCTCATTCTGTTTTGTATATTGCTGATGATATCGGATAAAATAAAGCAACTTGCTTTGCTCTCATTCTTGAATTTGTAACTTATAATTTCGTGGATAGTCACCTTACTTCTGAGCTGTTGGTGTCAGATAAAGTTAAGTATTGCTGGAAAAGGCACTGTGAAGGAGGAAGATTTCAATGAAACAACTTCTGACAGTTTATGCAAGGATTATGACGTTTCAAGTATTTCAGGATCATCAGAAGAAGATGAGCAAGAAACTGGTCGTAATATGGGTTTGCATGGTAGATTGGGGGGAGTTCTCAAGCATAAGTTGTTTTTACAATTGCAGAATGGAGAGAGAGTGTCATTTTGGAAATGTTTGCTATTGAACGAGTCTGAGAATATTGTGTTTGAGATTGACAAATCTATTGCTGCAGACTTTGGTGAATGTTTCTTGACAGAGAAGGAGGTGACTGAAAAACTAAAATATGTCATCCATGAGCCCAGGGATGCTACCCGATTAAGAGTGGTGTTACTTGCAAGGGGTGGGCATTTTGCTGGCTGTGTCTTTGATGGGAACTCCATCGTTGCTCATAAAACTTTTCACAGGTTAGAAGTTTTAATAAACTCCAGCTCTTTCTGAATTTAACTTTGCTCATCACGTTTCAAAATTACTGCTAGCTATACTTCCAAGTATACATGAAAACAGAAGAGGTGTGTGTTAACATGGAAATGAATGAAAAGAGATGTGACGCAATTATCTTAATTGTCTGAAATGGTATTGGAAAAGAAATCTAGCTATTGCTTTTAACAATAAATAGGACAAAATACCATATTCATGTTTTACTAGTTAAGTCTGCAAAACAGCTTTTCATGTGCTCGATAAGTGACAAAAATAAAAGTGATGAGTAGACACCCATTTGCCAATAGCATAAAATTTATGTGATTGGATTTTATAGTGACTTATTGAACACTCAATGCCTAAATAATGTTTTCTCTTAGAAATGCTAGCTAATGATACTTTTTTGTTTTGACAAAATCAACGACTGTGGTTCCTTAACAGCTCTATTCTGGATGGAGGCTACTTATATAGTATTCAGTATAACTTTGTCAATTGATATTTGATGTTTTCCATGTAGACTTATGAATGAAGTTCCATCTAACTTGGCTATTTTATGAAGATATGTAGTGCGTGCCAAGTCTGGTAAACGGCAGTCATCAAAAGATGCAAGTGGCAAGACTGTCCATTCTGCTGGAGCTTCACTTCGCCGGTATAATGAGCTTGCACTAAAAAAGGTATAGATGGTTGAATTTTAAGATGAGTAAGATGTCATGTGCTATTCTATACACAGTTTGCTGGCCCACTGTTCTGATCTGTACCCAGTTCACTTGTCCAATGTTTTCTGTGTTTTTACCTTAGAATACAACGGTAGTGAATTTTAATTCTCTTATTCATATGATGTCCAGGAAATTCAAGAATTACTAGCAGCCTGGAAGCCTTATTTCTCTGTTTCATCTTGCGTTTTCCTTTATGCTCCTTCTAGCAACTATCAACTATTTTTTGATGGGGAAAGACCAAATTTCAACTGCCAGCATCATGTAATTCGAAATATTCCTTTGACTGTGCGGAGACCTACATTAAAAGAAGCTCGAAGGATATATAATTTGTTGACACAGGTTTCCTCTGAAAATGATGAGCAAATTAAGTCATCTACTCCAACAAACACGAGGAAGGAAGCATATCTACCTGATAGTCTTGCAAGTGATGGCCAGTTTGAGTCTATGAAGATGGACACAGGAGAGAATTTGGATAATCAAGCAATTACTGATATTTGTGGGGTTATCAACAAACTTGAAAATGTGCATGTATCAAGCAGTCCTGAAAGTGAGAGTGAGATTGTTTGTGCATCCACACCTTTGCACGAAGCAGCCAAGACTGGGAATTCTCAAGAAGTCTTGGAACTTCTAGAACAGGGTTTGGATCCCTGTATTAAAGATGAGCTAGGTCGTACTCCCTATATGCTTGCTACTGAAAAGGAAGTCAGGAATACTTTTAGACGGTTCATGGCATTGAACCTTGATAAATGGGATTGGCATGCTGCTAAAGTTCCTAGCGCATTGACTAAAGAGATGGAGGAATCTCAAGCTATTAAGCAGGTGATGTGATTTTCCATTATCATGTTCGTACTTGTAACTTTCTGTTTCAACAGTGTCAAGTTGTAAAGGTTTGAAATTCTGGCTCAAGTGAGTAACTTTTGGTCAAAATTCCTGAATAATTTATTGAAAGGTTACGCTCACTGAAGCAAAATGGTGTTTGATTGATCTAATAACACTGGAGCGTCTTCCTGTAGATTCCCTATTTCCTGCAAATTGCTACTCCTGAAATTTGATACACGCTAGTCTAGCTGCAGATGATGCTGCTTTGCCTCTTTTACTTTTATTAGATTAGAGTAGTGACATGACCTTTGGTGTCAGAGAGATGCTAGCAGAGACTTGCAAGAGTATCATGTCCAGATAAAGTTATAACTCAAATTTCTCTGACATTCTGCACAGGCTGAAAAAGATGCTAAGAGAAAAGCAAGGGCAAAAGAGTTGAAGAAATTACGTAAAGCAAGAGAAAAGACGGCTCAGGTTCGTCTATTTTTCTTTTTGGTGACACTGATAATTTCTTGATATCATTAAATAGCATTTAGTTTGCAGAATGGAAGATAGACCTCTTCTTTGTGGAACAAATTGTGCTTGCTGAATTGATCTTTCTATATGTTTTTCAGTTCAAATCTTAGACTAAGATAATTTATTCTCTCTTTATTACCTGTGAGACTCCGACCTAGACTTTTGTTTATGAGGTTTAGTCAATCTTTTCTGATATGTCATATTTTTGTTATAAGCTGTTCTTTGACATTCTTTGTTATTCCTGAGGAATGTCACCAGTCTTTAGTTATAAAGTTTGTGTAATTGTCAATGTGTAACTATTGTGACTAAAATGCGCAGGCTGAAGCTGCTCAATCCCAAAATGCTTCTCCCATGTTGGAGAATCATGGATCCGTTCCAATTTCCAGTTTCAAAGGACAGTTTGAATCTAGTAGTTTGTCTAAAGAGGTTATTCTCTGCCTCCTTTACAAATAACCTCCAACACCCTCCATCCCCAATAACAAAAAGTAAAATAAAATAAAACTAGTTTTCTTTTCTACGAAACAAAAATAGAAGTGGAAAACTGCAAATTAATCAGCTTGAAGTTTCATAAGCCATACTGTTATGTTTATGTTTTTTAATGTTAGTGCAAGATGGGGCCAGCCTGTGTCTATATTTCCCGTTGTTCACATCTTTTCTTCCCGAGTCCAGACTACTACCCTTCTGATAGCCTACCCGTATTTTGAGCAGGAGCGTCTTAAAAGGGCTCAAGATGCAGAAAGGGAAAAGAGAGCTGCTGCTGCTGAGAGAAGAATAGCAGCAGCTGCAGCCCTCAGACCTCAAGGCACAGGATCAGTGGCTTCTAGTTCACAAATAAAAGTTACAGAAACTTCTGAAACTGTGTGTTCATGCTGTCATGTTTCACTGGCTGGGATTGTTCCCTTTCACAGGTATAATTACAAGTACTGCAGCGCATCATGCATGCATGTGCATAAAGAAATCCTTGATGATGGATGAGCAGCCTAATCTTGTTATTGATTATTTTTACTATACTTGTAGAAAGTTGAAGGAACTTCAATTCTTGTATTAATAATTGAATATGGTAATTGATAAGCCGAGCTTAGAAAATTTTTGTTCAGAAAATTCACCCCCACCCCCCCCCCCCCCTACCCCGCGTGAAAGTTCTGCTATTTGTGCAATAGCAATGACCTGGGAAGAATCTGTAATCCTTGAATAGAAACCCTGCGGAACCTTTACCTGTCGCTCAACTCGCTCTTTCTTTCCTTTTTTGGTTTAAATCTGAAACAAAATTAATAATCGAGAAATTCTGGGCAAGCGAGTCGACAACTTTATATCTTGGGGAAATGACAAAAAAACACTTAACCAATTAGTTGTTGGGGGTTAAATTCACGACGATTCTTTTAGGAGATTGTTGCAGCTATTTTGAGTGTTTTTTTTTTTTTTTTATCTTAGTTTGTCTATGCACATCTCCTTTTTTGGACTGATGGGCCAAAATTTGTTGGCACTATAGTTTACTAACTATCTTGATGCAGAAGTAGTCAAATTCATGGGGGCTTTCATTTTTCACTGGCAGAGAATCCATATGCAGAAAGGCAATGGAAGTGGGGAAAAAAATAATAAAAGAAGAGATATTACAGCACGAATATATCATCATTTTGGCAAAACAAGAAAAAATGACAGATAAATAACCAAAACATATCAGGGTATGTTAGCCTCCTCCGATATTATCCTTTTACCTCTTTTGAGGTGCGTCACATGGAGGGCAGTTTCGTTGATCAATAGCATTTGAGGAAACCAAATTTTAGTGATTCAACAGCGTACCATTCTTTTTTTTTTTTTATTGATACGGTAATTTTTATTTTACATATGCTCCTATTGTACATTAGGAAGAAAGGATGGACATAAAAAGGATCAATGAAAACTTGAACGAGATTAAACCGTCATTAAACCAGACGGATGCATAGTGAAATTTTCAAAAAGGGACTTACGAAAAATTTCTTGAACATGTTACCAGACTATCTTTTTAAGAATCACATCATAAAATGATAATTTGTTAAAGAAATGCAATCCGAATGATTAACGTCAGTCTCCAAACCAGTAATAAGAAAGATTAACATTAGACTCCAAAGGCCATCCACATCCCCGTTTTGAAACGCCAAAACAAGAAAGCAAAACGGGATGGTAGTAACTAGGCGTGGCAAAAGATTTAAAAACTGGAAAAATTGGAAAATTGGTTCATTGGGCATTGGGATTCTTAAACACGCAATTACCTGTAGTAATTTAACCTCTATGCTTAATCCCTTATAAATTCTCATCTCAAGTCACCCCAGTCAATCTTTTTATTTCTTGTTCAATCCCGAATTTTGAAGATAATATTTCAAATTCCAAAGTGATTGCAAGACCGGGAAAGCGATCAACTCGTTACTGGGCTGGAAAGGACCGATTAACCATTTACCTAAACCGATACGACCGGTTTAACCAGTAACAATAACGTAGAGGAAGGGAATTTGCCTTCATTATAAGCTTCAGAAAACTCTGGAGTCTGGACGCTATCTTAAGGCGGGCAAAAGAAACTGACCTGTACAACTGCAAATAAAAGCCAATGCTCTTGGCAACAGCTAAAACAAAAACTAAAAACTGTGGCAGCAACTAACGATTTTTATCAGCAAACTAGAAAACGACTTCTGATATCTGCGCATTTCCTTATACTATATAAGAATGAGTTGTGGTCAAAGAGAGTTTGAATTTCAATCGTGTGGATAAGGGTGTTTTGGAAATATGGAATATTGTGTAGTTTTTTTTTTAAAGTTTTTGATATAACTGAGGGAAGCATGTGTTTAGGTATATTTATCGAAACACCCTCATTTTGATACATTTAAAACTTTGATTTATGAAGACATCTGGGTATTTTTGGAATATGAAATTATTTTGCAACCGTTTTTGCATCGAATACAACTCATATAAACTTATGTGTTAGTATAATTACTGAAATGTGTTATAGACACATTTAATTGAAGTGTGTCTTTTGTTATACAATTAACACAAAGACATATTAACACGTTGTGCAATTAACAAGTAACTATAACTAGCCGTTGGAGGATATTTCTTTGTCTGAAAACAACTTATATCTGCTCTTAAATGATTTTCAACTGACATCTGTAGGGGGTTTTTTGGGAATGATAAAATTGTAAAAGTATTGATAAAGTAAAGTGTATAAGTGTGTGCTATAATTGGCATGTATTATTATTAGTTTTGTCATATTTGATGGCTATTTCTTTCTAAAATGTACTATTATTTATTCAATGAAAAATCCTCTCTAATTACACCCACCAAACAAGATAGTTTCTACCCGTTCTTACTGTCTAGGTAGTATATTATGCTAAAACCAAATTAATTTGAATAAGTTTACCAAAAACTCTTTCTATAGTTCATTAACGAGTTGCAACATTGTAAGTTAGCCATTAGCATTAAAACGTATTAAATTGCCAATACTTATATTAAATAGCCGAGTTAAGAATATGCACAATGCATAGAGTAGTTTCAACACTTGATTGTCTCTTTCTCAACATCTTAAATGTCAAAACTCAGTCAGGAAGCAAATTGAGAGGTAAATTTGGACAAGATTGTTGCCTTGAATATTTATAAAAATTATTATTTTTCCACTAAGAGATAAATTCTTTCGTCCTTAAAAAAAATTTGATGAGTTATTTTTCAAATGCTGAATAACTAGCCAAATGATAGGATGCATATTTTTGTACAGATTTGTTTTGATGGCATATGCTAAAAATCACATTGCACACGATGCTAAGGAGCTGGAACTATTTGCAATAGGGGTTTCATTTTGGCCATAGACTCGCACTTATTACATAAATGAACAAGCATTAGAATGCATTAAAACTGTAGATCCATTAACTAGGATCCTAGTTACAACTAAGACAGGCATTAGAATGCATCAAACCTCTTCTGCATCTTTAAGCAAAACTCTTTTACAATATATAACTGAACAAGCATTAGAATGCATTAAAACTGCAGATCCGTTAACTAGGATCCTAGTTACAACTAAGACAAGCATTAGAATGCATTAACCTCTTTACATCTTTAAGCAAAACTCTTTTTGGACTTTGTAAGACAAGCATTATGATGTATTAAATCTCTTTGAAGGAATTGAAACCTAAACACTTAAAAAAGACGGTACAATCTAAAGAGTTAAAAGAGAGCCATGTAAAAGCATCTCTCCTAGTAGTAGCATATAAATACACCCTTAGTCCCACAAAGTTGGCAACAAACTCATCAGCCCACCACTACAAAGTAGCAGTATCCCTTGAAGAGAAAACCACAAAAATGGCTATCTCAACCATGAAACTAGTTGTTGTTTGGCTATCCATCTTGGCTGCACCGTGTTTTGGAGACGATGCTACATAAGCATCGGGGTGCCATGGAATATCCCATGCTTGCAAGCTGTGGTAAATACCCAAGGCTGTATTGATGAAATTGTGATTCTTTCTTCAGTCTACAGCCCCATATACTTGGTCCTGCTTGTTGTAGGTCTGCCCTTAGCATTGATGACAATTGCTGGCCTAAAATCTTCCCTTTTAACCCTTTTTTCCCACCACTGCTCAAGAGCTTCTGCAACACACAATTACTCCCACCACAGCCATTGCATCCATGAGTCTCACGGTCTTCCAAATTTACAGGCTATTATTGGAAATAAGATCACGTAATGCTCGATTAATATTATGGTTTCCCTTGTTACAAGTTACTTGGAGATAGCCATACTTGAGAGATCATCCAAGAGGACCAAAGATTATGGATTTTAATATTTTCATGCTTGAGTTATTTTTTTTTTCAATTTTAACTTTCGGTGTATCACATACCACTTACTAGTATGTTGAATTAAATTGTAGTGAAATATGCCAAACCATTTGTATTAATCTGTTTTTGTGAACATGGTTCTTTCTTTAGCAATTGAAAAACCTAAGCCAACAAATCAACATCGTGAATATGAAATTAACAACTTGACTAACAATTTCAAATAGACAGGCATAGAGAATATGCAAAATATACATCTTCTTGGCTCAGTGAAAAGATGATAAATCATTTCCTATGAAGTAAATATGAAGAGAAATTTCCATGCATTTGATCTAAAACCTCAGCATGTTATTTCTTCAATTGTTAAAACTCTATGATTGCTGATGTATAATTAATATAAGAAGCTTGCAAATTTTGATGATTTGCATGCCGTACTTTTAAACAATATCAAAATATCAGTAGAAGGGCGGAAATTTGTCATATTAGTTGTTAGGCCAATGGTTATTAGTCCATTCCTGTCTACCTGTATATTGATAACTTGCTTCCGCAAGTTTAGGCAAGTGACGAGGAAATGAAGATTCAGTCAAACTACCATTTCTCAAAGGGGTATCTCAGTAATTTGGCCAAAGCTCAGGGGTGAAAATGTAATTAACCCTAAAATTATCCCTACATAAAACTTTTGAAAAGGGAGGAACATTATTTAGATCTCAAAGAAGAAATAGTTATACCAACAGGGGTTGGTCCGAGTGGTAAGCGGTTCGGATTCGCTTAAGCAGGTCTCGTGTTCGAGGCCTAGTGTATGTAGACACTCTTATTGAGAGACTCACCCACCATAGTTAGGTGCGCGACGCGGGTCGGGTCCGGAGTAGTCGGGGCAAAAGCTTCGGATATCGGGCGGGCAACAAAAAAAAAAGAAGAAGAAATAGTTATGCATGCCATTTATTCACTATACAAGTCAAAATTCCGCTATCTTTTTCTGCCATATAATTTGTACAACCTACTGCAACAAGTACACGCAAAATTCAGATATACAAGAAGTCAAGAACGATACGTTTACTAGCAAAGACTTTTAATAAAAGGATTTTTTTAAAAATCTTCCTCAACTGATTTGTCGACAAAGTTTATGGAGAAGATGTATGATATAGTATAGAACGGCAGTTTGGATTGCTATTTTCTAAACTTTTTATAGAAAAACTGTACAGTAGTGATTTAGTATAATATATGTATAATAAAAAAGTGATTGAGAAACGTGTTTATGGAAAAATAAAAGTTTTTTTGGAGAAAAATGATAGGGATAATTTCAGAAACCTCCCTTGAGGTTTCTGACAATTATAGAGACCTCCCCTCAAGTTTATTAAATTACACTTACCTCCCTTGCTTTTACTATTTATATAACAATATAGGCCCAAAAGGCTATATTTTCTCTCAAAAGTCCTAAACTACCCTTTTTGTACAAAAATTATTTTGCCAATTGCTTTTTTTCATATTTCAGCTAAAACCACTATACTAACAAACTAGTCTAACAAATAGTGTAATTCCAAATTCTAAACCCAAGCAATTCCATCATCATAGTCTTAAAATTGTTTCTTCCAAAACATTTCTAAAGATTTGTTACATTCTTCAAAAATTATTCTCACCATATGGTTCCATGTGGTTAAACTCAGAATCATATGGTGCCCTTATGTTTGCATAATTTTTCAACATAGGATACCCATGGTTTGGTTCCATATAAGCGGCTTAACTCCTACTACATGAGCCACGGAATGGGCTTGAAAAAAATCCTTATGGGAAGGAAAGCATCATTATGACTATAGAGATCTTCAAGAAATTCATTTTGCCAAAATCAAAATTTTATTTACAACTAATCACACCCCAAACTTTAAACCCAATGCCTACACCTTCTCAAAACAAAATAATCTAACCTACCGTTAAATCTCCAAATATGTTAACGTCTTAAATACAGAGAAGAAACTCTATCTCCATAGTGAAACCACAACCAACAATTGTCAAGTATAAAAAGAAATGGAAATGTACTTTATTAACATCTTAAAAAGTTTTTTAGATGGATGATAGACAAATTAGCAAATTTAGCAATTTCAATCCCTCTTCCTCTTTTGACCAATGATTGCATTATTTGTTTCATTATTATTGTGTGCCTTTTCATCTCCTTTTAATTTGACGATAAATCGGATTTTTACTTCAATTCATCATATCTAATCTCTCAACTAAACATGTGATTTGGCAATTCCAAAGAGAAAAAAGGAGAAATAGGAATATATAGTAGAGTTTGAGGGATCATTTATGGTGTGATTGGCTGCAATTATAGGCAATAGTTGGTGGTAATTTGAGACTCGAATTATAGGAGAAAGGGGTTGATGGATGAGAATAAAGTGATAGTAAGTGAGAGAGAATCGTCGTTGGTTTGTAACTTTGTAAATAGAATAGCTGAAAAAGGTCAGGTTTCTCTTTGTTTTTTTTTAATTTCATTTCATTATACTATGAATTATTTATTAAGTGAAGGTCATTATAGTCATTTTATTGTGACAAGGGAGGTTAGTGTAATTTGTAATACTTGAGGGTAGCCGAGTGAAATTGTCCATAAACCTCAAGGGAGGTTGTGAAATTATCCCAAAATGATAATACCAAACAAGAAACTTTTTGTGTTCAACATACAAAGTAGAAAATACTTTAATAATGCTAAGAGAAATTTGATATACGGCTATGTTTCCACTTTTTTTTTTCAATTCTGGATTTGATCTTTTTTCTTTTGATTTAATCTTGATTTGGTTCAAATGGAAGCTGATACCAGTACGATCGAAGGAATAATAACAAAATTTCAAAAACCACATTCCATGGGATGTCATTTTCCTCAATCTTATAGTAATCGTCGCATTGCAATGCCACGTTATGTGTGAAAATATACTAAAATTTGTTAACTAGTACTATATATATATATATATTACAAAATTTGGTATTGTCGTGGGTAGCTTATTTTACAAATTTTGTTATATTCTTCTAAACTAAACTACTTGGGTATATAATGGAAAAATGAGAAGCACGTTGTGTGACAAAAAAAAAAAAATCTGCAGCTGGCAGATAACGGCATGAAAAAATAAAGAACAACATTAACAAGCTAAATTTAATAATTTCTCCATCCCAAATTGTTTGTCACATTTTGAAATTTCAATATTTTAAGAATAGCTGCTTGATAGTGATGTTAGTGGATTTGGTTTTCAAAATTATTCTTGAAAATTTAAATTTAAATTTAATATAACAATATAGATAAAGATAGAAATAACATTGGGAAAAAAGACCAAAGGAACTTTAATTTTATAAGATGATAAATATTTTGGTTGCATCCCAAAATAAAAATTATAACATTTTTTAATGGGACAGAAGGAATAGCAAAAGAAAGTTAAACTTTATGTACTATTTTAATTTTAATATTATTGGGCTTCATTGAACTAAAGCAAAGTCATATCATAGTAGATGATTGCTTATAGTAGGCCACCATCAAACTGGTATCGTACCTTAACCTTGGAATGGCTAAACTTTCTCTAATCCTAAATTTTTTGTAAACAAAATAAAAAGAATTAAGTCAGATCAGAAGCAATCAAGCAAAAGCATCAGCAGCAATCAAAAATATTGTTTGAATATATGATTCGTTTAATTTTTTAAGCAATAAACAATTTCCTTGTGGTCTTTTAGTCAATTTCTTTTTCTTATTATTCTGCTATTTCATTGGATCATATTTGATTAGATCTTTTCCCATTATTGATGACAGCAGTTCTGTACTCAACTTTGACTTGATTTTTCCCGCAAAGAAATTCATGCGGTCCTGTTATTTTCTAGATAAATCAAAACTATTAAGAAAAAGAGAAAATTCACTGAGCTATAAACTCTTTCTTGTTTATTCTTTTTATTTTTAAGTTTTACACAAACATACTTGTATCTATAAACTTTCTTTCTCACACACGTAAAAGTAGATATTGCAGGTAGTCTTTGACTCATTGATTCTTCAGTTTGGAACACAATTGTTAGGGGGTATCTGCATGTATACTTCACATCTAATTTGCCTATTACAATTTCATAACGGGCACAAAATTGTTTTAGATGTATGCCGAGTTTGAACAAGAAAACGAGAAGCATTTTAGAGATGAATTTTTTTCTTTAGTGTTAATAAGAGATTTCAAATTCGAAACCTCTTACTTACACTCTCCTTTCGTATCACCTAACTCATTCCTTCCCTCTTTTATAGACGATTAAAAACAAACTTCTAAATTTTATCATGAAAAAAAAATTGTAGTAGTAGTCAAGAAAGAAAGAAAAGAAAAAGAATAAATTTCTTAATTAGTTGATAATCTAGAATCTCACCTAAAATACTATGCAAGAAGGAAATGACTCAACAATTTGTTAAGCGCGAACCACTTCTCTTCCCCTTTTGTTAATTTATGAGCAAAGGAGCTTTATATCCGTCACATGGTTTTAGATTATTAATAGTTTCATTTCTAGGATTCGGACAAGCAAAGCGAAAGTCACCAACCAATCCAATCGTCTGGTTCTAGTCTTGCTTAATAACATGGTACTGCTTGCCATGCTTAGCGTAAACTAGTTTGCTATTATATTCTTTGTGGCATTTCATCGAACAGTTTGACTTCGTTCTTACGCAGTCTGCAAATACTTTTTTTTGTTCTCCCTTTTGCAGTCAGTGACGCTTCATACGAATCTCGGGGACATCAAGTGCGAAATCTTCTGTGATGAGGTTCCTAAAGCTGCCGAGGTTGATACTCATGTCTAATGGTCTTAACTAATGTGCAACTTCAACAATTTGATCGTTCTCATGTATCTCAGTTGAATTAAATTTCAATTCGCACGATTAAAGTAAATAATATGAAGTTGGCTTTGTATGTATAGTTTTTGACTGCAGTTAGTTACTTTTCAGTTTTTTGGATCCAAGAGTTGTCTGATTAGTGGTTAGTAGAATTCCTTGGGTTTGTTTTCCTTTGAGGGAAAACGAGTTTTTTTTTTTGGTGGGAGGGGTTTGTGTCTGTGTGTGCGAGGAGAAGGGACATAGGCAGAGGAATTTGTCCCAATATTGACAAGCAATAAACAGTAACTGAATTTTCTGATGGATTATGTCAAGACTAGGGGATTCAGGAAAAATATCCATCTTTTTTTTTTTTTTTTTGTGGCAGTGATTGATTGCATGCCTCAACATAGCAGCTTAATTTGTATTGGGTGGTTTTTTTTTTTTTTTTTTTTTTTTAATAAGGCTGCATTGTACTGGCAACTTTTATTAGCAACAGATTTATGGACTGATTAATGTGTCTTAATGGATGAAAATATTTGCATATTTGCATTTGGTACTCAGCTATAATGTGCGAAGCACGTAGTCTACGGATCAGACTCTTTTTTGTCAATTGATGAGTTGCAATAAGATTGCTCCTTTTGATGCAGAATTTTATGGCGCTATGCGCTAGTGGCTATTATGATGGAACCATATTTCACAGAAATATAAAGGGGTTCATGATCCAAGGTGGTGATCCAACTGGTACAGGCAAAGGTGGGACAAGCATTTGGGGTAATAAGTTCAATGATGAGATAAGAGAGTCTCTCAAGGTAATTGCTTAAAGAACTCATCTGCTATGACTATCTGTCGTAGTTCGTTAGTTTGTGCATTTCTGTTTGAGTGTAACTAAAGGAAATAATAAACTTCAGATAACAATTAACATCTGTTTTCCATTTTAGCTAATTTGAATTTGCTGTGATTACTTGAAAAAAAATGCTAAGCATGGAAGATACAGAATAGGAACAGAATTGGTCTCTCACATTATTGATTCTCTGAGTACTCTCAGACCTTCAAAGAATGCACTAATGTTGCTTCAACTGATCAAATCAAATTAAGATGGTGTATTATTTGTGTGGATGCATTTGACTGGTGAATGGAGTAAAGCCTGTATGTAATTAGAAAAAAAGGTGTGAAGACAGGGATAGGTCACTCAAACTACGTTGAAGTCAAAAAAAGAAGACAATAGATTGCACATTCATGTTATTGTTACCCTTTTATTTCTTTCCAGTATTATGTTGTCCTCCTCTTGTCTGTCTTTGCTGTTAATTCTATATATGGGAGTTGTACCACTGTTGCTTTATTTGTTGTTGACAAGATACTGATTGAAAACGTAGGAAACTATTCTGAGGCCCATGTAATAGAATGCTCAGGTTATTCAGTACAGTATACACGACATGCGACCACTTGGCCATTTAGATACTAATGAATCCATTATCCACTTAGCTATAGCTGGGATTAAGATCATTATGCTTTTAACATCCTCCAAGCCTAATGTTGATTCTGTAATTTTATAGTTTTTGCTCATTACTTTGTTCATGTTCCAGCACAATGCTAGAGGAATACTATCAATGGCTAACAGTGGGGCTAATACTAATGCAAGCCAGTTCTTTATAACTTATGCAAAGCAAACCTCATCTCAATGGGCTTTATACTATCTTTGGGAAAGTGATCCATGGGTTTGAAGTCCTTGATATAATGGAAAAGGTGAGCTTCAGAGTTTGACGTGTCAGTGTTTCCCTCTCCATTTGATAGGAGTTTCATTGCACTAAGTAATACTGGCAATTTCCTTCCTCTTAGTTTTCTTTTTTCTGTATATTTTTCTTCCATAGTTTTGCTTCCTGGAATGTGGTTCACGCACAATGAACAACTTGTTTCGATATCCTCATCTTTGATAGTGTTTTGCTGATGCTTGAAAAGCTAGTAGTACTTATCATGAACTTGTAACAAGAATGTTCAAGTATCATATTTTGCAAGGCTAGTGGCTGTTTGAGAAAACTTAAAATTCTGACAATTCTCATCTTCTTGTGGAACTATGCAGACACCAACAGGGCCAGGAGACCGACCTCTGGCAGAGATTCGGATGAATCGAGTGACCATACATGCCAACCCACTTGCTGGCTGATATTATCTTAAGATCGTCATTTTGGTGTGAGCTTAAACTGCTATCGGGTCTCATTAGATTTATGTGTCCATAATGGAGGTGAAAACTAATTATTGATGATCAGAGGGAGAGAGAGATCTCTGGTTTGAATTTGTTAATCTGAACTCCGCAGAATCACTTCTAATGTAAATGTTCTATCTGAAAGGAAACTTTGGATCTGAACAGTTTTGTGGCTCTCTCATTTGTTTCAAGTGTTGAGAGATTTCTTTCGGAAGTATGAAGCAGTTCATCCACTTCCTGTCTAGATGGCATGCTAAATACGTAGTAGCCCTTCATGCCAGAATCCTCAATTTTGAAGTGAATTAGTTAGACTGCGCAGTAGCTCGAGCGAAAAACTATCGTACTTCAGTTGTAAATACCAAATACTCTAGCTGCTCTTTTCCCTCAATCAAATGACGTACTAATCTACTGTCCTACTAATTGTCCTTTTGCCATGGGGGCGGTCCGAAGTTTTTGTGTATATGCATAGCTATGGTCATAGAAATGGTGCCGAGTCATGATTATGTATTGAAGTAGCCACAATTTGACATTTCCACGGCAAAATGAATGGCTAGAGAACGGTCCGACCAATCAATTGATCCCTGATTCAATAGTTTAATTGAATCGTTATCTGGTTCAAGTTTAACAATATTGTGCTCGAGTGAAAATCACTCCAGCTGCTCTTTTCCCTCAATCAAATGACGTACTAATCGACTATCCTAATTGTGCTTTTGGCACGGGGGCGGTCCATAGTTTTTATGTATTTGCATAGCTATGGCCACAGAAATGTTGCCGAGTTATGATTATGTATTGAAGTAAAATTTGACATTTTCACGGCAAATGAATGCCTGAACTTAAACTAAAGTCTAAACAATATATTGCTTTTTTTTTTAGATGTTAATGGGAAATATTTGTCCATATAATTTTATATGGATACTTTATAAGCAACATTTTTATTTTTTTAACTAATTTTTTGTCTCGCATATATCCCATTATGGAAAATATTACGCTGAATGATTTCTCTAAGTAATGTTTTAGCCAAATTAAGGGTGATCTTGATCTTAGTTCGTCATCGGGCCAAATTCCGTTACCTTTAGAAGTATAGGACTGTTACCATTCTATCACTCTCAAAATGCAAAGCTTCCGAGATACGCTCCCTAGAAACCGTTGTATATTAGGGTTCAACGTCAAAATTTTGCGCCATTTTTAACCTCTTCCCCTCAACACACAAATCTCTCCACTCTTATGGTTCAATGGCGAAGGAAGACGAAAACCCAACGACCCCAATTGCCTCAAAACCCAGTCCCAACCTTAAAAAAGACCAATCTCCCGCAACTGTGAACTCCCAATCCAGTTCTTCCCATCCCATGAACAACACTTGCGCCAACAAAAACGCCAATGATGATTCCACCCCGCCCAAAAATCCCCTGACCCCAAAAGAGTTTATAGTTTCTGTGGCTGCTAAAATTGCCTCTCAGCCTCTTCACTACTCTGATCCTGATGTCTGGGGCGTCCTTACTGCCATTTCTGAAACCGCCCGGAAACGCCAGCAGGTCACATTATGTTTACTTCTCTCAAAACCCGCTTAAATAAATAAAACCCTGTTTTTTTTTCCAATTGTTGTTGCCTTCTTTGTGTGTTTATTTGTTTGGTTTGCATGTTGGTGGGCTTAACTTGTCGATTGATGTAAAGGAAAATGTCGAAGAGGTTGATTTGTTGGGATGCTGTAGATGACCGTGTGTTTTTTGGTGTAAAGAAAGAAATTTTATCCAATTGAGAATAATTATTTTCACAGATTTCGATGAGCAAATTGGGATGAATGCTACTTAATACATATGATTAATCGAGTTCAATTGACGTATTTATTTTAATGTGCATGTGTATTACGTATGTAGCATAAAGTTGTGGGATACGTGTTTTTTAGGAGTGTCTTAACAATGTCATTGCTGTGTCTAGAAAAAGGTTCTGTTGCTCCAATATGCTCCCGATGCTTGTAGCTCTGTATTGTAGCTTTGGATGGTTTGGTTGTAATTGTCAAGTACTAGCTTTTGCAATTATATATGTGTTATCATTTGATCCTTTGACTACGCTAGTGATCAAGCTGGCAAAGTTCGGATCTTTTGACTATGTAATCTATCCCCGCCTGGTGTGTGCTTAACTATCTAGCAAAATATTCGTAGTTAAGTGGTTTTTTTGATTAATATTCAAAGGCTGGTTATCTTTCAATCCTCTTGCATTTATGTCTTATAAAATTTGTAAAAGAATCCCATGTTGTTCTCAAATGGTAAGCAAAAAAGATCTTGGTGGAGTTTATTTGGACCAGAGGTGGTTTCTCTAGTCTGTCAGATACCCTGCTCTTCATGGTTGATCTACTCTTTTAGCTGTCAAAGTTTGGAACTTTACTGACTTTGGAAGTGGTGTACCAGGGCATTAATATGCTTTTAACCTCTGATGAACACTGCATTGGGCGAGTAGTCAAGGATGTCACTTTCCAGATTGTATCACCGGCAGTCAGTGCAAATCACTGCAAGATATATAGGAAAATAGTTGCTGCTGGAGATGGGAATAATTCCTCGAGTTTTTTCACTTCTGTCTTCTTGAAGGATTCTAGGTTCTTGACTAGCATTGTTAATGGAGCTTATCTGATGCACTTTTGTTTTACCTTTTCTGATTTTTTTCTTTTGGGGAAATTGGCAGTACAAATGGGACTTATCTTAACTGGGAAAAGTTGAATAAAGGTAGCTCTGAAGCTACACTACGTCACGGTGACATCATCTCATTTGCATTTCCTCCGGATCATGGTAAGTTGAATGGTCGCATCATGTAGTCATGCTTCCTACTTTAGTTTAAACAAGTGCTTGGGTATATAATCACATTACTGGTCACTTTTAATATCGTTCAGATCTTCAAGAGTAGCATATTGGTAATTTAATTAACTCTCCTTTCTTTCTTGAAACCAGTTAGGTGTCTGCTCAATTTTTCCTTTGTTCCTGGAGAGGAACTTTTGGTGTTTCTGGTCAGTTAGCCTGTAGTTCTAGGTACTGTTATCTAAAGGCAACCTAATTAGAGGTGCTCATGTTTGATGAAATTCTGTGAGTTGCTTCCTGGTTCATTGTCATAGCCTGCTTTTTCTCAGATATGTGCTTGTTGTAATATCATGCTAAATGCCCTTTTTCCATGAACAAGTTTTCAGGATTGTTAAATTATGAAAGTTGAGCATTCTTTTTATGAGAAATTTGTTTGACTTTAAGTCAATTACAGTCTTTTGTGGCTTTTTTTTTCTAATTATGATGCGTCCCCTTTTAAATTATAGTGAGGATTCTGTTTCACTGAGTGCTTAATAAGCATTTGTCACTTCTCTATATTATCGTCTTTTACAAGTAACATTTCACCCTTTCTGTATCTATAAACTACTACTTAGATTGAAATTTACTCCTTAATACTTCTTCACTATTAATATGTTGTCTCTAGCATTTTGTTCAACTTTTGTTGTACTGTATGTGCACTCATTCTAACTGTTCTTGAAGCCTTTCAATTAGGCATACGTCCATGACTTGGATTCTCTAGCTCAAGGAATATTGTTTGAGTTGGAAATTCACTGCAATTGTTCTATCAAGGATATCCCTAAAGGAAAATTAGATGATGGCTCAAGTCGTCCTTCTATCTTCTCTTCATGTAACATAATTTTGTTTTTTAATACCAATGTATCAGAAATGTGTATTTCCTAATTTCTGAAACATTCCTGCAGCTCCTGGCCAGGGCAGAGGTTTTTGGTAGTTCAAAAATTCTACTTGTACAGTTATCCGTGGCTGAGAAAGAAAGTGTTTTAGCTCAGGACCTTTATTTTTCTCGCATTTTTAATTTCGAACTTTTGCTTGTAGAATGGCATATGTTGTTTTTCAGCACAAGTTTTGCATTTTGTTTTCCCATTTGGATAAATCTGTCTGCTGTCTAGCTGCTTTTTTCTCTATCCAATTCTTTATTGTGCTCATTGGAAACTAAAATATTGTCATATGTATTCTTGTTGGATTCTACAGTGTCTGCAATTGCTTTTGTATTTCGAGAAATTCTAAAATTGTCTAACCAAGGGGACGGTGCATCTCTGAAGAGAAAAGCAGGTATATGATTTCCAGGATAATTGACAAATGATGTATCTTGCATGTACTGTTGAGACATAGAAGACAAAACTGTGAAAGTTTGGATACTTATATGTGAGATTTAGTGAATCTTAAGAACGGTTTATCTGCCTAAACTTGTATCTGATGATTGAGCTGCTGAAGTTTTAATTTTTGTTACACTTGGTACTTCAAAAAAGTATATTAGTACAGACCAGATTTTCTTTTAAGGATGGAAAACTTCTCAGATATGTTTGGTCTGATAATCTGTGCATGAGTTATGCTTGATTTGCAATATTATGCTTATGGGTTTAATGTCGCAATCTGAAGAGGAGCCTGGATCTGAGAGCAAGAGGCTTAAAGGAATTGGAATTGGTGCTTTGGAAGGCCCAATTTCCCTTGATGATTTTCGGAGCCTGCAACGGTCGAACACGGTATTGTGCTCTAAATTGTTGAAACTTTGTGATTGATTATTTAGTTTAGTTTATGTTTGCCATTGGTCAAATGGCTTTCCTTGTCTTAGGACTTCTTTGTAATCTACCACTGGCAGGAACTGAGGAAGATGCTAGAAGATCAGGTTGTGACAATTGAGTCGTTGCGCACTGAAAATCGTGCAAGCATTGAGCGCCGTGAAATCGTATGCTGTTCTTTGCTTATTTACTGCCTTCCCCCTGCAAAAGTCCTCTTTCCCTGTCTTTCAAGCTTTTAATGTGTTTGTTCAACAAGGCCTGTCTATAGCTAATTTAGCTTGCTTAGTGTGATTCCTCATGCTTTATGTTTTGAAAACCAGTTACACCATGGAAACACTATGAAACCATGTAATGTGCTCTGTGGTCCTCTAAATTAAAGTTTTTGGGTGATATTAGCCTCCAGTTCGCTTTAAAAGATCAATGGTTTTGCATTAAGCGAGATCAGTTAGTCTTGGATTCTGTCCCTAAAGATAGCTGGAAGACTTTGTAGTCATCCTTAATGTGAACAGATGACTGTTAAATGACTTTTACATGCTTGGTTTTCTTCCTTTAAAGTTTTGTAGGTTTGTAGTTGCTTGTGCTGCAATTTTTTTTTTCTGGAAAGTATAATGGGATGGATCTTGTAAGTATACTACACCTGGATGGCATGATTGGTACACTTTAAAATGTTTGAAGTGTGGGATCTACATTTGTGTTGTTTGTACAAGAAGGTGCTGTATATGCTTTCTCAAGTGCAAGGTGGTTCTGATGGGGAGAGGGAGGGAGGGAGGGAGGATGGGAGAGAGAAAGATGCATCTGAGATGGATCTATGGCACCTGAGAATCAGAGATGCGTGTACTAAAGAGGGAGTGATTTTCAGAAGAAGGCATCCTGTTTGTATGAATAGACGTTGGCTTGGGGTTTGTGTATCTAAGTGTCTAGCAATATAACATGGAAATTAAGGATTCCTGTTGTGTTGGTTCTCCGTGGCCGAGGAAGTATTTTGTAAGAAGCCAACAGGAATAGACCTTGGTATTGGACTTGTGTACGTAAGTGCCAATGTGCATGCATGGTTTTCGGTCAGCTGGATGTATCTCAATAGTTTCTTCTTAGCTGGGTGACTCCGGTGAGCTGCCATTTGGAATGTAACTTAGAGTCTGAGCTATTGCCAGCATGGGTTGATAGCTTGCGCCCCATATGTTATGGCTTAGGGCTTGGGTGACTGACTTCAATCAATTGGTGAACGTGCAATATGCCAGTCTTATTGATAACTTGGCAGGCCCATTTCCTGTTTGTCATGCATGACAGGAGGATGCCCTTCTAAAAGAATTTTTTGTACTCATTTTACAGCATTCTCATGTTATTGGCATACATAAAAAGGTGCTTCGCAATTGAATATATGAAGTGGAATTTGGCTGTCATTGTTTTGCAGAGTTGTTTTGGTTTTTCCGTAAGGGATTTTAAAGTTTTGAGATCTCTCTGCTTAAATGCATATTTTAGGTGTTGCCCCTCCCTTCCGCCCTCCCCCCCCCCCCCCCCCCCCCCCCAAAAAAAAAAAACCTTAAGTAAACATCATATTTGACTTAGTAACAACAATTTTTGTGAGAAGGAGTCTAGTATGAGATGTTTTGCACAGAAACAGTGATAGACATGGATGACATATATAGGCTTGTCGTCTGTGCCATGACACACTTGAAGACATATGCTTCAGTCCCCAAGTGGGCTGGGGTTTGGGGATTTAGCTAGAGGGAGCCAGAGATGACCCAAAGTTCAATTTTCCAAGATTTCTTGCCCATTTAATCTTATTAAATTTTTGTTTTAAAACTTCCACAGGAAATGAAAGATCTGAAAGAGTCAATTTCAGAAAGTTACCTTGGTCAACTTAAAGAATTGCAACAATTGTTGGAGGCCAAAGAGAATGAACTAATAGAATCAAACAGAATATCTTCTGAGCAGAAGCATGCTGTAGAGGACCTTAATGAAAGACTTGGTGCATCGATGCAGTCATGTGCTGAAGCTAATGAAGTAATAAGTAGGTAAGGCCACACGTTCCTTTTACCAGTTACCGGACTCTTTAGTTTTGCTATTTGAGTGATGTCTTCGATGTTCTTTCTTGTTTATTAATGAGTATAAATTGTCACCTTTTGATAAAATGCCATAAACGTTTTAAAATTTCCTAGTGGAATGTCTACAGTTTCTACTACAGGTGAAGGTCTAATCTTATGCTTAATTTAAAGGGGAAATGCCCATGGTAATCACAATATAGGGCTAAATGGTTAAAATGTTGTTAGCTGGTTATGAGTTTATAATTCATGATACAGGGTTTATCAACTCAGTATTAGCAGTTTCATCTTTACTTACCTTGTTTGCAAGAGTAAATCTTTTAAATGAAAAAGCTACCAGAGATAACCCAAGGACTCTAGTGAAATTCTTAAAAATTCAAAGGACTAATGAAGTATATTCTTTTTAATTAAAATCAAACAGCTTTTTCCATTATCAAAGCATATTTAACATGTAGCTTATATTTTCAAAGCACAAAATTTTAACTTCCAAGTGCATATCATAATACCTTTGATATACGAGAGTTTCTGATAAAGTAGAAATTTCACTTACGCCACACAAGATCTCAAGAATTCCAATGAACATATTCGACTTTTGTTGAACAATCATGGTGGCTTTACCATTTACTATGCTTGCTCTCCAAAATCATTTAGCATTGTTGGTCTGGATTGTGGCACAATGCTTCGTGGGATAGATTATATTAGGACAGAGAACCGTATCATACTGAAGTGCTCTTTTTGTTGCTTTTTCTCGAGTATCTGATGTTCATAACTGTCACAGTTTGTAAAGAAGCATATTTAGTTTTTGTTTGCCTGGTTTAGCCAGAAGGCATCTATTTCAGAGTTAAAGGCCTTATTAGATGAAGAACGTGAACTAAGAAGAGAAGAACGAGAAAAGGCTGTAGAAGATCTGAAGATCTCAATACAAAGAATCCAGGCTGAGGCACAGGAGGAAATGAAACGATTGTCAGATGCTGCAGCAAAACGGGAAAAGGAACAGCAGGAAGTGATTAATAAGCTCCAGGTGCAAACAGTATCTCTAGACTGCAGATTTTTTTGAATTTGGTGTAATATTTCTTAGTTCCATTCTTTTTAGTTATGTTGGTATCACCGCTTTTTTTTTTTTAAATTTCAGGAATCAGAGAAAGAAAGGTGCTCTTTGATGGAGACTTTAAGATCCAAATTGGTACTCTTTTTGTTAATTCATTATGAGAAGCAGTTACCATCATCTCGTGCAGCAATCTTATTCTTCTTCTATTTGTGTGTCTTATCACTGCCTTTAGTTTAAAACAAAAAAAAAATATCTTATGTGATTCTGGTAATTGGTTGTTTTGAACAGGAAGACACAAGGGAGAAACTGGTTATGTCTGAGAATAAAGTTCGCCAATTAGAAGCTCAAGTTCGTGAGGAGCAACTAGCAGCTGCTACTAGAAGAAAGGTATGGTTGGCCCCCAGACCTGAAGACAAAATTTCTTGAACACATGCAGCTCACTTTTGTCTTGGTTTCCAATTTTATAAGCTAATGGTTATACATTTTCTTCTTGTAAATCTGCAGAGAGTGGAGGAACTTGAGCTGGATACCAAGAGATTAAGAAAAGAACTAGAGAGTGAAAAGGTAGGAGCTTGCATCACAAATTTTCTTTCCTTGCATGTAATTACTGTTGTAAATGCCAATATGAGGCTAAGTAAACTACCAACGAATTGGCTTGTGTAAATTCAAGAGCAAAATAACTCGGTTTAGCGTTGCTATGTGGACATTAAAATAAAGGAGTCTATACTTTACAGAATGGGGCAATTTGGGTCACCGTCTGTTGCAGAAGGTAGAATTTGCATATGCATGTGGGATGGGATACTTCTACATCTTTCAGTTGAAATGCTCAGGGTAATTCACATAGATTTGGCCTGAAGTAACCTACTGTTGAGAAAATTTTTTATAAACTCTCTGAACAGTTCTCGCAAAGGTGACTGCATTTTGATGAAGTTGTTCTATTTGCTTCTTTTGTGTTTCCCAAGCTGAGGTTTCTCTTGCTGTTGGTAGCAGGCAGCTCGAGAGGAGGCATGGGCAAAGGTTTCTGCTCTTGAACTAGAGATCAACGCTGCAATGCGAGATCTAGATTTCGAAAGGCGTAGATTAAAAGGTGCTAGAGAGCGAATTATGCTTCGGTAAGAATAGACGAGTTCACTTGCTTATTGGTATTTTAGTTGTCTACCTTTTGAAGTAATTGGATTAATATAAGGGCTTAATTGATGTTTGGCTCTGAAATGACTTAGTAATGTTTTTATATTCTCCTGATGATTAGGTGACTTTTTTCTTTGGGTTGATATTGGCATGAAATTAAGCATCCATTTTTTGCCTATGGTAGAATTTATTGAGACTTAAAACTAAATTACCCTTTTAAAAACTGGAGAAGATGTTGCATATAGTGGGAAATAGGTTTGCATTGCAAGTTACTTTTTGGCTTGGTAGCCATTCATGTTGTACTGTGGTGCATATAAGTTAATTCACATGCTCTGTCGCATAAAGTTTTGACTCCTTCCAACAGCACAAGTGATTTATTTTCCAAGCATCCCGACTCTTTTAATTCCTTTATACCCTCCTTTTACTCTTCTTGAAGGTTCACTGCGCATTTTGTTCATTCTTTGACAAAATCCAAAAATAAAAAATTAACATGCTAAGTTTCACAACGTTGACTTTCCAAAATTAATCCTTTTGTGTTTTCTGGGATTAGAGTAGTATGTTGACTGCCAGCACTACATTTTTCTTGTTTTGAAAAGTTGTATCTTTGAAAGCTTTTAAATGAATCATTTATATGTTTCTTCCTTGACCCTGGGAGAAGCGGCTGGAGTACCATCATCCTAGCAAGGGAACTCAGCTAGTTTGTCAAGGAACTTGTGTATAGCTTGCATCAGTAAATACTTATGCATGTGTTTTGTATTATGATCATGGGTATCTTTCCAATTAAGTCTGCAAATACTGGAAACAGTATCAGTTGACGACAGAATGATTTTAAAGATGATATATTGCTTTTCATTTTTCTATTAGGAAGCTGTTGCTGTCTCATTAAGGAAGCCATATTCTTCTTGGGTATGACAGGATTGTAACTGGTTTTATTTCTTATTTCCTTTTTTGGGTAAATCCAAAATTTGTTGGGGCAGTTGTTTCACATGCTAGATTTGCAGTTTCAGTAGTTTAATGCCTCTGCACTACCCTCAGCGCCCTTCCATTTAGCAAGTCTGCAAGTTTTTATATTATTCACTGTTGTTATTTAATGTTTAAGTTGCAATGGGTCTCTGAATTTTGCTGGAGTTTTGGACGCAATGGTATGAGTGCTTTTACCTTGTAATCTTTTGAAATGGCTAACCTTTGCATAATTTTATGTGCCGTGTGTGAACCTGATAATTTGTTCATGTAATTTGGATTTGATACTCTGAAGTTCGGTAATTCGTTCCAATTTAAATGGTGCATACAATGCGCATGTTTTCATGTAGAGAAACCCAACTCCGGGCTTTTTATTCTACAACGGAGGAGATTCAAGTCCTGTTTGTAAAGCAGCAGGAACAGCTAAAGGCAATGCAGAGGACATTAGAAGATGAAGAAAATTATGAGAATACATCCATCGATGTGGACCTGAACCTACCTAATGGCCACATTCATAGATTTCTAAGTAGAGACAAGGAAGTATATCAGAGTGCTGCTAAGGGGGAATCGAGTACCTCTACCCAAAAGTATGGTGGAGATCACAATGAGACATCAAGCGATGAAGTCAGTGTAACCGAGAAGCATGACTGCAATATGAAAATACATGGTGATGACGATGACACACAGGAGGTGGAATTCAGTGGTGCTCAACGTTCTGTCAAGGGTGGCTTTGGCTCTGAGATTGATGGTGTTGGGGCAGCACGTATTCTAGAGGGGGATCCTGTTGGGACTGAGAAAAATCTCGAAACTGATGGCATAGGAACATCAGCTGTTTTGGTGGGAGACCTTGTTGCAACTGAAAGAAATCCTTGAGACTGAAAGTCCTGGACAAAATCGTGGTGGTAGCTTTGATTTAAACAAGTGTGGGGCAACTGGGAGAGGACACAATGCAATTAGAAGATGAAACAAATGGAGAAGCTATTGGCAGGTTGAAACGGTTCCTCCGGGAAGCTTGCATCATTCTCAGTGCAAAAACCCTCTTGAGGTTGAGAACACTATTTTGGACACGCAAACTGGAGATAGCATTAAAACTGCAGATCTATTGGCTTCGGAGGTTCCTGGGAGCTGGGCTTGCAGTACAGCTCCTTCAGTCCATGGAGAGAATGATACTCCAAAGAGCAAAGATAATGATGATGGTGCTGCTGCTACCTTGCATGACTCAGTGTGCATGATAGCTGAGAGTCAAAATGTTCCCATCTTCCAAGAGCCTTGGTGCTAGATGGAACAAAGAACATGAGGCTCTCAGTAAAATGATTGGGATTGTGGCGCCGGATTTGAAGGAGCAGTTTAGATGTGCTGCAGGAAGCAATTATATCAAAGAGGGAGCTGAAAGAGGAGATGTTTCCGACTCCAATACAGACGGTTGCTATGATGATGATAACCACGAAGCAAACTCTGAAGGTGAATCAGATGCAGAGACTATTGGCAGTGGCAGAGAAAAGGAGGATCTAGAATCTGATCATGGAATGGAAGGAAGATGATGAAGCGACGCAGGATGATTCTTATGGATAACTGAAGCATGATCATTGCAGAGAACAGCTTTTCCTAGTCAGGATGGGCAAAGAGAACGTAAACCTCTCCTTGTTCACCATGACTACAACTCATCAGTTTGTATAGAAGAAAAAGTGTATGATAGCTCTGAATTCTCGTCGCAAAGGTTCCTCTAGGATGTCGGATTTATTAGGATTGTAAATAGTAGTGATCTAACTTAATTTGGAAATGATATTGTTTACTTGCCAGGTTAAGAAAGCTCCCTATGTTTCTGAGATTGTTCTTCTCGTAACAGCCATTTTCTGTGAGGCAGTAAAGTTCATATTCAATTTGGTGAGTTCCTTTTTCATCTGATACAGAGAATGAGCACAACTATTCTCGTCATGAACAGTAGACGTAAACAAATGAAGTAATCTTCTTGCTTTGGATTTTCCCTCGTTAACTGGAACAACTTTGTCTGGTTTTAAGCCTTTTTCCGTCTGGCTGGTGGTGTCTAACCAATGTAACCTCTTAAAGAGTATGAAAGTACAATAAGTAAGTTACCCGCTTACGCCTAGGAGCGTATGGTTTAGGTAATTTAGAGACCTCTCGAACTATTCATGGCTGTATTCTGGGATCAAACCATCCACAGATTCAAGTAGTTACTTTCAACCTAATAGCGGGCCCAACAGTCCAAGCTTACGGTAACTGCTTGCGCAATGTCGGACTCGAGTAGTTCCTATTTTAAAGCTAAAGTGGAAAAAGAAACAAGAAAGTACGACTTTTCGTGGATGGAAGAAGAACCGGGAGTTACACAACTAGAAACTATTTGTTTCAGAAAAAAAGAGAGAAAATCACGGTCTAGTTAGGCTTCTTGGAAGTTTATCCACGTCCTTATCATGTCGTTATACACAGTGTGAACTCGAAAGTGGACTAATGTGTCAACTGTACTGCAAAATCCATGTCCTCCTTTCCTCCTTTTTGGACCCTTGACCATATTTGTCCAGGCCTACTTTGAATAATGCGTTGGTTTCACCATATATCATGATGACTGCTGTTGAAACCGGGTTGGATTAAAGATGCAGGAAGTAACACCCAAATTGTCATCGTCCAGAGATGTCAAAAGGGAAAATTTCTATATTTCGAAAAAAAGATGCTTCAAGCTGTAGCTTGAAAGGGTGCATCATGTTTGGTCATTTTCCGTGTGCCCGCCTAAGCTGCTAGCTTAGCCCAGAGTCTTTGAACGGGTAAGAAAGTAAGGAAAAGGGCCAAAGTCTTTCTTGTTCTTGCTCTTCTTCATCTTCTTGATATGGTCATTGGCTACTTGCAGCTGGCTTTTGTAATCATGAGCCCGTGTGTCATCATTGCTTTGAATACTCCCTTTATTTCCGCCCTTCTATCCTCCTTTCTCACCAAGGCAATCATCACACGGACATTAAGCAGCCAGCCATGCTTCGTCTCCCTATATAATTCATCTGCATTCAGTTTCAACTCATCTAACAAGAAGTAAAAATTATCCCACTTGGTTTCTTTTACTGTCGACTTTCACTTTCTTTTCTCTACTAGAGGATTGCTGGCTGCTGCATCACATTTGAAAAAAAAAATCATGTCTTTCTAGCCTGTCGAATTTGGAATTATTTCATGATCCCTCTTATCCAACCTTATCCGGGAGATTCCGCTCAATGAGGCCTAAGGTTCTTGTTCACAGGCTAAATAGGTAAGTTCTCACAACCATGCAGCTGAACATGGCATAAAAGACCCTTTTTCTTCCTCTGTGTTTCTGTACTAGGTCGTAATTTCTAAGAACGTTTGAATGTAACAGGAGTTGGAAGTTGTCGAAGAAAGTAAAAGAAATAGCCAGGGCCGGGAAGTTGAAGAGAGAATTGCAAGTCAAGAACATGAAGCTGTACATGATGAACAAAATCATTGTTGAAGAAAATGAAAGACTTCGGAGGAAAGCTATGATTCTTCTTCAAGAGAACAAGATTTTGCTGGCTCAGTTTCAGAAGCTTCCTCATCCAGATAGTAACACCATAAAATACTAGATACGTTATAGCAATAGCCAATTAGTATATGCTATCTTCTTACAGTTAACATGTTATCTGAAGAAGACGGACTTATATAAACTTTATTCTTTGGTCCTATTGATACAAGAACTTAATTTCATTCTCCTCTTGTTTTCGTCATTTTGGTTTCCTTATGAGAGATTGCATTTTGTTCATTCTACTGTAGTCGTAGTCCGTCAAGAGATGCCGTAGGACTACTTGCATGAGTCCCCATGCATAGTTTCAAATTCTGAACGTTCCTCCAAAACTGCCTTTCTATTTAAAAAAATTCTAATTCAATTAAGGAGATAACTTTGGTAAAAGATCAGAGCTACTGACTGACTACTACTACTTCCGTTCAGTTTGCAGCCATGTTCATCCAGCAGGGAAGAATCAAAGGTTCACATTTAAGTTGTATAAAAATTAGATTCTTAACGGGTTCAGATATTAATATGTCCATACGTTTAATAATAAAAAATTAAATATTAATTAAAGAGTAAATTTTGTATACATTGACAGTGTACACACTATCATGGTCGGATATACGATACATTTGCAAAATTTGGATATCAAATTTAAATTCGGATTATGTATTATGCATTCAATGGTGAAAGTGAATACATTGTCAGTATATAGAAGATTAATCCTTAATTAAATAGAAATTAAAGATTAATCCTTAATTAAATAGAACTTAATTTCCTAGGGCAAAAACTTACTTCAAAAAATAAGTAAAATTATTCACTTATCATTTAATATAATATACATTCAAATGTATGAAATATAGTACTTAACAATTTAATAATTCAACAGATTTAAACTTTAGATTTCAGTCCTCAAACTTCAATTTTATCAAATACACCCATAGCTTTTGCCACATAAATAATTAGTACATAGTACATATTTGAACTTCAAATACTATTCAGAATAAGGTAGTAATATTCTAGACATTTCCAAATCAAATGCGTCCATCTGAATCTCATTAAAACAGATGGGCAAGAGTAGAAGTGGTGATGAAAATCAAAACTCACATGATAACTTCAAGAATAAAAGAAAAGGAAAGAAAATCCAACCATTGCATTAGTTGTCATCAGAAAGCTGTCTCATGCTATTTCTTGAATCATGTCATGGCCAAAAAAATTTGGACCAAGTAAGAATTTAACTCCAATTTCCTCACAAAAAAAAAAGGAATTCAACTCCAAACTTTCCCAAAAGAATTATAAAAAAAAAGCAAAAAATTGATGTGTACAATGGACTTTTGGGCCAGCATCAAAAGCCCAATCTCTCATCTCAGTCTGGTAAAAGAACATGGGTTTTCAAATTAAGCCCATCATCTCACGTTCCGAAGTTCTCCCACGTCCGAGCCCACATACCTTTCAAGCTCTGACACCACGTCCAAATCTCCTCGCACTTCTTTCAAGACTGTTCCCAAATGAATGAAGTGGGGGGATGTCAGGAAGACCATTTTCGTCATTTTACACCGCACGACTGGTCGGCGAGATTTTCATGCCACCCACGGAGGGCGGTTGGCGATCCATCCACAGACAACCAGCATAAAGGTACGTTTGGTCGAATTAAAATGTATCCTACCGGGAATGATTTTCCGCCGATGTAGTATGTGTATGTGGGACACGTCATGTTATGACACACTAAATTTTCGCACTTGGATGACACACTAAATTTTGAAAAAAAAAAAAAAAAGAAAGGTAGCTCGGTTGGATTGCTATTTTTTAGAATTTTGATAAAAAAATAATATACTATATCGATTTGATGTATATAAAATAAAAAGATAATTAAAATCATATTCATAAAAAAAATATCAAAATTTTGAATGAAAAATGATCATCCAAACAAGGCAAACGTAATATGAAATTCAAAAGACAATCAATTAATTTCCTTCAAAAGTAAATGGCAAACAAAAATACTTTAAACACTATAAAACTCATAACAAAAGAAAGCGACGAAGCATGGAGATAAACAATGAAAACTAATATCTATATAATTCATTTAAATTGACTTGATTGTAAGAGTGCTTGAAAGATTTGGATATTGAAAGGGGAGCAATTACAACACGTTCTCTGTTCAATTACAAGTATCAGGCAACATGAAAATGCATTGTTTCAAAGTTAATGTTAATTCTCTATTTATAATTCTCAATAACTTCTTAGTTAATTTCTTTTTCATGGTAGATATATAGAATTAAGTTAATGACGTTCTCGTCCGAACCTAAAAAAAATTAAAGAAAATAAAAATAAAAAGAGCAAAAATGAAGTATTTTTTCGTAACAAAAATCCACTAATGTCATTTTCGAGGATTTTTTCTCTCAACAAGCGGAACAAAAAAATTACTAGTCCATAAAAGATTAGAAACTAGGAGCATCTTTGATGCATGCTCTTGCTCATGGTGCAACTGATAAAGGACGGAAATAAATATTCTCCAATCTGACCAAACAGTACCTTTGATTGCAGTCTAGTGCTCTCAACTCACTTCACTTTTAAGTCTTACCAGTCCGCTTCACTGTCCCCTGCATTTCAAGTCCTCCCCTTTGGACCCCATTCCCACTTCCACTCACGCCAGTTGTCTAACGCCGTTGCGCCTTACCATAAATTCATTCGTTAATACTTTTAGTAGTAATTAATTAATTATTATTAATTAATAGAGAACTACCTCCATATCTGTATGAAGTATGAACTTGACCGTCATTTTAAACTTCAAAATCAAAACTACAAATCCAACTTGACCAAGAAATCTTAAAAAAAAATTGAAAAAACTCTACACACTTTAGTGTGTGGCCTTGTGTGTGTAGATATATAAGCATTAAGAGAGAGAAAAAGCGTGTAGTTCACTGCTTTGCTTTTGTGAGGAATGGCTTCAGGTAGAAATGGTTTTTCCAGAGGCCCGAATCTAAGGATTCATCATCTTTTCAAATCCAAGCTCCCACCGTCGTCCGCTGTACGCCGCAGCAGTCCCGGTGCGCTCGGCGCCGGAGGTGACGCCGGTGAGTTCCGTTCAAAAATCTTTTTGACTCGCATTTTACTAGTCCGTTCGGTTTTATTTCTCACTTGTTTTCCTACTGTCTTGCTACATGCTTCTTTCAACTGCCTTGCTAGTGCTTGGAAGTTGAAATAGGTTAGGATCGAGTTCTTGAAATGAGGTGATCAATGTACTTGATATAATAGCTTAGGATCGAGTTTGAATTTTCAATTTAAATGACAACTAACTTTTTTCATGTACTTTCGTATTATAGTTTTTTTTTTTTGAAAAAATTTATTGACTGAGCAATTTAGCTGCTGAATCTTTAGTTGATTAGCATACATGAAGGCGATTTCGCAATGTGGCTGCAAAATATTGCCTTTCAGTTAGGAAATTTTAGGTTTAGAAATTAATGGACTCAGTCGTACTATTTCTAAGTAGGTAAGCAGCAATAAAGAGTGATTCTTTTTATACAAGTTATTCCTAGAAGACATGTCTGGCTTTGGAGAAAATATCAAATGCAGCCACCCGAGATTATGCAGCAATGCTCATGTATGGTCGAAGTTCCTAAGTTTCTGCCAAAGCATTCCATAATTGGGGGCGGCTTCATTGGGAGGTTGTTGGGGGTGGGGGGTGGGGTGGGGTTTCATATGCTGTAAAACAAGGTGCTATAATTACCTACAAAAATTTTCCTACATGGATGTAGGTACTCGAGAAATAAATGAATTTTAGTATGTGATAAACCTAGTCCGGTGTAAGTAAGATCCTGAATTTATGTGGGAGGTGAATTTGCTGTTGGAAAAGATTTTAGTTGCAAAGGCATGATTTTTATATTGGTGAAAGGGAGAGATAGCATTGATATTTAGGAGAAGATAGATGATTTAGGTATGACTAAGACACTCAAACTATAAAGGTGGAAGATTTCTGCTGAAGGGTTTCTAATGTAAGTTATCAGCTGTTAACATCGGGTGTTGGTTATTTGTGATGTTTTACTAGCCCTCATTACTAAAGTTGGATTGTGTAATTTATGGAACCAACTTAGTTGGATAGGCGTGCAAGGTGATTCTTGGGGCTCATTTTTCTTTACAGGTGTAGATTTACTGATATTTTACCTGTGAAAACCTCGCTTCTAAAGACAAAACTAATGCCAAGGAAGAGATGAGAAGAAACTTGTAGCAAGCTGGCTCATTTGTTTTTAACATGTAACTAGGACATTTTATACTATGGTCAACATGCACAAGTGTGAATGATGTACTGTGACATTGAAGATTTTGAACCTCACTTGGGATGAGCAATGGTTCTCAAATTAGTGGAGAAGGTAGTTGGCCTTTGATTGCTTATCTTGTCATAAGAGCAAAAAAAAAAAAAAGGGAAGTTATGATTCTGTCAGACCTTCTGCTCTGGTTGTCATGAGGAGCATATGAGACTCAATAAGGCACAAAAGTACATTTACATGTACTGTTTATCTCGTGCATAACAAACTGACCAAAAAAAAAAAATTTCAGGTGCCTTTATCGAGTTATGTTGGATTTTAAGAGTTAGTGAGAAATTAATTGGATGAATAGTGATCGCTGCACAAGTTAATAATTGAAGCTAGTAACATTGGGGTTTTTTACAATTTATCTCTAAAAGTTAAATAGCTTATTCTCGTTTTTATTTGTGTGGAAATCATAAACCTTTTCGTAGAAAGCTCCATGCTTCCATGTTGATCCACCATTATTGTGCTCATTGTTGACTTGAACGTCCAAAGTGCTGTCTCTGCTCATCCTCAAATAAATTGTACAACATGAATATTCTTATAGTAACTTTTGCCTTGTGATTGTTTGTTTGAATAGTTTCTGGAAGAGTTAGAGTAGCTGTAAGATTACGGCCTCAAAATGTTGAGGAGCTTGAAGCAGATGCAGATTTTGCTGATTGTGTGGAATTGCAACCCGAGGTATTCAGCATCTTCCATTGATACAGTATCGGTGGTCATCTGTTTGGCTTGTCTTGTTGGCATGTTCTTGTGCATGGATAATAGCTTCATCATAATGCTGTTATTCTTTCATTGACTCTACTAGCTTAAAAGGCTGAAACTTCGGAAGAACAACTGGGATTCAGATACCTATGAGTTTGATGAGGTGCTTACTGAGTATGCATCACAGAAGCGTGTCTATGAAGTTGTTGCCAAACCTGTTGTTGAGGTGTGTTCTGTGTATCATTCCCTTCTTTGCCATCTGCAGCTGCTGATTGACAAGTTTTTGCAATAATAGATAAAATTTCTGCAGTCCATTTTCATTTGAAAGCTAAATTTTCTGTGCCCAGAGGTGTCAGAAGGGAACAGTTAGGTTCTAAGCATGATCACTTTATGAAGCTAATACTTACATTTTAGATCAGACTTGATCCTTGTGGTCATGTTGTAGTGCAGACTTGCTCCTCATGGTCCCGTTGTAAAATTATTTACAAGATTAAACTTTGTGGATTCATGGAGTAGGCTCTGTCATCTCCAAAGACTGTAATAATGGGGAAAACATCCAAAATGAACCACCTTCTGGGTCCATGTCTGCGATCAGGTCGTAGGCTTCTTGATTCTTGAGACATGAATAAGTGTCTATCCTTGTAGTGTCAGAGTTAAAACACTTGAGAGGCTATTGTTTATCCCATTCGTGGTCATGGAACTGCTTTAATGAAACATTTGATGAGATGCTTTCAGTTATAAATCCTCTGGGCCACCTTGAGTATTTTCTGACACATACTTTTATTATCTTGAGGAAGAAAATAGTTCACCAACTATCTTATTTATTTGTTTTTGAATTTCCCTTTCTCTTAGAGCGTTCTAGAGGGTTACAACGGGACAGTCATGGCTTACGGGCAGACTGGTACTGGGAAAACGTATACGCTTGGAAGGCTGGGTGATGAAGACACCTCTGCCCGTGGTATCATGGTTCGATCACTGGAAGATATTTTTTTCAAATATCTCTCAGGAGACTGATACAGTCACTGTCTCATACTTGCAGGTTACCTTCATCAAATGTATTTTCGGATGATTCCACTATTGTTGCTTTGTTAGTTTGGATCCAGTTGGCTACCTCACTAGATGCCTGGCTAATTTAAATGATTTCCTGAAATTCAACCCGCGTGCTGTTTTATATGCAGCTTTATATGGAAACTATCCAGGACCTTCTAATCCAGCAAATGACAATATTTCAATTGTTGAAGATCAAAAAACCGGTGATGTTTCTTTACCAGGGGCAACTGTTGTGGAAATTCGAGATCAGCAAAGTTTTGTGGAACTTCTACGCATAGGGGAAGCTCATAGATTTGCTGCTAATACTAAGCTGAATACTGAATCTTCACGCAGTCATGCTATTCTCATGGTAAAACATTTTATTTTGGCCTCTTTTTCTTATGTTTATTTATTTTGTTCATTGTTTATTCCTCTAAATGTGTATGCTTCAACTGTTTATCTGGTCTATACAGGTGCAAGTTAGAAGGTCTGTTTTGGGAAGAGAAAATGATTTTACTTCTGAACATGATGTTTCTTCTAATGGGGTTAACAACTTTAAGCCACCTATTATTCGAAAAGGCAAACTAGTTGTTGTAGATCTTGCTGGTTCTGAGAGAATCCACAAGTCAGTTCACCTCACAATTCTTAACTTGCATCTCATATGGATGTATCTGATTTTGTAATTCTTTTTCTCTTACATCTAATATATTATACTGTTATATTTACTTGCACATCTCACTGCAGCTGATCCAATGTTTACTCAATGAGTTTGTTTTTTTTTTTTTGAATTATGTAAATGAGAAGAACAATCCTCAGCTCTTTAAAATTCTGTATTCTAAATTTGTTGAGCTGGAATTGGAAAATAATTACTTCATACGACTCGTTGCATTTCTTTTCTAAACAAGAAAAAAAGTAAGAAATTGTTAACGAGATCTTAATTCTCAGACTTATTTTAACTTGGAAATTTAAGAGAATGGTCAAAAGTATTGTGACGGGCAATATCATAAAGGTGTACATGAAAGGCTTACTTTCTTCTTAAACTTAAGGAAGTTGTTTGCTATACTCTCCTAAATCATATAAGGAGGAAGGTAGGTATGTCTCCACTTCACTGTCTTTATCCTAAACATGTATCTTACAGATATTATGCTGTAGATATGATAATAATTTGTGTCCCGTATCTGAAAGAAAAAACTGGTTTGGTTAGTTATTGTGTGTATATAGTTCTCATTGAAATGGAAAATGACTTTGCACTCCATCTTGCATGACGGTAGGATGGATAGATAACAATGATTGCTCATTAGAAAGTGAAAGAGTTTGACCTGAGTTGTGAGACTGTTACATGGGCCATTTATTGTCCTTATGAAAATTATAAAACGACCAAATTTTAAGTATTTGTCACTACTTGTGTCAATTTAATTCCTTCATAGAAGTGATCAAAAATCAAAAAAATCTGTTGGTACAGTATTAGGATTTGGACCAATGCATCTTTTGGTTTCCATGTAATGTAGTCTGTGTCCTGATAACTTGTAGTTTCATTGCCTACAAGTGTCCCTGCCTTTAATTGGTTAAAACCACCTTGCCCTTCTGTGATGATATTAACACCATGGATTAATTTTAGAATGTCATACTTTATTTTTTGATTCTCTTCTTCTTTTGCCTGATCCGACTTCAGTAAACTTTTATTTGTTTTCCAGGAAGTGAGGGACACATGTTAGAAGAAGCAAAGTCCATCAATCTTTCGCTGAGTGCATTAGGCAAGTGCATAAATGCTTTGGCAGAAAATAGTGCTCATGTACCAGTTCGAGATTCCAAACTTACCAGGTTGCTTAAAGATTCATTCGGAGGTGGGCTATATGTGGTATTATAGAAATTCAACTACTCACATTCTGACTTGACTGACACGTTCTCTTGGCATAAATTAGTCTTTCTGGCATGTGAAATTACACACCCTTCTTCCTTTAGCACCAGAATGCAACCTATATGCCACATATCCACATTCTATCAGTGTGCCTTTTAATATGGAGGCCAGGAAAACCAAACTTAATCATTTGGTAATATGTTGTAGGCACTTCAAGAACTTCATTAGTTATAACAATTGGCCCATCTCCACGCCATCGGGCAGAGACAGCAAGCACAATTTTATTTGGGCAAAGGGTGAGTTGTTGATGGATTGATTACAGTTTAGGCTCCTCTATATTTTCTACTTGATGAAGTTTGACATCAATGTTCCCCCAATTAGATGGTGCAAAATAATGGATTCACAAGATGTGCATTTTCTGTACGAATGGTGTTTGTTGAAGTTGGGTCCATAAGTTACCCAATTGTTCATCATGCCAGTGTGGAAATTAACCTTTTCATTTCTTACAGGCAATGAAGGTGGAGAATATGTTAAAAAATAAAGGAAGAATTTGATTACAAAAGTTTGTCTAAAAGGCTTGAGATACAGATTGAAAAACTCACTGCAGAGAATGAAAGACTGCAGAAAGCATGCGAGGATGAGGTAGAAAGGATTAAATTGGAAGCACAAAAGCAGATCTCTGAAGCTGAGAGAGACTGTGCAGAAGCTCTGAAGGTAATTTCAGTATATATTTTTGTCCTACACCTTTCGGATATGTTTGAAGTGCAACGACTGACTTGGGAGGTATTATAATGTCCAAAATTATGTGTGAACACATAAACGTTAGCTTTTAGCTTCTTTTTGATTTTAGGATAAGTTCAATGAATTGATTCATAAGTTTTGGATGGTGATTTTTTTGGCAAATTGTGGTTACATGATGCAAATATAATTGGCATAAAATATATGGACATAGTTGGAGTGAGTCAATTAGCATCTTCTCATTTTAGATGGAGTCTAAATTCCTTTTTTAAGTGATATAGTTTCTAGAAACTGTAAAGAAGCCATCAACTGGGGAAAATGAGTGACTACAAAGCTAAAACATGATTGCAGCTATTCTTGACACCAAAAAAGAACATAAAAGTTTAGTAACACCCTAGCTGAAAGATGTTGATTAGAATCTTATGTTTCCTACTTGGTGTAATTGGTAGAAAGACCTGGTAGTATTTTATTGATATTCATTTGCCTTGTTTGTCATTGATAGTATGGACTGAGAATTCAATGATTTTCAACTGAACATCTTCCTGGTACTCTTTGCTGTGGCTTAGTCCTTTGACATCATTTTCCTTTTTGTCTTCAATTCTCATTTGAAGGAGGAAAAGATGAAATGTCAGATTGGATTACATGGAATCCATTAAACAGCTTGAGGAGAAGTGGATGCTTAATCAAACAAAGCATGCCAGCAATGGTTTTATTGGCAACTTCTCATGCTGCAGAGGTAAATGGCTTTGAAACTACTTCATGATATGTTTCACCCATTTCCCTTTCTAATTCATACTGTGCTTTTATCGTATCTTCTGAGAAACAAATGCTGGTAATACATTCAGATGAACTTGCTGTGTAATGAATTGTTATTCTTTTGGTTCCCCTGGAAGAAAATGATATGATTCCCAACCTACTGTATTGGTATTTTTTTAAAACCTAAGCTTCATCCTGGGGAATTCCTTACTGAATAACGTCTATAGTGGATATATTAACCTATTGATAATGCTCAGGTTGACCATAAAGAGTATTTTTGCATCGAGATTAACTATGGTATTGTGATAAACTAGAAGGAAAATAGGAAAGTAAAGTATTAAAATTAAAACTGTGAATCCTCCATTCATTTATCAGATTTACTGGCATAGGCTTTTTCAGTGGCATGAAGAGAAGCTCCAAGGATTTCCGGTATTTCTTTCTTAGGTTTAGTTGAGCTTTATGATTAAATGGATTGATGAATGCTCCTTACCTCTACTTATGATAATTATTGTTTCTCTTCTAGGGTGGTATGTCATCTGGCAACGACGAAGTCTCTGAGTTGAAAAAGTTGCTTCAAAACGAAGTTCAACAAAGGAAAGCAGCTGAATTAGAAATCAAGAATTTGAAAGATTGCCTGCTGAAATCTATGAAGCCAGAGGTATGATGTTGGCAATGGACAGAACTTGAATGATTTTGTCCTTTTAAGAGATTGTTGTAATGATGGAAATCTGAGTTACTGAAACTCAATGCCAGATTGAACTCATAGCTGTATCTAATTTTGATGTGGTGTAGCTGGCAGGTGGAAATGCTGATATTTTTAACCTTCAAAAAATGTTGGAAGAAGAGAGCCAACAGAGGAAGAAACTTGAAGAAGAAGTGATAATTTTACGGCATCAGTTATCACAATTGACCTTGGAAGCTAGTCAGGTATGTTTAAAAAGAGCTGTAAACATGCTTATAGTGATTAAGTGAGACTTGGGTCGTGGATCTCCCTGACACTATTCAAATAAATGAAGGTGAAACGTATTAACTGATTCTGTCTTTTAATAAGTGCTAGAGGTGGTTGAGTAGTCTTCTTGCTCTGGTATTTCCGTTTGTTTAAATATGTGTAATTACATATTTTGCTTGATCAAGTTGTACATTTTTAACAGACTAGTAGCTGTCCAGATAGAAGCAGAACAGGGAATGGCTTTGTGGGTCTTGATTCTGTGTCTTCACTGAGACATTTGCAGTTTAAAGATGCAAGTGATGGAGAGAGGCCATCAATTTCAAATCTCCATGAAAAAGGTAGTGCTAAATATTTGACAAATTCATTCATTTGTACACTCTTATATGACTACGTTGCACTCAGAGATGCCTTCCCTTTTGGTAGTTGGATTGCATAAGATATTATCCTTACTGGAATCAGATGATCCAAATGTGCGGATTCATGCTGTAAAGGTGGTGGCCAACCTAGCAGCTGAAGGTAATCTGCATTTCAAGTGCCATCATATTTTCCCTTTCTGTGAAAGTGGCCTTTCTAGTATGCTTCCTTTCTTTTCATGCAGTGAAACTTCCACTGAAACTTTAGTTTTCATCAAAGGATTTATACAGTTTAAAGGTTTAAGGTTATGCCACTGAGTTCATGTTTACTAGAACTGTTTGTTTTGGAATTAGTGATGAAGGAGATAAGATGACATGCTACATCTTAAAGTGAAATTCAAGTTTCATGAAGTATTGGAAGAGAGTAGAATGGATGCAGAGGTAAATCCCTAACAGTGTACAAGGCTGAGAGGGGCTCTTGTTATTTTCTTTTGTCTAGGTTCAAGTGGGCTCAAACTTTTAATGAGTCTAATTTCTGACATTGAGTGTCCCTTAAGCCCCATAACAGATTCAAGTCTTGATAGGTTGACCAAAATTGAGATGGCAATTTCGCTGAATATGGATCAAATTTTGAGTTTGGGTTAATAATGAAATTTGCAATTGCAAAAGATATTATTGATTATCTCATTGGTCACTCACATCTCTTGCATCTTGTCAAATTTCTTCCATTAGCTAACATCAGAAGGTCTATCATAACTTGGGAAGAATTATATGATCCCATTGTTGATGTGACAACTAATTTGCATTCGTCAATTCCCATCAATCAGTTTTTACTGCATTTAGCAGCCAAAAGATGATAGTTTCTATAATATTATTTTGCCCCAGGAATGTTTTTCTTTTTGTTTGGCTATGGGACCATTGCATTATGGACATGCCTTTGGTCACAATGGTCATTTTCTCGTCTGTTTGATTATGAATGTGAATTCTCAAATACTGCAATTTGATGGACTTCTAACTATGTATTGGTTCATCATTTCTAAGATTAGTTATGTTCACTAGCAGAGTAGGATTTTATCTTAAATTCCTATCCTAATCACTGAAAGTTTTGTACACAATGGTTCATAAAATCCCATTTACTCTACTGAGACCAATCTTTGTATTCTATCAGTAGCTCCTGTGAATCTGGTGACTATAGGATGATGTGATACTTTTGTGGTATGGTGAACAGATATTACAAGTTATCCAGCCAAAAAAGTATGACAAAATGCTGGGATTTAAACTATTGTAACTGTTGAATATAGCCCTTAAACTTGTGTTGGCTTGGCTTAGTGTTCTTGATGCTGTTCAAAGGATGTGTTTCAGATACTGATCCAAGAATTGATCTGTTATTGACGTATACTTTAGAAGCAAATCAGGAAAAGATAGTAGAAGCTGGTGGTCTTTCTTCACTGCTGATGCTTCTGAGGAGCTATGAGGATGAAACTATTCGAAGAATAGCAGCTGGTGCAGTTGCCAATCTGGCAATGAATGGTAAAAGTTAAATGCATTCTTTAAGGATTTCATCATGTTCAATGCCAAGTCTTTCATGCAATTTCATTCAGGTGGACTTTATTTTTTATTTTTTTGGGCATTATAGCAATGACTTCTTGGTTTCCTGTCCACTCAGAATTCAATCAGGAGCTTATAATGGCTCAAGGTGGAATCTGTCTGTTGGCAATGACAGCATCTGATGCAGAGGATCCTCAAACTTTACGCATGGTGGCTGGTGCAGTTGCTAATCTCTGTGGCAATGGTAGGACAATTTGCCTTTCCTGAGTCTAGTAGATTTCAACTGTTGATTGGTGCTATATTACATCTGAGAAGGATTTGCTGTTTGTTGAAGCAGAAAGTGAAGATGCTTCTTGGGGCATTCGATCTGTGGGATATCCTTCACTGTATTAATCTTTGGAGCAACTGTAGTCCTGAAAATGCTTGAAAACTGCTAGTATTGTTGGTAGATGTAGAAGAAACCCTTAGAAAATTTCTAGGCTGTCACCTCAGCGTCTTTTACTTTTGGCTCACCCTTCTTTTTGAATTTAGTTCTTACTTTTGTTAGCTTAATGGAAGGATTGATTAGATTTACTTGGTCCGTGTTTGATCTGCACCCTCTTCCCCAGGATCTCATTTTTCTATGGTAAATTTTGATTTTGCTATGTATAATCTTTTCAGATAAATTACAGACAAGGTTGAGGTCTGAAGGGGGAATCAAGGCTCTGTTGGGAATGGTGAGAAGCCATCATCCTGATGTTCTATCACAAGTTGCACGAGGAATTGCAAATTTTGCAAAGTGCGAGTCCAGAGCTGCAACTCAGGGTAAGTGTCCACTGCTGAATTGGTAACAAAACTAATGGTTCTCATCTCTTCTCCCTGATGTGCTATCTTCAAAGAGATGCAACCTCTTGATTCTTACTTTCAAAGATAATTGATCTGTTGGTCTTATATGTGCACGTCTTGATATTCTTGGAGCTTTTGCAAACTTAGGTACAAAACATGGACGATCTCTTTTAATAGAGGACGGAGCGCTGCCATGGATTGTGCAAAATGCAAACAATGAAGCATCTTTAATTAGACGTCACGTTGAACTTGCGCTTTGCCACTTAGCACAACATGGTGAGTGTGTACATATTTGATTTTGTATGTCAAAGATCTGGGAATATTCTTCTAAAACGAACAATTTTGCTTTATGTTTGTATCAGAGGTTAATGCGAAAGACTTGATCAGCGGAGGAGCACTTTGGGAGCTTGTGCGCATCTCGCGCGACTGCTCTCGTGATGACATAAGGGCTCTTGCTTGTCGGACCTTGACTTCAAGTCCAACCTTTGTAGCTGAACTGCGACGTTTAAGAATAGAGGTTTAATTACTCGTCAGTCCCTACTCTGCAGGGCCGTACCTTACGACTGGAAAATTCTGCAACTGCTTTTTTCAGAGTTTCCTTGGCAGAGCTTCCTGGAGATTTGCCCCGTCATTCGCGCCTTTCACCGCACTGCATTGACCTTGCAACATCAGTTAGGAGATATGTAGAATGTTGTTAACCGCGACCAATTCTCAGTTTTGGAATGGTAGATCAAAAAGAGCGGTTTGCATGTCAATATGATGTAAGTTAATATTCTGTTTATGGAATTGGAATTATTTAAATTCTTTATTCTAGATCAAGCGCATATTTGTTCATAGAAAAACTGTGCACTCCATCAAGCTCCTTGTGCTTTTCTATTGTTGATTCACATTGACTGTAAAGATCAAGGTAACTCATGCAGTTCCACATTCTAATTTTCTACTCTGCTGCTGGCTTAATCGGCTCAGTTGAAACTCTTGTAATCTATTCTCTGCTTGGAGAAGTAATTGAATCTTGTCTCGTGCAGGGGCTGGAATTCGGTAAAACTTTCTTCGACTATGAACGATAGGCTGTGGCAAAGCCTTGTAAATGATTAACAAAACTAAATGTTGAACCTGTTTTCGCCGGCCGCTTACGAGTAGTTTCAGGTATAGTTATCTGTGAAGTTCCATAATGTGTAAGCTAAGGTTCTGAGATATTCCCGTTTAATTATTTGACTAAACGTTTGATCAAAGATAATTGGCCGTCTGTCACTTTTAATTAAGAGAAATGGGAGGGGGAGGGATGGGTTGGGTGGTACGGGGGAGAGAATGTAAGCAAGAGGTCTCGAGTTTGAGTCCTCCTGTTTACACTAAAAAAAAATTTAAAAAAAAGAGAAATGGGTTAAACCCTTTTTCATCTTGGGTTAAAACTGATATGGCTGTTGGATTTTGCTTTTTGAATCACTTGTAGGAGATAATAGCAAATTCTCAATGTTTAAGCACAAAATCACGCTGCCAGTTGGTCTCCATTTAATTTGAGAAATAAAAGGTAATTCATTAGTCGAATGCACAGTTACAGTGAATTTTTGAGCCAGTTATTCCATCTGTATGCATTTTTCGACTTGGATTCTTCCAAAGCGCTTGGACTGATCTTCGGATGCCGAACTGTGTAGTGAAGCTAGACGACCCTGCTTGTGTGGCTTTCCCTCTCGCCCTTTGAGCGCTGAGACCAAGATCTAAATATGTTGAATAATTCATCATCCAGAAAATGATTTTACGTTACACAAGTTACAAATAAAGGGGTTCCAATCTACTTACCTATACAATATATTAGAGCCTAATAATTTTTTGAATGGAATCTAAGAATCTGGATGACCCATAGAGGGCTAAAAAGAAGAGGAAAGTAAAACATTCTACATAAACCAAAGCCAGCAATTACAGTTCCATCACCATTGTATATAGTTCTTAAACGGGAGTGCAATTGCTTGAACGGGAGTGCAAATAATTTGTTGAAAGATTTTGTAAATTATTTTTGTAATAATAAAATTAGAGTGAACATTTTTGTTTTTGAAGATGCAAAAGAATTTAGTTTGAAGATGTAAAAAAAAACAAATTGGAGTAAACATCTTGTGCAATAAAGTTGTAGAAATATTGACTGACATTGATGATTCGTGCATGCACGTGACTTACATACATAGAATGGTTCATATATTCAAATTCATTAAAAGTTGCTATAATTAAGAAAGTAAAAAAGGAAGGTAATTAATTGTTAAAAAAAGAATGAAAATAAGGAAGTATGAATTATAGGAAAAAATAAAAATTGTCCAAATTTTAGAATTAGTAGCTTCTAATATATAATCAAGTCAAATACTATTATAAGAATAAAAAATGTGTAGAGAAATATATATATATATATATATATATGCACATATATAAAGAAAAATTATAAGTTGATTGATAAAGAAAATTTAGTTAGATATAATTGATATGAATGTATATAAGGTAGAAATAAATAAATTGATTGAAAGTTACTACAAAACAAGGAAGTGAAAAAGGAAAGGGATTGACTGTTACCAACAAATAAAAAGAATTTCAAAATTAAAAAAACACAAACATTAATGAAGTCCGCATGACCAAAAAATAGATAGCCCACTCGATTGAAAGTTAGGATAGCCAACTCAGCAACTTTCCAAAATAGAAACTGAACATCATCTTATAATGTGAGAATTTGTAAATGAGACAAAAACGTCTGAAAATCACCGTGTCTAAATGATAAATACAAATATAAGAATTTTTAAAATCAAGAAGATAGATTTAAGAAGTGAGAAAGGAGAAAAGATAATTGAACCTGAAACCTCTAATTTTTAGAGTTTTAACATTAATCACTAGATTGAGGCCTCCTTGACTCGTCACCATATACTCTCTCCATCCATTTTGATAGGTTTGATTTTTTCACACAATTTAAGAAATTTAGTTAACTTTGTTAGAAGAATAAATCTAATTTACTATTTTTCTAAAATATACTGATATTAAACGGGATATGACTAATTAGCTTTGCACTAAAAAAGTTAAGTTATACTCAATAACATCTTATATTAAATAAGCACATTTTAGAGAAACTACAACTTAACTATGATCTTCAATTAGAAGTGAAAGATAGGTTGGAACAGATGAAAAAAGAAAACTAACCTATCAAAGTGGGATGGAGGAACTATATTTGTATGCTCTCTTCTTTTTTCTCATCTCCTATAATTCTACATTAAGGTATACTTAGTGGCTAGCTTCCGAGAAATGAGGAACAAGGCTCCACAGACTTTACCGCATTTTGAACAAAATGCCTTTAGACATTAAACATCATCTTCATAGTTCTTCCCCTTTAGACAATTAAAGTAAAAGAAGATAAAAGATCGAAGGCATTAAAAATCAAGATGCATCCAACTTGTCAGTCAATGAAGTGTGGGAATCAAAGGGCGGTAATTAAATATTATCATAATGATTAGGGGAATCGCTCAGGCGAAGTAAAGAAGTTGATGAAATCAATTAACTGCTCAATATTCGAATATAGATTAAAAGCAGAAACAGATTAGTTTAAAAAAAAGTTCACGGATTAGCATTCAGGTGGAAATGAAGAAATGAGTTAATGAAGTCAACTATTTGACAGCGCCAACTAAGCAGCCATTTAATTAACATGGCGTTAGAGCAAAAGTTGGACCATCGTAATGCCCACTTTTTTTAAGCAATGTTGGGCATTGTATATGATAGAACTTAGCTTTTTTTTTTTTTTTGGTCGTGTCGTATTTTTAAAAATAAATGTAAAATTAATTAGTAGAACAATAAGTACAAGAGAGGGTAGATAAGATTAAATAGGAAAAATATATAAATTCAAAAGATGATAATAATTATTAGTATGTTTATATATATGGTAGGTTAGGTGAATTTTAGATGTATTAACAAACGTCTATAGAAAAATCTATTTTTTTAAAATTGTATCCACTTGATTTACACTTGTATTTAGGAGATTTATGTATCTTCTACCATAAATAGTGCAAATAATAAAATCACTATAGTATTTTAATATAGGATTTTTTAACGAGAGTGTTCGGAGATATTTCATTACACATAATTTACCTTATAAATGCATATATTTATATTTATTACTCACTGTATATGAAAAAAGTAAACATCCATTAGCAAAACTCTTAGATATGTGTAACCTCCTTGCTTTGAGATGCTTTCTTTGATAAGACAGAGATTTCAAAGTACTTTTATTTATAGGTTTTTCTAATGGGATAATATCAGAAACCTCTCCTAAGACTTCTCTTAATATTATCTAGATCCCCTAAGGTTTTAAAAATATCACTTACCTCCCCATACTTTTATTATTTGTGTAACAAAATTTTAAAAAACCCTAAAATACCCTTCTACTTGTTGAATAAAAATACTCTTAAATCACTTTGTTTACTTCAAGAAAATCATCATCTAAAAAATAATCTCTAGTAGTACTACCACACCATAATACTATAGTCCATAAAAATATATATTTGAAAACTAAAAAAGATATTTGCAAAGAAATATACTTGACTAATTTAACTCTGTATGCTCAAAACTAATTTCTTAAGAACTTTTAGATTTTTTTCAACTTCTTCTCAGCCTATGCCTAAATCTTTAAATTGTATTGATCAATATAAAAATCAACTCAAAATAAGCAAATAAACCATACCCCACACATCACAATTATAAAAGGTAAAAAATAAATAAAATTCAATTTATTATAATTTACAAATAAAAAATCGTATAGTCATCCAAAAAATTGGTAAGAGAGAATGTTGAAAAAAGGGAAAGAGAAGAAAGTGACTTTTGTTTCCTTTTTTTTATTTATTTTTGAGCTCTATTTATTCGATATGTAAATTATGTATAAAGTGAAAGTTAATATAGTCTTTTTATAATTACTAGGGGGAGGTAAGTGATATTTTTAAAATTTCAGGGTTGTCAAGTGATATTAGGAAAAATCTCAAGAGAGGTTTCTGATAGTATTCTTTTTCTAATTGGTGCTCATTGGGTATTCGTTAACACATTTAAAATTCATCTAACCCATCATTTATACATGCATACTAACAATTATTACTCTCCCTTGAATTTATATATATTTTCTATTTAATTTTACCTTTCTTCCCTTATATTTATTTACTTTCTCTAATTAATCTTATATTTTAAAAAATATGACACTCGAAATATATTTTAACAGTACCTAATGGGCACCTGTTAGACATGCTCTTTATTTATTTATGTCGCAGATAAAGGTCATTCTTGCAAGATAAATCTTCATAATCTCACCTCTATTCTCTTGCTCCGGATTTATCCAATTACGAGCTTGACTTCACCGGAAATCAAAATATTTCTCCAAACAGATTCTAGAATTGGATTGCTCCTCAGTAAATTCGTCCCTTGTAGCCTACAGGTGCATGTGGCAATGACAACTAAACAATATAAATTATTCAGTAAAGCTGCTACAGCAGAAAAAGTTATGTAATAAGATTATTGATAGAGTGATGCAGTGTCAAGTTAATTACCGGAAAGAAGTGTTAAGTAAGCCGATACAGATGTGGTCAAACTCTTAAGTAGCAGTAAGCAACATACTATGCCAAGAAAATGTTATTACTGTATTTATTGATTTCTTTAATAGGACGCGTGTGCTGACAGGTTAACCATTAATCAGGACATAATGCAATATTGAACTGGTCCTCAAATTTAATGAGCACAAATGTCAGAAGCTGTTGGAAACAAAAATTGCACAAAAAACTGGTCATCAATTTAGTACTGCTCAAGATCTATTGAAATTGAATAGGTGCAGTATCGGGATGAAAATCTTGGATGACAAATGGTTATGCCCTCTTAGAATTCAGCTGTAGATGAAGCGATAAAGTCTCAATCAAAGTAAAAACGTTTCCACTAACCGGTCCAAAGGAAAAAGAAAAGGAAACTAGGAAGGAAAACATGCCAGTAATGCTGAACAGCACCAGACGAAGAAGAAGAAGAAGAAGAAGAAAGACAAAAGGTTAAAAAGGAGGAGAAAATTTCCAATATCTAATAAGTTACTGAAAAAATAGCGAGGAAGTTACGGGAGTTTTAGTGCAGTGAATCAGACCTAAAAACGTGCGCGCCCATTCATGAACATGAACCTGAACCTGAACCCTCCTCGACAAACTGATTGCTCTACCTCACTTGTATGTTCTTTGCCCACCCCACCATTTACTGCTCACTCTGCATCCAACCAGCTAGCTGCTCATGCACGAAAACAAATGCACCCACGTACGCACGCACACACTCTACCCAGCGAGAGACAGAAGCATATATGTATGTAGTTAGTAGCTACAGCCTATAGGTGTTTATATGCATGCTTGACTTGGACTGGTTCCTGGTCTAAAATTGCAATTACTACTAGTTGCCTGCCTCGAAAAGGAGCTAGTTCAGGGCAGTGCACGTGTAACCCCAATGCCCAATGCTCATAATTGTGTCTGAGTTTGCAGATTTTTTACTGGCAAAAACTGCAGACATCTGCAAACTGGGGGAGTATAAACCCTAAAAGGGCCAAAAACAGTCAAACAAAGAAAATCAAGAAAGTTTCCTGCCCCATACCTCTGTGTTCCCTCCACACCATGTCACCAGCCCAGTTTGCACGCAGTAATCAAAGATGTCACCGTGTATATAAATTTTCTTGAAAGTTGAAACTGTAACCGCCTAAAACTGAAGCTTTTACTTTCATCCCAGAAACGCCTATAACGTTAGTAAATGCTTCATCTACTACTTGCGTTTCTACTCTACTTACAGTAGCAAAAGGAAGGCTGTATAACCGTTACCATTTGGAGTACTAGAGATGATTTCATTGCTAGTGCAAACAAACAATGGCTGATGCTTTGTGTTCGATCAGTACCTGCATTCAAAAGTCTATTAGGTTCTTAAGGGCAAGGTTTAAAGTCCACTTCTTCCTGTTTACCAAATGTAGAAGAGATGTAGAAGAGAGAAGACTAGAAAGGATGGAGAAAGCCACGATGCGTTATGTACGAGCAAATGGGTGAAACAGGAAAAGTCAATAAGAGAACAGTGTGGATTTCTTAAAAGACGTTGTTTAAGGAACCTTTAATGGGTTGGTAGGGGTAGGGATGATTACTAAAATAGGAAACTTTGCACAAACAACAATGGAAAAAAAAATTAAAACAAGGTGCCTTTATTTTTTCTTTTGCAGGAAGTGAATGAATAATTATCAGACAAGTAACCAGAAGTACTGAAACAAGGAAGTGAGGGAGAGTGAAAAAAGAGGTTCTGCAGGAAGTTCTCCTCTTCTTACGCCTACCACCAAAGGAAGAAGCAGCACCAGCAGCAAAACTTCAACAACTGTTCTAGAAATTAAAATAGAGAAGAACCCACAAAGAATTCATGAATTTGTACATCCCTCTTCCAAAAGAAAAAAAAAGCAATCTAATCATCATCAGATAATTAATTAACACCATAAACACAACTACCAGTAGGAGAAAAAAAGTAGGAGAAGAAGAATGCAAAATGATCGGATGATGGTCAAATCATGTGATCAAGATATTAAACCACAGAATTTCCGATATGTCAAAACGGAGGACGACCAGTTCCCCAGTAAGCGGCCTCAGCTGGTAATTGACACGAATTTAGGAGATTTGGAGGCATCCCATGAAAAAGGGATGAACTAGGATCAGGTAGAAGCTGTTGTGACTGTTGCGGCTGCTGTTGTCCAACAATTCCGGCCCCAGGCGATCCCAAAGGTCCACTACCCGGGGGAGGAACAGCCGCCGTTTCATCATCCTCTAATGGTAGTCTTTCATATGCAGCGTTACCAAATGATGCAGCCATGATCACAACCGGACCAGCCGCGAGTAGCGGTCCAACTACACTTCCACCAACTACTTGGCCCTGACCACCGGCTAAATATATAGTCAACCCAGAAGCCGCAGCTGGTGCTGGAGGGGGTAAGAATGAACCCGAAAGCGATAGGATTTCGAATCTTCCGTGTAAAGTCACGACTGCGCCCGGTGCAGCTGGCTGCCTGAGTGTAACATTATTAACAGTTCCGTTCCCACTCAAAATGCAAACCCCTCTTTGCCTTCTGGTCGCAAAATTTGATACACTCTCTTGGATGTCGCAGCCACTGGCAATTTCCATAACATGGGATCTGAGGGCATTTGCACTATCACGAGTGATGATGATAGGGGGTTTAGGCTTGTTCTTGGAACCGGCCGGCCTTCCTCTTGGTCTTCTTCCGACTTCGTCATGATTATTGTCTCCTCCGCCGCCGTTTCCAGCTGGGACAAGTTCTTTGTTCCCTTGATCACTTCCTCCAGTTCCATGGTGGGAGCCGGAGGTGGCGTTCATGGATGATATGGAACTGCTAGTAGGAATCATGAAACTCTCGTCTCGATCTCTTTTCTGGCTACCCCGGTTTGGGGTGCTACTACCGCTGTTTTCGTCCTCAGCCTTGTGGTGCTGATGGTGATGTTGTTGGAACTGATGAGGATGGTGCTGGAGCTGAAGATCCCTGGTATGAAAAGGTGGCGGAAGAGGTCGGCCGTGAGCTGTGAGCTGATCCATTTCTTGCAGGAACTGTTGTTTCGATGCTAATTAAGAGCTGCTGAGGAGGTGGGAACTGGAAGGTGCAATTTCTGAAAATATTTGCTAAGCTTACTTTTGTGGGACTCTCTCTCTCTCTTTAAGTTTCTTGAAGAGGGAGGGGGAAGAGGGCCTGAATGAATTGAGATGATGCTATGCTAGTATGCTGCTACTAACCTTCACCTGAAAAGAGTTGGACGGGCGTGGGCGTGGGCGTGGACGTGGGTGTGGGCGTGGGAGCATCGCTTACCAAAGTTTGAGCTGAATCAACCATCTTTCAGATCTTCAAAATTTCATGTGATAACCACGCATAAAATTCAGGTAAGAGGGAGATGAGGAAGTTAGCGAGACAGAGAGAGAGAGATGAAAGAGTTTGGGGAAAATGAAGTTTTAAGGTTGGGAATATGGTAGCTAGGTGTTTGTTACTACAAACAAAGAAGTATCTACTGCTGGTAGCTAGCTAGTACTTTGTTTTGGGTTGCGGGGGAACCTTTTTCACTTACCTTTTTTAGGGGAGAGAAGGGGTTGAAAGAGTTTGGAGTTAGGGTTAGGTCAAGCCTCATTAGCAATCAGCAAAGCAGAAGGAGAGAGGGAGAGGAGATTGAATCAACGGACGGACGGATGGATGGATGGATGGGGATCGAGTTTTGGTAGTATGACAGCGTGCGCATGGGCGGTGATGGGCCCCCCATTTCTCTCTCCTTTGTCCCTCACACGGGGGTCCCCCAGCACTCCACGTTCTCTCTCTCTTTCTCCCTTTCTCACACACAATTGCCACTAGTACTCTCCTGCGGCATCATTATTCACAATTCTCAAAACTCCCCAACTCTAGTGCACACACTCACTCACTTTGCTACAGTTGCCAGCCAGCCAGAGAGAGAGAGAGGGATAAAAGCCCTTGATCATGAGTGCATAATCAAATCATCTTGTCCCATTATCCCATCATCTACGTACGTTACAGCAGCAAAGCAAACAAAACGAAGAGAAGCTATATATATATATATACATATGCATGATCAGATTCAGATTGTTTGGGATTGATCAAAATGACAAAAATGATAACCTCATCGATCTACGTCTGATTTTCTTCATATATCTATATATATATATATATACTATATAGAGTCTTTCCTTAATTAATATGGGCAATCCTTGAGAAAGCATCATGCATGTTCATTGATGATCTGAGCTTGATCTCAGGCCTCATTTCTTGAACATGGCACTAGCTAGTAGCTGCTTGACTCAATCGGTTACTAGTTTTTGAGCTTTAGGAGACCTTAATTGATAATTATCCATTCTTCCTTTAGGTTGTTCTAGCTGTGATAAATTCAAGAAAAGCTAGTAGCGGACGAAATCGTACGTAGTAAAAAGAGAAGATTTTTGTTGGGAGTTTCTGGGTGAGGAGTTGTAGCGGTAGACAGATTAGAGATGCATGCATGAGCGTTACGGAAGTTTCCCGGATTTCCCGATTAATGCTAAGGTAAGGAAAGGAGAAAAGACGGAAGATCGCGGCGAAGAAAGGAGTTGACTGACAAATCCATGAAACGGTTCCTCCTACTTCACTTGTACTCTTTAATGCTCCAAACTGGAAGGCAATTCTTGGAGAAGGGAGAGGAGGACGGGAGGGAAAACAGAACAAAACTGGAGCCCGGCCCCAAGGAAAGGATCGATCGATCCATGGAATTATGGATTATGGAGTACTGGATTAGATCAATATTCATCATACACCATTGGTGTATGGTGTTTACACTTAATTAACTTTGCCCTCAACTTTATTTGTTGCTGCTGACCCCATTGCTGATTGGGTCCTAGCTAGTCATTCCTCCCTATTTGGGTCCGTTTTCAATTTCCCATGACCCCACATGCAAGTTGAGTTATAATTCTTGTTTTCCATTTCAAGCTAAAACTTGCAAAAGATAGAAATTGCGGATTAATCTTCCGTACACTGGATGTCAGTGTATATACTATGACCGTTGGATGTACGATAATTAATGTTAATTTAAATTTAAAGTCTAAATTTTACATATGTATCACGTATTCAACTGTGATAATGTATATACTGACAACATATATAAGATTAATTCTAAAATTATTTATTTGTACAAACTTTGTAACTTACGCTCAGTTCTTCGAAACTTAAAAAAATAATAATAAACTTACATACAATTCCAAAACTATTAATTCTTCAAACCCTGATACAATTCTATGTAATTCCCTGATCACAAATTTTTTGAGCTATATCCATCCCTTATTTTTCACAACTCATGCACTCCATGAGACAAATAGCATCAAATTTGTATGTGTCTGTAGTCTTAAAATCACAACATCTCTGATGCTAAGGAAAAAAAACTGTTGTTATATATTATGTAGTACAAAGCACCAAAGTAGAAGATTTTGTAATGTATAAAAATATTTAAAAGTCAAGGAATATATAGATATATTCAAAACTTAAAAATGATTTTTCTGATTCTTAGAAGTATGTTAACGTTAAATCATATCGAGAATTCCCGGTGGGGACTAAGAAACATTTTTTTTAATTAAAATTGTATGCTACCATACACTATGGCAAGCAATCACGTCCTTCTGAATTGATGATGTTGTCACATAAACGTTTAATGTATAGGTGTAATCTCAACTAAATTGGGTCTACCAAATGTCTGTCAATCACTCATGGATATTTACTTTAGTACCAGGTCTGTAAGTTTTTCCCTTCTATTATATTCTATAATCTATGGAGCAAGAGGTTACTCATTCATGTAGACATTTAGGGTCCACAAGGTCTTTGCTCCTTGGGAGATTGATGGAGTAAACTTCATCGTAACGTCTGTTTATCTTTTGACATCAACGACATGATCGAAAGTATCAAAAGAAAGACATCCAACTTTGGAAAATGACTCTAAATTAATATAACAGCAATACTCAGAAGTGCTGTTATCATTTGTTGTCGAAAGGCAGTAAATTAGTAAGGTAGCTTTCTTGGGCTAGACCCCGCGCCCGCTCTTCAATCTCTAAAAGTTAACATTTGGAAGTAGGAAGACAGTAGTAATAATTGTGTCCTTTAGAGTTGCAATTTAAATAAGAAAATGTGCACTTGCTATACAAATGATTTTACAATTATCCCACTCAAATCATTCATTTGTACCGAAGACTTGTGAGTTTGTTGTTTCTTTCCGCTGGTAAGATCTTTTGTAATGTGAAACTTCAACTATCACTTTAAAGTAGGGCTGCACACTAGTCAAATTAGCTTATGACGCACGCTAATCGGTTCGATTAAATTTTGATTTGAACTTGAGTTGACGTGACAAATCAATCGAGTCGCATATATAAATACTTGGCTCATTGGCTCATCGAGCTAGAGCGAGTTCATATATTTTTAACATTTTATATTTTTAGAGATAAAATTTATGTATGTCCCCTATATTTATTATTCACTAGGATGCAATGTCTATTTTATCTATTTTAAAAGATAAAAAACAATTTTTTTTTTATTTGAGCTTGCATCAAGATTGATTAAACTCGAACTAGTGTTCAAACTCAAGTTCGAGTTTTAGAATGAAAGCTTGTTGAGTTCAAACTCAAGTTCGAACCTAGCAAAATTGAGTTAAACTCAACTTGATTCGACTCAACTTGACTCATTAATTTCAAAGTATAGAAGGTGTTGGAACCAAAGACTGCACAATTATTGTTCTCACCATGAGATAGATCGGATTTCATCATGTTATAACTAGATTTACAATGGCAATTATATATATCCGAAGTTTTATGCACATATAGAGGCATATAAGAAGGAAACCAGGTTTTGACATTTTTTTCCTTTTGAAGGTTACATCAATCGTTATCAATGACAAATACAACTCAATTATTTTGTCTCACTCTAAGTGAGGTCAGACTCCCATATATTATATTAGAGATAGGGGAAGATCAAAATTTGGACAAACATATAGTACTCTTCTAATTATCTATTGAGAAGACCCGAGAAAAATAATTTGAAGCTAGAGAATCAGGTAATTATAACTAAATTTTGAACGATGATTAATTTCTCTATGTCCTATAATTAGGCAGTGCCTTCAACTAGAAACTAACTCAATTGTTAGAGAAGAAAGTGAATTGTGTGCTGATAATAAAAGACACAATTGTTTCCCTTTAGAAACTGAGTGATTAAATGGTGCCTTGCCGGTAGGGTTACGGTATTAGCGACTCATATGGGGCAGCGGCAGCGACGCAGCGGCAGCTGCAGGCTCTGACTGGAAGGTGTGGGAAGTTTCTTCCAGATTGTAAGGAAGGCTGCCGGCTTCAACCCTTCACGTACGAGTGAAAGTGATATGATCTACAGCTTCATTAATTAGCTAGCCTGCTATTATTACTACACTCTTGTCGTCCCTTGTGAAGTTCACATCCGGATGATCGATCGCCTCAACCGAAATGACTTTATTCTCGACAAAAATCGTCTTTTAGTACTCAAATTCATGCAAACCCCCCTATCCAGTCCCGTCATGCCAACTCATTTTTGTGAAGGCCGAACCAATTTTCATCTGCTCACCGCACCAATTCCTATTGTATTCCCCTTTAGTTTGCACGCACAGACTCATGACACAGTTAGTGCTTGTATGATGGGATGGTTCACATTACAAGTCTCGATCCAACGAAAGTGATTTCCATTGCAATCATAAGTTGATCATGACTGCAGGGACAAAAGAAAATGTAAAATCTCTCGTTTTGATCTTTTGTTTTGATGGAAGATCAACGAAATAGATTCAAGTCTTTCTGCTTAATTAGTTGTTCTGCATGTAGAACCCAAAAAAATTGATCAAAAGACTATAGGAGATAAATTGCATAAAATCAATATGTACGGGAAGATAATTTACACATACAAAAATATGTGCAGTAGACGAGGAGTATATCAATAATGTAATATTAATAACACCATAAGAACAAACTTATCAAACTTTCACTCTTCTCAAGATGACAACACTAAATAGACTAGATGACTTGATAACCATTGCAAGAAATTTTCTAATTCAATTTTTTATTTTTAAATAATAAAAGTATTATAACATGACTCCAATAGAATTACTAAAATTTGACTTGACTCAAATGCTGCTAAATAATACTATAAAAACTTCTATTCTTTTTGTTAAAGATTTGATTTAAAGTGCCAATACTGTGTCATGGACTTCCATGAAATCTTCTTGACATTTTATATCAGCTACTGCGCCCATTGATTGATCCATAGTTTCATGTCCTAACACTTACATACGACCGTGAAATTGATTGTGATATAAGTCTATTAACTAGGTATTCAATAGAAAAATTCAGAAGAAAATTGACAAAACAAGCTTCCAGAAACTTATACCAAGTGATTGCAGAATTAAGTCATGACAAGAGAGAATTCAAATGTTATTTTTTCTCAAAAAAAAAATGAAGTTAATTTCAAAAAGTATTTAAATGCAAGAAGGGGTAATAAACATAAATATGTATAAGTAAATAATAAGTTGCGTATAATTAAGTATATTAAGAAGTGTCCATAAGGCCCTTGATAAAAAAAATTCTTAAATCGTGCTCGATATTATATTTAAATTTCGTAATAGAGGCATTCCAAAACTGAGCTTGATCGTCACTAAATTATAGAATCCAGCTACATGCAAAGACACATCACTACCAATTCAATTCAATGAACTCTTCACCGGTCATTTTCACCGCTCTATTTCTCCTTTTCATTTCCCTCCAAGCTATCCGCTTATGCCAAAATATAAAGAAGCGTTAATAACACTTTGCCTCCTGCACTTATGGGCGGCAATATTTTACCACCCTATACTTCAAAAATATGCATTCTGCCCCGTCAAATGAATTATGTTTTGTACTTTTAATTTTGACCATTCCATATGCATAGTTTCCTTCCCAAATTATCTCCAAGCTTCCTAATTTCTCAACAGTCAACTTGTATATTGTTGTATTTTGCGATTATGTATTCGCCATAATATTCTGCTGTTGCACATTATGATATTGGATTAGAGTATAAATTGAATGTGGAAAACTCCCCTAACTGACGCCTTATCCCCACCCTTTTTCACTAGCCTATAGGTAGAGATAGGAATTGGGGTGGGTGCCCGTGGGGGTTGATAGGGCAGGAGGTGGGGCGGGATGAGAGGTGATTTTCTCCCCCTGTTAAGAAAATAGGGCGAGGAACGAAGAAGTATACCCCCGTCCTGTCACCCACCTAAACAAATAAATATAATTATATATATAACATATTTAATATTAGTAGTTATAATAATTATATTACTAGTTATAAGTATCAAATTATGTATATGTAATATAATTAATATTTAGTTACAGTACTAATAATTATACATTCATACTAAATTGCTAATTACACTTTTTACTAATTATACATTTATTCTATTAGCCTCCATGGGGCAGAGGGAGTAGGTGATAGGAGGCAGAGCAGGGGGCAGGGGAAATGTTTAGGCAACAGGATGGGGAGCAGGAAAAGGGTCCCCTACTTCACCTATTGCCATTCCTACTTGTGGATGTTGTCATTACCACTAAAAATTTTTATTTGATATAATTTTTAAAAAATATATAACACCAATAACAATCGCAATTATCAATCTTTTGAATAGTTAGTCAAAAGTAACATCCACAATTAATAGTCATTTTACAAACAATATGCTACATGTGACAAATAAAAAGTCAAGTAATTGACATAAAAAATCATATTTTTAATACAAACATAAAAAACTGTCAATAAATGGTACATTATTTTATCACAAAAAAGTACCATTTTGTTAATTTTAAATTACAATATATATACATACATATTAGTATTATAATATATTACATATATAAGGCAGGAGAGAGGACGTGAGTGGAGCCCTATTTAAATCGATGCTAAATTATACATAAGTCTACACAATACATTAATTACACTCCTGTCCAACATTACATTATGTAGTAGTAGAATATTTTGATGAATATATAATAAGAAAATATAATAAACTAAAAGTTAACCCTTGAGAAAATAGAAAGAACGGAGGTAATTTGGGAAGAAAAATATACACGTGAATTTGTCAAAATTAGAAGTACAAACATAATTCACTTGGAGGATAAAATATATTATTTTGAAAATCATGGTGGTAAAGTGTTACCACTCCATAGATTACGGGGGGGGGGGGGGGGGAGTATTATTAACCCTATAAAGAACAAATGGAGAAAAAGAATTAAAATAAAAATGAAGAAAAGGAGCTACATATATGACACTTATAATTGAACCAAATTATTTGTAAGGGAAGAGAGTGATGGAGGAGGGAATAAGATGTGGCGCATAGTGGGACAACATGAAGCCTGGACTCGCGAAGAATCCAAAGACTTTACAACCCTGAAAAACTATCGAGTTGAACAAAAACAGACAGATTAGGCATTATTGAGAACTCACACCGGCCACCACAGTCAAAGGTCACGCATAACTCAAATCATCCACTTAGTTGTAGCCCAAGAAGCAGTACTACGTCGTAAGTGAGTAAGTAGGATAATAATATAGCACTAGCATCGTAGCATGATGAAATGAGAAACCGGAGAGAGTGGGCGTGATTGAGACCAGTGGCGTGGGTAGCTCTGACAGCTGACAGCTGACACAACTCTCTCCCCACCTCCGGCACCGCCACCGCCACCGCCACCGCACCAGCACCAGCACACCTCCCGCTCTTTCTTCTTTTTCTCATACCACTACTTACCCCTTACCATCGCCGCCCGTCTGCTAATCCACTACCTCGTCTTCTCAACTCATTCTCTCTTTGCTGAAATCAATTTGGCAGCTCTTTATTTTTAATGTTGTATCATGTATGTCTATTAATGTCGGACTGGGATTGTTGCAACTACTCCCAGAACAATAGCACCATGCAATTGATGGTCCAGATTAATTAGTTTATTTTGTTGGATGTGGGATTAGTTATGAGACGTAGATTTTAATTTAGTGACAAATTTGTTAAAATTTTTATACATTATTATCTTAATATCCACATTTGTTGTGTTATTCATCTTTGGAGAGAGGCAGTATGATTGGAGCCCAGTACGGTTCGATTTGATTATTATACTTTTTATATTATTTGTTGTAAAATTACATTGTATTATTGAATTTGGGGTCAAAGTAATGTACATGAATAAAATATTTAGTCCAACATTATAATGTATTTGTACATCAAAAATTTAAACAGATGCATTTACTGGACGGAACCGCAAAAGACATAATTGCACTGAGTTATTTTCCATTAATTTCAGCCACCACAGTTCCTTCGTTTTTTCTTTTTTTTTGTTTTGTTTTAATAACACGGGGATCTCAATGGTTCTTAGCTACAACAATCACAGGACTTTATGCATATTTTCGTTGTTAAAATAGACACTCCTGCTCATTTACCTTAAGTTCCAGTTTTAAATAACTTGAGGTTGTAAATAGTATATTCTAACATTTGAGAAGAATGCGTATTTGGACAGAAAATCATTTAGAATTTTTTTCAAAAATATTGTAGAATTTTGTGTGATGTGATATATATTAGATACAAAGGTGATTAAAAAATATATTTATAGTACAATCAAAATTTTTTCTCAAATACTAACATATCAAAAAAAATAGAGTGAATACAATATTATCTTGCCACTTACAATTCGCTCTTAACCCAATTCTGAGAGAAACTGCAGTCAAGGTCACAATAGTTGCATAAATTGTAAATACGATATAATTTTTTGTAATTCTACATCGCGTGAAAAATTGTCTGAACAAGTAGTGCCAAAGTCCACATTATAGGGAGTTAAAAATTGTTAATATTTTATACTTTTATTTTAAGTGTAAGTGGGAGGTTTCGAACTTAAAATCTCTCACATTCTCTTCGCGCATATTACCCAATCCATCCCTACTTACCAAGAGTCACTTTATTGCTAACGAAACCTCAAAACCAAAGCGATCCTAAGTCCATAACTTTCAAAATAGCATTCCTATTTTCCTATACTTAAAACCCTTTACCCCATTTCCTTTTCCTTTTTTGTCATGGTATTATTTGAAAATTGACAAATATGAAAAGAGTGCTTTTAGTGAAAGTTATTTTTCTTGTATGCATATTTATGTAGTAGTTGGAAAATGGATCGTCTTCTTCATAAATACTTTGGGCATTTGTGTTGTCATGCACTAAAATAACTATTCACATAGCTCTAATGACCATCCACATTTCTAAAGGAGTATCCAATTACCTTCAATTGTTTCGTTTATATAGAAAACATTGTGGTATTTTTTGTAATAAAATAACATAGATGAAATAAAAAAGATGATTGAAAATTGTGTTTATAATATAAGTAAAATAATATTTGAAAATTTCCTTCCCAAATTGTGGTATCCAAACGGAATAGATACTTCCATTTACTAACCCCGAAGAATTGATTTTTTTTTTTTTGGCCATTAAAATGGGAGGCTTAGAGATGGGATGCTTGTGGTGAATGGATGATTTTGGTTTTCACCTAATAGTTGATCACCTGTTCCGGCTAGCTAGCCCTTTGATTCGGAGACATATGATATGCTAGTAATTTCCTACATTGGCCAAGTTTTCTTGTGGCTTGTTGCCTCAAAGCTCAATAGTATAAACGTTAAAAATTCAAAAATCAGAAACAAAAGTGTTCAAGTTATATCAAGCTTCCAAAAATGCTGAAACTGAGCTTTATGCATATTAGCACCTTTGGAAATTAGTTCAAGTCTTCCAACCCATAATAAAAAGAAAGAAGAGCACAATTAGTTCATTTGTCTGTGAAAGACATAGTAAGACACCAACAAAGACTGATAGCCAATACCAAAACCTAATTAAAAAAAAGAAATTAAGAAAGTGATCTTAATTAATGCTAAACGGGGGCAAAAAATTGATCAATTACCAACTCGATCGCAAATATATGAATGGCCCAATTCACATTGAACAAATCAAATCGAATTTCACAGTTTAGACGTTTTGTGTTGTGCTGTGAAACAATGAAAGACACATCAAAATTGCCATTGGAAACTTGACTTTTGCATGCCCCAAAATGCTTCCTTTCTTCAGAAATAAAACAGTAACTAAACTAATAATACTGTGTAGTGGGCAATTAGGCAAAAAACTTGCCTTCCAAACAGACCCATAAATGTTCTGTAGAATTACAAGCTAAATTAGCTTCACGGGCAATTAGTCACACATATACATTAGTCCGCCTCCCAAACTATGAAATTGGTTCAATCACATTAAGATACAATTTCACCTTGTGAACATAATCTCTAGCTTGTAATGTTTGAATTGTGCATTTAAGGGAATCACTTTTGCTACAATTGATAGCATTTTTAGTCTCTTTTGTTGTGTCTCTTTTTTTAAAAAAATTTTTTGAGCTTTTAATGTCAATTAACAATAGTATTTTTTTTTTTTTAGGAATACACACACATATATAATATTTTGTGCTACAACGATAACATTTTTATAAGTTAATCTATCCTATTCTCTGTGAAGGGGAGTTTAAAGAGAGTGTGTAAGAGACTAACAGATATACAAATCTAAATCCATCTTACAGTTCAAAGAGGGACTTATTTTCTTTTCTACGGCGACGGAGTCAAACACAGTGGTTACACATATGTATAGATGGTGATTGGATAAAGGAGAATCTCATTGTCAAGGGTCCCCCACAGGACAACCGGCCCGCCTCCTCCTCTTTTCCATGTTACTTACTCTCGTTTCTCTCATATAAATATGGCTACCTATTTGGGGGATTTTAATTTTATGCCTTGTAACAATACAACAAACCATCGTTTTCCAAAAGCAGTCAACGGTTCCTCCAGGAAATAACCTAATACACCCCCAACCCCACCCCCCCCCCCAACAACCCAAAAAAGAGAGAGAGAGAGAGAGAGCGAGAACCAAAAATAAAGATAATAAAAAGTCCTCCGTCATCATATTTCCCCAAGTGAAGAATGTGCATGCATATTATAAAGTCGTCCCATTGATGTCAAAATGATCTAGTGCAGATCGATGCTCTCAACCTATATATTGTGGTAAAGTCTCCTCCATTGATCTCAACACAAACCATTTGTAATAATAATTGGTAGTTATCCACAAGATGATTTCTTAGTGTTGCACATTGATATATGGTGACAAGAAAAGAAAAAAAAAGGGGTATGCTACTCGGCCGCGGAGAAGGGTTGGGGGGGGGGGAGACAAAACCAAATTTTTTGTCTTGTCATCATGGCGAAATTGAAAGGGTCAACAAATTAGCACCAAGTCTAAACACAGATTGATTTCTCTAATCTTTTATGAGTGGCCAAAAACGTGAGAAACAACATATTGCATGACTGTACATTTGAACTCCGAAGAGCTCATGTCATGAAGATAATTCCATAGACTTGCAAATTATGTTAGTGGTGGTGAGTAATTTGTAAGTGGGAATTGATGCTTTCTTCTAAAAATGGCCGATTGAAACCATTTAGTTGTTTCCATTTTGGTTAGTAATTGTTCGTGAAGAAACGAAAAAAGAGTAAATTGGGGATTGAAGATTTAGTGTTCTCTGAGCAACAACCCCTCCCTTCGGCCTTCCCCCCCGCCCCATCCTCAACCAAACAAAACAAAACAAAACAAAAAATGAAGAAGCAGAAACGAGAAAAGGGGAAGAAGCTGTGGTGAAACTGTGTTGAATCTTTTGGACATGGAAACAGGAAAGTGGGACTTTCAAGGAAGACATAGTCTTCCCTTTTAAGATAAGATGAAAGAGAGACAAACGGCTTAGAAAAATGTTGCAGCTATGGTTTTAGTGCAACAAGTATATAGAAATGCTAATGCTTATCTTAATCATCTCCTTTCTAATTAAACTAATACAGCCCCATTACCATCTCCAGATAAACAATTCAGATAAAAGCAAACTGATCTCAAAGAGGAGATGGGACCACGTCAAAGAAAGAAAGAAGAGTACAACGTTCATGTGAAGAGCATACAAGGTTTCGAATCTGTCAACAACAAAAAAAAAAAATGTTGCATGTTCTGACTTTTTCTTCGGAAGCCACTTAATTATTCTTAAGTGGATCAATGAAGTTGAAATTGTTGTACCCCATTTCTTTCCATCAGCCGGTGGAAGAACATTAATCAGTAGCTTTCGACTTGAGAGATTGATTAATGCAAATTGCAATTTTTTAGAGGCTAAGCAGCCGACCAAATTGAGGTCACCACGTGATGGATGGTGATGGCCGATGGCTATGGAATCCTTCTAGTCATCCGTCCACCACGCAGACCCAGTACCCCCAGCTAGGTTGCTATGCCTCTTTCTCATCATCCAATGCTTAATTATCAGGCCATTTGCCTACCATTATGTCAACGCTTCCTTTTCATCCTCCATTCATTCTTCATCTTTCGAGACTTAGTTCTAATCCACTAATGTCTTCCGTATATATGCTTACATAACATATGTTTCAACGCTCACATCAACGTTGTATACTAATGTTTGTTGGGGTGTGCAACATATATATATAGACACATATATATATATATATATATATATATATATATGTGCGCGCGTAGGATAAAACTTTTTCATATTAACAATTGATACAGTAGCAGGTATGTACTTTAAATTTTACATACGTGATATGCATTTAAAACTGTCAATATATGCACCATCAATGCAAAAAAGATTAAATACAAGAAGGATAGGAAAATAATCAAAATATTTTTTGGGAGTCATTAATTTACTATGTTAAAGACCAAACTTCTCTTTCTTTTATGTGGTAGACAAAAAAGACCAAGTGTCAAGCTTCTTTTGACAATTGAAAATTTGATATGCAGTGCTTGAAATGAAAAGTACCATAAAATCAAATCCGACTAATGTATCGTTGTGTTACTCGAGCCTCAGTTAATTAAGCAGTTTCTTGTTTTACTTGACCTGCAGTTTTGAGCCAGGGAAAAAAAAAAAAAGGCAACGAAATTGCGAAGCACAAGAGAAAGCTGTGTCCTCAGGACTTTCCATCAGTATTATATATTAATGCTACTGTATAATTTGAGAGACATCGTGAAAAAATAAAAAAGTTCCCAACTATTTGGAACTGAAGTTTAATATCTAGTTAGGCACTTGAACCACAAATAGTTTGTTTTAATAATTCCTGAAGATATTTATAGGTGGGTTTTGTCTTGAAACCCGTTAAACTTATCCAACATATACAGTACTGAATTGGATACTGCAACATATGTATATACACACACAATCATAAATGTTTGCTTTATCTAATTAGCTTGATCATAAACTTAGCAACTACCAGAGAGTCTGTACGTGAAAAGTTGACAATACACATGAGCAATGATGTATGATATCTAAGATACCAAATGATTGCATTGAAACTGACCATGGCTACTAATAATATATGTCCATGAGGGCTTAAAAATTGCATTAGGTTAATGAATAAATTGAGAACACAAAGATTAAGCAACTGGGGTTATAGATTATGCAAGCATCTATCTATTCTAGACTCCCAAACATAATGCTTAGTTTTCAAATCATGAGTTTTTAAGGTAAAATCAGCGAAGAAGTTACCTTGATTAACAAGCAGTAGGTATAGTATATTTGTTGGATTTAATTAGTAACTAACAAAACAAAAGCAGCAAATGCACATATTGGGATTGAAGACTGCAAATTAATTAAATTCTCCCGTACGAAACACAAAATATAAATAAAATAGGAAAATATGTGGGAAAAAGAGAGAGCATGTCCGACAGCCCAAGAAAACAACCTAAATATTTTAGATAATTTAAGCATCAAAACCAGACAGTTCGATTCTATCAACATGCCTACGAGTGCCATACTTTCATTGCATAGACATCATGATTATTAGGAACAAAGCATGATATTATCATATACTACTATGGCATAAGGATGTTTTGAAAAGCATCAAAAGTCAATCACAAAATGATTTGAAAAGAAAAAATTTCTAGATGTATGTTAAATTGGAGAGGCTAACCAACTTGTTTATTTCTTCTTTTTGTTTTAATTATGCTGTCGAAACAGAATATTGGTTAAATTTTCTTCCAATATTTCTTTTCATCAGTAAAAGTAACTAGCAATTAATGGTCTCACCAAAAAGCATATGAAAATGTGAAAGAGAAAATTGTGTTGTATTGAAACCTCAACATATACCTCATTCCTCGCTTAGATCCCCAAATTCACCTGTACTTTGGCATAATAAGTTCATTTTTGTAGTAACTTAGAATCAGGTATCTTTAGCCTGTTTGGATTGTTATTTTTAGGAGAGTTTTTATTAAAAAAAAAAATGTACAGTAACGATTTGATGTATGTAAGATAAAAAGATGATTGGAAAATGTGTTTATGGAAAACGTAGAAATTTTTCACCAATTGTTTTGACTTGGTTTATTAGTACAAATTAGTGTTTGCCAAAAAAGCAAAGGAAAAGCTAATCTAAAACCCTGATTACAAAACTGTTATACAAATCAGTAGCCCCTTTCCCGTAGGCCGTAGTTGGGCTGATGATGTACTAATTCGGACCAATGAAAAACTTCATTACTGGGTCTACCAAGAAGAGAATACTGAATTAAGGATGGGCCCAAAGAAAAACCGTAAAATTGAGGTGTAGGTTGATTAAGTTTGGCTGCTGTGCAAGCGAAATCCGGAAAGCCGAGCTGGCCAACTGGGGTGAAATCCCGACGCTCACCTACAAAGAAGTAGAACAAAATGGAGCAGAGCTATCCCGCGATATGGCTCAGAAACTCAGGTCAAAAGTGCTCTCAGATAAAAAGGTGAAGAGTTCAGGGGGTCGCAAATTATGTACTTTGAAGAGAGCAAAATGAGAGATATTTATATTAGTAGGGGTGAGATGGGAGTAGTGAGGGGCTAGAACCGTAGCCTGACATTCTAGTCCAAGATAGTTGGACGACGTTAGACCTAAATTTGAATCCTAGGGTGTCACCCACGCCTATCACATCAATGAAGCCACACCTTTACTGAGACCGTGTTTTGGTTATGAGTCGTAAATTATGTACTTTTAAGAGAGTAAAATGAGTGATATTTATACTAGTAGTTGTGCGATTAGAGTGATGAGGGCTAAAATCGTAGCCTAACATTCTAATACGAGATAGTTTGACGATGTTAGATCAAAGTCTGAACCCTAGGGCATCAACCCATGCCTGTCATATCAATGAAGCCACATCTTTACTAAGGTCGCGTCTTGGTTATGAGTCGCAAATTATGTACTTTTAAAAGAGTAAAATTAGAGATATTATACTAGTAGGGGTCAAATGAGAATGATGAGGGTTAGAACTATAACATGACATTCTAGTCCGAGATAGTTCAACGAATGTTTAGATCTAAGTCTGAACCCTAGGGCATCAATTCGTGCCTATCATATCAATGAAGCCACACCTTCAGTGAGGCCCTGTCTTGGCTATGAGTTGCATATTATATCCTTTTAAGAGAGTAAAATAAGAGGTATTTATACTAGTAAGGATGAGATAGAAACAATGAAGGTTAGAACTGAAGTCTAACATTCTAATCCGAAATAGTTTGACGATATTAGATTTAAATCTGAACCCTAGGGTGGCAACCAACACCTGTCACATCAATGAAGCCACACCTTCATTGAGGCCGTGTCTTGGTTATGACCTCCGGGCAGGGGTTCGGGACCTCAGTGAATCAATATTCTCCATGTTTCCCTTCGGCATATAAACTCAATCAGCCTAGTTGGGACAGAGGTGATCATGGTCCCCACAGCCGGCTACCCAAATTATTCGAAATCAGGCTACAAAAGAGGAGCCCACGGCCCACCTTTTCAGTAACACGTAATGCAACCCGAACAGACAGAAATCTCTCCGAATAAGAGTGTTGAGGATTGTTTGTTAAAGAAGTCTTAATGATGCTATATATTCGGCTCATTAATTTCTAAATTACCCCTCGGGCCTCGGCTCAGCCTGGTTCTGCCTAACAGGTAAGATATCCTAGCTTAGCTAATTCACTTGTGACCCAATTTCAGGCAAGTCCATCTCGTACGTCTAGAAACTCTTTTGGGCCAAATATCAATTGCGATGTGTTTCCAAACTGTGCAAAAGCCTGCCGAAAAAATTTCAAAGACTTCCAGACTTCCAATCTTCTTTTAGTTATTTAACCAGGCCTCAGGCCATACCTGATTCACACTCAAGCTTTCTAGCCCATTATTACCATGCACACAGATGTATGTAAAAGTGGAACCTCTTTCAACAAGTCAGAATTACTATCATTTTTCTAGTGCCACACTCATGTAAGATCTCACATCATGTTAAGGCTTCATTTGAGATTGCAGTGCTCTTCTAAAATGTTTGGTAAATAACTTAAATAATCCAACTTTTGATAATTAAAAAATATTTTTGTTAAAAGCACGTGTATCAGAAGTGCTCCTTTATAAGTCATTGTAATCCCAAACGTCACCTAACTTAGAACAACAATTTTAATGGTCTCAGGTGGTTCTCCTATTTGCTCAACCCCATGACCCCGTCATATTGTATGAGCAAAAATATGATAATCCAATCCAGAATTCCATCTATGTCAAGTTAATCTCTTATTGAAAGTCATAAAACAATAATGATAGTTAACTAAGTAGTTGCACCAATAAACCACTAAGTTTTGGCTCAGTGGCTACTAAAAAGGGGGCGAATTTCTCGGAATAATGTGAAAAAGAGAAAACATCACAAAAGTGATGCTGCTGTGGGCTCACTTCTAGATTAAGGGTCGCCGCAAATGTCAGATGAGACTTCATAAAAAAATTTGATATAAATATCTCTTTTTTTAAAGTCGGAACCAATTTTTTTTTCGTTTTCACAAAAGTTTCGCCGCAAATGGTGAATTAGGCTGAGAAAAAAATATTTTTTTGAATTGCTGCAAATTACATTTGCGGCGAAGCATGAAAAAATAATTTTAAAATTTTTTTTGGGGAAATCGCAAATTGCATTTGCGACCAAGGAGAAACCACCATTTGTGTCCATTTGTCTTATCATCAGTAGTAGTTTTCCCATGCTCTAGTTGCATTCAATATGAAGATAATTATATAAATATTCACGTGTTACTTGCTATGATGCTGATCATGACATGCTAAATTTGAGCAAAAGCGTCTGAATCCTCTGCTAGTTGGGATTATTACTTTTTGCTGGAGTTGATCATTTTGTACGAGACAAAGTGGTGGCATCTAACCTTATAATAGAGGATTTTTGTAGCTGATGGCCTGTCATAACACCATAGTTGCTGACCTCATACAGTTGCAAAATCTCTGTAATATGTATCTCAATCCCGTCAATCCTGCGCAGTGTGCTCATCCTGCACTGATAGCGATTCGAGAAAAGATTTTCGGGACATTGCAATACTTGAATCAAGGAATCCGGATGGCAGTTGGTCCATTTGACCATTAAGATGTTGGCCTATCTAGCTCTCGAATTTTCCCTTTTGAGATGCCTGTCGTACATTTAGCCTAAGCAGATGCGTGATAAAAAACAGGAAGGTAGGTGTCGCAGAGGGGTACATCCACACATGTTGTCATGTACTCGACATATTTAATTTTCAATATGTCTTGCCCAACATTAAAACCAAAAAATTCAAAAATCGATGATTTGGACATATTTAATTTTCAATTCATTTTATATTTTCTACCAGAAGGAAGCTGAAAGCATTTTTATAGGATGATTAATCACCATTTATGAAATTAGCACAATTTTTATAGTTAAATTATATTTGCAACTTTTAGGGTTAGGGTTTACGTATTAGGGTTTTATTGTGAGGGTTTAGGGATTAGTGTTTTAGGGTTGGGGTTTGCAGGCAAAATCATCGCAATTCCATTTAAAAAAAAATAAGGTTCGCCACCCATTTGAGGTGCGGTGACTCCTTTAAAAAAAATTATTTGCTTCGCCGCCCCTCAGCCTTGTAAAATATAAAAAAAATCCAGTCCTTTTGCTTCGTTGGCGATGAAAAAAATGGAATTAAAATCAATTTTTTTTGAAATCTACTTTTCCATTTGCGACGAACCTTAAAAACAAAATCAACCCCACTTTTGTAATATTTTTTATTTTAATATTATTCTAAGAAATTCGCCGGCATAAGCCGGATCAGTAGCTTTTAGTCCAGGATACTCGAAGTGAAAGACCTGCCAGAAAACAAAAGTTTAAGAGACTAAATCACCAGAAAATGAACCATAAAAAAGAAAGAGAGATAAATGAGCTAATACTGCCAATAGGAGAAAATTGGAACTAATGCTAAGCAGTAAGATGTAGACGCGAAGCCATTAGATGTGCGGTCATTAGCCAAACAGTAAGATAGGAACGGTCACGATCTTTTGCCGCACATTAGATGTGCGGCTTCTCAAAAAATTTACCTTTTGCCTCAAAATTTAACTTTTTACCTTCGCCGCAAATTACATTTGCGGTTTCTGAAAAAAATTTGTTTAAAAAAAAAATTTCATCCTCCGCTGCAAATGTAATTTGCAGCAATTCAACAAAATAAATTGATTCCGACTTTAGAAAAAAAAGAAATTTAAATCAAATTTTTTTTATGAAAGGGGACTCTTAATTTACAACCCAATCCCCAACAACATCAAATTGTGATGTTTTCTTGATTTAACATAAGGGACGGAGTCAAATAAATTGATTCCGACTTTTTTTTTGAAAATAAAAGAAATTTAAATCAAATCTTTTTTATGAAACCTCATGTGACATTTGCCGCGTCTTTTAATTTACAACCAAACCCCAACAACATCACTTTTGTGATGTTTTCTTGTTTTCGCATTATTATGAAAAATTACCCCTAAAAAGGGACTGAGTCCCTCTCTGGACTGTCCTGGGTTCGAACTCCACTTGCACTGAAAAAAATTTAAATGAGGTGAGTAATGTTTTCTTATTTTCGCATTATTCTGAAAAATTACCCATAAAAATGGACTAAGTCTTTCTTTGCACGGTAGATCAGGAATTCAAATTCCACCTGCAGTAAAAAAAATTTAAATGAGGTGTCAAAGCACTCCTTTGATTAGTCAGGTCTATAAAATAGGATAAATTGATTTATACAAATGCTATCCTTGCCCCAAAAAAAAAAAAGGTTGGTTGCACCAATAACAATAAGGCCCTCGTACTTCCAAACTACCCAAAAAAAAAAAAAAAAAAGTAGTTGCACCAGGAACAATAAGGCCCTCATGCTTCCAAACTACCAGTCAAAGTCTTGCGCCAAACTATCAACCAATCCCTTGGCTGCCTGTCTCTTCAACCAACGCGCTTTCTAATTTTCTTTCAATCTGTGTCCCACGCTAGACAGCCTTCAGTACCAGTATTCCTTTCATCCTATATCATTCTTACTCCCAATTATCCTTTCATAGACAGAAAGATGCGACAAGATACTAGCTACAGGAGTAGTAATACACAATTAGCATAAAAAGCTGTGATTGGTATGGTTTACATGAAAATTTTCGGTTTGACCACTTTCTTGGTGCAACAGATGAAACTTAGTAGTACATGTTAAGTACAAAACTAAAACAAAATGGAATTTTGACAAAGATAAATAAATAATTAAAACAAAATGGATTGATGTTTTCAACGGTGAGAATAATCATTCATACACACGTTAGCTAGCTAGTCTAAACGCATAACCACAAATCATAATTTCAACTTAAATTTTAAATTTTACAAATTATGTAGCATGCATCTACTCTACCTCTACCCCTGCCCCTGCAGGTGTATACGTTATCATCAGTACATAAAAGATTAATCCAAACAAAAATTCTCTTATCATTCTAATCCCAAATTAATCTTCCTAATAAACAGTTAAGACTGACATACTGCTGATCATCATCTTGATAACCTCTCAACTCTTCCTAGCTAATCCTTTTTAAAGAATGACTATGATAATGCAACTTAAATCCAAGTTGTGATCTCAAAAACAAGTACAGATTATCACAGACAACTTGCGCTGCTGCGCAGTAATTATCTAGAACTAATTTCTGCTACATCCTGCACTCATCATGGACTTGAATTCTTGGAAGTCTACACTTCCATCTCCATCTCTGTCAACCCCTTTTATCATTCTTCGGCACTCTCTAAGACTGCAGTTTTGGCATCCAAGGCTGATCAGAACCCCCTGCAACTCCTTAGCTGATATAAATCCATTCTTGTCGGCATCAAATATCTGAAAAGCTTCAGCAAGATCATCTTCTCTGTCGAGAAAAGAAGCAACTCGTTCACTTTCGTCAGCGCCCATCACGTTCATGAATTCGTCCAAGTCAACGAATCCATCTCCATCACAGTCCATTTCTCTTACCATGCCTTCAGCTTCTGTGGTGGCCAAAGATTTTTCATGACCGAGGCTCAGCAGAACTTCACTGAGCTCAAGAGGGGATATTTTGCCATCTCCGTTCTTGTCAATGATTTTGAAAACCTGTTTCAATTGGTTGGATACTTCCATGGCAGCAAAAGAAGCAGTTAACCAGCTCAAATCGGGATCAAGTTCCTTCGATCTCCTCCTTTTCCAGCTTCTGAACTTGTTCAAGAAACTGAATTTTACTGACTTGATCAAAGCAGAATTCTTCAAGTACATCTTGAGGGAATCCAGCATGGTAGGATGAGCTTTTTTTTTTGTGGCTTTGAATTGGCAAGGAAGGAGGGTCCAGCTCGAGGGAGTCAATTAGACTATAGTCAAAAGGGGTCCGAGCTGCGGTCAAAAAAAGTTAGACAAAAATGATTGAGGCAAATAATGAAGCCTCTAAAATGGGGAAAATGGTACAATACTCGAGGATTATGAATGCACTGTGGCAATTACAGAAATCCTCTGCCACTCTTGTAATCCAAAGCTACGAGCTCCTCGGATGGTAGGAATTAAGACCATCCTTTTTCTTCTTCAAATGAACCATGAGATTTACAGGCATTTGCCTCTTACTAAAAACACAACTGCACTTCTACAACTAGCTCTGTTAAAGCGAGAGCCAATCTACGTGGAAAGAGTCTAGGCCTAGAAGCATCTCGAGTCTTTTTCCTACCCCCTCCCCACAAAAAAAAAAAAAAAGAAGAGAAAAAAAATCTTACTTTTTTGGTTGTTGTAGCCAGTTAAGAACATACATTATACATAGTAGCGGGATTGCCGGCATCTGATTTTATAATTATGGGTTCTGCATTTTTGCCTAAAATTTGGACAAAGAGAGAGAGGTTTGGTAGAGTACCTTGGGGTCTCCGCAAGTGAAGGAGCAATCAATTTGTCCCGGGTTTGCATTCTTGATGACCTTAACATAAGCTCTTGGCTTTTAATGCCTCTGCATTATGGTCGGACACCACACCAGTCCCAATGCATCCTTCAATTCGAGTCATTTGGCAAAATTCGAGTCAGGTCACTAATAAATGCGGTCTCCATTGCTCTCCAGATCCATCTGGATTGTCAACTAACCGGAGAGGAAAGCCAATCAAGAACCCCAAGCGTTGAACCGCCCCTTTCATAATCACCAATTGAACTTTCATGGCCACTCCTTAAATCACATTTAAATTACATTTATTTGACTCCCTAAACGCTTTAGCTCAAAGAATTGACGTACAAATAAAATCGTTCAATCGGGTATCATTCACAAATAAAATACTTCTAACCAATATCCTCAATAAGAAGATCCTTCTGATCATCATACTTTTTTTCGCAGGTATCATTAGCGTAAATCACTCTTGTTATATTAACTTGCCACTAGCTGCATAAAGACTTGGTATAAATTTTTTTAGAAATTCCGTTGGCACGTAGTCAGTCAGTCAGTCAGCTATAGAATATAGATAGTTGTAGTATTTTTACCCATCTTGGCAAATATTTCTAAGACGCGGTCTCTTCTACTTGCTTTGGCCATCTGAGTCCACTACGCGTGCCTGATCAAAAAGTACACTAGAAATTAGCTAACAAGGGTCCTGCAAATGCAATTAGCAAAGATCCAAGACCAATATGTGATTAAGTGAACTTTTGCAATCAGATTCAACAATCAATTGAGAAAAACATTTGAGGGACTGGGTTAGTTCAACAAGTCCGTCTCTTAGTCCCCGATATTCTTGCTAGCAAGTTGGACGTAGTAAAACCCTTTGATCTTAGTCCATCTCGAACCAGAGCCAGCTTGCCCCAGAGAGAGAGAAAAAGGGTTGAAGTCTCTGTGGCCATTCTTTCTCCGCTTCTTTAGCTACTGGCCCTCAATAAACATGTCAAAACCAACATACCAATTAAGAAAGTAGCGGTGGAAACACTTTTTTCCGGCAATTTCGCTGATAGTATTACACATAAGCTCTAGCAACTTTCTAAGCACAAACACGTATGGTTTCCTACAAATAAAATCTCTTGATTGAGATACTACTAACAATACTGAGAATGCTGGTGTTCTTTCTTGGTCTCATATTAAGAACACAGCAACTTAAGTGACCGCAACCAGAATGAAGCCAGAAGGTCGAATCGTTCAACCCTTGAGACATGCCCCAATAATAACCGCTTGATGAGAATAGAGGCATCACTAATAAGTGTGTCCTAGGTAATTCGTTGAAAGCAGGAAAAGTAAGTTCGGAACCAAGGAAGCCATACAACTCCCCCACCTCCCTCCCCCTCTTCCTCCCCAAAAACCTCTAAATAGTGAGGCAATGGACAAACACGTCCAAAGCAGAACTTTGGAATTCTATGTCAAAGGACCATCTTTACATGACATAATCATTCTACCATATAAAAAAGAGAGCTAAACATACAACATTGGAGTTCCTAATATAACCCTAACATCCTAGATCGAGCCAAGTTCCCTGAAATTACTACAAGGTTTCAAAGCGCTTGGCATTAAAAATCTCCGCTATCTCATCATACACTGAATCTATATTTCAATAACGGTTATGATATAAAAAGAAAAAAATTTGCAAGCCTCAACAAAGATATCATACAAGTAGCTCAAAAGCGTGTAGCAAAGTCCACTAAAAGCTCAACACGATCGAAGCAAAACTGGACCCACCGAGGAGTTGAGCATGTCACTAAGGGCTAACTGAACCTCATTTGATCCATGCTCACAACTTATCAAGCTTGATAGTAAGGGGAAAAATAAACTGAGGTTCTTCTCGAATGATGTATCTTGTAAGCTACAAACAGCTTGGAGAGTTGCAACAACAATAGGTGCTCGTGCAGCCAATTCTCTCCGTCTACCGGAACCTAAAGGAATAGCCCAGCGGATCTGTCTACTAACAGATGAATCGGATACCTGCCCAGATTGTGCAGTTTCAACATAAAACTGCAACACCTCATGGCACAGCTTGACCAGGTAGGACTCCACATCTGACTCTTCATTATGAGAAGGCCTATCCTCTGCAAGATTCTGCAGAAGTGTGAGGCAAATTTGATAAGACTCGTTCTCAAGGCGCAACAATGGGGGATCCTGCATTTGGGTAACGGACCCCAGCTCTTGCAATCTAGCGCGTAATGTGGAATCTGTATTTATCTTGTGAGCATGAAATGCAACAGCATGCATACCATCAAAGAGGATGATGACATTTTTGACCGAAAGTTGAGATCTATACATAGTGTAAATCTCCATGACTGCCTGTAAATCAAACGTACAATAATTGAATGTCAAATTCAGACTACACAAGTATTTCATGGAAATACAAGGTGCAGCACATAAAAACTAGCTTCTGAAAACAGAATCCTTTCAAAAACAAAAAATACACTAGTATTTCATGGAAATACAAGGTGCAGCACATAAAAACTAGCTTCTGAAGACGGATTCTTTTCAAAACAAAAGACCTAAAAATACGGTAGCACTATTAAATACAGAATCAAAAGTAAAAGAATATGGACATGAAATGCCAGCTGGTGGTATGATTTCTAGCAAGACACGGGGGAGTTTTTCCACTTGACTCTTCAGTCAAATGGTTCGATGGTAGATTTTCATATTTGACAGAGTCTAATATCAACTCTGCTGAACCTGAAGGGGTCTATGTAATCACCCAACCTAAAATTACTGCAGCCTTTCGGATATTGTATACCAAAAATTTGTAACTGTTTTCTCATATGATCATTTCTTCTCTTTCACCATCTCTTCTTTGCCTCTAGGGTAAAGCAGTCTTGCTAGGAATATATGCAGATAACAATAGTACACGGGTGAAGCCAATGCCATTATGACCAGGGGATGGCCGATAAGGACAAATCCATTAAGCCATTGCTTAATTCCTGTGTCTTCAATCTTTGCATTTGAAGTCAGACCAGTTTAACCAACTATTTAAACAAACATCTCATGGTTATCTAAGAAGCATGTCAATCCCAAAGCAAGCATTTTGAACCTGTTTTCTTTTGCTAAATCTATTTTGAATCTAAATATCATACAATTATTAAAAATTACAAGCCTCTGTTTTTTTTGGGGTAAGTTTTGAAAAGCCAAAAGCTATTTGTAAAGCACCTGTAGGGCAGTTTTCTCAGCATCTGCTTTTCTTTAGCACAGATTAAGCTAAATGCAGAAGAAAAAAGCAAACACAACACCTTGAAACGTCTTTTAGCTTTTAAAAAAAATAAAAAGAAAAGCTATAGTCAGCCAGTTTTAAGCAAATGAGAAAAATACTTCAAGTAGGTTGATGAAAGAGTGCAGAATCAAATTTTAAATACACACAACAAATACAATACATAGATATACATACATACAGAGAGAGAGAGAGAGAGAGAGATTATTAATTGGACTTCCAACATGTCATTGCGAAATGCATAGCATTTAATGGTAATATTTACCTGAATTAATAAAAGCTGAACAGCAGCTCGACATTTTGCATCAGAAATAGAAGCATACAGGCGGTGTCTCCTTAAGTTTTCTAGATCATCATCCTCTGCATTAGCTCCAGCAAATTCCCCACTGCTCCTCCTACTCACATCTCCATCATGGACCAAGACTTCACTATCTTCATTAAGAGCAAATGAAAAATCAGGAAGTGTTGAATCAGCCGCTTCTTTAAGGGAGAAAACAACTTCATGCCACTTTTCTTCAGAAAACAGATTCCCGGCATGGCTCATCAAACGCACAAATGCAGCAATTCCAATACCAGCAAGGCTCTGGTGAGGACGCTTGATGAAACTCACCAACAAGGACAGGACTTTTCGCAGAAGGGGGTTCACAGTGTCATAAAATTTAACAAAAAGATCTACAACCAGTTGCAGAGCTAAGGTACATGTCTCATAAAGCCATGCATCTTGGTCAAGTTCACCACTTTCCCTGTCAAACCCCTCCTCTGGATAGTTTTCACCAGTAGGGTCAATAGTATGACGAACATAGTCAAAAATTGGAAAAAGGACAGACTCAAACACCCGTTCCCACAAAGGTAGAGAGAAATGATGGCCATAATTTCTTAAAGTGTCAAAGAGTACTTGTAGGGCACTCTTTCTTATTTCAGTCCTTGGATCAAAGCTAAGTTCAGATAACCCTGGACAGAGAGGAAACAGAGGGTGAGTTTATACCATCTTCCCAGTCAAAAAGATTAAGGTTTATCAACACTAACAGAAGACTGACCAATAAAAATATGCACGCTTTGTCTTACCAGCCAGCAAAGGAAACCAGAAGTATAAATGATCCTCCTTCTCTGTTAGATCTCCATTCTCATTTCTTCTATCTTTTCCCTTCTGTGGCAAAGTTGGTGAGATATTTCCAGAAATTTCCTTGTTCCTGTTCCTTGCAGAGGAACCCAAATCACCTTCAGCGAGTTTTGCAGCACAGAAACGAAGGAAAGCAATGGCATTGAGACTAATTTCTTTGTTGAATCTATTATTAGTGAATGCAATCAGGCAATTCACACAGTCCGTGAATGTGGTAGTCTCTGTCTCAGTAATATATGGGAAATAATCTCGTACAATCTTCTCAATTATTTCAAAGGCCAAGAGGACAATATTTTTGCGCTCATCCTGAGCAGCTGTAGTGAAGACCTGGAAAAATATACCAACTTGTATGAGAACCGATAGGGAAAAAACCAACAGGTTTATAAATGTGTTGAGGAAACAAAAATAGATTATGTCACCAATTAACCATATAATATAAAAAAATATGTCACCAAGTAACAACATAGATTTAAATATAGTCATAGGCCAGCTATATGGGACCAGAATGATCAGGAACAAGAGGGAAAGTAGATTTAATACCATGAACATGCTCTTCCATCCTGACTTAACATTGTTCACACGGGACAAGACCATTTGAGAAACGCATCTGATAATTAACTCTCTGATTTCAACAGCACTGCTCTTACGCATTACAATTACAAATGGTTTCATGAACTCATTCTGGAAGTTGTAATTTGCCAACTCCTCTCGCTCCAAAAATTTCATTGACAATTGTCGTAGAGAATCCATGGCAAATATTGCAATAGAGAGGTTTTCAGAACACCCAATGGTCACAAAAAAATCAGAGAGTACCCGCCAGATTTTTGACCAAACAAGCCTGATGCGGCTCATATTATAATGCCTGGAAAGAAAATAAAGTTATTTTCATCTCCAAAATACAAGTGTAACAAAATAAAGATGAAAACTATTTCAGATGGATCAGATGGAAATAGCAGAGAAGCTAGACAGAATCTTCAAGAAACATACGCAATCTCAACTATCTTTGTAAGGCTGAAGACCCGTGGGTCAGATGTAGATCGCAGTTCTTCCATGGACACCTTGCAAAGTGCCTTGACAAAATCAACTATTGCTTCACTATTTAGTTTTTGACTCCTTACAAATATACGGCTCATTTCACCAACTTGTTCCAACATGTTCAAGTTAGAGACCAAATTGTTCATCTGTTCAGAAGTAATCCCTGCAGAAGCATTGCCGCCTATACCAGCACTATCGTATGAACCCCTTCTGACAGATGCAGCTGCATTCTGAATCTTCCAGGTCCCTTCTTCTTAAGAACTGGAAGAACATTTGATTTGGATTGTTTTGACTTGTCAAACTCATTTTGAGGAATTGCAAAAAAAGTTGCATCAGGAGGAGCACCCTCTCCTAAGAGATGCAAATGCTCAAATCGGGAAACACAGGTTAATATATGTTCCCAGGCCTCCTGTAAATAATTCCCATCCTCATCCGCAATCATAACTATCATCTGTTACAACGAAGAGAAATGGATATATCAGAATTCATGTATGTAACTTCCTAGATATCACAAGGATTCTTTAGTTTCTGATATGTTTGCTATCAAATAACTTTACCATATAAGTTATCAAATTAAACAACTTATGGACAAAATGTCGAAAGTAACTTCGCATAAAAATAAACAGAATTGTGGTTACTAACTTTCACTTCCAAACAATTAATTATCCTCGCACAGATATTACTGTATTTAATCTCTTTTTTTGCATGACAGAGTAGAATACAATTTGCATGACTTCACTTTCAAGATATATCAAACAACTTATAGTATATTTTCCTACTTCCAAAAGCACATCTGCCAAAGGACAAAGCAGAAAAACTAAGTGATTTGGTTGTACTTGAGCCAATTTCAAAGCCTCATTGTCTTAAAAACTAGACAGTTAAACAGGCATCATCTACTCAAAGAGTTAAACTTTTATTTCTTTAGCCTCATTGTTAAAACATAGCCGAAAGAGAACATGAAACCGAAAAACTTTTCACTTCAGAGGACTTTCAAAATGACATCTGGCTTTCACTTGAAAATATAAATTTAGATGAATTTAATCATGTCTGCAAACAGATAAGATCTGTTGGTTTGCACTTGTAGATAGTAAACTGCTTTCAAAACTGTCATTAACGCACAGTGGTACAGGAGAACTGGAAAATAATATTTCAAGGTCATAGTGGAAAAGGGAAACCATTATATTCCTATCAACTGTATGAGTTCATCATAGAGTCTAGATCCAAACAACTAATGTGAAATTAACCATTTGAAACACATGGGTAAATCATTCCATAAAGATTATGCCTACCTGAATGTTCCAGGACAGGCAAATGGGAGAATAAGTTTAAAACAAAAAATGTTGCTATTTTACCACATGAAATGCAAAATGCCTGCAAATTTATCAACCAAAATAAACATGTGTGCTCAGAAGAAACATGTGAAAATGACAATTCCAGGAAAATAAAAGGTCAACAGAAGCAACAGCTACATCGACATTGTATGTTGAAATGATTCTTCATGAATCTGAGAATTCCTCCATACCGCTTTCAACTTTTGAAAATGATTCTTGTGCGCTAAGTACTGATCTCAAGTAAAAATCTGAATCTAAGAATTGAACCCAGAGAAAACCAACAAAAAGATAAGAATGAGAAAAGTTAACTGCCGATAAATGCAAGGGACCACATAATCATCTCCTCGAGATAGACAATAAACATCTTAAAACATCTTAAACATCAGAGAACAGCCATCACTAATAATGACCTTGTAGCTTATAAAGAGAATTAGAGGTCTGTACCTTTATTGCATCAATGTTTTTTTGTTTGATATCTGCAGGAGAGTGGAGAGAAGTAAATTTGCTAGTGATGTCACAAAAGCATCTCTATGAGTCTTCATTGACATTCCTGCGGTGACATGAATGGCACTTTGAAAGCCTTCCAAACATTGATATATAACAACTTCATCATCACTTTGGTCAAGAGGAACACTGAAGGCGGCCAACATAGGTGCCCAGCATACTTCAATCATGAATCGAAGGATCACAACATCTGTTGCTGCATAATAGACTGACCTACAAAATGCCAATGCACGTCATACATCAAGACCTACACAAACTTATGGTCCAAAACTTGTCGAACCTGGTCACCTAAAGGAAAAGAGAGGTCCAAAGCAGCAATATAAAATGAAAAACAAAGCTTACACAATTAATGCAGCAGAATATAGGTTATCAATAATTTATTATTTTTTAAAAAGTACAGACATCTAGTTAGATTAGTCAGAAACTTCAACATCAAAAAATTACAGAAACATGTCTTGATTGAAGTTAAAATCCACATGTAACAAAGCATGAAATTTGTTATCTCTACCAGACTAATATCCACTCATGAGCCCATGCATTTTTTGCTTAAAGACAGCCTCACTGAAGCTCCTAATACCTGATTACAATATCTTTAACCAGAACTCTCTTTTCCTAAATCATCATTTTTCTTCAAAAAATACAGTGTGTAGACAAACAATAGAGAGTAAAATCAACATAGAAGTTCAGATCTCTGTTTTCTTATAAACATAAATACCACCACATACACAAAAAACCTGAAAGTCCTCCCAAGGGAAATTCTCAAAAGGGAAAAAAACTATCTAAATTCCGATATATCAACCACAGGAATACCAATTAAGATGGTTGCATACACTTTTTGTTAATTTTTATAGATTATATTTTAATTTTTTCCACCATTTCTTCCCACTCCAACTTCTATCCCTTTCCTCATTTCTTCTTGGTACCATTGTGTAACACATGCAACTCAAAGATAAAGTGATCCAAATAAATTCATAAAAGAGAGCAAAAATAAACAGCAAACGAAATTTGAGATGGTTGCCTCTTACTCAGATTTACGAGCTTTTTCTTTAAATTGTTCCTGCATGCGTCTCATGAGATCATCACTAGTCTCCAAACGATTTCCTTCACCTCTGTTACGGATTACAATGTTCAAAATACTATCCAAGCCCAAAATTCTATTTGAGTTCACAGATTGCTTCTGCTGGATTAGAGAAATCGTCTTCTTTCATTTAATCTCATTCTTTGATATCCGCTCAAATAATGATCTCATGTATTCTCCCGGTAAATCCTTTCCATCATCTATCCCAACGATTATTCCTTATAAAATCATCAGCAGACATCTGTACATTTCATCGGCAAAAGTAAGAAAGAGCAGAACAATGTTGAATGAATAGAGTGCATATCCCAGTCCTTTCATGTCTAGAGTTACTAATACACCACTTCAACCAAAAAATTAAAAAACAGTGGAATTCCACTGGACATTGAGTAGAACAATAACCTACCTTATTCTTGACCATAGGGTTATGAGCATCAGTATTAAGCAAAATAACGGAGTATGCAAGAACATAGGCTGTATCAGCGCTGGTGAAACCGTAGGATTACTCTTGCAGTACCGTTCGGCAAACTTTTCCATGATTCTATCAATCTTCTGGGCCTCACCAGGCAATCTGAAGCCCTGTAAGAAGACTCTGATCGCCTCATCAAACTGTATGCCTTGAAAATCAAAGGAATCTACATATGCATGCATTACTTTCAAAGATAAATCTTCTCTTTCCCCCAAGTAATCTCCAATCAAAGTCTTATTCAAACCAGAGGCATTTTTCAGGAAAGCAGCAACATCTTCTGCAGAGTTTCCCACTTTATTCGCATTTATTAGGAATTCAATGCCTTTCTTTGGCTTACGATTAAAAAGAGATATGCCTTCCTGCAACAAATCATACACAAAACTCAATATCAGATATACCATTTAAAGATGCCAGACACTACAATCGACCACTTGTATAATATGCATGGATACTTATTACCACCTGAAGTTCAAGTTTGTAAGCACGACGCTGCTCAATTGTCGAAGCATCAGAAACTTCACTGGATGCTTCAGAAGGAGAATCTGATGCTTCAACAGGATCATCATCATTGCCATTAGCCATTAGGAGGCTTCCAGGTTCAGAACCATTTTCAGCCTCAAATTTCTTTGCAGTATGAGGATCTGGAATTCTCAATTGTTTGTTCATCCAGTCTCCCATCGATTTCAAAATAGAAACCAAACATTTCATAGCTTCTAGCTTCATGGTCACATCTTGAGGTGGCACCAAAGTAGTTGAAGCTCCAGGTGGGACACCTTGAGCAGTTTTAAGAAGTCCATTTACCATTCTGTAAGAGTCAATTAGGTATAAAAAAATTTGATAACGTTTCAGATGAGCTAAGATAACATACGGTTAGTAACTGTTAAGGATCATATTTCCATGGAAACTGTACCTAGAATCATCAATGGTCATGCATAACTGAGGCTCAAAGAAAATAAAACAGTAAAAACTTTGAACAGATTTTACCTTTCAAATATGTTAGAAGAATTCACATCACAGTCATAGTTAAGGAATATGTCCACCAAAATCTGCGAATCAACACAAAGTTTCTCAAGAAATCGAAGAACTATCATCTTTTGCTGAAAATTTGGTTGGGAAACATTTTCCAACACTCTGAGAACAATCATAGGAAAAAAGACTCCAATCTCCGCCTTCAGTCCAGCCCTAAATCTTGAGACCAGACTGATAAAAATTGAGCAGGAAAGCTGGAAAACAATCATGAGTGTTGATGCACTGTTCTTCAATAATGATAGACACAGGTACTGCTTTATGGCCCCTAAAAACCTGCTATCCAAAGGTAGAAGTAGCGAAAAATGATGAATTAGAATAAAGAGCATTTCTCAATTGAAATACGAAATGGAGAAAACTTATCAACAAATAAGAAATACAGTTGAGGAAATCAATCCTGACCACAAGAAATGCTACGACTACCTTCTATGATGAGTACATCAAACACAGATATAACAGCACACAAGACCAAGCTTGCAGCACAATCGGTTTGAATTAGCAAAGGAAAGTCTCTTCAACACTAGATTAAATACGCCTTTGCTCCAATATAACAGGACATCATATATTACTACTCAGGAAACATTCAAAGAATATCTCTATGAAAACAGATTTTGATAGCAAACATTATCATGCCTTTCTTGTAATCCACAATGGGCGAAGAGGTAGACTCAGTACTTGTATTATACTTCAAGTGCAACTGATTAACATGTGGAAAACTACAAGACTGCTTTGACCAGGCACAATCGTCTCACAATTCCTTTCCACATATTCAAACATTATTTTAGGTGACAGTTTCCTTGAACTCAATTTCTCAGTATAAACTGCTGTCACATCATTGCTATTTATGGCCACTTCAAGCAATGCATTTTCTATATTCCAGTCAAGCATGTCTATACAAATTTAGTATGAAGTGTTGAAACATTTGAAGCTCAAGTGAAGTAAAATAGTTAACATCAAAAGTCAGCAATTCAAACCACCAAGGAGGAGGAAGCTCTTGGACTGCATGCTAGGAGATTGTTGGATGCTAATACAGAAAACAACTCAAGAAATGAAAGAAATCCTTCTGGTGGGGGTATGGGACGCCTATCTAATTATCGTTAAAAGACTGAAGTGTGTTCCAGAGAGAGGAGAAAGACCAAGAAAAGAAATAGCAGTAAAAGAGTATACATATCAGTAAACATATTTTAACCAGAGAAGGCATAACTTTGAAATAACACCACTTTTGGGCTTAAAAGATGACTTTCTGATTCTATCAAATTCCACAACCCCAGCAGCTGTCTCAATGTCCAGCTGCACAAGAAGAAAAGAAAACAACTACTAGCTTCAAAGTTCTGCTTCCTTAATTTTCAGATGACATTCAGAAAGAGTTAAAGCTTTTGGTACTTTCTTACGATTCTCACAATAGGTATAGACAATTCCACCTCAAGAATCACAACGTGTCATTATCTAGGAAGTCACTTTAAGACAGTCAAAAATCATGAAACGTCAGAGTAGCATATTCTTTGATATCATCCCAACTGCAATATCTATTTTGCTGCAATGTAATAAATGGACATATAAATTTTTACTCCAACAAGGCATATTTCATTTCCCTGTATGCATCTCCTTTAAAACTCAAAAGAAGAACCTCAATGCAGAGCCTCAAAAGCACCATCCAATTACGTATACAACTTCTCCAGCTAATTTATTCTGTAGCTATGTAGCATCCCATATATGCATGTTTAAGAGTACTTTACACTTTGATGCTCCAAATTCTGGTAATGCAGAATTAATTGTGTTAGACTTGCAACACCAATGCAAAACTCAAGTGACTAAAGAGCATTTTACCACAGACAACTAATTTCCCTTTGGGGCAACATCACATCCAATCTAATCGGCCACAAAAATATCTACACACACACAACAAAGAGTGAGCAAAAATACTGAATAAATATGTTTTTATCAGGGCACCAAAAAGAGGAAGAACAATCCCCGTGTACCAAATCATGCAGTTATTTATCTAAAAGCCAAGGCCTCCCATACATACCAACAAGAAGTCCACATCTAGGAAAAGAACCTTCAGTTTTGAAAAACAGTCATAAAAGTCATCCTTTTTCTATTTCACAGTAAGATCCATATTTCCTAATGCACTAGAACTACTTTCTTCCATTGAACACCAGAAAGCATGAAATGCGCTTCCTCATAAGCCATATATCCTTTCCCTAGTCCAGAGGGCAATGGACCAGCAAAATGATAATTGCTTCATAAAGTGGCCTGACACAAAAAGCTGAAAGTGAAGAAATATTGTCATGTAAAGCGTGATACTTACTAAAATCCTTGAGATCGTTTACCCAGACAAGCCATCTACAAACCAATTCCAACTACCTTACTACAATGAATAATAGCATCAAGTACTCCTGACTCTTTTACCAAAAGATTTAGTTGTGAAAGTACTCTAATATATGAGAGAAATAAATTTGCTTTATCTCCAATATGAACATCACCTCTCACCAAGCTAATTCATATATTTGCTTGTTGAATTTCCCAATTAACACACGGCCTAAGCAAATCCAACACATTTCATCACCTGCCTTTTATTATTTGAGAGAGATTCCCAGGATTAAATACTCAAGAAAAGCCCCAACTACAATATTCATGCATAATATAAGTGAAATACTTGCAAAAGCAGCAGGATTCCTAAAAACTAGCACAATGTAGTATGAGGAAAAAAATTCCAACAGCTATAATCAAGTACCTTTCACTAGTCCTAAATACAGCCCCGGCATTCTCCAACAAAATCTTGAGCAACTCCAGTGCCACAATCTTCCCTCTCATCAACTGTGGATCTGCCAACGCCTCCTTAGGCGGTGTCTTCATTGACAGCTTACACAAAGCTCGAAACACTAAAAATGCATCCCGCCTCAACTTATTGCCAATCTGAACTTCCAAATCATCATCCCTCTCGCCCTCCCCATCCGCCAATTCCCCTTTCCGCCCCTCCAATGCAGTCTTATACATACTAATCTCCCAGTACTTAGCATCCAGCATATCCTTATCAGTGGAATCCAACAAATCTGCTGGATTAGTCGATTCCACAGTAGATGTTTTAGTCTCAAACGCCCCATCGTGGGCCCCGCCGGATGTGGCCCCATTTCTAGGTGTAGCAGGGTTCAGAACCCCATCAATGTCCTGCATAATTTTCGTGATGAAACCCTGCACAAACATTGTCATTGTCCCGTCCGCGTCAGATTTCTCCGTGGGCTCCATCAACTCAGCCACCACTATCGGAGTCAGCGGCACAGTCGATGAATCGGCCTCCATTCGCCGGAAAACAATCACCAGCATTTGAATCAACGAAGCCTTCGCCGTTGTCTGATTCACCACATTTTTACTCCCTAAATAGATATCATAACACGTCCTAACAATCAACAGCAATGAGTCCCCATGGATACGCAGGGAGACGGACGTCACCGCAGACAAAATCGACTTGATGACCAGCAACTCCACCGATTCATCCCCCAAATCATGGCATTTGCATACGGATTCAATCAATCTCGATAACAACTTGGCGTCGGGTCCTCCAGTGGGGTCGGACTCGCCATGGAGGTAGCCATGCGCGATGAGCTTCTGAACAGCATCGACGGCGGGCTCGGCGATCTTGAGGTGGCCGGAGTTGGCGGCGTTGATGAAAGGACTCAGAATGAGCTCGGAATCGGACAAAGAGAGGTCTAGGAGGACTCCAGCTGAGGACGTAGGTGCCGTGGCGTCGCCGCCGCCATCGGATTGGGCTGCGGAAGGGGAAGCGGGAGGAGTAGGAGTGGCAGGGCTTTGATTGGGTGAGGTAAGATGTTCGATAATGGATTTACACTCGGTGGAGAGTTTGGAATGCTTGCGCCAAGAGCTGTTCTTGATGATCTTTTCTAGGGCTGGAATCAAGACTGAATTGAGTCGGGAATCGGCTTCAGTTGAAGCCATTCCCCGCAACTGGAGGGGCTGCAGCGGCTAGATCTGGAAGCAGCAAAGCAACTCTCGAGGGCTATTACAGTCTTTCCACTTTCACGGCGGCTGCGAAGGGGGAGGAGGAAGGCGGGGGGAGCGTGTGGAGAGTGGAGAAATGCGGTGGGGGTGGCGTGGGGCGGGGGAGAAGGGCCGGCGGTGGTGCAACTGGTCCAGGTCTAGGAAGTCCGGACCGCGGTTGGCGTTGGTTTAAAAGTTGTCAGCGAAGTGAAATGACTAATACATTCCTATGGTTTGACTGCGGCGAACGACGACGTCCGTTGATGCAGATCGGAGGAGGAAAACGGAAATGGAAGTTCTGATGACCGATGAAGGAAGGATCTGAATTCTGAAGAAGAAGAAGTTTCCGGGAAATGGCTAATTATTTGTGGAGGTTGCAGATTTCATCGGTATTATTACGGATTATCATCACGGATTATGATTGAAACTTGACCTATACTATACCGGACGATGTTTGATTAGTAATTATCAGTTGTTGGAGTAATGAGATTTTTTCTATAACGATTAACGTGTAACGTAAATTTATTGCATGAGGAAATAAATGGAAGAATTTCTTTACTTTTTTTATTTTTTAGTGATTACTTTAATTTAGATCACTCTTGAGTGAGCTTAGTATATATTAGGGAAAAGAGTCCCAATAGCCCTCCAACTCTTACCCAAATAAAGTTTTGGCCTTCCAACAATTAAAGATAAATGTTTGGCTCTCGATCTAACAAAATAGCATATTAGTGACCCTTCTGTCAAATCCAACAGTTAACTATAACGGGAAGCATTATCTCGTGAGACACGCGATCAAATATGAAGGGCACTACAGTCTCTTTGCCAAGACAGAGTAAAAATAGTTTCACCAACAATTTTCCCTCTAACAATTTTCACCTCTTTTGCTGTAAAGCCCTAGTGCGACTTAAATCAGAGTACTCAATCCGGACGCTGCAGCGAAAGTGGTAATTGCCGGCGTGGGAAGGGTTGTAAAGGCAAAAATGGAGTGGCGAATACGGAGGAAAGATGACTACTGTGATCCGTACCTTGTTTACGGTAATTGAAATTGTTGTTTACTAACTCATTTGGGTTTAAGATTTATTTATATGTTTGGGTAATGTGTATTGGAACTTATTTGTTTACTATATGCATGTGTAATGGGACTTATTTGTTTATATGTTTGGGTAATAGTGATGTTGGGAGGTTAAGTGGTCCAATTTGTAGTCCTACTTTGTTTGTTGTATATTGACAATGTCGGACAAAGGAGGTTGTTTTGAAAGTGATGTATTTTAATGACTGAAAAGGGACACTTTATTTGTTTAGAGTCTTTTTTTTTTTGGTTGAATACTGACCAATTCAGTATTTCATTTGTCAGCCTCTGTGTGTTTTTTGTTGACTGTTTTATCCCAATTGCCATTGTAGAAACTGATTCTGAATGGTTTACCATTCGGATGCATCATGGGGGTAGAATAATGTGGGAACAGTATGTATGGTATGCTAATGGAGAGGTGGACTATGAAAATGTTTGTGATGCCGAACGAATGTCAACCATTGAACTAAATAAATTGGTGAAGAAAATGGGACATCGTAAAGCTGCCATAATGTACTACTACTTTGAACCAAATAAGGATCTAACAAATGGTTTAAGAGAGTTATGCACCGATGATGACGTTAACAAATTTTGTGCCTGGACTTATAAGTACAAGGTAATGGAAGTCTATTGCAACCATCTAACAGCTGAAGAAATTAATAGTTGCAAGTCTCCCAAAGTGATCCAACCAACAGAGAAGAAGAAGAGTGGTGTTTTGATAGAAGAGTTGGATGAGGAGGGTAGTGTAGTAGAGGAATCTTTTTCTCACCTAGTTCCTAAGAGGAGGCTGTTCATTAGAGATTCAACTGGAGGACAGAGTCAAATAGAAGAACAGCCAAGAACCAGCACATTGGTAAACAAAGTGGTGATGCACAAGCATCTATTCATGAGGAGCAACATGTATGGTCCTTAAGTGAGCAGTAACATGTGCAGCAACCTGAGCAACAACCTGAGCAGCAAACTGAGCAACATGTAAGGTCCTTAAGTAAGCAGCAACATGAGCAGCAACCTGAGCAGCAGCATGTAGGTTCTTCAACTGGAGGACAAAGTGGAGATGCACAAGCATGTCATAGCCAGCAGCATGTTGGAGAAACTGATACAGCACATGAAGGATTGAGGTGTCAACAGCCTAATGAAAATGAAGGAAATGGAGGAGATGATGAAGATTCTGGATCAGAGGAAGATCGTGAGAGATTTAGTGGTGATATAGAATACTGTAGAGATGAGGATCTTCTTGATGATTTGACATTGGAGCCAACTCAGTGTAAAAGCACATTAGAAGAGGTGCAAATTAGAGGACCTTCACAGCAGGGAGGAGAAGCAACTGAGCAGGCTACTACTGAACAGGCTACTACTCAACAAGCTGAAACACAAGAGGAGTCAGAACAACAGCAAGCACAGCAGAAAAAAAACAAGTAAGGCGAAAAAGAAAAACACAACAGCAGCAGCAGACCCAAGATTCTGCACCTGAAGTAGATGCGTTGGCAGAAGATACAATCCCAAATCATCTAAGTAGTGATGCTGATTCATCAGAGGAAGATGAAGAAGCTTAGCAGTATGCTAGTAGGTATAAAGATTTTTTCTGGGAAAAATTTAGGATTGATACAAGGTTCGAGTTGGGTTTGAAATTTGAGTCAAGAGCCCAATTCAAAGCTGCTATCCAATAATATGGAATTAAGATAGGAAAGCCAATGTACATAAAGAAGAATGAACCAAAGAGGGTGAGAGCCAGGTGTAAAGATCCATATCCATGGTATGTGTTTGCCTCAGTTGAAAAGGCACTTGGCACAGCAGATTTGGTAGTGAAGACAATATATAACAAGCATGAAAACTGTAATCATGCATGGAAAAATAAAAATTTGAAGGCCAATGGGTTGTCAAATAAATATGTAGAGAGAATTAGATCAAACACTCGCATGCCAACTTGGGAGATTAGGCAAACAGTGCATGAGGAGTACCAAACCCAAATTTCTAAATGGGTGGCTTCTAATGCGAGGAAATTGGCTCTCAAAATTAGGGGTGGCAATTTTCGACACGACCTGAAAAACCCGACACGAATCTAACACGAAATAAATGGGTTTGGATTTAGATTTTGAGAAATCGGGTCAGACCCGTCAAAGCCGAAAAAACAGGTCAAAATCAGGTTAAAAACAGGTTGACCCACTAACCCGATTTTAAAATATAAATAAATAAATAAATATTAAAAAAGTATCTAAAACTTAATAGTAAATAACTAAATATAATATACCAATTATCACTTATCACTACGTAGAAGCAGAAATCACGCCGGCCCTAAATCTTTCTTCCCATTTTCAGCTTTTTCTCCTCCAAAAATCTAAACGCAGCTTTTCTCTTCTAAAAATCTAAACGCAAAACTAGATTTAGATCTACATCTGGCTGATGATGACACTGATGCACACAGGACTGATTTGATGACCATAACCAGGTTTGTATTGAACGAGCAGTACAACTATCCAAGCACGCAGAATCTCGCGGGAATTTCACTATCTTGCTCAATCACATTATTTTGGGTTACAAGTTGCCAAGTTCATTTGTTCTAACTGTCAACAAGGTCCGTAGAGTTCTTTACTTCTTTTATTTTCTTGAGCATTTTTTCCTCTTTTTCTAAAAACAAAGGCAGAACGCAAATTATGACTGTTGTTGTTGCTGATCGATGAGGGCAGAACATTGGGTTGGCCTTGGAGCACCACTTTTGTCGTGATTTAATATCATGGTGAATTGTAATATATTGACTCTAAACTTGTAACTTTGGTTGGCAGCCTTTTGTTTAGATTGTTCTAGTTGAATTTGTTTGACTTGTGTGAAGTTGGAGCTGTTAAATTTTGGATAGATGATGTATTACATTATTTTTACTCTTTTGATGTCTTAATTTAGTTTGGGAATTGATTCTATTAAAAATTACAGCCGGTTAATCAGTAAATGGGAATTAAATTTCAGGTTGTTTCGGGTCAACCTGCCTTGACCCGCCAACCTGAAACTTTCAGGTTCGGGTCAGCATATCTGACCCGTCACGGGTTGACGGGTCGGGTTCGAGTCAACAGATTTTTTGGCGGGTCGGCGTAACCTGATTTGGACCTGATTGCCAGCTCTACTCAAATGATACAGGGGTCGGCTGAAGTACAATACAAGAAAATTTGAAAGTATTGTGTTAAGATAAAGAAGACACATGAAGGGAGTACAATGGAGATAATGTTTACTCTATTTAGAGGATCAGGGGGTAATCCTAAATTCTGAAGATTATACTGCTGTTTAGGACCACTGAAGAAGGGATTCAAGGATGGCTTGTAGGCCAATAATAGGCATGGATGGTTGCCAATCTAAAGGGGATTTATAGATGACAGCTACTAACTGCCATTGCTGCAGACCCGAATAATGGATGGTGGCCTATTGCCTGGGCAGTTGTGGAGAGAGAAGCAACTGAGCAGTGGACTTGATTTCCTCAAATATCTAAGGGAGGACTTGAAAATCGAAAATCAGTGCCACTATACCTTTATATCAGATCAGCAAAAAGGTATAATATGAAACTTTGAAAATTCAAAATTTGATTCAAAATATGGTAAGAAGCTAACAGTCTATCATTATTTCATTTTAGGGGCTAGACAGGGCACTTAGTGAAGTTCTGCCTGGATGTGAGCACAGGTATTTTGTTATCCTTTCAAACTTTGAAATTCAACAAGTAAGTTTTTTTTGCATTTTGCATTATAATTGTTTAATAATGACTTAAATGACTTTGTAAAAACAGGTACTGTGTGCAACATATGTACCGCAATTTCAAGAAAAAGCATCCTGGTTTGGCTCTTAAAGACAGGATGTGAAATATAGCATGTTGCACAATGGTGGAAATGTACGACAAAGTTATGGAAGAACTTCAAACTTTTGATAATGATGCATCTGAATGGGTCAAGAAAGCTCCTCATCCTCAACATTGGTGCAAAGCATACTTTCCAACTCACGTCAAGAGTGATATGATAGTGAATAACCTATGCGAGTCCTTCAATGCCCATATTAAATATGCAAGGGACCAACCTATCATCACAATGTTGGAATTGATAAGGGAATATCTAATGGAGAGGATCCAAAGAAGACGAGCTGCAATGGAGAAATACAAGGGCTCTACTAGACCTTTAATTAATGAGATTGTTCAGACTAAAGTCAAGCATTCAAGTCAGTGGATGCCCATCTGGAATGCACTGCATGGCTATCAAGTCAAGGGTCCAAGAGGGGCCCAATTTGCAGTAGATATGCAAAAAAAATATTGTACTTGCAGATTAATGGAAGGTTAGTGAAATTCCCTACTGTCATGCAATTGCTGCTATCTTCATGCGAGAAGAGGATCCTTACAGTTATTTGAATCGTTCTTATAGCAGAGGCCTCTTCTTCAAGATTTATGAGAATGTTTTGCAACCAATTAGTGGCGAGGATCATTGGCCCTCATCACCATGCCTGTGTTGGATCCACCAATACCAGTTACTCAACCTGATAGGCCTAAAAAGGCCAGGAGAAGGGATGTGACTGAAGGGAAGGATCATGGTAGAAGGTTGAGGAGGAGGATTGTCATTCATTGTAGTAAATGCGGTGAGGTTAGTCATAACGCAGCTACGTGCAAGAAGCCTCCCAATGAAGAAGCACAACAAGGTTCTAACAGGTCATCCGAGGCTCAACCGAGTAATCAGCAGAGGCAGCAACCAGTAGAAAAAGAAATGACAGTAAGTGCATACAATTGCTGTTAATTTTTCACTATTCTGCATCTGCCATGTACTTACACGTGTCATTTACAATTTTGATAAGAATAAGGAACCAGGCCAGTCTTCTCAAATTTGCAACAACAAACGCAACAGGCTAACGACGAAACTGGACAGTAACATCCACAACAGAGCCAACAACACCATTATTCACAGCGAAGAAAAAACTCAGCTACAAAGCCGCTTACTGATGCAGAAAAATGAGCCATCAATGCGAACTATGCTTATTTGGGTAAAGAAACCCCATTCACAGTTGGCAACTGGAAGGGGAGATGGAGTGGAAGAGGCAGCGGCAGAGGCAGAGGAAGACAAGGTGAAAGAGAAATGGGAGAAGGAACAGCCACTAGAAGAGGAACTCAGCCATGATAGACCCATTTCTTTTTGACAAACTCTTTTTGTCTTATGCTGTGCAAACTGATGATGACAATTCATTACCATATCAGAACATGTTTTTGTATCTAGCAGTTCCTCTGTTTTTTTTTTGTCTAGCAGTTGTTTGTTGGTCACATGTTGATCCTGCTTTGTATTATAGCAGTTCCTTTTGATGCTCATTGTCAAGTGATTAATATGATGCATACAACATGGCTTTATCTGCTCCTTCTTCTTACACCATTATTATGCCTTCTTTCTAAGCACAATACCAAACCAATTCATTGACTCGAACAAATGAACTACAACACTTTTATTTAATAAAAAGAGATGAGCAAATATTTCATTGGAACCAGCACAAACACAGATTTGATTACAAGCTTTGCGGATACATCATACAACTATAAATAAAAAATTTACATTAAAAGGAACAATTTGGATCATCTTCTTCCCCTGCAAACTTCAACTTGGTAAGGGCCAGGTGTTTACAAGCACCTTGTATTTGCCGAAAACTGACAAGGTTTCCATTTTTTTGGCCCCAACTCATCCACATTAAAAAATCAATATCTATGTTAAAAAAACTAATTTCACCAGCAACTTATTAACCCATTTCTTGCTGCGAATGTCTTTCTCCAATTCTTTAACTTTTTCCTTCAATTTTGTTACCTTTCTTTCATTTCTTCTTGCTATTTCTTCATATTCATCTCTATCCTTTTCAGTTGCATTAATCTTTTGAAGAATGCCAGGTATAATTTCTGTAGCCCGTTGGCACATCTCCTCATCGATCCATGCCCAATATCCGCAGCAACCTTCTGCGCACACAGCAAACCTTTGGCCAGGATTTTTTGAAGTCCAAGAAGTAATCATCCTAGTCTCTTTCTCACATCTGCACACCGGTAGATGGGAACTGTTCATTCTTCGCATTTTCATCTCCAACTTTAACTGGATGAAGATTTTTGTTGCTCTAACTTAAGGTAAGAGAAGATGCTACCTTTTTACTCTCTCTTTGCTTGGTCAACCATCCTTTAGAGACTATAATGCCTTTCATATTTGATCGCGCGTCTCACGAGATAAAGCTTCCCTTCATAGTTAACTGCTGGATTTGACAGAAGGGCCACTAATATGCTATTTTGTTAGATCGAGAGCCAAACATTTATCTTTAAGAGTTGGAGGGCCAAAACTTTACTTGGGTAAGAGTTGGAGGGCCATTGAAACTCTTTTCCCTATATATTATTGGCATTTGAGACTGAAAATGACTTTTAAAATGAGAACCATTGATGGTGAGTATGTGATTGTGACAACATATATATTATTAAAACAGTTGTAACATAAATAAGATATTACGAAATATCTTAGTCAAATTTTATATTTTAGGTAAGTTTTTATGAAATATATGATTCATTTGGACGATAGAAAACTTTTTATTATCCTATGAATACATATCAGTGTCATATTGAACTAATAAGAACTATTGAAGCATTAGAATGTATTTTCTTTTTCGTCATCTTTTTCTTCTTTTTTTTTCTTTCTCGTCAACTTTTGGTAGGCGTATTAACGGGGAAAATGTTTGACTAATTGGATGCATATCTTAATTAAGTGATTAAGGACGTGTTTAATAAAATTGAAGTATGCAAATTGAAATCTAAAATCTGAATCTATTAAGTTACTAACTTGATAAATATTAATTTGATACATTTGAATGTATAATTGATAAATGAATAACTTATCACTTATTTCTCGGTGCAAGTTTTGTCTAGAAAATGTAGTGCTACTTAATTAATTCAAATTTTTTTTTGTTATCAAACACGTTTGAGCATGTTAAAATCTGAACCTATTAAATTTAAGTGTTGAATTAGACTATCAAACAGGACCTAAGAGTACAAATTATGTTGACAAAGCATAGTCTGTGAATATTGAACAATATAGTAAGAGAACTATTATTTGCACTTCATTTTTTGTTATTTGCGCTCCCACAACTTGTTTTATCATATAATCTAATAAATAAAAACTTTCTAATTAAAATGATTGCGAGAGTGTAATTAACAAAAAAAAATGAGAATGCAAATGGAAGTTTCCTGCAACAAAATGAGAGCAATAGTGAGTGTAATGGCATTATGAGGATATTGTTCAGATCACATAAAAATGGTTTTATGACCAATTAGCTGTTTTTTTTAATCTTTTTTTTGGTTTGGGGATTGGCGAAGAAGGATGGAATGAACATGATCAAATGTACGAGTGTCACCAAAGTTATTGACCAACGCGTAGCACATCTAATTGGCAAATTGCAATGGCCAAGGCTGCCATCACATGATGCAAATTGGCAACAATGCATGAGTAAGAACTAAGAACTACTTAAAAAGTTTGAATCAATTTAAGGGTCCGTTTGGCAAGTGAGTTTTTTGGGTGTTTATCTAAAACTTTATTGTAACTTACTGTAAAAATTTTTTAAAAAATTTTTGAAATGTGTTTTTTTTTAATATTTTGAAGTGTATAGTTTAAAAATTTTGAGAAATTTTTTGAGATTATTGTAGAAAGTTTTTAAAAAACTTGTAGCAGACAAACTTGACAACAAACTTGTCTGCCAAACAAGACCTAAAACTGATATGAGCAGAACAGATACTACGCTTGATCTTAGCCAAATGGCGGAGAAAGTTTCGATCAATTTGAGGAAGTTTATAAATCTATAAGTGTGTTTGGATTGCAAATTTATCTCAAATAATATTTCGCTTGCATCATAAACACATTTCTCAATTCACCTTTTTATATTTCCAACTACTTTTTATCTCACATACATCACATCACAAAAAGTACTACAGTAATTATTCCAAATAATATTTCAAATAAAACACGTTTGTTTTGATAGTGAATTAATTTCAAATAATATTTTGCTTGCATCATAAACACATTTCCCAATTCACTTTTTTATATTCCCAACCACCTTTTTATCTCATATACATCACATCAGAAAAAGTGTTACAATAATTATTCCAAATAATATTTCAAATAATACTCTATCCAAACAAACTAACGCTTACATCCAATGTGGAACTAGTGTTATTCATATATATGTTACATCCAATGTGTGTGCAATAAAAAAAACATATATTTCTGGTTATATATTTTATATAAATTTTTTATTACTGAAGCAAACTTTAATCTTTTAAATATTTTCATAAAATAATTTTACATCGTTAGTTACAAAGTTTATTATAATGTTGAAAACATATAGTTAAATAGTTAAAATAAAAAATAATCATGGATAGTTACGAGTAGTTAAAATAAAAGTAATTTTTATAAGAGTAAAAATGTAAATTCCTAAAATGATGATAAATGGTAACGCTAATATTAACCCAAACCCCTTTTTCAGATTTTATATATAGTATAGATTTGGAAGGGACTATGTACTGCACTGCTAACATTGAACATTTTAAGAAATGTTGATAAATTACTATTTCAAAAATTCTTTTAAAAACATATAAAAGTGTTAAAACTCATGTCGCACTTGCAAATTTGAAGATATATATGTGTAGTTTTTTTTAAAATATTTTTGATGCAATCAGGTTGAAGCGAGACATTCATAGTGTATTTAACAAAGTAATTATGGTCGGTGCATACGAGGGTACACAAAAACTTGTAACAAGTACATTAAATTTTTATTGAATCAAATTTGAATGAATTTTTTTTTTAAATTTTTTAATATTATCAAGTTTGAATGTTATCGAACAATCTTATTCAAATTTAAATTGACTAGTTGATGAATAAAATTCGAACCAACTCCAAACCAAACTTGATTCGAGGAACTTAATTCATTTTTCAACCTATATATGTCGCATATCCTATCCAGTCAGTCCAATATGCAGAGTTTGTTATTGTTTGAGAATTGCAATTCCACCCCTCTACTGCTAAGAATTCAACAAGCCCACTTCTATCCTTGGTTTCTTTTCAACTTTCTCCATCACCCATTCTCTTCCTGGTTACGTGCTCCGCCTTTTCCATTGACTCCGTTTTCTTGCTTCCTTCTTCATCTTCTTACGGTATAAGTGGGGCTTTGATAACTTTGCAAATTTTAGTACGTGAACTTGTAAAACGGTTGCTTCGTTGGGATTTCACATGCAGGTCTTGTGTTTGACGTTATTCCTCAGCAAGCTTAACTTGTTAAGCTAGTTAAGAAGTCGAAAGAAAGTTTTCTGGGTTTTATTGTTTGGTCGTATTTGTAATGGGTTTCTATGCCTGCAAAATGCTTTCTTTTACGGACACCATTGTTGGAACGAGTCAAAATAATCTTGAGTTCCAGCGTTGCTTTCGATGGGGCAAGTCTTTATGGCAAATTCCCTCGAGTTTTGGATGTTCAAAATCAAATAATGGGCCAGTATTGATTGTGAAAAATGAAATTGAGACAGAGAAATTTGAGGTCAAACAGGAAGATAAACCAAGGTTTAGGTGGGTTAAAGTAGGCACTGATATTAATGAGGACCAGAAACAGGCTATTGCACAGCTCCCACTAAAGATGTCCAACACATGCAAAGCCTTAATGAAGCAGATTATTTGCTTCAAACCAGAAAAGGGCAATCTTTCGGATTTGTTGGCAGTGTGGGTGAAGAGTATGAAACCCAAGAGAGCCGACTGGCTTCTGATTCTCAAAGAACTGAGCAGATTAGAGCATCCACTGTACCTCGAGGTCTAATTTTTATTTTTATTTTTGTTGTGTTCATTAAATGCCGATAACTGGATATTGGTGCCGCTTTAGCCTTTCTGTTTGCTTACTCCCATTCTAGCTCTTCTGTTTTGTTCTCTGGAATCCTGCTTCTTTACCTAATGATCTTGACTACTACATTTATTTCTAGAAGGTTAATCTTTGTCAAATGCCCTTGAAATCTGTAGGAAATTTTTGAATATTTTTCAAAAACTTATAAACATAAATAAATATTCCTTGCGGTTTATGCTTGTTTCTGTTTCGCTGTAAGCTTACATAATATATGCAGTTGGAGGTTCCACTATCTGAGATCCCAGTGTTGTACTTGTTGTGTAGCAAATGAGTTGTAGAAAAATTAATTTTGAGATGATGATAACCTGGAATTATAAAGCAGGAAAAGATTGTTTAGCGGACATGTCCATTGAAGTAAATGTTGATTTTGCTCTGCTTTATTATATTTCCTTGGATGAGTTCTTAAATTGAGGAGAAAGAGAAAAACTTTCAGTGAATGACACTAAGCTTGTTTGTTTTGTCAAATTCATTTGTCAAAGCATCGAATTGGACTAAAGACATAGCCTGCTATGTTCTTGTACATATCATTCTCAAAATAATGTATTTCATGAAATGGTTAATGTTGCAGCGCTTATAAATATGCTAGAAATATGCTAGCTTTAGCTTTTAACTTGTGCAGTTTGTTCAAATGAAGCGGAATTGAGCTTACTAAAACATATCTTAAGTACACTTACTAAACTCTATGAGTCCTTAATCAGTTGGCTGGACTCGCTCTCATGGAGGAATCATTTGAAGCATGTGTGCGTGATTACACCAAGATAATACATGGTTACGCAAAGCAAAAAAAGGTGCAAGAGGCTGAAAATACTTTTTTGGCCATGAAGAGAGGAGGCTTTATTTGTGATCAGGTTACTCTAACAGCTTTAGTTCATATGTACAGCAAGGCTGGTAACCTTAAGTTAGCTGAAGATACATTTGAAGAGATGAAGCTGCTTGGTGTTCCACTGGACAGGAGGTCATATGGTTCAATGATCATGGCTTACATAAGAGCTGGAAGGCTTAGCCAGGGAGAGAGTTTGCTAAAGGAAATGGAAGCTGAAAATATTTGTGCTGGAAGAGAAGTTTACAAAGCACTGCTGCGAGCATATTCCATGAACGGTGACAGCAAAGGAGCTCAAAGGGTTTTTGACACTATTCAGTTAGCAGGAATGATACCTGATGCCAAGGTATGTGGACTTCTAATAAATGCATACGTTGTGGCAGGTCAGAGCAGTGAGGCCTGTATTGTTTTTGAGAATTTGAGGAGATCTGGTCTTCAACCAAATGATAAGTGTGTCTCCTTAGTCTTGGCTGTTTATGAAAAGGACAACAAGCTGAGCAAGGCACTTGACTTTCTGACAGACCTTGAGAGGGATGGTTTTCTGCTGGGGAAAGAAGCTTCAGAAGTACTGGTTAAATGGTTTCAAAGGCTAGGGGTTGTGGAGGAAGTAGAGCAGATTTTGAGAGATTATGCATTGAGGACAGCTCAATAATAAGCATTGCTTTTGGTTTCACTTTAAATTGTTCTGCTTATTTTGATCTACTTGAAGAACAGTCTTCAAGGCTGAGGTGATGAAAAATGAAAACAGCGAACTTTTAACAGTACAACTTGGAGAGTTTAGAAGGTAAGTGTTGATTGTAAACCTCTCATAGCATTTCCTACACTGCCTTCTTTCCCGCCCTCCCTGCGTCCAGCCTTCTTCTCTTGCATTGGATTCCAAATGGGCTGTCTTTAATTAGCTTAAACTGCAGCTGTACATGTTCTGCTTTGACTTAGTGGCCTTGGTCTTGGCTGCTCTTTTCAGGTCTCTCCTGTGGTTCACACAACTATATACCTATGAATTTTGAGAAGCAATGGATCAATGTGCTTTGCTGCATAGTATTATTCTTTGCATACGCATGTTGACAGCGGGTTGCCTCTGGATATGCTGGACTGTTTCTGAAATGCTGCCTGCCGAAGCCTAAAAGCATCTACTGGTGGTTTGGCAAAATAACTTGTAATGCGTCATCTGGGACTGACTCTTTCAACTGATATAGAAAGATAAAAATGTGACTCAGCACCTCACACTGCTGGTGGATTAGGGCACCTTGATTTAGTTATCAGTCACAAGGAGACTTTTTAAGCTAATGTAATCGGCTACAAGACAAGCAGCTAATGTGTAAATGATTGATTTGACTCTTCCTGTGAGAAGGTGGCTTGCACAAAGATTCTAACTTGGAATTGACTGCTGTTTGATTTTAAGTTGTGTTAAAATTCAAGGCTTCCAATTTGAACAGAAAGGAAGAGTATCCTTCATCCGTTACATCCAATGCAGTAATGCTACTCTGTTTTTGTTTAAATTATTTCATTTAACCATTCAATTTTATTCTTGATGTAATTTCTTTCTCCGGTTTGCAAGTAAAATGGATTGGACTGAGGTTGATGGTAGAAACCATGCTGTTATGGAGATGAACTGATGTTAAGCTGGTGGTGGCGGCACGGTCCAACAGCAGTCCTTTTCTTACTAATTGTTACAATGGACATTAGATTTGTTCTAGCTTGCAAATTGGCTTCAAGACCACTGGCACCTCGGCTTGGAATAGGCAATGCAGATCAACTGCAGGAAGCCCCAAATCCTTGAGTTGGCCAGGAAAGACTGCAGCTTAATGAAGTCTGGGGTTCTCAGACCACGGGACGCCATGAGGGTTTTATGTTCCTCTTAGCCTATTCCTTTTACTACTTATTTGTTCCTTTCCAACTGCTAGTACTTTTTTCTCTCGTTCGCAAAACTAATCTAGTAGTATCAACTATCAAAGAGACAAATGAGACTGGACGAAGAGCCTACATGGGCTTATCCAATTATCGATTTTTTCTACAAGCTTCTGTCCAATACCCCTTGTATATGTGTCCATTAATGGATTTCTTTTTTATTCTCTTTTGACCTGATTTTTTTTTTTTGATCAATCGTCATCTTTACTCCTACTCTTACTTTATTTTAATCTAACTATGGGGAGATCCAACTGGGCCTATGGGGGATCAATGGGGATAGAACCACCACCGGACCAGACAGGTGCGCCACGCACCCGTCTGGATTTTTTGAAGAACCACAATTGTGACAAATTGGTGGTGGCCACCAGCCTAAGGCTGATGGTTCTCTTTTGACCTGGTTGTGTAAGCTAAGTTAATAAGTTTCACCATTAGACCAACATCCTAGATCCTAATGCAATACTACAAAGTGTAACCCCCCGGGTCCCTTTCTTCGGACAATTGTAATTGAAGATTATATAGTGTTTAGATGCCTCATTATTTGGAAAGGCTTTTTTTATTTTTATTTTTTTGCAATAATACGGTACTAATATTTTGTAATATGATATATAAGATATAACATTGTGGTTAAAAGAATAAAAAGATAATCGGAAAACGTGTTTATGATCTAAGCATAGAAGTTTTTCTTAATTATGAGGTTTGGAAACACATATGCTTATGTGTTAATTAACTCGTGCATCTCTATAAAAGAAATTAAAACTCAAGTTATCTATATAGAATTAGGCCACGGTTTAGCTTTGAATCGGAAAGATGGGCAGATTATTGAACCAGAACTGGAAAACCGAAATTAGGACAAGGACCGTGACCGTGATTAAATGCTTCGACTTATCAAAAATTTGAATTGGAATGGCGATTCATGTTGGGTTCAAACCATCTTACAAAAAAAATTAACTTGGGCCAAATTGGTCCAACCTAGACGATGCTTGATTAACTAGATGTTTTTTCTTTTCTCTATTTCAATAATGAGAAAATTATGTATCTTTTTATTTAATTTAAAGCATTCAATAAATTTTGAGGTTTTTTTCATAGAACTTGTATCATTTGTTCTTTTCCTTGTCACACGATAATACAATAAAATTCTTTTTTTTTTCTATACTCATTGTCATCTTTTCTTAGAATTAATAGTATAATAACAAGTATTTACACATAACTCAAAGAATAGGAACCGTAACTAGAAAAAACCGAAATTGTAATAAAAAGAGTAACTATAATCGAAACCGGAGATTCCAAAATTGTAATTGTAATTGTCCCTGCAATGACTAATTCTGGCTTTACCTTTCAAAAGAATTGAAACCAGTAAGTAATTTTTAAACCGAAACTAGTAGTTTTAGGACAGGCAATGGCTGCACGGAGCGAATGATTCACAAGGAGGCATTTGAGTAGAAACATGCCGTTTGCTTACAAAACATTTTGTTTTGGTGCCTTATACCTTATTAAACTATCATATAAGCATTTTATTCTTTGTTCCTTATTTAGCCTTTTTTATGAATTCTCCTCACTTTTTTCTTCTCTGCCCTTTCCTTCAAAAAACAAAAATCACACTTCACAAAAAGTTTTTTTTTCCTAACAGGAGATGGATAGAATTTAAAAAATGAGGAAACAGAATTAAACATTCGAATCCAAAACCTCTAAATTTTGCAATCTCAACCTGAATCACTAGATCAAAACCCCTTCAACCCACGTACTTGAATCTAAAACTCTAAATTTTGAAATTTTAACTTTAATCGCTAGATCAAAACTTCGTCTGCCCACTTTGAAAAAAAAAAGTTGTTGATGTTGATATTTTTACCACTTAATTAGACCAACACCATCCACTGCATAGCAAATAGCCTCATATGTATTCTCTCTGCAACCGGTGGCATACCATCAAGTCCTATTTAATATGAAAAATTTCAGACAGCTAGCTAAGTTTGCATCCACAATATATATATTCATCAACTTGTAACTGGTACTAAAGAAATTCATAGTAGTATGATCTACAAAAGCATGTATACACTAAATTTGAATTAAATTCGTGCCAAAACAATACTATAAAGTATGAACAGAAAATAATATAAAATAAGTAGATTAACCATAGAAATTACTTGCCTTTGTATTAAAAGAAAAAAATCATAGTTAAATTGCCTTTAGGACGAATTTAACCGGGGGGCCATTATGCAAAAACCTAATGCTACTAGTCAATAAGGTCAGAGTCTCATTTTGAGTGGGGTGGCAAAGGTGGTACTTCATTGCATGGCACTGTGGAGGTCGTCCCATGTCTATGCAGCAGTTCCCGGGCCAATTCTTGAAGATCACCGGTGCCGGCTGATGATGATGCCTCGGCCGGAGCTCTTGCAGCACCAAACTGATGAGAATCCATCTGGCGTGGCTGCTGCATTGTCCACGGCGGTTGCATCACTGGGTCAAAAAGTGACGACAAGTCATACGTTGCTGGTGCTGATGATGAACCGGTGGGCAGGTCTGCTATGGTGAGCGAAGGCGGTGCAATGATTGGTTGAGGCTGTGCCGATGGTGGTGGTGGTGGAGGAAGCTCTAGGGTTGCTAGGTGGCCTTGCAAGTAAGACAGCTCTGCTTGTAAGTTCACCACCTAACATGGAGAAATCAAATTAAAGAAGTTGGTAAACTAACAATTAAAATCGAACTTCAATGGATGTTCTTCAATAATTTGTTCAAATTAAAGTATAAACTCGAGGTATATTATCCAGAATCTGAAAAAACTAAAATAAAATAAAATGGCATGCTTTACAGGCTAGGAAACATTATGATGCTCCTGAAACTAATACTATATATTAAGCACCATTCTACATAAAAATTAATAGGCCCTGATTCATCTTGACAGGGACCGTACGTCCAAATATTAGGTAAGAATTGGAATTAATGAACACAAGAATATTCTTCATTGTACTTTGCTTACAAATTCTAAAGATTATTATCATGACTGTCTCCTCCGTACAAAGATTAAATCCTACTATAAGATAGATGTTACATAAGATTGAAAGTGTAGTAAATTGTGCAATTCTTCAGCACTTTCTCTTTTGGTATTTTCTTTTTTTTTTGGTAAGTGAAAGATTTGAATCCAAAACTTTCTACTTATAATTCCTCCCATATTATCATTTAACCCGACCTTTCCCGTGCGTGTAATTTATCCAACGACGATGATGTGGTCTGAGCTTGTAGTTTTAAGATTAGATGGACCAACTAGATCATCACCAATTCCTAATCTTCCAAACGTGAAAACAGGAAAAAGCAAAAGAAAAAGGTTAAGGGCTGGAGTGATAAAAGAGATTAAAGGAAAATGTTGAACTGCAAGATTAGGCGATAGACGACATTTCTGTTTAGACAAACACATGGGACATCAATTGCTGATGATTCAAAAGCAAAAAAGGAAAAACGAAAGGCTGGTTGAAGATACCTATATTCGTATGTTTTCTGTGGGGGCATTTCAGAAGTCAGAACTGCTTACGATATGCATTTGAGCATCATTTTGAGATCCTCATGCCACGAAAACTACTAAAATAATCGTGAAATATTTTGGCTTTTGCACTCTCTTTCTCGTAAGATGATCATAGATTGAACACTAAATGGAACATTCAGAAAATCCAAAAGATCGAAATTCAAGAACCACATGATCAAGAATTAGGCTCTAATCTTTCCCCTTTACTGTCAAACACAACATCTGGTAAATTCCAGACTCCAAAGGCTTGTCTTCTTCTCCATAAATAAAACTCCAAACTCATCCGTAACGTAAAAAGGCAATCTAAGGATTGAGGATGGAGCATTTCTGTGGAGAAATTACGGATTTATCCCCCAATGTCTGTGGAACTCTGGACCTCTTAGCTAAGATACAGCAGTTCAGTACCATCCACGGCCGACCATCTCCTTAATACGAGCAAAAACCATCTATCTTTGCAGCAAAAAAGAGGAGCCACTGAACCCCCACAGTATTTTCTTACTCGCCGACTAACATAAGTTAATCAATCAACCTTCTAGATTTCAGCAAAGCATAAAACTATATCCTCAATGCACCACATTCATGGTCCACAATTTCTTGTGTTCTCATTCTTCTCTTAAGTTTACAGGAGTAAGCCGGTTTGTTTGGACTGCCATTTTTTAATCTTCATTTTATCTCATACATATCAAATCGTTACGGTGCATTTTTCCAAAAAAAAAAACTTCAGAAAATGAAAATTTAACTGGGCTGACTATTTACACTAAAAAAGGAGTTACGTACCTAGTTGCATCTTCCTAACGTACGCTAACATTATATCCAAACATAGTACATTTACTCACGTTTACAATCTGTAAAGCCACATTCCAAAATACTCCACTATATAGTACTGTGCCAAGTGCCAACTTGCTCCTTAAGGTTTACTTAATGGAACCTTAAATCCTGACAACCAAAACCAGATCCCAGGTACCCCTAGTTCCACAATCAACTCATCGATAATGGGGTTTCCCAAACAAAGATGTTCGACAACCATACTTTTGCATTCAGACACATACACACTTGTGCGTCTATTTTTATATGTGACAATGGAGAACTCTAATCTACATCCATAAAAAAAATGATAAATCGGTTCCCATGTCCTAAAAACTGATATTCTTGAGAAGAAGAAACTAAAAAAAGAAGAGAAGAAGAAGTAATTAAGAAAGAAATGGGAGAGAAGGTTGGCTGCAAGAGCCTAGAAACCGAAAGGATCGTCCTAGTTATCTTGAGCTTTCCATATATATATATATATTGATTATACTTTTATGTTGTAGAGGACGCTTATATACCTGACCTTGCCTGCGTTTGCATATTCATTTAATTAGTACCTCATTTGCTGTCTATACATAGACAAATATACGAAGACAAGTTCACAGTTTGCATAGACAAAAGAGGAGGATTAAAAAATGATATCAGGCCACAGAAGACTAGTAAATGAAGCAAAAGCAACAGCTAGAACATTGTAACGGAAGAAGAGTGACCTGGGATGTCTTTATTTCACCAACTATGATAAGACCTCCTAGGATAAAGGTGAAAAACCACAAGCAACCGTACATTAATTTGCAGGGACAGTTGAGAGTCCCTTTCCCAGCAAAAGTAACTTTAACCAAGAAAATCATTCTTCTCTATTATTAGTAAGACAATTAAGTAATTACCTGTTGCTGAAGAGCAAAGATGTGAGCAACACAGCCAAAGACAGGGTCCCTGAGCCGAGCTTGAGCTTCATAACAGATGGTGACGACCGCGTCGAGCCGCTTGTGAACCGGAATGTGTAGAAGCAATTTAGAAACGTTACTAGCTCCAAACACCTTGTGCACAGCTGCAAAGTGAGCTGCACCTTGCTCTGAATCAAAATAAGGTGCAAATATGCAGCCAGCCACACACTTCCTTCTCAAGAATTTGCATGCCCCGCATGGCCCTCCGCCAGTGTTCCCGCTGCTGCTTCCGGCAGCCCCACCACTTGCACTGCTGCTAGTATTGGCACTCATGATATGTATATATTTGGGTGGAAATCAGTTTTCCTTCCTAGCAGTTTTCACCTCACATAATTAGGGTTTTTGCAGTTCTTGATGGATTGTGACCTGTAGACTCAAAAGAGAGAAAGATGGCGATCAAAAGATGTAGAGAACGAGAGAGAAATAGAGAGGTGAGAGGTGGGTTTTGTAGGGTTTGGTGTGGAAGTCTTTGTTTTTAGTGGGGGGAGGGGGGGGGGGGAAAGAGGGGAGTGGGGGAGATTTTGAAGGCTAAATGAAGTCTTTAAAGCCACGCGATGAAGCAAACCCCATTTAGCTGCTTGCGTGAAGCAAACATGCGATAAGCCAACTGCCTTTTGAATTTATCTTCCTTCATCTCGTGAATTTGCCTAACTAAACTCATGTTTTCTTCCTTCCTCGGCTCCCTTTCTCTTCTCTTTATTACTTTCTTGCTTTCTTTCAAGATATGTATGCAACTATGCATAGCTAGGTGATGATCATAAGATGAGGCTTGCAAACAAACTAGTGCATATATACTCGGTACTGTTTCCGCTTTATTGAATGAGATTCCTACCACCTTACGGCTAAAAATAAGAAAGAAATGGAATGAAATGCAAAATGTTACTAGTATAAATCGATACTGTTTTTGAGAAGTGGAAACGTGTCAATGGGATTGTCTCTCGAATATTAGCCTCTCTCGGCATGTTTTAAGCTGCGTAGAGGGCAAAAGACGCCAACTCCATCCCTCTCTTTTTCTCTCCCTTTCGACGTTGAAAAAGACCTTCTCTATAAACAGATTTTCCCTTTTTATACAAACGACTAAAGAAGACGGCTTTGCATTCCTGGATCAACAAGAGTCCGTTACAACTTAAAATGACATAATTACCCAAAACACACACAGACACACACACAGCCGTATGTATGTACAACTACGAGTATATATATGATGCATTAAGTCAGATCAGAGGGTTTTAACGTTTTTGTGAAATTGCTAGTTAGCTTAGCATCTCAGGTCTTATCTGTTTTTAAACCAAGAAATGGAATTACAGAATATCATGTTAAACGAAGATAGAATGGTTTACTATATACGTGAGAGGGACAAAGGGAAAGAAAAGCATTTCAAGCGAAGTCCATGTGGTAAATTATTGGCTAGTGTCTAACTATACCCAGTTTTGTAAAGTTGGTACGGCTGCACTTGCACCCTGGAAATGGCTGAAAAAGATAGGAATGATGATGACAGCGATAATTATCTGATAACTAGTTTGTAGAAATACGTTGAATATTGAGTTAAATCCAAGAACAACTTGCATATATTGATCACTGCCTTGCCTAATAGTAAAGGTCATGATTAAAGTGCAATGTGTGGTAATTAAAGCTGGACTTAGATTATTGTAAAAATTAGGTCTAAAGTTAATTTCATGGAGCAATAAATAATACTATATGAGATGGGGCCATGGAAGGTAAGTTTTGCACAATCTTTTTAATTGTTGCACATAGTTTTACACAATCTTGGTGTACATTTCTTTATGTTCATTCGATATTCAAATTAGTTTTCTTTAGAATGATATTCAAATTAGTTTTCTGTAGCAGGGGAAGGTTGGATTGGACAGTGAGGCGGAAGTAATTGGTCTTGGACCCAAGACCTCCCACTTAAAAAAAAACATTTTTCTTTACTTGTGTTTGACAAAGGATAATCTCAAGCATGAAATTTACATATGTGGGCTATTCATTTCTTTAGTGGAGGTTGCTCTAATATTTTCTTGTTTCCAGACCATGAATTGGATTTGAAGTTCATGACAAGAGAGACTTCCGTTCATGTATAGGAAGTTGCTAATTATCAAATCACCCTTTGGGGTTTTCACATTTTTACATAAAGTACACTCTCATTCTAAAAAGAAAAATTAGAAACCCTTATTGGCTACTCATCATTCATTGTCAATTATTCTGAGTTGTTTTAAGCATACATCAAAGAAAAATTGCCACAGCATATAATTTTTCGACAAGAACAAGATAAAATTTAATTGGAAGCGCAATCACTTTCATTTCACTCTGGGAAACAATGATGTTTACCTCTGTGAAATTTCGAAAGTGCTAATTACCAATTGCACTGGTGTGAAATGCTGATACGCTCAATTTGGTTAGTTCTGTTATCAAATAATCAATCAAGTCAAGTTGATTGTATTGGTGAAATTTCATTCAACAGTTAGCTGGACTTTACTAAGTATGGAATTTCTTTTCTTGATTAACTAGAAAAGGGTCCAGATTTCATGATCTATAGAAGGCATAGAAGATTTTGCACGCTAGCTTTTTGAGAAAATAAAGTTAAAGGGCATTTTTTTTAAAAAAATTTACCTTCACCAAGTTGCCATTTGATGTAATGTGACTGAAAGTCTATACATGATCATGTTGAACGTAATTAATGTTCCAATCCATCTTATATTATCTTGCATTGTCAATTATTATCTAGGCTTTGTCTTTAATTTTTTATTCTCTTGGCTAATTATACCTCATCAATTCTTGATTCTCTAATTTTTTATTCACTTGGCTAATTCTCTTTTGCGCATCAACATTTAACTATACCTTCTTTAGTTATTCCTTATTGTTTCAACGAGAAAAAGCAACCTCATTAGTGGGCTTTTGTATCGGTTTACTGAATTTTGCTTTTTTTTTTTTTTTTTAAAACAAGGTTTCATCAACTTTCCTTTAATGGCTAGAAGACAATAGCATGGACAAATAATGCTACCAAATTTACCTTCTGATTCTATCTATGTTTATATTTGTGATTTCACGAGGGCATAATTATGGGATTTCTCAAAATTAATACGTTTACATGTTATTTCAATTGAGACATGAAATAGAAGATAATAAAAATCAACCAAAAGTTTGTTATATATTCATGCTTTTGTTTTGCATCAAACGAAACTCATATTGGTTGCCTTTTCTGTCAAAATTACTTTACACCCTGTGCTTTGTAAATAATTTTTGCAAGAATTCAGGAGAAGTTCTAAATTCTTTAATATTAGAACTATCTCCTATATGTGAATAACAACAATAGCAGTGTGTCTTCTTTGAAACTTTTCTTATTGAAAAAATTAAAAGGTAATTCTTACTTTCTGGTTTCCAAATTTATGTTTATGTATAAACATACATTGTTATAAATTTATACGTCAGTTTGTTAATCAACTCACTTTAGGAGAATTGGCCAGTAGCCAAAATATAAAAGGTAGTTTTGGTAGTTAGGGGTGCATTAGATTGGAGTTGAGTTTTTCTCTTGTAACCTCATTGACCTAGTTGGACCCTCCCTAATCTAAATTAGTGTAGTAGTGTGTCTTTTTTTCTTAACTCCTACCCTTCCCTATTGTATATGAATCAAAATTTGATTTCTTAATGCTCAAACAATTAACCACTGAGCTTAGCTCAGTGGCCACCAAGAAGGGACTTAAATCCCTCATTGGACTGTAAGTGAGGGTTCAAATCTCACCCGTAGCAAAAAAATCTCTAAGGGTAGTGCCATAATACTCTCTTGGTCTAGTTGGGTCTATATTGTTGCGGGCAAAAAAAAAAATGCTCAAACAATTGAAATTACAAATTTTCAAAAATGTTGTGAAGGAATAGCTTTTAATTATATGGATAAACACTAGTTGTAAGACACAAACATAACTGAAATTTAACAAAATAAAAAACTGCATTTTTATTGCTAAAATTAATTATACATGTTCAAAATATGGAGTTTATTTAACTTTAACAACTTGTTATTATTGTATAAGCATATGTTGTTTTTATAACGAATTTTGGTACTCATTAATATACTTAGTACTAGTACAAAAGAAAATTACCCGTTGGTTTGTTATAGGTACTTTACAAGATGCATATGACACCTATAGCAAAAAACTATACACAAGGTTGAGGTTCTAAAAATTAGAGATTTTGAATTTAAATTCCCTCGCCCCCTCCTCGATGTTTAACAGTTTATGTCATCCCACCAATTCCTCATTGGAGAAAAGTTTAAAGCAAAAAAGTAAAAAAAAAAAAGATATGTACAAGATTAGAGAACCACGAAATAACCAAGACTAATAATTTAGTAGTAAATACTATACACAAAAGGTAATGCAAAATTAACTTTCCTAGCAGTAAATGTTTTTTAATTTTCTCATAGCAATCATATCATGTTTTCCAATTAGAACAAATCGATTGTTCAAAAGTGAAAGTTGACAAAAAGAAAGACACCAACTTATAATAAGAGATTTCTTCTTATACCTATTAAAAATATAATCTTTAGACCTTGTTTGGATTGTGATTTTTTGGAGATTTTATTTTTTTGTCAATCCTTCTACACATTTTTTACTCATCTTTTTAACTCATACACATCGCACTCTTAAAAAAGTGTTACAGTAATTTTTCTTTAAAAATTGCTCAAAAATGCAATTCAAACAAGCTCTTGGTGAATAATAAAACAACATTGATTTTGTTGGCACATATATGGCTCTACAAAAACTAAATGATAGGAAGAGAAAAGAAATTACAGACTCAAAAAATATAAATTAATCTTTTGTGATACTTAACACCAATCTTCTTTTTTTTTCCTAGCCCATTGCAGGAAATTTGCATCTGATTGCCCACTGATGACGCTCTTGCTAGCTGGGACACAAATTCGAGTTATGGTAACACGAGGTCAAAGTATTACCAGTTGAGCCGCAACAGGTTGGCAAACTCTTCTGTCATTCAACCAAATTTATTAATTATCATTATTGCTTTTAAAAAAGGCCAAAAAAAAAAAAAGGAAAACAATACTCAGCAGCATCAGCTTTGCAGCACAAAGTCAGTCAAAGCAACAATTCGGCGTTCAAAGGAACAATGCAAGCGTTACATGTCGAAGCCATTGAAAAGCTGCCAGCCAGGACAGGCTGACGATTAACGTAACGGCCTGGGAACTGCTGACCTCAGCATGCCTATGTCCCACACGCCGTTTCTTTTATTAAAATAAATAAGAGATTTAAATTGATAAAATAAAATTGTAAAATATATATATATATATATATATATATATATATTTTGTGAATACAAGTGATTTGAAGCAGTGTAAGTGAAATAAAGTTAAAAAAAAAAGAAAAGAAAATGTGAGGGCTGACGAGGGAATCAGTAACAGTTGGTAACGGCGCTATCACCGCGCCGTCCGGCTATTGTCTAATCCTTGTGGGGTGAAGGGGAAGCAATGACAGAAAGCCCTTTCCAGTCCGTAATTGATTGACACGTGTCTTAGTGGAACCCACTTCTTCACCGCTTGCTTACGTTAGAGCAGTTTCTGTCCCATCAAACTCTGGAAAAAGATCGATTTAATTCTTGCCCAAAAAGAAAGAAAGAAAACAAAAAGGATCGATTTGATTCCTTAGTTACAGCTCCCATGGCTGGCAACTGGTAACTAGCTCCCATAACTATTCAGAGCATCACAGCTAATGGAACATCCATGTCTATATAATTAATGCTGTCTAAATTGCCTTTTTTGGGAATTTTTAAATATAAAAATAATACTATAAATTTTTAAAGAAATGTGATACATATAAAATAAAAAATAATTACCAAAATTTTCGACAAAATATTTGTTAAGAACTCCAAGAAGAATTTCCACATAGTTTGCAATCTAAACAAGGTTTAGTTTTCAATTTCCATTGCTCTCACCGAGACAGTTTCATTATAGTTATAACTTTAAAGTCAAACTAACTCGGGCACGTAAGAGTTAGGATTATTTTTTGGATTAATTTTTTCTACACCGACAGCATTTGATGAATGACAATTATACAAAATTTGAATTTAAAATTCAACTTTTGTACAAATGTCATAAATTTAATGGTGACGGTATATACACTATCAGTGTATATAAGATTTACTCTTATTTTTTTATGCATTGACACTATAATGATTTTTTTAAACTAACAGTTATAGATATATGTTACATGTGTGTGATTTGAATTTTAAATTTAAATTCATGTTATGTGGCATGATCTAAACGTACTAGTATAAAAAAAAAAATGAACGCTGACAGTGTATAAAAAGACTTACCCTGAGACTTAACCGTAAATCTTACATTGAATAAAATTGCACACATTCCTGTTTTTGTTTGATAAGCTTAAAGTTTAGAAGGAGGCCAAAGAAATTGACACTTCTGTTAACTTTTACAATGGTTCTTATAAGTTGCTATCAACAAGAGACAATTAGCAATGAGGCTTACATGTATGTGTATGTATGTGTGTATATATATACACATACATACATATATACTTTTCTAAGCACTAAGGCCCGTATTTGAGTTTCCCTTAAATAAGATGAACAAACTTTATTAGAACGAGCCTCACTAGATAAGTCAATCTCGGTGGCGACAATGTATCTATACTAGATCCTAATAGAAATAAAGAAGGGAGTAAATCATCCAATCGGCCCTTAAATTATTGCTTTTATATGTTTTTGACCCCTCATCTATTTTATATAATAATTAAGTCGAAATTTTTGGTGGGCGACGATGGCTTGGTAGCGGTGATGCTGCTAGAAACCCCATGGCTGCCGATCAGCTTTTAGAAGAAAAATGAGGAAGAAAAATAGAGAAAAAGAAAAGAAAAACAATCAAGTCTTACTAAAACGACTTTTTTGGATGGAAAGCTTAAATTCATACATGTTGACTTGTTTAGGAGTTTAACTATTAAATAAAAATAGATGAGGGACTAAAAACGTACAAAATCAATAGTTTGAGAGCCGGTTGGGTGACTTACTGCGCGCCCTTTAGTTTGCTTTTTGTGAAGGGACGAAACTCTTTCGCGAGTTCAAAGGGCATTTTTTGGATGTATGGGCCCAATTCATTCGCACTTATTTGTTCAGGGGCTTAATAACTACATAAAATTGATGAGGGCCAAAAACGTAGAAAAGCTATAGTTTGAGAGCTGGTTGGGCAATTTACTCTAAAGTATGTTGGCAAAAGCCTCCATACATCAAACTTACTTTGAGGTTGAACAATGTTCTTATGATATCATTCATAATGATATTCATTTTCCCATTTCCGGCCTTTATTGAGTGAGCCAGTATGGTTCGGTAGAAATCCATGTGCAATACTTTTTAAGTAATTTTTTTTTATACATTATTAGTGTACAATTTTCTTTTTTATACTAGTAGATTTAGACTACGTCAGCCAATATGAATTTAAATTTAAATTTCAAATCACACATATGTAATTATTAGTGTAAAAAAATTATTGTATTGTCAGTATATAAAAAATTACTAATTCATATTTTTCCCCCTTTTTATCTGTGTCTTTCTTCATATTGTCAGTATATTTTTATCATACACAAGGCCATGACGATGTACCAGCAGTTTGTGATTACTGTTTAGTGAATATGGAAAACACAACGTCCCAGAATATTTATTACCGGTAGAGGTAAAATATTAGAACATTAGCAAATGTTAATCGCACTTTATTTTTTAGAGTGACATTTTTATTATATGAATTTTATTTATTAGACTATATACTACAAAAAAATTACTGAAAGTGTCACTATAAAAATATGAAGTGCAATTAACATTTATTATGGACATATATATATATATATATATATGCTTTTTTTTGTATTTAATGTTAACTATGGTAAAGTATAGCAAGCCATATAAGTTAATTACTGGTTTCGTAGGATTTGATGCATATTTAGAGCTTGTGGAAGTTGTTCAAATGGTAAGAATTAACATATTTAGAGCTAGTTTGTAGGTTGCTTACGCTTTTGTCTTGTATTACTAGCTAGCTAAACCGAGATCTTATTCACAATAATAATAAGAAGAAGATTGGACAAGTTAATTTGCACGAAGAAACAGAAATGAAGGAGTAGCTAGCCAACATCCTGTCTCTTGTTTTAGCAACGAAAGTGCATTTGTCAAAACGTACACTCTACGGTAAGAGAAAAATTGACACTTTTAAATGTTTAATTACTAACAATGAGATATATTAGCATAAAGCTTTGTTGGCTTGTAGCTTGATTAGTTAGTTATTTAGGGATTTGTCTAACGATGGCTATAGATGAAGTTCGGGCGTTGATATTTCGAAAAAATAGAGTTAACTAAGAAAAATACATATAATTGTAAGTAACGTAATAATTGTTAATGTGTGTATTTATATGATATGATATGATAGATTAAGTGTGGTTTAGGTCTACTAACGACTGCTCGATTAAGCACCACTTAGAAATATCTAATTATTTGGATAGGGGCTTAAGGAATCCCCCACATACTCAAAAAAGAAAGGGGACATTTCAGTCTCAATACCTTTCTCTTCATTGGTTTCTAGCGTTTTTTTTTTTTTTTGGAGGTAGCCCATTTAAGACTAGATATTAACATCAGAATACATATTCTGGAAGGAAATATCATTAGCATTTCTTAGAAAACCTCAAGCACTCTTTCCCTTCTTTTGCATTAGATGAAATTTAAGAAGTGACTGAGATTTTATTTTTTTTTTGAAGAGTACGTACTAATATCATTTCCCTATTCTGAATTATGCAATATGAATATTTGAATTCAGAAAATGTATATATATATATATATATATGTGACCATCCATATTATTGAATTGCATGTAGTAAAAAGGGCAACTAAACTTCTGCAAATTGTCCCAACTTTTTGTAACAACCAAGGTGTTTATAATTCATACTCTACAGTTCACTGCCTAAGAGCAAGTTGCAATAATATAAACGGAGGTAAGTATTATATTAATTGCCAATATATATATATATAATACAATAAAAACAAATACAGATAGATTGTTCGTTGATTTGGGGCCTACAAGGTTTTCCTTTTCTCCCCCTCGTGTGGTCAAATCCTAGGAATCATAAAAATTGCTTACAAATTGAAGAAGGAAACTTTATATTTGTTTTTAATTTCAGGATGTCGCCCCGACATTAGGCAAAGATAGCTCTGGATTATAGTCAATTGGCTGGATTTAGCTTTAAGAAGAAAGCAAAGCATAGACCAAACAGTACTAATGAAAAGGGAACCCCCCAAAAGTAGAGTCAAAGTATTAGCAATAGTAGTAGTCAAGCAGCATGAAGTTTGAAAGAAGCTAATAATAGATTCCAAGGATTAGTTTATGAGATTGAAGGTAGAATTGGTGGTCAATCCAACAGATCAGTACTTTAGCCATAGACTAATTAATCCATGGAGAGTCGATAATCATGTTCCATGGAGTGATCCAGCAGCAAGCTTTTCGGTGGCTCATACTAATAATCTATTGCAGTTGATTTCTGGGTAGGAAGTTTGAGCCTCTTAGTATATCAAAAATCATAGCCACTGCTTTGGAGGTATTGACATGCCCTTTCTTCTTCGTTTGCCCTCTTTCCCTGTTGGTTAGATTTATTATCTTAAGAATTAGAGGAATTTTAGTTTTTTTTTTAAAAAAACCCCCTTTAAAGAAATAGATTCAATAAATATTCATTGTTTAATTTTGTAGAGCAATTGTATAATTTTTAGTGGGCACTCCATCGTTAAAAGAGATTTCAAGTATATTTTTTTTAAAAAAATAAAATTAATTTAGAAAAGTTTCTAAATATAGGAGCAGATGTAAATGCATATATTCACATCGTTAGTTTGGTATAATTTAGGTGTGCTAATTAATAACTGTTCATTTGGCACTTGTTAGATAAATTTTTTGTGCATTTATCAAGATATTTACTATTACTCGATTTACTGTACAAAATTACTTCATATGCTTAAAGGACACGTAAAAAAATAAAATAAAATATTGTTACAACAAAGCTAAATAGTAAAAAAGTACTGTTTGAGAAGAAGGAATATGATCTAGCATTTCAATGGCCACTTCAGAGAAAGACTTGAATACTAAATTGATAAAATTCAAACAAGTAATTATGCCCATTATATTGACTGAAAGAGGTAAATAATTTAACTCAAATAGCAAACTTACTTTCTCTCTCTCTCTCTCACACACACATAAAGTTGGTCTCTGGCAGTAGGAGCTAGTTTTACTGCACTTAACAATCACAAAACTGCATGCTGAAAATTTACGTAAAATTATTCTGAACCCTTCAAAATATGGTTATCCAGGTAAAAAAAAAAAAAGTTAAACCATTCTGCAAAGAATTATAAAATCTCATACGATTTGTTATTTGATTTACCTTTTCGTCTTTGCTTTCGTGGACGAATCTCTCTTTTCTTATGTATTTCAAATATAACCAATCTGTCTCTCTGTATATTAGTGCAAAAGGAACAAAGTTGGCATCGTTTGCTTCCATATGGAATCAAGGGATTTGCAAAGATTTAGGTCAACATACAAAGCCTGTATTTAGATTAATACCTTCTTGCTATATTTAAGAACAAAAGAAGAAAACTCTGGCATATTTTTATATTTTGGACACACTAGTGTGTGTGTGTGTTTGTATGTGTATACACGCACATACACACATAAATGGGAGGTATTGAATCAGAATTTCTTATTCACTATTGTGTGTACACACACATATACACATAAATGGGAGGTATTGAATCAGAATTTCTTATTCACTATTCCTACACACACACACACACATATATATATATATGTGTGTGTATATACACATAATATGAGGTTTTGAATCAGAATTTCTTATTCACTGTCCCTTCCATTTTACCACCCAATTTAACCCTCTCTTCTGGACAAACTCGTATATTAGTTGTTGCATGCCAGCAGTACAAGTGTCTTGTGAAATGGACCTAAAAGAGTAGAGCGAACATAATTGGATTTAAAACGAATTTATTTGGGTATCAATAGTATTGCCTTCGGGCCAAGGTCAGATGCACTATTTTCTCGATTAGGAGGAATTGTAGTTTGCAATATGCCAAAATAACTTTGAGGCTTATCTAAAATTGATTGTAGATTTTATTTTAATTCTCTCCTTGTGAAATCCGAAAAAGATAAAAGAAAATTTCCAGAAACCTCCCTTAAGGTTTTAATAATTACACCTAGTACTCCTGAAGTTTTAATAATTACACCTAATTAATCCGGTGTATTTCAAAGTACAAAAATTCAAGTAATTAACCCTAATCTGGTGATCTATAATGCTCGCAATCTGGTTAACTGGTACATTAGAGAGAGAAAGTTCGAGCAGTTTTTCAGGTTATGGACATATCAAGACCAATCGAAAAACTTTATACAACCAATGGGCCAATAAAGCTTATGAGATATCATGGTGAACTGAAGTACAATAGCATTTCAGAGTTTGACAACTTCGACTAAATATTTTCATGATCACACGTTTTTAAAATTATTAATTCATAGAATTTATATTTGTATGAAATGCTCTGAGGCTTTGAGCGGAATTCAAATACTTGTACTGATAGGAAATTTATATCTGTATCTATATCTATATCTATATGTATCCACATCCGCATTCATAGACATACATATAAAGTTTAAAACTAAGTAAAATTTCGGAATTTGTTTGGATTTGAATATTTACATTCAGTGGTGGAGTCAAGACCCTGGAGATAGGGGTGTCAAACCCTGACAGTACAAAAATTGTAGTGATATATAGTAGAGTTTAAAATTTATAAGCATGTCTATCTTAAAAATTTATTTTTCCTCTATTAAATGAGCTTTCAAATCCAAGTTGTGCTTAACATTTGCAGTGAAAATTACCTTTGAATTAACATCCATATTTAACTACTAGCAAGTCTAACACTCTAGTGAACAGTAATGGTTAAAAACTCTTAATCACACAAGAGGCAATGTATGATAGGGAAGAGAATTCTAAAGATTTCAAGGGGGCAAATAAGGAATAATTTTTAATTTTTTTTAAGCTTAAAACGTAATTTTCTCAGAATTCAAGGGATGCAACTGTACCTCGTCTGGTTTCTTTTCATGGACTAGTTACTTATAAGTACGGAAAATATGACAGTTAACTCCTAGAATTATCCATAAACTTAAATTAGTAGAAGTATGAGATGCCTTAATGGGTACATGGGATATGATCATGTCATTATAGCCAGTGAATCAAGACTTCGCTATCTTCTACTTGTGAAAATTAATATTCATGTGCCACATTAGTGAATGAGGTGACTCTTCTTCACTTGTCGGTGATGGTTATCAATAAAACGTAGTAAATCACCAAAATAAAAAATAAAAAAATCTTGTGCTTATTTGTGGGTTTATTTTTGCTTGAAAGTCTTCAGAGTCTTCCTTCTTCAAGTTCATTGGACTAACTCTTACCAGATATATATATGGAAGGTGACTGCTCTAAAAAATTCTGGGAATTTAGAGCAGTATCTGTAGTAAATGTTATATGTTAATAAAGAAATAGTGAAATACTCACAAATAAAACGTTAAGAAGAAAAGAAACAGGTATGAATTGGCTTTTATGATCAGAAGTCAGGAATGAAACAAATCATTACGCAGTAATAATTGGTTGATTAACTTTGGTCCTGGTCCAAATCCAAGCCTATGAACTGAAAAACCAGTGTACTCTAGCGGGTATAGGGTAGTCTTGCGAATGCAAGTGAAAAACAGGAGCAATCACTTCAGTTTCATCTTTGAAAGTGAGTCTCCAGCAGCATGCCGGACGGCGTGGACGAGTACCGTACTCGAACCCTTTCTGCAGTTCTCTGCATTTTTCGCATCCTGTGCTGAGATGAAATCATGCAAATCCAAATCAAAAAACAAAGTTGATATTTTTGCTTTCTTGTGAGCAGTTAAATTCACACGGGTTTGTCTATTTGGTGCCTTCACAGTACGAAATAAGAAGGAAGTTGGATGTGGCAGTTGGAACTAAACACAAACATTTGTCGAAGATTTTCCGTGCAAATTGAACAGAAAGAACATTTGTTGAAATTTTTCCTTGCAATTGAAGCAATGTGAAAAGGAAAGAAGGAACGAGAAGAAGTCGCAGGCCTTCCTACCGGCGGTAACCTGGGTCCCGCTTACTTAATTAAGAATTGCTACGTGTCAGATCATCTCCAACGGAGGCGTATAATAAGGAGTGCTACGCCTGACAAAATATGGGTCTATTGTGACCGTGTAACGCCCATTACACGCATTATTCTGATGATGGATGTAATGGGTGGGCTAGCGAGGGTCAAAATTTAGCAGTCTGACAATCTTGAAGGTTTCAACATTCATTTTTTGCAATATTATTATTTGTATTTTATTTGATTTAAATTATGTAATATTATGTTATGGAGTTCAACTAATTACGTAAAGAATTTTTAATTAAGTCTGGATTTTTATGATATCTTCACATTTGAGGTATCACATATTTGTTTAACGTTCTGCATAATCATTTTTCAAAAGATAACAATATATTATTTTTGAGAGATAGAAAAAAAATATTGTTCAAACTTAGAAATTAATAATATTATTTTTAGAAAATAAAAATTCAAAAGGTAAAAAATTTAATGAAAGTTAATACTTTATTTTTTAAAAATAACAAAATTATTTTTAAAAATTACTTTATTTATTTATGGGATATGAGTTATGCATTATTAAAATAAATATTTGATTTAATTGTGGACCCATGCTATTACATCTTGTGGAATGTAATTTATTGGGAGTGAAAATGAAATAAAAAAGGAGAAAGTGGAATGTTGACGTGGCATGTGGATTACACTCTAAAGAATATAAATCATTGTGGATGCTCTAAGGTTAACGCGGGGATTGTGCAGTCACAGAAAAAAAATAAAAGTTCCAACTTTGATTACCGTGCGATTCAGTGTGGGTTTGTTGACTAGAAGTCTGGACTTGTTTCCTTCACCCCAGCTACAGCATTAATGTATCCTGTGACAAAAGAAAGTGTTTGCCATTTGGATTCGTTAAACAAGTCCACAAATGCTGGACTTCTTTGGATTCCGAGTTTTCGCAAGAAAATTCTCTTCACATATCTATTAATTATATTTTACCTAATATATTATGAAAAATTTTACAATATATATTTTTATAGAAATTTTAAAATTTACAATTCAATTGGGTTCGTTTGGATATCATCTTATTTGTAAAATTTTTTTTGCTTATATCATAAACACTTTTTTCAAACATATTTTTTATATTTTCAACCACACATTTATTTTACATAAATCATATTATAAAAAAATGCTATAGTGTTATCTCAAATAATTTTTTAAATAATTTCCTGTCCAAACACAATGAGAACTATGATCCTCAGCCCCAATAAAGTTGCGTGCAGTATAGCCAAATCATCCAAAGTTTCTCAAATCCAAATTAAAAAGAAAGAATTTGCATGTAGTATTTGTTTTTAACCAAACAAAAAAAAGAAAAGAAAAACTCATCCAAGCAATAAAAACACCCCTCTGTGCATACAATTTGGTGTTTTATCGTTACTCCCTTAGGACTAATAGTCGAGACAGGGGAAAAGCACAGGATAATAATTAAGTACTCCCTCCGTCCCACTTTGACAGTCTTGATTTTTTTTTTCACACAGTTTAAGAAAAAGTAATTAACTTTGTTGGAACAATCAATTTAGGTAGCTATTTTTCTAAAATACCCTCGCATTAATTAGAGTACAACTTTATGAGAACTTGAATTGATGATAAAAAAAGAATCAACTCTCATTAAATGGAGTAGGTTTATAGTAACAACAACTTACATTGAATAAGGGTATTTTAGGAAAGTTAAAATATAACTACATTTTTCAATTGGAAAGTGGACTACAATTTGGGACAGATGAAAAAGGAAAACAGGACTATCAAAATGGGACGGATGGAGTATTTAAACGATACACATCAGTTTTTTTTCCCCTCTAAATCATATATATCCATTAGTAAAATTATGCGTATTTGGATAGAAGATTATTTGAAATATTTATTATAAAATTTTTTTATAATGTGATGTACTGGAAATGAAAATATAATCAAAAAATAAAAAAATAATAAAAAAATATGTTTATAATACAAATAAAATAATATTAAAAAAAATTTTCTCGAAGTAGGAGAAAGCATGGTGTGTTGTGTAGAATGAATTACCTTCTATGTGCTCCGGGATTAACCCAAAGTTTTTTTTTTGGGGTCTTTTTATGCAATCGGAATTACCCAGAAGTTAATTAATAGCAAAGTCTGGTCAGCATTAGCACAAAAAGTAAGAGAACAATCATCAGTTGTTCATTGGCAAAAAGTGGTAAATGTACTAGAAAAATGGACAAAGGGATCCATTATTGATCATTAAGATGTCCACTAGCTACCTCGGTAAAGCCACTCTGCATTTATATGCTTCAGTCAATCACTTGAACAAAAATTTTGCAGTCGGCTCATGTTGATTATCCTCGTGCTCCAAGATCATAGAACAAGATCATACAAGGGTCCATGCAATTTGAGAAGGTTCGATTTTTCATTAAAAAAAAAAGGGATAATTTCAGAAACCTCCCTTGAGGTTTCATGAAATATCACCTAGCTCCCCTAAACTTTTCAAAATCTAACTTAGCACCCTTGAAGTGATAGTAGGGCCATATACTAATATCAAAGATGATGAATTGTCAATAATACCCTCATATTTAAATTTTCTGAACTTGTTTTTCTTTCTCTAAATTTCCTACTTTTCTTTAACAATGTCTATACAAACATACATACATACATACATTACATACATACATATATATGTATGTATAATTGAATTGCAAATGTCAATGAAATATAGAATTTAATCAATGAAATATTCAATGCATTTGGAGAAGAATAGCTGCAGGTTCTTTTTATTTTTTCGTTTTTTTGATATTTCACAACTTTATTTATTTATTTATTTATTCCTATTCATGTAGAGCGCAAGAGAAATAAAGTAATTGAAACTCTAAATAGTTTTTCAAATTCGGACTTTTTCTAAAATAAAATTTTCATATTTCACACCCATAAAAAAAGTCTGTCTATTTTGAATAAATTTTTGTATGATATTGAAATTAAATTTCATCTATGACTAAGTTTTTTTTGCTCAAATGTATAATTTTACATGCTAATTACCTTCAACGCTATGAAGGGTTCTATTTGTAGAAATGATTTAAAAAATAGTATTTGCTTTTACTATCTCTTCCTACCGTAGAAGTGACTATTGGCTGTAACATAAAATCTTACCAATTTTCATCTCCTCACTTTTAAGATGGTTCCAATTTAGTACTTTTTTTCCTTGGTTTGTAAAATGTTCATTTTTTTATAGCCTAAGGGTATTAAAGGCACTAAAATAATCTCTCTCCTCAAACATGAATTTTTTAATATTACTTTTGGTTAGAAGGGCTTCCAATGTTTTCAAAATGTCAATTCAAGGGGTGTTAAGTGAGATTTTGAAAGCCTCAAGGGTGCTAGGTGATATTTCATAAAATCTCAGGGGAGGTTTATGAAATTATCCCAAAAAAAATGCAAGGATTAAAAGCCTTTACCATTCTCATAACAATTTGTTTGAATTGCTTTTTTTTTAAAATAAAAATTTTTTTGTAAACCCAATTTCTTAATTAGTACCTTTTTAATTCATATATATCAAATCGTTATTCAGTATATTTTTTTAATAAAAATTTTAGAAAATAACGATTCAAAACAAGCTTAGCAAGCAATCTTACATCCAAGATTTCGTACGTTTGTTCTTAGATTTGAATAAGATGCATTTTAATGTGATTTGTTCATAGGTTGAGAGTGTGCATCGAGTCCGAACTGTAATCCTTGTACAATTAATTGAGAGCTGTTGATACAAACTCAAGTATGGAAAGACCAATTTTCCTTTTTGGTTTTCTCTTGGCGGCGAAAAGCAGGGATAGAAAGCTATTGAATTTTGCGGACTTAAATTGGATGACAACGAACTTGGGGATTTTGTCTTCTCTGTGTGGTCTTGAAGGCGGCCACAGGTCCCTGAATGGTGGTGGCAGTAGAGTTGGAAAAGCAGCGTGGGGTAAGTCGTGGTGATGGTGGTGATTGTGGTTTTTCATCGAAAATTTTTTATATTTTTTTGTAAATATATTTTTCAATCATTTTTTATCTTACATATATCAAATTATCATAATATTTTTTTTTATAAAAACTCCTAAAAATATTAATCCAAATGGCCCAGCAAATTAATGATAATTAAATACTGTGCCAAAAATTCATAGATGAAACTACTATACTATCACAATTCACAGTTTTAAGTGCAAGATAGCAATTGATAATAGTTTAAGGGTGTGTTTAGCTATTAATCATATCCACGTTCAAGAAAAAAAGGAGCAATTAACCATAATGTAATTGCCATTTGAATCGAGTTTACATATGGTTTTTCGTGACCTAGTCTTTACTCTTTAGGACTCAATAACTTCCAATAAGTAAAAGATTGAGCAAATTATCCGGGTGGTCACTAAACTTTTGCAATCGTCGAGTTTTGGTCAATCAACTATTAAAAGTCTAGTTTTGGCCATTAAAATGTATAAAGTTAATATGCAAGGCCATTTTGTTACATTAAGCCGTTAAGTTCGTTGATCTGTCTATCCGCACGATTTCCAAAACAAAAGCAGGGTCAATTTAGGAAGTTCAACATGAATTAAAAGCTAATGAGCAAAGCGGGGACATAAATATAACTGGAACTAAGCAAAAAATACGCAGTCAAATTGGGAGTTGAAGAAGCAAATAGTACAGATTCCGAGGGCTCTCCAAATCTAATGCTCGATCGAAGCTTTTCTCTTCATCCCCTTCAATCACCTCAACCACCTTCTCAAGTCGCTGATCGAAGAAGGTCAAATCTCCCCTGCTGTCAGACTCTCGGTGTAGTAAGATGAATAATTAGACTGCTGTTCAAACCCCAGATGCACTCCACAAGCACTCTTAAAGCTTGGGCTTCTCAGATAATCTCTGTAGTCCATGCCTGCACCATATGGGTCTGGGACAGGAAACGACAACCTCTTCTTAACCGAGCTGACTCTTTCCCTCTCTGGAGTGGCTGGCCTCTGTCGCGGTGCACTCTGAGAGCGGATTCTAGCTTTAGTAGATTCTGTTACGGGCATGTAATTAGGCACCGCACTGGTCATGCCTCTGGATTGTTGGTGCAAGCCACCACTGCTGTACTGGTGGTAATTAGACCTCAATGTTGGGGTTTAAGCTGTATGATCGCATCTTTCTTCCACTATAGCATATCTAGGACTGGTGGAGCAGACTTGGAGAGGCCTTGTTTTGGACGGAGAAAGTGTGACAGGAGAGTGGAGAGATTGAGCTTGTTGGGTCGACCTATGAAGAGGGGAACAAGAGATGCAAGTGCATGTTGAACTTCCTAAATTGACCCTACCTTTTGTCTTGGAAATCGTGTGGACAGACAAATCTGCGAACTTAACGGCTAAATGTAACAGAATGGCCTCGCGTCTTAACTTTATACATTTTTAGTGGTCAAAACCAGACTTTTAATAGTTGAGTGACCAAAACTCGACGATTGTAAAAGTTTAGTGGCCAACCGGATAATTTGCTCGTAAAAGATTTAAATGACAATGTGGTTAGTAGAGGCAAATAGCCAATGTACTGTGAGATAAAAGATTTTGTTTAGAAAAGAGTTGTTCAACATAAATGATTGTGCGGGAAGGGTTAAGTTGGATAATAAGGGAGGGAGATTATAAGTAGAAAATCCTTGATTCAAGATCTTTCATTTACAAAGAAAAAAGATATCTTCTCTAGAACTCATTTTCTCACTCTTCTCTTTAGAATTCCTTCAATTAAAATCTCAATTGACTCTTCTATAACAGAGTGACCAAATGATCTGGTCTATGGGAGGGGGCCTTTCCCTAAATTTACTTTCTTTGTTTGAATAAATTCTCTTAAACTCTCTTAGTGAGAGATTGTTTTCTTCTAAGATTTTCTAGTAAGAAGTTCTTCTCCCTTAAATGATTCTAGCGAAAGTTTTATTCTCTCTTAGAATATCCTTGTGAGAGTTTTTTTTTTCAGTGGGTTCAATTAGAGATTAGGTAGATGTCAAAAACCAAATCTAGAAATCAAATTAAAATTTTTCTTTGCACTTGAAGCAATTTTTATGCACATAGATTGATTGGGTTGCTATGATATTCATATGACAAAATATTTTTGGAGTTTCCATATTGTGATCAAGTTTTTTATTTTTTTAATTTGTTGTATCAAATAATTTTTATATCTATATATCTGTATCATGTTTGATATTCACACTGTCACTAGTGCAGATATTCGAAGGAAATTATTTTTTTTGTAAAAAAAGATAAATAATTTTACCTACTAAAGAGTTATTCAAGTTCCTAGATGGGCAGATACATTAATCCTTTCATGGACTAATAATCATGTGCTTTTCAAATCAATGTGTTGGATATTATATTTTTTTAAAAATATTATTTTGTTTGTACTATAAAAACATTTTTAATCAACTATTTATATTTTTAATTATCTTTTATTTCACATATATTATATCATAAAAAAAATTACAATAATTATTTCAGATAACACACCATCCAAGTACACTCCAATTAATTATTTTCCAATAAAAAAATGGCCTACCGAACAATCCATCAACAAAAATATTGCATTTACTCATGCTATCTACCTTAAAATATATTGCATTTACACTTTGCTATCTACCTGGATGCTGAACTCGAAATCTAGTAGTAGAAGTGACTACGATCGTGAGACAGGCTTAAGTTACACTACATATACACATAATTGAAACAACAACAACATTTCTTGACTAGTTATCTGCCAGTAAACCAACTAATAATGGCCTGCTACAATTTTCGCTAGCTCTAATCATTTGTTTATTCAGAAGATGAAAAGAGTGAGCGGGATAGAGATGGACATTAACATGGCAGCTTCCAAGAATGGCAACGACTGCAAAGAAAACAGCGCTAGCTCTCTCACTATCCTAGACGACCTAGAGTAGCACTAGTAAGTACGTACAATACTGCAAAGTGCAAAGGACCACAGACATGCAACTAGGGGTCTCTCTCCCTGACCTTGAGCCTTCTTTATCATGTAGTACTACTATTACTGCTACTACTACGTATTCTCCCTCTCTTCCCTGTCACCCCCTTGTGTAATTTTGTGTTTGATAGTGATTCGATGGAAGTGACAAGTGAGAACTGAGAAGATGAAAAGATGGGATGTTTGTCCCACGTGGGGTTCGCACGTGGGTAGACACTCATAATCATCAAGAAGTTAGCATGGCTGTGCGGCGGTTGATGGAAATTACTACTACTAAGTACCAGTACTACTACTAAGTACCAAGTACTGACTTGGACTTGGATGAATGAATGAATGAATGTTGAAACCAGTCCCTGGCCGCTGCTGCTGCCACTGCTGCTGTTGCTCCAACTTTCTGTCATCGCATGTCCGTGTGGGTGCTTGCTTCACGCAATCTTTGCACCCCGGCCCCCATTCCTTCATCCATTTCTTCTCTTTCATGCCCCTTGCCGTGGCTTTAAAGTCTCCACTTCGCAGCTAGCTTCCACCACCACCTTAACTACTTGCTACTGCTAATTATGCTTTCCGTTGTTTGGGGATTGTTTTTTTGATAAGATAACGGCCCTGGCAAGTGAGTTTTTTGAGTATTTATTTAAATTTTTATTGAAATTTACTGTAACAGTTGTAAAATTTTTTTTAAAGTGTGTACATTTTTTAATATTTTGAAGTGTATAGTTTAAAATTTTTGAAAAGTTTTTTGAGGTTACTGTAGATAAAATTGTTAAAAAAAACTTGTAGCAGGTAAATTTGACCAAAAACTTGCTTACCAAACAAGGCCAGTAATAGAAAACTAACTCTCAATTTGAATCATGGACAAGACAGCCCGTTTATATTGCTATTTTATGACGTTTTTGTAAAAAAAGTGTACTGTACTGATTTAATGTATATGAGGTTAAAAAAGTGATTGATAAATGAATTCATAAAAAACATTAAAAAAATTTTTAAAAAAAAATCACAATCCAAATAAGGCATGATCTATTAAAATTGGAGCAGTAAATTTTGAGTTCTATTTGGGATCAAAGCTGCACATCCTTGAAAATAAAATTTTGTTTCGCTTTTGACCTTGAAGCTTGAGGAGAGTGAGGTGTGACGCATAACGTTCCTTCCCTTCATCCTATGTTCTATTTGTCGACATAAGGAGTAAGTAATTAAGGTACAGAGTGATCAGCGTAAATTTCATTTGCACTTTCATTTTGATTCTTAACTTTAATATTCGATACTTTACCTTCAAAAGTATGATATCCATATCATTTCATTATAATCATTGATGAAATTATCAAAACACAAGGAATATTTTGTCATGCTTTCAACATCACTTGCCAATTAGTCCATTATTTTTGACAACTCCATCGATGATTGTACTGATGAACTATGACACATTTCATACTTTAATAATTAGGAACTCAAGTGTCTAAAATTGAAAAAGCACATTAATATTTTAAGAGTCTAAAGTGAAATTTACCTAAGTAATTGTAGTGTTAAAGAATAGATGAAGCTATATAGTATATTATGGTTTCCATGATTAAAATTTATTATATACTCAATATTTGTTTTCTAAAATAGAAATACATAGACATATATATATAAGCAAGTAAAATTTAAAACTCTGAAAATCTCTTAATTTTAATTTTTTTAGACGATATCAGTTACGCATAATCATTAAAGTAATTGATGACTCGAACTTGTGACCTGAAATAAAGCGTGACAGCGGGCATTTCATCGTCGGTTATGCATAATAACTCATTAGTCACGTGTATCACATAATTAGCAAATAAAAAAATTTCGTTAAAATCTAAGAATACCCTTGTTTATAATTACTCTACGTGGAGATAAATTAATTTTCATTATTTAGTTAGATACGCATTATAAAAAGGTCCGGGTCCGTGAACTGACCCACCACCAAAAGCTTCCAATAATTTTTTTGTTCTAGGAAACTATAATTATCAGCCTCAAACAGAGACAGAAAACCCTCTTTTCTTTTCGCTACAAAGCTCTTGATCTCTCTCTCCAAATCTTTTGTTCTTTCCCCCTTGTGCAACTTTGAAGACCCCACAGAAGAAAGAAAATTAGTTGTATCAGGCGGGACTAGAGAGAAAGAAAGATGAGTGGTACCGGGCATAATGGAAGTGGTCCTTGTGGTGCCTGCAAGTTTCTCAGGCGAAAATGCTTAAAGGGATGCATATTTGCACCCTATTTTGACCCGGAACAAGGTACAGCTCACTTTGCTGCAGTCCACAAAGTGTTCGGAGCTAGCAACGCTTCCAAGATGCTGCTGAGAGTTCCGGCTCATAAGCGTCTGGATGCCGTGGTTACACTTTGTTATGAGGCTTTGGCTAGGATTAGGGACCCTGTCTATGGCTGTGTTGGCCACTTATTTACTCTTCAACAGCAGGTATATATTCTTATCCATCTCACTTAGAACTTAATTTTCTTATCTAATTATCTAGCTCCATATCTGCCATATATGGAGGAATTCTGTTTCTTTCTTCTTTTCTTCGCTTTTTTCTTCCTTTAAGTATATAAACTAGTTTTATGGGAACTATGATTCGATGGTGAATGTGGTTAGTAGTTTTCTTGTAGATTTTCTATTTTTAGCCATGATGAGGCCACTAAGTTCATAGCTGTTTAACTTTGGGATTGTGAAATCGAAGAACAGTGGAAATGCTTAAGATTTTAATCATGGATGATGTTACTATGGATCTGATTGTTGAGAATTTCATACTCGTTTATGTTTAGTAGTTAAACATGATTTGTTTTATTAAGAAAGCTAAAGTCCTTCCTCTTGTTAGTTGTCATGTCACTTTAATTTTCTCCATTTGTGATAATCTATTTAACCAGGGTATTGAGCTCATTTCCTCTTTCTTTCTTCTCTTTTTTTTTTTCTTTCTTTCTTTCTTTCTTTATTATAATAATTCTTCTCATGTTCAATCAAAGTCACGTTAACTAGTTTGAACTGCAACTTCAATTCATTGAGAGTACTCTAGAAAAAGATGGGAGTATTTTATTGGGGTCCCCAAGGGGGAGTGGGGATGGTCGACTAGTGATAGGGATACCTGTGGATTTGTGAGTTCCATTTCTCTTGCTTGCCGGAGTGGCCAAACTAAACTGCAATTTGCAGCTCGAGAAATATACAATTGTCGGATGTTTTGACTTTCCTGCTCTCTTTCGAGTTGTTATCTTTAACTTCAAGTAAAATATATACTACAAACCATACATTATTGGCTAACTAATGCATAATGTCGTCTTTGATTGACATCCAACAATTGAGCATGCTGATTTCCAAGACATTTCTAGTCCGAAGCAAATTATACTACTTGCAGAATAGGTAACTTTCTTGCATCCTGTCCTATAGCATCTTGACGAATTTATATCTAGACTAGAGAAGAGAAAGTTGCAAGTCTGTATTCCTTTTCTAGAATGGTTGAATACACTACTATAATATTCAGTGGTGTCCGGATTTGCAGATGAAATTAGGACTGCTCGTGGCTTTAATTAGGTAAGATGGCAATACCACTTATAGTTGACTCCACGATACACCACAGGAGCCTAGCCTAGGATGGACTCTTTGAGAAAACAAGAAAAAAGTTTCACTTATTTGACAGGATTAATTACCCTCCAAGCTGATACTAGAGGGTTGAGAGTTGGGACATTTCATATCCAGTCTTCTTGTAATATGCCAAGGTTCCTCCAAGAATTGGTTAGATGAAGCACTTGTCTTAGGGAGGAAATATATAGTTCATCTATAGTTTGGAAGATATATGAAGTGTATACTTGAAAATTTTCATTCTTCTTTGAAGACAAACATCACAAATTTATCAACATATATAACACTTATACTTAAATAAAAAAAAAGGGAAAAAAATCTAATTGCTGTACAATTCTTATCGACTAGATATTAGTATGATGATTGACCTTTTATATGCCAAATTCAACTCAAGCCCTTGATTATTCTTCAAAAAGTGGGCCAAAAAATTATTTTTGGTGTGTGATATGACATATAATTCGTAGTCACATCAAGCATCTTATTAATTATTAATCATTTCTTTTACTTATTAATTATTTTTAGCTTTTTTGGGCATTTGTTCAGTACAACTGTTGATGCAATGGCCATCTTTATAAATACAGGTTGCCGTTATGAACAAAAAAAAAAAAAGTTGTTGTTGCATGTGGCTCTTTCTACCTAAGCAAAGTTGATCAAATTACTTGTATGTATCAAAAGCTTGGGAAAGCTGATAATTTGGATCTGCATTGTTGCATGTTATGTATAGGTTGTGAATCTGCAGGCGGAGTTGGCTTGTGCTCAAGCCCGGCTTTCCACACTGCAGCGGCTGCCTTCGATGCTGCCTCCACCAGCTCAGGGTCCCTCGCCGGGCAATTTCCAATCTTGTACTGCCAATGCATCTTCAATCCACAATCTTGAACATCCATTGCCATCGGAGCAAACTTCCATGGATATGGGGGGCTTTTCCAACCCAGTAAATGATCAGGACTTGGGAGGTGGAGACGACCTTCATGCATTAGCTCAGGGTTTTGTTTCTAGATACTTGCCTGAAGTCAAATTCAAGCCTTGTACTTCCCCTTGAGATTCTAAGACTTCCAAGGTTTTTGTTGTTTTGGGGTTAAGTTTCAAGCAGTTTTTGTATGTAATTTAAATGTAACCGAAAGGCATTTCTGAACCTTAAAAAACTGTTTTTGAAACTGCAAATATCAACATCAGCCTCGTCCAGTTTTGAATTCTTTCGGACAGCAAAAATGAAAGGGAATTCCCTTCCCATCAAGTTTTGCTGGACCAAAATTTTCTATTAATGCTATAATGGTTCAAGAATTATGTCAATTTGTTGTTTGGACATACTCCCAAAACAGCAAACAACGCATGGAATTCCCGGCCATGTCATAATTTTATCTCCCCCACCCTCCTCTCTTTGTGGCTAAATTGTCTCGGCTAATGTACTAATTCACTTGTCACTTCAATATGTAAGAGACTTTGTGTAGCATTAGAGTGCAATTATTTTTCAAACAGTTATGACTTTAACATTTATGACATTTGCTTCCAAAAAAAAAATGTATAGAGTGAAATAATATACTCAAGGACAAGTGTCAATCACCCACGCGATAAACTGACACGCATTCACCATAGGTCAATTGATTAAAAGTGAAAACATGAGTCACTCGACACAACTAAATAAACTGACATGCATTCACCAGAGGTCAATTGATTAAAGGTGAAAGCCCGCGCTGGGTTGTTCGAATGGTGGAGGCGGGGTAGTTACTCCAAGTTCACTTTGGTTCGATTCCAGTCTGCAACCCAGTTGTTGACTTCCTAGGCATCGGTCGGGCCCGCTCTGCCCGGACGCTATGGGAATAGTCGGGTGGTCCCGGATACCCACAGTGTTGACAAAAAAAAATTTGATTAAAGGTGAAAACATGAGTCATTCGACACAACTAAATGATGGAGATTAATTTCAATGACACCTCGTTTGAAATCTCAAGATATTAGGTTGCACATGGCACCGTAGCAACGGTGCATCCCCCGAACCTACAATGGAGCAAGATTGATCCAATTGAGAGAAAGGGTTGATCATCCTCTCTCCTACAAAGAACATGCCCAATGCTTTGTTTCATATTCTTTCCTTCCTCTTCCCCTTTTAACTTGGACGTCGGAGTCACATCGGAGAAGAAAGTTCAGTTCTTTTCTTTTCAGGTCAAAGACTCATTGGATCACCGCCAATCTCGCTGTGAATCAATCCAATCTAAGATACTTCATCATTATTGCGAATTTGTGTATCTGCAATGTAGAATATGTAAGTAATAAGACATCAATGAAACAAATAATTTCCGGTAGGATAAGAACATAATTAACCTACATAAGTTTTCAAGTTATCCTTCTTTCACGGTCATTATATCAGGAATGTAATTTATGTTCTCCTTCTCTACCAATAGATTTGAGGAAGAAGAGAGCCCGCTTTACCATGGAATAAAACAAATCTTCAATTCCTTGATCCCAGAAAAAAAAAAAACTATTGGAAGCTCCAATTATGACATCATCATTTTCGCATGATTGAAACGGTGACAGCAACAAAATAAATATAAGTAAAGAAAAGTGAATATGTCATTACTCATACCCAGATAAAAAAAAAATTGAATATCTCATATAGGCAATGGCAGAATTTCTGCTGTATAAAGAATAAGGGTCAGAAGGAAAAAAAAGGCAGTTTTTGGCTAATTGATTTTTTCATCGTGAACATTCCTCTTTCTCTTTGTATCCTCTAAATCATCAATACACCATCATTAGACAATCTTCGAAGAATATTCTCCATCATTCCTATTCTTCTGAGGTTGAGTAGTTGAGATTTCTCTGCCATTGTATCTCATCCTCAATTAGTTGGAATGATTTGTTGAGTTATAACTATGGAATTTAAAATGCTCCCAAATTAGATGTAATTTCAAAACTTTTCCTCTTCTCACGTCTCAATGTCTCATGTTAGTGGTAGTAAGTTTTTTTTCCGCCTTCTTTTTTGAAGTATGAAAATACTACAAACATTATAAGAGGAAGAAATAGAGATCTTATAGTTAGTCATCTGATTAATGATCTTATCAGTTAAAATGAGATTCAGAGACGTAAGCAAGATTTCTTTGTGTACCCTTTCACTTGGGAGGGAAATCACTAACAAAAGGAAAAGATTGTTAAACAAAAAATTTTTTTTTGGGTATTAAAGAGTGTGATATAAGGATTCTGCAAGCGTGGTGTTTAAGAGTTTTAACGTCAGAATGTGCAAAAGAGTGGCTGGGTATTATCGACTAGAACGAGAACTGCTGTGCTGGAAATCCGAAGAGAAGCAGCATACGTTAGACGAGAATAAGAAAAATAGAGTATTCATCATTTAACCCCTAAACTTCTCATGTTCTTCACTTTTTGTTCCAATCTTTTTGTCAATAAGAAATTCTCCTTGTTATCCAAACAAGGTAATTAGATTAGTGTGGATTTGAAATGAATTTATCTTGATTCCATTCATTTAAAATCCTTCCTTCTCCCATTGCACCAACAACGACTATAATCTATTCTAATTAGCTCTGTAGGTTATCTTCCCACTGTTATCTCTTCTCCTCTCGTCCTTCTCTCTAGAAAAAATTCTCTAATTAAAACTCCCTTCAACTCTCCCATGAGAGAAAGATTAGATTTTTTTTTTATATTTTTCCATGGAAGGAGCGCTCAATATAGTTTTTTTTTTATCTGTATGAATAAAATCTTTTCTAAAATTTTCTAGCGAAAATTTCTTCTCTCTTAGTGTTGTCTAGTGAGAGTTTTCTTCTCTCCTTAAGGTTGTCTAGTGAGAGTTTTATTCTCTCCTAGGAATTCCTAGTGATATTTTGATAATTTTATTAGATCTGAGTTTTTTTAAATTTTGATTATCAGATCTGAAATTTCTTATATCTATTCGACAGATCTTATCATAATTTTTGGACTTAAAGTATTTAATCAGCAGATTTGACGATTGAAAGCATGCACACATGTTCGTGGAGTTATCTTTATCTCATTTTTTAAATTTGAAGATTTATAATATAATTTTAATTGTTCTTCATATCTAGAGTATCCTTTCTTCATATTTGTTCTTTGATATCTGTGTATGTTTGATAATGTAATTCTGCATTAGTGCAGATTTTAATGAAATTATGATATTTTATAATAAAAAAATCCTTCATTCTCTTTATATTCAAACCAATCAATTTAATCGATCCACATTTAATATTATGATGTATCATGTCAATTTGAAGGTTTTTAGCATCCCCTAAAGCTCATTGCAATCAATCCAATAGATTATGTAGCATTAAAGATATGGTTTAATTAATTATTTGACATAGAACTTTTTTTTTAATAAAACATCATAATGTCATTAAAATCTATACTAATGATAGAGTTTATATCATCAAACATACACAGATGTAAAAAATAGATTTGAAAAATAGATACTATACATTCATATAAAAGTTATACTGCAAAGTTTCAAAAAAATATTTTAAAAAATAAGATAAAATAACAGTGACCTCACGAACATCTCTGCATGTTTTTAATTGCCAACACGAATATCTGTGCATGTTTTTAATCGATAGATCTACAGATTAACTACTTGAAATTCAGATATTATGATGAGATCTATTGAATAGATCAAAAAACTTCAAAATCTAAAAAAATTTAGATCTAATAAAAGAAGAAATGAAAAAACTCTCACTACAAAAATATAGGAAAGAAAACTCACACCAAGCAGCCCTAGAAGAGAAACATCTATCACTAAAAATCTTATGAAAAACCTTATTCACATAAATTAAAAGAAATTAGAGAGAAGGCTCATCTCACAGGAACAGAAAACTAGTAGAGAAGTTTTGGTTAGAAAGTTTTTTTTTTGAAGAGATTTATTAGTAAATCAAATTTAGGAAAAATCTTCTAGTGACTTGACACTTAATTTCGCATTAATCCTTAGTAAAAAGAAAAAAAATCATAAAATAAAAAATTTCAAATTTAATGCCAAGGGACACAAGTGTGTTTGGATAGCAAATTACTTACACAAATTTATCTATTTGTATCATAAATATATTTTTTAATTATTTTTTATTTCACGTATATTATATCAAAAAAATATTACAGTAAATTTTTTTTTTTCGAAATAATCTCCTATCCAAAATTGCAATGCAAGACAAGAGTGCATGTTGACATGAGTCAAAACACTTGCCCGGTTGCACCTCTCCACTTTCCCTCGTGAAATTGCTTCTTGTCAGGTCAATCCCCTGTCCCCCGGACATAAAAAAGTTACTGTAAGTAATTCCAACTAAAAATTAGAGAAAAGTAAAAAAGAATTCTCAAATCGAGTTGAGCTGGAAGTTTGAACTTCCCCCTGTCCGAAAATCGCTTGCCAAAAAATTCGAAATTAAAAAAAAAAAAAGACAAACGCGCACTCACACAGTGAAGTGTAAAAATTTCTCCTCATCCTACTTCTGCTGCTGCTGCTGATTCTTCTACTTTCTGCTTCTGCTGCTGACGATTTGCTGTCCTGACATGAATCCAAGCAAAGTGGAAGATGAAATCTTCAATCATCACCACCACCACAGTCACTTGGGGCCCCCGCTTCATATTATAGTAGATCATCACCACCATCATCACGGCCAATCACAGCCGTCGTTATCGGTATTCGACGGCGAACAACCCGACGATGAAGCTTTTCACTTTGAAATGGGTCTCTTCCGCGAGGACGACGAGGATGACATCAGCCAGAACTCATCCGACGCCGAAATTCCCCAAATTCAACCTTCCCTTAACCCTAATTTACCCACTCCACCTCGCCCCTTTCTCCAAACCCTAACCCTAATAACCTAGTGGCAGCAATACCAACGGCGTCGGAAAGGTGAATCATCATAACCATAACCATAGTCGTGATCATCATGCCCCGCCGCCGACGTACATTAGCCCCGAGCCTCATATTTCCTCCCAATTCTACAGTTTCAACAAGGAGTCTCATGCTTTGATGCTGCAATGTCTCCGGGAAGGCCGCCCAGCTACGCCCGAGGAGATCCGCGCCGCTACGCCAGTTCCTGTGCTTTCCAGCTGGCGGTCGGTCTGGAAGGACCGGAATGAGGACACGGCGTACCTCACTGCGTGGAAGAGGATTCAGGACAAGCTCAATATTCATGTCAATCCTACCAACGGTAATGAATTTCTCTGCTTCAAGAATAATTCGAATCAATTCGTTTCCCATGTTGATCAGTGGCAGGACATTGTTATGAACTTTCACTGCGATGCGGATTTTAAACACCTAGGGTTAAAGGAAACTGTAGACCGAATTAAACAAACCTGGACTGTAGGTGCTAAGTTTTATGGAATTCCTGAGAGTTATATTAGGACGTGTGTTTCTGCATGCCCCATCTGCTCGGATGAGTCATCAGGGTGCGCACCGCGTAATAAAAGGCGTAGATTTGAGTATACAGAGTCATTTGAGGTACCAGCTAAGGAAGTACCCGCTCGGCTGCAACAGTTAGCCGCTAAACATAAAGTTGTGTTGTGTATAAGACAGAAATATATAAGGTATAAGCCATTTATGGCAGAGGTGAAAGATTACGCATGTCATAGGGCTGGTGAGCCAGCATCATCAAAGAAATCCAGGATCTTGAAGCGAGAGCCGTATGCGTCTAAGCGTTGTGGATGTGGATTTCGGATAAGGGCCATCGTGCCAATTTCAAATTACAATGAGAAGGATAAGACATTTGTTTATGAGGAAGAGGGAACAGCTGTATTTAAGTTGTATGCAAAGCATTCTGGACACGAGCCTGGCCCACTTGATGGGAACGCGAGGATTATGCATCGTGTTGTGGGGCATAAAGGGGGAGTTATGATGGATCAGGATGCAGTGTATGGGATGGGTGAGGAAGCAGAGAATGAGACTTTTGGTTTTTTGGGCAAGGATGATGGTGACCTGCAGCAAGCTGTTTTTCAGCAGGTGCAGGAATTAAGAAACGAGGTTGGGTTGCTTGAGGCAAAAATTGGGAAATTACCAGCTGAATTATTGTCTTCTGTATCTCGTGATTTGTTTGATATTGTGCACAAGCTTAGAAATGTTGGGGACTATGGCCCTAAATCACTGGATTTGCTTTCAGACAAACATGATTCAGATGGTGTGCTGGTGGGAGAGAACGATTTGGCCGAGTGGACTGAACATCACCACCAGAGGCTCTATGGGGATGGCAAGGATGTGGATCTACTTGATGATGATGAGGACAGCTTTGGGAGAACCCTTGGTGATGTTGTTCCTTGGGATCCAATGAGGACTGACTGTAGGACTGAGAAGGATCTGCTCAGTGAAACTTGTAAAGCGGAAAAATGGTTGAATCCAGGTGAGTTTGACGCGAAGAGTATCCTTGACTGCGGGGATTCCAAGCTGACTAAGCCCTTAAGGCATGATGAGACTATAGATCCGGATGCAGGTCTTGCTTTACAGGTAGACAACTTCTATCCTGAAAATCCGAAGTGGTTTGACTCCCCTTGTGGCTTGGACTCTGGTGCAGATTGTGGCGATGGAGAATTCAGGCCTGGGGGGATTGTGTAGAATTTATTCATCTGGTGAAACTTACTCCAACTTATTTGAGTTTTCGGGTGCCATTCATCCATCTCTCATCCTTGGAAGTGGGTTGTATAGTTGTGTAGACTGAAGATTGAAGCTTCTCACAGCCTTCTGGGTCTGTGCTTCATGTAATTCTGTAAAGTATAGCCATTAGGCTTCTTTGCACATACCTTTAATGACTGTTCTTAACTTGGCTTTAAGTTCTTTTGCGGAGATTTCAAATCTAAAACTCAGTTTCTCTTATACTTCTCTTGTTATGGTGTCTTTTAAGTGTTTGAGGACTTCATGGGTTCATTGCTGATGCTTTTTTATTTTTCTTTCGGTGCTTTCCAATGGCGTTATTGTTCTTTAATACACGTGTACATGCATGCACAAACTAGTAGGTACATGTGGCACATTGGTCCTTCTGTTACCAGTAATTGTTGTTTATTATTTCTGTTGCGAATGTTACTTTATATGTTTCTCTTACAGATAATGTTATTATGTTGCTTAGTAAGACATGGTATATCAGCACCTAAATTGCTGATACACTAATACTTATGGAAGTTGTTTTACCTTTTTGCTAAGGACTGAATTATGAGGTGGTTTAGGGTTTTGGTGGGGATGCCAGAATACAATCAAAGCACAGATGATTAATAGTTATTGTTGTGTTTCTATAACTGTTACTTATAGAGTCCTAAAGCCGACCATTTTGCCTTTGTTTCATAATTTTTCTTTCATTTGTCATGGTTTTCATATTTACACTCATCTAAATTATTTCACCTTGTTCACTTGCAAAGAAAAAGTAATGTATCAGCAGCTCAATTCATGCTTTCTTGATAAATCAAGTTTAAAATTTGGAAATGAATATCATGTTTGAGGGACAGAGTGGTAAACTAGTTTATTGTGCAATACAAAATAGTAATGGTGGAGTTTTAATGGTAACTTTATAAACTAATGTGAAGGATTATACATTTATGCATTAAGTGAGAGGTTAGTGTAATCTACCCATAGATTATGAGGAAGAGGTTAGGACACCCGATATTTAGAGATAAAGAATGGCGGACACCAGATAGATCCGGAAAAAGGGGGATTATTCAGGGCAGGCTTGATGGATGATGGGGAACAATTGGATGGTTAGGACACCGCATATTTAGAGATAAAGAACGGCGGGAACTTTTTGTACGTGGTATGCCTACTTTTTGAAACATATCCGGTTGTTTTGGTGGACAGTGACGGAATTGTTAGAGCGGATGCTCTTCCTGTTAACTGCTTATCAAAAAACCTATGTATTCCTTGTTCTTCATTTATCCTGCTACACAATGGCACATTTATTTGAATATTCCAAAAACAGAAATGTACTTGGATCTGTTTGACCTTTGTGCGTATGCAACTACAGTAAGCATTTAAACACTATAATGTGAGAGAATTCAAAACAAATTCAGGGTCACACTATGTGCTGCACCATATACTCATGAGGCATCTTGGGAAATGATCAATGCTGCAGATTGTGTAACTTTAGTATCTCATCCTGCTCATAGCATTAATGCTAGACTGGCTACATAAAAAATGTATTATTATGCTGTTGTCACAACTGCAAATGTTAAGCCTACCCATTGTTTTGAGAATCAGAATTTCTTCTGCTTTTGATGGCTTTCTGCAGTATGGATTGGGGATCATTCCTATTTGTGTTGCAAGTGCTTTACTAGCACATTTTTACTTCTTTGCTAAATTATTAAGATGTAGCCAAAAAAAGAATCCTTTGTTGGTTTTCCTCCTCCTGGTAAACAAAATGTCCTTAATACCATTGCGTTACTTTCTTTGTGTTGACCCCATGTCTATTTTTTCTTGAGCAAGCATACTTGTAACCTTAAGTCTGGCGAAGCTGTTCAGATGAAGTCTGTGCAACACAAGGATCAAGAATGCACTATAGAAGGTCTTGTCTAGAAAGTTTTGTGAAGATGCGGGCTCTGGGATGTTCTGGCTCACTAAGTGATTATCAAATGCTGCAAGTATGATTTCTGGTGCATGATGTGTATCTGATTATTTAGGATGCTGTTGATCACTACTTCTAGCGGTGCCTAAACCTTGTAGCACGTGCATCTGCTTATGACTAGTGAAGTCTAAAGAACTAAATGGAAAATTCTTTCATGGGCCTTGTTAGATCAGTTGTTTGACAGCTAAAAAATTCTGTCTTTCGGGCTTGTTGCATCATATGGGAACGGGCTCCATGTTCTGGAAGCAGGTCACAAACAGATTTCCTGTTCTGGTCAATATTAGACAGCACGATGTGTTTGTGAGGACTGCAAACATGAGGGTGCTATGCAGAGTGGGTATAGAATGGACAAGAATGGCAAGAAATCCATCAGTTTGCCTATCAGCAAATGCAGGCTCTGGGTAAGAGCCAATCAAAATCATTCGTTGACTTTTTCTTCAGCTTTGAAGTGATGTTGATCATCACCCTAATGACTTTTATGATTATTAGATCAAATATTAAGTATATTTAGTTGCACATGGTCAAGTTTTGTGGTGAGCGTCTTCCTAAACTTTCTCCTTGAAATGCCATTATGACGTTTTAGGGGAAAAAATTCATTATACCAGACTACCATGCTTATACTTCTCATTATGTCATTCATTGTTGTATGTTTTCTTTTGTTTTTGTAGATGTCAATTAAGTTGCATAGTTTAGTGCAGTGTTGCATGTTTTGACCTTTTCTGTTGCTTGGTTTACTCGGGGATTGTTTACTGAGGTTGTGTCACTTTTTTTTTTTTTTTAAAGTTGTAAGGTACAATGTGTTCCTTTATATTCCACTGTCTATTCTTTTCCTTATCTTTATACGCTTTTGCTTAAGCATAGGTTTGCATCTGGTTTTTGGTCCCTTTAGAAATGTTTGTGTTTCATTTTTTATCTTAAAGTTTGGGTCGTTTATTCTGTGTTATATTAGTATGTTCAACTGGTTCTCTTTTCTCCTTTTGGTTTCTGAAATTGCAAATATTCATTCTTAGTTGCTTTCACTTCTCTCTGCTTATCTGTGTTAAGTCTCCTTCCTGTTCCACCATGTTTTGAGGCTTTTATTAACATATTTCACTTGGCTCTATATCCTGGTTGTTTGATGTGCAGCGACAATGTCCAGTTTGGAGACTGTACAGCCTGTTGCCAGGTCATGTTTCTGAAGTTTCACTGTGGCATTGTACTCTGGGGGAATGCTTTGACTGGAAAAATACATGCAACAGCTGAAAGAAGTTAGGTGCTTTGTTCGTAGATAGCACCTGACACACTTTAGTCAATTATCACAGATTAAGCCGTTTAGAGAGCACAGGAAAGAGAGAACAGCTAGTAAAACTACAACCTTCTTCAACTGCTGAGTCCAGCTGTAAGAGCAGATCTGGCATCAAGCCTATCCCTTGACCCTTTTCGGGGTTCAAGTATTACCTATACGGAGTACCAAAGGTAAGGCGGGTCCCAGGAGAAAGCTGCTTTTGTTGAAAAAATTCCTGTTTATTCACTCCTTTCTCTCTCTCTCTCTCTCTCTCTCCCCCTCCTTTTTTTTGTTGGCTACAAGATGCTGGTGATGCATTAAAGTCTGAATTCCTATATCTGTGTGTAGCTTTCATACTCCAAAACACACGCAGGAATCCAAATGACGAAGATGGTGACTGGGGGTCTGTGATTTTTAATATTTTATTGCGGAAAAATTCAGGATTTATTTTTAAGCTCACAGTACCTATATTTTGTGAACCCTAAATGCACACCTCTCCATGGGAAAAATTGAAAACCCATGTATATCCACTTTGCACATATCGGACCTGGTTGTTGGTAGTGTTCTAGGTTTCTGATCTCAGCATTTGGTTCAAATGGGTGAACTGTGGCCATTTAAGATTATGCACTTCGTTCGCATGCTTCTTGCCATGCTGCTACACTGACTCTGAACTGGGCCTATGTATTGTCGCATTTTCTCAAATATAGTTCAAACTCATTGTGTTTGTCTTTGACTAATGATTATTGGTTTTAAATCTATCTTGTGTTCTTTTTTCCCAGATTGAGCTAAACTATTGCAATATTAAGTCTTTAAACTTTCTATATGATTTTATTCAAATTTTCCATACAGCTGCCTTTCATTTTTTGGGTAAAGTACAACCGATATTAAGTTGCAGATGCATCAATCTTCTGATATATGAAGACAAAGGAACACAGCACGCTTTAACCATTGCCAGTGTGTTCTGGTTTGCCTCTTTTATAGGTTCTCATAAGCATTTTTACCTCCACGCATAGCATCCTTCAAGCCTTGCACATGAGCATGGGATGGTTTTGCGTATCTGAGTCATTGTTTCCTGTATCAAGACATATTAGCTTTCACTGGTGTAGTTTTGATATTCTTGGAGCAGGATACTTGTGGTAGTGAAACAGTAAAAGGTGGGGCTCTCCGCTGTTAGTCTACTAATTGCAGGCTGCAACTGGCTGCTTTTTGATCATCTCCTCCATCAATTTCATAGGATGCCTTGTTCTTGTCTGCGTATTACTCTTGATATGTAAAGGTGGGATTGGCAATTGGAGCTGTGATAAAAAATACTAAGCCCTGTGAAAAAAAAAATGAATAAAAAGGTGCTGAAGGCTGCACTGTCCCGTCTGGGCTATATTATTACTAGCAGCCATGGCCTACGGCAGTTCTTTCGCATTTTGATGCTTGAATGTTGCTAATGTCGAGTAATTGCTCTGCCCATCACAGGGTGTGCCCACATCATCCAACAAGGAAATGTTAATAAGAATTTGATTTGGCTGGTGAATGGAACTGGAAAGTGCAGGGTGCACACCTTTCTTCCTGCTTAGCTGTTGTTAGTTCTGCTAAGCTGTTTTGTCAGCATGATTAATCTTTGAACGATAGTCAGCAGCAGATTGTGAAAGGAGACTACGTGCTTACCCTATCATTTGCTTTATCTAGGTTTTTCAGTTGACATTGATCCCGGAACCGCGGGGTGTTTAGGTAATTAGATTGCCTGTCTTTTTTATTGTTTATTGTCAATATGACCGATGAAGAACCCAGATAACGCTGAAAGAAACCTCATAATGTCTAGTTGGCTACCTTTTGGGAAGGTAGCGTGGGTTCTTGATCGCTGGCTTCAGAGAAGTACGTTCTCCTCCGACTTCGAAAGCGTAAAGTTCACGTAATTCTTTCAGTAGCGCTTATTTACAGGATTGTCGAGAAGGTGCATTCTCTGCAAAATGGAACGTCAAAGCTCCCGATAGGCTCATTAAGACAATTACCATTGTATTTTGGGGATTCCAAAAGCAAATTTACCTCCCTTCCTCGACGCACATATTGGGAATAATGGCTCTACGAGAGATTTTTTTTTTATTTAAAAGAACAGCATTTAGGTTTGGAACGCATTCATGAATGAATATGTATTTCTTCATGAATATACCGCATAAATAGACAATGAAATGCACATGTTTGAGAGGAAGGTCGGTTTGATAATCCAGTTATCTTAACATATTCAGACCATTTGATAATAAAAAATTGAACATTTGAATTAATTGAATGACATTGAATTTTCTAGTCAAAACTTGATTTTAAAATTAAATGATAAGTTATTCACTTATCACTGAATATGACATGTACTCAAATGTATTAGATTTAATATTTAGCAATTCAACAACTTAATGAATTGTAGTTTTATTATACGCACCCGAAGTGTAATCAAGACAATCAATCGCCTGTTTGGATTGTTATTTTCAGGAGTTTTGTTAAAAAAAAGTGATTTGATGGGTGTAAAGTAAAAAAGTAATTAGAAAATGTGTTTATGAAACACGTAAAAATTTTTGGAAAAAAATGATAGTCCAAACAATATTCGGCCACTAAGCGGCAAATGGTTAGTAAAATATGAAACTGCACTCTTTAAATTGTTATCTAGGCCTAAACCCAATTATACATAACACTGAGTCAAAGTCATTCAAAATTTTTGGTTGAGGAGGCTGTAGAGCTACCATATCTCATGATGTACTACTACTTGTCAATTTCCATAGTGAATTATGTTTAACAAAATTGTTTAAAATAACAAAAAAAAAAGCGATCACATTTTCCAATGTCATGTTTCTGCTTGACAAGAACTCATTTAAGGTTGACTGAACCCAAAAAAGGAAAGAGAAAAAAGTGCTTTTTATCCAAAGAAAAAAAGGAAAAAAAAAGTAATTTATGTTCATCAAAAGGAAAGAAAAAATAATGAGGAAAGAAATCAATATCTTAAAAAGAGGAGAGTAGACACAAGGCATGAAGAATAAAATCTTTTTTGAAATTCAAAAAACTTGGGACCCATCTCCTTCCAAACAGGAAGGAGCACTGAAACAGAAAAGAAAACCAAAGGCACCAAAAACTAAAATATATATATATATATATAAAATAAATAAAAACGCTCCCCAGCGCTTCTTCCCCGTTGACGCCTTTTGCCTTTTCCTTTCCTTCTTTTCCCTCTCTCAAAAATTAAAAAATTATTAAACTCCCTTCCCTCCTTCCCTCCCTCGCGCCTCGCTCCGCCCCTGCCCTCCCCTCCCCCGCTCTATACTCTAAAGTAGACGCTCATAAACTCATCATTACGCCTTTCATTTCAAATTTTTTTTTTGTTTTTGAAAAAAGGTCATAAATAGTACTAATATGCGTTACAGATTCTCCATTCATCACATACTAATCCTCCATAATTTAGATAGATAGATATAGTAATACTACTGTACCATACAGGATATTGTCTCATTTTCCAGTACAGATTTTACTCTTCGCCGGAAAATTAATCTCTCCGGCGGCAATAACCTTCAACTTCGCTACTCGGTCGATCATTTCAAGGTTATCACTCTCAGGTTTTTTCCTATTTCATTTTTAATCTCAATTACTGGTGCTCTGTTTTTTTTTTTAGCCTTTTCTTTGATTGCATGCTAAGAAACCGTGGAAACGACGATTCATCGTCATCGTCGACATTGGTGTAAGAACAAAGAGGACAACTTTGTTTTTGGTACCTTGTTGTTTTCTAGGAGTAAAGCAAGAAGAACAAACGCTTATAGGTTTTGGATTTTGATTCCTTTCGCTGCTGGAACGTGAGCGCACTTGATATTTAGGGTTGCATTTGATGGTAATTTCATATGTTTTCGAGGTAGTTCCTCGTTAATTTTGTGAATGTAAGAAAATGAGAACTAACAAGTTTTATGCTTTTCACTGGTTCTTTTCAGTTGGTATTGTAAACTCTACGCATGTGTCTTTCGGCCTGGTTCTTCTTATCTGTTTTACTTCGGGAATTGGTGGCTACGTTGATGCTTTGCGTCACTTGATGAAGAAAAGATTGTTGATTTAATTGGTAACCAGAAGGCTGAAAGGAACCTGTGGGTCGATTTTGTACTGTGCATTATCTATTTCCTTCTAAATCAATGTTCGGAATGGATCTACCATTCGGTATCAGAGAGCATTGTCATGAACAGATAAATTCATTGAGAATTAGCATTATCATGATACTTGGGATTGCATGTGTTTATTTTTCCCCTGTTTATTGTTTCTCATGCCTTTCCTTTTCTGTTCAAATCTTTCCCCCAATATAGCAATTGCCATTGCATGATGTATAACCATTTTCACGATCAGGCTTTGCAGATGGAAACAACTTGTGGTTCACTACTCTCTGAGCTGCAGGTATGCGCAAACAGGATGTCCTTTCTTTGGCTCATAGAAGAACATGTTTACTGTTAATCTGCGATTATAAAATTCTCATTTAATCGTACATTCATTTAAAATATATGAATCTTGCTTTTTTCCTTTAAGTTGAATTTTTTGCCTTGTATTATGGAATCAGAAAATATGGGACGAAGTTGGAGAACCTGAGATGGAAAGGGACAAAATGATTTTTGAACTCGAACAAGAGTGTCTGCAGGCATATAGGAGAAAAGTGGACCAAGCAAGCCAATGCCGAGCTCAGCTGCGACAAGCAGTAGCTGACTCTGACTCTGAGCTTGCATTCATCTATGCAGCACTAGGAGAACGCCCAATGCATGTCAGGCAGGTAAGATCCCAGGAAATGAAACTCTGTCTTTTCTATCGTTCGTGTTTAGGAGAATTTCACCATGTAGCAGGGGTAATTCTGATTTTTTAAACCTGCATGTTGGATAGACTTCTGGAAGTCTAAAGGTGGAACTTCAGGCTGTCACTTCTGAACTAGAACAGATGCGGAAGAGAAAAATGGAGAGAAAGAATCACTTTATAGATGTTGTGGAGCAAATAGATAATATCTCAAAGGAGCTGTCAGTATCTTCTGAAGAAACTCTGTCCATGGCCATCGTTGATGATAGTGATCTGTCATTGAAAAGACTAGAAGATCTGAAAACTCAGTTGCTTGCTCTAGAAAAAGAGAAGGTTTGATAGTTTGGCATTTGGTAGTCTGACTTGATTTCTTGTTTCTTGATTATTGTTGTTCTATCATCAAAGTTGACTTTACTTGTTTATATTAATATGTGGTGTTATAAGAATGAAAGTGAGAGGACAAGTTTGAAAATCTTAATATTGGAAGCATGAACCTGAAAATAGTTTGGATGTTGAAGTTATTGAATGTTATTTTTGAGGGATTAGTCAACTTTAACAATGCATAATGATTTCAATGACACCTATGTCATTCGAGATTATTTCTTTATTAATGAATGCCATCAACTCATATGCAGAGTAACCGTCTGAAGCAGGTGCTTGACCATTTGAATACACTCAATTCACTGTGCTTGGTTCTTGGTTTGGATTTTAAACTCACTGTCAGCGAAATTCATCCCACACTGGATGATTCTTCTAGTGTAAGAAGCATTAGCGTGCAAACAATTGAGAGATTGTCTATCGCAATCAGGAGACTGAAAGACCTCAAGATACAAAGGGTGCAAAAGGTCTGTTATTCTTAGTCTTGACCTATGTGCAATGTGCAAAATGGTTGTTCGTTTCCTGTTGAATGTGTATGTTTTCACAGCTTCAAGATCTTGCTGCAACCATGGTGGAGCTCTGGTGTTTGATGGATACACCAGTTGAGGAACAACAAAGGTTCCAGAATGTCACATGCAACATAGCTGCTTCAGTAAATGAAATAACTCAGCCTAACACTCTCTCCCTGGATTTCCTAGAATATGTATGAATTCAGACTTCCTCTAAAGTCAGTATCCCTGTCAGTGTGCATGTTCCATTGGTTTGAACTACAAAGCTTTCTAGGTGGTTCATAATTGCATTTTTTGCTTGCAGGCTGAAGCAGAAGTGTTAAGGCTGCAACAGATGAAATCAAGCAAAATTAAGGAGGTTCTCTTCAAAAAGAGGTTGCAGCTAGAGGAAATATGCAGGGGTGCTCACATGGTCGTGGAAGATCATAACTCAATAGAATTTTCCATTGAGACGATAGAATCTGGTAACATTCTTGGAGTATGTTTTACGTATTCTGAAGTGCAAAACAGATTTTAACATTCGTGGGTCTTTGACTCCCAAGGAAAAGACAGCCTTACATTTAAATCCTTTACTGCTATCGCTATATGCTTGTTTAGTTTCTTCTCATTTTCTTTCTATGGTTGTTACTAAACTAGTTTTACTCTTTACTATTGATGGATATCATATTATTTTCTGTCAGTAATATTAATTGCAATCTTTCAGGGGCAATTGATCCTTCTTATCTACTAGAGCAAATTGAGGTTCAGATTTCTAAGATTAAAGAGGAAGCTTTTAGTCGGAAAGAAATACTTGAAAAGGTTGAGAAGTGGCTTGTTGCTTGTGAAGAGGAGCGCTGGCTGGAAGAGTATAACAGGGTTGGACATTATCTTTATATTTATATTGAAATTTCCTTCTGGGTTCTTTTACTAAAACCTTTGTTTACAGGATGATAATCGTTATAATGCTGGAAGAGGTGCACATCTTATTCTGAAGCGTGCTGAGAAAGCTCGAGGTCTTGTTAACAAAATTCATGGTATACTATCCTTTCTCTGAGTAGCTTTAAATCTAAAGATTATCAACAGTATCATGATCCTTTAGGTGTTTGAGAAGTCTAATCATGTCAATTCGTTACCCTTTTTTTTGGCGTTTTGTAATACAAATTTTAATATCTACATTGAAGTTGTATCCCTGAGATTAGCTCTGTCTAGAATGCAAAGATTACTATTAGGATCTTGTGGGATCTTTTCTGCAGAAATAAAGCATAATTTATTACACTGTTATGGTAAAGTAGATTTTGTTACCAATTCACATCTTTGTAGATACTTGGAACTGTGATATTTACTCTTTACCTGTTGTCTAATATATTTCCATGTTCCATATCCATATGGTTGGTTTTGGAGCAGCAATGATTGAAGTATTGACGTCAAAGGCTAAAGCATGGGAGAAACAGAGAGGAGTTGAATTTTTGTATGACGGGGTAAACACCTATATCACAATTCAAATCATATTTATACAGACCAGCTGATCAGTTTGATTAGCCATCTCATTTAGGCTTTTGACCTATCATCAGCTTCAATATCTAACACTTTTCTTGCCATTAGTATGCCATGTTGAATTGTGATTCTCGGTCTTTTATTCTTTTTGGTTTTTATCCAGGTTAGCCTTCTTTCTATGCTTGATCAATATCGCATCTTAAAGGAGGAGAAGGAACAAGAGCGTCTAAGACAGAGGGTATACAATCTCTTATTGCTAAACAATGCCTTTGCATCATTTTTGAGTTACGTGCCTAAAAAAGGGTTCTTTAGTGTTGATAGAGCTTATATATTCTCTATTCCAGGACCAGAAGAAGCTCCAAGGACAGTTGATGGTAGAGAAGGAAGCACTTTTTGGATCAAAACCAAGTCCAACAAAAAGTAGTAGGAAGATTTTTGGGACTTCAGCTGGTGGTGGTTCAAGTAATAAGAGATTTTCTGTTGGGGGAATGATGCTTCAAAATTCTTATCCAGAAAAAGCAGTCCACACTTCTCACTTTTCTGACAAGAGTAACACTTCAAAGCTGCATGTTTTGCAAAACTTTCAGCCTCATGGAGGTACAATCTTATCTTCAGGTACTTTCGTCAAAACTTGTTCCCAATTTACTACTACTCCTTTGCCTATCTCAATTGATACTACCAGTATTCCTTGACACTCTTTGAGACTTATGAGACGTTTTGTGAAATTGGTTTGTAGCTATTGTGCAATCAGCAAGTAGTTTTATGTTAACCTTTGACACATTCTCCATCTCCTATTTCAATATATATTTACAGGAGTCTGTCTGTCTAGCTATGTCTCTTTGTTTTTGTCATTGCTGTAGGTAAGAGACACATTTCTGGAGTCCAATCAAAGAAGCCTTCCTCTTATGGATCAGATCAACGTCAAACTGAACTTAGATCGATAAGAAAGCCCCTTTCCCCTCTATATTCTTCATTTTCATCCAATGCCAACTATGCTAATCTTCAAGACGAGAAGAATAGAAACCAAGAATTAGTGGACACACTTCCCAGCAACAAGGCTGACATGGTAACGCCAAATAAGAGGATTCCTGCTTTTGACGGGAATGAGACCCCAAAATGTATGCCGATTCCAATGCCATTGACTCCTTCAACAGTATCCAGTACCATGCACATGGCCATGACCCCTGCTACACCTTGTGTTCCTCCTGGTAATGGAGGCGTAGAATATTCTTTTGAAGAGAGAAGAGCTGGCTTTATCCTTCCAAAGTCTCAATGTGACATTCAAGGTCAATATTAGTCATATGAACTACTGGAATTGAATATTTGGAACATTTTGTTCTAGCCTTCTGATGGTATATTCTGAGTGTTCGTGCTTTTCAGTGGTAAAGGCTATTGTTTTTTGCTGGATTCCATGAAGCTAAACTTCAGTTTCTCACCGGCCATTAATTTTAGGCTTGGATTAAGGGTTAATCTGTAGCTCTTCTCAATTAGATAGTCACCTGTATAAAAACTGCATTCATCCCCTTGCTTGCTTCCTGATATAGATAGTCTACTTGACATGTGTGATTCAGCATGACAAGATGTGGAACTTTCGCAGTTTGAAAGAGAAACCAACATCCCTCTGTTAGAATGGCAACATTTTACATTCATGTTTTCGTAACTTTTGACCGGTAACCACATGCTTTGAATTGTACACTTTAAGTAGCCTTTGATTGTCTATAACTAGATTGAGGCATTCTTCTTGTCTGATCACCATAGCACAAGCGAGACCCCAATTCTAGTTTGAAACCTTTAAGGTGTATTATAGTTTTTTTCTTTTTGGCTCTATAGAAAGACAAGCAGGATAATATGAAACTAGTTTTGTTCATTTTTTGAGGATAAAATAAAGCTGGACAACAGGGTATGTTCATGCAAATAGAATAAAGTATTTATAACTGGAGTCAGGACTAGGGACGCTTAAAATGTTGGTCAGGATCCTTCGCTTATATTAGGTTATTAGTCTAAACATTAGATAGGATCACAGGACTGTAGTCTAAAGATAAGATGACTAATTAAACTTCGGACACATATCTCAAGTCAAGGTTAAGCTTAACCACCTTAGGATTGTTAATTTTGTTCTCAAAGTCAAGCTAAAGGTTCCTTAGATTTGAAGTTAGGTTTTTGGTGATAATGGCAGCTCTAAATCTAATAATATAAACAACGTGTCCACTTTAACAGAGCATCCAAAATATATACATTTTATTACAAAAGTAAAAGTGTTCTTGCATATCACCCAAGGTATCAAAAAAGAAATTTTTTTTTGGTTTTAACGATAATATTTGTATAACTTACTCTAGTCTAATTTAAGAGAGGAAGCCAACAGAGAATCCCATCGAAGGAAGCCATTTGAAATGACAGCTACAATTAAGTGGTAATTATATGATGGGAGACAAAGATTGAATCCTTGACTTCCCACTCTCATCAAGATTTTAAAATTTTGGTGATGACCAACGTCCCAAGAGACTGTCGTACCCCAGTATTAAATGCTAAGTAAAATTCTGTAATATATTTAAAATCACAGGCTAATGTAGTCAGAAGACTTTCGTGCAAAATAGAGTGGATTAATCTTGCATGTCAGTAAAAAATCTTATTAATGCTTCCAATAAAACTATGGACTCTAACACTTTAGTACGTACTCGTACTTGTAAAGACATTGGAAAACGAAATAGAGCTACTAAAGTCCACTGTTTGGATGAGAGTGTTTTTTAAAAACTAATTTTTTAAATATAATAAAAATTTTTAAAAAGTACTTTAAAACGTAATTTAAAAATTAGTTTAAATTTTTTAAAATTTTAAAAAATATTTTAAAATATATTTTAAAAACTCTTCTACTCTTAAATATTTCAAAATATTTTCTGAAAATATCCCAAAATATAATCTAAAAATTCTGCTACAGCAAGATTTTTCAAAAATATCCCCAAAAACAGTTAATCCAAACGGATTATTTTTTTGGTTTGGCTTGCTCCATAAAAAAAAACCGTGAACAATCAATTTCTTATTCTGTGGAATAAAGCATAAATTATTACTGGTAGTTTTCTCAAAAAAAAAAAAAGCTTAAATTATGGGAGCCAAAGATTATATATAAGAAAGTGACGTTTGCGTGGGGATCGCGCTGTCAGACGCTTCTTTAAGGATGGGTCCATAGACGGGTACTTTCCAGTTTGGAGTTTGACTAAGGATCAAAACCAGTACATGGTTAAATTAATTAATTCAGCGTGAATCAATAATAGTTGCAAGTACTGAGCAGTTGGCCCCCACCGGAAACTGGGCTTCGAATGAAGTGTGATTCTTGAATACCGGAAACCACCGTGCTTTGGCTCGTACCCACAAAAAAGAGATTAAATTTCTCTTTGGACGGTAGGGTAGATTAGTGAATCAAACATCACTTCCTTATAGTGAAAAAAATTCAAAAAAAATATCATAACATTCTTTTGATCTAATTGAGTCTGTTTATCTACTAGTCCCTTATACAATCTCTTTAGCTTTCCTCTATATAGAATGAGATAGATTAGATTATAAAATATTATCTTTATAACAAAAAGAAAAAAAAAATTCTTAAATACGAAGCATTTGGCTTACAAGATAAAGAATGGCTTCCCATTGCAGTTTTTTTATTGAAAACAATCTTATGCTTTTTCGATATATTTCTCTGTTACTATTTTACTTTATATACATTAAATCGTTACAGTATTTTTTTTAATAAAAACTCTAAATAATAACAACGAAACAATGAAAAGGCAGTAGCACGTAATATAATTACAAACAAGAAAATTAGGTGTTTGACCTATCCCATTCATTCGCCATTGAATGAACTCCTTTGGGGCCGAATCTCAGACTTCGTCATTATTTTATTTTAGGTACATCAAATTGTTATAATATATATATATATATATTAAAAATAAACTCTAAACAATAGCAATGAATGAAATTGGTACGTAATATAAGCCTTGTTTGGAAACCAAGTTTTTTGTCAAGTTTGTCTGCTGCAAATTTGTTAAAAACTTTAACTACAGTAACTTTAAAAAATTTTTCAAAGTTTTTAAACTATACACTTCAAAATATTAAAAAAAAAACACACTTCAAAAATTTTTTAAAAATTTATACAGTAAATTACAGTAAAATTCTAAATAAACACCCAAAAATTCATCTTCCAAGTCGAGCGATAATTATAAACAAGAAAAAGAGTGTTTGACCTGTCCCTTTCACGCCCCATCGAACGAACTCCCTTGGGGGGCCGCGCCTCAGACTTCAGCGGGATGCAGGAAACTCTGTGTGTATGTATAAAGTAGAATAAACTGCTAAACACACACATTTGCAGGTGCACCCGAAATTGCTTTCCATAGATTTTTGTTGGGGCTGGGGTGTGGTAGAAGTCCCATTGCAGCTGCATGGATACCACGTGGGACAAATTTGCTTTCCAAAAATGAAAAATATTTCCACAATGCCATTACATTTACATCTACTAACTAGGTTGTAATTTGCAATTTTTTCCCCTTTCCACAGGATTGTAACTGCAATCCCTCAATTCAAAAATAAAAGGTCATATTTTTAGTAAAAAACAAAAAAAGAAGAAGAAAGAATAGGTGTTAAGGAAATTTTGAAAACAATAATGAGAGAAAAAAAGATATATGTAATGTTTACTTGGTCGTTTATTGAAATTTTAAAAAGAAGAGCAAATAAAACGGTGAGTGAAAAATTTTCTTGGAATGGGATAATAATTGGACTCTTTCGATATTAATCAATAAAGCCCATTGATAACTACTAATTAGAATTGTTTTTGATATTTTTTTCAAGCCATTTAAATGAGCCATAACTACACTACTTAAATTACCCAATACTAGTCTTGTTAGTTGGATTGTCATTGTTTTCTTTTTAAAATTTGACGTTTTTCAAACGAATCATATAATTGTACGATCTCATCTAAAAAAAAATCTTATTAAACGCACCCATTATACTGTAGTTGTGATTGAAATGAAGAACATATTTTTCAATCATCATTTTATCTGCGTAACACATGTTGAATCATTATAATACATTTTTCTTTGAAAACCTAAAAAATAACAATCCAAAGGGGCTAGCTTGGCTTCTCAAATTAGTGAAAAAACCTCTCATAAAAGGGCATTGCAACAAGTTTGGTACATGTACACTCTGGAAAAGACAAAAAGCAGGTCAGCGGTGAGGAAAAAGGTTGACCACTGTAACCACCCCACTATAGGTCCCCACAAACACATATTACTTTATAGCTCTATATAGAAAATGATCAGATTAAATTTTCAAAAGACACTACTACTTTACCTTTATTTTTTTTTAAATTCACAAATCCCATTAAATTAATCTCAATTAAATTACTTAATCACCCCTTAAAAATATCATTTCAACATTTAAATTTCATTTTTCTCACCCGGACTTGAACTTTCTTCTTAATCAAATTTCATTTTTTCGGTTTTAGCGATTAAGCTATTTATTATTATTATTATTATTATCTTTGTGACAACTTTTCCCTTTCCTAGTAATTTCATGCCCTTATAATCCTCTTTTCATTTTCCAATTTTTTCGACTGCATATGCATGCTGAGTAAAACCCACAAAAATTTTTACAGTTTTCTACTGAAGCATCACTCTTTCTAGTTTCTCCTGAAAACCAAGAAAAACCGGTTTACTCACCTGAAATCCGGTTTTTTAGCCTGAAAACTGTTGCTTTTGGGCTGAGAATCGGATTTTCCTCTTTTTTCCCATTTGATTGTCTTTATCACTCACTTGGGTCACTGAAAGGTGGATTTTTTTGAACATATCTTGGGCAGAGCAGTTCCTTAAGACAGTAGTGTAAGCAGAAGTTAACTGTCTCTTTTTTTTTTTCTCATTTTCTTTTTCTTCTATTCCCCTCTGTTAATACATTTTTCTTTATCAGGAAAGTTTCAGGCTGTGGTTGTTCTTTTTTTCTTTTTCAATGGTTGATCATTTTTTTTTATCATGCTGTCTGAAGTTGGTAGTATAAAATGCTGCTCCGGAATTATGCTATAAATGGAAAGTTGTGAAAGAGTGGTTGCTATTTAGGTGGATAAGTCGGCTGCTTTTTTCATTTCTTGTGGCATCCTCGAGTGGTTAAACTTTGATCTTTGAAAATATGATGTATTGAGTATTATCTTAATGCAAAGTTTCCAATGAGTTTTGGCTACATTTATTTTCTTGGTTTTCACTTATTGTCCTGTTTTTCGAATCTGTTATGTGATTGTGTTGGTGGACAGTGGTGGTTAGTCCTGTTTGTTTCCCTGTCTTGGTTCTGTTTGCTTTTGTCCTGTCCCAAAGCTCTTGTTGTTTGTCCATCTTTTTTGAAACTTCACTGCTGGAGAACAAACTATTGAGATCTTTTATGGAGAATAACCTTTTTAAGGTTACACTGTGTAATGAAGATCTTTGATGCATGTCTCTAACTAGGTGCTTTCTTGATTCTGGGAGTTAGCAGGAATCTGAGCATATACTATTGTAGGCGCAACAATCTCGGCAAATCATGGAATCTAGGGAAGGAATGAATACGGGGGTGACAGTTATAGCTCCTGAGGCTCCGTCAAGCTATCATGTGGCACCTAGGACTGAAAATTCAACCCCAATTGCAGTAACACCACCAGCACTTCCATCCCCGGCTAGTGCAGCCTTGTTTGGTACCTCTGAGAAGAAAAAGAGAGGCAGACCAAGGAAGTACAGTGCTGATGGGCCAAATTCCAGGCCTCTGTCCCCAATGCCAATATCATCTTCTGCTCCAGCTGTAGCTGGCAACTTCTTGGCTGACAAAGCATCTGCTGGTGGGAGGCCGTACACTTCAGAGAAAAAGCACAAGCCTAAAGTTGAAAACTTAGGTAATGAATATTTTTCAAACCAGATCCTACACGCTTATCTACTAACTAGCAAAATAGAACCAAAGTTTAAATGAAAAAAATTGTTGGAAAAATTGAATTCAAAAGATGTTGCCAGTGTAAATTTCTGATTTGGCTTTACTTCGATGTTTTAGATTGGTAGCAAAAGTTGATTTTATGTTGTCTGTTAGCGCTTGTAACTGAACATCATGATGTACCAAATCATGAGATGCAGATTGTGGTAGGATGGAGAAACTTATCCGAGTGCAGTCAAGATTGTGAGAGGTTTTTTTTTTTTTTTTGAATTACTGAATGAATGTTTTCAGATGTTGCCAGTCCTGTGAAGGAAATGCAACAACTATGAATATTAAAATCTGGTGCTGAAGACTGACAGCTTGTGTTGACTCAGTGATAGTTGTTGTTGTGTTTCTTTGCCATCTAGAGGTCAAAATCTGAGCAAGTTGGGAACAATCTGGCTTCTTCGGCTTTATTACCTTGATAGTTACTCTGCATGCACTGATTCTTTTAAGAAGGAAAAGTTACTGAGGATTCTTTTAAGGCATTAGAATTTACCTGGGTATTCCTTATGCACTGGTATTTACAATTCCCTCAGTGATGAATTATTACCATGTCTTGGTGAAAAATCCTCCTCAGTGATCCTTAGAAAAGGATGAAACGTATTGTTTGATTAAGAGGGCAACTTGTGGAAATTAGTGTCCTTCCAAATGCTGAATTCAATGCTTTTATATTATAGATGAATTCAATGCGCTGGTCTTTCATTCCAGGAATGCTGAGTGAACAAAAGAAGAAAATGCTGGGACGATTAAGTGTCTGTGTCTAATTCTTAGTGTCTCATTATTAGTATTCTCAATACTGCATTTTTTAAAACTTAGCAATCAGACAAAAGATGCTGAATTTGCAAGTTTTCTTCTTATTTTCTGTGACTCTGTGCTGTGAGAGTTAATGTTATTTGCACTTTGATGTTTAGATCATGGTTAAGTTTGGAATATACAAATCTCAACACGGCTTCTAGTTCTTGTCTTTGTTTGACTTTGGTTAAATTGATATGTACTCCCAAACATACTAGTTTCTGCTGTCTGAGAACTTCAATCTACATGCCTCGTTGTTTATTCTCGATCTGCTTGATGGTTGGCATGAAATTTGTTTCATACTTTTTCCAAATCAGTTTGAGTAGATTAATTATCAATGTAATTGCAATTTTGTATTCACATTTTAACTGTTTGAGTTGTCTTGTAGGCGAATGGGTTGCATGTTCAACTGGTGGAAGCTTTTTGCCCCACATGATCACTGTTAATGCTGGGGAGGTACGTTTGATCAGAAATGGAATGAGTTTCTTAGTTGAAACACAAGCTTTTGAAATTTTCCTCATTTTGCTTGTAGAGGACGGTACTTGCCTCTGAAATTCAAAATTGTGCTCATTGAGCCCCTAAATTCAAGTTTTTAAAAGAATTCTCCTATCAGCTTTTATCCTTTTGCCCATAAAATAATTGCAAACAGAATCTGAAGGTTTTCACACACTTCCCTTCCCATACATGCTGATTTCTAATAAAGCAGATATAAATGGTACTGCAACGAATTAATTAAAGGTTCTCTTGTCAGAGGTGAATACAAGAAAGACAGATAGCATCATTACCATTAACCCTTCCTTCATGATCAAATTATGATTCTGATGTTTGAGGACTGCAATTGTCATAAGAAGAACAACTTAAGCTTTTAAAAGACTGTGCGGGGATCCTTGTCTGTGTCTATTCAAGATATACAGTCTGGTATCCCTGAATGGGAAGGTTGAAAATAATATATACAGGCAATAGCCTGAATCCGTTCTGTATGCATGACAATGAGGCACCATGCACCTAATTCATGGGGGCATGAGGCAAGAGAGTTGGAGGCCACTCAAGAATTTAGATATCATTTCACACACTCAATTAAATGTTTTCGTTTATATCCTTGTAGAAATTAGACTTTGCTTCCCCAAGATATTACAAATACTTTCATATTCCCTTGGATTCTTAAATTTTCACTTATACCCTTATAAATATTAGACTTTACCCTTAAAGCTCTTTACGAGATTGTAATGGTGCCCTTGAGTCCATATCTGAGCATATATCTTTACTAGTCTTGCTCCTTCAATTCTTAACCTCTTGTCTTGGCCAATGGTGCCTTAGGGGTTTTCATGTGGCTTGTCAGGTAGTACCCTGCATACAATTGTGTACCAACACATAGAATGTAGTCAATGCAAGTAATTTCCCTCTGTTGATACAATGTAGTTTATCCTTAGAAGAAAATCTTTAGGCTTCTATGGGGTACTGTTTCGGGGAAACTTTTTCCAGACATACCTTATTAGCGAGGACCGTTTGATGGCAAGCACCTGCAATCCAACAGCTGGGGAGCAATTTATCTGATACACTACCCCCTGCTATTGCATGGACTGTCAGTCATTGCCCCTCGACAAAAGGGATGCCGTGGGTAAAATTTCCCACCATTTGACGCTCTCACCTAGGACCTTACTTCAAATGTGGTAGAACCAAATAATTGTAAGATTGGAATGCAAAAGTAACCAAGCTTTTCAGTTTTGTTTACAACATGACATTGGAGCTAAAATTACCTTGGTAATAGAGTACTGCACAGTTGCTGTTTGCTTCAAGACCAATAAGACTTGGATTTGACAACTATCTTAATAAGAGAAACTTCTTACATAGGGAGTCCTCGGTGGGAACTCTCCATATCCTCTGTCCATGTGTCTAAATTCATTGGGCAGGTGCTTATTATTTGTAACATTTTCATGTTACTGATAGCTGCCACTTGCCCATAGTCAGAAATGTGAAGTCCCTAGGTAAGAATTGTCCCCTTTGTTAAAAAAAAAAGGTTTAAAATTAAAAATTAAAAAGAAAAAAAAATGTAATAATTGTCCCCTTGTTGATGCCAAAAATTGACTCAACCCAATGTAATGTCGTTCGACTTATCTCCAACTTGAAAGCCAACCCAATGTAATGTCATTCGACCTATCTCCAACTTGAATAGGACCTCTGGATGGGGCATTATCCCCCGGAGAATCTCGGATACTTAAATTAGTAAGCATTTTGGAAAGAGAGAAAATTCTAGAGAGAGAAGCTCTCAAACTAAAGTCATTGAATGAATAAAAAGTGATTGGATGAGAATGAATTGCTAACCTCCTTTGTATAGAGAAATGGGCTTGAGCTATGTCTTGGAATCTGGATATTGATTTGGACTATGGCACAAGTATTTTCAAGAATCAAGCTTTGATGAAATTATCTTGGGCTGGAACTTTGTCATTTGATGAAATTTTCAAGGCGCCATGCTTGTGGCACGTAGACTCGATCTAGGCGCAACTCTGTAGGAATTTATTAAAAAAAAAATCTTACTCCAGGACGACTGACCGAGTCATCTTCAAAACTGATTGGGAATTAATGAGGAAGCAGTTCTAAAGTGGGAATATTATTACATTGGATTACAATCAATGGAGAACACAAATATCAATGAGTGATTCCTAGAATCTAATCTACTATATTACCTAAGGAAAGTTCATATTTTGCTGCGAACAAGGAGTTATATACATACAAAACTTTTACTTGTTATCCTTGACCTAGTCTGGATCCAAGGCTGGGGGGTGACTGTTAGATCCAAAATTATTCACCTACTAGATTAAGGTCAAATAACAAGGTTTCACCTCATAATAAATTATTTCATTTGGCTCGGGCCTAGGTCCAAATTAATATCCAGGTCTGAAGACATTAGTCATGCCCACTAAGGCCCAACAGAATTCTCAATTTTTTTTTTTTGTCTCTCTAGGTTACCATTTGATTTTCATTCAATCAGTTAGGAGCTTTCTCCCTTTAAAATTTTCTCTCTCTAAAGCCTTTTATTGGAGCATGCCCCTACCTAGATCCAAATTAATATGGCCCAAGGCAGTTTTCTCGATTAGTATTTCAAAAAAATTATGATTTTGAGAGTTTCTTTCATTAGAAGTTGCTCACTAAAAACTGATATGAGAGCTTGCCCAAGGGATAAAGCTTCTCCCCATTTTATAGGTCATATCCATGCAGGGGATAAAGCCTGCCTTTAATATTCAAGCTGGAGATAGGGCGTACTTCTGTGCTGACAATTTGCACTAATCCTCTGCTAACTTTCATGTAAATGCCCCCTATCAGGAATCTGCCCAACCCTATGGGAGACTGAAGTCTTGATAATGTAACAGGAAGGTTGTATAATCGGTCACTTAATAAAAATTTGAAGATTTAGGGGCCCCAACTCAAATATAGTGAATAAAAAATATGCCTCTAGAAAGTGGTAAATGAAGGAACTGCGAGTAATATGTAATTGTTAAAGCTTCCCATTGATTTCAAATTGTCAGTAATTAATGCTGTACAGTTATGATTTTATTTGCAGTTTTAGAGTTGACCGTTTGAGCAGGAACTTAAGTTCCTTGCCAATATCACCCTACTTGTTTACTGAATAGAATATTAATTAGCATATCGTTTAAATCCTAGCACAGGACTCTTGTTAGATGAATGCTAAGAGATTAGTGAAGATGATGAAAATGTCATCTGATACTCTAATCTGTTGCGTCTTGCTGTTAAACATTGTCCTCTTTTATAAATTTGTGTAAGATATCGACAATTGTCTGTAGAGTTTTCTAGAGTGCTTCATTTTAAATAGGTATTGTTTGTTTAGGACCGAGAAGGCCATGGTCTAGTGGCTAAGGTTGAGGCCCCAAGAATTAGATGTCCTGGGTTCTAATCCTCTTGCCACCTTCCCGCTTCTTAAATCCCATCCCTCCCCTGCTAGAAAAAAAAGACCCCCATCCCTCCCCTGCTAGAAAAAAAATAAAAAAAGGTATTGTCGGTCTAGAGTGTTCTGGTCACAAGTTCAATCTCCATGTTATGCAAATGCAACTCCAAATATGATGATTGTACTTCAGTCTCCCAAAGATTTGTAAGAAAGTGTGTGGCCATTGAAGTTTGGCAATTGCATCATAAATCTGCTTTAAGCTTCACCAATATACTCTGTTTTAAGTTTCACCAATGTATTTTTCTTCAGCGGTTCTCTAGGTGATTTGAAGATTGGGGTTTCCCTTTAGCATTAATAGATCTAGTAACATGTTGGATATTGTTGAGGGTAATTATTTCTTTTCTAGCATGCTTTCCTTGAAAATAAAAAGGATAAGAATCCATATATCATCAGAAAAGATGAATGTCAATCTAAGGCTTGCTAAAAGATTTACCATAAAGTTTGCCTCATGAAATCCCTCTCCAACCGCAACATAAAGATGAAATAGCTGCAAAACTGTGTATACTGAAAAGAAATCCATTTAGTTGTTTGCGCTGATGTACAGGATGTTTCAAAGAAGATCATCTCATTCTGTCAAAATGGGCCCCGTGCTATTTGTGTAATTTCTGCTGTTGGTTTGATTTCAAATGTTACTCTTAGGCAGCCAAATTCTTCTGGGGGTACTCTAACTTATGAGGTATGTCATCTTTTCATAAGTAACAGTATGATGAATTTGATAATTGAAGTTCTTACTTTTGCTGCATTTTGCACAGCTGTTCAATTGTGGAGAAATGTTTCTTCTTAATTCTGCTTCATATTTCTATTTCAATATGCTGTAGCATGCCTACAGATGGATATATTAGTGACTTATCCAACTTCGTGCTGCTACCATTTGTTATTGAGAGAACGAACTGATTTAGTTCTTTGTTAGTAGTGAGCTTTCTCGGCACTTCTTCTGGGAAGTCTGTCAATGATTCAGGAACTTGTTGGGATGATAGTTCTGTTATACCAAACTAGTCTGTCTTTCCATTCTGACCGATTGAGGCATGGAACAAAGTCCTTGTTTTTGCAGTTGTTCTCATACCTTTGGTAGTTTTAAGTATAGGATGCTCCAAGAAGTGGAGCTCGGGCTATCGGGAATGAGCTGTCCAGAAGCTTGAAGAAGATGCTTGAACGTTTTTTGAGTCTTGTGGACTTAGTATTGTTGCATCGTGAGAGTTGTTAATCTTTAGGATAGTGGAGCTCAGGAACAATTCTAATACGGCTTCACCTCATGATTTTGAATGTTCCAACCGTAGACAATTAAAGCCACTTGCACATGCACTATGTTATAATCTTAATTTAGATATATTCAAAAACCTCTTCTCTTCGCCTGGTCTGTTTTTGTAGGGCCGATTTGAAATTCTTTCTTTATCTGGATCCTTCACCCCTACAGAATTAGGGGGTTCTCGAGTTGCCCAAACTGGTGGTATGAGCATTTCTTTGGCAAGTCCCGATGGTCGTGTTGTGGGTGGCACACTTGCCGGACTGCTGGTTGCAGCCAGTCCGGTACAGGTATCTATTTTGCTCTTCTTTCAAAAAATCATGTTCCTTAAATTCAGCATGTTTTCATCTCTTTCTAGCTTGCTTACCCTTTTCACTTTTCTCACCTTCCAACTGCTACTTTTTTGGCGTGTAATGATGTTTTCGTCATGAATTGAAGAATGATTTATCGCAGCGATGGTCAATAATTCCCTCTCTTTTACCAATAAAACTGTACCAGGTTGTCATTGGCAGTTTCCTACCAAGCAACCACAATGAACTGAAGCCGAAGAAGCATAAATACGAGCACAAATCGCTTGCTGCTGCAGGATCTGCTGTCGCTGCTCCTCATAGTCGTACTAATAACATGCTTGTTGAGCACAGGATCTCTACCGTACAAGGCCTGAACAATGTCATAGCTGATAATCAAGGCATGGTTGCATCCTCAGCCCTCCAAACAGCTAATTGGGCAAATATTTCTTCCATGGAAGACTCAAGAAAGTCCAATACTGACATCAACATTTCCTTGCAAGGGCAGTAATTTTCATGTCCCCATGGAGTTCCACATCTTGAAGGTTTATGTGTTCTGAATCCCAGCCTGGGCAGGAATTAATCAGCTTTAGTCAACGCAGGATTAATTAACTCATAGTTATGTTAACGTTAATTAGTAAGAAATCCCTAATAACTGACTGATGCTATCTGGGAGCTTTGTCACCTAGTTGTAGGAAGTCTGGTACTAATGTTCTTATTCTATTTGTTGCGAGCGCCTTAATCACTGTGTTTATGCACTAGTAGCGTTCAAGCTCATTAATGCTCAATTTATCTGCTTTCCACTTATAATCATCTCAAAATTGATTTTCAATTTGGGCTTCCTTCAACGTAGTAGTTTCGTACGTTTAATCCCTATTTTTATTTTTAGAAGGTTTTTGTGAAATAATTGTGCAAGTACGATTGGCGAATGCTCTTCTTTTAAGCATTTGAAATACGATTTTCACCCCTTTTGAATTAGTGGGGCAAAAAAACAAAAAGATTTTTCTAACAGGTATCCTTACGGTCATCTAATTTACCATATATATACACCTATACTAACAATTATTATCTTCTCTTATATTTATATACTTTTCCTATTTAATCTTGCCTACTCTTCTTTGTATTTATTTATTTATTTTAATTAATTTTATATTTTCAAAAATAATACGTGTGAAATATATCTTAACGGGTGCCTTACAAATCGAAAAAAAAAAAAGAATTTGGAAATCATTTCAACATGAAATAGCAGTTTAGTTAGGCGTCAGGTTTAGGAAGATGGAGATTTTGGTGGGCCTGATGGGAGATTTGATTTGGACACAAATGGGGTAGGGAATAGTAGTGTGATTTGAGAAGCAAATGACAAAATAATCTTGAACATATGATAGTATATTTATGAAATTTGACTAACTCAAGCTTTTGTCAGCAAGGTGAGCAAAACTATAAAGCTTTGTTAAGCGTGTCGGATTTATTAAATGATAACCATGCCGAACCAGTTCCTTTGTTTAGCATTTTCCGGTCCCTAAGGCAACTCCAAGCTTCGGATAATAGACTGTTTGTTAACTATGAATATGAACTGCCGTTGCTGGTGGTGAAAAAAACTAATTAAAGTCATCAGCTTGCTGACGAAGTCCAGACAAGTACCACAAGCTTTAGTATGAACAAATTGGTGGGGTCTTAAGAAATATCATCTTAATGGCGTAGAAAGAACTTCTGATTATAATAATATGTTCATTAGTGTATAATGATGTATGAAGACTAGGCCTCCCTAAGATTAGCTCTTTAGACTGGCTAATGATTGGTTGGTGCTCCCAAGTCATTTCATACTAGTGTTTAGTTGGAAGTAACCTAACCACTCAATAATATAGTTGGGATGGTTAATTTAATTTGAGGGACGCAAAAGTTTACTTCGTGGGACTTTGGTTAAAAAAAGTAAATCGGCTAAAATGTAAAAAAGTTCAGGGGTAAAAAAACATCGACGGCCGTTAAAGTATTCCTTGTATCTATGTTTGACCATCAAACTATTTTTCATTTCAATTCAGCCACTCAACTGACTAATCAATATATTTGACTATATGTGGTCATTTCATCAGATTTTGCTTTTAATCTACAAAATAAACTGAACGTGTGCAACTCATGTATCAAAAATCCAAAGGCAAATATGTCCTTTGAAATTTTCAATCCGAACCTAAAAAATCCAGCAGCCACTACGCTATTCCGCTCGTACACTTTTGGCCGCTCAAATATTTTTTGTTTCAATATAATCACTGAACTCTTAAATCAGTATACTAGTGGTCATTCCATCAAATATTTATGTTAATGCCATTGAGCTCCATGTGCATTTCATGTACCAAAAAACGAGGACAATTCGGTAAGGTCAATTTTTTAGGTTTTTTTTCCCATCGAGAGGTTTATATTTTAATTAAAAACTATAATAGTTGCTTTAATATATTCTAATTTATAAATTTTGACAAAAAAATTTAAATTATATGCTGAAGCTCTTGCGAATTATTTCCAAGAACCTTGAAATTAAATGAAAATAATAGATCTAATGACAAAATTTTAATGAAAGCTTGCTAATTTAATATTTTGGCAAATTGAGTGGCCAATTTGAATGAAAGATCACTAAAAATATATTGTTTGTATAGTTTCATGGCTATTTAGGATTTTTGTCTCATCTATTTGGAAGAATTTACCCATGATCTTTGGCGTGTGCAATGCACATGCAACTTATTCCGTTAGGATTAATACTAAATTTGGATAAAATGGCAACTAATATGCATATTTGTAAGTTGAGTGACCATTTTGAGTCAAAAAGTAATTGGGTGGTTAAATGTGTACGATTAAAACAATTTAGTGGCACGGTCAATGAACATATTTGCCCTTAAGTTTTTATACGTAATTTGCACGTGTTCAGTTTATTTTGTATTATTTGTAGATTAAGAGCAAAATCCGACGAAATGGGTACGGTGTACCGATTAGTTAGTTGACTGGCTAAATTGAGGCGAAAAATAGTTTGATCGAAAATAGTTTGATGGCAAAAAATAGACACAGGAAATAGTTTAATGGCCGTCGAGATTTGTTGCCCAAAGTTTAGGGTCTAAATTGGCTAAAACAAAATTTTAGAAACTATATTTGTTTTGTGAAAAAAGTTGTAAGACTTAAATAATCCCTTTTCCCAAGTAGAAAAGTCTCTTAGCAATGTGTACACTAATACTAGTTCCCATTGTTCATTTGAGGATTTTAATTTTAATTACGCGGAAAATAGTTACCTAAAGTGCATAAAACGAGGGTTAATGCAAGAGTATATTCTTTCTACCTATGGCTTCCCTCAAGACGAGTAGTAATTATTCCCAAGCATCTTGTCCGCCGGCTCTCTCCTTTATTTTTAACCTACAATAAACTAAATAAAAAACCTTTCACCAAGTGAGTATATTCTTATTTTAGTTGGCACCAAACCCAAAAAAAAAAAAAAAAAAAGCAACCGTGCGTTAGTATTGAGAATACCGAAAGCATCCAAACAGCCAATAATTTTTCTAGGATCTAAAAGTTTGTTTCTTTCACTGTCACCTCCCACTTCTATAATCTTCAACACGGCTATATATTTCAATCCCTGAAAATGGTGTTAGTTGGCCTAGCTCCCTCCACATGAACTTCTGCAACTAGCTATCGAAACCAATTTGATCTCGGCCCCAAAAAAAAAAAAAAAGAAGAGATATTGAGAAATTTCTACATTTAATGGAGCAGATGAAAATTGTTAGAGGGGCTGCACCAATAGTTCTTCTCTTGTATCTAATAATCCGAGAATACTTCTTCTTCTCTTCTAAATTTTCCTCATCAATTCCCCAGCATGAGCAACATCATGAAATTTCTTTTGTTTCCAAAATTTTCGTCTCTGGAAAGCCTAGTTATTTAGTAGCATTTTTCACTTTTAACATGATTGTCGTAGCTCTCCTGGTGAGAGTTTCTGCACAGTTTTCTAGCTTGTCTTCATCATCATCTCCAGAAGTTTCAATCTTGTCGTTTATCGATTTTTTGGATGAAGGTCTTAAGAGCACGAAAGATGAAGAGGATGGTGAATACCACGGTGATTTTCTGCCGCGAATAGTGCACGTTGAATACAAAGAAGAGAAGTTCGAAGTTGATCATGATCAAAGTTATGATAATGATTACTGCTATAACAAGGACGAGATTATTATAAGCAACACAGCTCAGGATCATCAGAGCCACGGCAGAGACGATGAGGAGGAGGAACAGAAGGATCAGATTTTGACGAGGTATGGTTACTATGACTATGATGAAGAAATGAGTGAAGATGATAGTTATAGCGAATTAGATGATGATAATTTCAACAAGAGGATTGAAGAATTCATAGATGAGAAATACAAGAAATGGAGAGAGGAGTTGCAGAATGAAAAGCTGATCTATGTGGATAGCATCGTCTGCTAATGTATTACAGTACTATATATATATATATATATATATGTTGCAGAAACAGGCAGCTCCAGATAAAGCATGCACACATCTGCAGTCTAATTTCTTGTACATATTTGGTTAGACTTTTTTTATATACTTCTTTTCTTTTCTTTTTTTTTTTTTGTAATTTTTAGTGTTTGTAAGCCCTACGCTCCCAAGAAATCCATCCCGGATTATGCTTTTCCCATTTTTTTCTTCTTTTTTTTTTTGGTTAGAGAGTTTATTTTCTATTTGTCTTCCCCCATGTATGCATGTAATATGATCATTTCATGAACTGTTCTGCATCTCTCTAGTACTGCTATATGGTTTTTTTAGATCTGACTAATTTGATATCAGAAAATATGCTTGCCAAATTTCTTCAGGGCTGAGGAGGACATCAACTTGAGTTCCCATTGTATTGGGAAAAAGAAATTAAATACATTATAATTAAAGTTCAGGAGCCAAGTTTTCCAACTTTTCATTCAGTCAGTAATTAAATTCTTTTGTGGGCACTGAACTGTGACTATGGAGAAAAACTACTATTTTATTCATTTTTAAAAAGAATAAAATAATTAATTTTTACTTTTTTTAAGCTCAAACTCGAGCTTGACTCGACTCGAATTTCAGGTCAAGTTCGAGTTCGAGCTTTACATTAAGAACTCGTTGAAATCGAGCTTGATAAAATTAAGTTGAAAATTCGACTTGATTAGATCAAAATTCAACTCAACTTAACTCGTTTGTAGTCCTAATAATGACCTACTAAGTTGAAGGACTCATAAAACCTAGGCTTTGTTTGGATTGAATTTTGTACAGAAAAATTACTGCAGCGATTTAATATATATAAGGTAAAAAGTTGATTGAAAAATGTATCCACGGAAAACAAACGTAACATGCAATCCAAACACACCCTAAAGTTTCTATCAACCAGACAGGTTTAAGAGAAAAAGAGAGAAAAAGAAAAAGAAATCTAAAGTTTCTTTAACTTGTTAATCTTGGCTCAAAGTTAAGTCGTTTCAAATTTCTTGAGGCAACCCGATCGCCACTTATCTGTAGTATTTTGAAGTATGATTTCTTTGAGAAAAAAAAATTCTTGATACGTATTAATAATTACATAAAATTATCTGAGCTGAAGCAGATATTTGCATGACGAATGCTCCACGCAAGATAAGATGTATAATTATTCTACAATATGAAGAAGAAATGCCAATGCCAATTTCAAAGGCTAATCAGCTAATGCTTTAACCTTTAAGTTGTAGTATTTTTTTTTTTTTTAACCTTGTTTCCCGTTTCCCAATCCTAGTCAAGTCGAAAGTAACTAGGAACCACTACTCTTAGAGTAGTTGGCCATCAAGATAGCCTTAAATCTCTATTTGGGTGTAGGTCAAGGGATCGAATCTCTTAATCTACATTTTAATATTCAGCATTTCCTGAATCCTTTGATCTACATTCTAATATTCAGAATTTTCTGGAATGCTCCGCCAGTGAATGCGTAGATATCCGTTTGAATCGATATTAGTTTAGTCCCTGCCATGGTACCCTTTGACCCCTTTGGGTCTCCCTCCCCTAAGATAGAATAGGAATACGTGTAGTATAAAATAAAGAAAAAGAGGAACTGGGTCTTTCATCACCCATGACGCAGCCATTGTTGCATCATCGCATGACATTCACATCTTCATTTCAACCCATCTTTCAGCTGGAGTTAAATTAAATATGTTATCACTTGTAATATTTTTTTCTTTGTTTACGTAAAATAATTACATAAAATCTTGCTATGTCGACAAGAAGATCTAGACTGATACTACAAGTCTAAAACAAGCACATGCATATGCTGTGTGCAAAAAGGGAAATTATCATCCTTTGGGCCTTTTCCACGAGAAAAGAGGTAATCGAGGTAGGGCGCTCCTGCTCGAACATGGCTGCCATGGAAGACTTTGTTTATTTGGATGATGGGATAGAGTTTAGTTTCTAAGAAAAACTTCGCTCATTCAGATAGCTTTTTCATCAGCTTTTTCTGCAACTTCTACTTTTATTATGTATTGTTGAAAGAATATATAGATATGTCCGTCTATGTATGAATCTTTTCTGTTCAAAAACTCATGCAATAGTAGAGGTAAATCTTGATGATTATATGTTAGAAACCTTTTCGGGTTGAAGAGGCCTTGGATCCATCAATAGAAGTGCCAAGGGCAATAGTTTGGACCAAATGTGTCAAACGTTTTGTTTATGTATATGTGTTTTTACCATGAAGAGGTACCGATATGTCACCTTCAAAATCCAGAAAACTGTAAATGAGGTCGGTTTTCGCAGGGAATAATGTATACGTATGGACAGAAGTAACCTTTTGGCATCTATAAGAAACTCAATAAATAAATGTTTGGATTTGGAAGGAAGGCTTTGTCTTGATTCTTTTGAAGTGGCGAAGCCAAAGAATAAAGAACTACTATATGTATCAAATGGGATTTGATCTTCTTATGAATATATGTTTTCATGTTTATAAACAACAAAAACAATAAATTTATGTTTAGTACGATTTTAATCCAGACCTTTTCCTTGATTAATCACATATTCCAATGCCAACCACTCTCTCTCTCTCTCTCTTTTTTTTTTTGGTTCTCTTATCATTAGATATCAAGAGTTCTATTCTATGATTCATCATCGAGGCGGTGCCTTCATTTCTCATTGCTCTCATTTTAGTTTTGATTTCTTTAATGAGAGTTCTTCAGGAAGACTCAAGCCAGTACTACTCCTGTTTCTGAAGTTTTGAAAGTCATCTTTGTCATATACGAGTCTACGACAGACACAAAATTCCAAGAAAGGAAAGACTGATGAACTGCAAAAGTCTGTATATTAAAAGAGTGTGAAATGCGTCTTACAAAATGATTTACAAACTTCCAAGTAACTGCATCTTGAGGTATGGACAACGGTCGCTGTTGAATTTCATTTTCTTGGAATCACTTTCAGTGATGTCCAGAGAGTAATATATCAATACAAGCATTTACAATTTATTAGTTTTTCTTTTAATTAGTTGTCTAGTGAGAATTAGAAAGCAACCAAAATGTTAAGATAACAAATCTCTCTCCATACACTTGCGTCTTTTTTCATGTGTTTCTTTTTGCACTCGACTTAATGCAGTATTTTAATGGTGACTTCAACTTCTAGTTAGCAGATTGTACTTGTAGCCTGTAATAGTGTAAAGCACTGTTTAATTTAACTGGATTTAGAGCGTGGATTGTTTAGGAATTTGCTCCCTCCCGAATAAGGTTTGGATTTTTGGGTTGAGTTTCAAGAACAGGACGCTCGAGTTTCAAGTTTAAAAGGTGGAAACAAGCCAAAATATTTGCTCATGTTTGGCTCTGTGTCCATACCAACAAAGATTCCATCATTTATTTATTTTTTGGGATGACAAGGAAACCCTCCAGCAGAACCAATGATGGTCCTATTGATGCCGCACAAAATAGAAACCAACTCTTGCAGAGTCAAACACCATCACGTAATTTCGCATATGTAATCACCAATGTCCAACTTTAACCTTAGCATGATGCAAGAACTCATGCATCTGTCTATTTTATGGACGACAACCCAAGTTGGCAAGGAAAGGTCGCTTTCTCTCAAAAAGTTCGTGTAATTGAATCTCACGATCAATGTGTAACTTATATTCTGTTTGAATCTCAGTTAGCAAAAAAAGACCACTTTCTCACAAAAAATCGCGTAATTGAATCGCACTATCGACGTGTGACCTATATTGTGTTTGAATCTCATTATCGATGTAAGCATTGTATTAGTGAATTATCCGTAAGAAAAAATCCATACAAACTTTTTTCTTAAAAAGAATCTATTTTATGGTCTAGTTCAAAGTGAAGTGGAATCAAGTGGCCAGTATCCAACCTAACCTACGAGGACTACAAATATTTCGATTACCTCTTCAATATGAGAAAATTACCATGCCCATCTTCTGAAAAATTCTGATTATGGATTTGAGCTAATGACTTGGTAAAAATAATGTTTGCCGTCTTCAAGATGTCTTGGGTCACATCCACATAGCAAGAAGACAATATAACAATACAATGGCCCTCTTAATGTACATAAGTTTCCCTGCTGCTATACAGTATTTGGTTCCCAAAACAGGGTACAAATACAAGGTGGCTGCGCAGAATTAAATTTGAAAAGATAAAATTCGCCTAAATCTGGCTGTGAAATACATCAATCAGGGCAGTCATGAGCAGAGAGCTTTATCTTGCATCTCCAGGTCCCAACCGAAAGATCTGCACATAAAGCCCACGATAAAGAACAGTAATCAGCAGTTCGATGGCCTTACAGTCACGCCAAAACATTAGTCTTCAATCATAGAGATAATCCAGACCAAGAACCTGTAAAGAACCATACATAAAACTAATTAGCAGTGACTGCAGAGAAGAGGATGACAGTTCATGTTTAGTTCTCAACTTACAAGATAATGAATTTAACAGGCTAGACCTTTAATAGTTGTGTGTGAAAAAGCAACAAATTAAGAACTAAGAAACTCCGACATTACGCTTTCAGAGAAAAACTAGTGGACCATAAAAACACAGTATCACATACATAGGATAGGCTTGCAAGCTGACTCCTTAATAATGCTCATCTTCCACAATGCTCCAAATCATCCTAAAAGTGACAGAGAACAAGGAGAAAATGAATGTTAAATCATACTTTACCATGTGCTACACAATACATAGTGGCAGTGTGACTCGTAATGCATACCAGAATATTGAACATGCCATAAGGACGATAAGATATCCCAGCTTATACAATCGTATCTTTTTCTCCCAGGGAAGCTGATTGAAGATCTCGGTTACATCTACCAAGTGGCGACGTTCAGTGTACCTAATCATGTGTTAACATCAGCCATCTGCACAAACTGTCACATGCCAAATTGAAAAAAACAATAGGGAAGATAGAGGGAGGCCTAGCTTGCAAATTGGACACACTGTTCACTCTCAATATTTTAAAAAGGATCATAATCTTCCATCATTTATTCATAGGAAATCAATACTTAACAATCAAGAGAAGGTGCGCATTTCATGCAAATTGACGCAGATTATTATACGAGTTGAATGCCAAAACAAGAATATGAAACTGTCAAGTCAGAACAAAGACAGTTTTACTTCTATCAGAGCAAGGCACAATTTCTATATGATCTCTAAGAGACATCTTCCGCCCCTGCAAATTCTTCCTATTTCTTTAATCTAATAACTGTTAAGCAGCAGAAGGAAAATCATCCCAACCCCATAGTAGTTTCTTCTTCTTCCTCCGTTTGGATTAGCTGTTTTTGGGGATGATTTTGAATAACTTTGCTGTAGCAGAGTTTTAGAATATATTTTGAAATATTTTTAGAAAATATTTGAGATATGTAAGAGTAGAAAAGTTTCTAGAATATATTTTAAGATATTTTTTAAAATTTTAAAAAAATTTAAACTAATTTTTAGATTAACTTTTAAAGTACTTTTTAAAAATTTTTATTGTATTTGAAAAACTAATTTTTGAAAAAACACCCCAAAAACTATCCTGTTACATGATGAACCCACAAACTTTGTGGTTAAACAGTAGTGCTGCAGTAAATGGTAATTTTGTACTCATTCTGCTTAGACAAAACATTAGTAGACTAGAGATAAAATTAACAAAATCCCCTTCTCCTTGAGTTCCTACCAAGAGCGTCCTAACGTGTGGCTTATTTGCTAATTTTGCTCAAGGATTGCATATCCAAATACGTTGAAAAAGAAACTATTTGCTGAAAGTATTAACCATGGATCAGCCCATTTTTACTCGGCATGATGTTTCAAGTACTCTTTGCAAGATGACTCTTTCCCTCTCCAGGAATTGACCAGTTAGATTGATCACTAGATTCACAATCTAACGTCCTTTTGGATTGCGATAACAAGGACTTTCAGAATGCTATGTTGTACAGCCCATGCCAAAAATGTAAATAATTTACATATGTCACATACCAACTTAACAAGCAAAAACTCAATGCACTCAAACTGTTGAGATAAAATGCATTGTTAGAGTCAATTACTTCTCATGAGAAACTCAGATGCATAATTACACCATTAGATCAAGCACCAACAATGTCTCCTATGTTAAGCCACAAAAACAAGTATATTCTGACAAAGGCAAGATTAGTCCATGAGGATTAAAGCATAGGAATACTAAAAAAATACACTACACAATGAAGCAAATACAATAAGCTTTGTCCTCTGCCACTAAACTTTTTTGTCCAGAATCAATGGGAATCAAATTAATCCAAATCAAGAAATCTAATTTCAACCTTCAACTACCAAACCATGGTCCGACAAATTCAGTGACCAATTAATTTCAACTTTGAATTGACAATGCTAACAAGATTCACACAAATCCAAGTCTTGAATCCAGTCAATTGTGCTGGTTTTGATAATAAGCTTGCATGCATTAAACTGCAGTAGTCTCATCAATATGACAATTTTATGAAATAATTACCTCATCAACATAAATTGCTCATTATAAGACACCCTTAATGAAGATATCATGTATTCCCCAACTGAAAAACTTAAGAGTGTTAATTTTTTCACACTGAACTTATATTCTTCTCTGCCTTCTAGAGGTAAAAACTTACAATTTAAAGTCGTAATACAAGTATGGAAGACATAGCAGAAACATCATCCAGTGTCCTGTCACAAGATGGAGGAAAACACAGCACTCCCTGAGTGATAAACTCTGGCAAAACAACGTTGTTTATCTTAGATGCTGAATCAAATGGGTTTATGTAATCAAACTCAAGGTCTGCCAAGCACATGAGCTGCAGTAAACAAGTTCATTTGTAAGATTCTTCTAAAACCAAATAACAATGAACTAATCTATATATAGTGAGCATATGGGGAGGAAGAACATAGAAACCCTGTCAAAAGATAGCAAGGCATATAATACCATAGGAGCATATTATCAACCAGATTTTATGTTAAAACCTGTATGCCTAGAAGAGTTGTCCATATAGTTGATGTCAGCCGAGCTTGTGTTGTAAATGTAACCTTAGTAATCACTGTTACACTACTAGTCTTTCAAATCAGTGGGAGTCCATAAAAAATGCTTTAAAAGCGGAAACAACAGAGCACACTTGTTGATATCTCCCCCTCACACTCCACTCAACCCAGAAGCACAATTATTATACACCTAGTAAATTCAAGTTCTAACCATGCAGAGACAGCTTCTGAGTTCAATACAAGCATGTGCATATCCATTGACAATAAAGAAGAAACGATGACCAGCATTACATAATACAGCTCACATACTTAGCTCCTTACAAAGCTCTAAAGCCTCTCTGCAAACACAATGTACAGACAGCACTCTTCCAACTGACTCACCTTGAATAGTCTTAGGAGCAAGTTGCTCCAACAGATGACAAGAACTCTCAAGACACAGACTTAATAATCTCCATCGCCTCAATTCCTCATTCATCGCTTAGGTAGCCAAGAATTAAATATTCCCATCACACAAAATCATTCCGTCATTTAATACCCCTTTTGTTGGCTAACATACTAATAGCTAACCATTAAACATGTTCCAGTCATCTGCATTAATCATTTGTCAATTCTGGAACAGTTCAAAATCCAAGAACACGTCCATTTTATAAATTTCCAGCTCTAATTGATCATGTTTATGGTAAAAAAATAAGCTCCATACCGAAGGGGCCAACTTAATGCACAAGGCTGCTATGTTAAAAATCAAATCTTTAACATCCCAAATCAAAACAACTAGAGATTATCATATGCATAATGCATGGTCAATAACCCCTTTTATTTTCTTATTCTGCTAATTTCAAAAAGAATTATCCAAGTTTAACTGCATAATTCTACAACCTAGGACGTCCCAGGTAAGAGTGCAGCAACCCATTCTAGAAATCAAATTATTGCATCCTATTCATAATGACCTCAAAGGGAATCTTAAATTGTAAAAAATACAAAAGAAATGCAAGAAAAAAATATTTCTGAGCTTATAATTTACCTGATAGAGGATAATACCAAGAAGAGCAATTAGGATGAAAAAGGATAACAACCAAGCAATCAGATCACCCATGCTTTAGTTACTATCCTCAGGCTTTTTTTTTTTCTCCTATTGAATTTTCTATCTATTTCTCTCTTTTCCTCTTCAAACAAGCTGTAGAACTTTGAGTACTTCACAACTCCACTTCTTTTCAGTTCCAACTTGACAGGGCTTAGATTCGGGGGTTTCAAAGTTTAATATTTTGGGGGATTTACCGCTTTTAGTCCCCAGGTTTTTGTTTCAGTTCCCGATTAGTCCTCATGTTTTGGTTTTCAAAACAGGCCGTGGCAACTATGCAATTGGGTAAAATCGATGAACACCCTAAGTTGGAATGAAATTGAGCTAAACTTTTGGGATGTTTCATAAAATTTTACTCTTCATATACTACGAGACAAGAAGTGACTGATGAAGATTCTATATTCATTATCTTTATATAAAAACTTTGATTACTACTTGCTGTATTAGATTTTATAAAAATTGAGAAATATGATCATGGTGTAGTTTATTTTTAACACAATAGCAACAATACATTGCTATTGATACAAGAAAAGTTAAAATTCTAATTAGAGTTTTGATAGAAGAAAACAACTTATGGGAATCAAAATCAATGATTTGAACCCATTTCCCACAAAGTTAAATGCCAATATTTATTTGCTCTTGTTATTTTCTTATTATTCTCCTCTTTATAATTTCTATCCTTTATAACAAATACATCAAATTCACTATGACAAAATTACAAAGGTTAAGTTGCAATTATACTGGCTCTCCATAGTTCGTTTCATATGGAAGAGCTAATTTCTTCTTCTAGTGAGATATAATTATATTTTACCTTTCCTTTTGTACTATTGATAAAGATAAATTTCAAAATTAGAGGGCGTTTGAATTGGATTTTTTGAAGAGTTTTGTAGAAAAATTAATAAAATACTTTTTTTTTGAGATGTCATATATGTGAAATAAATAGTGGTGGAAAATGTTAAAAAGAATAATCTCACAAAAACCCAAAAACTTTTTCCAAACAAGACAATTATATGAGTATTACGGACAAAAACACTAGGGATGACAAAGGGGCGAGATGGGGGCAGGTGGCGGGGGTATCCTCGCCCCGCCTTGCTTCTTCCCGAGGATAATAAAAATTTGTTATATAATTTTATTATAGTAAAATTTTAGCAAATAATCAAGTACTAAAATATCAATACATTATAAAGTTATTATCCATTGTAATTTTACAATTGAAACTCATAAAAATAATCAAACAAAAGTTATTTGAATACAATCTAATATGACTAAACAAATACAACTAAAGTAGTTAAGTTTTTACTTTTGATACAAATACAAATACAAAATCATTATTGTATTTTTGAGAAAAAAGTGTTATTGTGCCAAGTATAATTAGATATTTAGTATAAATATATTGGTAAATTTATTATAATTAATTAATAATTTCTACTAGTAGACATATATAATTATTAGTATAATTGATAATATCAATTATATTACATATACTAATATACAATATATAGTATATATAACTAATAATATCATAATTATAAATTTGTAAGTAATTAAGTTAATATTATATATATTTGTATACTTATTAATTTTTTTTTAAAGGGTGGCGGGGCGGTGAATGAGGCAAAGGTATAGTCCCCCGCCGCCCTGCCTCGTTTCTAAACAAAGGAAAAAATTCCACCCCGCCCCGACTTTTGTCCCATTAATTTCTTTGGATACCCGTCTCACTTGCCATCCCTAAATGACACTTGCAGAACATGAAATTTGAGTGGAGGTCAACGTAATTTAAAGAACTAGAGGGGAGACGATCGAGAATTACATCAATCCTATAATAATCCTGTTCTACCCAGGGGTTGTGTCAAAAGGCCGAAACGACCTCGTTTCATTTTTTCCAATTCGAATTTTCTTTACATCTTTGTCTTGAGGAAAAAGAAAAGAAAAGAAAAGAAAAGAAAATCCATACTAGATTCTATATAAACAGTAGCAGCAAAACAGCAGAAAAGGGGAGGAACAACTTGGATTAAGTGATTCAATCGTTCATATATTTCTCTGAAATTCCCAGCTTTTTTCTTTTCATATCTTGGATTCGACGATGCCGATTCAGCAAGCAAACTGGTCTCCGTACGACAACAATGGAGGGTACTACTTCTCCAGTCCACCCAATCTGACAATCTTCCCAAATTTGGCGAATTTACAAGAGTAATTGTGATTATCTGACGATGAATTTGGGTATATGTGCAGGACTTGTGTGGCGATTGCAGGTGCAGATTACTGTGTGATTGCGGCCGATACTCGAATGTCTACTGGCTACAATATTCTTACTCGCGATTATTCCAAAATCATTCAGCTGTAATCCTTTTTAGTTGATTTATTCTTTTGATATATGCTTTTCACTTGATTTAATTGCTCGGTTCTTATATTTCCAGAACGATGTATATGATGAAAGTTGGCATTATCAATCTTACCATTCTTAATCTGCAATCAAGTTGATTTTTTTTTTGTTATTATATTTTTTGTTTTATTTTTTAAATTCTTTTTTTGTGGGGGTTCTTTTTGTGGGGGTGGGGGGAGGGAAGAAGCAGGGAAGGGTGCAATGAGGGAAAGAATCCAAACCCTGTTCAACGGGACTTTTAACAACTAACCTATTGTCCAATTTTAATCAAGTTGTCATCTTTGCTTATTGAGGGGGAAGAAAAAAGAATTTGCTTCAAGTTTTTGAATTGTGTAAATCTTGCTTCTACATTTTAGAGAAGGAAAACCTGGTAGCTTCACTGGAAGGGGAAAAAAATTCTTGTAGTTCACATACAACACTAGATGTCACAAACCACAATTTAAAACATGGGTTATGACCCACGTAAGCAAGTTCATTGGAGAAAGGGTCAGTTGGTTTTAGAGTGATTTATTGTACGACTTGAAATTTGAAAATGGGTAGTGTTTGCTACATGACAAATGTGCCTAGTGCAAATAATTGGGGTTGATTGATGTTGAACAAGAGTGCTGTGAATAGCGGAAGTAGAAAAGGTGTACTATCTTTAGCTTTATTTTAGTCTAATTAATCCTCTCTGTGATTTGATCTGTGCAGATGTCAGGGCCAACATTTGTTTACATGCCTACAATCTTAAGTCATTCCTCCCAATAGCATGGGAAAAGTCCCCTTTTCATATATTGCAACTTCTGCTGTTTCTTTAGTTTCTACGCAAGTCTCTGTTTGTTTGTGATATGTTATCAAGCTTCAATCTTTATAGGCTGTTTAAGTTTTCCTTGGCGACAAGGCTCAGTTATTTTCTTCTTTTTTATTTTCTTTGATGATCTTGTAGAGCGGACAAATCTGTGATGGCTTCCTCAGGTTTTCAGGCTGATGTGAGGGCTTTACAAAAGGTTCTGGAAGCTAGGCACTTGGTGAGTTCTTAAAAGTCTACTCTTAAAGTCAGACAGCTTGTTTTGGACCCAGAGATATGCATGGAAGTTTTACCTCAGAATAAAAAGAAACAAAAAGAAAAACAAAAGAACTCTCTTTTTGGGACTCTGGGAATATTCCCCCTTGTGATCTATTGTGGTTGGTACCACGAGTATCAAAATTTTCCCTCTTCTCAAACAGTAAGATGCTTCTTGTTTCAACTGAATGAGACAAACATGGGGAAATGCAGAGGACAGTATTTACTATGTGAGCTCTTTTGAGCTTCCTGTCCAATTTTTCTTGTGCTGCTTGGTCTTTTAAAGGGAAATGAATTGCAAGTGAATGCAAGGTTATGTAATTCAGGACTAATATTTTATTATGTTGGTCTGAAAATGTAGGTATATCAACATCAGCATAACAAACAGATGAGCTGCCCTGCTATGGCCCAGCTGCTTTCAAATACCCTCTATTACAAGCGTTTCTTCCCTTATTATTCTTTCAACGTTCTAGGTGGTCTTGACAGTGAAGGTAAGACTTCAAAAGTTTGCATGAGATGTGACTTTGTTCCAAGTTTCTTTTTTTTTTTCCCTTCTTTTTCTTTTTTAATTTTTACATCATTCTGTTGGTCTTTTTGAAAAGGCAAGGGTTGCGTCTTTACATATGATGCTGTTGGATCTTATGAAAGGGTTGGATATAGTTCCCAAGGTTCTGGTTCCACACTCATTATGCCCTTTTTGGACAATCAACTGAAATCTCCAAGTCCACTGCTATTACCTGCTAAGGTCTGCACCTCCATACTAGTTACATCAGACTCATGCCTAGTAATAAATTTCCAAAACTAATGCTGCTTGATATATGCAGGATGCTGTTACACCACTTTCAGAATCAGAAGCTGTAGACTTGGTGAAAACATGTTTTGCTTCAGCAACAGAAAGGGATATCTACACTGTGAGTTTGATTTCTAATTTTTTTTTCTCTTCTTTCTGTGAAAAAGAGAATGTAAAAGTCAATGGTAGAAGTTCAATAATTTAGAAATCCCAAGATTCTTCTAGGAGGACCCTGAGCTGAAAAATTTTGCTCCAGTGGCATTGAATCCTTACTGGAACCAGCATCTGATAGAATAGGAGAGATAGTAAACCCACCTGGTGAGAGCTTCCGTGGTTTATTCATCCATATATGTGTGTCTGCTTTCATAACAGGCCAATGTAAAAGTGAATTGGTTACATAATCCACTGAGTTCTGGAATTGTGTAGAAATAGTTCAATGATGACCCAGATTCTGGGTATTATTGTTCTATTTGACCCGCATCACTATGTATAGAAAAGAACAATCTCAAGATTCTTTATGAATTTTGTCCTTTCAAAATTTGCCTCCATAAACTTACATTTGAATTTGGTTTATTTGGGGGGAGGCTGATGGTAGTAATCTTATGATTTCATTCTTTAGCCTTCGTTCCACTTGTGGTCATAGCTCTGGATATGATTACCAAGAATTCCAGAATTTCATTCTTACTAGAGGCATCTATATAGTGATCTAACTCCACTGCAACTCTTGTTGAAGCTAGGTGCAGTTTCATTAGTGTAACTATAATTTGTGAATTTCTCTGAATAACTGTGAATGGTTTGCAGTTTTTTCTGCTCATCTGAAACTTTATTTGTTAAACAGGGCGACAAGCTGGAAATCCTTGTGTTAAATGCTGAAGGCATTCGTCGTGAATACATGGAGCTGAGAAAAGATTGACTTTCTTCACCATGTTGCAGTTTCTGTTTTCAATATCCTCCAACTTGGACGCTCAGGGTATATTAAGCTGGTAATTGATTGGACAGAATCTGGTTTTTGCATGGAGTGTAATCGCATATGGGCTTTCTGACCATACAATTTGAATATTTTCTTTATGAGGGAATGCTGCGATCATGACTTCCAATCAACATCTTCTCATAACCATTCTGTTGAAATGGTCCCCTGTTTTCCTTTTAATCTTCTTTTGTTGTACTTGAAATTATTTACTGCAAAGCTACTGCATTTGGGTGCTAATGATATATTTTTCAACCAAGAAAACCATTATGTGGCAAGTTAAATTGCAGTTCTCATACTCGATAGCAACTAGTATTATTGTTGAGAATGCATGTAGCCCATCAAGGAACTATTCTGTTTTCATTGCAGTTGCGTGTGATAAAATTACCTCACCTCAAGGAACTATTCTATTTTCTCCAAGAAGCTACAGGACCTGGATTTTTCTTCTAAAAGGCTAAAAGGTAAACTAAACTTAATCAAGCTACAGCAAGTGAAAGGCACAGTACAGAAAGAATTTCAGGTCTGATAGATGAAGTTGATGGTCATCTTGTAGCATTAGAGGCTGAATATTTCTCTTTCTGCTGTGTAGTTCCTCAAGCGCTGACTTCTGATGCCCATCCTTTCTTCTCTAATTTCAACCTCAAGGCCCTGTTTCAATAGTCAACAATAGATCTTTAGTTTCTTTGGGGGCCCGGCAGGGGGGTGGGGGTGGAGGAGAGCAATGCGTCATAAAGATGCATGAATACAGATAAGCTTACGGTAATGAGAGGCTCATACCTTAATTCTTTTTCGATTCACATCAAAGTCAAAATTTCCCAAACGAGATGCTGATCTATACTGAACAAGAGATTTCTTGCCCGGTGGGAACCAAAATTCGACATCATCCACAAACTGGCAACAGAGAATATGCATAAATTCTTGATCTTTAGGATTTTGCGGTTTTGGTTTGGCAGGAGGGTAGAGTGTAAGAAATCAGTAGTGTAAATTATTGCAGAGAACACGTACCCCCATGATAGGGCTTTCATATTCCACGCGCACATAATCATCTTTCTGCTCCACTATTCTTGGAGTGAAGTTGTCAGGTTTTGTTGATTTTATCTGCAAGATGAGTTAGCGCTGAATCAGATGATAGAAAGACTGGAATGGTAGCATCGTTGGTTCTCTTACAATCTCAAGCTTCACTTGAAGCAGTTCCCTACCACTTCAAGAAGCTCTTGCATGGCCACTTCCCTACTCACAGGGCTCTTACTTCCGCGCCCCTCTCAGGATTGTAGTTCCTACAAAGAATGACGACCCACGTTGGAAATGAGAAATGTATGGAGGAAATACTCTTCTTTCATGTCCCAATCAAATTTCCTTCTCTTTGACAAACAAGTTCATACGGTACAGACTCTCCAAAAGAACACGTGCCGTATTTGTTTTTCCAAACACCACCGACCAGAACTTTTTGACTACGAACGTCCTAAATTCTGGAGAAAGAAGAAGAAGATGTATGAACAAATGGAGATGAGAAGAAATACCAAGGCGGCGCATAGTGTGTGAGATCACTGGTATTTTCAGAGGTAGACACACAATTGTTGGTGGCTGGACAAAGTGCCAGGCTAGGAGGATTCTTCTGTACCCCCAAATAGTTTGGCTTTGTTCCGCTGCATCAGAAACATATAGAAAAGAAAACAATTTTCAGCATTTAACAATTTTATGCACGTATGGCCTGGGCTAATAAACATCATCTGTGTTGGTAAACATCAAAATAGGAGAACCTGAAGTGAAAGATGGCTCCAAGAACTGCTAATTCACTGCTTCTGAGAACTATTTCCCTGTAAAAATTGCGAGTACATTTCCATTTCTGGTCAATTTTACGAAAGATAAAGACGGGAAACAAGAATTAAGGACAATAGGGGGGGTGGGGTGGAGGAGGCTGTTCGAGGTGTATATGGTAATGGTACCTACCTGCGACCCGCTTGCTGGTTCTGCGGCTGCGGCTGCGGCTGAGGCTGAGGCTGCAGTTGCTCAGCTCTAATGATGCGGGAAGAGGAAAAAGCATATAAACGTCTACTCTGGTTTTTTTGAGTTGTGGGCACAGTGGATGCCCGGAGTCGCCATAGACGCCGCCATTAGTGCAAGCTAACGATGCTGGCTAGTTCTCGTCGTCTTTCTCTGTCTCGCTCAGGTTCTTCCTCTGGAGGATGGGGAGGTTGTTGACTTGTTTCTGATCTGGGGTGGTGGGGGACGACTCCTGGATTCCTTCCCACCTCCCATTACCAATTTTATACGCTACGTCCTGTCCTTTCTGAGTCCTATCCCGTGGGTGTGCAGCATAAACTAAGATACGTTGGACTTTCCCGTGTTTGTTGGAGGTCGGTACCCGACACCGTCCAAAAAATGTGCAACACAACGTTCATGAGTTAGAAAATTGGGGATTAGAATGCCAGAAGCAAATTAAGGCCAAAAAAGAGAAGTACTGGCGGCTGGTTTTTGCATCGGCTGATTATTGAAAGTGATTCGGAAAAAGTTGCTCAAAAAAAAAAATGAAGATTTTGAATTAAAAGCCGCAAAATTTCCCTAAGCTCAAAAGCTGCTTCGGCTGAAAAGGTTGTTTCAAAATAAACGGTAAACTTGTTATTTTCATACGGAATTTCGTTGTTTTTAGTAAAATTTTTTAAGAAAACTCATGTTGTTTGTTAAAAAAAAAAAAGTTAGGTTTTGATTAACGGGTGCTTAAATTCACATTAAGAGAAGTTTAAGGTATTAATCTTCTCAAAAGTACAAGTACAATTAATTGAAAAAAGTATCTAAATGTAAGGTGCAATAATTGTGAATATGCATATTCGTGCATTAAGTTAAATATATGTCAACTGCACTAGTTAATCCAAGAGAAAAATGCAGTTTTGGTACCTAAACTTTGACACATGCGTGGTTTTAATTCTCAAATTTTAAACAAAAACAAATTTAGTACCTAATTTTTCGACTATTAAGTACATTTAGTACTCTTGACGGATTTTTTTCAAATTATTATCAAAAAAAGTTACGTGATAGTCATATATATGTCTGGCAACTATTGTATAAAAAAATGTCAAAAAAAATGAAAAATATTCTTCTGGCGTTAAGTGTCACATAAAATATCCTTTTGACGTTAAATAGTAAGTTTAAGGACTAATAATTTTATCAAAAGAACATTTTACATTTTTTTGACAACTTTTTTATTAATAGTTACTAGACATATGCTTATCACATTAAAAAACCGTCAAGAGTACTAAATGTGCTCAAAAGTTAAAAGTTTAGCTACCAGATTTATTTTATTTCCAAAATTTGAAAATTACTACTCATCTGTCAAAGTTTGGATACTAAAACTGCATTTTTTCCCAAAATTCAATATGTCAATCAGATGAGATGAATGAATTGAGAGGTTAAAACTTAAAACACAAACAATAAGATCAAATTATGCAGTTTATGGAATTTTCTTTTCTTTACAATTATTCAACTTTTGATAATAACACGGGGAAAGAATAATTAAATTACAGTCCTTCTAGACTTTTTTAGGAAGTTTGAGAGTCCAAACATTCGTAGACTAAATAGTCTAGCAATGGTTAGTAAAAGTGCAACTGAACAATAAAAAATTATACTTTACAAAATTTTCTAATAGTATCGAGTTAATTAATTATAGTGAGTTGAGAAGTTTTTTTTCTTTTCTTTGAAGTTAATTTTTAATTGAAGTAAACGAAGTCTTAATTTATGATTAAATTTCAAGAATGGAGAAATTAAAGGTCCTAGATTAAAACCCTTCCTTCCCTTTTTCCTCTTTTTTTTTTATAAATAAAATAAAATAAAATGGTCAATTTAGTTGTGCCCTGGGAGGATTCTAGTGGAAGCTTTGAAGCTGTGCGGGCAGTGGAGCAGAAAAGGATAAAACCGTAATTTTACCAAAAGAATACAGCGGTCCATATATTACCAGGCGCGGGAAGAGAAGAAAGAGAGAAAGAAATAAGCACTGAAGATGAACTACTACTGTGGTGCCCCAACAGTGGAGTTCTACTTCTAAAAGTTCGAAAATAAAATCCATTAACTTAGAAGGAAATTACTACTGGAACGTGTTGTTTACTTTGGAAATGGCTCGAAACAAGGTAACTATCGCTCTATTATTTCCCTTGATTAGTCTTTTCTTTTCTTTTTCTTTTTTGAAAGGTTTAATTTTTATTTAGTTGTTAGTGGATTCTTCTTCCTTGCATCAGAAACCAGTGACGAATTAAGCTAGTTTTTTATTATCTTTGTAATATTAGAAAAAGTGGGTTTTCTTTTTTTCGGGTTTTCTAATTTCGTTTCGGGCAAGTTGTTTCTGCTGTAGGCATTAGTCCTTTGAGTATGCTGATTGTCTAACGCAGCTTAAGTATGCTTGATATGAATTGCATTAAGTATACTATAAAATCGACGTAGAAATTCATGGAATGGGGGTTTTGTTGGGATCTTGTTTCCTTTCTTAAACTGATTTGGTTGCAAACCATATGGATATATAGGTCAGTGCTAAGTTTGATTTCGCATTCTCCCATTCACTTCTATTAGGGTTTGATCTGTTTTTTTTTTATCCCCTCTGAAAGAGAAGATGTAGGAGGAAAATGTAAACATGAAAAAAAGTGAACAACTTTTGATTGAAAATGTGGGTGGTCAAGAAAGTGAATTTTTTAAAAAAATTCTTTTGTTGCTTAAATTGATAAAAATTTCAGGATGCCTGTACAAGAAGCAATATTGAAACTTTATTGCTAAGTCTAAACTTAGATACAATATATAGGAGTGGAATAATTCTTAGCTTAAAATTGATTTTTGATTTGGAAAATTAAGAGAAAATATGTGGAATTTTACTGATTGGTTGACACACAAAATACCAGGAGAAAGATTAAACATCAAAATTTGTAATTGCAGTTAGTTTTATAAACCAATATGTTTCATGACTTCATCATGTTGTTTATACCCTTAATCTTGATGAAAGTGAAAGGAACGGCAAATTTTCATTTGGTTATGGGTGAAAATGGTTGAGCTAAATGCTCTAGAACCATGGAATTTTTAAACTTGCGTCCCTCTCCTTGTTAGTGCATGGATATAATACCTTTTTTTTTTGGTTTAATGATTGTTAACTTTCCAAATTTTGACAGGAAGCATTGGTCTTGGTGCTTGATGTTGGTCCAACCATGCATGCTATTCTTCCACAAATTGAAAAAGTTTGTTCTATGCTAATTGAGAAGAAGGTATTTTTTTTCTTTTTTATGCTTTTCAATCTTTTCAATGTAGAAACTCTGTAGCTTGTTGTGTATAGTGTCCCTTTTCAAGAATTGCTTTTGCAGTGATACTGTTTACAACTTTGCAGCTGATTTACAGCAAAAGTGATGAAGTAGGAGTTGTATTATTTGGAACTGAAGGTATTTCGGAGCGTTCTTGTTCATCTATTATTGTCTTAGTGTTTTTAATGTGTCACCCACAATTTTTTTTTGGTTGCTTGTTTTACATGACTTTGTGCAACGTCTGATAATGAAGTTTTTGAAAGTTCATCTGTTTTTGTTCACCTGTTTGTTAAATTTGTCAAAGGCCTTGTTGGTTGATTGTGTTTAATGTTCTTCAGCTACTGAAAATGAGTTGACAAAGGAAGTTGGTGGATATGAACATATAACGGTTTTACGCCATATAAAAGTTGTTGATGGAGATCTACTTCAATCTTTACAAAACCTTCCTCGAGAAAGTGTTGATGGTGATTGTATCCTCTCATTTACTTATTAATGTTCTTTGAAATGTGCTTCACTTCTTCCATATAGCATTTCAGTATTTGAAACAGAGCATCTAGGACAATAATAAAAAATTCAACTTGGTAATGTTTTGACTAATTTTAGGGGAGAACGTGACTTCTTGAGAGAGTGACTCTTACCGGGAGCACCCATCAAAATTACTACTTTAGCTATCGAGCAGTTACTATATTAACTTCGAAGATTATTGTGTTTCTTTTCACTTACAGCCATATGGCCATGACAGTATTTTAGTAAGAGTTGTCATCTCTTGATTCCTTGCTGCCTTAACCTTTTTGATAGTTCTTGATGCTATTGTTGTTGGAATGGATATGCTGATTAAAAAGTTTGGACCAACTAACAAGGGGAAAAAACGTCTTTGTCTCATCACAAATGCACTTCATCCCATTAAAGATCCATATGAAGGAACAAAAGAAGATCAAGTGAGCACCATTGCTTCACAGATGATGGCGCAGGGCATGAAAATGGATTGTGTAATTGCTAGGCTAACACAAAATATGGAAGCAAATAAGAGAATAATGGAGGAGAATGATTTACTGCTAAGGGTGTTTTCAAATAAATCATCTTCAAAAAACAGTATATGTGGAAAGCCCGACAAAATTGTTGGGTGCACTTAGAAACTCGTAATATATCTCCTGTTACCATATACAGAGGTGACTTGGAACTGAGCCCAAAGCTGAACATCAAGGTGAGAAGAGATTGTTGCCTGACTTAACATTGCGGATAAGTTTATCCGTGATCTGTTTTCTCCTTGATGAATAATTATTTTTGTACACTTGAATTCTTTACATCTTTTATTACAGATAGTGTGATTTGGGACAGCGTTTGACAAGAATATCATTATACTTGTACCAAGAAATGAGTTAATTTTATTTCTTTCCTCCTATCATGTTGCTTTCTGTTTTCCCGCTTAATGCTTGATCACCATTAATGGCATTGTTGTGATTGGGACAAGAATGGCCACAATTCAGTGTAATTTTTTAATAAGGAATAATTTTCTGTGTTATTCCTCTGCTAGGGGCAATGCTGTTTAACAGAAATGGCAATGTGAAATTGTGGCCAGTGTGCAACTTAATGTGATGTGTCAGTCAAAAACTTTGGTATTCGATGTGTTTATACATGTAATCTTGATGTGGACGAAAATTTTCTTAGGCAAATTAATAGCATAAGTTGATTTTCCTTGCAAAAGTATCTAATGCTTGTTATGGCTACAAGACTTTGTGGATTGGGATATTATTCACCACTAACCATTTCTGTTTTGCCTTTCTGTGCAATATTTGAAAGATTTTGGTGGAATGGAAATGGAATTGTGTTCATCTTTCTTTCTTCTTTCTGTTAATCTTGCAGTTATGCTATTTTTCTTATATGTATAGTATGTGTCTCCATTTTGATGCAATATAGAGCAAATCTATAACCATTTGAGTGCTTGATATTTGGTTTGAATTCTTTTCTGGGTATTTTTGACATGTTATCCACTATTTTTTATTGGCCTTCAGGGAATGTTTTATTGCTGCTTATAATTTTGCATGCAGGTTTGGGTCTACAAAAAGACATCTGAAGAAAAGTTTCCCACTTTGAAAAGATACTCTAACAAAGCACCACCAACGGATAAATTTGCCACACATGAAGTCAAGGTTGACTATGAATATAAAAGTATTGAAGATCCTACTAGAGTTGTACCACCAGAACAGAGGATTAAAGGTTATCGGTATGGTCCTCAAGTTGTTCCTATATCATCAGCAGAGTTGGAGGCTGTGAAGTTCAAACCGGATAAGAGTGTAAAGCTTCTAGGATTTGCTAATGCTTCAAATATAATGCGGTAAGAAATTTATACATCATGCAAAAATAGCCAAATTATTTCTAGATTCTTTGAGTTAGACTTATATGGTATATTCCTAATTGAATGGATTGTATAATTGCATGTGTACATGTGCTCTCCAACCTCACGCTCTCGAAGACACTATTATATGAAAGATGTCAACATATTTATTGCTGAACCAGGCAATGCAAAAGCCATCCTTGCTGTTTCTGCTCTAGCAAGGGCAATGAAGGAAATGATGAAAGTAGCAATTGTTCGGTGTGTGTGGAGACAAGGACAGGGTAATGTCGTTGTGGGGGTCTTAACTCCTAATGTTTCAGACAATGAAAATATTGTAAGTCCTCCCCTTTAATTATATAATTTATGTTTGGTTTGTAATTCCACATTCTCCTGCTGATTTGATACTTTTCAAACTGCAGCCCGATTCATTTTACTTCAACGTTCTTCCTTTTGCTGAGGATGTTAGGGAATTCCAGTTTCCATCTTTTAGCAATTTACGTTCGTCAATGCAGCCAAACCAACAACAGCAGGAAGCAGCGGATAGATTGGTTAGAATGCTTGATCTTACACCACTTGGCAAAGAGGAAATTTTGCAGCCCGACTTCACACCAAATCCTATCCTGGAGGTAATGAATTTCGGAAGTATCCCATTAAAGACTTTGTATCCTTTACTTGTGTATGTTCTGAAGCATCTGTATGTCTGGTTATTATGTCATGCTGCCTGTGGAGTGCTATCTGTATGTGTAATTTAGTTTTTCTATCACTGTACAAAATTTTCTCCCTCACATCAGCAGAGGAAAACAAAATACAATTACCTTCTGACCATGCCCTCTCTTTGCTGGAAACAGAACTGGACATTGTGTAGCAAATAGATTTTAATTTATCAACGAAAACATGTACATTTATGGATTGTAAACTTGCATCTGTAGGATCTTGGGACTGGCAAATTAAATACCTCATCAAATACTAGATTCGTATAGATGCTATAGATGAGTGACTAAGTATAAGGAATGATGTGTGACTGGAAACATCTGAGAGATTTTTGCCAAGATGTGCTATATGGTACAGAATATTGATGTTGGACAAGTTTGGCTTGGAATGAGATCCCAAGATATGAATTACATCACCATCAGCAAAGGAATATACTTGGGAGTTAATTTCTGATACCAAGTGTTGTGCATTACTCTATTCAAATTGTTCCTGTTTGGTGGTTTTCTTTGTGTCAGTGATGTTTCCCTAATTTTCAGAGTTCGCTTGGAATTTGCAGCGGTTTTATCGTTATCTGGAATTGAAATCAAAGGACAAAGATGCAGCTGTTCCTCCACTTGATGAGACGCTCAAGAAAATAACGGAGCCTGATCCTGAAATCCTTTTCCAGAACAAGTCTGTTATTGAAGACTTCCGAAGGTGCTTTGAGCTCAAGGAGAACCCAAAGGTCTTTCATGAGTCATTATATATTCATGAATTCAATTATGCTAGCTGTTCATCTTTACAGAGTCCTCTTGATTGGTTCTGCAGCTGAAGAAATCAACTAGAAGGTTATTGAAAGAAAAACCATCTGGATCGGACGACGAAAGAGAGGTCTTAGGTAATGGTTCTGATGCCCAGCCAATGGATGCAATAGAGTACCCATCCAAAATTAAAACTGAGAAAATTGGGGATGCAAATCCTGTTCAAGACTTTGAAGCAATGATGTCTAGAAGAGATAGTCCAGAGTGGGTTAGCAAAGCTATTTTATATATGAAAGATAAAGTCTTTGAATTAGTGGAGAACTCCTGTGAAGGTGATTCATATCAGAAAGCATTGGAATGTCTAACGGCTTTGCGGAAGGGCTGTATCCTTGAACAGGTAAACTTATATTCACTCTTTGGTTGCTCTGTATCTCGAAATATACCATACTTATCCTGCAGCTTTTACTATTTAGATTTTCAACAAGAGATGTCCGATTACTTAATACTCTGATTCTCCAAGTAACCTTACAGCTTGTACTATTCTGGTTTCCAACAAAGGATGCTCAAGTGCTAAATACTTTTCTTCTATTCCTCTTGCCATCAGGCAGCTTGCATTCGTTTGATTGTTTCAAAATTTGCCTAGAACTGTATGACCAGGTCATCATTTAGCTAGGTGTTGAATTTTCACATCCAGAACAATACAACCCCCAGTAAGATAAATGTTCCTGTATACAGGTTCCATGCATCTATTGTTGTCTCTTCCCTTCAAACTCTGCCAATGTGACATAAGAATCCATTTATTTATCATTTTTTTTGGTGAATAAGGATTTGTTAATTGTTTTTTCATGGATATTTATATGCATGTCGACTGGTCCTAATATGTGCAATTTTTCTTTTGCAGGAGCCGAAACAGTTCAATGGTTTCGTACTGCATCTTTTCAAATTCTGTCAGCAAAAAGACCTTAAAAGTTTCTGCGAATATCTTGCTTCTCACGGTATCACACTAATTAGCAAGACAGAAGCTCCTGACAGGTCTAACCATCTCTGTGCACTCCTGTTTCTAATTTTCTTTCTTTAAATTCCCGAAATTGCTTATTCCCTGTTTTTATGCGCATATTCTTGCAGTGAAGTTACAGAAGATGAGGCCAAAACCTTCATTGTCAAATCCGAGCAAGGATTTTGAGTGGTTTTGCATGTTGTTGTAAAGTGGAAATAGGGAATCAAGATGGTCGTGTTCTCAATTTCTTGATACATGTAAAAAATTTGGTAGTTTGTATTCAAGACAGAAATGTTTACTTATTTCCATTTAAGACTCTTATACACATGCGCAGATGGACCTTTCTACCAGTATCAACCATACATAATTATCGAAGTATTATTGATAGCTGAACAAGGAATTGAAGTGCATCGTGGTGGAAGAATTGTTTCTCCCACCCCACTACTGTTAAATGCCAGGAGATTGTGCGAATATTTTGCTGTAGGACCAATAATTCTGAACTCACATCTCGATCTAGTAATGCAAGTCCATTTTATGAACCCTGACTGCTATACCTGTCAGATATAAAATGAATCTACTGCTCCCACCATCTTGTCCAGAATTAAAAATTTTGCCTGAAGACGGATGAATTGTGCACCTGTACCATCAGACGACACCTGTGGAGGTTTGTGCAAATTGGAGTATTTCCTGTTGACACAAATGAATCTCAATTTGTGGACGGATTTTACATCAAAAGTTTGATCAATCCTTCTAAGCTAGTCAAAATGTGTTTTGGCGTTTCTCTTGATTCAGGTGATACGAAACATATATAGAAATTAAGGTGCACCAACAAATCCATGCATTACCAGCCCCTTCAATCAATGATCGATCGTTTTTCATCCACTTGAAGCTTATTAGCTGCTACATGACTTATCAGGGACGCGATCACCATTTTGATGCATCTATGTAATACGCAGATGGTGTATTAGAACAGCGGATTTAGGGGCACAATCACATTTTCTCAAAATATTGCTTATTTTAAGATCAGAATATTATATAAAAAGAAACAGGATACAGCCATATTAGCTTCAGAGCCAAAGACATGAGTTGATTATGGATATACTGACAATTGCTCCACAAGTTGTTTCCTTTGGCAAAGATAAGAAATTTCTAGATTCAATAACGTTGTAGGATTGAGGTAAGGTGATGGTACAATCTTCAGAGTGATGCCCCAGTGTCTTCCTTCTAGCTTTTAGCATCACTATAGCCATATGTGTTCCACAATAAAATCCCAAAAATACATCTTTTCAGAACCCATTGATCATCTCGTACTCTAACAGGCTTGCTTCAGATCCCAAATTAAAACACCATTTTGCTTTAGGCTGCCTCTCCTTGCATGAGGTTCTTTTTTTTTTTTTCCCCTCTTTGTGGAAATAAAACCATTATATCAACGGACACCAGCCAATTCAACATCATACAGCAGCCACGAATTTGGCGGCACATTTTCTCCAGCTCCCTTGCTCCCATAACTGCCATAGAAACAATATGAAGCCATTTTAGTACAGTCTATTGTCTATTGAATTTCTTTAAGTAGTGTCTAATGTCTTTCAACATGCGAGCTTAATATTGGTATTAAGCTCCACACAGATATTTGAGATTCAAAATAACCAAAACATAGAAAGTGGCAGTCTAAAAACATCTGAACAGAAGGAAGCATATACCCCAATGCTGGTGGGATGATTAGTCTTCTCTTATCACCGACGTGCATGCCTGAGAATTGTGTACATGGCAATGGAGTTATAATGCTGCCAATGAAAGATGTATAGGGAAGATCAAAATATTTCCAGTTCAAGAAGAGCCTACCTTCGAGACCAATATTCCATCCCCCAATAATTGCTTCATCTCCTGTTTGTTATCATTCAACCAAATAAAATGAGTAACCCAGTTTAGTGATTTGAAAATGAAAAAAAAAGCAGTTTTCTAGAACGTTTTTATATTCTTAAAAGGTGAGGTGAACAGATGTGCTTTGTTTTATACCTAGACGAAACTTGTAGGGGGAGTTGCCAACATTAGAGTCAAATACATGTCCACTCTCCTTTAGCATGCCAGTATAATAAACTTTGACCTGCATCAACATTAACCCATTTCAACAATCAGTAACACTTTTTCATAGTGTGTTAAGAAGTTGGGATTCATGCTACTGTAATGCACTGATTAGAAAAAGAATTACCTTTTTCCCAATAGCTGCTACTTTTCCTTCTTGTTCACCCAATGCCAGCTGCTCTATAACTAATCCATTTGACAAGGTCCTTACTTGACATGATTTGGATGGTTCTCTAGACTCATTTTCAGACAAAAACGATCCACTCACGTTCAAGTTTTCTTTATTGTCAACAGTTTTGGCCTTCTTTTTCTTCTTTTTCGGTTTCTCAAGTTGATTTCCATCAGCTGCAAAGTCAAAGTTTGTGCCTCTGCAATTTTACATAACTGAACCAGTTAATTGTAGATCAGGATAAAATTAGAATACTTTCTATGAAAGAATTTTATATCTTCTTTCTCTAGGTAGAGAGAGGCTCATAGATTAGTGATACAACAACTAAAAATAAGTCATTAAAATAAATAGAAGTGTGTACAAAGATAAAGAAAAAGGAAAGAGAAAGTCCAAATTCTCACTCATCAGCAGTCTGTTTCTTATCTTCTGAAGTTGTTGCAGGCAGATCACTGACAATTTTCTCATCCTTTAGGAGATTTTCCTTCAACTGATCATCCACAAGAATTCTTTTAGAGGTAGCATCATTACTTCCATCAGACCTCTCTTTGATGCTACCCTTTTTCCTTCTTTTCTTTGAAGGTTGGTCTTTCTCAGGATGAGGCAATGAACTAGGACCATCAAGATCAATTTTCCTGCATGCGCAAAGTCACATAAGACAATTACCATCGCCAACTCCTCCTAGATCTGCCAAACAAAATACTACTCCTAATATCAATGAAGTAAGACTATATAGAGTATACATAAGACTGTTAAAGAAAAATAGTGCAAACATACAATCAACAGTGATACAACAAAAATATCTTACCTATTAATAGTTGGTTCTTGGTTAGATTCATTGGGCACAGGAAGATCTTGTTCCTTGTTATCAGTCTCAGCTACAGCTTGCATGACTTTGTCCTCTTTTAGGGACTTCTTGTGATTACTATTGCTGCCTTCAATAATTTTGTCACCATCAGCTTGTTCTTTCCTTTTTCTCTTCGACTTTTTGTTCTTTACAGGAGCAAGTTCGCTGGTATTGTTCACGTAAACAGAATGAAAATCAGATACATCTAAAAATATCATATAAGGAGCACTAATAACTTCCAGAAGTCACATAAAGATGTATACAAGTGAGATGCCCGCCCCACTTGCACTGCAAAAAGGAGTCATTGTTGAGCAAGATTGAAGACATAATGGAACCTGCTCGGTCAGAAACCTTTTGAGAAAGTTTAAAAATGTTCCCATTTTAATTTCTTAAAGAGAATCATAAAAGGCTCGATACATCCAGAATGATGACAGTGAATCCCCTCAGCTAAATTGAGGGATGAAAGTAACCTTTAGGATAGCACATCATCATGCCGAAAGTACCACAGTATTTTCTGCTCACACATTGAAATTTTCTGCTGATCCACCTCCAATCTGAAGAGTTCAATTCCTCAAACTGAAAGTGCTCCTGGTTTTAGGGGACTTTCATCTCATACACAGCAATGGTCTAATACACATGGTTTTGTTGCTTGAATACAAAAAAATGAATATCCATATGTTAAATTGTTCGATGCCTCCAATCAGAATACTACGCCTGTTGGCCATTCTTTTTTAACTTTTCATGCTACCTCTATAGCATGTCAAGAAAACAAATGATCACAAAATTATACTGAACCAAATATTTTGATCTCTTTTGCAAAGTGATCAGATAAATTAAGCCAACTTGATTAAATATGGCCCTGGTAATGCTTATTGTTCTATATTTTCTTCCTCTATATGCATTCATGTCTCCTAAAGATGGCATATGCATGCATAAATTAGGTAGACAAGATGCAGAAGGAAATAGTGCTAGAAAATGAAATCGCTTGCCTCATATCTTCTGTTTTACTTGCATGCGGACTCCCAAATGTGTCATCAACCTTTGCCAAATTTGCGTGAACTTGATGTACAGGGGAATCAATAGGGTTAACAGAATTATCTTCAAAAGTTTCTGCCTCCTGGGAGAGGCACCTGATTTCCTTTGGCTCCATCTCTTTGTCTAATTTGACTTCATCAGCAGGAAATGATGCATTACATGGTAGGGTTTTCCTGTACCCAGGAATTTTGAAAAACAATCAACAGGGGCCCAATGAATAATAGTACCTAAATTTGTACCATGGGGAACAACTTGAAAGAATTTATCCACGATACAGGTCACCGTACTGTATAGTGAGATTGAATTCTGGAGTTAACTAAGAAAGCAACATAGAAAATGAAAAAAATGAGCAAAATTAGGAAGAGTAAACTTCATACATGCATTCTAGTTTGATGGAGGTACATGAACATAACTAAGTTCACTAAAAGAGATAATGTGAGAAGTAATGCAACTAAAAGCCACCTCTTCGGTTCTTTTGGCATGGTAACAGGATCAGCTTTTTCCTTTGATTCATGACCAGAAGCACCACAATCTGCTGGCTCAGCAATTGTTTCAACTGTTACCTTGTCTTTTGCAACCATATTATTCTTAGATGCAGATATAAGGTGATTATCATCATCTTCACTCTCCTGAGAAGTAGTTTCGTCATCAGAATCAATTATAACAAATTTCTTCCCTTGCAGTCGTTTGCTGCCTTTCCTTTCTCTCATCTCCTTCACGTCGTCCATCTCCTTAACAACTGGATCATCAACAAATCTAAACTTCAGTAAGATTCTGGCTAATAAAATATGAAAAATATCACAGAAAGCATGCAAAAAAGAAAAGACAGATAATTGATGACAAAAGGCTGATAGAGGGAGGAAACACACAAGTCCAGATAAAGAAAATAATCAGCCATTTCTTCAATCCAACAAGGTCAAACAACTTATTTATTTGTTATACTGAAGAAGATCTGATCAGCTAAAAACACTAAACAGTGCAAACATATGCAGCGAAGATTTGTGATTTTTGTTAAACATATCAACAATCAGCTTAAGAGAAGATTTTGAGTCAATGATGCTGAACTTCTGCAGAGAAAGAATGAAATTAAAAAAGGGTTATGCTGCATATACCTCCATCAGGTGAGGGTGGTGACACCACCGGATCACTATCATCAATAAAGCTATCTTCATATTCATCCTCATCACTACGCAGACCAGATTCTTCTGTCTCAGTATTTGCAATATCCTCACCATACGACTCTCTTTTGCAAAAAATGAAGGAAATTCAGAAGTTTCAAGCATCTACCTCAAAGCAACAAAATGACAAAAAGCATGTTTCCTCAAAGGAGGGAGTGTGGTAAAGGAACATCATAATATCACCAACATTGTAATGACTATGCGACTTAAGAGCAAAGTTGAGGGAAGATAATTCAAATGATATGCCGTGCCTCTAATGCTTTTGTAGAAAGCAATGAGAACCAAAAAAGACAAAAAAAACAAACAAGAAAGGATACGTATCACTGTTCAGAGCTGGATGCTGATCATTGCTAACATAGTAACCAGTAAGGTAAACGCTTCGAGGACCAATAACAGAAAATACCACATCATCCGCCTCCTCAAATTCCAAATCCAAGTGGCATGATTCTGTCTTATCAGGCAATAATGCACATAGAAAAACAGGACTCTTGTTCCCCACATTACATTGGACTAAACTCTTTGTTAATGCTGATCCAATTCCCAGTGTGGCCTAAACAATATAACAAGAAATCCAATTAAATGACAAAAATGTAATCCTTGTACACCATACCAACATCAAAGAAAAGGAAGCGTGCAACAAAGATAATCAAATTATATGACACAAAAATCTACATAACTTTCAGTGATTCTCCTCTTTCTTCTAATAGTTTTCTCTTCTCTCTCCTTTTCTTAAATTCAATTTCAAACATGGATACTCAATAGAAAATCCATTACAGAAAAACCCAATTAATTCTTAATTATGAAATTCCGAAAAATGCGCCTAAATTTTTTTAGAGGAAGAAAAAAAGAGCACTGGAATAGCAAATACAAACTGGAAAAATACGAAAAACCAATCATTCAAATATGCATTCTTGAGAATTATTACCTGGGAAATTCGTAGCCTTCGACGTACTTTATCAAAAGAATGAGTAACGGGCTTTCCCGGTTTCACTTCAATTCCTGAAAATTTTAATCAGAAAAAGAAAAGAACAAAAAATCCAATATTGTTAGTGGGTTAAACTGGGGACGTAATAATGAGTATATCACCAATATTACAACGCAGCAACTGACCCCAGAAAGCCATTCTTGTAGAAGAAAAGTTTTGAACTATTCAGGGTTTGATCAATTTGTTTTTCAGTCTGAAATCTTCAAACCCAGGAGAAAGGAAAGTGTAACAAAGATTTGAAGGTTCTGGACCTTTGGCTTAATAGTTAATACTGCTCTTAACCCCTGGAGTATTTATAGGTCTGATACGGGCGGGAGATCTTCGACTTCTTGGGTTGCTAAGCTATTACTTAGAAGGGCTGAGTATTTTTGCGAAATAACAGAAATGCACCTAGACTTTAGAAAATTGAACAGAACCCAATAGATTTCTGTTTGTAATCAGGACCAGAAGAATTTATTTCACAAAATTAATTAATTGTTAAAGGAAAAAAGTCAGGGGAAAGAGAGAGAGAGCGATTGATGAACCCTTGTGAATTAACCGTGGGGGATTCATTTAGACTTAGAACTTACTTAAAAGTTAAAACAAATAGTGGAGTAATTATTAAATTGATTAACAATGGGACTGTTTTTCAAAAACTAGTTTTTCAAATATAATAAAAATTTTTAAAAAGTACTCTAAAAGGTAATTTAAAAATTAGTTTAAATTTTTTTAAAATTTTAAAAAATATCTCAAAATATATTCTAGAAACTCTTCTACTCTTAAATATCCCAAAATATTTTCTGAAAATATCCCAAAATATAATCTAAAAACTCTGCTACAGCAAAGTTTTTTAAAAACACTTCCAAAAATAGTTAATCCAAACGGAGCCAACGTTGTTTTTATGACTCAAAATATATGTTAGCAAGTATTGCCTTTTTCGAATGTATTTGTTAGCATCTTTTGGCCCCAAAGTGAATGATCATACGTCAAGGTAATTTAGAGTGCAAATGAAACATACGTAGGAAGGGCACATTTAATATTTAATTAATAGTAAATCATAATATTGTCCAGAGAACCAAAATTGGTCGTGCAAATAATAAATCTTAAAGGAAAACTCTAAATTTTAGTTGAAAGTAGATAATTTATCATTGTTACCATTTGGTATAAAACTATCTAGAAATCGTCTGTGCAAAAAATTGATATGTTGTTCTTTTCCTTTCAAGTTCTACGAAGGTGAGTTATTCCTAATTTATCTGTCTTTTTTTTTCTGTTTTTATCACAATTATTTGAAAAGTTCTACGTACTATATAGTACTGAATATAACAATGCAATTAGGGAAGCATTTATCATTAGGAAATACTAACATTACACCTAACAAGTACTAATCTTTTTTTTTTTTTGGTTCCGACTCTGTTTGGATTGCTATTTTTAAAAAATTTTATATAAAAAAAGTATACTGTAACATTTGATGAATGTGAAATAAAAAAATGATTGAAAAATATATTCACGGAAACATAAAAATTTTTCTACGGAAACTAACAATCCAAACGAGGATTAGTTGCTACACAAAGTGGATTAGGGGCAGTGGCAGCATAGCTCAGTAAATTCCCCATACATGAGAATAACCGAATACATCCACCGAGAAACCAAGCACCATATCTCCTAGGCCAATCCTTTGTACATTTTAGCTGACTAATGAGATTAGCCTTTCCTATGATCTGTCTTGCCCCTGAAATTATTTCCTAACAGTTCTTGAACTTTTCAGAACCAAACTCATTGAATAACGTTTTTCTCTTTCAATTTGGTTAGTCACTACGAGGAGCAACCTCTTCTTGCCCAGTGATTACAGTATTAGCTTGTTTGGTGATTGTAAATCATTTAGTCACTCCAAATGCAGCAGAAGAGTGCGAGCCCTGTTGATAATTCAACATCAACAGCCCCTCCAAAGCTTATACTCTACTCCTTCTGGCAGAGTTCTTGCTCTTGGAGAGTCCGCTTTGCTTTGAATCTTAAAGGTTCTCCATCAATCCTATTTTCATTTCTTGCTCAAGAACTTACTTTTGGTATGCGACTAGGAACTCTTTTAATTTTGCTATTGTTGACTCATTTATTTGTTCTTTCTTTGGGAGAACAGGGCTTCGGTATGAGTATAGAGCAGTAAATCTTAGCAAAGGAGAGCAATTCAGCCCAGGTTCTCTCTGGCTCCTTCTTCTGGCCTTTTGATTGAGTCATTTGAGTTGTTTAGTGCTCTTAACAACATTTCATCTGTCATACTCATCACTCTTGTTTTTCGGCAATTTCATTATGTTTTGATACGTTTAGAATCGTGAAACATTTGGAGGAAAACTATTCTTTACTTGTTTTTCAAAGAGAAGTTAATAAAGTTTTGATAAAAATCTAGAACCAAACAAGAAAACTCAGATAATTTATAAAATGTGTCCTTTTAGTATTAGAAGTCAACTGCAACAAACAGTGCGATAATGTTTCCGTAAACTTGATGCCTATTTCATAGTACTTATCAAATGATTGATGTATCAAGTTTTTTTGCCTGCTCTTTACTTTGATGTAATCCAAGATACAGTGTTAAAGTCTTGCTATTGTACATGTGGTTGAGAAATACTGCTATTCATTCATTTTCATGGAAATGTTGTGCAGAGTTTGAGAAAATAAATCCACTACATTATGTTCCTGCATTGGCTGATGCAGATTTGGTGGTATCTGATTCATTGGCAATATTGCTGGTTCGCTCTAAATGACTGTTCACTCTGTTCTTCCTACTTATTTTCCCCGATAAGGTTTTCCTGTTAATGCTTTTCTAACCTCTGTGAAAATTCTCTGCTGGCAACTATTGGCTAGTATCTGGAGGAGAAGTATCCCCACAAAGCATTAATGCCCCTTGATCCTCGACTACGAGCCCTCAATCTTCAGGTTAGCTCCAAGGACTTCTGAATTATTCCATGAAAGGCCTTAGGATGACCAAGATATGGTTGTACCTGTAAGCATTGCATTACCAATGGGGTCAATACGTAAGTTCACCTTTAAGAGAAGCAAGTATAGGGAGTTACTGATACTAATTAGTGAAGTATAGTCTTTGTGATGCGGTAAAACAACATTTGCTGGCTTGTTATTTCAAACATAAGTTTCCGTCAAGACAGGAACATTAAGTGCTTCACATGGACAGCTCATGCTGTTTACCTATTGATGTTTTTCTGCACTAAGTAAATAACACTGATGCTTGAGATTACTTGTTCAAGCAAACTTCTTCTTCACTCATTGGAGGAGGTATGTTTCTCTTACAGGCCGCAAATGTTGTCTCCTCCAGCATACAGCCTCTGCATATGGTGTCAGTGCTGGTATAAAGTTGAATCACCTCCATTTTGATATTTTAGGCAGGATGGAAACTTTAGGTTTAGTTTCTTATCTCTTTTCCATTTTGTAGAGGAATATTGAGGAAAAATTTGGTTCCGAAGAAAGATCATCATGGGCTCAATCTAAGATAGAGACAGGCTTCTTTGGTGAGTATTTATGTTGGAATCTGTCATTCTGGTTGCTGCTTTTCTAATGTTTCCAGGTTTGAAGTGATCCCTTCTTAGTTCTTACCATGCTTTAGTAACTGAGTTTTGATGATTAAATTGCAAGTACTTTTAGGAAAAATTCATAACATAAACTTGATTATGCCATCTGTGTTATCCTTTCTAGTTATCCCAAGTGCTCAAACTCCTTCTATTTCAAAAGGGTGTTCGCATTTTCTTGTATCCCCTCAAGTCCAAAATTGTGATGGAGATTTACCTATGATTTCATTGGGCTTCTATGGGTCTGAAATCTGTCTTAGCTGTGCTGGTGCAGCTATACACATCACAGTCAATGCTCTTAAGTTCACCAGCCATTTTCATCTGTTTAGATGAAACTATTGCTCTTATCTCATACGTGGATGAAGATCATTTAATAGATGACGCAAATGACATCCCAAATGTGTTCTTTCTTTATCCTGGCAAATGTAGTATTTGGAAAAACAATTACATGGCAATGTATTCTTTGAACTTGTCCTGCAGAGAGTTTTGTCTTTCATCATGATGTATTGAACGATTTAACTGCCCTTGCTTTCTCCGAGATCTTCAGATATTGTGTTTCAGAGAAGAAAGAATTGGTACTATTGCATTGTCTTCTAGAGTTCTTGTTACTCAAGCCAATCATGTAGATACACTGGCTTACTTTCTTATAATGATTGGAACTTGTGCAGATGAGTTAGTAAAAAAACTCTGATTTATCACTGAGGAATCATGGTAATCACAAATTGGTTCTGATTCAGGGACTACTCACAAGATGCTGTTGTTAACTGGACAAAAACTGTTTAGATTCTTGTTAGATTAAACATAGAGTTTTATGAGTTTATCATATGAAATGGACTAAAACAGATGTTTAAATAATTGATAAATCAATAAAAAAAAAAATCTAATTACTGGGAAATGTGGAAAAAAGACTCTTTCAAATTGTTGCTTACTGAACAAGACAATGACTGATCTGGTCAATTCTTGTCTGTGACATTTTGAGGTCTGGTATTCTTGATCGATAAGGAACATTGGGGTTATGCTTTAAACGGACACTGCTTTTATCTTGCATCTTGCACCTCAGTGTTCATCTATTGCTGTAAATTTTTTAGGTGGTTGTAATACGAATTGGATCTTGTTTCTGTGCAGCTCTTGAGAAGTTGCTAAACACCTTTGCTGGGAAATATGCTACAGGAGACGAAATATACTTGGTATAGTAGTAATTCATGTCTGATTATCTTTTTATTTTGGATTTGAGTATGGAGATAGTCGTCGAGTATCAAATAGAATCATCTTCCAACAACCTGAACTGTTAAGAACTTTGTACATGTATGAATATATGTGAGCATATTCTTTTGTTACCGAAAGTCGTATAAATATGGAGATCACCAAATGAATTTGGATGGAACAGAAATGAAAACTGCTTTGTTGTTTTTGGAATTGAAACTACCTGCAGCTAAAAATCTGTCCCAGGAAACAACAAACAGAAAGTTGAAATCTGATGGTTTCAACGGTCATTATTGAACCTGGGCTTGTGGATGTTGCAGGCTGATGTATTTTTGGCACCGCAAATTGCTGTTGCAATAAAAAGGTTTAATATTGACATGGTAAGTCCCAACACAACAATACATACATGTACCTGTCACGTACTGAGACATTGCTTGTTTTTTGTTTGCCTCCAAACCAAAGCCTTTTGAGTTTTATTTGTTTGTTAACTCATAGCTGCATCCCATTGTAAACCTCTAAAAGAATAAACTTGGTATGTTGTGAAATTTGTTTCTGGATGCCCACAAGCAGGAATATTCATCTCCCAGAAACACGACCATTGTTTCAGAGTTTATATATGTTTCCTGCACTGTGCTTCTGAAGATAGTTTCCTTCTTTGGTGCAATATGATTTTTAAGTATCATATTGTCCTTTTCTTGTTCTTTTGCAGTCTAAGTTCCCTACATTGAGCAGGATATTCAATTCATACAAGGCTTTACCAGAATTTCTTGATTCTCTGCCAGAAAGACAACCCGATGCGGTTAATTGAAAGCTTTGAGATGATGACTTGCGAATCTGCAGTTGCAAAGTGCAGCTGTTTATCTAGATAGGCTACAATGGTGTCAAAACTTGTCATGGCTGAGATATTAGTTTGTGTCTCCCTATGATTTCTGGGAATGCAACGATAATATGTAGTATGTCTTTCCCAGAATAGCTAATGTGGAGAGGCATCAATCAGTCTCAATTTGTTGGACGCCTCACTCCAGCAAATAAATGCACCACGATGTATGCAATTTGTTTAGAGCACCTAATGCCGAAACATAATGTTGAAAAATAATTTTAATGCTCCTTTTGAAAATTGAATGAAAGGTAGAGTTGGGAGGTTAGTCTTTTTTTCATTTCCCTTCTAATACTACTATCTTTACAATAATATAAAGTGTCTGTGGGGTTAATTTGGTGTTAACTTTATCCATTAATCCTTAATTACCACAAGACAAGATAACTGCTAATTAACATAACTACCAATAATCACATCAATAAAACATCCTATCTCTCAAATATTGGAGCATCAATACTAGCTCTATCCTGTTTAATCCCAATTTATATCTTCTTCGACTCGTATCCAAATCCTCCAAACAAAGCTAAAATTAATTTTTTATATGTTATGATTGTACTTAATTAAAACCCATAGCCTTTGGGTGTTAATTAACTACCAAACTAATTACAAAGCATTTGGCATGTTGGGCCTACCAGGCTGGCTCAGCTCCAAACAGGTGTGTCTATTGGACCAGCAACATTATAACCAATGAACAGGTGTCTGTTTTGACTTTTAACTCCTACGAGTATAACTCCACTAGCAATCTTAGTACTATTTGACATCGGTCCGACAACTATACATGAACGAGTGAACGTGGTTGATTCCTGACTGAGGGCTAAGAAATATCTCCATTAATTCTTCAAGTTGAAACTTGCAATCCACTGCAAAGAGCCCAAACAATACTATACTGGTATTAAAGGCTAGAGGGGCACAAATTAATGGAAGGGGAGAAGATGGAGAAGGGGAGAGTGTGTGTTACAGGTGGAACTGGATTTTTGGCATCATGGTTGATCAAAAGGCTTCTTGAAGATGGTTATTCTGTCAACGCTACAATTAGGTCCTCTTCAGGTTTTCATGTTTGTTAATTTACTAGTAATCAGTTCTCTACTACTTCACCTACTTTACCATTTCCGTCTGTATCGTTTCCTCCCTCGCCAACTATATACAACTTGCCATTTTAGTAAACGAACCAAGTACTATAAGAATTGAACCCTGCTGATTATGCCACAAATCCACTTCTTTTCTGGCACGCCAAGTAAAACCAACCAAGATTACGTTAGCATGCATGTACTTGTAATGGATAATAATAATCTTTTCTATTCTTTAGCCCTTGTTTTCATCTGACTAAGACAATTGGTTGTTGATGATCGAATGTGAATATGAAAATCTCTGTGCTCCAAAATGTACTTATCCTGTCTGGCAAATAACCCTCAAATTAATCTCATGAAACAGAAACGCTATTGAAGAAACACTATGAATCTTTTGCTGTTAATTGTAGTTACCATAAGAAAGACATCGAAAAAAAAATGTGAATGCACCCGATCTTCGTTGAGGTTCCCCTTGATGGTTTTATTGATGTTTTCCCCCCGTTAAGTCATAGCTGGGACAGGGCGATAGTTCTAGCAAGATGTAGCTATATTTCCAGGATGCAAATAGATATCCCATACTTTATGACTTCAGAATAATTTTGGTGTCTTTTAAAACCATTGAGACCGAGGTCAGGGAGTTTTGAGTCCAAGGTTTAAATCCTGAACCTAGCAGATGGAAGTCGAGAAGGTGGGGTGGGAGGGATTTAAAAAAAAGAATCTAATAACCAATATTGGTAGATAATACTAATGTGTCTGAGATATTTAGTCTACACTTTCCCACAAAAACAGTAGTGTATATGTAGCCTACAATTCTACCAATGCTGCATGATGATCTATCCTTGCTTGAACTCTATAAGAATTTATGCATGCAACAGCACATCTATGAGATTGGATATCTGAGATCAGATTAAACAAAAAATGGTTTTTCAATTTTGTTTCTATACATGCTAAAGGAAGGTTTATATTAGCTAAGCTGCGACATGACTGATGTTTGAACTTATCCAAGAATACTCAATTGAACTTCACGGGACAAAAAGTTGAATTTTGAAAGTTTTTTAATCTCCATTTGTAGACTGAGTGCTAGTTCTGAGTGTTATCGGACTGTTACTATCAAAAATTGACATTTGAAACTCACTGCCAGATCCAAAGAAAAACATTAACCACCTCACAGAACTACCTGGTGCATTAGAAAGACTACGAGTTATCAATGCTGATCTTGATAAACCAGACAGCTTTAATGCAGCAATTGAAGGCTGCATTGGAGTCTTTCATGTTGCTCACCCTATGGATTTGGAGGGCAAAGAAACCGAGGAAACAAAGATCAATAGATCTATCAGGGGAACAATTGGGATTCTTCAGGCATGCCTTAATTCCAAGACAGTGAAGCGAGTTGTTTATACTTCCAGTGCATCCACTGTCAGTTTCAATGATAAGGGCCTAAACATGGTGGATGAAAGCATCTGGAGTGATGTAGATCATATTAGGAGGATCTTTGGTGGTAGTGGGCCTGCCTCTTATGCAATCACCAAGACGTTAACAGAAAAAGCTGCCTTGGAATTTGCAGAGAAAAATGGGCTTGATCTTGTGAGCATAATTCCTACCTGGATACATGGCCCCTTTGTATGCCCTTTTATGCCTGGCTCTGTACGCTCCTCGATGGCAATGATCATTGGTAAGCTTTTGTTTATCAGAATAGCATGACTCACTTCTTTCTGTTACCCTTTCTTAATTAGTTTGCAAGCATCAGAAAGACAAAATTAAGTTTTTTTTCACTTGAATTTGTCTGCATTATTTGCAAAGTTTCAGATAGCACATGAATTTTAGGTTGAAGTTTGCAAGAAATATAACTAGGTAAACATATTTCACTGAGGAATGCTTGTCTGACTAATTTGCCTGCACTACCTCAGAAATAGCTATCATCAACTCTGCATTAGCTTGAAACAGGCAAAGAATGGTTTAAAGTCTAAGAATGCTAGTCATCAAAAGTTTCACTTGAGGATCCTCTCAGCCTGGAACTTTCTTATTGTGCAGGTCATCAAGATGAATTCAGCATTAAGTATCTTTATAAAACACCATTTGTGCATACTGATGATGTGGCCAGGGCACACATCTTTCTGTTTGAGTATCCTGAAGCTAAAGGGAGGTATATTTGTTCTGCTGTTGAAGTCACTATTGATAAGTTAGCCGAATGCCTGTCTGCTAGGTACCCTGAGTATCCAATGCCAACTGCTGAGTAAGTTCTGTTATCTTACTGTTATTTGAGTGCATATTGATGAAATGAAAATCTAAGTGAAGTCAGTTCCTTTAACAGTTCCTTGAAGGAGATGACAGGATCCGAAGAATCTGGTAGCCTTTCTTCCAAGAAACTTTTGGACACTGGATTCGAATACAAATACAGCATTGAAGACATGTTTGATGCAGCAATTCAGTGTTGCAAACAAAATGGTTTTCTATAACTGCTGTTTGGCTTGCAAAATGAGTGACTTTGATTTATCTTCCACTGTCATAGTGCATGATTTTCCAAAGGCTACCACTTGTTGTTACGTTTTGTTCAGTGTAGAAAACAGGATCACTTATTTCATCCTCGCATCTGTTTAATTATGGGAAAATTGTGTCACCAGATATTTTTTCTGATTCTCCAATATAGTTGTTGACCACTGAGGACTGGAAAATGAAACTCTTATTTCTTAATAACCATAGTATATCATGCAGCGATGAAATTAAAGTATTAGTCTGCTTGCTAATAAGATCGTTGCCTCTACTTTGGCCAAAAGAAGATCATAACCTGCTTTACTCTAAAACCGAATTCAGGAGAAAACTGATGACAGAAACTTTCCTTCTCCATTCAGATAGGACGTCCGAAACAACCCAAAAAATAACATTTCATTCTGGGTATTGCTACTCAAGAGTTCAACACAAACCAGATTGTATAGTTGATACGTAGGAAATAATGCAGCAGAGGCCAAAACAAAACCTGATCAATCCAAGAGATTCGATTAATTTACAATGGGGTCCTTGGTCGCTTAAACAATTAAAGGAGTGCACCAGAGAAAACTTAATTAGTTGATTTGGCATGGCAATCATATGCTCGAGGTAGTAATGCTCTTTCCTTAATTAGCCTTTAGCAGATTGTGATTAAGCTATATTTTTTTTCACTTATTGCACTTAAAAATCCAGCAAATGATTTGAGAAGGCCAATTCATGATATTACTATATTTCTTTCTGCATGACCATGAACTTAAAACTAACAGCTTACAAAGAAAATATGTAGTTATATGGCAAGGATCAACACAAGAAAAAAAGTCCAAAACGGTCAAGAAAAGAATAGCGAACACCACTTTTGAATCTAAAACGTCTAATTCTTGAAATCTCAGCTTCACCTACTATAGAGATAATCTTATTACATATTTACATGTAAATATTGGTAATTTTTTCTTGAAGGAGAAACTGATATGCAGTGGTAGTTACCAAATCTTTTTTGCCTAAGTGGAATTTGTATTGGTACTGGGCTTGTTATGGATTCCTTTCTATTCGTTTCTGTAAGTTTTTTTTGTTTAGACCGTTTGGTTTTTATCCATGGTCAAAATATTGCTGCTCTGGGCATTTGGAATATTTCATTTTGCTCAGCTATTGAGAAGTGAAATCTGATTTCCCGATGAGACTTACGTTGGAATGTTTGATTTTTTTTTCACTAATATTTTATTTTTTTAAAGAATTAATCTATTGTCAGTATTAGATGAATGATAAATTATACAAAATTTGAATTTGAAATTCAACTTTTACACGTATACTATAAATTCAACAGTGATAGTGTATATACTGTCAATATATATATATATATATATAATTTACTCGTTTTTTTAATCTATGCATATGTTTGAGGCATCTGCATGCACATTTGACTAGGAAGTCCCCCCCCCCCCCCCTCCCTCAAAAAAAGAAAAAGAAGCAAGTAATCAAAACAATGAAAATGTATGGAGCGGATGTCGAGGGCATCAAAAGAGAAATAAATAGTACCAATGAGTCAAATTCCAAAGATTATTAACTTACTCACTTTGCTAATCTGGCAACCTGGAGGTTTTGCAATCCTGTATCCAAGCATCTTCCCAAATTTTAGTGTTCTTACCCTTCCCAATTTTCTTTCTCGCTCCCCTATTTACTTCATTTCTAACTCCCATCAAAATTTGCCATATCCAAGATGAATTGCTCTTGACTTTATAGTTCAGGGGTGACTCCGTGGGATAGTACGTAACTTTCATCACTTTGCTCCTCAGAAGATTTGGGCATGTGAGAAGCCTCCAAATCTGTTTGCCCAGCAGAGTTTTGTTGAATCTTTGGAGATCTTTGAAACCTAGTCTAGCAGTATCCTTATCATTTGTCATCTTCTTCCATGAGCGCCAGTGGATTTTCCTTTTTCCATTTTCTTCTCTCCACCAAAAGTTTGCCACCATTGCATTTATCTCTCAGATAATTTCACTAGAAGCTTGAAACATGACATTGCATAAGTTGGCATTGCCATGATTATTGCTTTCAGTAAAACCTCTTTCCCTGTCTGGCTTCGCATTTTGTTCCTCCAGCTTGAAATAGTTTTCTTACAGTTTTCTCTGATGAAACCAAAAACGTGGCCTCTGTTTGGGTTTTTCATTTTTTTAAAAACAAGTTTTTTATATATAATGTCACAGTAATACATAAATAAAAATAATTTCAAAAACATCACATCCATTTAATATATAAAAAGAACTCCAAATATACAAAAAAATTTTAAAATATACAAAAAATTTTAAAAAAATTTACATCATCTTCTTCTTTAAAAGATCACCGCTACCTACCATCGCCGCCATTCCCTCCTTCCTCTCCCTCCCTTCCCCTCCTCCCTTCCCCTTCCACTCCTTTTTCCTGCCACACCCATCAAAGCTAGATTGGAGGAGTGGGGTATTGCGGGAAAGGGGAAGGGAAGGAGGGAGAGAGAGAAGGAAGAGGGAGGAGAAGGAAGAAAGAAATGGAAGATGAGAAGGGAGAGGGGTGGTGGTGGTGAGTAGTAGTGTTAATTTTTAGAATATACTCTAAAAATTTTTAAACTTTAAAAATACTCTAAAATATATTCCAAAAATATCTCCAAAACTATCACAAAAAATATCTGCAGTAAAAGTTTTTCATATATATTATTACAGTAAAATATTTCAAAAACATTTAATTCAAACGGAGTCTTGATCTTTGGTTCTTGTGATGACCATTGGTAATCCCAAGTATTTCCCTTGATTTACCACTTTTATTAACATATCTAGTCTATTGAGAAGTGGGAGACTTCCCAATTGAGTTCAATTGCTGAGGTGGTGTTGCCTCATCGGTCAATTGGTGGTAGTCCTCCAATTGATTCCAAATTGACGAGGTGTCGCCTTGTGATTGATCAATTGGTAGTAGTCCTCCTAATTGCATATCAAAATGGTGATGTGGCGAGTTTTGATTAAATGAATGGTGCTAAAATTTGGCCTTTTATTTTCAACAAAAAATCTTGTTAACAACAAATTGGGCTCCCTTTTTTTTATTGTTTAACAAATCATGTTTAGCTACCAATTTTTAACAATATATCATTATTAATAGTTAATTAATAATTTCATTTTTTGTCTCCTAACAAACCACGTTTAATTATCGATTTTTTGTATTAATTGTTTTTTTCCCAACAAATCACATTAACAAAAATTTGGGCTCCTTTTTTTTGTTGTCCAACAAATCACATTTAATTATCAATTTTTTACAATTAATTGTTAATAACTAATTAATAATGTCACTTTTTTGTCACCCAACAAATCACGTTTAATTAACAATTTTTTCCTAGGAAAATAACTCCACTAGCAATCTTAGTACTATTTGACATCAATCTGACAACAATAAATGAATGAGTGAACGTGGTTGATTCCTGACTGAGGGCTAACAATTATACCCAGGGGGTGATCGGTTGTCATTTTAATAGTGTAATATTTTTTAAATAGTGTAATTTTATGTAAATTACTTGTAAAATTTTACAATAAAAACACAATTATTCTGTATGAAACTCATTTAGAATTATAAAACGTTTCAAAAATATAAATTTGTTCAGGACCGTTGATCTAACAACCATCCCTATCTTGTGCCCGACGCAACAGGACTCTATTGCTGTTTCAGGTAGAAACTGCCAATTGACATAACTACCAAAATAACTATCAATTCATTAAAAAAAAATTTCTTAAAAATTAATTTATTCTTAAGTTCCACATACATGGGTGTGCCTTTAGTACTAGTGACAAATAATTTAAGACAATCTAAAATAGAAATCAAGACTAATAAAATCCAACAGAGGGAGTACTAATTACAAAGCATTTTGAATTCATGATTATCCCTTAATTTAAATTCAAATTTCGTTAGTTATTTTTTGAATTTTGAATTTCATGTTAGTTCATTAGAGCATCTAATGTTGAAAAATAATTTTAATGCTCTTTTTGAAAATTGAATGAAAGGTAGAGTTGGGAGGTTAGTCTTTTTTTCATTTCCCTTTTAATACTATCTTTACAAAAATAAAGTGTCGGTGTAGTTAACTTGGTGTTAACTTTATCCATTAACCCTTAATTACCACAAGACAAGATAACTGCCAATTGACATAACTACTAAAATAACTATCAATTTATTAAAAAATTTATCTTAAAAATTAATTTATTCTTAAGTTGCACATATATGAATATTCCTTTAGCATTTGTGACAAATACTTTAGGACAGGTTAAAATAGAAATCAAGACTAATAAAATCCGACAGAGGACGGATGGAGTACTAATGGCGAAGCATTTGGCATGTTGGGCCTATCAGGCTGGCTCAGCTCTAAACAAGGTGTGTCTATTGGACCAGCAACATCACCTTTCAATCATTATAACCAATGAACAGGTGTCTGTTTTGACTTTTAACTCCTACGAATAAAACTCCACTAGCAATCTTAGTACTATTTGACATCGATCCGACAACTATACATGAACGAGTGAACGTGGTTGATTCCTGACTGAGGGCTAAGAAATATCTCCATTAATTCTTCAAGTTGAAACTTACAATCCACTGCAAAGAGCCCAAACAATACTATACTGGTATTAAAGGCTAGAGGGGCACAAATTAATGGAAGGGGAGAAGATGGAGAAGGGGAGAGTGTGTGTAACAGGTGGAACTGGATTTTTGGCATCATGGTTGATCAAAAGGCTTCTTGAAGATGGTTATTCTGTCAACGCTACAATTAGGTCCTCTTCAGGTTTTCATGTTTGTTAATTTACTAGTAATCAGTTCTCTACTACTTCACCTACTTTTCCATTTCCGTCTGTATCGTTTCCTCCCTCACCAACTATATACAACTTGCCATTTTAGTAAACGAATCAACTATAAGAATTGAACCCTGCTGATTATGCCACAAGATTACGTTAGCATGCATGTGCTTGTAATGCATAATAATAATCTTTTCTATTCTTTAGCCCTTGTTTTCATCTGACTAAGACAATTGGTTGTTGATGATCGAATGTGAATATGAAAATTTCTGTGCTCCAAAATGTACTTATCCTGTCTGGCAAATAACCCTCAAATTAATCTCATGAAACAGAAACACTATTGAAGAAACACTATGAATCTTTTGCTGTTAATTGTAGTTACCATAAGAAAGACACCAAAAAAAATGTGAATGCACCCGATCTTCGTTGAGGTTCCCCTTGATGGTTTTATTGATGTTTTCCCCCGTTAAGTCATAGCTGGGACAGGGCAATAGTTCTAGCAAGATGTAGCTATATTTCCAGGATGCAAATAGATATCCCATACTTTATGACTTCAGAATAATTTTGGTGTCTTTTAAAACCATTGCGACCGAGGTCAGGGAGTTTCGAGTCCAAGGTTTAAATCCTGAACCTAGCAGATGGAAGTTGAGAAGGTGGGGTGGGAGGGATTTAAAAACAAAAGTCTTATAACCAATATTGGTAGATAATACTAATGTGTTTGAGATATTTAGTCTACACCTTCCCACAAAAACAGTAGTGTATATGTAGCCTACAATTCTACCAATGCTGCATGATGATCTATCCTTGCTTAAACTCTATAAGAATTTATGCATGCAACAGCACATCTATGAGATTGGATATCTGAGATCAGATTAAACAAAAAATGGTTTTTCAATTTTGTTTCTATACAAGCTAAAGGAAGGCTTATATTAGCTAAGCTGCGACATGACTGATGTTTGAGCTTATTCAAGAATACTCAATTGAACTTCACGGGACAAAAAGTTGAATTTTGAAAGTTCTTTAATCTCCATTTCTAGAGTGAGTGCTAGTTCTGAGTGTTATCGGACTGTTACTATCAAAAACTGACATTTGAAACTCACTGCCAGATCCAAAGAAAAACATTAGCCACCTCACAGAACTACCTGGTGCATTAGAAAGACTACGAGTTATCAATGCTGATCTTGATAAACCAGATAGCTTTAATGCAGCAATTGAAGGCTGCATTGGAGTCTTTCATGTTGCTCACCCAATGGATTTTGAAGGCAAAGAAACCGAGGAAACAAAGATCAATAGATCTATCAGGGGAACAATTGGGATTCTTCAAGCATGCGTTAATTCAAAGATAGTGAAGCGAATTGTTTATACTTTGGGTATATCCACTGTCATTTCTATTAATCAGAATGAAACCATAGTGAATGAAAGCATCTGGAGTGATGTAGATCATGTTAGAAGGAGCTTCAGCAGTGGGATTGCTTCTCATGCAATCAGCAAGACGTTAACAGAAAAGGCTGCCTTAGAATTTGCAGAAAAAAATGGGCTTGATCTTGTGAGCATAATTCCAGCTTGGATACATGGCCCCTTTGTATGTCCTTTTCTGCCTGGCTCTGTACGCTCCTCGATGGCAATGATCATTGGTAAGCTTTTGGTTATCAGAATAGCATGACTCACTTCTTTCTGTTACTCTCTCTTAATTAGTTTGCAAGCATCAGAAAGACAAAATTAAGTATTCTTAACTTGAATTTGTCTGCATTATTCGAAAAGTTTCATATAGCACATGAATTTTAGGTTGAAGTTTGCAAGAAATATAACTAGGTAAACATATGTCACGAGTAGTGAAGAATGCTTTCTTAATTAATTTGCAGAACTGCCTGAGAAATAGCTATCATCAACAACCTCTGCATCAGCTTGAAGAAGGCAAAGAATGGTTTCAAGTCTAACAATGCTAGTCATCAGAAGTTTCAATTCAGATCCTATTTCCCTGAAACTTTTCTGATTGTGCAGGTCATCAAGACAAAAACAGCTACAAGAATCTTTATAGAACATCTTTTGTGCATACTGATGATGTGGCCAGGGCACACATCTTCCTGTTTGAGTATCCTGAAGCCAAAGGGAGGTACATATGTTCTGCTGTTGAAATTACTGTTGATAAGTTGGCTCACTGTCTGTCGGCTAGATATCCTGAATATCCAATACCAACTGCTGAGTAAGTTCTTTTATTTTATTGTTATTTGAATACATACTGATAAAATGAAAATCTAAGCGAAGTCAGTTCCTTACAGTTCCTTGAAGGAGATTACAGGATCAGGAGAATCTGGTAGCCTTTCATCCAAGAAACTCTTGGACACTGGATTCAAATTCAAGTATGGCATTGAAGACATGTTTGATGCAGCAATTCAGTGTTGCAAGCAAAAGGGTTTTCTGTAAATGCCGCCTGGATTGCAAATTAAGTGACTGGCTTTTTCTTCTATCTTTGGAATGCATAATGTCCAAAGGCAAGCTCAAGTGAGCTACTGTTTAATTATGCGGAATTGTTTTGCCAGATTGTTTGATTCTCCTACATAGTTGTGTAAAACTCAGGACAGGAAAATGAAAATTTGCAAATGCTATGACTGAACACCAAGATTTGAGAGGCATGAAGCGCTGTGCGGATTCATTCGATTGAGATACAATCAGTCTTTTCTAGTGTCATATGCCAATCCCTCGTCGGAAGATGGTCAATATGAACTCACTCATGTAAGGATCTAAGAAGAATTACGCGGTTGTTTTTTTTTTTTGGTGGTTTGAAGAGAATTAGCCTTTTTAATGGTTGGCTCGAAGATGCGCAGTTCAGTTGTATTCACATAAAATTTCTTGCATGCGGTTCCTAAGTTGCAGAATGTTTTGGACTGATGATATATTAGATATCATTTGCATGGCGGGTCCTTTTTAAGATTCGATATAAGACCCATCTTTCCCTGGTTCATACAATGGTCAAAAATTGATCAGTTTATTTGGATCTCTTCGTGTTTTTTACAGTTAATTATCATCCAAATGATGTTTAAATATTCAAAAACTATTTGAACACTTGTAATGATGTTAAGGAATCTCTTACCAACATAAATACACAAATTAGTGGAGAAAGATTGCAATTTTTTATAATTTCCAATCTCCACTCTATAAAGGTCTGGTAGGGATGGTTTGCTGTAGAAAATCATTTTTCTACTATTAGAATTTTTTGCAAGAACGTACCATAGTTCAAGTAGGTTTATCTAACTTTGTGCAAGAATTAAGACAAACACTCTTCAAATTATATATTTGTCCAAAATCTTTGCACATAAAATTTTGGACAAATAAAATCTAAAGAAAGTGATCTTGAGTCACAATTGAAATTCTTTTTGCATCATTTATTTTGTAACTTTTAGCCATTCTCTATTATATTATCCCCATTAATCTTTAGACTTTATTCTTCCTATATAACAATGGCAAGTTAATGAAATGAATTAGCAACCAACATTGTGAAGTTTGATCGATTTGATTGAGGAAACTTCATAAGATGACAAAAACGAGTTCGTTTCCTTTTCACATCCCTGCAAGTGGTTTATGTATTAATCACTCCAAAACCGCTCATTATCAATTCTAAGGAAGGAATTCTTGATGGCATTCGAAAGCATCAAAAGTGGGAGAACGATAATAAAATTTGTCATGGACATATTTTCAATGCTATGAGTGAAGGACTGTTTGATGTCTGCCACACCATTAAGGAACTTTGGGATCAATTAGAGGCAAAATACATGCGTGAGGACGCAATAAGTAAGACGTTTCTTAATAATTACAAGATTGTAGATAATAACCTGTTACGGAATAATTTGTTGAACTTGAAAGGCTTCTTAACCATTATAATCAACATAACTTACACATAGATGAAACCATGTGTCCCATGATTGATAAATTATCACTTTCTTGGAAAGATTTTAAAAGAGATCTCAAACATAAAAAAGAGAAAATCTCTTTTAAAACTCTTGCTAAGTTTCTTCATCTAGAAGAGGAAATTCGCACATAGTAAAAGAAAGATAATCAAATTCTTGAAAAGAATAAACACTCTACTACAAAAATACATGTGATTGAAAAGGAATAATCAAGCAAATTTCAAGATAGCAAAAGAGACCAACAATCAAAGAGTCAACCAAAAAAATAAAAAGTAAAGGAAGAAAGGCAAATGCTTCTGTTGCAAAAAGGAAGAACACTACAAGTTCGAATGCAAAATCCTTAGAAACAAAAAGGAGAAGGAGAAGTAAGACTCTTCCAACAATGCAAACAAAAATCAGATTGGTATGATCTCTGAAACCAACTTGGTAAAAAATAATTTTAGTTAGTGGGCTGATTTTGGAATTACATGACATATTTGCAATAACAAAGAGTTCTTCAAATCTATGAAACCGGCGGATGAAAGAAATAGATGAGTAAAGATTGACGAGAGGATTGCGTGGATAAAGTATCGTTTCAATTGAGTTTCAAATCACCATCCAATCGAGACTTTAAAATTATTCTCTCTCTAGCTTCTTTTCTCCTAATTCACATTTTCTCCCTCTTTCGTTTCTTCTCGAGGTTAGCCGCTGGAACGATGCTTTCTTCTTGTTTCAAGAAAGTAAAAGAAACCCACGAATGAGTAATTAACGCATGATGACTTGGTTTCCTGCTTGATTTGATCAAGGTTGACCAAACTAATTTAATGTGTGGGCCTAAGTTGTAACTTAACCAACCAAATGGGCTGGATCACAAGTCCAACACGAAAAGAAGATAAGCGAACGTGGTTGATTATTGACCGAAAGCAAAATAAAATCTGCACGCCTTAAGCTTAAAATATAGAGCCCACAGTAAAACAAAGAAAATAAAATGCTCTACTAGAAGTGGAGCCTCGAGGGAGACGATTAAATTAATGGAAGAGGAAAGATGGAGAAGGGAAGAGTATGTGTAACAGGTGGAACTGGATTCTTTGCATCATGGTTGGTCAAAAGACTTCTTGAAGATGGTTATTCTGTCAACGCCACAGTTAGGTCCTCTTCAGGTATATTTTATCAACGCCACTTCTCCTACTTAGTTTACCATTTTTTTTTGTACTGTTTTCTCATTGAATCCCTGCTGGTTTTGTCATGGAACACTTCGTTTCTCATTGCACTGTTGTAATGATAATATTCTGTACAATGAGTTGGGCCCTTGGTTTCATCTGATGAGACAACTTCTTACACCACCTTCTAGCTTTGTTGATGATAGAAGTTTAGTGCTCAGTTCCCATTATGCATAAGAGGGACCAGTTAAAAGGGACAGAAAAAGAAAGAAAGAATAAATCGACCCACCTGATCCCCTCTTAGGTACCCTTGATGGTTTATTAAAGTTTTCCCTGTTGAATACGAGGTGGGATCTGTCAATAGTTTTATCAAGATTTAACTACGTTTCCAGTATGCAAATAACCATCCCATATTTTATGACTTCACAATGATTTCCCAAGTTTTATTTCAAGATGTCTTATAACCAATGTTGGGAGATTTTTTGCAGCTTGAATATCTGGTCTACACTTCCCCACGAGATAGATAGCTTGTATCAGCTACAATTTTACAAAATCTGCGTGATAATGTGTCCTAGCTTGTACTCTAGATAACGGTCCATAAATTCAACAGCACATCTATGGATACTGGACATGGACTGGAACTATGTCAAATTTAGTCATGAAAGGCACTCAATTTTGTTTCAGTACATGCTAAAGAAAGGTTTATCGGCTGAACGCAAATTTGAAATTCATAAGTTATCCAATCTCAATTCAATTTTTAGAGTGAATGTTAATTAAGTGTTATTGGATTGTTATTTTTCAAAAATGACATTTGAAACTCACTGGTGCCAGACCGAAGGAAAAACATTAACTACCTCACAGAGCTACCCGGTGCATCAGAAAGACTGCAGATTTTCAATGCTGATCTTGATAAACCAGATAGCTTTGATGCAGCAATTGAGGGCTGCATTGGAGTCTTTCATGTTGCTCATCCTATTGACTTTGAGGGCAAAGACACTGAGGAAACAAAGATCAAAAAAGCGGTCAGTGGAACAATTGGGATTCTTCAGGCATGCCTTAATTCAAAGACAGTGAAGCGAGTTGTTTATACTTCCAGTGCATCCACTGTCGTTTTCAACGATAAGGGCCTAAACATGGTAGATGAAAGCATCTGGAGTGACGTAGATCATATTAGGAGGATCTTCGGTGGTAGTGGGCTGGCCTCTTATGCAATCACCAAGACATTAACAGAAAAAGCTGCTTTAGAATTTGCAGAGAAAAATGGGCTTGATCTTGTGAGCATAATTCCTACCTGGATACATGGCCCCTTTGTATGCCCTTTTCTGCCTGGCTCTGTACGCTCCTCGATGGCAATGATCATTGGTAAGCTTTTGTTCATCAGAATAGCATGACTCACGTCTTTCTGTTACTCTCTCTTAATCAGTTTGCAAGCATCAGAAAGGCAAAATTAAGTATTTCTTCACTTGAATTTGTCTGCATTATTTGAAACTTTCCAGATAGCACATGAATTTTAGGTTGAAGTTTGCAAGAAATATAACTAGGTAAACATATATCACAGAGGAATGCTTGTCTGACTAATTTGCCTGCGCTACCTCAGAAATAGCTATCATCAACTCTGCATTAGCTTGAAAAAGGAAAAGAATGGTTTAAAGTCTAACAATGCTAGACATCGAAAGTTTCACTTGAGAATCCTATCAGCCTGGAACTTTTCTTGTTGTGCAGGTCATCAAGATGAATTCAGCATTAAGTATCTCTATAAAACACCATTTGTGCATACTGATGATGTGGCCAGGGCACACATCTTTCTGTTTGAGTATCCTGAAGCCAAAGGGAGGTATATTTGTTCTGCTGTTGAAATCACAATTGATAAGTTAGCCGAATGCCTGTCCGCTAGGTACCCTGAGTATCCAATACCAACTGCTGAGTAAGTTCTGTTATCTTACTGTTATTTGAGTACATATTGATGAAATGAAAATCTAAGTGAAGTCAGTTCCTTAACAGTTCCTTGAAGGAGATTACAGGATCCGAAGAATCTGCTAGCCTTTCATCCAAGAAACTTTTGGACACTGGATTCGAATACAAATACAGCACTGAAGACATGTTTGATGCAGCAATTCAGTGTTGCAAACAAAATGGTTTTCTATAACTGCTGTTTGGCTTGCAAAATCAGTGACTTTGATTTATCTTCCACTGTCATAGTGCATGATTTTCCAAAGGCTAGCACTTGTTGTTACGTTTTGTTCAGTGTAGAAAACTGGAATACTTATTTCATCCTCGCGTTTGTTTAATTATGGGAAATTCTGTCACCAGATTTTTTTCCTTTTGATTCTCCAATATAGTTGTTGATCACTAAGGACTGGAAATGAAACTCTTATTTCTTAATTACCATAGTATATCATGCAGCGATGAAATTAAAGTATTAGCCTGCTTGCTAATATGATCGTTGCCTCTACTTTGGCCAAAAGAAGATCATAACCTGCTTTACTCTAAAACCGAATTCAGGAGAAAACTGATGACAGAAACTGACCTTCTCCATTCAGATAGGACATCTGAAACAACCCAAACAATAACATTCATTCTGGGTATTGCTACTCAAGAGTCCAACACAAACCAGATTGTATAGTTGATAGGTAGGAAATAATGCAGCAGAGGCCAAAACAAACCATGACCAGTCCAAGGAGATTCGATAATTTACAATTGGGTCCTCGGTCGTTTTCCTTGGGCTTGTTATGGATTCCCTTGTATTCGTTTCTGTAAGTTTTATTTTGTTTAGACCTTTTGGTTTTTATCCGTGGTCAAAATATTGCTGTTCTGGGCATTTGGAATATTTCGTTTGGCTCAGCGATTGAGAAGTAAAATCTGATTTCCTGATGAGACTTACGTTGGAATGTTTGATTTTTTTTCCACTGATATTTCATTTTTTTTAAGAATTAATCTTTTATACACTGTCAGTATTAGATGGATGATAAATTATGTAAAATTTGAATTTGAAATTCAACTTTTACACGTATGCTACGAATGTAACAGTGATAGTGTATACGCTATCAATATATATATATATATATAATTTACTCTTTTTTTAATCTATTCATTTAGTTCCCTCCAAGTAATCAAAACAATGAAAATGTACGGAAGGGAAGTCGAGTGCATCAAAAGAGAAATAAACAAACAATGATAACACTTTTTTTTAATTAAAACAAAATGAAAAACTGTAATACTCCACAATACAATTCAAATAATGGCAACAAACAATGATAACACTTTTTTTTTGTTTTTTACAATGTGATAACTGGTAAGCGGCCACGGACGACCCGTGCACTTCATCTCGAAGATTATGTCTGCTTTGATAAAGACTTGGAGCCAGCAGATGGATATCGACATTCTGCATTTTCCATGTAATCAACAAAACTTAGTACCTCATCATTATTTCCCCCTTTTGGAAAACATTTTGTTTGTTTTGGCATAAAAAGAGATACCAAAGAGAGAGAAATCAGAATAGACAATAGAGTGACCTGTTAGCAGCATAGGTAAAATGCCTCAGACTCGATGCTCGGCTGGTGTATCAGGCTGTTTTCCTGGCATATTATCTTGGAAAGCAGGTAGCTCCATATATGCCTCAAACAACCTTGATAGAAGAGGAAACTCATCCTAAGAAACAAAAAGTTCAATAAGCCTTGAATCACTTGATAACAGAAAGAACATATAACGCTAACTCGTTATGATGCAGCTAACATGCAGGACAGATAATTGGATCTTCTCATAATAGAAGCTATATATTTGAAGATTCGAAGGGAAGGATCCTTCATGAAACTAATGGAAAAAGTTAAGCAGCTGATCAATGACTTCAGCACAATAGTTTATGAATCAAGTACTACAGCATATGTTTGCACATTAGAAATAAGGATACTTCATGAAACTCATGCCAAAAATTAAGCAGCTGGTCAAGAATTAAACTGAATTAGAGACTTAAACTTCAAGGCATAAGACAGTCCTTTGGGGACATTACCATCTCGACCTTGAATCTTGTAATGGCAGCATGAATTTGGGGTGCTAGGAATAGATCAACCTGCATATTTTGGCCAATGAGATAATATATGTTTTAGAAAGCAATAAGCACAGATATTGCTCATATTAATTCTTAAGTTGCAACTAGTGAGTACTTCAGCATTTTCTTCAATCGACATTAAGTATTTGCTGCATCAGATTTTCTCCTTTAGGAACAAAATGCAACATCAACATCGTCATCATATATTCAACTGTTGTTTAGCGAGTCTTAGTCAAACATGCCATAGTAAGGAGCAGATAGTCTCGTACATGAATAAGCTAAAAAGGTTGGAAACAGACCAGGAAAACTTCATTGCCAGTGGCATATCGTCCAGAATAATCTTTCAATAGCTTCTCTAGAGCTGCAAATGTGCATGAAGAATCAGGCAATATACTCGGGAGGTAATTGAAGGCACAAATGACTGTCAAATCTTACCAGCAAAGCCTGTTCGTATATTATCTTGCGCACAAGCGATAGCTTCTTGAGGTCCTAATTTTTCTCTCATATGTTGCTTCACAAAAAAGAGAAGTAAAATAGCCATCATATATTCCAAAACTTGAGGCATACAAGAATGACACTGTCTGAGCCATGAGCTCAAAAGCACTCGTACGTACAAGCATAAGTTGACGAGGCTGTACACTCGAAGAAATAACATTTGCCGCCTGCAAATAAATTATCAACCAGAGATTAGGTGATCTTGCTGCTTGAACAGGGCACTTTAAGGTTTTCTTCTAAGGAATTTCCAAGTAGGCATCACTTGATAAAAAAGATTCTTTTTTTTTTATGACAGGATCGCTCCAGGTAAGACGTTCAGAATCTTTACCATTTTTTTTTTATCAGAATGTTGTTTCAAGTGATGATATAAAGCAACAATTAGCGTTCTTATCTTACAAAAATACAAACCTTGCATCCATAAGTTCTGGTAATGAAATGGTACTAAAAAGAACATGAACATGTTTTTACCTGGAAGTTGATAGCCCTCCTCACAGAATCCTTCGGTAACAATGGATGTTGAGGAAACTTCTCATCAAGATACTGTACATTAAAGCCACACTTTAGCACAATTATCTTATAGGACTCAATATCAAGTGCACAAATTGAAGTAAGAAACTAAGAAGCACACCAACAAGATGGCAAAAGAGTCTGCAAGTACTATGTCCCCATCCACCAGTACCGGTACGTACCCCATGGGGTTCAGCTTCAAAAACTCTGCATCTCAAATTACCTCAGTTTAGCACAAATCCGTCGAAACTACTCTAAAACACTCGACCATATGATTGTTGATGATTGATAATGCCTCAGTCGGACATGCTTCTGTTATATTTTCCTCAAATTTCACATCATTAATAAAGTAACATTATGTCATAAATACTAATTGGAGAAGAGAGCAGAAGAGGTGTCTAACCAGGAGTCTGCTGTTCTCCTTTAGGAAAGTTCACCGGTACGTACTCGTACTCCAATCCTGTTTCAAATTTTATTACCACTTCAGTGACATTTTCTTTAACAAAATTTCCAGGAATTTATCCAAGCAAACCAGATGATGAAATGAACTGGGATTTACAGTGGATTAGAACCTTTTAAGTCGAGACCAATGCGAACGCGACAAGAACAGGAGCTCAGCCAGTATGAGTAAAGCTTCAGCTTCTTCGGCTCTGCCTCTTCTCTGGCACCATGACCGCCAGTCGCCTGCAATAACTTCTTTGAAATAAATTTGAAACCGAAACGATGCTTAACTAGGAACCAAATATGAGATGAAAGTGAGATCAAACTTTAAAAAAAAATTGATGGACTTGATGGTAGAGAGGACTACTGACCATGATGAAACAGAGAGGAAATGCATGGATTTACTAAAAACTGGAAAAATGGTAATATTACGCTGATGTCTGTCTAATTCTTAGATGGATCATTGCTTCTGCGGCTAGTAAGACCACATTATTATAGTCAAAGTGAGAAAGTTCCGTTTATATTTCTTCCTGTAAGCCATAGTCATAGTCAAGCGCAAGGCCACTTATTTGTATCGCAAGTCTCCACGGGTAGGAACGAAGGCCACTTATTTGTATCGCAAGGCCACTTTGTATCGCTGTTTTTGGGATATTTTTAAAATATTTTACTTTATCGATATATATATATATATATATATATATAATTTTTATGGTAAATGTTTTTAGTGACGTTTTTAGAGATATTTTTGAAATATATTTTAGAATAATTTTCAAGTTAAAAAATTTTTAAAATATTTTTTAAAAATCAATATTACTATCAATCCCTCCTTTTTCTTCTCTAAATTTCTTACCTTCTCCTCCTCCTCTCTCTTCCCTCTCGCTCTCTTCCCTCCTTCCCTCCCCTTTCCCGCCACACCCCACCCTTCCCATCCCCTCCTTTAATACATGGCCTCGAGGGTGTGACAGGAAATGGGAGAGGCAGGAGAAAGGAGGAAGAGAAAAGAAGGAAAGGAAAGAGAGGGAGAAAGGGATGGTGGTGATAGATGAAAGATGACTATGGTGTAAATTTTTTTGTATGTTTTTAAAATTTTTTTGTATATATTTAAAGTTTTTTTTGACATATTATATGAATGTGGTATTTTTGAAATTATTATTTTTTATATATTACTGTAATATTGTATATGAAAATTTTATTTTAAAAAAAACAGAGAATCCAAATTGAGCCATGGTCAATGCAAGAACTCATAGAGTCAATAGTTGTTAGACAATATTGACTAAGCTCAACTGCTCAAGTAGGACTTTTGTTTTTGTTGCCTTTTTTTTCTTTGAAAAAATCCTTTTAATGGCTATAGCAACCAGCTAAGAAGGGGTGAAACCAAGAAGCAAAGCAAATTCGACACATCTTTTCGTTTATGCATTGTTGGCCAATTTGGTAGATTTTAGGTACAGTTGATACGATTGTTATATTCCCTTCAAGATTTAATGTACACTTGCAAAAATTAGTCTTACTCATGTATTGAATTAACAAGATGAGCAAAAAATTTACGCTAAATTTATGTAACATACACAAAAACAGCAGCAAAATCTCAACTATACGTGTCCCAATATGGGCAGATGTGAAAAAAACTGGATTAGTGTTTGAATGCGTTGGCGGCCAAGTTATGGAACATATGAAAGCTTCCGGTTTCACAAATTGGAGCACATGTAAGGCGTTGTATAGCTTGGATTATTTTTCCTCTGCTTATTGAGAAAAGAATAAATGTTTCTTTGTTCTTTTAAAGAATAAGGTATTTATTACTTGCTCTCCTTAGTCAAAATTCAACAATAACTTGCTTTAAATAAAAATGAAAAATAAAAAACATTGATTTGCTTTACTGGGTTTATCAGGTCGAAGACGACATGCTAAGTAACAAGTTAAACACAATAGTATTGCTTACAAAAGTACTGCTGCATCCTGGGATGAACCAGTTCACTTCTTCTTTGGAAATGAAGCAAGTCCGCCATGGGAAATAAACAAACATGGATAAGTAACATTTGTACAAAGTTAGAAATTGTCTACAGAGTGTAAGACTCCAAATACTTCCTTTTAGTTTTCTAGTATAGACATCAGTGGATATTGGTCATCACTTATTTCGTGATTTCTTGTTTCCACCACCCCATGTTTGCCATGCCATTTAGAAGAAAAGGCCGGGATTTCATATTGAATACCTGATGAAGAACAGCAAGCTGCAATACAAACGCATGTTAAGGGTAGACTGATCGGAATTCAAAAGACAAGGGGACAAACATGCAAGACTCAGAAGGTGAAGAAAAATATAGGATTCTACTGATATCAGATGCACTGAAAAGCTAACATGCGACTGCTGGATCACCAGTCAAGTTTACTTCTCTGTCTCTCTTCCTTCAGTCAAAGATACTTTTTCTTAAGAAAAAGTTTGGTTTAAAAAAGAAGAAATCAGTTACTCCATCAATAGGTTGAATACCTCAGTCTCGATGCTCAGCTGGTGTATCAGGTTGCCTTCCTGGCATAGCATCCCGAAATGCAGGTAGCTCTAAACATGCCTTGAAAATCCTCGCCAGAAGAGGAAACTCATCCTATGAATACAGAAGGTTAAAAGTCTTAAGAGTAATTTAACAACAGAAACAAATCCACTAATAATGCAGATGAAACCCAGGAAAGATAATTACAAACGTTCTATAACATGCAAAACATATTACAAACTAGAAAGTCAGGATGCTTCATAAAACTCAAGGAAAAAGTTAAGCAGCAGCTTGAAGATGCATATTGCTAGAAAGAATCAGCATAACAGCTGCAAAATGGATTTCAAGTAGGTGTTAATTCAGAACTGGAAAAACAGCTGAAAAAATAAGATCATCTTCAAGTTAGCTCCAATCAGAAAAGCGCAATTGACAATTAACCAAAATATAGATCTTTGATAACGCCACAGTAGCAAACAAGTACGCTGTTGCTGATCAATTGAAATTAGAAGAGAGAAAGGTAAGCGCTAAGTTAAAATGCACCCAAAATGTAACACACTGAGGAGATTACCATGTCAAGCTTGAATCTTCTAATGGCACCATCAATCTGCGGTGCCAGAAATAAATCAGCCTGCAAATAATGGAAAAGAAGATATACTAATCAGAAGCAGCAGAAAAATTACATCTAATTATATTTGAGAAGTTACAGCAGTAAAAATTCACTAAGCACCCATCCTTCAAGAAAGTGACTTGAACAGACCTTACAAAGTTACGTCCACCTCATTTTCTCCTCCAAGGAACATAATGCATTATGATTCTTGCTGCTGACATCAGATTCATACATCACGTTGAATAATTGGAAGTTATCTAGACATTTAGGGGGACATGCAACACCTAAGTCTTCACTAAATTGAGACCATAATGCACCTTTCAATACTACGCTACAGGAATTGTGATTGGAATACTAAGTAGTTTCTAGACCAAAATTGCCTGCTCTAATTGGTGTTAGAATTCATTTGTCATCTCAAACTCTGTCTGATTTCTCAAGTTTTTCATATGCTGCTTTAATTGGCCTAAATATACCAACTTTTCTCAAGTAAAAACCCCATCTACCCTTTAGAAAAATGGGTAGAGACACATATAAACATCAGCTAAATGGGTTATCCCAGACCGAGAATAACATGCAGGGTCCAAGTCACCAAATGCAAAAGAGACGGAACTGAGTGCAAAATAAGTTCACTTGCACAAATCCACCAAATTTCTATATAAGAAGATACACTGCTAATTTATTTAAGAAGATACATTGCTAATTGTGGAATCTAAACTAAAGATGGTCATATTAGCCACGTAACTTGCTATTAGCACTATCAGAGTAAAAAACAGAAACTTGCATGCATCAATACAGGCAATAAAGTGCAATAAGAAGGAAACGGACCAGAAAACTTCGTCCCCAGTAGCATACTTTCCAGAATAATCTTTCAACAGCTTCTCAAGAGCTGCCAGTAGAATTCCAGAATCAGGCGATGTGCATGGGAATAGAGATGGTAAATAGCAGCTAATAGAAAGGCTGACACAATTAAGAGTACTTTTACCAAATTTATGCCCAAACATAAAATACAATGATTAACTGAAATAATTCAAGTTCACAAGAATTGTTAGTCAACGAACTAATTCCTGGATTAGGATCAAAGAAAATATTAGGTCATTTCCTTAACATCCTTGTTACTTTGCCTGATAAAGGAGTAAATAGAAAAAAGAAACGGAAAAAAAAAAAGGAACCAGCTATGTTCATCAAGCATTTTGATGTTCTTCAACTAATCAATACTTGGGGGACATATGTCAGAACATTATGCATCTCTTCCTTGTGATGGATGGCAAACCTCGGTATCTGTTGCCTCAGTCCAGGTCAGTCAAATCTCATCCTAAAAGTGTAAATTCCCCCACAACTGTCTTCCCATACTACAATATGAGTTATGATGAAGAGTTGAGCACAAATCATAACTCATGCTCCATGTATCAGACAAAATAATCACTACATAAGAACTTGTCTCAAAAAGGAAGACAAGTTGTGGAATGAAAATGAGACTGCACCATAAGACAACTAGTCCTCCTCAAATTGTGAATGATCCAATAAACTTACAATTGAATATTGAACAAAACCTCCAAGAATATTGTGAATCACTTGCCTTACACTAATTGTAGTGACATTAAGTTATTTGTGTTGTGTTAGCGCAAATGACAAGGATACTGTTTGCTTAAATGGACAAAATATAGCAGTAACACATAGGAATGCATGACATATCAAAAACTTGTGAGTTTTCTGTCCACGTAAAATGAAGATCAAGGAACTTGGAAACCTATTAGATGAGAGAAAATTGACTTCATTACGATGTCTGATGGAGTTTCGTTTTGCCTAAGCCAACGAGCAAACCACACCAGAATCTGAAAAAAAAAATGATGACCAACCAATTCATCTGAATTGATTATAGTAAGTTGAGAAGGGCCCAATTTTTACAGAGCAGCATTAAGTACCTCAATCACCAACAGCAGAACCAAACCCATTGTTTGATATATATTTTGCGCTCCTTAGTCTCTTAACAACTAATTTCGTGTAACCTTTGTCAGGAAATAGGAGAATAGACACTCTTAAATGGTTGAAGATAAGTTGAGAAGGTATATCTTGGTAAGCTAGAAGGGTGATATAGTGATTCTTCTCAAGTAACAGAATTAGTACTATGATTGTTGTTGCAAAGGAAATTTAAAGGCTTACCAGCAAAGCCTCTTCGAATTTGATCTCGAGCCCAAGCAACATCTGCATCAGGACCCAATTTTCTTTCATAAATTTCTGCATGGATAAAGGAAATCAAACATGATTTCTTATGGTTAATATTTGAGACATGCAAGAATGACCATATGTCAATGAAAATCCATAGAGCGCTTCTTCTTACAAGAATAGATATATTCTGGTAAGGCTGAATACTTGAGCAAACGATATTCGCAGCCTCCACATAAATGACAAACAAGATAGTAAACATGTTAGGATTCAACCATAATGATCAAGAAAACACATACACAAGAATAAGTATTTACACCTTAAACTAGAAAACAACCTCTCATACTCTACATATAGGTAATTTAAGTTTCAACTCCTTTTTTTTTGGGGGAAACAATAAGCTACTCCAACCAAACCAAAAATCTCAAAGCATATACCAGCACCAGCATTGAGTTAAAGGACAACCCTGGCAAACATGGAAAAGTCTCATGAGTGGCAGCTTACGTTTGTATAGACTGTCTATCCAATTCCATTGACCTTAAAAAAGTTCCACCCTCGCCATATAATAGGTATAATTTGAGCAACCCATCTCAGATCACAAAGTGGGGTCTATATAACTTGAAAAACTATCTCTGTTGCAGGGGAAGTCAACCATAAGATCAACATAGCTGATCCTTCTAGTTACTTGAACATTAATGGGCAAATTTCTCCCAAATGACTTGTGATTATAAGACGAGCCAGGGTAAAAATTTGTATCCATATTCTTAAAATGAACAAGACCACTCCAGGTTAGCAGAGGCAAAAAACAGTCGAAAGGAGTGACATAATGGAACAAGATCTTATGAGTCATAAAATTAGTCATAAGTCAATAATGGTAGAAGAATTGCCACAAGATTAGCATTTGCTTTACAGTGATGAAATAAAGAAAGCAGTGACTAGATAACGAATTGACCAGCAAACATAAGATCATTAACCAGCTATATACCAGACTTTTTTTATGCCAAAAATAAAATAAAATTAAAGTCTTTAATATAGTGGTGAATTGGCAAGCAGTATAACCTGTAACTCCTATACCTGGTAGTTGATACCCCTTCCATGAAGATCCTTAGGTAACAAGGAATGCTGAGGAAACTTTTCTTCAAGATACTACATAGAAAAGGCACACGCTAGCATCAGAACTGGGTATTATACAGCCAATTGGATGCATAAAATCAAACAAGATGCCCACCATCAAGATGGCAAAAGAGTCTGCAAGAACTACATCACCATCGACCAGCACGGGCACAAACCCAACAGGGTTAAGCTTCAAAAACTCTGCACTTTCAGTAACACAAAGTGTTAGATTTTTTTTCTTTGCACCAGATAAAATTATTGCAGAAATCCCTTCGAAAGGATACTAATGGTCTAAAACCACACCAAACATTCACTTCGTTCCTTGTGTTAGTGCACCAGAAAACAATAATGATATCACTGACCCTCCTTAATTACCCCCCCCCCCCGGGCCAAAAAAAAAAAAGACAGACATACATTCATTACATTTTCTCTGTGTTCCACCACTTCGTTATGCAAATAGCTTAAAAAGTAAATCGTATATTGAACGAAGTTGATGATCAGATTGTTAAGGAACTGATATTCATTGAAGCCGATTATAACAGTACCTTAGCATATTACCAGGAATAACATAATTAATCACAAAATTACAGATAGGAGAAAAGAGTGGAAGAGGGGTGTCTAACCAGGAGTCTGTTGTTCTTCTTTGAGCAAGTTCACTGGCACGTACTCGTACTCTAATCCTGATGCACATAAACATATTTTTTTTCATATTCAATTTCAATTAAATATCCACCACATCGATTTTTCGGGGAATCAATCAAGAAAAAAGGAGGATTATCATTAAAAATCAAATAAAAGCAGCGAAAAAAAAAAAAGCGGAGGGAGCAATGAGGAGAACCTTTCAAGTTGAGACCGATGCGAACGCGGCAAGAGCAAGAGCTCAGCCAGTCCGAGTAGAGCTTCAGTCTCTTTGACTCCTCTCCGGCCTGCAACCCAAATTTTTTTTTTCCCAAAAAACAATATTGATACGAAAATTTGGATTAAATTCCAGAAATAAGATAGAGAGAGCAATATGTTACTAACCATGAATATGATGATAACGATGAAGAAGCAGTTGAAACTTGGAAGTATGGAGTGGACTCGAAACCAAAGCCTGACGAGAATGAGAATTTGTCATACTTGTTTACAGGTTAAAAAACAAAAAAGCCTCTGTGATAAGCCTAATACACAGAAAAGCCCCTTATAGTTTCAAAATATACAACATGACACCTCATACTTTGAACTAAATTATAAAGGTGATAGAATCCGTTAAATTTAACGGTGACGGAATCCGTTAAATTTAACGGAAATGACTTATTAAAACCTAAAAAAAAAAAATTTTATATCTAACTTTTTATCAAATATACCTATTCTACCCCTTAACCCTTAATTCTCTCTATTTAGAAAATAAAACAAATGTTTTTTTTGAACTGTCTTTTACTTAATTATATTAGGGCATTTTGATCATTTTGTCCATTTCCGTTAAATTTAATAATAGAATTTGTAAAAAAAAAATTTAAGATGGAAAAACTTTTTATTTTTTCTTTCCTCTCCTCTCATTCTCTCTCACCTCACCACTCGCCAGCCATCGGCGCCGGCAGCAGCAGGCATTCTTTTTTTTTTTTCCTTTTTTCTTTCTCTTCTTCCTCTCCTTTTCCCTCTCCTCCTTCTCCCCCTCCCCTCCTCTCTCATCCGTCGCCTCTCCTTCCCCCCATAGATCGCGTGACCGATGGGGAGGGTTGGCGGGAGATGGATGAGGGGGAGAGAGGAAAGCTGGTGAGAGGGGAGGGAGGAGAGGGAAAGGGAGAGGGAGGAAAAAGAGAAAAAAAAAACCTCTATTGATGCCGAAAAAGGTGGACAGTGCCAGAACTGCCACGGAAGAGATGCCAGTCGGTGTTGGCCGACAGTGGACCAGCAGAGCTGTTGGTGGGTTGAGGTGGGAGAGGAAGAAGAAAAAAGGAAGAAAAAGAAATTTTTTGACCTTTTGGTTTTTATCCATGATCAAAATATTACTGCTCTGGGCATTTGGAATATTTCATTTTGCCCAGCAATTGAGAAGTGAAATTTGACTTCCTAATGAGACTAACGTTGAAACGTTTGATTTTATTCACCGATATTTCATTTTTTAAAAAAATTAATCTTCTATACACTATCAACATTAGATGAATGATAAATTATATAAAATTTAAATTTGAAATTCAACTTTTACTTGAAATTCAACTTTTACACGTATTCTATGAATTCAACAGTAATAGTATATACACTGTCAAAAAATATATATATATATATATATATAATTACTTTTTTTAATCTATTCATTTGTTTTAGCCATCTGCATGCACATTTGACTAGGAAGTCCCTTCTCTCCCTCAAAAAAGAAGAAGCACGTAATCAAATCAATGAAAATGTATGGAGGGGATGTCGAGTGCATCAAAAAGAGAAATAAACAGTACCAATAAGTCCAAATTCCAAATTTTTTTAAATTAAAACAAAGTGGAAAACTGTAATACTCCACAATACAATTCAATGTCTGAGCCATGAGCTCAAAAGCACTCGTACGTACAAGCATAAGTTGACGAGGCTGTACACTCGAAGAAATAACATTTGCCGCCTGCAAATAAATTATCAACCAGAGATTAGGTGATCTTGCTGCTTGAACAGGGCACTTTAAGGTTTTCTTCTAAGGAATTTCCAAGTAGGCATCACTTGATAAAAAAGATTCCTTTTTTTTTTATGACAGGATCGCTCCAGGTAAGACGTTCAGAATCTTTACCATTTTTTTTTTATCAGAATGTTGTTTCAAGTGATGATATAAAGCAACAATTAGCGTTCTTATCTTACAAAAATACAAACCTTGCATCCATAAGTTCTGGTAATGAGATGGTACTAAAAAGAACATGAACATGTTTTTACCTGGAAGTTGATAGCCCTCCTCACAGAATCCTTCGGTAACAATGGATGTTGAGGAAACTCCTCATCAAGATACTGTACATTAAAGCCACACTTTAGCACAATTATCTTATAGGACTCAATATCAAGTGCACAAATTGAAGTAAGAAACTAAGAAGCACACCAACAAGATGGCAAAAGAGTCTGCAAGTACTATGTCCCCATCCACCAGTACCGGTACGTACCCCATGGGGTTCAGCTTCAAAAACTCTGCATCTCAAATTACCTCAGTTTAGCACAAATCCGTCGAAACTACTCTAAAACACTCGACCATATGATTGTTGATGATTGATAATGCCTCAGTCGGACATGCTTCTGTTATATTTTCCTCAAATTTCACATCATTAATAAAGTAACATTATGCCATAAATACTAATTGGAGAAGAGAGCAGAAGAGGTGTCTAACCAGGAGTCTGCTGTTCTCCTTTAGGAAAGTTCACCGGTACGTACTCGTACTCCAATCCTGTTTCAAATTTTATTACCACTTCAGTGACATTTTCTTTAACAAAATTTCCAGGAATTTATCCAAGCAAACCAGATGATGAAATGAACTGGGATTTACAGTGGATTAGAACCTTTTAAGTCGAGACCAATGCGAACGCGACAAGAACAGGAGCTCAGCCAGTATGAGTAAAGCTTCAGCTTCTTCGGCTCTGCCTCTTCTCTGGCACCATGACCGCCAGTCGCCTGCAATAACTTCTTTGAAATAAATTTGAAACCGAAACGATGCTTAACTAGGAACCAAATATGAGATGAAAGTGAGATCAAACTTTAAAAAAAATTTGATGGACTTGATGGTAGAGAGGACTACTGACCATGATGAAACAGAGAGGAAATGCATGGATTTACTAAAAACTGGAAAAATGGTAATATTACGCTGATGTCTGTCTAATTCTTAGATGGATCATTGCTTCTGCGGCTAGTAAGACAACATTATTATAGTCAAAGTAAGAAAGTTCCGTTTATATTTCTTCCTGTAAGCCATAGTCATAGTCAAGCGCAAAGGCCACTTATTTGTATCGCAAGTCTCCACGGGTAGGAACGAAGGCCACTTTGTATTGCTGTTTTTGGGATATTTTTAAAATATTTTACTGTGTCGATATATATATATATATATAATTTTTATGGTAAATGTTTTTAGTGATATTTTTAGAGATATTTTTGAAATATATTTTAGAATAATTTTCAAGTTAAAAAATTTTTAAGATATTTTTTAAAAATCAATATTACTATCAATTCCTCCTTTTTCCTCTCTAAATCTCTTACCTTCTCCTCCTCCCTCTCTTTCTTTCTCCTCCTCTCTCTTCCTTCTCGCTCTCTCCCCTCTCCTCCCTTCCCCTTTCCCGCCACACCCCACCCTTCCCATTCCTCCTCTAATACATGGCTTCAAGGGTGTGACAGGAAATGGGAGGGGAAAGAGAAAGGAGGAAGAGGAAAGAAGGAAAGGAAAGAGAGGAGGAGGGGATAGTGGTGATAAATGAAAGAAAACGATTGTGTCAATTTTTTTTAAATTTTTAAAATTTTTTTGTATATATTTTAAAGTTTTTTTTGACATATTATATGAATGTGATATTTTTGAAAATTATTTTTATTTATATATTATTGTAATATTGTATATGAAAAATTTATTTTTCAAAAAAATAGAGAATCCAAATTGAGCCATGGTCAATGCAAGAACTCATAGAGTCAATAGTTGTTAGACAATATTGACTAAGCTCAACTGCTCAAGTAGGACTTTTGTTTTTGTTGCCTTTTTTTTCTTTGAAAAATCCTTTTAATGGCTATAGCAACCAGCTAAGAAGGGGCGAAACCAAAAGCAAATTCGACACATCTTTTCGTTTATGCATGTTTGCCAGTTTGGTAGATTTCAGGTACAGTTGATATGATCGCTATATTCCTTTCAAGATTTAATGTACACTTGCAAAAATTTGTTTTACTCATGTCTTGAATTAATAAGATGAACAAAAATTTACACTAAATTTATGTAACATACACAAAAACAGCAGCAAAATCTCAACTATACGTGGCCTCACATGGGCGGATAGAGCTCTCATCTGTTTAGAGAACTAAAATGTCAAAAACTGGATTGAGTGTTTTAATGGCGTTGGCGGCCAAGTCGTGGAACATATGAAAGCTTCCGGTTTCACAAATTGCACCATATGTAAGGCGTTGAATAGCTTGGGATTATTTTCCTCTGCTTATTGAGAAAATAATAAATGTTTTCTCTGTTCTTTTAAAGAATAAGGTATTATTACTTGCTCTCCTTAGTCAAAATTCAACAATAACTTGCTTTAAATAAAAATAAAAAATAAAAATAAAAAACATTGATTTACTTTACTTTGGTTTATCAAGTCGAAGACGACATGCTAAAGTAACAAGTTAAACACAGCAGTATTGCTTACAAAGGTACTGCTTCATCCTGGGATGAAGTCAGTTCACCTCTTCTTTGGAAATAAAGCAAGCCAACCATGGGAAATAAACAAACACGGATGAGAAACATTTGTACAAAGTCAGAAATTGTCTACAGAGTATAGACATCAGTCGATATTGGTCATCATTTCTTTATCCTGCTTTCGTGATTTCTTGTTTCCACCACCCCATGTTTGCCATGCCATTTAGAAGAAAAGGCCGGGATTTCATACTGAATACCTGGCGAAGAACAGCAAGCTGCAATACAAACGCAGGTTAGAGTAGACTGATTGGAATTCAAAAGACAAGGGGACAAACATGCAAGACTCAGAAGGTAAAGGAAAAATATAGGATTTTATTGATATCAGATGCACTGAAAAGCTAACATGCGACCACCGGATCACCAGTCAAGTTAGTTCTCTGTCTCTCTTCCTTCAGTCAAAGATACTTTCTTAAGAAAAAGTTTGGTTTAAAAAAGGAACATATCAGTTACTCTGTCAATAGGTTGAATACCTCAGTCTCGATGCTCAGCTGGTGTATCAGGTTGCCTTCCTGGCATAGCATCCCGAAATGCAGGTAGCTCTAAATATGCCTTGAAAATCCTTGCCAGAAGAGGAAACTCATCCTATGAATACAGAAGGTTAAAAGTCTTAAGAGTAATTTAACAACAGAAACAAATCCACTACTGGTGCAGATGAAACCCAGGAAAGATAATTACAAACGTTCTATAACATGCAAAACATATTACAAACTAGAAAGTCAGGATCCTTCATAAAACTCAAGGAAAAAGTTGAGCAGCAGCTTGAAGATGCATATTGCTAGAAAGAATCAGCATAACAGCTGCAAAATGAATTTCAAGTAGGTGTTAATTCAGAACTGGAAAAAACAGCTGAAAAAATAATATCATCTTCAAGTTAGCTCCAATCAGAATAGTGCGATTGACAATTAACCAAAATATAGATCTTTGATAATGCCACAGTAGCAAACAAGTACGCAGTTGCTAATCAGTTGAAATTAGATGAGAAAAAGGTAAGCACTAAGTTAAAATGCCACCCAAAATATAACACACTGAGGAGATTACCATGTCAACCTTGAATATTCTAATGGCACCATCAATCTGCGGTTGCCAGAAATAAATCAGCCTGCAAATAATGGAAAAGCAGATATACTTATCAGAAGCAGCAGAAAAATTACATCTAATTCTATTTGAGAAGTTATAGCAGTAAAATTCACTAAGCACCTATCCTTCAAGAAAGTCTGACTTGAACAGACCTTACAAAGTTAGGTCCACCTCATTTTCTCCTCCAAGGAACCTAATGCATTATGATTCTCGCTGCTGACATCAGATTCATACATCACGTTGAATAATTGGAAGCTATCTAGACATTTAGGGGGACATGCAACACCTAAGTCTTCACTAAATTGAGACCATAATGCACCTTTCAATACTACGCTACAGGAATTGTGATGGGAATATTAAGTAGTTTCTAGACCAAAATTGCCTCCTTTAATTGGTGTTAGAATTCATTCGTCATCTCAAACTCTGTCTGATTGCTCAAGTCTTTCATATGATGCTTTAATTGGCCTAAATATACCAACTTTTCTCAAGTAAAAACCCCATCTACCCGTCAGAAAAATGGGTGGAGACATATATAAATATCAGCTAAATGGGTTATCCCAGACCGAGAATAACATACAGGGTACAAGTCACCAAATGCAAAAAGAGACGGAACTGAGTGCAAAATAAGTTCACTTGCACAAATCCATCAAATTTCTATATAAGAAGATACACTAGTGAGTGTGTTTGGATTGAAATGATTTGGAAAAAAATAATTTGCTTCACAAATCCCAATCACCTTTTTATCTCACATACATCACATCACAAAAAAATGCTACAGTAATTATCTCAAATAAATCATCCAAATAAACTCCTATCCAAACAAACTCTTTGCTAATTTATCTAAGAAGATACATTGCTAATTGTGGAATCTAAACTAAAGATGGTCATATTAGCCACATAACTTGCTATTAGCACTATCAGAGTAAAAAACAGAAACTTGCACGCATCAATACAGGCAATAAAGTGCAATAAGAAGGAAACGGACCAGAAAAACTTCGTCCCCGGTAGCATACTTTCCAGAATAATCTTTCAACAGCTTCTCAAGAGCTGCCAGTAGAATTCCAGAATCAGGCAATGTGCATGGAATAGAGATGGTAAATAGCAGCTAATAGAAAGGCTGACACAATTAGAGTACTTTTACCAAATTTATGCCCAAACATAAATACAATCATTAACTGAAATAATGCAAGTTCACAAGAATTGTTAGTCAAAGAACTAATTCCTTGATTAGGATCAAAGAAAATATTAGGTCATTTCCTTAACATCCTTGTTACTTTGCCTGATAAAGGAGTAAATTGAAAAAAGAAATGGAAAAAAAAAAAGGAACCAGCTATGTTTGTCAAGCATTTTGATGTTCTTCAGCTAATCAATACTTGGGGGACATATGTCAGAACATTATGCATCTCTTCCTTGTGATGGATGGCAAACCTCGGTATCTGTTGCCTCAGTCCAGGTCAGTCAAATCTCCTCCTAAAAGTGTAAATTCCCCCACAACTGTCTTCCCATACTACAACATGAGTTATGATGAAGAGTTGCAGTGACCAGTCAACTTGAGCACAAATCATAACTCATGCCCCTTGTATTGGACAAAATAATCACTACATAAAGAGCTTGTCTCAAAAAGGAAGACAAGTTGTGGAATCAAAATGAGACTGCACCATAAGACAACTAGTCCTCCTCAAATTGTGAATGATCCAATAAACTTACAATTGAATATTGAACAAAACCTCCAAGAATATTGTGAATCACTTGCCTTGCACCAATTGTAGTAACATTAGGTTATTTGTGTTGTGTTACCGTAAATGACAAGGGCACTGTTTGCTTAAATGGACAAATATAGCAGTAACACATAGGAATGCATGACATATCAAAAAACTTGAGAGTTTTTTCGGTCCGCATAAAATGAGAATCAAGGAACATGGAAACCTATTAGATGAGAGAAAATTGACTTCATTACGATGTCTGATGGAGTTTCGTTTTGCCTAAGCCAACGAGCAAACCACACCAGAATCTGAAAAAAAACAAATGATGACAAACTAATTTTATCTGAATTGATTATAGTAAGTGAGAAGTGCCCAATTTTTATGGAGCTGCATTAAGTACCTAAATTACCAACAGCAGAACCAAACCCATTGTTTTTATTATATATTTTGCACTCCTTAGTCTCTTAACAGCTAATTTCGTGTAACCTTTGTCAGGAAATAGGAGAATAGATTACTCTTAAATAGTTGAAGATAAGTTAAGAAGGTATATCTTGGTAAGGTAGAAGGGTTGATATAGTGATTCTTCTCAAGTAACAGAATTAGCACTGTAATTGTTGTTGAAAGGGAAATTTAAAGGCTTACCGGCAAAGCCTCTTCGAATATGATCTTGAGCCCAAGCAACATCTGCATCAGGACCCAATTTTTCTTTCATAAATTTCTGCATAGATAAAGGAAATCAAACATGATTTCTTATGGTTAATTATTTGAGACATTGCAAGAATGACCATATGTCAATGAAAATCCATTAGAGCACTTCTTCTTACAAGAATAGGTAATTTCTGGTAAGGCTGAATACTTGAGCAAACGATATTCGCAGCCTCCACATAAATGGCAAACAAGATAGGAAACATGTTAGGATTCAACCATAATGATCAAGAAAACACATACACAAGAATAAGTATTTACACCTTAAACTAGAAAACAACCTCTCATACTCTACATATAGGTAATTTAAGTTCAACTCCTTTTTTTTTGGGGGAAACAATAAGCTACTCCAACCAAACCAAAAATCTCAAAGCATATACCAGCACCAGCATTGAGTTAAAGGAAAACCTGGAAAACATGGAAAAGTCTCATGAGTGGCAGCTTACGTTGTATAGACTGTCTATACCAATTCCATTTGACCTTAAAAAAGTTCCACCCTCTGCATATAATAGGTATAATTGAGCGGCCCATCTCAGATCACAAAGTGGGGTCCTATATAACTTGAAAAACTATATCTGTTGCAGGGGAAGTCAACCATAAGATCAACGTAGCTGATCCTTCTAGTTACTTGAACATTAATGGGCAAATTATCCCAAATGACTTGTGATTATAAGACGGGCCAGGGTAAAACTTTGTATCCATATTCTTAAAATGAACAAGACCACTCCAGGTTAGCAGGGGCAGAAAAACAGTCGAAAGGAGTGACATAATGTTCCAACAAGATGTCAAGATCTTATGAGTCATAAAATTAGTCATAAGTCAATAATGGTAGAAGAATTCCCACAAGATTAGCACTTGCTTTACAGTGATGAAATAAAGAAAGCAGTGACTAGATAACGAATTCACCAGCAAACATAAGATCATTAACCAGATATATACAGACTTTTTTTATGCCAAAAATAAATAAAATAAAATAAAGTCTTTAATATAGTGGTGAATTGGCAAGCAGTATAACCTGAAAACTCCTATACCTGGTAGTTGATACCCCTTCTATGAAGATCCTTAGGTAACAAGGGATGCTGAGGAAACTTTTCTTCAAGATACTGCATAGAAAAGGCACACGCTAGCATCAGAACTGGGTATTATATAGCCAACTGGAAGCATAAAATCAAACAAGAAGCCCACCATCAAGATGGCAAAAGAGTCTGCAAGTACTACATCACCATCGACCAGCACGGGCACTAACCCAACAGGGTTAAGCTTCAAAAACTCTGCATTTCCAGTTACACAAATTATTAGAAATTTTTTTCTTTGCACCAGATAAAATTATTTCAGAATAAGCAGAAATCCTTCGACATGATACTAATGGTCTAAAACCACACTAAACAGTCCACTTCGTTCCTTGTGTTAGTGCACCAGAAAACAATAATGCTATCACTGACCCTCCTTAATTCCTCCCCCCCCCCCCCCAACAAAAATGACAGACATACATTCATTACATTTTCTCTGTGTTCCATCCCATAGTTATGAAAATAGCTTAAGAAAGTAAATCGTATATTGAACGAAAGTTGATGATCAGATTGTTAAGGAACTGATATTCTTTGAAGCCGATTATAACAGTACCTTACCATATTACCCAGGAATAACATGATTAATCACAAAAATTACAGATAGGAGAAGGAGTGGAAGAGGGTGTCTAACCAGGAGTCTGTTGTTCTCCTTTCAGCACAGTTCACTGGCACGTACTCGTACTCTAATCCTGATGCATATAAACATATTTTTTCTCATATTCAATTTCAATTAAATATCCACCACATCGATTTTTCGGGAATCAATCAAGAAAAAGGAGGATTATCATTAAAAATCAAATAAAAGCAGCGAAAAAAAAAAAAGCAGAGGGAGCAATGAGGAGAACCTTTCAAGTGAGACCGATGCGAACGCGGCAAGCGCAAGAGCTAGCCAGTCCGAGTAGAGCTTCAGTCTCTTTTGACTGCTCTCCGGCTGCAACCCAATTTTTTTTTTCCCCAAAAAACAATAATATTGATACGAAATTTGGATTAAATTCCAGAAAAAAGATAGAGAGAGCAATCTGTTACTAACCATGAATATGATGATAACGATGAGGAAGAAGTTGAAACTTGAAAGTATGGAGTGGCCTCAAAAGTCAAAACCAAAACCTGACGAGAATGAGAATTTGTCAGAAACTGAATGGGTAATGGTTTTATTGCAGGACCGCTATCCCATGTGTCGCTTCCTACGTCTACCACGTTTAAGTGTCACATTTTATCAGTTTAATTAATGAAAGAATGGAAGAGCCAAATTCTCTCTGCTTCTATGCGGCTGGAGTTTGGTGTCCAGGAGTTTGTTTGGATCGCACGATTATTTACAACTTATTTATACTGGTAACGTTTTTATACCATCAACACATTTTTTTTATTTATAATTTAAAAGTCTAATTTATAAATACATATTAATAAGTTATCTAAGAAATTTTACAATTTTTATTAATTTTGATATTATTTTTCTCTGTTTCTGTCTACCTTTAGACAAAAAAGCAGGTTGACAGGAAATAACTAGACTTCGTATCCGGTCCTTTTCATCCTTATTCTTTCATTTTTTTTATTCTCAAAAACTATTTTAAACATTAAAAATTTTATTCCTTCATTTCGTTTCTTTTCTTTTCCCTCCTTTCTTGTTTCCCTCAAAACAAATAGAATCTTAGTACATACCTAGCACTAGTACTCTCTATAGATGGGTTGAGATTTTTCTTTTCTTTTTTTTTCTCTTTAACACTCGGAATTTTTTTTAAAAAAAAACTTATACATATTGAGTAGGTTGAAGACTTTTCTTTTTTTTTCCTGGTTGAACAAGGAATATTTTATGGTCAAATATTTTTTTATATTTTATTTTTTGGGTTGACTTACAAAATGAAAGGGAATTTGGGATTGAGGAAAGTTTGAGAGTAAGAAAGTAAAAGAGCTAATCAACTAAATTACATATATATAACCCACAATTATAGTATTAATTCAATGAATTACAACCGATTCAAATTACAAGTTTACAACTAATCCAAAACTCAGGGAGACAAAACCAACATAAAATTCAAATAAACTCATAATTTGGTGGGACTTGGCCCCAAGATTTCTGGGTCCAAGATCCTCCACCTTGATTTGTGACCTTCTCTGGAAGACGTGTGCAAAATCTAGGGAGTTGAACAAAATAGGAAGGATTGGACCAATTCTCGACGCTGTAGGTCCAAATAAGGTATTGAGCTTATTGGACCAAAAATGGGCTGTTACTTGAGGATCAGTTTATATCGCAGGCTCTGCAAGATAAGTACGAAATTCCAGCCCAATCGCTGCAAAATTTGGGCCCCATTTGGCAAACGAGTTTTTTAGGTATGTGTCTAAAATTTTACTGTAATTTACTATGAAATTTGTAGAAAAAAATTTTAAGATAGAAAACTTTTTTTATTTTTATTTTTCCTTTTCTTTTCTTTCCTCTCCTTCTCCCTTACCTCACCACTAACCGACCGCCGGTGCCCGAACCTCTGTCGGCGACAGAGGCTGGCTTTCTTCGTCTTCTTTTTTCCTCTTTTTCTTTCTCTTCTCCCTCTCCTTTTCCGTCTCCTCCCCTCCCCTCCCCTTGCACTCACCACCTCCCTCCCCCTTATCCCTCCCTCTCCGTTGCGTGATCTAGTCACCTAGTGAAGAGGGAAGAGGAGGGAGAAGGTGTCTATCGCGATCTAGTCATGTGACAGAGGGAGAAGGGAGAGGGTGACTAGTGAGAGGGGAGGGGAGGAGGAGAGGGAAAGGAAGAGGGGAGAAAGAGAAAAAACCTCTATTGGCCTCTGCGTCGACGCCGAAAGAGGTGGCCGGCGCCGAAACCAGCATTGGAAGAGATGCCAGCCAGTGTTGGGCAGCGGCGAAGATGGTGATGGGCTGAGGTGAAGAAGGAAGAAGGGAAATTTTTTGTGTCTTTGAGGTGAAGGAGGAAGAAGGATGAAATGTGTATTTTAAAAAGTTTTAGTAGTTTTTTGAGGTTATTGCAGATATAATTGTTAAAAAAATTGTAAAAGAAAAACTAGGCAAAAAACCTAGCTGCCAAACATGGCCCAGTTTGAAAAAACACAAATGATTATGAGGAAAAAATTTTTTTTTTGAGGGACTAATAATGACAAGATTAAAGCCTTGTTTAGATTGCTATTTTTTTAGAAGTTTTTGTAGGAAAAATGTACTGTAACGATTTAATGTATATGGATTAAAAAATGTCTTCACAGAAAGCATAAAAATTTTTTGCAAAAAATCGCAATCCAATCAAGGAAGAATCTGTGCGAATTAAGCATCCGAGGATCTGAGAATATGCTAAGATGTCACCTCAATTTGCAGAGGACATTATAAAAAGTCCCTCCTGTGAAGGATATATATATATTCTCACTTTATCAAGTGTTTTATCATTACATAAATTGTTAGTACAAAATTATATGAAAATGTTCGATTCATGGATCCCAATCTTAGGCCTTATTTGGATTAAAGTTTTTCAAACAAAATTTTTTATATTTTACATAATCACATTTTTCAATCATTTCTATGTCAAACATACATTAAATTGTTACTGTATTTTTCAATAGACAATCCAAAAAACAGCAATCTTGACAGGGCAACTGTCAATTGGGCCTAAAAGAATTAAGGGGGCGTTTGGTAAAAGGGTATCGGAATGAAGGAATGGAATGAACACCATAATTGGTGTTTGGTTCACTGGTATGGGAATTGAAATTTTGGAATGATTTCTAAAAATTTGGCATCTCTCCATTCCTTAGTAAACTGGTGGGTTTTGTCCAAAACCCAAGTTTGATTCCAAAATCCTATAATTACATAATATTTAGTATAATTAATATATATATATATATTATATTTATATTTATATTATAATATATACATATATAATATATTATAATTATAATATTAGTATATTATATATAAATATATATTATAATTATTTAGTTAAATATAATTATATTTATATAATATATACATATTATAAATTTATTAATATTATATAATAATATATTTATAATATATATGTATATTTATAAATGTATATTATATGTGCATATAATTATAATATATACATGTATATAATATTAATAATTATATACTTATATTTATATTTATTATTTTAAATATAATAATATATAACAATAACTCTATCTAATATTAATATGCATTATATTTATATAAAATATTAGTAAAATTAATATTTCTATATTATATAATTATAATTATATATTTATATATTATATAATTATAATTATATATTTATATTATAACATTTGTATAATTATAATTAATTATATATAATATTTAATTTAATTAGTTACAATGATATTATTATATTATATAATTATATATTATAATACCTATATAATATATATTATAAATTTATTAATATTATATAATAATATATTTATAATATATATATGTATATTTATAAATGTATATTATATGTGCATATAATTATAATATAAACATGTATGTAATATTGATAAGTTATATAATTATAATTATAATTATTATTTTAAATATAATAATATATAATAATAACTATATTTAATATGTAATATATATTATATTTATATAAAATATTAGTATAATTAATATTTGTATATATTATATAATTATAATTATATATTTATATTATAAAATTTGTATATTTATATTTAATTATATATATAATATTTAATTTAATTAGTTACAAACTTATAATAATATTATTATTATTAGTTATATGTATTATATAATGTATATTAATTTATGCAATATAATTAATATTATCAATTATACTAATAATTATACATGTTTACTAATAGAAATTATTAATTAGTCAGACTAAATTTACTAATACATTTATACTAATATATTTAATTAGTGAAAATTTCTTATATTCCATTTACAAAGAGCCAATAACTATCATTTATGATGTGATTTATAATATATTTATTATATTTCATTCCGAAAGAGTTGACGAACCAAACATCAACTATAGTAATGATACACATTCCAGGTACTTGAACCAAACAAATGTATTGGAATGAATGGCTTCATTCCAAACCCAGGATATCCGATTCCGAATCCAAATCCGATTCCGATGTGCGAACCAAACGCCACCTAAGACGTTCACGTGGTCACCACCACTATTGAGTTGGAGGTGCTATTTGCATTGATGGAGAAGCCTACGGAGGTGATAAATGTGATATGGATTTTTTTGCATAAGCTTTGCCTACGGTTGAGCAATTTTTGCCTTCAATTACCACACAAGTAGCCATCATCTCATCATCCGTTTCCCAGAAAACACACACTTCAATTGCTTTAGATACAAGCATTTTCAGGTTAAACTAATTTCTTTCCCTCGTCTCCATCATATATAACTTGAAAAACTATCTCTGTTGCAGGTGAAGTCAGTTCACCTCTTCTTTGAAAATGAAGCAAGTCCGCCATGGGAAATAAACAAACATGGATGAGTAACATTTGTACAAAGAAATTGTCTACAGAGTATAGACATCAGTGGATATTGGTCATCACTTATTTATCCTGCTTTCGTGATTTCTTGTTTCCACCACCCCATGTTTTGCCATTTAGAAGAAAAGGCAGGGATTTCATATTGAATACCTGATGAAGAACAGCAAGCTGCAATACAAACGCATGTTAAGTAGACTGATCTGAATTCAAAAGACAAGGGGACAAACATGCAAGACTCAGAAGGTAAAGAAAAATATAGGATTCGACTGATATCAGATGCACTGAAAAGCTAACATGCGACCGGATCACCAGTCAAGTTTACTTCTCTGTCTCTCTTCCTTCAGTCAAAGATGCTTTTCTTAAGAAAAAGTTTGGTTTAAAAAAGAAGAAATCAGTTACTCTATCAATAGGTTGAATACCTCAGTCTCGATGCTCAGCTGGTGTATCAGGTTGCCTTCCTGGCATAGCATCCCGAAATGCAGGTAGCTCTAAATATGCCTTGAAAATCCTCGCCAGAAGAGGAAACTCATCCTATGAATACAGAAGGTTAAAAGTCTTAAGAAATTTAACAACAGAAACAAATCCACTAATAATGCAGATGAAACCCAGGAAAGATAATTACAAACGTTCTATAACATGCAAAACATATTACAAACTAGAAAGTCAGGATCTTCATAAAACTCAAGGAAAAAGTTAAGCAGCAGCTTGAAGATGCATATTGCTAGAAAGAATCAGCATAACAGCTGCAAAATGAATTTCAAGTAGGTGTTAATTCAGAACTGGAAAAACAGCTGAAAAAATAAGATCATCTTCAAGTTAGCTCCAATCAGAAAGTGCAATTGACAATTAACCAAAATATAGATCTTTGATAACGCCACAGTAGCAAACAAGTACGCTTGGTATCAATTGAAATTAGAAGAGAAAAGGTAAGCTAAGTTAAAATGCACCCAAAATATAACACAGTGGAGGAGGATTACCATGTCAACCTTGAATCTTCTAATGGCACCATCAATCTGCGGTGCCAGAAATAAATCAGCCTGCCAAACAATGGAAAGAAGATATACTAATCAGAAGCAGCAGAAAAATTACATCTAATTCTATTTGAGAAGTTATAGCAGTAAAAATTCACTAAGCACCATCCTTCAAGAAAGTCTGACTTGAACAGACCTTACAAAGTTACGTCCACCTCATTTTCTCCTCCAAGGAACCTAATGCATTATGATCTCGCTGCTTGACATCAGATTCATACATCATGTTGAATAATTGGAAATTTATCTAGACATGTTAGGGGGACATGCAACACCGAAGTCTTTCACTAAATTGAGACCATAATGCACCTTTCAATACTACGCTACAGGAATTGTGATGGGAATACTAAGTAGTTTCTAGACCAAAATTGCCTGCTCTAATTGGTGTTAGAATTCATTTGTCATCTCAAACTCTGTCTGATTTCTCAAGTTTTTCATATGCTGCTTTAATTGGCCTAAATATACCAACTTTTCTCAAGTAAAAACCGCATCTACCCTTTAGAAAAATGGGTGGAGACATGTATAAACATCAGCTAAATGGGTTATCCCAGACCAAGAATAACATGCAGGGTCCAAGTCACCAAATGCAAAAGAGACGGAACTGAGTGCAAAATAAGTTCACTTGCACAAATCCACCAAATTTCTATTTAAGAAGATACACTACTAATTTATTTAAGAAGATACATTGCTAACTGTGGAATCTAAACTAAAGATGGTCATTTTAGCCACGTAACTTGCTATTTAGCACTATCAGAGTGAAAAACAGAAACTTGCATGCATCAATACAGCAAATAAAGTGCAATAAGAAGGAAACGGACCAGAAAAACTTCGTCCCCGGTAGCATACTTTCCAGAATAATCTTTCAACAGCTTCTCAAGAGCTGCCAGTAGAATTCCAGAATCAGGCAATGTGCATGGGAATAGAGATGGTAAATAGGCAGCTAATAGAAAGGGCTGACACAATTAAGAGTACTTTTTACCAAATTTATGCCCAAACATAAAATACAATCATTAACTGAAATAATTCAAGTTCACAAGAATTGTTAGTCAAAGAACTAATTCCTTGATTAGGATCAAAGAAATATTAGGTCATTTCCCTTAACATCCTTGTTACTTTGCCTGATAAAGGAGTAAATTGAAAAAAAGAAACGGAAAAAAAAAAAGGAACCAGCCTATGTTCGTCAAGCATTTTGATGTTCTTCCAACTAATCAATACTTGGGGGACATATGTCAGAACATTAATGCATCTCTTCCTTGTGATGGAGTGGCAAACCTCGGTATCTGTTGCCTCAGTCCAGGTCAGTCAAATCTCATCCTAAAAGTGTAAATTCCCCCACAACTGTCTTCCCATACTACAATATGAGTCATGATGAAGAGTTGCAGTGACCAGTCAACTTGAGCACAAATCATAGCTCATGCTTCCTTGTATTGGACAAAATAATCACTACATAAGAGCTTGTCTCAAAAAGGAAGACAAGTGTGGAATCAAAATGAGACTGCACCATAAGACAACTAGTCCTCCTCAAATTGTGAATGATCCAATAAACTTACAATTGAATATTGAACAAAACATGTGAATCACTTTCCTTACACTAATTGTATTTGTGGCATGTTAGCGGTAAATGACAAGGTACACTGTTTGCTTAAATGGACAAAATATAGCAGTAACACATAGGAATGCGTGACATATCAAAAACTTGTGAGTTTTTCTGTCCACGTAAAATGAAGATCAAGGAACTTGGAAACCTATTAGATGAGAGAAAATTGACTTCATTACAATGTCTGATGGAGTTTCGTTTTGCCTAAGCCAACGAGCAAACCACACCAGAATCTGAAAAAAAAAATGATGACCAACCAATTCATCTGAATTGATTATAGTAAGTTGAGAAGGGCCCAATTTTTATGGAGCTGCATTAAGTACCTCAATCACCAACAGCAAGAACCAAACCCATTGTTTTTATATATTTTTTGCAGTCCTTAGTCTCTTAACAACTAATTTCGTGTAACCTTTGTCAGGAAATAGGAGAATAGACACTCTTAAATAGTTGAAGATAAGTTGAGAAGGTATATCTTGGTAAGGTAGAAGGGTGATTAGTGATTCTTCTCAAGTAACATAATTAGCACTATAATTGTTGTTGCAAAGGAAATTTAAAAGGCTTACCAGCAAAGCCTCTTTGAATATGATCTCGAGCCCAAGCAACATCTGCATCAGGACCCAATTTTTCTTTCATAAATTTCTGCATAGATAAAGGAAATCAAACATGATTTCTTATGGTTAATATTTGAGACATGCAAGAATGACCATATGTCAATGAAAATCCATAGAGCATTCTTCTTACAAGAATAGGTATATTCTGGTAAGGCTGAATACTTGAGCAAACGATATTCGCAGCCTCCACATAAATGACAAACAAGATAGGAAACATGTTAGGATTCAACCATAATGATCAAGAAAACACATACACAAGAATAAGTATTTACACCTTAAACTAGAAAACAACCTCTCATACTCTACATATAGGTAATTTAAGTTTCAACTCCTTTTTTTTTGGGGGAAACAATAAGCTACTCCAACCAAACCAAAAATCTCAAAGCATATACCAGCACCAGCATTGAGTTAAAGGACAACCCTGGCAAACATGGAAAAGTCTCATGAGTGGCAGCTTACGTTTGTATAGACTGTCTATCCCAATTCCATTGACCTTAAAAAAGTTCCACCCTCTGCATATAATAGGTATAATTTGAGCGGCCCATCTCAGATCACAAAGTGGGGTCTATATAACTTGAAAAACTATCTCTGTTGCAGGGGAAGTCAACCATAAGATCAACATAGCTGATCCTTCTAGTTACTTGAACATTAATGGGCAAATTTCTCCCAAATGACTTGTGATTATAAGACGAGCCAGGGTAAAACTTTGTATCCATATTCTTAAAATGAACAAGACCACTCCAGGTTAGCAGGGCAGAAAACAGTCGAAAGGAGTGACATAATGTTCCAACAAGATGTCAAGATCTTATGAGTCATAAAATTAGTCATAAGTCAATAATGGTAGAAGAATTCCACAAGATTAGCACTTGCTTTACAGTGATGAAATAAAGAAAGCAGTGACTAGATAACGAATTCACCAGCAAACATAAGATCATTAACCAGATATATACCAGACTTTTTTTATGCCAAAAATAAAATAAAATAAAGTCTTTAATATAGTGGTGAATTGGCAAGCAGTATAACCTGAAACTCCTATACCTGGTAGTTGATACCCCTTCTATGAAGATCCTTAGGTAACAAGGGATGCTGAGGAAACTTTTCTTCAAGATACTGCATAGAAAAGGCACACGCTAGCATCAGAACTGGGTATTATACAGCCAACTGGAAGCATAAAATCAAACAAGAAGCCCACCATCAAGATGGCAAAAGAGTCTGCAAGTACTACATCACCATCGACCAGCACGGGCACTAACCCAACAGGGTTAAGCTTCAAAAACTCTGCATTTCCAGTTACACAAAGTTATTAGAATTTTTTTCTTTGCACCAGATAAAATTATTTCAGAATAAGCAGAAATCCTTCGACATGATACTAATGGTCTAAAACCACACTAAACAGTCACTTCGTTCCTTGTGTTAGTGCACCAGAAAACAATAATGCTATCACTGACCCTCCTTAATTCCCCCCCCCCCCCAAAAAAATGACAGACATACATTCATTACATTTTCTCTGTGTTCCATCCATAGTTATGAAAATAGCTTAAAAAGTAAATCGTATATTGAACGAAGTTGATGATCAGATTGTTAAGGAACTGATATTCTTTGAAGCCGATTATAACAGTACCTTACCATATTACCAGGAATAACATAATTAATCACAAAAATTACAGATAGGAGAAGAGTGGAAGAGGGTGTCTAACCAGGAGTCTGTTGTTCTCCTTTCAGCAAGTTCACTGGCACGTACTCGTACTCTAATCCTGATGCATATAAACATATTTTTTTTATATTCAATTTCAATTAAATATCCACCACATGATTTTTCGGGAATCAATCAAGAAAAAGGAGGATTATCATTAAAAATCAAATAAAAGCAGCGAAAAAAAAAGGGAGGGAGCAATGAGGAGAACCTTTCAAGTTGAGACCGATGCGAACGCGGCAAGAGCAAGAGCTCCGCCAGTAAGAGTAGAGCTTCAGTTCTTTGACTCCTCTCCGGCCTACAACCCAATTTTTTTTCCCAAAAAAAAATATTGATACAAATTTGGATTAAATTCCAGAAATAAGATAGAGAGAGCAATATGTTACTAACCATGAATGCGATGATAACGATGAAGAAGAAGTTGAAACTTGAAAGTATGGAGTGGACTCAAAACCAAAACCTGACGACAATGAGAATTTGTCAGAAAGTGAATGGGTGTAATGGTTTTATTTCAAGACCGGTATCCCATGTGTCGCTTCCTACGTCTGCCACGTTAAGTGTGATACTTTATCAGTTTAATGAATGAAGAGCCAAATTCCGTCTACTTCTGTGCAGTTGGAGTTTGGTGTCCAGGGGCTTGGCTTCGTTTGTAATGACCTATTTTTTAAAATTAAAATTTTCAAATACAACGCTTCAATGATGCTTAAAAAAATTTTAAAAATAATTTGTAAATATACATAAAAATTTTACAATATTTTCTACCTATCACGACCGCCATCGTCACCACCACTCCCCTCCCTCTTACTCCTCCCTTCCCCTCCAAGGGCTGGGGTAAAGGGAAGGATGGGTGGAGGAAGAAGTAAGGGGAAGAAGGAGGAGGAAGAGAGAGGGGGTGATGGCGGTAGTGGGTGGGGGTGGTGTTGGTGGTGATTGTAGTTGTGAGTGGTAGTATTAATTTTTAAAAAGTATCTTATAAATATTTTAATTTTAAAAGGTACTCAAAAATATATTTCATAAGCATCACAAAAAATATCTACATTAAAATATTTTAAAAACACGTTCAAAACAGTTAATTCAAATGAAGAGTTTGTTTGAATTGCACATTATTTGTACCTTATTTACACATATTGATTTCTTTACATCATCAACAAATCTTTTTTTTCATAATTTAAAAGTCCAATTTATAAACACATAGTAATAAGTTTTTTAAGAAATTTTACAAAATTTATTAATTTTGGTATTATTTTCCTCTGTTTCTATCCACTTTTAGATGAAAAGCAAGCTGACAAAAAATAACTAAACCTCGTATCACGTCTTTTTCCTCCCCATCCTTTCTTTTCTTTTCCTTCCTTTCCTGTTTCCCTCAAAACAAATAGTCCGAGTACATACCTAGTACTACACTAGTACTATCTATAGTTGGGTCGAATTTTTTAAAAAAAAAATTTATACAAATTGAGTAGGTTGAACACTTTTTTTTTTTTCTCTGGTTGAACAAGGAATATTTATGGTCAAATATTTTTTTTTATTTTATTTTTTGGGTTGACTTACAAAATGAAAGGGAATTTGGGATTGAGGAAAGTTTGAGAGTTAAACAAGACCTGAGAGTAAGAAAATAGAAGAGCTAATCAACTAAAAAAGCTTGAAATTACATATATAACCCATAATTATAGTATTAATTCAATGAATTACAACCGATTCAAATTACAAGTTTACAACTAATCCAAAACTCAGGGAGAGAAAACCAACATAAAATTCAAATAAACTCATAATTTGGTGGGACTTGGACCCAAGATTTATGGATCCAAGATCCTCAACCTTGATTTGTAAATGTAGACTGAGACCTTCTCAGCAAACGTCTTTTTTTTTTTTTAGTTAAGAGAGATTTACAAAATAGGAAGAAATGTGCAAAATCTAGGGAGTTGAACAAAATAGGAAGGATTGGACTCCTGCCCACTGGACCAAATCGCAGTGGAGCGTTGGGTTAAGTGAATGGACCAATTCTCAACGCTGTTAAATGCTCTAGATCCAAATAAAGTATTGAGCTTATTGGACCAAAAATGGTCTGTTACTTGAGGATCAATTTATATCCCAGGCCTCTACTAGATAAACACTAAGTGCTATAGACGGTACGGCATTCCAGCCCAATCTCTGCTAAATTTGGGTCTCGTTTGGTAAATGAGTTTTTTGAATGTGTTGCCTAAAACTTTATTATAATTTATTATAAAATTTGTAGAAAAAAATTTTAAGATGGAAAACTTTTTTTTTCTTTTTTTTTATTTTTTTTTTTTTTCCTTTTCTCTCCTTCTTCCTTACCTTACCATTCGCCGACTGCTAGTGCCCAACCTCTGTGCGAAAGCAGCAGGCTCTCTCTCTCTCTCTCTCTTTTTCTTTCTCTTCTCCCTCTCCTTTTCCCTCTCTCCTTTCCCTCCCCTCTCACCCACCACCTCTCCCTACCCCATGCCTCCCCTCCATTGCATGATCTAGTCGCCAACGGAGAGGGAAGGGGAGGGAGAGGGTGTCCGTCGCTTGCGATCTGGTCACGTGACCAGATCGCTATGTATTTTACAAATTATCACAAACTCAAGTTAGTAACTTGTATAAATTAAGATCTTTTTTTCACTACCTCGGAACCTCTTTTTTTCTTAAAACTGAAATAAAGCATTCGTTTGAAAAACAAGGAATAATTCAGAATGAATTAATTCTTAAGAAACTTCCGAGTTATGGGATGGATCAATGGAAAGGTTGGTTAAAAGGACATTATCAATACGATCTACCCTCGATTAGACCAGATCGCACTCCGAGGGGGAAAGGAGAGAATGGCTGGTGAGAGGGGAGGGAGTAGGAGAGGGAAAGGAAGAGGGAGGAGAAAGAGAGAGAGAGAAAAAAAAAAACCTTTGCTGGCCTCGGCGTTGGCGCCGGCGCCGAAAGATGTGGCAAGCGCCGGAACCGGCATCAGAAGAGATGCCAGCCAGTGTGGGGTGACGGTGAATGTGGTGATGGGTTGAGGTGGGAGAGAAAGGGAAATTTTTTGTATTTTTGAGTATTTTGAAGTGTGTAATTTAAAAAGTTTTACTAATTTTTTTAGGTTACTGTAAATTAAATTGTTAAAAAATGTGTAGGAAAAAAACTAGGTAAAAAACTAGCTGGCAAATAGGGCCCAGTTTAAGAAACACAAATGATTACAAGAAATTTTTTTTTTTGAGGGACTAATAATCACAAGATTAAAGCCTCGTTTAGATTGCTATTTTTAGGAGTTTTTATAATAAAAAAATATATACTTGTAACGATTTAATGTATGTAAATAAAAAGGTAATTGAAAAAAGTATTCACACAAAAGGTAAATTTTTTTTTGCGGAAAATCGCAATCCAATCGCAATCCAATCAAGGAAGAATCTGTGCGAATTAAGCAATGAGGATTTGAGAACATGCAAGATGTCACTCAATTTCAGAGGACATTATAAAAAGTCCCTCTTTTAAGGATACATATATTCTCATTTTATAAGTGTTTTATCATTACATAATTGTTAGTACAAATTATATGAAAACGCTCGATTCATGGATTCCAATCTCAGGCCTTATTTGGATTAAAGTTTTTCAAGCAAAAATTTTTATATAATCACATTTGTTTTATATCACACATACATTAAATTGTTACTTTATTTTTCAACGACAATCCAAAAAAACAGCAATCTTAACAGGGCCTGTCAATTGGGCCTAAAAGATTAAGACATTAATGCGGTGGTCACCACCACTATTGAGTTGGAGGTATTATTTTATTTGTATTGATGGAGAAGCCTACGGAGGTGATAAATGTGAAATGGATTTTTTGTACAAGCTTTTCCTACGGTAGAGCAATTTTTGCCTTCAATTACCACACAAGTAACCATCATCTCATCATCCGTTTTGCAGAAAACACACACTTCAATCGCTTTAGATACAAGCATTTTCAGGTTAAACGAATTTCTTTCCCTCGTCTCCATCAGACGCATTCAGTTGCATATATGCCTCAAACTAACTTGACAACATATCGTGTATCGTGGCCTGCCAGATTATTTTTCCTGAATACAATAAAATGCTTTCAAGAACACTCGTACAAAAATCATCAAAGCTAGCCTACCGTGGCCATTGTCTTATCCACCTAAAATCAAATCCAGCTGGGAAATAAAGAAGTTGTTCCACTGCTGCTTCGCATCAATCAACCCAAAAATCTTCCAACAGTTCTCATTTTAATTTTTAGAATAATTTGAAGTTTAGAGAAGAAGATGATAACAAGTGTTTGCTCCTTTTTCTTTACTTCTGTAGGTAACAGGTGCTATTTCCTTCGTTCTAAATAAGAAAACTCTCACTTTTTATTTTCTTTTTCGACTAGAAATGTTTTTTTTTCTCAAGTGTTCTTGTTGGGTTTTTTGCTTTTCTCAGTTAGCTTCATAAAAGCTAACGAAGTGTTACTCAGAAGCAAACAAAGATGTACGATGTTCTGATGAGACTGAAGAACGATAGACCTTTGTGCATATGTGGAGCGAATGTTTCCAACCGTCAAGGAAATTTATGATGTCAAAGCAAAGGTAGAACATGTTTCTTTAGTAGTTGTCTTCATTTAGTTTTCCACAGTAATTTGGGTCCCCGTTGTAGACAATGAAAGGAATGTAATGATGGTTGATGACAACTAAAAGCAAGTTCTAATGTATGAAATTAGAGTCATATTTTGGTGACTGCAGCTAAATTACTCAACAAATTTCTAGTCCTGAAATTATGTCTCGGTTATTAATTTCCCTTAATCAAGTCTCCGATTTTGCAATTACCCACATTTGAAATTCGTTAAACAAGCTCAACAAGAATATGGCTGGCCTAAGAAAAGATGTACTTGTACATGGCATAATGAAAGCACTTTCTTGAAATTAGACTAGCACCAAACATTATGCTCTAACAAACTTCCATTCATGGCAGTGATGTCACATTAGAACTTAGCAAGGACAACCTGCTGGCATGCCTAAGGGCCTCTCAAAACTTTGTATGTTTGTCATCCACCATTACTATTTTGATTGATGCTTGTTGAAGCACTCTGGCCTTTCATCCCTTATCTAATAAATGCACAGTGGTTGATCTCATTCTTTTTTCTTTTTTTTTTTGGGAATAACATCCTTACTGTCAAAAGAATTTACAGTGACAATCTGCAAAGTTTTTTTTTTTTTTCAAAAAAGTAACATTCTTATATCTTACAAAATGAGCATTGATTCAAAACAATTTTGGCATGCAACTATGCATTGCATATTTGCATTACCTCTTGTAAGTCTCAAATTTTGGATGTCTGTCACTATGATTACAATTGGTTGACACTTGATGAAATGCTTGATGAAATGCCTTGGCCTTTCATCCCTTATTCTAATTGACTGGCAGATACAGAGAAGTGACCTTGTTAATTATTCTCCGGAGTTTTATGATTTGTGTTAATTGAGAGAATTAATTTCTTCACATAATCTCCAATAATCTTATTACTAGAACGTTGCCAAATCTGCAAGTTTATAGTAGGGTGTACTCAACAACTTGCCGAGGTATTTGTGAGTCATTCTTTACAGATTAGGCAAGCATTAGATGTATCACCTCATCCGCAACCATTTTACTGCCTATATGGGATTCACATTCAGTAATTTTGACTTCTCAAATCTGGGCTAAATTTTCTAATTTCTACTGCTTCAGTCAATATAATTGTTTCTTTTCTTCCTTCAATTCAATATATGTATTGTGCTAGACAATCTGTGGTCATTTTCGGATGTCCTTCAATTTATATTTTGTGCTGTTGCTTTGCCTTATGTATTTAATATAGTCAGCTACATTTTTCAGGTCATTTTTTTTTTGGCGCAATGGTAACATTCTATAACCTCCCCTTGTTTGGAACCCAAGTTTTTTGTCAAATTTATCTGCTACAAGTTTTTTAAAAATTTTAGCTATAGTAACCTCAAAAATTTTCTCAAAACTTTTAAACTTATACTTCAAAATATTCAAAAATCTACACATTTCAAAAAATTTTTAAAAAATTTCTACAATAAATTACAGTAAAATTTTAGACAAACTCTCAAAAAATTCACCTTCCAAACAGGAGTATTAATCTATCCTAATCTAGGAAGAGAGGGAGTCGATGGGATAGAAACTCCGTAGGAGAGAGCCAATGAAGGCGTATGAATTAACGGTAACATTTTTCCGGTCATATGAATTAAGTGAAATGGCAACAACAAACAGCATAGTACATGGCTAAAGTCAGGCCACTGTTTGCTTTGGCACGAATCTATTATCTAGTAGGTGTAGAATACCTTAAGCAGAACTAGCTACACCGAACTCAATTAATAAGGACCTTGAATCTTTCCACTAGCTTCTACAGAAATGTCACCAAAAAGGACATCCATTTTTAAGGAAATTGAAATTATGAGTGGTGAGAGATTTTTATGGTATTGTGGTTTTAGTTCTCCAAAATCCCTTCATCTTTAATGAAAGAGACAAAGTTGAATGTTGACATATTTGGCTTCTCCAGTGAAAGCTTGTATAATTACGGCTGCTGGTGATACTGCACCGTTAAGAAGCTCTAAGAAAAGCTGAGAAGTTGTGAAGAATTAGGCTCTTCTTCACTACACGGACGCTTTTCTCTTCTTTCCCTGAAAATGAATGGAAGTCCAGCTAAAGAACCTCTTCTTTCCAGTAAAGAAGATGAATTGGGATGTCTCAAGAAGACGTCTTTATTGATATCATCAGCCAGATGGATTATTAAAGGTGCTATCTTGATCATTTTCATAGCCTGGGCAACATTTATATTTCTGTATCCATTGGAAGCCGTGAGTGACTGGTCTAGGAAATGGAGCAATGTTACGGAAGGATCCTTGTTTGGACATACTGGTAAGTTGGCTACTTAAGCCTTTGTTTCTTTCTCATAATTGTCATCATAATCTCGGAAAGACTTCAAAATGATCTCCCGATGTCAATGTTTTGCAGGAAGTACTTTCCTTCTGTTTGGTGTCCCTATTCTGATCATTGCATTTCTAGCCATTGCGTACCTTATAATCTCTGGGGAGGAGGAATTTCATGAGTTCAAGTACAATTTTATGGATTTTTATGTTTTGCTTTCCACCATTATGATCCTATGTGCTCATGAATTTCGCAAAATTCAACTGAGTAACTTGTGGTTGGAAAACTGTCTATGCAGGAAGAAGGTTTCTAAGATTCCACGTTTCAGCTTATGGACATTTCCTGTGCTTGTTGATGGCCCTTTTGGGGTTGTATCGGCAGCAGAGATGATTGGGATCCTTCTCTTCTCTTTGTACATCATCTGGGCTGTTTCTGTTTTTACGATGAGAAATTACGACTTATTGTCCTGGTTTGAATCACAAGGCTTTCCATCGAAAGATAAGCTGTATGATCCAATTACGATTGTGTTTGTTAACCATTTGATAGTATCTAGCTATGAGTGGTTTCTTTACCAGTTGACAAGTATGAGATTGCTTTCGTCCCACAATTTCCTTATCATTTCTTCATGTCGTTTCGTTTGCAAGGTTGTTGCCGTAACTGAGTGACACATGCTGATTATGAATTCCGGGACAATTTTTCTTTTTGCCAATCAAAATGTGAATCTGTTCTCTTGACCAGTTACCCTCTGCTAATTTGTGCTATTTTAGTGCTTTGATGCTAGAACTCACGGGCCTTCGCTTCGGATTCATTGGACAAATGTGCTTGGCATTTCTGTTCTTGCCAGTCGCAAGGGGGTCAGTTCTTCTTCGATATATCCATATCCCTTTCGAGCATGCAACCAGATACCATGTTTGGCTAGGACACCTCACAATGTTGCTTTTTACTCTCCATGGCCTCTTCTATGTAATTGGCTGGAAGATGCAGGGGCGTCTCGCAGAAGAAGTGAGTGCTATGGCAATATATTCCATGCATTTATCCCTCCCATCTCCCTAAAAGAAACCTATAAGCTAATGCATTTCCATGTTTGTATTGCACAAAATTTTGTTTGATATCAACTGGAATAAAGGATATCTGCAACTGTACTATTATTGTAGAGTCTCAGCAATCAGCTTGAGATCAACCGACCTTGAATCAATTCTCACAGATTCTGTTTTCTTACAGTTAATCTTGATGAGTTGACTTACTACCTTGATAGAAATTGGACAAGCAAATAATAGTGAAAAGATAAAGAAACAAAGTACCACTTTGTCAAAACAATGCGAACAATTTCTCTAGTGAATGCAGGTATAGAATCTGTAGGAAGATGTCTTTGTGATATCAATAAAATTAGATAACACATCTTTATTATCTGGTCCGAGCAGTAGATGTTTTCCTGGCTCTCTAACTTATTTCGTGGTTCTCATCCAATTTAGTGAACAACAAGATTATCATCTAAAAATATTCTAGTACACAAATGCCTGCGAGTATATTTATGAGACAGTTCTACAATGGTTAGACTTAATGAGGAAAATGAAGGCTATACAGGAAAAGAGAAAAGAAATACAAAAAGCTCTGAAACCTATAATTTCCTGATGTGCAGATAAGGCAATGGAAACATATAGGCATTTCCAATTTTCCGGGAGTTATCAGCCTTTTAGCTGGCTTGTTAATGTGTGGGTGACATCACTTCCTGGAGTGAGGAGATGGAATTTTGAACTATTTTTCTACACGCACCAACTGTATGTGGTCTTCGTCGTCTTCTTGGCCATGCATGTTGGTGACTTCCTCTTCAGCATGGCTGCTGCTGGAATCTTCCTTTTCATGCTTGATCGTTTTCTAAGGTTCTGTCAGTCGCGCAGAACAGTAGACATACTCTCAGCCACATGCTTTCCATGTGGTACAGTGGAACTAGTCTCTCAAAACCTGCAAGTAATGACATTTCTTCTTGTATCCTCCTATTTACTATTTGATGTTTCGCAAGTCTTTAACTTAGTGTAACTTCTTCGATGTAGATCTGCAATATAATGCACTCGGTTGGGTTTTTCTTCAAGTTCGTGAACTATCCTGGCTGCAGTGGCATCCTTTCAGTGTCTCCTCCAGTCCCTTGGATGGTAAACATCATCTTGCAGTTCTTATTAAGGTTCTTGGGGGATGGACTAATAAACTAAAGGAGCATATCTTAAGTATTTCTAAGGATGGACCTGATAAGCAGCAACGCTTGCAGCCTCAGTCCAGGATATCTGCCTCTGTAGAAGGGCCATATGGGCATGAATCGCCATACCACCTTGCGTAATTATTCGTCTGACTCTTGTTCTCAGATATGTGAAATCAGATGTTGTTTGCAGATTAGGAGCATATAAGATAAAGGGATATTGATCATTCTACTGCACCAAAAGCAAGCAAAAAGAGTATCCATAAATATCACCTCGATATATGGCTTATTGCAACAACCTTAGGCTTCATGCATCAAGAAATTGCACGATTTATTTAAAATACTTACTGAAAGAGAATAATTCAAAGCTGTTCTGCCAAAATCTTCTTGATCATTCTCAAAAAATCAGATGCACGTGTTTATGACTTTGCCTGTTATGTACTTCAATAGATATCTATGAAGCATTTAACTGAGTGATATTTCATCTTCTAGGTATGAAAACCTCATTTTGGTAGCAGGTGGAATTGGAATTTCCCCATTCCTGGCCATCTTAAGTGACGTTCTGCACCATATAAAGGAGGGAAAACCATGTCTGCCGAAAAACATTTTGATTGTTTGGGCTGTGAAAAAATCAGATGAACTTCCACTTTTTCAGACAGTTGACATGGAGTCCATTTGTCCATTCTTTTCTGAAGCACTTAATCTTGAGGTTCAGACCTATGTTACTCGAGAATCAGAACCTCCATTGGTAGGTGCATTTTACTTTCTTGAATGGACTCTGATGCTTAACATCATTCTGTCAAATGCTGAAGTTTGGCATTTTCTCGATTCAGGAAGAGGGCAAAATTTACGAGCCTCCCAATTTTTGTGCCTTCCACCATTCAAAGAAAGTGGAATGTCTGTTTTGGTAGGCACTGGCAGCATCATATGGCCTGGGATGTACATCATCGTCTCTGCAATTGGCTTAGTTGTTCTTGTTGGCTTGCTAAATGTGTTTTACATAAATCCCTTTCATATAACTTGCTGGTGGTACAAGGGGCTTCTACTCGTAGCTTGCATGATTGCAAGCGTCCTCCTATTTGGTGGTCTTGTGATTGTCTTATGGCATCTCTGGGATAGACAAACTTCAGTAGAGGAGCAAACCAAGGATGCTGGGAAGATTGGCAGTGTTCAGCAGAATGGTCATGCAACGCATAAAAATGTTGGCCAGGAAAAATATGTTAGTTCCATTCTCTACGGTCAAAGACCAGATTTTGGAGGTATGATCCTATAAGTCTGCATCATAATGATTCCAACAGCAGGATCTAGGGAATCAAGATCACCCCAGAAAGAAAATTTATCACAACAAAAATATATCTCCCTACTTATCTAATTTGTAAAACCAAAAGGGCTTTCTGTAATTCTGATCAACTCTCTGACCTTTCGCTATTTGCTGCAGAAATTTTTGGATCAATTTCAGAAAGTTGGGGAAGTGTGGATATTGGTGTGATTGTTTGTGGACCTTCAACTCTTCAGACGAGTGTTGCTAGGGAATGTAGAACTAAGAATTTGAAGAGAAGAAAGAATGAGCCAATATTCCATTTCAACAGCCACAGCTTCGACCTCTAGTCACCATCCCGTGCATACTGTATAAATTTTCTGTAGCTGTATGATGTATAGGAAGAATAAGTCCTTCCGTAGGGACTTAATTATTAGCTTCATAACGGATATATAAATAGTTGCATGTATATCTGAGTATGAAGATTATGTAGCTAAACTATTACCCCTACAGGGATTATAAATAGATGCATGTATACTTGAGTATGAAGATTATGTAGCTAAACTACTACCCCTACAGGGATTATTTTGTTGTTCTAAATTAGTTCGTTTAACCAAGTTAGCACTCATTGTTTCTGTCCTAAGTGATTACTTTTAGTTTCTGCTTTAGAAATCAGAACAATCAAGATATACAAGTCCAAGTTGGAAGATTGCAGGACTGCGGAAATTCCAATGTCAATAACCCTAGTCAAAAACCATTGCTGATAGTTGAGGTTACCTTGCACTTCGAGTTTTCAGCTTTCCTGGAAAAATATCATACTCTTATGAGTCTGTGACCAGTTCGACTAACAAATCAAACTGCTCAACCTAAAAGAAACAATACCAACTCAACCCATCTCTAAAACGCCAAGCTTATCTAAAATCCCATGCAGAGCCCAAACTGAAGTCTTTATTGCATATTAGAGCAAGCTTCAACCATTTTTTTTCTCTTTTAAGAGTCATCCCTGGCAATTGGAAAGCTAGAAGCAAGTTTTCCTACAGCAAAAGATTTCCCTTGGGATCCAAGATTGAACCGCCCAAGGTGTGCAGTGTCAGACAAGAACTCAACGCATATGAAATAGTTTGCCTGGACACGAGTAAGAGGTTTCTTTTTTGTTGGTTTTCTTGTCTCTGGATCAATAGGCTGCGTGAGCTCAGAAAGTCATATTCCTCTAAGACGCCAACAATAGCATGAACACGCAATAGTATACAGCCTAGTAACATAGCAACAAAAATTGCATAATCCAGCAACTCCAAAATCTGTACTTAATCGGGCCACGAACTCATATACAGCAGGTGTTAATATCTGCTGTTCCTCAAATTTGCCCAGGACCAGCGCAAGGAACAAAAATTGACCATCATTGGATACAACTTTCACCTAAGCCGCGGCCTTGCCTGGCAATGCCAACAAATTATCCCCGTAGCAACTACTGCCAGCTCCACATTCCCCATTACAACAACACTTCCCATGTTTTTGGAATTTGTCAATGATTGGCAATCTTAATGGAGCTCTAGGCTCACGTGCAACAACTTCAAGACCATCAAGAACTTCAAAAGGGATTGTCCCGTTACTCCACCATGAACACACGCTTTTGCCACAGATTCTTGTTTTTGGATCAATAGGCTGCGCGAGCTCAGAAAGGCACATTCCTCTAAGACGTAAACAATAGCATGAACACGCAATAGTATACAGCCTAGTAACATAGCAACAAAAATTGCATAATCCAGCAACTCACAAATCTGCACTTAATCGGGCCACGAACTCATATACAGCAGGTGTTAATATCTGCTTTTCCTCAAAATTTGCCCAGTACCAGCGCACGGAACATAAATTGACCAATCATTGGATTCAACTTTCACCTAAGCCGCGGCCTTGCCTGGCAATGCCAACAAATTATCCCCGTAGCAGCTACTGCCAGCTCTACATTCCCCATTACAACAACACTTCCCATGTTTTTTGGAATTTGTCAATGATTGGCAATCTTAATGGAGCTCTAGGCTCACGTGCAACAACTTCAAGACCATCAAGAACTTCAAAAGGGATTGTCCCGTTACTCCACCATGAACACACGCTTTTGCCACAGATTCTTTTCTCAATATTTGTTCCCATAGGCCAAGAAATTAGTAGAATTTGACATCTTTCTTCTTCAAGTCAGTCTAGACAAACAAGAAGATAAGCAGCAATTAGCCGTGATCCCTACCCAGGAATCACTCACTCAAGAGACGCACACTCTAGTTGGTGCTTATCCTTTTTCCGCTAGCAACAATCAATGGTCGGCATAATTAAACCAAACTTAAAATTATGGAAGGCTAGTGACAGTCTTATTGTTTGCAAAGGCAATCCTGTCTAGATTTTGTGTCGGTCTCAATATGAGAGTTCTTTTCTCACATATTTTTCTATGTCAAATATCCTCCGTTGCAGATTTTATGTACTACACCAGCTGATGTTCGTTACCAAAAGCTGCCCTTGGTTAACTCGTTTCTGTCCCCTCCCAGCGTCAGTTCACTCAAAAGATAATAGGGATAATTTCAGAAACCTCCAACGAGGTTTCTGACAATTCACTAGCCTCTTCTGAAATTTGTAAAATTACACAAACTTCTCTTGAGATTAAGATTTTGATAACAAAATTAGTTCAATTAGAAAAAGTAATATTTAAAAAGTACTTTAAGAAGAGAAATGAAACTTTTATTTCATAAATACCCCTTATACATGTATATAAGTTGTATTAGTAAAAGAATAAAAATAATTAAAAGTTAAAAAAATTAATACATACATTTCACCACTCAAAAAGTTCGCATTTAATAAATTAAACAATATAAATAAGTAACAAAACTATACTAATGATCACAAGATTCAACAAATATACTAATCATCTCTTTTGACGTGATGTTTGCTATGATTCTTGTGATTTTGAACAAAAAAAATTTTCGAATTTTGTCTCTCTTTACCCTCCATTCTCCTTTACTAATTTCTAATGGTTAAGTAATTAGAGCACTAATTAACCATTAGTAACTAATTACTCAAAATAACTATTGAAAATTTCTTAATTGATGAACGATGACTTGTATTTACAAAATAACATCAATTGATATACCTAATAGAGAAAGGAGGGAAAAGAAAGGCAAAATTAGAAAATTTTTTCTATTACAAGAATCATAACAAATATCGTATCGAAAGAGATGATTATTCTATTTTGTTGAATCTTGTGGTCATTTATAGTTTTGTTACTTATTTGTGTTATCTAATTTATTAGATGTGAACTTTTTAAGTGGTGAAATGCGTGTATTAATTGTTTCTAACTTTTCATTGTTTTTATTCTTGTACTAATACAACTTATTACACATGCATAAGGGGTATTTATGGAATAAAAGTTTCATCTCTCTCCTTATCAGGGAAGATTTGTGTAATTTTGCAAACTTCAAGGAGGCTAGTGAAATTGTTAGAAATCTCAGGGGAGGTTTTTGAAATTATCCCAAGATAATAATAAGATGGAGCTTTAGGTTGTTAGAACATTATGGCCTGAAGATTTTGAGAGGATTTGATTATGCCTTTCCTCGACAATGTAACATTTAACATGGGAGCCTCCATTTTATTCATAACCAAAACTAGCTCAGACACCCCAAGGATCTTTTCTGGCAGTTTGCTAGCCCTTTTGGGGTACTTAATGCTTCTACTGTTATGTACCACAAGGGATGCCACTAACCAATTACGCACGGCTGGAATCTACGACAAGCCGGGCAAGACCAATGACAGAATGTATATACTCTGTAAACGACACTGGAAATTTAAAAAGTGAGAGGGATAGAGAGAGAGAGAGACAAAAGGAAGAAAGACTCGAGAAAAGTACAATGGATTTTGGGGAGATTGCATCATATTTTCCGCCTTGTAAATAGCAAGTTGAGTCGTTTTTTGAAGATGCATCAGCATGTAGCTAGAATATGGATCCGAATTTTTCAAGACAGCCTTAAATAAATCAGTATATTTGACAAGGACGTAAAATTACTGTATTAAGCAAGAACATATTGGCCGCTAAACCTCACTCAAGAATCCTATAATAAAATCAGACGGGATATGAACTCCGGATAATCCAATCAAGAAAGAATCAAATGAATATGCCCTTCTGCCGCAATTTTGTTTGAAGTATCTAACTTCCCCTTTCCTCCCTCACTTATCTCGAAGAATCTCTATTCCCCACAGCAGGATTCACCCCAACATGGCTTTGGAAATGGAGAGTGATCATAAAGACGACCACCCCAGCAAAAGCCTCCTGCAAGCCCACGTGCAATCTTCTGCCGCTACCAACTTCCGATGGCCAGTCCGCCGGAGACTATCATTTCGGAGACGGAGGCTGCCCACAACCCGACTAGGAGGGAAGAAGAAGAATGTTAAGCCCCGGAGAGGATTCTTTCTTGCAAGACTTTTCAGGAACAGGAGTGAAAAGCTGAGGTCCTTGCAGCATAGGTGTTTTTGCATGTTTAGAAGGTTCAAAAGCTATTGTCGTTCAGTGGTTAAAGAAATGATTGAAGCAGGAGGAACCATGGATTCATTGCAGCACAGAATGATTTGTGACAGCCCATTTGCAGCTCCTGTGATTTAGCAGTACGTCTCCCTTGTAGCAATAACAATAATGGCTTAAAGATCGACCACAGCTCTTGAAACTTCAACGTATTCGCTTTCCATGATCATACATATGATTCCTTTTTCTTTTTTCTTTTTTCCTTTTTTTGTGTACTTGTAGCAGAGAAGCCGGTTAGAGTCGATAATGTAAATAGAATATCGTAAATTAAAGAATAAATTCTGTAGAGTGACTCCTGAAATTTTTTTTTTCAACTTCTACAGATTGAGGAGTAGTAGTTTATCAAAAAAAAAAAACAACTATATGGAAAAATAGCAAGGAATTAATACCGAGTCCTCATTTCTAGGAGCAATGGATTGTGAGTCAAAAGCAATTTTGGACATGTTGATAAAATATGATAAGAACAGACGTTTCATAAGATATTGTTTTGGGTGAGTTCAGCACAGATCACCGTCATGGCTTAGGACATGTTTTTGGAACAGAAGTTCTCATCGATCGCGCAATCTCATCGCCAACGGATTCGAACACATATATTGTGTTTCGCAGCATATAAGATTACAAATGCATGCACATGAACATGAGATATGGGAGCGCTACTTTTTGCAATTCACAGCTTCACGGTTAAATTGATTCAATTGGTCAAGAGTCTCAAGACTTTCTATTATTTTCTATTGGTATTTATTGAACTCTTCATTCGTAATCTCTTGTGTTTCTTATCCATCATGCTAATATTTGATTTTGCCCTATACTCCCTTTGTCGATCATAAAATGAAAAAGTCTTTATCGGAACCTCATAGTGTGATTTCCAAGTCATGTGGGTTTTAGTGAATACTTCATCTCTTGTCCAAATTAAACCCAAGGGCCATCACCAAGAATTGGATCATAGTGCAAATTAATTAACTATAGCGACCAAGAATGTCTGGTAATGTACCAATTGATTCGAAGAGGTACAACCCAGTTATAGCAAAAGAATGCTAATAATTAAATGATGATTTCAAAGAAGTTTGCTGGGGCTTAATCCGTGTTAACTTTGATATGTGTCTTGTGCGTGCATTGCAGATTAATTTTGTCATAAGTTTCAAATTCCCGATGAAAAGAACAAGGGATAATTTCAAAAACATTCCTTAGGGTTTCTAACAATTTCACTTGGCCCTGTTTGGATTGCGATTTTCTGTCGGAAAATTGCGTCGTTTTCCGTAATCACATTTCTCTATTACCTTTTTTCCTCACATACATCAAATCGCTACAGTAATTTTTCCATGAAAAATGACGGAAAATGCAATCCAAACGCTTTTCTAAGGTTTAAAAAAAATTACAACTACCTCCCTTATCGATTTAAAATGAGTATACTAACTTCAATATTTTAATAAACGTCCTTATGTTTATAAAAAGGATGGATTTTATAATTTTTTCCTTTTTCCTTCTTATTCATTTCTCTTATATTTCATTAAAAATATAGAAGATCTATCAATGTTATTCTTAACCTCTATCTTGATCAAATATTTAACTAGTAATATTTTTTTTGATAACTTTTAATATCATCCAATTTTTTCATAGCTTTTTTTTTGTATCAAAATAAAAAATAGATCAACCATAATAAAAATAAAATGGCCCAAAGTGACTATCAAACTATGGTAGTTCTATCACTGAACTAATCCATAAACTTTTCTTCAAAGAAAAAAATAGTCCATAAACTTTAAAAAAGAAAAAGGTAACATTTTCTTCTTTATCTTAAAAGTAATCTTTATCTCCAATAAAGCACTATAAAAAGTAGCCTATTATAACAAAAGATTTATTATTGTAGTTGATTATCAAATAATAAATATTGGCAGGAAAAACTTGACACTCATTCTTTGTATAATTGTGCCGAGTTACTTTATAAATGTTTAGAAGAATAAATTAAACTTTATAAGATAAAGGCATTTTAGGACATTTATTAAATTTCTAGCCCTGTTTTAAGGCTTGATTATCAAAATATCAAATTAAGAGAGATAAGTATAATTTTAAAAATTTTGATGGAACTAAGTTAAATAGTCAGAAATCTCAAGGAGGTTTCTTAAATTATCCCAACGAACAAAACAAACTGCCCGTGCATAGGAATTTTCGTCCTACAGAAAATTTTAGCGGCTCTTTCGACAAGGAAATCCAATCTATTCAATGTAAAAAAATTTTCTAATCTGGCAACATCACAAACACTATGATTTTGAGGGATGTAGCAGTATAAATAAATACCAAGGACAAACAAAGGTAGCGAACAAAGTGTCCTAACATTTTTTTAAGATCTTTTTTTTTTAAGTGAGATAACTTGAACCCAAAATCTCTTATTTACAATCCTTTCCACCTAACATAATTTATATTTTGATTAATGGCAATATATTCCTTTTCAAGGAAAATTTTGACATTTTGCTCATAGGTAATTAAGACACTAAACTTTATGAACCATTAAAAACAAGCAATGCATGTTAATACACAAAACCCACTTGTGCAAGAGCAAATGGTTGCTTCAAACATTCAAAATCCATCTTCGAAGGGATTTTTTTTTTTTTCGGACAGGACATTCTAATATGTGGTTCGACGATACTCAAAACCATTAGAGGATTAGCTACTTTTATATGAATACTTCATGGTAGGCCTAATCTACTTTATATGAATACTTCATTGAAGGCCTAAGCTATCCAAATCATGCCTAGTATCAGAATAAAATGCTTGCTTCTTTTTAAGCATCAAAATAAAATGCTTCCATCTCTTAACTCAATTACAATGTAGCACTTCAACGAACGTAATAGAAATCTCTATGCAGAATTCTGCACGAACTGCATTAGATCTATTTGGGATTGCGGTGCATTTTCAAGAAAATCACTTTTAAATACAAGCAGTATTTTTAGGATGTTTGATAACTAATTTTTCGAAACTTAAGTAATCCAGTTTTTGATAATTTAAAGGTACTTTTATTAAAAACACTTTATGTCAGAAGTGCTGCTTCATAAGTCATCACAACTCCAAATAGGGCCTTAGTTCAAAATGTTCCCTCTCGTTACCTATATAAATTGGAAGTCTCCCTCCTTTTTTCAATTTATTAATGGGTTTTTCTAACGAGTGTCTTTCGGACACTCATTAACACATTTAATATTCAACTAATCTACCCCATATATATATACACACACACACATATTAATAATAATTATCTTCTCTTATATTTATATATTTTTATTATTTAATCTTGCTTACCCTCCCTTATATTTATTTATTTTTTAATTAATTTTATATTTAAAAAAATAACACTTGAAATATATCTTAATGAATTTAATTGATTCGTCAGCACTTGATAAACAAACCGTTTATTCATTGGTCAGCTAAGCAAATTATCTTCGGCCCTGTTTGGATTGCGGTTTTCTGTCGGAAAATTGCGTCGTTTTTCGTAATCATATTTTTTTATTACCTTTTTCCTTCACATACATCAAATCGCTACAGTAATTTTTTCATAAAAAATGACGGAAAATGCAATCCAAACGGGGCCGAAGATGCCAGATGCTTCCACGCCCCTAAATAAGCAAAAGCAAAGTACCAAATCCAGCGGCATCGGCACTCCCAATTATCTTGATTTTCCTTCTATAAACAAATAAATACACAACTATATAAATAGTAACCGACACTTTCGCATGTGGGATCAGTCAGCAGTCAGCACCTCTTACAACAGGTCAGCAATTTCGCGTTAAGGGTCTCTTTTAGGTCAATTCGATAATGATAAAATGATGTTTGCGCACACTTACCGCTTCTGTCGGTGAAGTGTAAAGAAATCGCGTAGTCGCCAACCAAAATCCAAAACCCATACTCTAATTAGATTCCTTTCCACGCGTAATTAATTTCTTAATCATCCCTTTCTTTGTTGGCTCAAATATTAATCATTAACCAACTCCCTTTAGAGGAGATGACCACCACATTAATTGTGAGGTGGGAGGTCAAGAGTTCAAATTTTATCTCCCATCAATATGTTTCTATAAGGGGTTTGTTCTAAAATTCATACGAATGTGTGATACACCCGTCTGATTTGATGATAATTCAGTTCTCGTTAGATTTTCTCGATTCAGTCTAGATGTGCCGTTATGCAAAAAATAAAAAATAAAGAATTAACCATTAGGTATAGAACAGCGCGCTAGAATTAACCGCAGCAGCCTTTGTAGCCAAAAAGTTGGAGTGCACCTTAAGCAATTCCTTCACAAGCTAAAGCTATCTTTCAACCTCTCCTAATCACTTTTTGTTTCTTTTCTCCCCTTTGTACCATTGAGTTCATGGGGAACATAACATGATATAAAGTGTACATATGGATAGTTTCACACCATTCATTGCTTTCACTCTACATTATGAATTTTATTTCTGAGAATGTCATTCAAAAATTACCTTTATCATTGACGCTAAATCATAACGGTGAACTAAATTAAGATTCAGGAGTTAAAAAAAAATTATACTCCCATTACAATTTCATTTATTATAACCACCTATTGATCCAATTGACATTCAATGTGTAAGAAACGTGTGTCATTCTGAAAATAGATACAACCACGTTTAAGTTAATTTTTATCCATATGTGATGCAACCACCATAGCTACAAATAAGTAATTTACCTAGATAGATCAAGAAAGTGCATTAGTTGGAGAATTAGGCAACAAATCCAAGAAAAAGAGAAATACAAAAGATGTTAAATTATTAGCCAAATAATCAGTGGACAGATGGAAGTTGTATTGTGTTAGTGTAATAATGAGTGTTAGGAGGAAAGTTAGACAGACTGTCTTTGTCGATTAGTGGACTCGTCACTCTCGTCCACCAAATGCTGTACCTTTCCTCCATGGACACTTCTCCATTAAAATAATCCAAAAAAGAAAGAAAATGTCACCGAAAATACACAACAAAAAACAGCTCCATCACAGCCCAAAATCCATAATTGCCACTACTTCTCTCTCTATCTCTCACTCTACAGTCTGCCCCCTTCAGTAATACTACTTTCTCCTTCCAACCTCCCCAACTCCCCAGCGGCACAAGTCCAACGTAGTCATCCAAAATCTGCAGCATTATTGAGTAAAAATGAGTATGTACGGGAGGGATCCGTGGGGTGGACCGCTGGAGATCAACGCGACAGATTCAGCCACAGATGATGATAGGAGTAGGAATTTGCAGGATTTTGATAGAGCTGCACTCTCACGGCCCCTCGATGAAACCCAACAGAGTTGGCTCTTGGGTCCGGGAGAGCAGAAGAAGAAGAAGTATGTGGATCTGGGTTGCATTATCGTCAGCAGGAAGATCTTTGTTTGGACTGTCGGATCAATTCTTGCTGCTGGCTTGTTAGCTGGTTTTATTGCTTTGATTGTTAAAACTGTCCCCAGGCATCATCATAAAGGTCCGCCCCCGGATAATTATACTCTGGCTCTTCACAAGGCCCTCATGTTCTTCAATGCCCAGCGTTGTAAGTGTTTCAGTAAAGTTGCGATTTTTTTGGGAGGTTTTTTGCTATTTTTTCTGTTTTTCTTGTTCATATGTTAAATGGGTCTTTAGATCCGATCAATGTTTGAGTTTTTGTTTCGGAATCTTTGATTTGTAAGAAATATACAAAAAACTGTATCTTGGAAGAAAAAAAATACAGCTGGATTATTGTACTGAATTATGTGGTAGTAATAACACATAATTCAGTGTCGGTGGATTAGTGTAACGTTGATTGTGTTTTTGTACTTATGTACTTGGGTACTGTCTTTTCTGTTTGGACAATTAGTCAATTAGGATCATCACATTTCAATGGATAACTAATTCTTTAACTCGTATTATTATGTCCTGTGTGCGAGAGCTTTTGACTTTAGCTTCCAGGAGAACGGTATTTTAATGTTTCCTCTGATCTAGTTGCAGTTTTTGACTTTCTAGAAATGGCAACTATGGGAACCTATGTGGATATCCGTGTTAATCAGCCGATCAGCCTGATCGGCATGGTTTGTTGCCTTATCAATTTAGTCCGTTAGCTTCATACTTCCTAATTCCAGATATTTTTGTTGACAGCTGGGAAATTGCCAAAGCATAACAATGTGTCATGGAGGGGGAACTCATGTTTGAATGATGGCAAATCTCAGTCGTCTTCAGCTATTAAAAATCTTGTAGGCGGTTATTACGATGCAGGGGATGCAATCAAGTTTAATTTCCCTGCATCGTTTGCTATGACAATGTTGAGTTGGAGTGTGATTGAGTATAGTGCAAAGTATGAAGCTGCTGGCGAACTTGCACATGTCAAAGAGATCATTAAATGGGGCACAGATTACTTCCTTAAGTGCTTTAATTCTACTGCTGATACTGTAGATCGTCTTGCATCACAGGTATGTTCCTTTGGTTACGAATCTTTGGGAAAACTTTAATCTTTTGACTTTGCGCTAAATGTAAAGTATCGGTTCCAGTGCATGTCTTATTTGTTATGCTTCATCCTGGCCAGCATTATTCTACCTGTAGCATAAGGCAAATTATATCCTCTCTCCCACAGAAAAAACGTCTGTGAAATTATATTTTTTTACATTGGCCATGGTTTAATGTATTTTCCATGAAAACGTGCTTGATCGGTCTTTTCAAAGTCACGTTAACCATTATCTGTTATTCAGAAATTTCTTACGTATCTTCACCTTGAAAAATCATAAATGGACTTTTACACCATTCATCTGACAGGTTGGAGTTGGTGATACGTCAAAAGGGCCCAACCCAAATGATCATTACTGTTGGATGCGCCCAGAGGACATTGATTATGAACGGCCCGTATCTGAATGCTCCAGTTGTTCGGACCTTGCTTCTGAGATGGCTGCTGCTCTAGCATCAGCATCCATTGTTTTCAAAGATGATAAAGCATACTCCCAGAAACTGGTCCATGGTGCCAGAGCACTGTTTGATTTTGGTAGGCGGCAGCGTGGAAGATACAGTTCTGGTGCTGATGCTGAAAAGTTTTATAATTCTACCATGTATTGGGATGAATTTATCTGGGGTGCATCCTGGCTTTATTATGCCACTGGAAACTCGTCGTATCTTCAGCTTGCTACAGCTCCTGGTCTGGCTAAGCATGCTGGTGCGTTTTGGGGAGGCCCAGATTACGGGGTATTTAGCTGGGATAGCAAGCTGGCTGGGGCACAGGTAAATTCATGGAGCTTCTTACTCTCTACATCAAGTAGTCTGTAACTGGATCACCTTTTTTCTTGCTATGTTAATCCAAGAAACAGTTGCATGCGGGTTATCATGAGATGTGTCAACTGTCGAGTTAATTTCAAGTGAAAGATAAAGGTTTTACTTCCCACTACCTCATGTTTTGATGGTCCTCAATCACCTTTTTGATCAGTGTTCCAGTTTTCTTGGCATTTGTTTATTACAATCTGAACTGCATTAGTCTTTATGTGTCACTAGTAGGATTGTTAATGCTTCTAATGGCCTCATACCTAGAATGAAAATTTCTGCCCGAGAGTAGATAGTGCGCTCTTGCCACAGCATACATAAATTTTGTGCCCCCATTAGGATGTTCTCTGCCTTCTTAGTGTAAAAATGGTAGCATTGTATCAATGTTTCTTTAACTGCTTACAGCTCTTTGACTATAAATTACCTACTTAAAGAGTTATAAAGATGCTTAACAGATTAGCTTTTTGGCACCTAAGATTTTCTGATTTTCTTCTTCCTCAATGCTTTTTCTTGGATCTTTTTTGTCCTTTCGATGGTCTGTGTACTTGTACCTGGGATTTCTTCTGTTGCTTCCCTTTTGTTCACGCAGTTTGTGCATTTGACAGGCACTATAAAGTGTTATTGCTACCAAGTAGACTTGCTTTTTATGGCTTGATATTGCAGCCCTGATGACTTCTAATATCTATTAGTCTTCTTTCGATCCGATTGTTGCCTTGTATCTATTTGCGACAATATTTTCCATCCAAAAGATGACTTAGCTCACAAATGTCACCTGAAACTCTGAAGATTAGTAGAAGAAAATTAGACTAATTCTGAAGATTGATTGAATAATATTATACAAGTCTGATTATTGAGCTTAAATTTGAGGCTTTTTGAGATAATGTGGCTACTTATATTGCTGAATTAATTTTTAGCTTGTTCTGTTTAGGTGCTTCTTAGCCGTTTGAGATTGTTTCTAAGCCCTGGCTATCCCTATGAGGAAATTCTGAGGACATTTCACAACCAGACAAGCATAGTCATGTGCTCATACCTGCCATTCTTCACATCTTTTAACAGAACAAGAGGTAAACATTTGTAACGGATTAGTATGTTAATGGTATATGTTTAAGAGTCTGGGTTCTGGTTTAATTACTTTCTATCTCTTGCAGGAGGTTTGATCCAATTAAACCATGGTAGGCCTCAGCCTCTTCAGTATGTGGCCAATGCCGCTTTCCTGGCCGCTCTGTTCAGTGATTATCTTGCAGCTGCTGATACCCCTGGGTGGTATTGTGGACCCAATTTTTACTCCACAGATGTCTTGCGTCAATTCGCTGAAACCCAGGTACGTTATACTCCCTTTCTGTCCGACTTAATTGAGGGAATGCTTGTCTTGTCAAATCTTTTCTCTGCATTTTGTGATCTGTGCGATACTGGACTACTTAATGTGAATTCCTCATGATTTATGGAGATTGTAACAGTAACTTCCTGCCATTCTGACCACTAGGCAAGAGAAAATTATTAAAAGAGTCCAATAAATGTTTTAATTTGTTGAAACTAAAAAAAGTAATTTGTTTCACCTGTTTAGATTGATTACATCCTCGGAAAGAATCCTAGAAAGATGAGCTATGTTGTGGGTTTTGGAAATCATTATCCTAGACGCGTTCACCATAGAGGGGCATCAATCCCGAAGAACAAGATCAAGTATAATTGTAAAGGAGGATGGAAGTTGAGAGATTCTCGGAATCCAAATCCAAATACTCTGGTTGGAGCCATGGTTGCTGGTCCAGACAAGTTTGATGGTTTTCATGATGTTCGTACCAACTATAATTACACAGAACCTACGCTAGCAGGCAATGCTGGTCTTGTTGCTGCCCTAATTGCTTTATCTGGTGAAAAAAGTGTTGGAGTTGACAAGAATACAATATTCTCTGCAGTCCCGCCTATGTTTCCAACTCCACCGCCTCCACCAGCTCCTTGGAAACCATGACTTTATCCTACTGACATCATTGCTGCCGCCTGTTCTGTGACCTGTAGATTGTGATTTTTGATACTGCTGTCAATTTTGAGTCTTGGATATGGTGGAGGTTAAAGCAACATGTAGGAGATGAGGAACATAACGAAAACCTTGAAGACAGCTTTGGTGGTCCTTACAGAAAGGGACTAAAAGCTTGAAGAAGAAACAGACAGACATCTCTTTTATTGTTCCAGAAATGTGATTATATACAATATGTATGTATGTAAGATATATGAGATCGACCATGTATTCATTGAAACACTAGAATTTGAAGATGAATAGTCTGCTACCAATTTGTTGAAATGAACTTTCACAATGGCTAAAGGGCCACACATTCTGTTTTGCTATCTTTATAAATCATGTCTGTAGCCTGAGAACAAATGCATATCCTGCAAGTGATTTCTTGTGCTGTGGTGTTGCGCGGACAAGGTGGCTTCCTACTGCATGCCCTATTTTTGCATGCATGAGAGGCCAGTAGACCTCGATAATAAACTGAAATCATTTTCGAGGCCCACTTTAAACTCAGATCTGTTTGCTTGGGCTGTCAACCTTGTAATGTCAGTCAGGCTCAGATTTGTTTGCTTGGGTAGTTTCACTTGGATACAATTTAAAACTAGGGATAATTTCAGAAACCTCCCTTGAGGTCTCTAACAATTTCAGGAAGCTCCCCTTAGGTTTTAAAATTTTACTCACTTCCCTTGCTTTCACTATTTATGCTTCAAAATAGGTTCAATATGTTACCAATTCCTTCAAATATCCTAAACTACCCTTCTTGTCAAAAAGATAAAAAGGAAAAATGAAAAGAGCTTTGTTCCTTTCTTCTAACACCAAAACAACAAATTCTTTTTGCCAAAAATAATAATTTGGAAAAAAATTTCAACTATGATGATTGCCTTCTTCCAAGCAACACCACCACAAAAGCCAAGAAAATACCCCAATTTAAATCAAAATAAATTCCAATAATTCTAGCACTCAAAACACTACAAATTTAATTTATGTCCAATAGTCCCAAACCCTACATTTACTACACAAGTCAATTAAATCAGTCACTTGGTGCTAAGCTAGATAAAACTCGACCTCAAATTTTATCCAAAACTAACACTTCATCAGCAATCAATAGCGCAGCTCTTTCATCTTCCTCTCTTTACAGCCTCCTTTATTTTTTTTAACCACCCATTTCTAAAGCCCAATCATCCCTCAAATTCTTAACTTTTGACATTACTAAGTTTTATCACCCATAATCAACCAACATTGGATAAAATAGATAGATGCAGAAAAATCAAACCCATTACACTTAGAATTAAAATGATAACAAGATTGAACCTAATCATATTTGCAAAAGAGAGATGAGAATAGAGATAAAAAAAAAGAAGAGTAACAAGAAGGGAAGGAGAAGGATAAATATGGACAAGGGATAATAAATAAAATTTGGTTTTGAATTGGAGGAAAAATATTAGATAGAGAGAAATGGATGACAGGAATTTAGCAAAAAAGAAAATGGAAAAAAGAGTAAGGTAGAAAGGAGGAAGCGTGAGGGAAAGAGAAAGATAGAATAAGTCAATTTTGATTTTTCTTGGAATTTCTGAAATTTTCGAAAAAAAATATCATTAAGTATCCTATATAGGGGTAGTAGAGTACTTTTGTAGCAATAGGAGAGATATGTGTAGTTTTGAAATATTAAGGGGAGCTTTGTGAAATTGTTATAAACCTCAAGGGAGGTTTCTGAAATTATCCCTTAAAACTATTAAAGCTATAAAATCAATGTAAGGGCGTACTTTCTTTCTTTTTTGTTTTTGTTTGGCGTCAAAGTATAAATGTTACTAGTATTTGCTACAATCAAAAGGGAAAACAAAAAAAAAAAATCATTTCTTAATGTCAACACCATGAATCAAATTGCACTAAAAAATTTGTACATTTCCGTGAATGTATTTCTTAATTATGTTTTTACCTGACATAATCAAATTGCTATATTATTCAAAACGTCCATCACATTTTATAAAATAACTTTTTTCATATTCTCATTTTTAAAAGTGTAATTTTGCGTCCCTTATAAATTCACATTTGTCAAATTTGATTTCTACCTATATTTTTGACTAATTTTTGATCGAAATTTATCACGTGCCTTGCATGTAATCATTTTTAGGGACAAAATTATCAATCAAATTTTATATAATCCGATCTATAGTCATTTGTATTTCACAAAATGAATTGTTTCGTCTCTCACATTTCACAAAATAAAATTTTTCATCCCTCAAATTTCACAAAAAAAAAAAAAATCATTCTTCATTGACCATGTATATGAATATTTTTTTAAAAAATTCATGTATATATTTATTTGATTTCACCTGAACAGTACGAATATCATATAATAGATCTCTATTCACCAAAACATACTAATTGTAGTGATACACATACTATTCAATAGATATATACATTGGTTTAAATCTAACAATTTTGTTTTAAACCCATATATATATCTATTTGATTTCACCATGTAAATCTATTCAATATTTGTAACCTTTTTTTTTGTAATGATTTATTTATTGAGTTGTATAATAAGGTCATATAATTAATTGGTCCTAACTCGAATTTTATAGTCATACTAACAAATTGCAGTTTAAATCTGAAATTTCTACTCGTCACCTTTAAGATCAATATTTGAATTTCTTACCTTGTGATTGTTTTAAAATTTGAAAGTGTCAATCACTTATTTCTTTTTGTCATACTTTTCCTTTGTTTATTTTTTATGTCCGAATTTAATTCAGTGTAAATACTTGATGATGTTTAGAATTAAATATCTTCTTTGTTTTCAATTTTCGAGAAAAATGAAATGAACATGATTGAAAAACTAACAATTTTTTTAAACCCCCATATATATCTATTTAATTTCACCTGAATAGTATGTTCAGACGAAATTATGTAGAGATATATTACATGTTATTTGTATTGTTCAAGTGAAATTAAATAGATATATATATATGAGTTTAAAAAAAAAGTTATTCGTACACATGATCAATAAAGGATGAAAATTTATTTTGTAAAATATGAGGGATGAAAAACTTTATTTTGTGAAAATGTAAGGGGTAAAATAATTCATTTTGTGAAATATGAGGGACGAAAAAATTCATTTTATGAAATGTGAGGGACTATAGATCAGATTATGTAAATTTCAATTTGACAATTTTGCTCTTAAAAAATGATTACGTGCAAGACACATGGTGGATTTCTACAAAAACTAGTTGGAAACCTAGTTAGGAACCAAATTTGACCAATATGAATTTATAAGGGATGTAAAAGTACATTTTTAAAAATAAAAGTATATTTTTAAAAGTGATGGACGAAAAAAGTCATTTTATAAAATATGGGGGACGTTTAGAATGATTTTCTTCAAAAATGGCAAACCAAACAGGTAATAAGTTTGTGACCACAAGCAAAATAAAAACCAAATCAAATTATTCTACTTGAATTAATTCTAGTTTTCTTTTTTGATAAGTGGGAAGTTTTAAATTAGGTACTTCTTACTTATACTTTTTCATTCGTACCATTCAATCCATCGTTCCCCAAATTAATTCTAATTTTATCAAATCTAGTTTCATAATTTTTAAAATTTTCTAATTTGTTATTCTAACTACCAATCGAAAAAAAAACTCGCTCAATAATACCAAAATATCATTAAATGAAAAAAAAGTCGCTCAATATTCTGTCATTGAGACGGATTTCCGGATTCCGCAAAAAATGTTGCCGAAACGGGCCTTGCAGCTTAGGGACAAAGTGTCCCATTTTGAAGTTTAGGGACTGAAATGGGATTTTGTGCATAGCTGGAGGGGCTAAAGTGGAATTAACCCTTTTTTTAAGAATCGAAAACACCCAAATTCTCCCTCCCATAGTCTGCACCGCAACTTCCTCTTCCTACACCGTCCGCCCCACTCCCCACTTCCCGCCGCAGCTCTACGCCTCTTTACATCTCTTTTACACACAGTCACACAGTAAAACGAGCCCAAACTCACATGCTATATCTTTTTCTGAAACCCAACAATCTTCCCGAAGTCCAATTACTATAGAAATCCAAGAGCAAACTAGAAGAGATAATGGTGGGACGGTCATGTTTAGCAGGGATGGAGGTCCCAATAATCGGCAGCGATTCTATCAAGTGGTTTCAAGTTTCAGTTCCGTCTAATTCATCTTCTTCGGCTTCTTCGACTTCCGCTCCTACTACTACTCTCAGTAGAGACTTCGCGTCCTGTTCTGCTATTGGAAATCCTCCTACTTATCTCATTTGGTAAACCCTTTTGCTGTGGCTTTCAAAAATTTGTGGTATTTTGTTTTTAGATTTTCGTATAATTTGCACACAATGTAGTTTTGCATTATCATTGTGCATTGGTTATTTTAGTTAGTTCTGAAATTCTCTTTATGTACTTTATGTTCTGTGAAAGAGGTAATATATTTTTTTTATTTTTAATATAATGGATATTAGTTCATCTGTAGCATGCGAGTGTCTATTGCAATTAGTTATAAAAATGCAGCATCTTGGTGTTTGCAATTCCCCCTGGAATCTAATCCTTTTGCATAGATTTTAGAGTATTGTGTTTTAGAGTTGCACTTGAAACTAGTAGTTAAGGAATGGCTAACTGTTTAGATTCTTTAATATATGCATGATGGAACGCTTAAAATCCTCTATAATACTTTTGTACTCTTAAATTTTCTGGTATCTCCAATTGCTGTTTCAATTCTCTCTCGTCTTCTTTCCCCATTTGAACAATAGGAGTGTTGGTTTTTGTACTACAGGAAAACTAGCAAGGGTCAGCCAAATGTTCTTGAAATATTAGAGGTTTATGGTGACAAAGAATTCCCAAAGATTGGACTGCAGATTTCATTTCCGGACGCCCTCTTTCCATTTGTTTATATACAACAGGATGAGGTTTAGTTTTTTTTTTTTTTACTAGTTTCATATGTGAAATAATGGTTCTTTTTTGTTGTGATTTTGAAATTTAAGATTCAAAGAAACTTCCTTTTATTTGCAGAGCAATTTTGGTTCCGAGAAAACTTACTTGCTTTATACCGTGACGGTTAATGGTGTTGCCTTCCTTGTAAAACTCAAAGGACTTCACAAATATGCTTCTTCCTCAGTTGTTGCATCCAATGAGGTTGTCGAGTATAATACACAAGCTAATCCACAATGCGGAGTCATAACAGCAGCAGCAGCTTCTTCCAGATGTCTCATAGTTGGGAGAAATGATGGATCTATTGGTTGTTTTCAACTTGGCTTGCTCGATGCTACAGCTCCAGGTGTACATCATGTGTCATTTTCCAGTTCTCCGCATAGCTGTATGGGCTACTTTCTCTAGGACTTAGTTCTTATATATGGAACCAAAAGTGCGAAAACTTGGATAAGGTTTCCCAAATGGATGAGATTCTCATGTTTGAGTGTGCATGGCAAAAGTTTAATCTTTCTGCTAATAATGCTGAGTATGGGTCTTCATTTTTCATCTCCTCTCAGACTTGACCTGTTTCTTAAACTTCTATCATCTTTTTAACTCTTCTGTTCAGGCTTCATGTGGGAGCTACGGGATGATGCTGGTTTTGGGCGATTGTGGGGTATAGTATCAAGGTACTGACTTTCTACACAAATTATGTTGTGCTATGGCAATTTTATCCGCTTCATTTTTTTTTTTTGGTTTATTTATTTCTGCAGTGTGTTCTTAGAGTGTACTTACTTCAGAAACATTAGAGACATATCAAGTACCAATTGCCTTTTCTTTCCTTTCCTTTGTTGATGTTACATGTGGTGTTCTTCTTGTTGATTCCTTATGGACAGAATGGTTAAACCTTCCCCCTTCCCCCTTCTCTTTAGGCAGTCATTTCAAAATCCGGCAATGCCTTTGACATTTTAAAAAGTAGCTATAAGGCACTACCTTTTCTGTTGAAATTTGATTTTATGTAATGGAGGCTTGAAAACATCCTTCTGCATTCTGCTTTTGAATATTGAGCTGGAACACCTTTTTCTGCAGGATCCACTATTAGATCCTCCTTAAATTCTTTGTCACTTAAGTGTTTTCTCTATTTCTCTGGGAGAAGATATGTTTGCATTTGGATTGAAAATTATCTGAAAAATTATTTGGAATAATTACTGTAACACTTTTTGTGACATGATGTATGCGAGATAAAAAGGTGCTTGGGAAGGTAAAAAAGTAATTGAAAAATGTGTTTATGGTGCAAGCAAATAATGTTTTGCAAGAAATCATGAATCAGGTAGATAAGTTACATTATCCTATTCCTGATGCATGTTTTCTAACCTATGTCACCTCCAGCAAATTCACCTTGCTCTTCCCCCCATGGTCCAATCTCAATGTTTGGAATCACATTAGTTTACTCCTGCTAAGAAAAACCACTAAATCTCCTTTTAGTTATACTTGTGCAAGATCATCCATGCATATATGGATTCTCTTTCCCTATGATTAGCAACAGGGAAGAAGATGGCATAATTGGCATTTCCTTTAAAATTATTCTTCTGATGCATCTATTGTTAGCAACAAGGAAGAAGATTCCTCAAATGACATTCCCTTTTCAAGCTATTCTATTGATGTATGTTTGCTTGCCAATACATGCTGATTTGGGGGTAGGGAAGCTTTAGTCCCATGCAAACACCGTGCTCTTGTAATTCATTCTTATCTGTTTAAGATCAGCATGTTTAGGGTCACCATAACACACTGCTGGCACTAAGAGACAGAACTGTTAAATTGACCTTTTGTTGTCTCCTACACTGGATCCTGCATGCTTAGAATGATTAGGTATTCTCTGTGGTTTCCTGCCAAATTAATTTTGGTCTGATAGTTCTCTGAAGTGCACTCTCAGTTTCACTGAGTATTGGCATTCAACATGTAAGTAGCTGTCTATTTTGGATCTTTCACCTACTTTTGTGGCTTCTGCCTGTTAGATTCTTTTGTTTTTTATGACCAGAATGACTTGGAATTGGAGAAATTTGGTAAAACATTAATAGGCATCACATTCACCTTTAATCATCTTCGATAGTTAAAGTGTTGGAAGGCTGGGGGAAATGGCTAATAAATCTTTTGACAAATCTTATAGATATGGCCTTTAAAGTGGTAATCTTATATGAGAATGTGTTGCTTGTTACCTTATATTTTGCATGTATACAAGTGCAATATGATGAGTATTTACCTTTTAAAAGTTTTCTTGGGATCTTACTGCTTAGCACTGTGCCTGAGCAAGAATATTGAAGTCTGAGCAAAATTCTCCCCGCAAGTTGGGTCACTCCGTCTTAGCCACTAATGTTTCACTTTCCCTCCCTCTTTCTCTTTCTCAATCTCTGTCTCTCTCCATCTCTTCCTTTGCCTCTCTATTCCAAAACCTTAGCAAGCATATAAACACACTTAGGTTTAGTCAATGGTTTGTAATCTTTGACAGCTGTAGGCTGTTGGCAAGGACGGACCAAATGTCTCTGGGTTGTTTCTTGGTTGAATTGTTGAGAAACCTTCAAATTACTTGTTTACAAGATAATAACACAACTGATAGGTTGTTGCAATTTGATTATTTTATATAAATCAGTTTTATTTTTAAGTTTGCATATTCAAAAAAATCCTAAATGGTCACAGGAGCAGGATTTCAGCTCCTGTGCAGGATTTGGCAGTTGTAGAGGTGCACCAGAGAAAGCTTCTTTTTGTGCTTCATTCTGATGGGATCTTTCGAGCTTGGGACCTTGCAAACCGGAGCAAAATTTTCAGTCATGCTATTACTGTTCCAACAGTTACAGGCAAGTTTACAATCTTAACTTGTTATGTTGTGTCAGCCAGTTGTTCTATCCATTTCTCTTAGATTATTCTACTAGCTGGATAACTTGTAAGCTTAGTGTATAAAGCATCAAGAGTTGTTCATCCATGAATTTTGTGAAAGTAATTTCCATGTAGCACTTCTCATTTGAAACCAAAAGGAAGAGGACAAACATTAAGGAATGTCTTGAACTCAGTTTAAAGTGGTAAAAGCAATTTATACGAACAAAAGGAAAGATTGCCATATTCCACATGGTTTAAAAGTAGAAAGACTGTGTGATCTTGCCTTGTAATTTTTTGAACTATAAATCTCACAAAATGCCTCCTTCCTACCCTTTGGTTCTCATTTTTTCTTCGCCCACAAATCTTCTGGATGAAGGCAGTTCATTCCTCACAAACTTCTGACACTAGGAAGCTAGATTTCAAAGTTGGATTTTATATTTTAATTTTTCAAAGGCAACAGTTACAGGAGGTTTAGGAATAACTTTGAAAAAGGCAAAACTACTCAAGGCTTTAGCAAGCTCTAGGTGCATGCTTTTCTAGTTTCTACCATGCATGCACATAAAAGTCGTTTATATCATCCACCTCCTTCTTAAGGCACCAAAGGTGGAAAAATAGAGTGAATTTAGGTTTAAATTTGAAATATGTTTGCAGAATTTTAGAGATTTTCCTTGGGTGAAGTCCTGATATATTGGTGACTTTCTCGGAATTGGGTTCTGAAGCAGTTTTTATGCCCATTTATTCACTTTGTAGATATTTATGTTGTTATCTAATCTCTGATTTTCTTGTGATACTAATACTTCCATTTTTAGATTTTTGGAATGTTTTGTCATGTGAAACTTAATTTGCGTTTTGTCTTCAGGAACTATATTTCTTAAATTATGGGTGGGTGATGATAACAGGGCAATGAATATAATTCCGTTGGCAATTCTACATAAGAATAGTATGGTACGTAATTTTAGAATAATCAATATTACTTGTATTATTTGCATGGTTTCATTTCTTGTGCTCTTCCCTTTCCTTTGGGTATGAACATCTGCATGGGCTATTGAATCAAGACCATGTCAAATGTTGCTTAGCCCAACAACATGCTTATAGTTTATGGGGTATCAAGTCAACAAGTCTGATGAAATTATGCTCTAAAAATATAACAGAATCATCTTCTGATTGCGGATGTCATTTATGTGCAAAATTGTGTGTTTCTACGACCTTACCTTATTGCTTTATGTGCACTCAAGTATATTTTCTACATTATTGTCATAACATGGAGAAAATTCTTTAACTCGAGTAATCCTTGGTGATTTTGTGATTAAACTTTGCTAAACAGGTTTTGAATTGGACCCATTTACTTTAAGCCATTTTAGTCAAGTTACATCGGTATCAGTAGTCACTAGTCTGTCTTGTGGTTAGAACAATGACTGAAGACCTTGGTTGCTTGCTTCTTCCTGTCATTCTTTTTATTCAGCCACTGAAGTACCTGGTTGTGGGCTGTGTATTTCGTTGATACTTGTTTTGATATCCTTATTGGTTGATGATATTGTGAGAGCTTATTGTATATTCATAGAATCTCCCCTTTTAAAATTCTTTAATGATATACACTTGCTTTGCATTACTTAATGTTCAGGAAGTTGAGATGATATCTTTTTATGACCTTAATTTGGGTTTTCGGGACAAGATGATTTTCACACTAGAAGCTTCGATAACAGACATCACTCTGGAAGAGGTATGTGAGTTACCCTTGTTTAGGGTTCCCCGTCACTTTGTTATTCTCTAACTATATGTTTCCAATTTTCTGTCTCCCTCTTGTACTCAATCAGGGTGGACCTGTTGATGTCATACTTACTTCAGACAAAGTTTGGATACTAAAAGAAGATGGATTGCTCATGCAGGAGCTATTCTGCCAAAAAGAGTAAGTTTTAGATGCTGGGGAGTGATGTTTAACTGTTTATAGTTCTTTGTCTTTTTCCTTCCTGTGAGAGAAATTGATGAAACTTGATTGTGCCCCTTCACCCATTTCTTCATTGATCTTTTATAGCATTAAGTCTTCTTTGATATATGGTGTTCATTATGCTTGCGGATGATGTTTGAATTAACTGTTATATTTTTTTCTATCTTTTCTTCCTGTTAAAGGAATTGATGAAACTTCATTGTGTCCCTTTATTGGTTCCTTGGTTGACCTTTTATATCATGAAACCTTCCTTAGGCTTGATATGTAGTGAACCCTTCTGCATATTACTTTGCTATTACAAGGCTGCTGTCACAGACTTGATATGTAGTTAAAGAAATAATATGAGAGAAACAGAAATATATAGAAGAAAGGATTCACTGATAAAAGTTTTTTATGTTATTGTTCCGCATTCTTGTGGCATGTGGTGCTTCATTTTCAAATTACGAAATATAACTTCCTTCTCGAACTCCTTTTGTGTCTTTTTTGCGATCTAACTCATACAATGCGCTGCAGGGCAACTCACTAGATATGATTTAGTTTTTACTTAAGCTTGGAGCTTTTTCTATTGACACTCATAAATCTGGAAAATTGTACCACTTCAAATGTGGTTGTGATTACATTGATGCGTAGAAACTTGCTGTCATTTCAGTACATTTGTTACTTTTCCTTTAGCATTCAGATGCTCGTTTCTATGTGAAGTGTGATTTTGCAACTTTCATGATTTTAGGGCAGTCACACATTCATATGGCTTGCAAGAAGCATTTGTAGCTGATCAGCTGTTTCAGAGTTCTGAACATTTTGCAGATGAAATCCTTTGGCTAGCCCATACAGTTTTTTCATCTTCAAAGGTGCTTTAAAATAATGGCTTTCTGGATATAGTTCTGCCGATCTGCTTGACCGTGTCATTGATCAATGAATGAACTTCTGGCAATTTTATAGCTAGCTTTAGAAAAATTTGTATCTGTTCTAGTTGGGGATCTATGTAATTATATGTATCTGAATCTCCTCGTATATGGTTATATATATATATATATAGTTGTAGACATTCTCATTTGTCATGATATGCATATCTATACTTTCCAAATCAAACATAGATTAAGTCTTGTGCTGTCTACAACATGCTTTAGACACTCTTTATGTTTGGGTCATTAGAACATCTTAAAGGACTAAGACCTTGTATATGAAGAGAACCCATTGAAAAATTTGACGCATCAAAGGAAAAAGAGTCCCTAAAGGTATTAGTTATGGAAACACAGATGTTGCTTGCAAATTTATTGGTGATATATATGACATATTTGTTGACAAGTTGCAGACAATTAGGAGGTATAGTTTTAGATTATTAGAGCAAGGGTTGTACTACACAAATTGAAAGGGTTTTGGGTTCTACCGGCTTCACAAGTTCTATAAATTGGGTTGTAGTCCCCTTTTTTGAATCTTGTGATGATTCAGTGTACTGCAGTTCCTCCATTCAAATGAATATGAGCTTGTAGCCATTGGCAATTGCTGTTTTATTATTCTCTTTGCATTGAAGTTTTCAGTAGAGTGAAATATTTTTGTCATTTTCCGAGCTTGTTATTCAGATTGTGGAGGTTAAATATATCTGTCGAGGTCATTAATGAGTTACATTACAATTTGAGGTCATATTGGTTCCAACTATAGTGCCAGTGGTTTTCTTTTCTTTTACATGGTTAAAAAAAAAAAATAGAATGAAGAGATACTTTGTCATGAGTTGGTTAAATTGGAATTTGAGAATTTGCAAATGGTCAGTGCAGTAGTCATGTGTGTGTGTGTGTATTTTTTTTTTGTGGAAAAGATTATACAGATCGTTAAGAAGTAAATTCCTCTCATCAGCTTTCAGCTTTATTCCACTGAATTTAGGAACCTTGCATTCTATAGTTTGACTTGATTAGATGTTTGCAATATATGATTTTCTGCCCTTTTCTTTGAGAAAAAGAATTTTTTTTTTTGTCTTTGAAAGAGATGTAACTTTTGGTGACATTATCCTTCATAGCTTGAAGCTGGGTGCAGGAATTAAAAAAAAAAAAGAGCAGTTTGCTTCAGGTTTGTTGTGGAACTTAATTAGAGTACTTTTGTATTGCTTCATGCTAATTTCGTAGGTTTCAATTTTTGTTTCTATTATCTTTTCCTTACTTGTAAAATAGTTTCAAATTTTTATCCCCACATGGCCTATTAGTTGATGACAACTTTTCTATAGCTAACAATGAGTCCATGAAAATTCTCTCCTTTTCAGGATCAAATCTCCCAAATTGTTTCTTCGATATTCTTACATAGGTTGCTTCTTCCTGGGGTGTACCACAGCACTGTCCTTCGGACAACATTACAGTATTACAACAAGCACTTTACTGATTCTGAGTTCGATTCCTTTACTGTGGATGGACTGAAAAATGAAATCCAGTCACTCATTGAGAATGAGGTTGCCTTGTGAATCCTTTTCTTTTTCACCACCTAAAAATAAATAAATAAATAAAAGGAAGGGAAATTTAAGATAGCTGATAAGAATCTCTGTTGTTGTAGGGCTGTTCTGAAAGTCCTCTTCCAGTATTACAGTGGTGGAAAACGTTTTGTGCCCAGTATAGCCATAATTGGTGCAAAACTAATGCAGTTTGTGGTTTATTTCTTGATTCATCGACTGGTGCTGTTGGTTTGATCAGAAAGAATATGTTCTCTCTATGCCGAATGTTGGAGGACATTGAGCTTTTCATCTATGGTAAATTGAATTTCTTTTACTTCTAGTTCTCAATCATCTGCATGAGCTTTTTGACTAGACTTCTTTGGATATTCACTGTCTGTTTTTTATCAAGCACCTTCTTAATTTCTTTGTATCAGGTTCTTTTGATGAAAGTGGGAATTCTACTAGTTCTGGAGCTGAATTTTCCAATGATGAACTTGACCGAGAGATTCTTTTTGGGGTACTTCAGTGCATTAGCAGTGTGAGCCAACAGTTGGGCAAAGCTGCTTCAGCTATATTTTATGAGTCCCTACGTTGCACACCAAATATATCATGCGAAGAAGTTCTTCCTTGTTTGCTGAAGATTTTAGAAACAGGATACAGTGCATCGATAGTGTCAGTGCATGTGTCAGAAATGGGAGCTGATATTGCATGGGAAAAGGAAGCGGCAAATCACAAGAATTTGAGGAAATTTTCTATGGATCTGTTTCTCTCTCTTCATGCATTGCGCTCTAGAGCTACTTCATGGGGCAAAGTTTTGGACGTCATTCAGAGCTATTTAAGGTTTCTAGTGCCTCGAAAAATCGTCCACAAAATGGATTTTCAAGCAATCCTAAATGTCAATATTTTTGCTGCAGTGCAGGCTACTTCCCAAGTTGCTAAAGTCATGTTTGAATCTGCACTAGAATTACTCGTACTGCTGACTTACATGGTTAACCTAAATGGGAAGGTTAGTAGAAGTTCAAACTGTAAAATGTTTGACACTATCCCAGTTTGTGCTTTTTTTAAGTTCCGAAGTTAAACTATGCGATTCCTTGAGAGATCATTTCTTTAATTGATGTCTTCGTTTTACATCCTGGAAACCGATTGGGTGAATTCAAATGCAGAAAGAATTATTTGGATGATGTTCCTTGTGTGTGTTTTAAATATCTATATCTTCTGTGGTTCTAACCCGTGATGTAGTGTTATGGTAGGATGTCTGATAGCTTCCGCTTACTAGTGATCCAGTGCTACTAGACTTGATATGCTAAAATGTATGCGATAAGTTTGATTTAGCAATATCTGGTTAAGAATTATTTTTCTTATTCCTTATCTAAAAATCCTTGTTTAGGTCAAGCTGCTATAGTATTCAAGGATGCCTTGGTACGAGGGAAGGGTTTAGCTCTGATCTCAGAGAGCTAAAAGCTGCAAATGAACCAAGGTTCTGCTTGTTTGCTTAAGATAGACACCATTGGTTCAGTTAACAACAGGATTTAGGATTGAGCTTGCTATTTAGGTCACTTATGGTGTGAGCTTGGCTTGTATAATCTAACATTATCATCTCTATTTTGTTCTGATTTCACATTAAAGGCATGAGTTCACATGTATATGTCATAGTGATAAGCATATCCAGTTAGTGGTTATATCCCAATACTCTGGAAGATGCTGGGTTGATGAGTAAAGCCTTGTTTCTTTAGGTAATTCCAACAAAAGCATTTTGTGTTTTAAATAAATCAAGTTCATACTTGAAGACGATTTTGGATTCCACTTAGCCCAGTTAGATCTTAAAGCTTGAGCTTTTAGGTTCGGTAAATTTGAAGCTCTAATCTGGCTAGTTAATACACAAATTGGCTAATGTCTTAAGCTTCTAGAATTAGTTGCCTATGCTTAAGTGGAAGTACATCTAACACAATTATTTTTTCCCCTGTGCCCCCAGTTTTGGGTGAGTTTGTTTGTGAATCGTTTGTAAATGCCTCTTACATTGTCACGGGTGAGAACAGGATGATTTGACTGGCTAACCATGCTTCATCTTACGCACAATATTGTATCAAAGTATGAAATCAGCAACCAATTGTGAAAGATAAAGCTGATGTATTAGGGATGAAAAGTTGGTGCACTTCCCAGTTAACATTTTTGTTTGTCAAACAGGTTTCGGTTTTAAGTGCCCATGATGCATGATGGTATAAGATGTCATATAAAAGAGTATTTGAAATCCTAATGGATGTTGAACATTGGAGATTTTCCCATTTGTATTATATACAGTAGTTAAACATAGAACTATAATAAGCGAACAGCTTATTACCGTTTGTCTAGGTTCATCCTCTTTCTTACGTCTGCTTTCACTTTGTCTACTTTTGTTGGTTCATGCTCTAGGAATTTTGGGTTATTTTAAATGTAATACTTGCTTCCCTTGCGAACATTGCTGACAAAATTACACTGTTGGTTAGTGACGAAGCTTGACTGCATTTTGATTACATAGATGAGTGCAAAACTCACTTGCTTCTCTTTTGTAGATCCATATGTCACATGATGATGCTTCTAGAATAAAGCTTGAGCTAGTCCCAATGATTCAAGAAATTCTGACTGAGTGGCATATCATTCATTTTGTTGTGACCACGCCCACTGAAGCTCCTGTCTTGGAAGATTTTAGTTATCAACTTTCATCCTTACACATTGGTAAGCATTTGAATTTAATTGCAATGACAAACTTCTTGTTCTGGTTTTGATAACGATGATGCTATAATTTACAAGAATATGGTTCCTATAACTTACGAGAATATGGTTCCTATCTTCCACAAAAGCATGTCTGATATAAGTTTTGTGTTTAGCTTTAATGAGTAGAAAGTGTTCTGATATAGATTTACTGGTCCACAGAGACATGGATCCTATATTTGTGTTGTCATTGAAATTGTTAATATACAATTGGGAAACTCTTTTGGTCTTTAAATTTAATCTGAAAGGCTTTCTAATTCTCCTTGGTTCAAGGATTGTTATTTCTGGATTATCCTAGCTGTGTACAGCTTCATGAAGTTTTATATCTATGGAAAATAACTTTCGAGAATTTGACTTTACGCCTTTGAATGCACGCGTGCTAGATTGCTTGTTGTATGCTAGTCGTTTTTTCTGGGATTTCATTCTTATTGACGTTATTGTCATTCATGGGTAGTAGATTTTTATGCACTAAATAATGTATTTATGTTTGATTGCTTCTCATAAATGAGGAAAAATATTAACTCAAGAATTCTTACTGCTTTTATTTTGGAGAGAGTCAGTCTTAATGCAAGAATGTGATGTACCAAAAAATCTGTGGTTCCTAATGGAATAGGTAACAAAGCCACTTTGCCACCCACTGCTACCAAATCACCACTTCCCCAGGTTAAACCGGTGCAACGGCGGGTGCTAAAGCATGGGTGTTTCATATCCATTGAGCGAATATGGGTTGTAATTGGATAGCAGTATCTGAAAACATATCTTGAGGACGCCCTAAAGTGCTCATGGTATCAATATGAATGTACAAACCAAAACTGTGAAAGCCTAGAAATATACATGCCCAGTTGAGATGTGATATAATTGCATCACAATGTCTTAGGACACGATCTAATAGATCATTGTAGCGAGTAGTTGGATCATAGTCTCTTGCCATAATAATGGCTGCTTGTGCAGCAGCACCAACTATGAGAAATCCACCAATCCACATGTGATGTGTGAACAACAACAATTGTGTACCATAGTCAGTAGCTAGATATGGATAAGGGGGCATGGAATACATGTGGTGAGCTAGAACAATGGTTAAAGAGCCTAACATGGCTAGGTTAAGAGATAATTGAGCATGCCGTGACGTTGTTAGGATCTCATATAGTCCTTTATGGCCCTGGCCTGTAAATGGACCTTTGTGAACTTCTAAAATATCTTTCTGACTTTGTTTCTTTTCTTTTGGTTAGATAACAAGATTGATAGGAGATCCTTAAATGATAAGCTTGGAAAATGTGACTTCACATTGGGTTTTATCCTATTACTTAATCTTCGAAGTTCTTCTGGAGATCAGAGGCACCTCTCTTCCAGAAACCTGTCTGATTGTTGCAGCATAACTAATTTAGTCCGCGAGTTCACTAGCTGGATAATATGGGGAAGTAGTGGAGAAGAATCTTCTGTTTTCTTCATCCATTTAATTGAACTTGCTTTTATCTTTCTCAGACATGGCCAGTACAATGCACTTGAGGTTTGTATCTCTTTTCCATTCCTTCACATCATTATGGTATACTTCCTGTTGTACAATGGTTCAAGAACAACCTTATGACCCACAATTTTGATTTATTCAGTATCTTCTCAAGTTGGTGGATGCATACTCTCAGAAGCAGAAAATTTGTGAAAGCCTTCAGAGTGCAGATGGGGAATGGCCAACTCTCCTCCATCTTCTTGGGTGTTGCCTCATTCAACAGACACAGCGTGGACTGCATAGGACGCTGAAAGAAAGAAAAATTTCTGAAGCTGTGTACTGCTTTTATAGGCATGTTATATCTTGCTAAAAGTTGTTCAGTTTTGAATATTATTTAAATTTTTTAGATGAGAACAACTTTTTGTTTTGTTCTTTCTCTGCATTTTTCTTCTTAATGAATTTACTGTAGTACTTGCTTCTGGGTTGTGGTACTGTTTCATCGATTTTCTTTGTTTGGTGACTGGATCGGTAAGCATCAGTTCATAATATTCCAAACAACTTGTGAATGTTTGTGTTGTTTCCAGTTCTAGAATGTCTTCCCAAGTGTACTGATGCAATCTTTAGAGCAGTGGTTGTTGGGAGGTGCATTTTTATCTGGGGGTTCTAATTTTTCTATTGGACGTGTACAGAGCTGCATCGGTGCAAGGAGCTCCTGATGCTTTGCAAAGTTTGCCACAAGAAGCAGGATTGGCATACCTTGGTTTCAGTATGTTTGTTTCGAATTTTGTTAAATTCTGTGGGAGAAGTAGATATTACCTTTTACAGCATCCCTTAACACACAATTATCTTTGTCTTCCAGCTGGTTGCAGCTCAGATGCATCGTGGAAGCTTCATTACTATCAATGGGCTATGCAGATATTTGAACGATATAATATAAGTGAAGCTGCTTGCAATTTTGCTCTTGCTGCACTTGAGCAAGTTGATGAAGCTCTTGGCAGTAAGGATGACAGCTCTGGACAAGATCCTCTTGATGAATCAGCAACTGTTGTCAAAGGACGACTGTGGGCAAATGTCTTCAAGTTCACTTTGGATCTGAACTTTTATCATGATGCATATTGTGCTATAATTTCAAATCCAGATGAGGAGAGCAAGAATATTTGTCTCAGGCGATTCATCATTGTTCTTTTAGAGCGTGGTGCAGTTAAGGTTATGTCCGTCTCTCATCTATATATGTTTTCTTTCTTTTTTTCTTTTTTTGCTTCATGTTTATTTCTTCTGTTCCTCTTTTTCAGAAATCCTTCTTTCCAGCTCTTGGTTGTTGTTGTTGTTGTTTTCTCTTACCTTTTTTTTTTAAATTTATGTTTCAGTTCTAATTGCTAGAGGTGAAAAAACAAAAGACCCCATTAACCCTGGTTGATGATAGCAAGTAATGTATTATTTGGTATTGCATAATTTTTTAGGAGTTTGAAGCATGAATTGAGAAGGATTTATGATTTTCTGCTCTTATTTGGTCTCTTCAGAATTGAAAAGGGATTAGATGTTGGTAACATGTCTTTCCTTTTTTTTTTTTTCTTCCCTTTTGTTTTGGCGCCTATTTCAAATTGATTGTTTAGGTGCTGTTCCTATGTTTCCTTGGAGGTTTCTTTTAATTGTTCAAATCCATTCCTTTGATGATGCATGAAAGCTGGAGGAGTAATGATTGGGTTTCTGTGCTTTATTTGTAGATTCTTTGTGACGGCCAGCTACCTTTTATTGGCTTAGTAGAGAAGGTTGAAAAAGAGCTTTCTTGGAAGGTATGAACTGATCCATTAAAAATTGAGAGATGAATATAAGATTTTCATTTTGCAGGCTTATATCGTTGACATTGTTGATGTAAATTTTGTAGGCAGCACGCTCAGATATTTTGGCCAATCCGAACCCTTTAAAATTGCTCTATGCTTTTGAAGTGCATAGACAAAACTGGCGTAAAGCTGCTAGTTTTATTTATTTGCATTCTACTCAGCTTAAAACTGAAGCAGCAAATAAAGATAATCAGCACAGGTCCTTTGCCCTGCAAGAGAGGCTTAATGGGCTATCTGCTGCTATTAATGCTCTGCAACTTGTTCATCCTGCTTATGCTTGGATCGACTCTCTACATGAAGAATCCATTCACAAAAAAGAACATTATCCAAGTAAAAAGGCTAGGATAACAAGGCATGAACAGGGTAAAGTATCTATTTATTAAGGTTGTGGCTAATGATTGACTCTTCAGATTGGGTGATGAATTTATCCTTATATCAAATACTTGTTAACAGTAATACGTGTTCTTTGCCCTTGATTCACTTAATGATATTTTTATATGCTTTTCAAACACAGCTCCCGCTGATGTTGATGGACCTCAACATCTGTACTCCTTTTTGGAAATTGAGGAAATTGAGAATGAGTATGTCATAACATCAGCAGAATATTTGCTCTCATTAGCAAATATTAAATGGACTTTTACTGGTAAGATCTATATGCATTACCTTGTATTGGGAGGTAGCTTTGTCAGGTGCTACATTGATATGGTTTGTTGTTGTACATAGCTCAATTTTGAAATTCTTATCCTTCTAAAACTTATTCGTGGCCTCTGACTTTTATGGTAGCTGACCTGGATTAGCTTACTTCTATGTGTTCCATTCATGCTAATACTGCAATATTTTTCTCTGTTGTAATATGAAGAATTATCATAAAACTGATTTACATTCTAAGAATTTGAATTGTTTGATTATACACTTTCTTTCTTTCTTTCTTAGTTTTTCTGGAGGGGTGTATTTTTACTTTTATTTCTCTTTCTTCTTTTGCTTTACTTTTTTTTTCAGGAGATGACAAACCTCCAGAAAATTTGGTTGACCTGTTGGTGGAGGCAAATTTGTATGATATGGCTTTCACAGTGGTTTTGCGATTTTGGAAGGATTCAGGACTGAAGAAGTGTGTTTTAATTTCAAGTTATTTGAAACTGACAGGTGTTATGGTTTATTTATTTCTTTGCTGATTAATCATAGTCAATTACAATGTGGTTCCTCTTCAGGGAACTTGAAAGAGTATTTGCTGCAATGTCATTGAAATGCTGCCCAACTGGAATAAACCCCTCACTTTTTGGGTAGTATCTTTAATTTCTGTATTTTCATGATATCTCTTTTGACTTACCTAATTTTTGGTACCAGCTGGCAGTTTGTTTGACTGACTTTAATGGGGGTTGCTTTTAGGAATCATAGGATGCAAGGTTTTCTCTTAACTTCATCTCAGGAAGAGGAGAGCTTGCTTGATATGGGAGCTATAGCACAACAATCCAAGGGCAATAGTCAGTGGGAAACACTTGAAGTCTATCTTGTCCGTATATGTTCCTTTCTTATTATCTTCCTTGACTGCAATTTGTTAGTGTTTTTTTATTTTATTTTGTGGACAAAGCACTATTTTTAAATTGTTGCATGGACTTTGATGATACAACTCAATTTGTTGGTTTGAAAATTATTGAGCTGGGGATTTCCCTGTTCCTGTATTTGTTGGAGGATAATTTGGTGGTTGGTACCTCATGGCACTGCCATTTGGCGCCTTTGGGTATGAATACCTTGTCATGAAATTACTTTTCCTTAATGTACACATTTGGCATGACATGTGGTATTTAAAGAAGAGATTACCTTCAACTAATAACATAGTTCTGAGATCTATATAAGCCAACAGTTACCAGCATCAGTGTTGAGCTTGACAGATTGTATAACAAGAGCAATCAACTCAGTAGGGCCATGAAACACATATACGTTTACATTGATTCTTGTAAAGGTATTATTAAGTGAAAATCGTCAAGAATCAGATTGGTTTGCTTTAATTAACCGATTTGAGCTAACCTGGTTGACAACATATTATATCTTATAGTACTTGAAACCTTATCACAATTGCCTTGTGATCATTTATAAAACTGCTAGGTTAGGCCAATAACAGCATTTTTTTCTCACAACTTCATGACTATGAAGACGATATGTGCCGCTATCTTAGATCATTAAGTGCATTATAAGCACCAATCAGGTTTGGTAGCAAGGTAAATTTGTACCATACACCCTCTGATATGTCTTCCTTCTGCAATTGTTGAATGCAGGGAAAATACAAACAGTACAACTCAAGATTGCCTATAGTGGTTGCTGAAACTCTTCTTGCTTCTGATCCACAGATTGTTTTACCCCTTTGGCTGGTCCAATTGTTTAAGGTAAATTTTCTGTTTTACAAGTCAATGAACTGGTTGAATTACAAAAGTTTAATTAAACGTGCCTTATAAGTAACCGAGTGATGCATAATATTATCAATTCTTGAAGGCAAAACTTGACCACGATGGCAATAGGATTTAGCTGACAAAGAGTTGATCTAACACCTGGGGAGGTCACCACAGATAGGAAATAGATGAATATTTGTAAAATGGAAATGTCTTTGAGAGTTGAAACTTTACGGTTCCATGTTTTGTTGGACATAAAACTTGCAAGTGTTTTCAGTTAAATATTTCATGCTTTTCATCCTTCACTTTTTCTAATAATGGATGATACTTTGTCAAGTTCCAATGACGTGAGGAGGATTTTTTGGAGATGATCTCATAGTTGCTGTTCAAAAAATTCTTAGAACTTGTGCTAGGGGCAAACCTGATGTGCGCAATTTAGAAACAATCACTTTTTACATGTAAGAATTTAGTGTGAAATTTTCATAAAAAATGATCGTTTAATAGTTTTTGGAATAGGATTTTAATTAACTTGGTGGTTACAATGTTTATGGGTGGTTATGTAGGCGACGTGTGTTTAGATATTTCGGGTTAAAATTGGCTGTGGTTGTGTTGGTGGCAATATGGGCAACATGTGGTTCCATAGTAAAGGTAAAAGTAAGTGATTTTGAGGGTAAAGTTGGAAATTTCAAAAGTTACAAAAAAAAAGTTACCCCAAACCTAAGGCTCTTCCTTGATATATATTATAGTTCTTAAGGATGCTGAGCATGGACCTTTTCTTCGTTGATGCCATAATACCTTTTGAATGGACTGTATACGCTGTCAAGTTTTATGTTAAAAATGTGGAGTTTGTCATGTTTCTTCACTTTCTCCAAATTTAGTGTGGAAACAAATTGTCAATATGTCATAGTGATTTTTAACATATGTTGTGAATTTGTGATCTATCTAAGCTGTTAGTTAATTGAATATATTGTTTCCAAGCTTGACAGTTTGTCATGCTTTTCTTGAAATTGACTACATTTTATTGTTCTAGTTGTACTGGACACAATATCCTTTTAGTTGCCAAAATTGCAACATAAGCTTTAAAGATCATGAAAGTAGTTCCTCATTGGGGTTCGCCACTACTACATGCTTTCTCATAGCAGACTGGAAGTCTCATAAAGCCAATTCCACGGCTTCAGCAAGTGCATGCTACCTTTATTAAGTTTTTTGCAGTAAAAATTTGCAAGTATGATATCTTAAGTAACTGATTTATGTTGTTGCAAGAACTCTTCATCTGCGACCTACATACAAAATACTGGTGCTAGTAACTGGGGTGATGGTACTTTAGCGGATATAGCAATATAAAGCACCTAAGATTCTTTTATTTTTAAACTATCTTTGATGCCTTTGGTATTTGTGATGGATCATTTTTCTGGTAAATTCTCTACAGTCAACCTTGTCTGCATGCAAACCAAAGGTCCCATCCTTTTTGTCAACAAAATGCATCCATAAAGTTTTTGTGTCCAAATTGCTTTCACATTTTGGTGGAAGGGATAACATCTCCAGTGATATCAAATGTCATGTGGATAACATATTTACAAGAATTGTCAAATTAGATTGGTCATAACTGTGATGTCGTAGCTGGGTTATGGTGATTAAAATATGCTTACATTCGTTTGAGAATGGGATTTGGTGGGACAATTCCAATTGATCAAAGAATGTTTTGGAAACAAATGGATAGACAATTCAGATTTTGGACTTTAAGACTCTTGCAAGCTGGTAAAAGTGAGTGAACCAAATTTGCGTGGTTATGGTTGGTCAAGTTCTTTTGGGGGGCCAGATCAGAATTAATTCTAGTGACCCTTTGATAAATAATAAGTCAGAATACCCAGGTTCTGGACTCTGGAGTCTCTGCATGCATATTTTGGATAGATTGCTTGTGCCAGCTTGTACTGCCTTGTAAATTAGGATCTTGAACTTCATTCAACTAAATTGAGTTGTTACAACTCAAAATATTGAAATATACATACCTACATAGACACAAACATACATATGTATGTAAGTTTGTTTATTTATACTTAGATACGTATGTATTTATGTGTGTATCTCTCTCACATATATATTCTTGTCACAGGTTTCTCGGCAGGAATATGGCTTTGGAATGATAGGAAGTGAATCTAGCCCTGCATCACTGTTTCGGTTATATGTTGATTATGGCCGATACGTGGAAGCAACTAATGTGCTACTTGAATATATTGAGTCTCTTGCGTCACTGGTAAATTCCTTAATCTCTACAATGATTAGTATTTTTTTCCCCAAACAAGATGATGATTTATTAATTCTCTGTTTGAACAATTGTGAAGATTTTAAGCTTTTTATTTCCTTAAGATTTATTCTCCAACAACAAGATCCACATCAGAGACACATACTGTCAGATCCTTGCGACCTGTTTGAACTTTTGAATGGTGTACACCAAATTTATGGCCATCACTTGCAGTCAGTAAACTACACTTAACTACAATTTATTCTACTCAAGCATCTTTATGATGCTTCAAACTGTCCTATGAATGACTACCCATTGAGGACCTTGAGTCAGTAGACAGCTGAAAGTAGTACTTTTGTAGTAGGGATGCCGCATGGGTGCTTTGCTCGTCAAACTGTAGCTTCCATGTATTTCTGTATGAACAATTTTTATTGTTGATAGTGTTAAATCCTGTTTAAGGTTGCATAAAATTACATTAGTCGCTGTTTCAGGGAATGTGCAAAAACATAGATGCTTCTGGTGGTTATAGGTTCTCTAGTTTATTGTTAAAGTATGTGTTCTTGGTTCTTGGCTAAATGGTGCTAGTGCTGTCTGGTCCCCTGTGGCTCCCAGAGGGCCCAAACATAAGTCCCATGTTGACGTGGAAGTGAAACAAGTTGTTTTATCTGCAGAGACCAGCTGATATTATTCGCCGTAAAAGACAATGTGCAGTGTGGTTTCCATACACCACTATTGAGCGGTTATGGTGCCAACTTGAGGAGTCAATCAGGTTAGGTCACATGGTTGACCAAAGTGAGAAGCTGAAAAAGCTGTTGCATGGAGCTTTGCTCAAGCATCTGAATGTAGTATGTTAAATACTCCTTTGACCTTTTCCTTTGGATTTAATCTAGTTGCCCTTGAGACTCATGGTTTTGGCTTTCTTTACTTCAGATAAAGGTTGATTCAGATGATGTGCAGTCTTTCACTGTATAGTAGGGTTGATAATGTTCTGCTAAGTGTACCGGTCAGTGTCAAGAGTGACATGGATCATGAGCTTCAGGACGTGGAAGTCTTCAATCCCCGGCTTCCTTTCACCAAGCAAGTTACACAAAATTGGATCTCAGGTGGTGTATACTGTTTTCATTTTGGATATTGTCCTCCCCTCGTCTGCATCTCATGTGGCCACTGTCAACTGTATTACTGTTGAATGCTGAGTTATCGTATGCTTCAAGTTCTGTGGTGTGTCACCAACTGCTTCGCTTATCAGGCAGAAAGATAACCTTGCTAGTTGATTTGTGGGGGCCTTATCTTCTATCAACTGCCATTGCCGTGTATATGTCAATCCTTTGGCCAGACAATGTTTTTTTTTTCAGAGTTTTCTGTTGTACAAATCCGGCATCTTGAGACCAGGTTTGATTATGTGTAGCAGTCTCGCTCCAGAATCGCGTCACTTTAGTGAGTCTTGTAGTCGTTGTTTGTGCAATAGAGGATGTAGTTCCATATTCTTTTCTTTTGTAGCTGAAAGCGCAACCAATTCATCAGGGACCTTTTAGCTGACATTTCCATATTCTTTTGTTCCTGCTTTTACCTTGAAGTCATTGGCAATGGCGTATATTAATTTGTGCCAAAAAGGAAGGAAAAAGAAAGAGTTTTTCTCAATTAGTTACAACAAAATGTGGCTGAGACAAGACTTAAAATCATCATCACACTTATCCGAACTAATGATTTCTTGGATTATTGATGATCTGTTGGGAGTGTGTGGCCATGCTGATTTAGATCGTCAAACTCCAGGAAAGGAAAACCCTGCACTTAAAAATCAGTTTTTGGTCCCCATGAAGCCTTGGCCTGGCATTCTAGTAACAACTAAAGTAACAAGAAGTCAGATAATAATTCATTCATTTATGAGTTTTGGCATATTTGCCTGTGCACCTACCTGAATACGGCTAATGAAAAAGTGGAAGTTTACATTAAATGGAGGATTTACTGCCAGGATTGGATGGTATGGTAATCACTGATTTGAGTTTGCTTGCGGAAAAAAAAAATTAAAAGGGGATGACGGTATATACTTAAGAGAGTCTGATTCTTGACTGTTAAACGTTGGGTGTTTTAGTTGAATCCAATAATCATATGCATATGAGGTGGTGTTGAATTTGTTGGAAAATGATTTCCCAGTTAATTTTCTCTAAAATAACTGTATAAAAATAATAATAAAAAAAAGACAAGATCCAGCATGCCTTCAAATTTAAGAATCGTGTTCAGCACATTCTAGAATTAATTAATACTACTGCATAGTAAAAGAATTTGTAGGAAATCTATTATAGGAAGGCGTTTCAGAAAAATATGGCCCCCCCGCCCACCCAAAAAGAAAAACTTAATCCAACCTACACTATTAAAACTCTTGAGATTTTCTTCCGCAAAAATACTGGACTACTTATTTTATTTGTCAAGGGAAAAGTTCTATTTGACAAGTGAGTTTTTTATGTGTTTGTCTTAAAATTTACTATAGCTTACTGTGGAAGTTGTAGAAAAAACTTTTGAAATGTATAAATTTTTGGATATTTTCAAGTGTGTAGTTTAAAAATTTTGAAATTTTTTTTGAGATTACTGTAACTAAAGTTGTTAAAAAACTTATAGCAAATAAATTTGATTAAAAACTTACTTGCCAAATAAGGCCATAATAAAGTCCAAGAATCATTAATGGTGTATTACACAGCGATAAGATGTAGACCAGTGAAAATAGAATGACATGACCCGTACGAATTTTCCAAATTCTTGGGGAAGACGCTGAGAGTTGACTTTCCCTCTTTTTTTATTTTGATTTTGTCTTCACATTTATGTGATGTGTTTCTAGAAAGCAAACGATTTTGACTTGGAAATTACGTACATGTCTAGAAGCCAAGACAAAAAAATGCAGAAACTGCAATTCTTGTCCCATGATTTTGGTGGTTTCCAATTTTTTTTTTTTCCTTTTCTTAAACTTGCAAGTTACTATCCCAAATTTTAAAAAGATTTAGAAACAAAATAAATGAAAAGGATCAAAATTAAGGAGAAAGGCATGCACGAAGCATTCAATCATTTTGACCAATTAATATAATTATTTGTAGTCAACGGAATATGGCAACGCACATTCAAATAAGATAAAGTACCAAAAGAAACCAAAAAAAAAAAAAAACCACAATTTAAACCAAAAGCAGCATCATCATAATTGATAATCTATTTGCTACAGCAAAAGGGTTCTTCATACCTCCCTTTCTTGTCACAATCCCCTCCTCTTGCTTTCTCCTTTTTCACCACAAAAACATCCTCCTAAGCAAACGTTTTCAAAACGGCAACCACCAAGGGTGGTGCAACTAGCGTTCCACATTCTATACTCACAAGAAAGAAAAGTAAAAATTTGATCAATCTGCAACTTTCCCAACTACTCATCCATTGCCAACAAGGAGCAATAAAATTACGGATCATATACTATCTCACGAGAATTTATTTGGATTGAATTTTATATACAATCAGTGCAGAAAATTATATTATATGAGATCCCGTTTGGAGTTGCGATACATTCACAAAAAAAAGTGCTTTTAAATACTAAAAGTGCTTGTTATGGTGCTTGACAACTAATTTTCGTAAATTAAATGACCTAATTTTGATGACTGGAGAAGTACTTTTGTTAAAAACACTTGTGTCAGAAGTGTTTATTTATAAACCACCGCAACTCCAAATGAAATTTAAAATTAGATTATATTACCTGCATCTACACCAACATTACCTTATTTATTTACCTAATTTCTTGTAAAAAAAAGGGACTGATTTTTCTTTCTTTATGCTTAAAAAAAAAGAAAATCACAAATATTTGAGAGTTATAATTTGAAAATTAATATGAAGTGTACGATACTAAAAGTCAATTCAGGAAGGCGGAGCGATAATAAATACTAAAGAAAACCAAGAAACCCAACCGAGTTAAACCTCTTTCCCAGGGCCCAATCTCTTCAAAGTTCTTCAAAGCCGTTAGCTTGACTTGTCTACTTTCCCTTATTATAGTAATCATAATCATCCGCCACCGATCGAACCTTATTCAAGATTAGTAGTAGTCTTTGCTAAGCAACCATATTAGTTTTCAGTTTAGAAATGCTTTTCAGTTTGAAATAATCTTTTTTCTTTGACTACTAAATCTTTTAATACTAATCAAAAAATCATCACCATTTCGCTTGCTTGTTTTCCCCTTCCGGGCACCTCTTCATCGGTTACAGCGACTTGATCAGTACAGTACAGTCGCCGGAGCTCAACTCGGCCTTTTAACACAGTGAGTTGTTCCGCTAAAATCCTCCCTTTTGGGATTTTCTCCACTCCTTTTCCCCCTTTTTCCTTGGGTTTACTTCTTTATTTTTTTTATCTAGGTAGTAGTATCAATATCTTTCTTCAGGAATGTGGAAATTTTGTTGTTTGCTTCGGGTTTCAGTTATAAAGCTTAGGTTTTCTTATTTTCTTTCCCCCTGTTTTTCCTTTTGGTAGGGGTGTTTTTGTGGGGAGAAAGGGGGTGGGTGGTTGGTTGGGTGGGTGGTGGGGGTGGATTTTACATATGGACCCAAATAAAGAAGAAGGTTGAAGAAAGAAATGGTTGGTGGGGATCTTTTTCTGGATGGGCATATTCTTGTTGGCATAGTTAGTTCCAGAGGTGGGTGCAAATGAATTCATTTTCCTTCTTCTTTTTCTTTTCTTTTTGGTTTTCCTTGCTAACTACAGCTTGTTTCTTCTCGTTGTTGTTTCTTTGTCAGAAATCATAAAAGCCAGCTAGTAAGCTTTTTGTTACACGTATCTTTTGTACTAGCGTAGAATTCTACCAGTTGGAAATACGTCTTGATACTACCATCTAGTACTTCACTAATTTTGTATTGGGAAGTGTTGATTACCAAAACGGGTTTTTTCTGTATTTGTTTGTAAAGTTTGAGAAATTCGCACTTTCAATTCGGGGTGTAGGTTTTTCATTTTTGCCTGCCAAAACTGCCTGATGATCATTAGAAGCTGAAGGCATACTATGGGCACAGTTTATCAAGTTTCGCATTTATTTTTATTTCCTTCTTCCAAATTTATTTTCTTTGATCATGTTTGGTTTGCTTGCATATCGAGCTGAACTACTTCGTCATGCTCTATTCATCAGGAAACTATTTAGTTCTTGAAAGAAGTGTTGAATAAAAAGAGTTCTCAACTATGCATGTATAAAGTTTAGCAATTATGTGTTCTGGATTTGTCGTTTCTTTGTCTGTGCGGGAAGGATAAAATGGTTAATTCTTTGTTGATTCTGTATTTAGTACCACTAATCTTCTTCTTCTTGATCTTTGTAATTGTAACACTATTAAAGATGTTACCTTCCGGTGTTTATGCAGATTCCAAAATACTTGGGAAATGCTTTTCTGTTTCTAAGAAAATACTTATCTAACTGGAAGGAAGGATTCTTGGCTTTGAATGATTACAAGCACCTCCAGATTAATAGGTATGGGACTCATTTATTCAAGACAGAATGGGTTATAAAGATGAAGCAGTATTACTCACTATTAATAGGTATGAGTACCAGAATAGGTATGGTGCTCACTATTAAAGATGAAGCAGCATAAATCATCGCGTCATCTTGTTACTACTTGCACATGCCTTGGAATATAGCTGATTCCAGTCTTCTCCTTTGTTTGACATGTGAAGTCATTTTGATATGTATCATACTGCTTTGTCTTCTATGGACATGATATAGCTATTGCAAATAGATCAGATAAGCTGCAGAAGTTACGAAGTAGAGCCCTTAATTATGTGAAGAACTTTTTGGACCCAGAATCTACGAGATTTTGTAATGTTATGTTGCTAGACTAATAAGGTCATGCTGTCTTACAATTGCAAACATATTGGAGACAAATTACTTGATCTTGCTGCTATGTCCGTGTACTTTCTACCTCCTAATTTTTTTTGTTTTTAATAATTATCGCTATGGAAATGAGTCTCCTTTTGCTTATGTTTTTTCTTGTACATTGTCTATTTGGCTGCAAATTGATGCAAGGAAATTATATTGATTGAAAAATTTGAGGTCTGCACTTAAAAACAAAAAAGTTGTAAGTTGATGAAAGGAAATATCGCTTCTTCCCTGAAGCTGGAGCTTATGCTTAAATACCCATTGACAGAGCTCAATCCCTTTTGGGGAGATCATTTTGCATCTTTTGTACTGTGGCTATGCTTTGAAAAATAGTAGCTTAATCTGGAAGTTGGTTGTTATATGCTCAATTAGCTGAAGAAATCTAGCATCTGATGGCCTTTCTTGTTCTATGGGTTAACAACAATAACTCAACTCATGAGTCATGAGTCATGAATCTTCAGTGTCTGTAAATTAGAGTACATGATATTTGATAATAAGAACCTTAGCAGAAGAGTTGTTTTCCCCCACTGTGCTAAAGATCTACATCTTTCAGATGGTTTGATGCCTTATTTATAGCTGTTAGATAAAATTTACATTTTTCAATCCTGACCTAGCAAGTTTTCTATTTAACCTTTAATTTGCAGAGGGTATGTGTCAGTAATGCTTCTGAGAAGTAAATTTCCCTTGTTCATGATGGAAAATCTAATATTTTGATTTTCAATTCTATTTAGAGTGTAACTACAATACTGGGTCTTTTGATGAGCGCTTAATCTTCTTTTTCTTAATTCTTTTTTGACAGATTTTCTGGTGTCTCAATAAAGATGCCAGATTCGGCTGAAAAGTTTGGAAAAACCCACACAAACACCGCAGGTGTTAGGGGAGAGAGTGAGTATGTGAGGCTTGTTATTTCTGATGAACCTCGAACAGCTGGGGACGTTAATTTGCAACCTCAAGCTTCGAGCAGATGGTCTCTTATTTGGTGGATCAAGGCCTTGATATGGTGTTCAAGCACAATTATTATTCTTCTTGTTCTTCTCAAATGGGGACTTCCCTTTCTTTTTGAGAAGGTATCTCCTATGCTTCATTAAGCTTCTACGTCTCTTCCTCTTCCTCCCATACCCTAGCCCCTCGCAAAAAAGATAACTAATAAAAACTGGGGAGAAAATCATAACCTGATAGGATAAAAACAAAAAAATGCTAAATCTGTTGATTAAATTAAGAAAATCTTTTGGTCAGTAATCGATTTTCACTTCATGTAAATAGCATGATGAAGTCCTAAAATTCTGTAAACTGGGGTCCAACTAGAAGGATGTAGGAGTGTAGATGGGCCAGATGGTTTTTTCAGGCAATTGTTATAGAAAGAACTTTTTACACTCACTCTGGTTCTGAGTATTTGCACAAGCCTGTTGATCTCTCTCTCCACAAGTGGCCATGAATTGCCTATAACACCAGTCTTGATGCCTTCTTGTTACCTACAATTCTGGATATCCGTTAATGGCTTCTAATTTGACATTTTGTATTCTACAATGTATAAAGCCCTGCATTCCAGATTTATCTGGAGAATGTTCCAGCTGTTCATGGTTGCTTCTTAGTCCAGTAGGTGATTTGTATCTACTCGTGCAATTTGGTACTTATAGCACCAGAACTCCAGTCACTTTATGCTGTAGGTCATGATAATGGTGAACATGTCATCATGAAAATTGCTTGGGGTTTGTTACATGTATCCTATTGAACCCTAGGACGTTACAACTGCTAGGTACTGAGCTATTTTGTTTAAATACTGGCTTAGGTACTTATGCCCATCCTACAATGGGAAGCTACTTCCTTTGGTCGTCCAACACTTGCACTGGTGCTTGTTGCTTCTTTGGCACTATTTCCTGTGTTTCTAATTCCATCTGGCCCTTCCATGTGGCTGGCTGGGATGATATTTGGATATGGTCTTGGATTTGTGATAATAATGGTTGGAACCACTGTTGGGATGGTGCTGCCCTATTGGATTGGTTTACTCTTCAGAGACAAAATTCATGTAAGACAGCGGTTGCCTTCTTCTTCTTCTTTTCCTGGGAAGAGAGAAGGGGGCAGGGTCTTATTGACGTCCTTCTTCTCCTAAGATATCTGACTCCTTGATTTTCTAACTAGTAAATCTCCTTTCTCTACTGAATCTGCAGCAATGGTTAAAGAGATGGCCTGATAAAGCTGCTATGATCAGACTGGCAGCAGAAGGAGGTTGGTTTCACCAATTTCAAGTGGTTGCCCTGTTCAGGGTCTCGCCATTTCCATATACAATTTTCAACTATGCCGTAGTCGTGACAAGCATGAGATTTTGGCCATACTTAGGTGGATCAATTGCAGGGATGATTCCTGAAGCCTTCCTTTACATCTACAGGTTAGTTGCAATACCTGTTTTTTTCTCTACTTTCTCTACAACTACTGGCTGGTTATCTTCTTCTTTTTTTTTTGGCGAAACCCAAGATCGGGGGAGGGGAGCCATCCCTTATTTTTATTTAGCAAGATCAAAAACTACCAAGGAACTACGACATGATAGTGCTACTACAACAAAATGAGGGAACAAAAGCTTGTCTAAAACTGGCTGGTTATCTAAATACATACATATTTGCATTAGGCCCTCTACAAAATAAAGGAGCAGTGAGGCATTTTTTTTTTATTGGATTATCACTTAATCAACTCTTAATTTCATTCGCACACTTCTGCATCTCTTTTACTGTCTGTTTGATGATAAGTGCATCACCGAGTAAACCAGTTTTAGAGCTATAGTTAGCAAACCTGTTTTTGATGTAGATCGATGAAATATGAAACATGTGCTTTCTTGAAATCCCCGTTATACACACTTGTGCTGATGTCTGATTTTGTGTATTTTATGTTCCTCTTGCAGTGGTCGGCTAATAAGAACATTTGCAGATGTCAAGTACGGGAACTATCATTTGACTCCATTGGAGATAATCTACAATGTCATTTCTTTTGTTGTAGCAATCATCACTGTAGTTCTCTTCACAGTCTACACAAAGAGGAAAATGGATGAACTTAAAAGGGCAGAGACCAATGACTCAGAATCTGCCCATGGCAATGAAAATCGTGAGATGGAGAAGCTTCCTCTTGAAAAGCCCAAACAAATGAGTTTCCAATCATGACGGTGATTTATATATACATAGCTTAGGCATGTTTGGGAGTGTATATAATCTGACTGAGCTTCCAGGGGAGTTCTTTTAGATCCCTTGGGAAATTGACAACTTGTAACTAGATAAATTGAAATCCATCCATTGAGAATATATATCACAGCCTAACATCTTCTAGTTCTGGAGGTTTTCTTGGTGTCTCCAGTTTCTTTATAATCTGGCACATGAAATATCAGCTGTCAGCTCATGAACGTTTGTCCCAAATCCATATGAACTGCTTCAATGCCTACGTGAAACTGATGCCAATTAGGCAACAGTCGTACTTGTATGCGTGTGCCAGATTATAAAGAATCAATAATGACTTCTGATTCTTGATACTTCAGCCTAGTTTTCTTGTTCTATTCAAGTGTAAAAGGAATAAACTACAAACAAAACAGAATTTAAGAGATATAATTTACAAGAATAACCTCTAATTCAACATTATTCTGAATTTAAAAAAGATTTTCTTTAAACATTATTTAGAAATATTACAAACAAAAACTATATATAGAAAAATAGTTTTTGTACTGATAAAACCTCATACCTTCCAATTTTTGTGGCCATATAACACACTAATAGTTACAACTCTTCTATTCTTTCCATTTTTATTTTTTTCCTCAAAAACTTCTCCATACTAATTGATAACTAAAAAGCTTATCCTCTCAGCTGAAGATCTTCTTAGCATCAAAGTCTTTGCGGGTTGTCCTTCAAGTCTTCCAGCTTCAAAATCTGGAGTTTTTGGCCGAGCAGTGCTCTTCCATATACGGCAACACTTGAGAGTCATTGTTAACTCTGCATCTTTAACGCGGACGAACTGATATACTCGTAAATTCATGCGTGTTACTTGCCTCTGAATCTTCCCCACGATCTTGTACTTGTCATCCCAGGAGACGGTTGATTGATTCTATTCCGCAAGGTATAGAAAACGGACCTCCAACGGCTCGTGTATTGCATTGACTTGGGAAAAGCTGATATGAACTATTCTCTCTTTAGGAGGGGAGGGTTGAGACAAGAAGGAAGGATATGACTGAGGTTGAATCGGAGTCGAGAACAGGTGCTCGATAACAATCCATCTATCGTAGATGCCAAAAGGGTTGTTCTGAAATTGAGTTTCTTCAACTGGAGGTAATCCCTTGATATTTCGTGTAATAAACGGATGATCAAGAAGCATGGGAGCGGTCCATCTACAATTTGGATCTGTTAGGAAGAATCTGCTCAAAAAGTCTTTTCCAAGTTCGGAAATTACTGAAGATGGACCTTGCACCATCTCAACATACAAATCCCACATCTCCTCGTCCGTCCAAGTTTGCCTTCCCGTCATCATCTCCAAGATAGTGCATCCAAGTGACCATACGTCGGTAGCCGTCCGTGCATCCCAAACATTATGGACTCCGGTGATGCATGAACCCGCGTGCCGCGATGGCGACGCATCAATTCGACTCGATCCTCCTCCCAGACGTGCTTGGCTAGTCCAAAGTCAGCGATCTTCAGATGGAGCAAATCAGTCCCATTTATTTTTGGAAAAACGAGGATGTTGCAGGGCTTCAAGTCACAGTGAACTAACCCTCTCCGATGAACATGGGAAAGACCACTAAGCAACATGTAGGCGTAAGCGGCTGCATGGGATTCTGGCATAGTACTTCCCATAACGTTGTAAGCAACGATCAGATCATGAAGGGTGCCTCCGGGTGCATATTCCATTAACATGTTGTAAACTTCTTTTCCACTCTCGATGCTAATATCCTCGGCAAAGCACCGAACAATATAGGGATTATCTGCTACTTCTTTCAAGAACTCCGCCTCCTTTATAGTTTCTTTTGAGCGCTCGAACTCAGCACTCTTAACTGCTGCAAACGAACCTCCCAGGAATAGAGAATTAGCTTCACCAGCCAAGTATACAGTCCCGTACGATCCGGCTCCAAGTTTTTTGTACTTCTTCCACTTCAAAGTTGTAGCGGTGAATATACTTGTCATCTTGACCATCTTGAAAACGCCGCAACTGAATCACTTGTTGATGAAACCAGAGGCGGATTTAAGGTGGGGGCACTGGGGCTGGGCAGCTCTGTTTTTAAACTCGGACCGGATTGGCCGGTCCGATCGACCGAACCAAAAACCGATCATTTGTCCGGTCTGAATTAATTTTAAAAATCGAAAAATAAAAAACTCGGTCAAATCAAATCAAAACCCGAATTTGATCGGAAAAATAAGAACCGGTGTATTTCCACCATGCTTTCCACGCAAGAAAAGAGTGGGACCCCTCCTCTTGGCTCCATGTGCCCAGCCAAAATCCCAAACGCAGCACACAATTTTTGTAGTGGGAGACACATGCACAGTTGATTAGTGCGGCCGTGCTGCTACGTCGGGGCCACAACTGACTCGCACGTGTTCATACAACATCCATAGCTTCTTGCTCCCACCTCTCCATGCATGTATATAGACTCTTTTTTTTTACTTTTTTTTTAAAGATCAAAATATTTTTAATATTATGTTTTGACTAATAGGTTTTTAGAAATTATTAATATACTTTAAATATTTCATACTTTATAAATATTGTCTTAAAATTTGGTGTTATCTTTCAATTAAATCCATAATTTTAATTCTAAACTTGTTAATGCTCATTAAATAATATGAATTGCTACTTGATTGTTCTAATTTCTTTGTATTTTCTTGTTAAATATATTTGAAACATTAAATATATATGAATATACCTTTATTAATATTAACATGTTATTAGGTATTTTACATATAATATTTTAATTTTTAAATAATTTTTATTTATGACATCATCCAGTTCAACCGGGTTCGGTTCAACCCCGATCGAACCCGGTTGAACCCATTGATCCCTGACCCCTGAGCTCGACCGAGACGATACCCGGTCCGGTTTTGAAAACATAGCTGGGCAGTAGGGGCAGTGGGGGATTTAAGGTGGGGGCACCCTTAAATTCCTATAATACTTATACAATTTTGACATAATTTTAAGTGTATCCCCATAGTTTTTTTAAAAAATATGTGAAAGAATGGGTCACAAAATTTAGTTTAGTTATTTATATTGAGAAAAAAATACTTCGTAAAGTTCAAAATGAGAAAGTTATAAACTATTATCAAAATATGAAACTTGTCATGAGCGATTGTAAATAGTTTAGTTTGTTTTTGAAATAAAATTATTATTACATTAATAATTTTAAGTTTGTCTTTTTATGTTTTTCATGGAATATACACATCATTTGTACTCGTTGGTGAATTTTTTTTTTCGCTTAAAAAACTAGAAAAAGAGTAGATAAAAAATTTTAATATTACTTTTGCCCCCACTAAGATTTTTTTCTGGCTCCGCCACCGGATGAAACTGCTGCACAGTTATTGATCTTGAAGAGGGGATGGTGGCTTAGAATGCGATATTATCTTGAAGAGGAGATGGTGGCTTAGAATTTGATAGCATTAGCGTCTGTATCATCAACACGAAACTCTTTTGCAGGGCTCAACTTTTGTAGTGAAACGATCTCTCTTATTATAGTACTAGCACATTATTAATCCTTGTCTAGATTGGATTCGGTATTCTTATTAGTTAACATGTTGTTAATCCTAGTCAAGATAGATTTCGAGAATCTGTTCTATAGTTCACTTTTGGAAACTGGATTGAATCATTTTCTTCTTTTTTTTTCTTTTTTTTCCGGGACATTGGGAATTTACATCAATGTTGTATTTGTTACCTAAATCAACTTATCTACTTATATCGGATTTGTTACCTAAATTAATTTATCAATTTATATGGGAAAGTTGCCGTGTTTATATGCTTATAGACCAAATAGATTACATAATAATCAAATGTTTTTGTTTATATGCTTCTAGGCCAAATGCATTATAAAATCAAATGTTTTTGATAGCTTGCTTTTATATAGTTTAGCGTAATTTCTAAGTGTGATTGGTTGCCAACGAAATCATGCTCAAGATTATTCTTTAACCCTTCAAACATGAGCCCTCTGCTCTAGTTAATTAGCAATTGAATTAGAAATTAACCTTATGATTAATTTAATGCTGTCATTTACAAACAAGAAAAGAAAAAAAAATTCATTATCTACTCGTTTATGAATGAAATAGTACATCTTCCTCGAGTTAAAAGATCAAGAAAATGGTATTTCAGATATGTTTTGATGTGTAAGCACAATTACTGAGGTTGTAATGTCATCACCAAGAGATGGATGCTCAGCAAAATAAATGCTACTAATAGATTCGTTAACCTGCTGCCTATGACTTCCAAGTCTTCCAAAGCATCTTGCCCAGCCCAAAATTTGCCCTTGTGCATAGGCATCAAGCGTGTCTGACAGGTGATTTGTAAGAATATGATTTCGAAGGCATACTCTGATCCATGATCGGAGTCGAATCCATTTAAACTTTTTTTCAAAAAAAAAAAGAAAAGTGAAGTGTGTTTAGCTTAAAACAAGCTACATGTCCATATAAAATAGATTAAACGATCAGAAATCAAAATTTTAGTAAAAAATCAGTATTATGTTATTCCTAAACTTTTGCCAAAGCTTGTGAGAATTAGGGTAGTCATAATTGTGGTAATTAAAAAAAATTGCTTCTTCCAATTGGTAGAATGTCTATGCTAAAATATGGGCCATATCAAATGTGACTTCTCATTCAGTTTTCTAGAATAGAGGAAACTATTTTCTTGAAGTCCTGTACATCATTGCACACCCGCCACATATAGGTGTGAAAATCAAAATTAGGCATGGATTGGAGGGACAATGGCCCTGAAAGCAAGATTGGGACAAGAAATCAAGAATGCTGATTAAGAAGAAAATTATTGGTTACATCATTACAATTTTTAGTTATTAGCAATATATTGTGATCATTGCACATGCATAAACATTTTTCGCAAGGTAATGTAGTCTGACTTGATAACTGAGCCATGGAGCTGTTTGCAGAACGATACCTGCAGAACACTTGGAGCAAACAAATTTTTCTATGAGATTACAGAAATGGTAAGTTAGATTCAAACACAACGTATCTCTATTTCCACACATGGCAGATAATAAATGGTTTCATTATTACAAAAATTGATTAATTAAGTACCCGTCTCAAATATGACAATTGACAGTCATCTTCTACTCTATTTTTCTTCCAGACTTGTAATATAATATGTTAAGCAAGTTCCTGCGCATATTATAGGGTTAAAAAAGAAGAAGAAAGAAATAAAGAAAGAAAGAAAGAAGAATGAAAGGAGGTGGTCCGAAATAGCACCTATATGAAATATGAATCCTACCTGTAGTGTAAAGTGTAAACTGGGATCTGATGTAGAAACCATGCAAGCTAGCTTTTCGTCCTTTACTTGTATGCAATGGAAATCCAAAGCAGCTTAACCGGCGGAAACCACCTGACCACGGTGGTGGAGCTGCCGCTTGGAGAGGCTGCAGCCACATTCAAACTGGAAAAAGCAGTCTGCAGCCATGGGCTATTCATGATGGCACCAAATTTCTGGGACCCAAAATCCATGGCCCATCAACGCCCTCTTCGTCTCAGCCTCAATCTCAACGACCCTGATCACCAAAAGTCAGTCACCGTCAAAATCTCACAGCCCTGTCGCCCTTCTCAATCCCTCAAACTTCAAGTCTTTGGGATTGATTCTCTATCTTCTCAACAACAACACTCTTTGCTGGTACTCTTCGTTTTGATCTCTTCTGGGCTTTTTCATATATTTCTTATATCTTGTTCGCATGAATTTTGAAAATCAGTAAAGCGAATGAAAGAAATTAAGGAGAAAATTGACATTTGATTAAAATGGGTGGGGATGCTTTCAGGTTGTACGATTCATACCCTTTAATGATTCCTAATGTTTTGGTGTATGAGATTTATTATCCTTATTGTTATTACTATCCTAATATATGAGAAAGAAATAAGCACATTGTTTTGCCTTCTAACACCCCTATTATCAATAGTAGTTGTTCAACTAAATTGGGATAATTAATGCAAACGGCACACCCCGATTGCCCAGCCAAGAGGGCGAAAATCAAGAATTATTTAGTGTAAAGCATTCATATGATGATTTGTATGTACAATGTTAATTGTACATCCCCTAGACAAAGCTGTAGAAATGTGTTTTGCAATAACTAAAATCAAAATTGCGGCTCTTTATATTCATTAGCTTAGAGAGTGCATCCTTCTCACAAATTTTGTGTGTAGAATCAAGTAAGGCGAATGCTACGATTGTCAGAGGAAGATAATAGGAATGTGAGGGACTTTCAAGAGATCCACACGGAAGAAAAAGAGAGGCAATTTGGGAGAATATTCCGGTCACCAACCTTGTTCGAGAACATGATTAAGTGTATCCTCCTCTGCAATTTGCCAGTAAGTGGGTTTTCTGTTGCTGAATTCTGCCCTAGTTGTAGAATCTGTCTCGTGCAAGTATGTAAAGTTATTGTCTTGTACCTTCGATGTGTTGAGGTAATGAAACTTTGAGTTTATCCTTTGGGTCTACCCTTCGATGAATAAATAAAGATCATGTTTGCTAACAATGTAGTAAAGGGTCCAACAATTTATGCTTGGTAGCTGGCAGTTAAATTAACAGACTTCTCATCTGAAAAAGCCCCATATAAGAGGCAGATTATTTCAAGTTTGGCAGAGTAGGGAAAAATGCTTTCTCGAAAAGCAGTTGTCATTAGAGCCTTGATTGCTTTTGAATGTTCTTTCCTACTCTACCAAATTCAAAATATTCTTATCCATGGGATTTGCATATGAGAACTCTATTGATTTAACTGCAAACTATTCTTTTTAAGAATAACTTGCATTCAGTAAATATTTAAGGCAATGATATTCGGATGTTATGGATTTATGTTAATAGATTCATAGTAATCGACTAGACCACTAGAAGGTCTTAGGATGTCAGTAGTGGTGGCATATCCAGACATTTGGTTGCTGTGATTATGCTTCATATAACAACTAACAAGGTTGCAAAGGTTTTTCACTAATGATTAGTTGGTTACTGGTTTTATCTATGTGTTGTGAAACTGAAAATGGGGCTCTTTTTGCCCGCAAAGCATAGAATGGTCATGAAGAGTTAGATTTTGAGATGTTTTGGACTTAACGAAGTAGATAATCGTTGTGGTTTTTCCCTCTTTCAGGTGGCCAAGGAGTTTGAGTATGGCTACAGCCCTTTGTGAGCTTCAGTGGGAACTGCAATACCCATTGTCAAGGTATAAAGTTCATAATGACACAGATTCCAGAAGTCAAACAGCTGACAGTGAGCTTTTTATTCCAAAAACACCTGCTGGGAAGGAAACAAAGAGAAATATGGAAGTTCAAAAGTGTCTGGAGAATTTAGCACACAAGTTTACTGATGCAAATGCTGTCGGTGAAGAAGTTTCAGTGTTCAAAATGGCTTGTGGTGATGTTTTACACTGCTCCAAAAGGGTTGGGGATGGAAGGCTAATAAATTTTCCCCAATTGGATGACTATTCTTGTTCAGATGGGTCCAAACCTTATAATTGCTGTAGGATTGGTAATTTCCCAAGCCCAAATGAATTAGCAAGTCTTGATGAATCTGTTTTAGCAAGGCGTTGCAATCTTGGTTATCGAGCTAGTCGCATTTTGAAACTTGCCCAGCTTGTGGTTCAAGGTGGTATCAATTTGGGAGAACTTGAAGAAACTTGTAGACAACCAACCTTATCTAGCTACGATATGTTGGCTAAGCCGTTAAAAGAAATTGATGGATTCGGCCCTTATACATGTGCTAATGTTCTTATGTGCATGGGATTTTATCATGTCATTCCCTCTGATTCAGAAACAATTAGGCATACGAAACAGGTACTTTCTTTAATAATCTTGTGCATTTTTGGTCCCATGCATATTTACTTTCTGACCTGGTATATACTATAAAATTAAAATATGCATTTCAGGTTCATGCCAGACAGACTACCATCAAGACCGTTGATGGGGATCTCGAAATAATTTATGGAAAGTATGCACCATTTCAGTTTTTGGCATACTGGTAAATGAACAGTTTCAATTTCTCTGTCTGTGACCTTATACTTCTTTACTTCCCTAGTGCATAGGTACTATATTCTTGATTTTTCCCTTGAACAGGTCAGAGGTATGGAGCTTTTATGAGGATTGGTTTGGGAAGCTAAGTGAAATGCCTCCAACTAACTATAAGCTTATTACTGAAACTAATATGAGACCCAAAAGGAATGCCAAATGTAAGAGGAAAAAGATATCTGTGTCAGAGAAGCATCTTGAGTAAATGAAACAACAAAGGTGTGGCAATTCTAAGCCCAGTGGTTTGTCCTGGCCTCAACATGTTAAATTATGTGCCAACATATAGGCTCACTACCATAGAACTCTTTCTGCCTCATTAGGTTTCCCCATCTTATCAACTAAGTGGCTTTTGTAACTATGCTTAGGCTTTAATTCTGGCCTGTCTAAGTGGCAAAAGTAGTCTTTCATAGATTACTTAAGATCAGTATACAATTTTGCCTACTCTTAAAACTATAGTGGTGGCTTCATTCAATGCTTGTCCTTCTGCTTTAAGTCATCAAGAAGGATCTCACCATGTTGATGTACACTGTATAACATGAAATAACTAAGCACAATACATGGGAAGTTGCAGCATTGCATGAATACTCCAATCAAACTGTTGCCCAGTTTGTTCTTCTTGGTCTAGTTCCTCTGTTGGATATGTTTCCCTAATGAATCAGGAAGTCACCTGCTTGAATTAAAAGGTGGTCCATATGATTATAGAAGTATGTGACTACTGTAAACATCATTGAATGATAATTTAGTCGTATAACTAGTAGCCCAAATATTTTGGTCTTTCAAATATAATCGATACTATTTGCTCCGTTTGGATTCCTCAATTTTTGAAAAACAAGTTTTTTTATATAGACAGTAATATACAAATAAAAACAATTCCAGATTAATAGGTATGGTACTCATATATTCAAGACAGAATGGGTTATTGCAGGATGAAGCAGTATAAATCATCACATCATCTTGTTACTACTTGCACATGCCTTGGAATATAGCTGATTCCAGTCTTCTCCTTTCTTTGACATGTGAAGTCATTTTGATATGTATCGTACTGCTTTGTCTTCTATGGACATGATATAGCTGTTTGCAAAATAGATCAGATAAGCTGCAGAAGTTACGAAGTAGAGCCCTTAATTATGTGAAGAACTTTTTGGACCCAAAATCTATGAGATTTTGTAATGTTCTGTTGCTAGACTAATAAGGTCATGCTGTCTTACAATTGCAAACATATTGGAGACAAATTACTTGATCTTGCTGCTATGTCCATGTACTTTCTACCTCCTAATTTTTTTTGTTCTTAGTAATTATCGCTATAGAAATGAGTCTCCTTTTGCTTATGTTTTTTCTTGTACATTGTTTATTTGGCTGCAAATTGATGCAAGGAAATTATATTGATTGAAAAATTTGAGGCCTGCACTTAAACACAAAAAGTTGTAAGTTGATGGAAGAAATATCGTTTCTTCACTGAAGCTGGAGCTTATGCTTAAATACCCATTGACAGAGCTCAATCCCTTTTAGGGAGATCATTTTGCCTCTTTTGTACTGTGGCTATGCGTTGAAAAATAGTAGCTTAATCTGGGAAGTTGGTTGTTATATCTCAATTAGCTGAAGAAATCTAGCATCTGACGGCCTTTCTTGTTCTATGGGTTAACAACAATAACTCAACTCATGATTCATGAACCTTCAGTGTCTGTAAATTAGAGTACATGATATTTGATAATAAGAACCTTAGTGGAAGAGTTGTTTCCCTCCACTGTGCTAAAAATCTACATCTTTCAGATGGTTTGATGCCTTATTTATAGCTATTTCCTGTGTTTCTAATTCCATCTGGCCCTTCCATGTGGCTGGCTGGGATGATATTTGGATATGGTCTTGGATTTGTGATAATAATGGTTGGAACCACTGTTGGGATGGTCCTGCCCTATTGGATTGGTTTGCTCTTCAGAGACAAAATTCATGTAAGACGGTGGTTGCCTTCTTCTTCTTCTTCTTTTTCAGGGAAGAGAGAGAGACCGGGGGGGGGGGGGGGTCTTATTGATGTCCTTCTTCTCCTATGATATCTGGCTCCTTGATTGTCTAACTAATAAATCTCCTTTCTCTACCGAAGCTGCAGCAATGGTTAAAGAGATGGCCCGATAAAGCCGCTATGATCAGACCTGGCAGCAGAAGGAAGTTGGTTTCACCAATTTCAAGTGGTTGCCCTGTTCAGGGTCTCGCCATTTCCATATACAATTTTCAACTATGCTGTAGTCGTGACAAGCATGAGATTTTGGCCATACTTAGGTGGATCAATTGCAGGGATGATTCCTGAAGCCTTCCCTTTACATCTACAGGTTAGTTGCAATACCTGTTTTTTTCTCTACTTTCTCTACAACTACTGGCTGGTTATCTTCTTTTTTTTTTTTTTTGGCGAAACCCCGAAGATCGGGGGAGGGGAGCTATCCCTTATTTTTATTTAGCAAGATCAAAAACTACCAAGGAACTACGACATGATAGTGCTACTACAACGAAAAATGAGGGAACGAAAGCTTGTCTAAAACTGGCTGGTTATCTAAATACATACATATTTGCATTAGGCCCTCTACAAAATAAAGGAGCAGTGAGGCATTTTTTTTTATTGGATTATCACTTAATCAACTCTTACATAAGTGTGCATCACCGAGTAAACCAGTTTTTAGAGCTATAGTTAGCAAACCTGTTTTTGATGTAGATCAATGAAATATGAAACATGTGCTTTCTTGAAATCCTCGTTATACACACCTGTGCTGAATGTCTGATTTTGTGTATTTTATGTTCCTCTTGCAGTGGTCGGCTAATAAGAACATTTGCAGATGTCAAGTACGGGAACTATCATTTGACTCCATTGGAGATAATCTACAATGTCATTTCTTTTGTTGTAGCAATCATCACTGTAGTTCTCTTCACAGTCTACACAAAGAGGAAAATGGATGAACTTAAAAGGGCAGAGACCAATGACTCAGAATCTGCCCATGGCAATGAAAATCGTGCGATGGAGAAGCTTCCTCTTGAAAAGCCCAAACAAATGAGTTTCCAATCATGACGGTGATTTATATATACATAGCTTAGGCATGTTTGGGAGTGTATATAATCTGACTGAGCTTCCAGGGGAGTTCTTTTAGATCCCTTGGGAAATTGACAACTTGTAACTAGATAAATTGAAATCCATCCATTGAGAATATATATCACAGCCTAACATCTTCTAGTTCTGGAGGTTTTCTGGGTGTCTCCAGTTTCTTCATAATCTGGCACATTGAAATATCAGCTGTCAGCTCATGAACGTTTGTCCCAAATCCATATGAAACTGCTTCAATGCCTGCGTGAGGCTGATGCCAATTAGGCAACAGTCGTACTTGTATGTTTGTGCCAGATTATAAAGAATGGGGAGGGCACAGGGGCTTCTGATTCTCGATACTTCAGCCTAGTTTTCTTGTTCTATTCTAGCGTAAAAGGAATAAACTACAAACAAAAACAAAATTTAACAGATATAATTTACAAGAATAACCTCTAACTCAACATTATTCTGAATTTAAAAAAGATTTTCTTTAAACATTATTTAGAAATATTACAAACAAAAACTATATATAGAAAAATATTATCAACTAGGAAAAGTTTTTTGTACTGATAAAACCTCATACCTTCCAATTTTTGCGGCCATATAACACACTAATAGTTACAATTCTTCTGTTCTTTCCATTTTTATTTTTTTCCTCAAAAACTTCTCCATACTAATTGATAACTAAAAAGCTTATCCTCTCAGCTGAAGATCTTCTTTGCATCAAACTCTTTGCGGGCTGTCCTTCAAGTCTACCAGCTTCAAATCTGGAGTTTTTGGCCGAACAGTGCTCTTCCATGTACGGCAACACTTGAGAGTCATTGTTAACTCCGCATATTTAACGTGGACGAACTGATATACTCGTAATTCATGCGTGTTACTTGCCTCTGAATCTTCCCACGATCTTGTACTTGTCATCCCAGGAGACGGTTGATTGATTCTATTCCACAAGGTATAGAAAACGGACCTCCAACGGCTCGTGTATTGCATTGAATTGGGAAAAGCTGATATGAACTATTCTCTTTAGGAGGGGAGGGTTGAGACAAGAAGGAAGGATATGACTGAGGTTGAATCGGAGTCGAGAACAGGTGCTCGATATCAATCCATCTATCGTAGATGCCAAAAGGGTTGTTCTGAAATTGAGTTTCTTCAACTGGAGGTAATCCCTTGATATTTCGTGTAATAAACGGATGATCAAGAAGCATGGGAGCGGTCCATCTACAATTTGGATCTGTTCGGAAGAATCTGCTCAAAAGTCTTTTCCAAGTTCGGAAATTACTGAAGATGGACCTTGCACCATCTCAACATACAAATCCCACATCTCGTCGTCCGTCCAAGTTTGCCTTCCCGTCATCATCTCCAAGATAGTGCATCCAAGTGACCATACATCGGTTGGCGTCCCGTGCATCCCAATCCTTATGGACTCCGGTGATGCATAAACCCGCGTGCCGCGATGGTGAGGCATCAGTTCGACTCGCTCCTTCTCCAAAACGTGCTTGGCTAGTCCAAAATCAGCGATCTTCAGATGGAGCAAATCAGTCCCATTTATTTTTGGAAAAAACGAGGATGTTGCAGGGCTTCAAGTCACAGTGAACTAACCCTCTCCGATGAACATGGGAAAGACCACTAAGCAACATGTAGGAGTAAACGGCTGCATGGGATTCTGGCATAGTACTTCCCTTGACGTTGTAAGCAACGATCAGATCATGAAGGGTGCCTCCAGGTGCATATTCCATTAACATGTTGTAAACTTTTTTCCATTCTCGATGCTAATATCCCCGGCAAAGCACCGAACAATATAGGGATTATCTGCTACTTTTTTCAAGAACTCCGCCTCGTTTATAGTTTCTTTTGAGCGCTCGAACTCAGCGCTCTTAACTGCTGCAAACGAAGCTCCCAGGAGTAGAGAATTAGCTTCACCAGCCAAGTATACAGTCCCGTACGATCCGGCTCCAAGTTTTTTGTACTTCTTCCACTTCAAAGTTGTAACGGTGGATCTACTGTCATCTTGGACCATCTTGAAAACGACGCAGCCGAATCACTTCTTGATGAAACTGCTGCACAATTATTGATCTTGAAGAGGGGATGGTGGCTTGGAATGCGATATTATCTTGAAGGAGCAGACGGCGTCTGTATCATCTACAGGAAACTTTTTCGCGGGGCTCCACTTTTGTAGTGAAACGATCTCTCTTATTATAGCACTAGCACATTATTAATCCTTGTCTAGATTGGATTCGGTATTCTTATTAGTTAACATGTTATTAATCCTAGTCTAGATTTCGAGAATCTGTTCAACAGTTCACTTTTGGAAACTGGATTGCATCATTTTTTTTCTTTTTTTTTTTCGGGAACATTAGGAATTTATATCAATATTGGATTTGTTACCTAAATTAATATCACTTTTGGAAACTAGATTGCATCATTTTTTTTTCCCGAGGCATTAGGAATTTACATCAATGTTGTTGTATTTGTTACCCAAATCAACTTATCTACTTATATCGGATTTGTCAGCTAAATTAATTTATCAATTTATATGGGAAAGTAGCCGTGTTATATGCTTATAGACCAAATAGATTACATAATAATCAAATGTTTTTGTTTATATGCTTCTAGACCAAATGCATTATAAAATCAAATGTTTTGATAGCACGCTTTTATATAGTTATTTCTAAACGTGATTGGTTGCCAACAAAATCATGCTCAAGATTATTCTTTAACCCTTCAAACATGAGCCAAATTAGAAATTAACCTTATGATTAATTTAATGATGTCATTTACAAACAAGAAAAAGAAAAAAAATTCATTATCTACTCGTTTATGAATGAAATAGTACATCTTCCTCGAGTTAAAAGATCAAGAAAATGGTATTTCAGATATGTTTTGATGTGTAAGCACAATTACTGAGGTTGTAATGTCATCACCAAGAGATGGATGCTCAGCAAAATAAATGCTATTAATCCTTGTCTAGATTGGATTCGGTATTTTATTAGTTAACATGTTGTTAATCCTAGTCAAGATAAATTTCGAGAATCTATTCTATAGTTCACTTTTGAAAATTGGATTGCATCATTTTTTTTCTTTTTTTTTTGGGGACATTGGGAATTTACAACAATATTGTATTTGTTACCCAAATCAACTTATCTACTTATATCGGATTTGTTACCTAAATTAATTATCAATTTATATCGGAAAGTAGCTGTGTTTATATGCTTATAGACCAAATAGATTACATAATAATCAAATGTTTTTTGTTTATATGCTTCTAGACCAAATGCATTATAATATCAAATGTTTTTGATAGCTTGCTTTTATATAGTTGAGCATAATCATGCTCAAGATTATTCTTTAACCCTTCAAACATGGGCCATCTGCTCTAGTTAATTCGTAATTAAATTAGAAATTAACCTTATGATTAATTTAACGCTGTTATTTACAAACAAGAAAATAAAAAAAATTCATTATCTACTCGTTTATGAATTAAATAGTACATCTTCCAAGAGATGGATGCTCAGCAAAATAAATGCTACTAATAGATTCGTTAACCTGCTGCCTATGACTTCCAAGTCTTCCAAAGCATCTTGCCCAGCCCAAATTTGCCCTTATGTATAGGCATCAAGCGTGTCTGACAGGTGATTTGTAAGAATATGATTTCGAACGCATACTCTGATCCATGATTCATATTTTGAAAGCATATTCTGATCCATGATCGGAGTCGAATCCAATTAAATTTTTTCCCACCCAAAGAAAAAAAATTAAACGTGTTTGGCTTAAAACAAGCTACATGTCCGTATAAAATAGATTAAACGATCAGAAATCAAAATTTTAGTAAAAAATCAGTATTATGTTATTTCTAAACTTTTGCCAAAAGCTTGTGAGAATTAGGGTAGTCATAAATGTGGTAATTAAAAAAAAATTGCTTCTTCCAATTGGTTGAATATCTATGCTAAAATATGGGCTATATCAAATGTACTCAAACAAATTTTTTCCAAAAAAAAAAAAACAGAGATAGAAAATACATTTTTTCAGATAGAAAATAATTAACGTCTTCTATATTTAATATCTGTGAGAGTAAAGCACACAAAGGTAAAGTGTTGCAACTGGAAAGGACTTGAACAATTATTCTGCATGAGCAATATATATACAGTTATCAATGCGTATACATTTAGTCACAAGAAGAAACCAAAGATATTAGTCCTTCCAAGTGATTACCCTAAGTATGTCTCGGAATAATAAAACCCAATTCTCCCATAATTTCTGATTTGGAAAGTTTGAACCCATATGTGCCCTACAGTGTGATAAAAAGGGCTTTGGATTACTACACTTGAAGATATTCAACATGATATCAAGAACAATGAATCAGCCAAAATGTCAATTTACTTACCCAAACCCAGAAAATAAAAGCAAATCTCAAATGAATTCTGAAACAGTATGAAGTGGATCAAGTATAGAACCAGGGCTGGGAGGTGAAACCAAAACACCTCATCTATTCCTACCTGTAGTGTAAACTGATGTAGAAACCATGCAAGCTTGCTCTTCGTCCTTGACTTGTTGGGAGCTGACTTTAATTTGCATAAACAAAAAAACCCCTTAAATTTTCATCAAATCCAAGCATACTAGAATCTTTGGTTCTTTGGACATAGAACAATAAAATATTTACAATTCCTTCTTTTTTATTTTTTTGGGGGCCATTTTCATTCGTTTCTCATCTCATATAATTTTTCCATACTATACGACTACTTAATTCGACACTTCCACGAACTACTCAGTCAGTTAACGGCAAGTATCGGAAATGGAAATCCAGAGCAGCTTAACCGGCGGAAACCACCTGACCACGGTGGTGGAGCTGCCGCTTGGAGAGGCTGCAGCGACATTCGAACTGGAAAAAGCAGTCTGCAGCCATGGGCAATTCATGATGGCACCAAATTTCTGGGACCCAAAATCCAAGACCCTTCAACGCCCTCTTCGTCTCAGCCTCAATCTCAACGACCCTGATCACCAAAAGTCAGTCACCGTCAAAATCTCACAGCCCTGTCGCCCTTCTCAATCCCTCAAACTTCTAGTCTTTGGGACTGATTCTCTATCTTCTCAACAACAACACTCTTTGCTGGTACTCTTCTTCCTAATCTCTTCTGGGCTTTTTCATTTCTTTCTTATATCTTGTTGGCGTGAATTTTGAAAATCAGTAAAGCAAATGAAAGGAATTAAGGAGAAAATTGACCATTTGATTAAAATGGGTGGCATGCTTTCAGGTTGTATGATTCATACCCTTTAATGATTCCTAATGCTTTAGTGTATGAGATTTATTATTATTAATGTTATTATTACTATCCTAATATATGAGATTCATAATTGTAAAAGCAGCCTTAAAAATAAGCACATTATTTCGCCTTCTAATAGTAATACCCCTATTATCAATAGTAGTTGTTCAACTAAAATTGGGAAAATTAATGCAAACGGCACACCCCGATTGCCTAGCTAAGAGGGCGAAAATCAAGAATTATTTACTGTAAAGCATTCATATGATGATTTGTATGTGCAATGTTAAATGTACATTCCCTAGATAAAAGCTGTAGAAATGTGTTTTGCAATAACGAAAATCAAAATTGCGGCTCTTTATATTCATTAGGCTAGGGAGTGTGCATCTTTCTCACAAATTTTGTGTGTAGAATCAAGTAAGGCGAATGCTACGATTGTCAGAGGAAGATAATAGGACTGTGAGGGACTTTCAAGAGATCCACACGGAAGCAAAAGAGAGGCAATTTGGGAGAATATTCCGGTCACCAACCTTGTTCGAGGACATGATTAAGTGTATCCTCCTCTGCAATTGCCAGTAAGTGGGTTTTCTGTTGCTGAATTCTGCCCTAGTTGTAGAATCTGTCTCGTGCAAGTATGTAAAGTTATTGTCTCGTACCTTCGATGTGTTGAGGTAATGAAACTTTGAGTTTATCCTTTGGGTCTACCCTTCGATGAATAAATAAAGATCATGTTTGCTAACAATGTAGTAAAAGGTCCAACAATTTATGCTTGGTAGCTGGCAGTTAAATTAACAGACTTCTCATCTGAAAAAGCCCCATATAAGAGGCAGATTATTTCAAGTTTGGCAGAGTAGGGAAAAATGCTTTCCCGAAAGCAGTTGTCATTAGAGCCTTGATTGCTTTTGAATGTTCTTTCCTACTCTACCAAATTCAAAATATTCTTATCCATGGGATTTGCATATGAGAACTCTATTGATTTAACTGCAAACTATTCTTTTTAAGAATAACTTGCATTCAGTAAATATTTAAGGCAATGATATTCGGATGTTATGGATTTATGTTAATAGATTCATAGTAATCGACTAGACCACTAGAAGGTCTTAGGATGTCAGTAGTGGTGGCATATCCAGACATTTGGTTGCTGTGATTATGCTTCATATAACAACTAACAAGGTTGCAACGGTTTTTCACTAATGATTAGTTGGTTACTGGTTTTATCTATGTGTTGTGAAACTGAAAATGGGGCTCTTTTGGCCTGCAAAGCATAGAATGGTCATGAAGAGTTAGATTTTGAGATGTTTTGGACTTAAAGAAGTAGATGATCGTTGTAGTTTTTCCCTCTTTCAGGTGGCCAAGGAGTTTGAGTATGGCTACAGCACTTTGTGAGCTTCAGTGGGAACTGCAATACCCATTGTCAAGGGATAAAGTTCATAATGACACAGATTCCAGAAGTCAAACAGCTGACAGTGAGCATTTTATTCCAAAAACACCCGCTGGGAAGGAAACAAAGAGAAATATGGAAGTTCAAAAGTGTCCGGAGAATTTAGCACACAAGTTTACTGATGCAAATGCTGTCGGTGAAGAAGTTTCAGTGTTCAAAATGGCTTGTGATGATGTTTTACACTGCTCCAAAAGGCTTGGGGATGGAAGGCTAATAAATTTTCCCCAATTGGATGACTATTCTTGTTCAGATGGGTCCAAACCTTATAATTGCCGTAGGATTGGTAATTTCCCAAGCCCAAATGAATTAGCAAGTCTTGATGAATCTGTTTTAGCAAGGCGTTGCAATCTTGGTTATCGAGCTAGTCGCATTTTGAAACTTGCCCAGCTTGTGGTTCAAGGTGGTATCAAGTTGGGAGAACTTGAAGAAACTTGTAGACAACCAACCTTATCTAGCTATGATATTTTGGCTGAGCAATTAAAAGAAATTGATGGATTCGGCCCTTTTACATGTGCCAATGTTCTTATGTGCATGGGATTTTACCATGTCATTCCCTCTGATTCAGAAACAATTAGGCATATGAAACAGGTACTTTCTTTAATAATCTTGTGCATTTTACTTTCTTTAACATGCATATTTACTTTCTGACCTGGTATATACTATAAAATTTAAAATATGCATTTCAGGTTCATGCCAGACACACTACTATCAAGACTGTTGATGGGGATCTCGAAATAATTTATGGAAAGTATGCACCATTTCAGTTTTTGGCATACTGGTAAATGAACAGTTTCAATTTCTCTGTCTGTGACCTTATACTTTTTTCTTCCCTAGTGCATAGGTACCATATTCTTGATTTTTCTCTTGAACAGGTCAGAGGTATGGAGCTTTTATGAGGATTGGTTTGGGAAGCTAAGTGAAATGCCTCCAACTAACTATAAGCTTATTACTGCAACTAATATGAGACCCAAAAGGAATGCCAAATGTAAGAGGAAAAAGATATCTGTGTCAGAGAAGCATCTTCAGTAAATGAAACAACAAAGGTGTGGCATTCTAACCCAGTGGTTTGTCTGTCTTCAACATGTTAAATTATGTGCCAACATATAGGCTCACTACCACAGAACTTTTTCTGCCTCATTAGGTTTCCACATCTTATCAACTAAGTGGCCTTTGTAACTATGCTTAGGCTGTCATTTTTGCCTGTCTAAGGGGCAAAAGTAGTCTTTCATAGATTACTTAAGATCAGCATACAATTTTGCCTACTCCTTTATTCATTCTGTAATTTTTGCCTGTCTAAGGGGCAAAAGTAGTCTTTCATAGTTTACTTGAGATCAGTATACAATTTTGCCTACTCCTTTATTCATTCAATGCTTGTCCTTCTGCTTTAAGTCATCAATTAGGATATCACCATGTTGATGTACACTGTATAACATGAACTATTAAGCACAATACATGGGAAGTTGCAGCATAGCATGATTACTTCGATCACACTGTTGCCTAGTTTGTTCTGCTTGGTCTAGTTCCTCTGTTGGATAATGTTTTCCTAATGAATCAGAAAGTCACCTGCTTGAATTAAAAGATGGTCCATATGATTATAGAAGTATGTGACTACTGCAAACATCATTGAATGATAATTTAGCCGTATAACTAGTAGCCCAAATATTTTGGTCTTTCAAATATAATCGATACTATTTGCTCCGTTTGGATTCCTCAATTTTTTAAAAATAAGTTTTTCATATATAATGTTACAGTAATAAACAAATAAAAACAACTCCAAAACATCACATCCATACAATATATCAAAAACAACTCCAAATATGTATAAAAAAAAAATAAACAAATACACCACCACCACCATCAACCACCAACAACACACCATCACCCGCCACCCCTTCCCCTTCTCTCCTCCCTCCTCCTTCCTCCTCCCCTCCTTCTTCCTCTCTCTTCCTCCCCCTCCCTTTTCCTCTCCTCTTTCTTCCCCACGTCTCTCCCGTTGGACCCCTCCCCCTCTCCCTCTCTCTAGTCGTGACCCGCGACCAGAGAGGAGGGAGTGGGAGGGGGGTGGTGAGAGAGGGTGGGGAGGAGAGAGGAGGGGAGGGGTGAGGTAGTGGTGGATGGTTGTAAGATTTTATAAAATTTTTAAAATATCTCATTAAAATTTTAAAATTTAAAATTACCCCAAAATATATTTTCAAAAAATCCTAAAAATATCTATAGTAAAAGTTTTCATTTACATTGCTACAGTAAAATATTTTAAAAACACCTCAAAAAATAATTAATCCAAATGGAGCCAATTGTCCTATGTTTGAATCGACAACTTTGCAATTTGGATAAAGTGGCTAAAAAATTTCAAGATTCCTTTTTTATTATTATTTTAACCCTTTAAACATGAGCTATCACTTAAATTAGAATCTAATCTCATCAATCATGATGCTGTTATTTACAGAAGACAAGAAAAGAAAAACACAAAAAAAAGAAAAGAAAAGAAGAAACTTTTGTTATCTGCTCATTTATGAGTTGGATACACGATGGTACATGCATCTTCCTCGAATTAAAAGATCATCATGAAAATGGTGTTTGAGATTCGTTGTGATGATTAAGCTCAATTACTGAAGTTGCAATAGCATCATCAAGAGTTGGATGCTCAGAAGCATGAATGCTCTCCGTAGATTGGCTAGCCAACCTGTGACTTTCACCGGCGGCAGAACTAGGTCTCCTCCTTGCCCATTTCAAAATAAGCTCGTGTATGTATTCATCGAACATGCCTTGCTTAAACATGCTACCCATCTATAATAATAATAAATAAAAATAAAAAGTTAGGAAAAAACATAAAATTTTTAGTTCAATATCAGTATCATTCTTAAGAATTTATAGTACCTGTGTGACTAAAGCATATAAAGGTAAGGTACTGTAACTGCAAAGAACTTGAACAAGTATCCTGCATGGGTGAAATATTTGTCAATGGACAAAATAAGGGCAGGGAAGCTATAATATTTATTCTTCTCATTTCCTAGTAATTACCCTATAGTAAGTCTTGGGATAATAAATCCCAATTCTTCCATAATGCATGATTTGAACCCATATGTGGTCTGGAGGGTGATGAAACGGGTTTGAGTCAGTACACTTGGAAGTTATTCCGAATGATCAAGAACAATGCGTCAGCAAAAATTATCAATTCACTTACCCAAACCCACAAAAGAAAAGCAATCTCGAATGAATTTTGAAACAGTATGAAGTGAATCAAGTATAGGAAAAGATTTGGGCTATGAAACCAAAATAGTTCATCAGAAGGTTTCACCGGTGTTGCTTCAGCTTCTCCATTCCTTTTCTCTGCAACCTCTTGAGCTAATTCAGTAATTATGTGCTCTAATTTAGCACCCACAAGAAGTAATAGCTGCAATTTGAACCTCATGAAAACCTTAGTAGTTGCATGAACTGAGTAGGGAACAACTATTTAAGTCGATTTACTCACTACTAAAGGCAAGAATGACAGCCAGAAGTATGAGTGCCACCCTGCAGCAATTGACCATGCACAGAAGGGCAGGATCAATATAAATTTTCCAAATGTGGTCATGACAAGAATGAGATACAGAAGCAAAGAAGAATTTGACATACCTGCCAAATCTATCAACAAAAAGACCATTACAAAGACCCCACAAGTGCCAGCTGTTGTTGAGGATCAGGCATCAACATTGTTGGAATGACTTTTCATTATAGTCTAGAATATGAGAAGTTGAATGTGTATAGGTGGGCAGCTAGTTATACCTTATACCAACTATTTTCTTGAAGTCCACTTGGAGGGTTCGCATCATGTAATTGTGAAAATCGAAGTTAGGCATGGAGGGACAATGAGCCTGAAAGCAAGATAGGTGGACAGCACACACAATGAAGAATGATGGAAGAAAAATATTTGTTTACACCAGAAATTACATGTTTGAATCAGAGCAATGTTAATTGATAATTGTACACGTATAAATCCTGTTCGCAAAGCAACGTAGTCTGACTTGGTAACTGAGCCATAAAACTGTTTGAAGAACGATGCCTGCAAAAGATTTTGGACCAACAAAAAAAAATTTGTATGAGATGAAAGATTGGAAGTTACTTCACCAAGCCATAGACAAATTAAATCAAGAGAAAATGCATCTCAAAATGATGTTTCCCACCAATATATGGTTCATTTTTACTCAATTAAAGTAATTAAATGCCTTCTCAAATGTGAAAGTCATCTTCTCCGAGTATTCCTTGGATATTAAGCAAGTTGAAGTTCATGGTACAGGAATTTTTTATTTAAAAAAAAAGGCAAATAGTCCAATTTTGCTCCTCTATTCCCACGTTTAGAATGATAGAAACCAAGCTATCTCTTCGTCCATTATTTAGGTGCAGGGAGAAAAAATTTCTACAGTGTCAAGGAAAAAAAAACTGGTACAAGAATCTTGATATAGGATTGAAACCATGGTAGTTTCCATAAACACAAAACCCTCAAATTCCTATCAAATCCAAGAATACTTAAGGACCAATTTGATGTTTTCCATTCATTTGCCAATTTTTAGTGGAGCGTGATAGGATCAAGAAAATCTGTTACAAAACCAAGAAGAAAATTCATATGAAAACAGAATTTCCCTAGTTTTTCAGGGTTATTAAAGGTTAGAATAAAAGAATTGGGTATTTTAATTGCTGGTATATTTTGTCTGGGATGGCCAAATTATAAGGGAGGCAAAAGTAATTAACCCCTAAACTAACTACTACTTCTAGTAAATGATATTTACATTAAGCAAGTAAAATGTACTATCATATGACAATGGGTACTAAAGCTAAATATTTAACATGGATAAGTCAAATTATTTTTAGTACAGTTCATTAATGAAGAAGGTAAAGAAACTCACCATCCAACTCACAACAGCAAACTTTCTCCAATATCTCCCTGCTCTCTCCTTGAATATTCGATGGTGGTGGACATGAATTGCATGAGCTGCCAACAATGAAAAGTGCAGCAAACCCCACAAAATTTTTTTTTTCCTTTAGACCAACGAAAACCAAATAATTCTTGGTAGAATATATAGAGTCGTGGTAGAATAATTCTTAACTAGTTGCTAGTGTAATTTGTTTATAAAAAAAAAGTAATAATTTTGCCAGAAAAATTACCGCTATGTGGTTGTGATGTCTCGCTTCTAAATTGAATTCTCCCAGTGCTTCCATTGTCTTATCTACGATGAGATCAAGTTTATGAATTAAAAAAAAATATTGCTAAATTTAACAAAAACCAACAATTTACTTTGTTTGCTAAATATTTAGACTATGGATTTGCACTTTGAAAAACTTCTGTAACTTCTCCGGAAGATATATAGATAATTTAAGCAGCAAGATTTGAGATCATATTTGATGCAGTTGTCGGAAAACAACTTTTACCAAACTAGAAATTTTTAGTGTGTAATTCAGATTTTTCGGAATGGATAACCAAAAAATAAATTAAAACGCATACTAAATACCATTTTTTTTTTCACTTAGGGGTATTTCAGCTTTTCGACCAGACTAAATACCATTTGACACCGTAAAATTCACTTTGCAACTTGTCTTCCGAGCAGAGGCAACAAAAATTCTAGCGGGACTGTATGATTTTCATATTATTGTACAACGAGCTTCGAATGCAGTACCTTGCTCCTCCTAGAAGCATGGTGGTAACACAGAAGATCACGTGAACCACAGCCAACACAAAAATGAAAATGTGCAGCTGATGCCAATGCTTCCAGTGACAACAGTGGGAGTTTTCCCTGTAAATGTCATCCAACATATATACAAGAAAAGAAAAAAAAACAATTGAAACCACAAACAAAACTTGGAAATTATCTTCTTAATTTAAGTAGTAGAATGGAACCCATGTATACATGAATTCTCTGCATTTAGACCAGAAGGTAAAAGTAAAGATTACTTTTTTTTTTTTTTTTGGGAAACATGATACCTGGCGTGCACAAGTTTCCAAGCTCACATCTTCAGCCAAAAGCCTCCTCCCATGTTTTGCGATGCCAAGATGCTGAGAACCACCAGAGGATGCCTCAGTTTTAAGCTTGCATGGAGCATGATGTTTGCAGAATCATGAGGAATGCATACATGGCTTATTAGACCTTGAAACACCGTCAAGAGTAAGGAAATAAACCCCAAAAGCATCAATTCTGCAACAATGGAAAGGAAAACAGCACATGCATCGTAAGGCAAAGTAGTGAATACTGTTGATGGTCAGAAATTCTAGGATACTTAATTAACAATCACAGACCTCCCTTGACCTTCTCTAATGCCTCATACAACGCGTGTAGCTTCCTGTGCTTGAACAACTGAATCCAAAACAACAGAAAATCAGATTAAATAGGCCGAACGCTAAGTTGGAAAAACGGATTTTCTTGCGAGCAAGGAAGATTTTGGATACCTTTCCGAGTCGATGAAGACCACGCTCAGCCCCGAGAGATATGAGAACAATGATAAAGCAGACGACGGTCACAACCCATGTTGGTGTGTATTCGAAAGACCGGGGCTCTCCTGTGGCCATGGACAGATCTTAATCGCCTATTTTTGCCAGTAAACTTGTAGCAATTAGTGTTATCAGCTTGAGGAAAATGGCCGAATGTGATGAAAGATATATAGTAAGTTAATCTGTATTTATTTATATACGCTGTTTAATGAGATATTATATGACTCTGAACACTGTAGAATGAGGGACTAGAAGCTGATCATCCTGAGGTAAAGAATATTTCGGAATGAAGGAAGAGTAGAGAGTTTAAGATTGCCAAGCAACGAACAAAGCCGACATGACATACACTTGCTAGTTTCCTTTCTCAAAGAAACAAAAATGGGAGGCGGAAGCCAGCCACTTTGCGTCCCATTTTCCAACGTAAGAGGCTTGTCAGTGCAAACCTTAGCCCTGAGACTGTAGTAAGGCACCAATCCACCATCCTTAAGTAAGGCCACAGCAGTTTCTTTTGGCTTACGAAGCAACTTCACGCGAAGGATACTGTAAGAGAGGTTACACATTCTGAAAGGTCACCCCACAAACAACAAAGATCTACCCAGAGATGATTTAAATGAAGCAATAAGCTGGCCACATTAGACCACACGCTTATCAGCAGGGGTAGTAGCCAAGACACCGACATGCCTGAAGCATTGTTGATAGTAAGGCCAAACAAGCTTCCCAAGCTGCAATCACCCTTTATATCCATGAAAAGATTAAAAAGACGATATGCCTGATTCAGAAAGCCACAAATTTATACAAGTTTGAAACAACCCTATCTATTTTTAACTTATTTGTCTTCACTTCATCCATAAAATTTACAACAAAACCATACATTTGGGTAAAAAGCTGTCAAAGCAGGAAATCAATTTGAACAACTACCTCACTATCTAAGCCTACGCTAAAGAGAGAGAGAGAGAGGAAAAAAAAATAGAGGCCCTTTTTCCCTTTCATCCTCACCGGAATCATTGTACAATTGGCAAAGGTAAATGAAAAAGCATACTCCTCCAAGAAGGAATTACCTCCTGATCACTGCCTACAAGAAGGTAGGAGAACTGGCAGCCTATATAAAATGCCAGTAAACAGGCGTTGAAAGCAACTGAGTCCAGGCGCTACTCATGTATCTCAGCCATCATCAACAAATACAACATCTCGATACATACAGATGGAGGCACCTTTACCAAAGAAACAGTAGTGACAAAATCAAGGATTTACAGCCTGTCGGGTTTTGGCGGTACATAGCAAGTTTCACCAGAGTCAGGTGGAGTAAGCACAAGAGGATTGCATCTATCAAAAATAATTCGACCCCACGTCCAATTCTTCCACGGAAACTGGGAAAGTTGACTGATGGTGTAGATTCTCCGTCTGGTATTAAAGAAGCCTGTGGCGAACAATGCCAGCAGCAGCCAACTTTTCTGGATCTAGGGGCTTTGTAAACAACATAACTGGCTCATCTGGATCCTGTATTTATCCCAAAAGAAGATTTTAGTAACTTACCATATCAGATAAGCTAATTTTTTTTGGGGGGGGGGGGGGGGGAAGAGAGGGAGTGTGGCTGGGGAGAGGAAAGGGGGTGGTGAAGGGGCTGGTAGCAAAAATGGCTGCTGCAACTGTTACTAAAATCTTTTAGCTCAACCAACAAGGGCAAGGAAACATTTGAGGTGATTAAGAGGAAGAACATTTAGGAGACAATTACTGGTTTAGACTACAGGGCAAGTACCAATTTATTCAGCCATCCATTTTGCCGTTTGACATCCCGCCTTGTGCTTGCTGCAGAAGCCATTACCAGTTTTGAATCCATAAAAGGTGGATTTTGTGCAGCCACAGGCCGCAGGTGTGGACGACTGTTAGCAACATCGTCAGAATCAACAAATTCCTCTTCACTTGACACCACCTTGCTGGGGAATGATGGCAATCCTGGCAGGGCCAAACTGTCTTCAAGAAGCTCGGTTTCATTCTGAAAATACCAAAACCAGTCACTATCATTACTTGACTCAAAACACAACTTGATTTCTTGTAAATGGGCCGATAAAGTTTAAAATATCGATCATGAGTACATTGTTAGGGATAAAGCTAACAAGTGAGTAGTAACATAATTGTATGTTCAGAAATGTACTATCAAAAGTCAAACCCATCTACAATGTGCTAAAACGGCAGAAAGAATCTCAAGCATGCACACAGCGAGATATTTTGAAATTTTTCCTCAATGACTGCACGGAAGCCTAGAAGGCAATTCCATTCTCAACCATTTTTTAGATGCAAGAACAGTGCAAAAACAATGAACGGCAAACTCAGGCTTCAAAGGCTCATTGCCTGCATCTTGCCATTCATATCTCTGAACTTGTCTCTTTCCATATATGAAGTCATGAACTAGGTCGCACAAGAGAGAATGACGGGTCATAGAGATATGCCCAAAGTCAACTGAGAAGAACCTCAGTGATAAAAGGGAATGACCATGCAGTTTTCAGACATAGAAAACCAAGTTATGCAACACTCTCTAGACTCCAGACTCTAAATTGACATGCTAAGTGAAGATTCACAATAACAAAATGAGCTTTCATCTCTAACAGCCATACTTTACGATCCCCTACTCCCTAGCACCATATATGAGGGCTGTACAAAGATCTTGAGAAAGGCCTCGTGTCATAAAATTTGAGCAGCATGCTGCCTCCCAATCCTCATTGCAGATAGGAACTTTTAGTGGTGGGATTAACTTTTGGTACATAACTAATTAACGGTGAAATTAACTTTTGGTATATAAATAATTAAGCAACTAGCATCTGTAACATGTGTTGGAAATGCAAATGAGTCAATTCTTACCTTGTACTTCATTTGAATCCTTTGAAGGCTAACCTCGCTCTCCATAACATCTCTTTTCTTCTCTTCTCTCTATACAAAATCATGTTGGACAAATTAGAATTGTCTGGATATAGATATTCAAAGGCATGTTTGATCCTAATTTTACATGTAATATTTCAAAGTCGACAGCTGGCAAAACATACCCTGACCAAAGCATCCAATATGGTTTTTGCTTGTTCAAGATTGCGTCTGACCTGAAACAGTCAATCAAAGAACACATTAATCAAACAACTACAATGTCAAAATAGTAGTATGAACAATATTACAAAGATATATAGACCAAAATACTTCAAATAGAGGTTCAATTACAGGAATAGACAGTTATGGTTTAGCTATTTTCACCCAAATCTTTCAATGATGACGCCAGAGAGTGACCTTCATACCTCGACAATATTGTTAAACCTACAATTGCTCTTTTTTCATTTTCTAATATATTAAGCAATCCAATATGCTTGGACAGAATTACTTTTCAAACATTATGCATCACTAAACTGCACAGAACTGCTTATGCAGCCTGCCAACCACAGGGATTGGGCAATATGTATATTGGCTTAGTTAAGTAGCAGATAGTAGCACGTCCATACATATGTTAACGAGTTACAAAGATCTATAGTTTGTCACAGTAACATCCATGATCCATAAATATATTGTTCACCATAAATATATTGTTCACCAGAGAGAAGCAAACAGCATACAAACATACGGATAGGAGTGCAGGCAGAAGTACAGTATCATCACATAGAATATATGGCCTTTAGATAAGCAAGGAGATGGGGAAAAAAGAAAACTAAAACAAAGAACAGATGTTTCCATACGAGCTATCAAGCACAAAATGCAGAGAAAAGATATGACCATGCTACAGTGTCAGGCTGCTAACCTGGCGAAGCTTTTCAAACGACTGCACATTGTTTTCCCTCCTTTGCATCTAAAAGGTAATAAGTGGACATGAAATTCCACCTGTCAAATTTCTCTTGCCACAAACTGAGAAATTGACACAAACCAAAACTTAACTGTCTAGGTCAAATCAACTGGTAAAGCAAGCAGAGGATTTACCCTCCTCGTGTGAAGTCTGTGAGCTTTCTCCCTCGGCCTAAACACATTATAGGGATTGGTGTCATTAACTGGAGGAGGTGGCTGTAAGACAGAATGCAGGAAATAATTGTCATTCAATAACAATAAAGCAATGCGCCAACATAAATAAAATGCAGAAAGGCACTATTGAATCCCAATTATCAAGTGTAACAGGCCTCTGTTGAAATTCTAAGACACTAGAGTATACAAGCAAACTTAAATATGGCAAAGAAAAATACTACCCAAAGGGTTATCTTTCAAAGGCATCTAAAACACATTCAATAAAACCACTCCACAAATGATACGTCACTATTCTTTTATACCTCAACAAGCTGTAAAATCAAGATAAATTTTGACTTGTGCAGTCTGTTACTTAATAACATTACGAGTCTTCAGCAAGAATGGGTCTGAGACGGAAAACTTGGATTTTTTGTGTATCAAGATATGGTTATTCAAACTATAATTCAATGCACTGACTTTTGCTCAAGTTGTGGGTATCAGGAACTGAAGGGAATATTGAACTCTGGCAACATCAGTTACAGCTCAGCAATGATAACCATGCAGCACAGAATAAAGTAATTTAGATCAAGACTGCAGCAACCAAGCAAGAGAGAAATTTCTGAATCCTTGCAACATTTAAACTTCGAAGCACCAAACAACATACCCAAAACCCAACACTCCCTGGCCAAAATTCAAAAATACACAATGCAAAAGGAATAAGAAGAATAGAAGAAGCAATGGATGAAACTGGAGAAGGATAAGTACAAGAGTGAAAGAAAAGAACTAATATTTACACAAATACCCATCTACATCAATCTACTAAAACTTTGTCAACTCCTCAATGGAACAAAAATGCGACTGACCTGCAAACGCCGTAGAACAGGCTTTTGCCATCTTTCCCGCTGCAAAAGCCAGAAGCAAAAGGTAAATACAAAATGAGATAGTGTTTAACAGACGTACAGGAATCAGGTAAATTATCCACTAGTGAAATTGTTTGATTATCTTCAATGAACTATCATACGTTGCACAGAACATCGACATAAACAGGTGCTTGCTGGATTTCATGAAAATCTAATCCCAAAAGAGAATTACTGACAATGCATGCTTTTCTTAAATTGTGTTATTGCCACAAATGATCCATCTAGAACTTCAAAGCAGCTTTATTGTACTTATTTTAAGGAAGGGGCTTTGAATGTAAACACAATATGCCACAGAATAACAACTATAACAATATTACTTGCAAGAAGCCCTTTGCAGAGACAAAAAACAGCTGTTAACTAGCTATACCTGTTAATCATCAAATCAAAAGTAACTTGGAATTCCAAACTACAGTTTATTTTGAGATTGCAGAAGTGGGATAGAACTACAGATGCTAACAATGCATAACTATTTTTCAAGAAAGAGTAAAGATGAACAGTTGACAATACAACTCAAAAAACTAAACCAAGAGTATAAATGGAAGTGAATATGCATGCCTCAGATCAACAACCAAAGACTCTTTATATTATCCTATATTTTCTTCTTTCTTATAAAGCATCAAATCAAGTTGATAACATCTTTTGCCAAGTAAATACACCAAGGCGCATCTAAAATAGATGGACAAGACAGTGCAATTTTGGCAATCTGTGAATCAGGAAATCATGGCAGGGATGCAAGCGATTATAAGGATTCCAGAACAAGTTGAAGCTCCTTGACCATAAGTAGTATTCTCAAACAAGTTCCAGATTGGAAAACCCCAGAGGAGAAATCCACATCTCATCCATATGTTTTTTCGGTACCAACGCATGGATGATGCTTACCTTTTCTTTCCAGTAATTGTAAATAGACTGGAAAACTCCGTACTTGATTGACAGGGATTGTAAAGCCTGGCATTGCAAACCAACACAAACTATTACAAGCAGAAAGCTTTCTATAGAGACAAATGAAAAACCATTTATCAGATAGATAAACTACATGGAAACCAAGAGAAATGAATATCTGCACATTTCCTGGACAGATGCCAATAGTCTAAACCAAATATGAAAAGTTTTTAATGAATGAAAAACCAAGTTCCCACAAGTTGAGCATGAATTGACATCATAATAACCCAAATTGATCTACCATTTGAGCATCTATAACTTTCCTGCATTCACATTCCCAGCCTACCATTAACATAATATGAACCTGTCCATAAAATAAAGAGCCCCAAGCCTATCACAGAGCTTCCTTCACCCACAACTTCAGTTTTACACAACTTTCCAGGCAGTCAATTAACGATATTTTTTGACAAGCTGAGTTTAGTCCACATATAAACATCATATTTTGGTGTACTGTAGAAACTTAACTGATGACTGCAGATTGAAATTTGCTATTCGATAATCTTTTCACTGAACAGATTTTGCTCATAATGTACCAGTCAAGCCAAATATAGTCAATCCCATACTTCACCAGCTTTAGCTTGAAGCCATTGCAAACAGGGCGTCATGTTCGGATCAAGAAGTTATATCATGGCTACATTCAACTCCCACATGTCCAAACCATCGCTCTTCCTAAATGTAGCTTTTATTCAACTTAAATCCCTCTTTTCCAATTAAGGATGCTAGATTCCAGAATGAAGTCCCTGATTCCAGTCCTCGAAATAGCCTTAAATTTGACAATATGACAATTACTTGCTAAAAACTATAATCAGTCCAATCTTTGCATGGCTTCTTTACAGGCATACAAGTATTAACTCAAGTAGACCTATAAGGCCACCAACTAATGACGTGTTACCTTAACCTGAAGACAAGTATGGCAATCAACTAATACCTTACCTCCAGGCTTCGCATTTAAAGAAAAAATCAGAAAAAGGGAATGACTCATTCAACTAAACAAGCTGACAATGGGTGCTCTCTTTTAATTAGCAAGTTGCCATCCTAAAACATTAAAGCAACTTTTGGACCATGCAAACAAAAAATTAATATATCTACAAAACAAAATTTCACCTCAACAGCAGCATCAAAAGTCAGAAGCACAAGAACTGGTGGGCCAAGTGTGGGAGTAATAATTCCTGCTCTTTCCCGAGCCTTATGATCCAAAACCTCTAACTTAAAAAGAATGGTCTCAAACCTGCATCAAGAGGCAAGCAAATGTCAGTACACGCAGAAGTTTAACAAGAAAAACTAACCAAGAAACAACAAAGGAACCTTGAGCTGTCACCTGATCCAGCATTCACCAAATGTAAAGAGTATCAGAGATGATAATACATAATGGGAATTTAAAAATGAGGAAATTCCACAGAGTATTTTGACAAAGTCTGGGACACCGATACCTTAAAAGACCTATATGAATAAGCTCATAAAGCATAAAATGGCTAGATTAAATTATCAGACGAGAAAAATATTCCGACCAAGGATGGCATCAGTATTACCTCAGAGGTACTAAAAGAAATATCATACATAGATTCCCTCCTAGTTACTCTAAACCTATATTAAGCTCTTTTCTTGTACATCCATTAATGGTTTACAGCCCCATTATCTGTTTATTCAGGAGTATAGATGAGTGCGTCAATTCAAAGCTTAGTCCTTGTTGGCATTTCCTCTCTCTGCTGCTCCTAAATTCAAAAGATTCTCAATAGTAAATAGGTAGTCAAGGCACAAAATCCACAAATTTATACCCCCTCCATCCAACTTGCGGAAGGGATTAAATCTTTTATTCTCTCTCCATAGAAATACAATAAGAAACAGACATGCAGTAAGAAAGAAAACAAAGCTCATGGTAATTACTTGCTACGTAAAGGAATATGAGCAAATGCATTTTATTCTAAAAAGCAACATTAAAATAATTTGCTTATCTCTTCAATAAGTGATACAAGTACCTTAGAGCTTGTATAGACAACTACTCTATTTATTACCAAGAAGTTCAAAGTTTAGGACCTCTAGTGAGCGAGAGAGAGAGAGAGAGAGAGAGAGGAAACAATAAACATTGACTCAGCATAGCTTTCTATAGCAAATTCCAAGTAATATTAACATTATTAATAGTGTGGTACCTCATGGTAAAGCAAAATGATTACCCGCTGCAGACCACAAAGATCCTTACTCTTCATATGGTTAGAATATTTTACATGACATACCATATATGGTTTTCTAGCGGCAAAAGAAGCACTGAAGACCTATTAATCTGAAAGTGCCGACTAAGCATTTGTCACGGCTTCATTGAGTCATTCACAGACTAATACTTTTATAACTCGGCAAGACAAAACATGTTTCTACCGAGTTCAGTCATTCTTCGACAGCTAAACGGTGCAACCAAACTTACCACGAAACAACAAGGCATGTGAAGAAAAAATCATCAGAGCAAAATCATTACTTTTCAGCCGGTAGGATCTTTCTTTCTCTGTTGAACTCTTGTAGCCAATCCTCATCCTCGTTATCGAGATCATATTCGATAAACTCCCCGATCTCAGCTCGAGCTAGAATTTGTCAAACCAAGGGTCAGCAAAAGACAATAACTATGATTGCAAACGCCAAAAAGACAAAAAAATCATGGTTCACAGACCTCCTCTTGCACGTAGATACGACGTTGGTTGACCAAAAGTGCGGGAGTAGTCTCTTTCATATGTGTCAACAACCACGAATTGTGGTGTAGGTATTTCAGCAGCAGATTTCTTGCTAGAAACTTGTGGTACCTGAAGAGTAGAATTGTAACTCTGCATGCAACTTAGTATTAAAGGTAGATTTACACTCCCTTTAATTTGTACAGCAAGAATGTTCAAATTTCAAATGAATCTAGACATTAATATTCTATGAAGACTTCCCATTTTGTTGCATAAAATTTGAAAATCATCATATCAACTTCTGGTAAACTATGTAAAAGATCAATTCAAAGCTTAAGGGGCATAAAGACTTTCCTAACTACAGCACATTCTAAATATGATATATGATGTGATATCTTGAGGAACAAAATTCCGAAGTTTGGAAGATACCGGAATCCCTGGTTGGCATCCATCATCTTTCAATATTACTTAATTAACAACTTAATGCAGATTCCAGCTATAATAAAAACTTGTCAAACACACAGCTGCCCTAAGAGAAAGATCCCGATCTCTTTTTTCTTTCCAATTTCAAAAATGTTAAGTAGAACTAAGAGGTTGGGCTATTAAAACTAGTTACCAGATAATGAAATTGCAAAACACAAGTCAACCAATCAAAAAGGTTTAACTGGTTAAAAATCAAACCAACCCATGTCACTCCTTTATAATTTTGAGCCACAAAAGTGCTTCCTTCTTTTCAAAACCCACTTCCTTTCTTTTCTCATTTAGTCTTCACCACTTTCTATCTAAAGCTAAGGATCCTAAACTAATGCTTTGTATTTGCATCTCTCTCTGGCTAAAATATTATGGTTTCATGTCATTGTGGCTCTACTATCTAATAACATAAGCACGCCCAATGTCTCCTGATTCATCCATGTCAGACTCATTTTAGACACACGTCAAGATACTATGTCGTATCGTGTCGATTTGTCCAAACCGAATACATCTCAGGCTGTAATAACCTTATTAGGCTCTATCTCTAGGTAGTTCAAAAACTTTTTATGTGATCCCGAGGTTATAATGAAGTTATTAGGATCCTTCTCTATGTGGTTCAAATATTATTCATGTGATTTCTGGGTTATAATTCGTGTTATACAAAATCCTACTTTCTCTCGTAGTACATCCACAGCCAACTCATTTACATGAAGTTTGAAGATATCTATGCAGCATCATGTCAAGTTTGAGTTCAACGTTCCATAGGGCATAACAACGTCATTGGCCAGCAACGCCTAAAATAACATCATCATAGCAACACCTAAATCTTTAGGTAAAGATAACTGTATGCCAAAAATAAAATCTAAGGTTGTGTAACCTTATTAGGTTCTATCTCTAGGTAGTTCAAAAAATATTCATGTGATCTCTAGGTTATAATGACATTATTAGGCTCTTGATCTATGTGGTCCAGAAACCTTTCATGTGATTTCTGAGTTCTAACTCATGCTATACAGAAACCTACATTTTCTTGTAGTACGACAGCAGCCAACTCGTTTATATGAAGTTCGATATCTACATGGCATCATGTCAACATCGTTGTTCCATAGGGCATAACAAAATCATTGGCCAGCAACTCCTAAAATATGTCAATTTTAAATGGGTTAATTCCACTTTGCACCCTTTAATTATATCAAAAATCTCACTTTGATCCCTAAACTTTAAAATGAAACACTTTAGTCCCTAAGCTATAAATTTTATCCCATTTAATTAGGATCATTGAGGAAGTGGAACAGATTTTAGATTTAAGTGGATATACTTTAGGGACTATAATAGAAACAATTTTATATTTTAAGGACTAAAGTAGAATAAGTTATATACTTTAGGGATTAAAATGGAACAAATTTATAGTTTAGAGATTAAAGTGTCCCATTTTAAAGTTTATGGACCAAAGTGAGGGCTTGCATTTAGTTAAAGGGTGCAAAGTGAAATTAACCCATTTTAAATGGTTAAATTGTTAACAACAGATGCATTGTTAATCTATCTATGATAGATGAAAGTAGCTAAGGCATTATTTCCCATCAAATCTTTGCCCAACATGATCCTGTTATCATGCTAGGCGAGCTAATCCAAGAATTTACTCTTTATTTAAAATGGAAACCATAACATAATGACGGACCCCCAATTTCTTAGTTCAAGAACAATACCAAAGTCAAGTGCTTGGAGCTTCTATTTAACCTTCTATAAAGCAGCGGCGCCTAACTTCTTGAAGAAAAGGGACTGCAAACAGTGTTATTTTATTTACATTTTTGCATCTCCGATAAGAATTTTGCAACTTCTTTTTTCTTTTGTTGACCATCTTCCGAATGGACATGCATTACTTAGATGTATTCAGTCATTAAAGGATATCTAACCAGAAGTACACTATGTTCAAAAACCACTTGAAAATTAACAAGCCACATGTTACGTTGTCTGGATAAAGGTTGCAAAATCACAACAATTTAGAGCTATAAGTCAGAAATGGCCAAGTTTCAGATATTGCACGTGGAAAATAATGTTGACCAGAACATAAAATGGAAAGTTAGCGATATAGGCAATCTGGTAAGAAGAAAAACAGTTAGGTAACTCATTTGACAGTTAGCAATCAGATAATCAATTATCAAAATGCAATAGTCAATTAGAATAGTCTTTCCATACCGCTGGGTAACCGACTCCCAAAAAGATGATCTTGGAATCAAAGGTCAAAAAACCCAAGTTACAACAATTATATGAGGACAATATACCCGATAATCTGGTAGGAATAAAATTAAATGTGGAGAATACACCAGATAATCCAACAAGAAAAAGAAAAGAAAAGGATTTATAACCTTCACTCGATAAATTTCACATCTATATTCAGTTCAAAAATGATAATTAACATTACCTAAAAACCAATAAGTCAGCAACTAGAAAAAGCTGAATTAACAAATAAAAAAATTTTACTTAATAGATTATGTTCGAGAAAGAATAATTCTCACGGAGAAATCATCAAGAAGCTTGAAAATAGGCCAAACTGTCTGAACTGTAAACTTCTCCAAATTTCAAAAGACTGACTGCCGATAAAATCCTTACCACATCTGACACATTTGGCATGCGAAAATTGTCAGCAACATAACTTAATAAGTCTTCCATTTAGGCCTAATGTGGATCTAATTTGTGTAAACACTGCTAGTACAATTTGGGGTTACGGTTGCCTCCCCTTTTCCCTTTACCTGTTTGCTTCAAAAAGATAGAGTTGGGGATGCTCACAAGAAACTCATTTACTTCTAGCACTAATTTTTGCAATCCAAGTGGGACCAACTGAAGAGTAAAGCCCGTTTACTAGCACTTTAGTGGCAAATTGCAATCAACACATGAAGACAAAACTAGGATTGAAAAACAATGAGCAGTGCACTTAATACTTTCCAAACTAAGAGAGAGGGAGGGGAGATTTTTGTACCTCAATGTCAGCCTCAGCAGCAAAGCGGAGTATCTGAGAGTTACGAGTAGTTGTAGGTGTATCATCATCCTCAAAATCCTTCACAGATTTTACAATGGGAAGTTTCTTGTGAATGTCAAGCGGACGCGGCCTAAATGACAATCTACTCATATCAACTCAGCCCTGTTCTGCTCTCATTTCCAATATCAAAATAAACTCACTTCGCTTCACTTGCAATCCACCACTACCGCCACCATCACTCTCTCACCACTTCAGGAAAAAAAATATTTTTTTGAAAATTGAAAAAAAAAAATATCAATCATAATCACTGACGAGCAAGCTAGCAACAAATTTAAAAAGGAAATATCATTTCTAATCAGAATATCAAGATACCTGGGATACAGCATTCATCAATTCCGATTAATAATCCGTTTTTCAAAAAAAAAAACCCTAATTCGTTTTCTGCAGAATTTCAAAATTCGCGACTTCCTGCCGTTAAAACCCTAAAATATACTTCACATGAATATGAATACATAATAATACAAATGCGTATAAGCATTCATAAATACACGTACTTGTACGTGCATTTCATTCGTATAACGACATAAATACGAGTTTAGATTAAAAACACGTACCTACATGCAGAGATTGGCGAGGGCAGGGGAAAGATAACTAGCAAAACGGGAAAGAAGAATATGAATGGAGTGAAATTTAACTGTTTAAGTATGTGTTGTGCTTGTGCTTTTTGTTTTGCAGGGAAATTTGGGGTTTTTGGAGAGGCAGAGGGGAGGAAATAGATTAAGGGGGCAGGGGGCTATGGTGAAGAGAAAAGCTCCAGACCCGATTACCCGAATCCTTTAAAGCAGTGAATCTGGGCGCGAGTTTTAATTGTGTATGGATGTAACTGTTGCTTCCAGGAAGAAGACGGGTCGGCCCTTTGTAAATGGCCCAAATGTAATGCAAGGTTGTACCTTTCGGCCCAACTGGCTATACTCACCCATATCACAATGGGCTTTTGTTGTGGTCCAGAACCCAAATTGGGGAAAATTTGGAAAAGTTTTTCGTTTGTATTTTCCGGTGGATTTATATGTAGAACATGTGTCATCAATTTTTAGGAATTTTAATAGAAAAATGTATCGTAACAATTTTACATATGTGAGATAAAAGAGATAAAAAATTATTACAAAAAATATAAAAATTTTCTATAAAAAATAGCAATTCAAACAAAGCGTAAGGCTGCTAATCAACATAAATATGAATTTTCCAAAAAAAAAAAAAGACCTGTTTCCATTCATAAATCCCATCTAATTCAGAAGAAAATTTTGAATAACTGTTCTCGATTTCTTTTAATTTTGTTTGTCCTTTTTCGAGTTTGCTCTGTTACTAAATAGGATATTATGAGTCCTTTAAGGTTAAAAAGAGGAAAACCAATAAGTTAGAAAAAAATTATTCCGTCTATTAATCATCAAGGTTTATTAGTTTTATATATCATTTCGCTTATATGTAACAAATTATAAATTATACACTCATATATTAACAAGCAAGTACTCGACAACCATGGCATTCTCTCTTGTCAACATAATTTTTTCTCTCAAGAAATAACTAAACCATTATTTTATAAAGCTAACTAAATTTTAATTCGTGCAGTGCACGGATAATTACTCAAGAAGCTAAAAAATTATAGAAATTTCAAATGGAGTAAACAATACAAGAATATTTTAGGTTCATAATTACTTGCATCTTATATTCTTTAGGTAAAGGTGTTTAGATGGTTAATGCGAGGATTGAGGAATGCGAATAATATTTCTCTCTTCCATTTGCCATATTAGTTAGAAGGCAACTTATCAAAATAAATTTCTTGCTTTAGAAGGTTAACAATTATATATGAAAGCAAAGCATATAAATGCATATTCATATGCTACAAAATAGAAACATAAATGGAAAGTGAAAAAAAAAGTAAACAAATCAAGGAATCGCAAAAATCTCACCCTGCATTAAAATCATTTACCTCAGTGAGAGTAAAATTTAGCCCGATAGTTTTAAGTTAAAACCAGTTAAAACTTTTACCTCTTTACTGTCATTTTTATTTTTGTGTGAATTCTTCCTGGTGCCAAGTTCAACTAGTTTTCGTTTTTTCACCATTTTCGATTTTCTTCTTTAAGCAACCCAGCCAGAGAAAACCATTTCTGCTAGTCTTGCTTGCTTCTTCCTTCTTCTCTCTAATTTTGGTTGCCCTGAAGCTTCAGCCTGGCTTTCAACTGAATATCCATTTAGAATTGGAATGCCACCACACCGGACCGCAATTGGAGGCCTCGATCCAATCTTGTAACGAGAAGGGAATTCCCTGTTAGATCCGTACCCTGTTTCTTGTATAAACTTCAAGTTATTTGAAATTGTTGGACAAAATTTAGACTGAAAAAAAATGCTGAGGTTAAAGGCTTTTCGTCCCACAAATGATAAGATCGTCAAGATCCAAATGCACCCAACTCACCCCTGGCTTGTCACCTCCGATGCATCCGATCACGTCTCCGTTTGGAATTGGGAACACCGCCAGGTTTTTCCTTTTAACATTTTTCCATTTAAAACACTATATCTGGGTTTTGGCCTATTTGTATTGGAATTACTTCGGTTATTTTGCTTCTCCTTTCTGTTTCTCGAATTTTGATTGGTTGTGTATATATATATATATTTTTGTGGGTATTAGGTGATTTATGAGCTGAAAGGTGGGGGTGTTGATGAGAGGCGTTTGGTTGGTGCTAAATTGGAGAAGCTCGCAGAGGGCGAATCAGGTACCCTTTATTGCTTTACGATTTCTCTGCATTTTTTCTAGGTCGAATTTTCCATATGGGTTTTAATGGTTAAATAAGTTTGAGCAATAGGTTACCAAATGACACATTGTGGATATGTGCCCTCATTGAGCTCTGAGAGCTGTGAAATCTGTATTCATCTAAGTGTTAGTATAAAGTTTAAAGTTTGAGTACTGCTACGAGTAAACGTCTTAGCTGGAATGCTAGTGAACTCTGACTATTATGGCATACTGCAACCTTTGTTTTCATCTTTCTTTATATGTCTGCGACTCTGTGTTTCTTCCACTGTTTGTGTCGCAATATTTGAATTTGAAGTTTTACGTGAAGAATAATATTTAAGACAGAGTAGGTGGAGATTAGTACCATTACAGGGTTTTGCAAATTGATGGAACTTTTGGGAATTGATGGTTTAAATTTCCAAATTTTATTCCTAAAATTCAGTTGTAGCTGCTGCTCAGGGATGCTTTGGTTTATTAGAAGCTAGAAACCAAAATACAAGAAATTTTGCAACCTGAATTTGCTTGGTTTCCAAGTCTTGTTTAATCATGAAATGCTTTCCCCTCATTTGTTCTTGGAATAAGTCATTATTTATTTGTATCCCAGAGCCTAAAGGGAAACCTACAGAAGCAATCAGAGGTGGGAGGTAATGGATCAATCCCCTGACTTGCCAAATTTCTGACTTTTGTGGATTTGTTTGTTAAACCTGAGCCATTCAGTGCATGGTTGAAGTGTTAAGCAGGTAAGCTTTTATGATGATGATGTGCGGTTTTGGCAACTTTGGCGCAACCGCTCTGCTGCTGCTGAGGCTCCATCCGCTGTGAATAATGTTACTTCGGCTTTTAGTACTCCAGCCCCTTCAACTAAAGGACGGCATTTTCTTGTAATATGTTGTGAGAACAAAGCCATTTTTCTAGATTTGGTGACAATGCGTGGGCGTGATGTTCCAAAGCAAGATCTTGACAACAAATCACTTCTTTGGTAAGGCCTTGCTTCATGTAATTTGGTATGTTCTTAAAAACTTGAGGATGGGATTATTTTGCTCAACTCTTTTATGCTATGTTACTCAGACTCGGCAACCAAGTCCTATTGACATGGCTACACTAGTGCAAAATGGAGAGTCGGGCACGGTAAGGTAGGGCAAAGTTGAGAGTCCGAGTAACATAGCTTTTATGTATGTGAGAGTCCATTAGTCAGAATATCACCAACAGGAGCTTGAATAATCATGCATCCTTAAGGTGCAAAACTAGTTACATAATCAAATGAATGATGTGGGTTACCATGTGCAACTCGGACGGAAGCAAACAAACGTAGATACACACTTTCTTTTTGGTGTTCTTGCTTGTGATTAAGTCAATTCATGCAAGGGGCTGCTGCCTTTGAAAGAGTCTTAAGTTACATTGTAGTAAAGGATGGCACACTTATTTGGGTTACTTAACAATTGACATCTCCTTCCAAGAAAATTCATTTCTTCCCTCTATATCTCTAATTTTGGTGGTCCCTCACATTAAACTTATATTCTTAATCTTTTATAAGATGGGTCTTTCTTCTCCAAGGCTGTAATTGGGAGCATATAAGCTGAACAGAGACTCTAATAAGAGTTAAATTTCCACTCATCGAAAGGTTTTATGATACTAGGATAGATCCCCATGTTACTGCTATACCTCATTAATCTACACCAAAAGGATGGTTAGTTCTGCAATTGCATCATTTAAATCCAACAGATAATATAATTTACTGGAATTCCTGCTTTGCTGGGGCCCCTTAACTATGATATGCATTACACCTTTCTTATGGCAACTACGTGGCTGTTTCAAACTATTCCCAGATGATATAACAAAAGTTAGATTGTCGATTTTCTCCATCTCTCTCTAAATTTTTTGAATGTCTTTGTGACAGTATGGAATTTCTAGCAAAGTCGGAGGCTAATGAGGGTCCTCTAGTGGCTTTTGGTGGATCAGATGGTGTAATAAGAGTCCTTTCAATGATAACGTGGAAGGTTCCTTCTTCTAAGTGCTTTGCTCTTTTAATTTAGCCATTGATATTTTGCCCAGTTGTGTCTGAGAAAATGCAAGTGCCAAGGATTGGTGTGATGTGGTTTCTCTTCCCTCTGCAGCTTGCTCGTAGGTATACTGGAGGTCACAAGGGGTCAATTGCTTGTTTGATGACCTTCATGGCTTCATCTGGCGAGGTAGTTTCTCTAAGTCTCTCAACCCTTTCCTTTTAGTTTGAATCTATTATTAAGTGTTTCTCTCTTCCTTTTGTATATGTAGTGTATCTTAGTTTATAGGAGGAAGCATCTATAGCTTGGTGTGTTGAAATTGATATGTCACAATTCTCTAGTGGATGTCCTTTGTTTTATTAGTCATCTTTCTACTTGTGAATATTACATCTCCTTGTATTTTGACACAGGCATTTTTGGTTTCTGGCGGTAGTGATGGTTTGCTTGTCCTCTGGAGTGCAGATTATGGGCATGATTCACGAGAACTTGTGCCTAAGCTGAGCTTAAAAGTAGTATTCTTCTTAACCAGTTGCTGCACATTTTAATTGTTTTCTTCCCTTCTTGTCTTTTCACTCTAGTTACTTTATAAAATTATGTTTAACTTGTACTTGATCTGCTAATGCCTTTTCTTAGATTCCTTGCTATTCATGTATCAGGATGAAGAGTGTCTCTTCTCTTTCCTATGTAACATAGTCTGTTGTTTAGTTGCTAAATTTTGACTTTTTGAAATGTTCAAGTTGCTTCTCTGACTCCAATACCCAATTCTTTGTATTTATATGCCGGTTAAGTTCTTTCATATACTCATTTGCTAAGATAGCGAAATCACAAGAGGTAATAAGTTTTGCTGGGTAGGTCTAGTATTATTCGGAAAAAAAATTCCTTGAGGTGGTGCGCACCATTTATCTTCAAAACAGAGTTTGGATTCAGAAAAAGTGAACTAATTTTTTTAATCAAGTGGATGTTACTAGTTGTCGTTCATTCTGGAATGACATACTTCTTAGGGAGTGATGCAAAATTTACTGTTAGGTTGTCCTTACAGGAACTTTTTTTTACTTCTTCTTTAGCTATTCATTTTGTATTTTATATCATAAATACACATTTAAGCTCTTTTTACCTGGATGATTAATAGTTGCAATTTGCAGTAACAGGATTTGTTAACAGTTTTACGTTGACTGCAATAGTATTCTGGAAAACTCTTTTATTCATTTTCCTACAACAATTTTTAGGCCCATGAAGGTGGTGTTACAGCTGTCGAGCTGTCTAGAGTGATTGGTGGTGCACCCCAGCTAATCACAATTGGTGCAGACAAAACTTTAGCTATCTGGGACACAATTTCGTTTAAGGTGTTGCATTGATTGTTTTTAGTTGTATCGTCTCCTTTGCAGTGTGAAAGTTGATTTCTGCCTGTGCCTTTGCTTGTTCCAATCGTTTTCCCTTTTCCAGGAATTGCGTCGAATAAAACCTGTGTCAAAATTGGCTTGTCATAGTGTGGCATCCTGGTGCCATCCTCGGGCTCCCAACCTTGACATCCTAACCTGTGTCAAGGATTCTCATATATGGTATGCTTATTTCATTCCGCTTTATCTGATGTTACTAATTCGCTAATATTTGTTTTATGCATACTCAAAAGAGACTGCTATGATGGAGAAGCCTTTGATTTATGACTTTGGATGAAGAAAATAAATGTTTTCCTTTGCAGTGGAAATTTTGATGTCTTTTGCACCCTTTTTTACAGGACTATTGAGCACCCAACTTACTCTGCTCTTACAAGGCCATTATGCGAACTGTCCTCATTAGTGCCACCTCAACTACTTGCATCTCATAAGAAGCTAAGAGTATGTTTCTAGTCTTTCATTTGTTGTTGCTGATCTTTTTTGACTTGATATGTTGAGATCTTGAATATAGTTTTGCAGATAGAGTTTTCTCTAACAACTTAAATTAAGATAACTTCTTTTTTTCGCACTGCATTGTGTTGAAATTTCATCCCATGAACTTTTTTGTTTGCGCACTGCATTGTCTTAACATGGATGAGGTCTTCTGATTGTTGTAGCCAAGTCGATCCTGGATTAGAAGTGAATGTTAGAATTATTAGCAATTTTAGATGAGAAACATTCAATGTGCTATTTTATCAGTGGAAATTTGGCAATAACTGATAGTTAGGTGGCCTATGTTGTCAAGACTAGACAAGTGACTTAATCAATGACCTTAAGGTAAGATTACAAGACGCATTCTCATGAAATCAAGTGCCACACAGAGAATAGGACCATGGAAAGTGACACTGCTCGTGTAGGTTAAGGCCAGAACTCATCCTCTCTTGGGACCTAGCAAATAATTCCTAACCCAATAGGTCTTCCTTCAGCCAAATTTACTAGCACCTCGAGTGTAGCTCACAAATAGGCTTGAGTCTCACATGCATTTTATGCATGAAAGTCTTCTGCACTTTTCATGTTTTAAAAATTTAATTTTGGCTTTACAAATCAAGGTCAAGCATGTTAACACGAGCTCAAGTTGATGCTTAATGTTCAACTTGGATTTACAAGTTTAATGCCCTATGTGTGTGGATCTATGTGTGTCTGTACATTTTAACCATAATATGATGATCAAAGAAGGCCAGCTTTTATGGCCTACCTTCATTCCTTTCTGATGGACAGTCCTATTGGCCAATAGTAATCTCTTTTCTTCAATACCAAGAAGAGGATAAATATAAAGTTATAGAACTTTTTCTTGGAACTGGCTGTGTTGGTTTTTTAGGGCATAAATTAAGAAACAACACCTTAGTGTTGCAAAAAAAGGGCTTACAAAAGACTTGTATTGAAGGCTGAAAATAACCTTAAGTCTTCATTGATCAACTCACTATTTATGTTATTTACATGAAACAAACATAATTTCCAGCTAACAAATCTCCATAAAAATCTAAACAAAATTACTTGCTAACAAATTAACACAATCTAAGTTTTAGCAAAAATATTTGTTAACAACTCGACATGATTTTCTGTTAACAAATATCCTAACAATAGCATTTATTCAACAATTAACTAACTTATTCTAGTACCAAATGAATCTAGAAAAATCTGCAAAAGTTGGCATATCTCAATAGGCTGCCCAAGTGTCCAGAATTAGGTTATCTCGTATGGATATTCTGTACAAAGAACTCTATCAAGAATATAATACTCATTGACTTTCTTATGCAGGTCTATTCTATGGTTGCACATCCTCTTCAGCCTCATTTTGTTGCTACTGGAACCAATATTGGTATCATTGTTTGTGAGTTCGATCCTAGATCTCTTCCACCTGTAGCTGCACTGCCAACAGCTCCAGGAAGCCGAGAACATGCTGCTGTATATGTCATTGAGAGGGAATTGAAGCTATTACAATTTCAATTATCTAATACAGTGAATCCGGCACTTGGGAGTAATGGTTCCTTGAGTGACACCGGAAGGATCAGGGGAGATGCACCTGATCAACTGCATGTTAAGCAAATCAAAAAAGCATATTAGTACTCCCGTTCCACATGATTCATACTCGGTTCTTTCTGTGAGCAGTTCTGGGAAGTATGTGCTCCATGATTTTTGCTTCTACACTTTAATGTCTGGGAAGAATATTGATTATTGTTACTAAGATATTGTCAATCAAATTTCAAATATTCAAATTATTTTCAGTTGTTGTTTTGTTTTTGTTATCTCTCTTCCTTGCCTTTTATATTTATGCTTGATGCATAACACTTTAGTGGAAAGGATTGTTGGAGTATTTGTTTATTCAGTTTCTGGAATTTCGCTGCTAATACAATTTATTGAACTGCTTTTTTCTATCATGGATCACAGGTACCTGGGTATTGTGTGGCCTGACATTCCATACTTCTCCATTTACAAGGTCAGTGATTGGTCAATTGTTGATTCAGGCAGTGCAAGGCTTTTGTCTTGGGACACGTGTCGAGATAGGTTTGCGATACTTGAATCTGCTGTAACTCCTAGAATGCCTATAATGCCTAAAGGCTCGTCAAGAAAAGCTAAGGAAGCTGCTGCTGTTGCAGCACAAGCAGCTGCAGCTGCTGCTTCAGCTGCTTCATCCGCCAGTGTTCAAGTTCGCATACTTCTGGATGATGGGACATCAAATATATTGATGAGGTCAGTTGGCAGTCGCAGTGAACCAGTCATTGGTTTGCACGGGGGTGCACTACTTGGTGTTGCTTATCGAACGTCGCGAAGGGTCAGTCCTGGGGCTGCTACCGCTATTTCAACAATTCAGTCAATGCCCTTGTCCGGCTTTTCAAGTGCTGTTTCCTCTTTCAGCGCTTTAGATGATGGTTTTTTCTTCTCAGAGACCTTCAACTGAAGCAACACCATTGAACTTCCAACTATACAGCTGGGAGAGTTTCCAGCCAGTTGGTGATCTTCTTCCTCAGCCTGAATGGACTGCATGGGATCAAACAGTTGAGTATTGTGCTTTTGCCTATCAGCATTACATAGTCATATCTTCTTTGCGTCCTCAGTATCGGTGCTTGGGAGATGTGGCAATTCCTCATGCTACTGGGGCTGTTTGGCACCGGAGGCAGTTATTTGTTGTCACACCGACTACGATAGAGTGTGTTTTTGTTGATGCTGGTGTTGCACCTATTGATATAGAAACCAAGAAAAGAAAAGAAGAGATGCGACTTAAAGAGGCTCAGGCAAGAGCTGTTGCAGAACACGGGGAATTAGCATTAATTACAGTTGATAGCCAGCAAACTACATCACAAGATAGGGTAAAATTGAGACCGCCAATGCTCCAAGTTGTGCGATTAGCTTCTTTTCAGCATTCTCCCTCTGTGCCTCCATTTCTAAGTTTGCCAAAGCAATCTAAAGGTGAGAATGATGATTCAGCAATGCCAAGAGAGGCGGAAGAAAGGAAAGTCAATGAAGTTGCTGTTGGTGGTGGTGGGGTTGCTGTTGCAGTTACTCGGTTTCCAGGTGAGCAAAAGCGACCAGTTGGACCTCTTGTAGTTGTGGGTGTTCGAGATGGTGTCCTTTGGCTTATAGATAGGTACATGTGTGCCCATGCAATATCCCTTGGCCATCCTGGTATTCGTTGCCGATGTCTTGCAGCCTATGGAGATGCAGTTAGTGCAGTGAAATGGGCTAGTAGGCTGGGCAGAGAACATCATGATGATTTAGCACAGTTCATGCTTGGGATGGGTTATGCTACTGAAGCACTTCATTTGCCCGGGATATCCAAGAGGCTGGAATTTGATCTGGCCATGCAGAGCAGTGATCTTAAAAGAGCTCTTCAATGCCTTCTAACAATGAGCAACAGCAGGGATTTAGGACAAGAAACTCTTGGTTTGGACTTGAATGACATCAAGAATCTAAATGCAAAAAAGGAAAATGTTGTCGATGCTGTAGAAGGGATAGTTAAATTTGCGAAGGAATTTTGGATCTTATAGATGCTGCAGATGCAACTGCTCAAGCTGACATTGCCCGTGAAGCTCTTAAGCGTTTAGCTGCTGCTGGGTCCTTGAAGGGAGCTTTACGTGGTCATGAGTTGCGAGGACTTGCTTTGCGTCTTGCAAATCACGGGGAGTTGACAAGGCTGAGTGTATGTTAATCATGTTTGGTTCTTTTTATTGCATGCTTTTGCAATGTTCACCAATCTGTTGACAAAAATTGCCATAGAATGTTTCTTATGTTCTGTCTCTTAATCTGTTACCGGTTTTGGAAAAAGTATAGAATTCCAGGTAATGCCATGCTAGAATTTCAAAGACATAGTTAATTGCCACTTCATCTAAAAGGTCGAATCATTAGAGAATAGGGTAGTCAATTTATCTATGCACTCTGACATAACCTCTCTGATGTGTTATTTTTGGATAGCCAAGCATGTAAATCTACAACAAGGGGTGGTAGAAGGACTTGAGAGCATGACCCTATACTTGCTTTAACTAATGTCATGTGACTGTACACGAAAGCATCTTGCACCAAAACTTTTTTTGACTTCATGATCTTGTGCCACGGATAGTTTGTGGTGGAAATCTTTCAGCAACTGAGGATGCTTTTATGTCTATATTCCTCTCACTTGCCAGTTTTGCATCTGCTAAGAATGATAAGATTCTTGAATTGCAAGCCTTCAATGAGATTTTTTTGGCTCTATTTAACAAAGTTTTGGGAAGTACGTGGATATGTACAGAACTTAACGTATCACTGTGGAATGAACAGAACCTTTAGAATCATTGGGTTCCATCTTTCTTTGAGTTAGAATGTAACATATAAATCACGGAATGTAAAATATGAGAATGTTTAATAAGCAATTAGCAAGATGGTTGTCTACCAAGTACTTTTTATGGATGAATTTAGCTGTATTTATGGAGGCTTAATGGTTACTTCAGGATCATATAGATGCTCTCTAATTTTCTGCTACTCCGATGTTTAAATTAGATATCTTTCCTCTTCCTGTATCTCCGTAGTGACTGTAAAAGCATCTTTTTCAGAATCTGGTCAACAATATGATATCAGTCGGCTCAGGGAGGGAAGCAGCATTTGCTGCTGCTGTTTTGGGAGACAATGCTCTCATGGAGAAAGCTTGGAAGGAAACTGGGATGCTTGCTGAGGCTGTGCTCCATGCTCAGGTATAATTTTCTATCTTTGCAGTTTTGTTCTTGTAATGGAATTTAGAACTTTAATTTGACCATTGTAAATCTTTACACGTCACAGGCTCATGGACGACCGACCACTGAGGAGTTTGGTTCAGGAATGGAATAAAGAGCTACAGAAGGAGATGGAACCCATTCCCTCATCGAAAACAGATGCTGCTACTGCATTTCTGGCTTCCCTCGAGGAACCTAAGTTCACAAGTTTGGCCGATGCTGCAAAGAAGCCCCCAATTGAAATTCTGCCTCCAGGAATGGCATCTCTGTATGGTCCTAATCCTGGTCAGGGCAAACCTCCTCCAGCCGCTCAAGGTCAAAAAGCAGCAGACGGCTAAGCAGTTGCTCTTGGAAGGACCAAATGCCACTGCTCAAAATGCATCAGCTCAATCAGAAACGGTTGCCCCAACTACATCAGAATCCATTGCTCCGCCCAAATCAGATTCTGATGCTCCAAATACGTCACAATCAGGTACCACACCTACATCAGAGCCTAGTGTGCCACCTTCTGAGTCAGGTGCGACCTCATTGGAGGCGGATGCTTCAGTTCCTCCGGAATCAAACACTCAGGTACCTGCAGAGTCAAATGGAAAAGCTGCAGAAAACCAAAGCCCCGTTTCATCAACTGGTGTCGACAATCCAGATGCAACACCAGAAAGTGTGCCTTCGGTATCTAGTAATAGTCCATCCACATCAGACACTGCTTCCCATCCACCAAACAATCAGGGTTCAGATGTTAACTCAGCACCTCCAATGATTGATTTCTCCTGACGGGCAGTCTACCTACTGGTTGCGTTATTACTTGTGTACACTAGTCACTCTTTTTATTCAGCCTACTGTATAGAGAAACTTTGTGATTTGAACGCTTATCTTATGCGATAGGGAGCTTCACGATTGTACACATTTCTTGAAATTGGTCGGTGGGAGGATTTGCTCCCAGCGCCCATTGTAGTTGCATACCGGGGACGACAAAATGTTTTGGGCGAGTACTGAGTATCCCTCCTTTTGTACACATTAGTTTGTCAAATTTTTGTCTTTACTTTTTTGTTTTTTTGTTTTTTGGTTTTCTCGTGTAGAGCTCCTAGTAGAATGATGACAGCTTGCAGTTTATAGAACCTGATTGTACCATCAATCTTGATCAAAACCCTCTTGCCTTGTACCGCAATTTTTCATCAAAGTATTTGCTATGTTGAAACTGGGTGATTATGCTTTTCACTCTTTTTTAAATAGATTAATTGGTGATAGCATTTAATCTTCCAACTTTTTGATATTTTAGTTGTTATCTTAAGGAAACTCTTTTAGCTCCAATGAAAGCAAACCTTTGCATTGAAAAATTGCTACCATCTATTTCTATGCTGTGGCCTTGTTTAGAAAGGAATATTCTACCAAAAAATTTCTACATTCTTCGTAAACACATTTTTCAATTATTTTTTTACCTTATATATATATATATATATATATATATATATATCAAATTGTTAAAGTACATTTTTAACAAAAACTCCAAAAAATTGCAATCCAAACACAACCTTTATTCTATAAAAATTTCGAAAAATTGTAATCCAAACACAACCAATTGCAAGACACTTCAAAGCAGTAAAGTTGTGAGCGTAGCAAAGAGAATGGGCAAAGTTCGAGTTTATTCTATCCAAATTGAACTTCAAAAAGCAAGTTTACTTTCAAATCCCATGAAATTTAGTTTTCGAAAACTGAATTTAGAAAGAAAAAGATCAATTGACATAGGTTTTACTACACGGTTTTTGGACAGTATAAAGAATAAGAATTGATCAACTTCATTTTGACATGAACTCTACAAATATGTATAAGATCATATATTAGAAGAAACATGCGCACCATTTAGTCATAGGAAGTAGAAATTTTTGGGTAAGTACAAAACTGAATCATCAAACATTTCAAGAAAATGCATGACTTTGATGGTGAAAAGTTTTACAAAGTTAAACAAACTAATTAAATGATATAAAAAAAAGAAGAAGTAATATTGAGACATTTGATTAGGGAAAAAAGAATTAAAAAAATAAATTAAAATTCATTGAATATTTGGACAATATTAAATTGGATCTAACTCATTTTAGTCATGTTCATATTGGTCCCATGACTAACATGGACTACTTGGATATAACCCATATTTTAGGCTTAGTTTGGGAGTTTATGATAGAAAAGAAAAGAAGGGAAAACTTAAGTTATGGGTGAAGAGAAGAGAAGAGAAGAGATTGTTATGTTGTTTGGGAGTTTTGAGAATTAGTGGAATGATTTTGGATATGGAAGTCATTAAATATTTGTTCAAAACCTTTTTAAGGAAAAATAGGCATTTTTAAAAAAAAATTGACATGCTTCCTCAAACTTTCTTCCCATTTCCTTCCAATTTGGAAGAAAAAGTTTTGGCTACTATTCATCCTCTTAGGGTTCGTTTGGTTGATGGGATAACACAGGATTGGATTAATCATCCTGTATCATCCTATGTTTGATTGTATTTTATATATGGAATGATACATCCTACCTAACCGAATTAATGCCCTATTCATGGGATAAAATAATCCCATGGCGAAGATGGTATTAGTCATCCCAGGGTGACTAACACCTAGGATGATAAAATTTTAGACTTATTTATCCTTACAAAAAATACAAATTTATATTATAATTGTATAACCCTACTCCCACATGATAATATAATATGAATGGACTAATTTACCCTTACTAATTAATTTTAAAGTTTTTTGACTAATTTGCTCCTACTACCAACATAATAATATTTTAACTAATTTACCCTTATGAATAATTCAAATTCGTACTGACTATTATATAATTATACTCTCACATAATAATATGATAATAAATGGACTAATTAGCCCCTACTCATTATACCAAAATTTTTTGACTAATTTGCTCATATTCATTATTTTACAAATTTTGACTTACCCTTATTAATTAATTTAAATTTTTTGACTAATTTGCCATACTAACATCATAATAGAAGGACTATATTGCCCTTGGACTAAATTACTCTTACTAAGCTTATTTTCTAAACCAAATTTTATATAAATACATAATCTTATCAATTGAGTTTTGTGAATGAGGATTTCAATAAGTTCAAGCTCGGTCCAAAGAAAAATCTTCTATATTAGCTTGAGTTTAACTCATTTAAAACTCTTAAATGAGTTAGGTTTTAATTTATTTAACCTTAATTTAGCCAAAATTCAACCCATTATTTAATTGGATTTCGAATTTAGGTTCAAAAACTTGGTCAAAATCTATTTTAAAGGACCCAAATGGGCTAAATTTGAGTGAATGCAAATTTTTATATATTAAAACCCTTGATTTACTTTATAATTCTAAAGTTTCAAACTACTCTATTTTAACAAAAGTTATAAATATTAAATTTTTTATTAAATGATTTTATTAAAAATATTAAATTATTTTACTAATATTTTATAAATGTTAAATTATTTTATTAAAAAGAATCTACAAATTAAGGGGTGCTTTGATCATTAAAATAGTAATCCTACCCCATCCAATCTCCAAGCATACACAGGATAGAATTATTTTTCAACATATCCTATCCAATTCAGAACCAACCAGATAACTTGGATTATTTATCCGGAGATGACTCAACCCAAGATTAATAATCCGAGGATAAGTCATCCCATCTCATCCAGTTCGTGAACCAAACAGACCCTTAAATCCTTTCATTTCCTTTCTTTTCTTTCTTACTAAAAACTAACAAACGAAGGAAAACTTAACTTTATCTCATTCCCTTTCTTTTACGTCCAAATCCTCCACTCCCAAACGGAGCCTTGCAGTCCAAATAAGTCCCACCCATCCTGCTCATTTGCCATCTCTAATTCACTTAAATCATCCTAGGCTAGATCTATGTTGTTAGTGGGACGGATGACCTTGCAGTACATTTAACCTCTCCTATTCCTATGATATCCTTGGTAAGCCAAAAGAAACTGCTGCGGCCTTACTTTAGGATGATGGATCGGTACCTTACTACAGTCTGAGGGCTAAAGCTCGCACTGACAAGACTCTTAGGTTGGAAAATGGGAATTTAGTTATCGTAAAGGAGAACGAAGGTGGCTGGCTTCTGTCTACTGTGAACTGTCTAGTGCTAGCATTACAGATGTTAAGTTTGAAAATAGAGAGACCAAAAATTTTTAAAAAAAATAAAAATAAATTTACCTCACAAGTAAGTAACAAAGAACTTGTGTTGACTTGACTAATAATGAGTGGTTTTGGATCATGATTTTTTGTAAAAAAAAAAAAAAAAAATTTATGAATTTCGTGAACACATTTCTCAATTTTTTTTATATCACATAAATCAAATCACTGCAGTACTCTCTTTTTTTTTTTTTTTTTTTTACAGAAACTTCTAAAAATGGCAATCCAAACAAGTACAGTACAATGCGTCCGTAACTTTGAGTCATTGCATCATCTTGCTATTTGCCTATTTCCCACCTAGTAAGAAACTAGAAAGCGTATAAAGGTTTTTGTTCGTTGCTTGGCAATCTTACATTCTTTACCTCAGGATGATCAGCTTCTAGCCTTCTGCCCCTCATTTTACACTGCTCACAGTCATATAATATCTCATACAATGGCGTATATAAATAGCTGATAATACTAATTGCTACGAGTTTACCGGCAAAAAAAACGCGATTAAGATCTGTCCATGGCCAACGGAGAGCCCCGGTCTTTGGAATACACACCAACATGGGTTGTGACCGTCGTCTGCTTTATTATTGTTCTCATATCTTTCGGGGCTGAGCGTGGTCTTCGTAGACTCGGAAAGGTATCCAAAATCTTCCTATCAAAATATTGCCTGAAAGAAAATCTGTTTTTCCAACTTGTTTTCAGCGTACATAAATCTAATTTTCTGTTGTTTTGGATTCAGTTTTTCAAGCACGAGAAGCAAGAGTCATTGTTTGAGGCCTTACAGGAGGTCAAGGGAGGTCTGTGAATGTTAAGTATCCCAGAATTTCTGAGCAACAATATTCACTAATTTGCCTTATGATACTTAAAAAATTAATATTGGAACATTTGCTATTATCCTCTCCTTTGTTGCAGAATTGACGCTTCTGGGGTTTATTTCCTTACTCTTGACGGTGTTTCAAGGTCCAATAAGCCGTATATGCATTCCTCGTCATGCTGCAAACATCATGCTCCCGTGCAAGCTTAAAACTGAGGCTTCCTCTGGTGGTTCTGAGCATCTTGACATCATAAAACATGGGAGGAGGCTTTTGGCTGAAGATGTGAGCTTGGAAACTTGTGCACGTCAGGTATCATGTTTCAATAAAAAAGTAATCTTTACTTGTACCTTCTGGTCTAAATGCACAGAATTCATGTATACATGGGTTCCGTTCTACTACTTAAAGAAGATAATTTCCAAGTTTGTATGTTTGTGGTTTCGATTGTTTTTTCTTTCTTTTCTTGTTTATATGTTGGATTATTACATTTACAGGGAAAAACTCCCACTGTTGTCACTGGAAGCATTGCATCAGCTGCACATTTTCATATTTGTGTTGGCTGTGGTTCATGTGATCTTCTGTGCTACCATCGTGCTCCTAGGAAGAGCAAAGGTACTGCATTTGAAGCTCGTTCTACAATAATGTGAAACATAGTAAAGTCCCACAGGAATTTTCTTGCCTCGTTCGGAAGACAAGTTGCAAAGTGAATTTTATGGTGTCTAATCTTAATTCCCTATATACTCGATTTGAATAAAAAAAAAATTTGTTAAGTGATTAGAAGGGTGTTGGTTTTTAAGGCATAAACTAAAAAAAAAAGTCATTATTAACAATCTCCCAACTTATCAACGGTCTCCTCCTGAATTCTTTAAGCATCTGAATTCTTGATTTCATCATGCTTCGCTATAGAATTGTCAAACTTCGACCAATTCAAAGTGAAAATTTTTCCTTTTATTTTAATTGAGAATATTTCATTCTTAATCGCATCATAAATAAGGCTAGCCATTATTCTTGAGAAAACGGCATCCGAAATTGCCACATCAATGTTGGCCTTGGATATTTGTATAACTGCAATTATCTGTGTATCTATTGGATTTTCAAATAGTGCTGGAACATAACCTGTCTCCATCACATCCATAGATTGACTACCAAAAAAGTCCAAAATTTTATGCCCAAAATTTGTAAGTTTCGCTGCCAAAAGTTGAAGCATTAGACCCAAGAGCTTTTGTTGTCATTTTGGCTTTTAACCAATAAAAGATCCTCACCAAATTTACCCATGCTCAAAAAACGACACACGCCTTGATATCGCTTTGTTGATTTTTATGGCACAAACTAAGAAACAACATCTTAATCAAAGTTACAAAAAAAGAACTTGCTTTTTATTTATTAATTCCCCATTTTATAAAGGTAGAATAACAAAGCAACCATAAACATCTCCTAACCAATCTTAACCAAAAAAATGCTTGTTAACATCTTCTACTAACAAATCTCTTAAACAACCTTAACAAAATTCTGAAAATTCTAACAAACTAGAAATAATCAAATACTAAAAATTGTAGACAACTCCAAATAATTTATTTATCTTGGTGCTAGAAAATCTTGAAAAATCTAAATAGAAGTTGTATATTCCAACAAAAGGGTTATTTGCCAAAATTTATAAAATCCATAGATTTAACCAAAAAAAAAGTGAATCATATAGGCAATTTTTTTTTATTAAAAAATTATATCAATCATGTCTATTTGTTTGTTTCCATTCATTCGGTTAATATCCTGAGTATCTTTTATTTCATAAACTTGATCTCAACGCAGATAAAGCAGTGGAAGCCCTGGGAGAATTCAATTAGAAGCGAGATGCAAAAACCACATGATAGAGGTAATTTTTCTAGCTAGACACATTAGTTTTCAGAACTGGCAAAAAAAATAGTTTACTATTTAAGATGACACTATATATTCTACCAACGAGTAATTAGTTTGGTTAGTCTAATAAATATTTCTGTGGGTTTGTTGAACTTTCCATTGCAGCTTATGAAATTTTTGTCCACCGAATATTCGAGGAAAGGGCAGGGAGACATTGGGAAAAGTTTACTGTTGTGAGTTGGATGGTGAGTTTCTTTACCCTTTTCATTAATGAATTTTACTAAAATAATTTGATGCATCGGTGTTAATATTTAACTTTAGTTATCAATTGTCATATGATCTATTTTACTTGCTTATGAATATATTTTATTTTTATTTTTAACAATTTTTTTAGACTTGCTTATAAATATCATTTGCTAAAAGTAGTAGTTAGCTTAGGGGTTAATTATTTTTGCCTCCCTTATAATTTGGCCGTCCCAGATGAAATATACCAGCAAAATACCCAATTCTTTTATTTTAACATTTAATAATCCTGAATAACCTAGGAGAATTCTGGTTGTCGGATGAAGTCTATTACAGATTTTCTTGATCCTATCACGTTCCACTAAAAATTGGCAGATGAATGGAAATTAATTATCAAATTGGTGCTTAAGTATTCTTGGATTTGATAGGAATTTAAGGGTTTTGTGTTGATGGGAAACTAAACATGGGTTTCTATCCTCTATCAAGATTCTTGTACCAGTTTCTTTTTTTTTTCTTTTTCTTTATGCTGTATAAATTTTTTGCTTCTTACACCACCCAAGTAATGGACAAAGAGATAGCTTGGCTCTTATCATTCTATACGTGGCAATAGAGGGGCTAAATTGGACAATTTACCTTTTGTTTTTGCAAAAAAAAAAAAGGTAAATTTTTTATGTACGAACAATATATACACAAGTAGGTTTAGATGCATATCATATATGTAAATTTTAATTTTTAAATTTAAATTCAAATGATGTGATATATATCTAATCCCGTCAGTGTATACACTAACGCTGTAACAAAGATTAATTCTAAAAAAAAAATTTGTACTATGAACTTGGACTCGCTTAATATATATGGAATACTCGGAGAAAGATGAGTTTCATATTTGGGACAGGCATTTAATTACTTAAATGGGTAGAAATGAACTATATATTATCATTATGTAACTTCCAATCTTTAATCTCATACAAAAATTTTTTTGCTGGTTCAAATCTTTTGCAGGCATCGTTCTTCAGACAGTTTCATGGCTCAGTTACGAAGTCGGACTACATTGTCTTGCGAGCAGGGTTTATACGGGTACAAGTGTACAACCATCATATAACATAGCTAATTAAAAGATGTAATTTGTGGTATACACAATCTTCTATCATTCTTGATCGTGTAGTCTACCTATCTTGCTTTCAGGCTCATTGTCCCTCCGCGCCTGAATTCAATTTTCACCGTTATATGTTGCGGACCCTCGAACATGACTTCAAGAAAATAGTTGGCATAAGGTATGGCTAGCTGTACGCATTCAACTTCTCATATGCCAGACTATAATGAAAAGTCATTCCAACAATATTGATGCCTGATCCTTAACAACAGCTGGTACTTATGGGTCTTTGCTATGATCTTTTTGTTGATAAATTTGGCAGGTATGTCAAATGCTTCTTTGGTTCTGTATTTCATTCTTGTCAATGACGGCATTTGAAAATTTATAGTGATCCTGCCCTTCTGTGCATGGTTAATTGCTGCAGGGTGGCACTCATATTTCTGGCTATCATTTTTGCCTTTAGTAGTGAGTAAATCGACTTAATTACCGGCTTAAATAGTTGTTGACTACTCAGTTCATGCAACTGCTAAGGTTTTCATGAGGTTCAAATTGCAGCTATTACTTCTTGTGGGTGCTAAATTAGAGCACATAATTACTGAATTAGCTCAAGAGGTTGCAGAGAAAAGGAATGGAGAAGCTGAAGCTGCACCGGTGAAGCCTTCTGATGAACTATTTTGGTTTCATAGCCCAACTCTTTTTCTATACTTGATTCACTTCATACTATTTCAAAATTCATTCGGGATTGCTTTTCTTTTTTGGGTTTGGGTAAGTGAATTGATATTTTTGCTAATGCATTGTTCTTGATCATTTGGAATAACTTCAAGTGTGCTAACCCAAAGCCGTTTTATCACCCTCCAGACCACATATGGGTTCAAATCATGCATTATGGAAAAATTGGGGTTTATTATTCCAAGACTTACTATAGGGTAATTACTATAGGAAAGAGTAATGTCTTTTGGTTTTTTTTTTTCCTCCTTCTTCTTATGACTAAATAAATATTATAGCTTTCTTGCTCTTATTTTGTCCATTGATAAATATTTTGCCTGTGTAGGATACTTGTCCAAATCCTTTGCAGTTACAGTACTTTACCTTTATATGTTCTAGTTACGCAGGTACTATAATTAAGAATGATACTGATGTTGAACTAAAAATTTTATATATTTCTTTTTTCTAAGTATTTACCTCATTATTATTATTACAGATGGGTAGCAAGTTTAAGCAAGGCTTGTTTGACGACTACATAAACTCGATTATTTCGAACTGGGCGCTAAGATTGAGACCTGGTTCTACCAACGGTGGGAGTCATAGATTGGCTGACGAATCTGTGGATAGCTAAATGTTTCTGAGCATTCAACTCTTGATGATGCCATTACAACATATGTAATTGAGCTTAATCATCAAAATGAATCTCAAACACCATTTTCTTGATGATATTTTAATTTGAGGAAGATGTACTGTCTAATTCATAAAGGGATAATTTCAGAAACCTCCCTTGAGGTTTCTAACAATTTCACTAAGCTCCATATCTCCTTTGATTTGATAATTTTAGTAACAAAATCTTAAAATAATATTGACTTGGTCAAAATTTTAAATGGATACCCAAAAATGCCCTTATGTAATGAGTTTTAATTTACTTCCCTATAGAATTATAAGATTATCTAATGTAATTATAAGGAAAATGTGCCGAATTTTTCATATCCATATCTACTATTTGATAAACAACTATAATAATAATTTTATCAGTATGATACGATACTTTTGATAGTATTTTATTATGTATTTAGATTTATAAGATAAAAAAATAAAACATTGAAATAATTGATTCAGAGTTTATGAATTTTTTGAATAGTGGGGTTATCATAATTTAATAGTGATTTTGGGAAATTTTTTGATTTATTGTTAATTTTAATACCAAAAAATAGAAAATAAAAATTAGCAAAAAAACATTGAATTACGTATAAAGTTAACTCATTAAAAAATCACTAGTTTGACATTTGGTTACAATAGAAACTAGAGATAATAGTGATAATTCTACAGTTTTATTGGCAAAAAATTAAACTAAAAAGGAAAAAGAATGAAAAAATAATTTTAAAAGTCATTCTAAGTATAAAATACCAAACACGGAAATTTCATTAAAATATTTAAGGGTAGTATTGTTATTTTAAATAACAAGAGAGCTATGTGCAATTTTTCAAAACTTAGGAGAGCTCAGTAAAATTATCAGAAACCTCAAGGGAGGTTTCTGAAATTATCCCATTCACAAATGAACAGATAACAAAATTTTCTTCTTTTTTTAAATTTTATTTTTCTTTTCTTGTCTTCCGTAATTAATAGCATCGGATTAATGAGATTAGTTTCTAATTTAAGCACGAATGAACTAGAGCAAATAGCTCATGTTTAAAGGATTAAAATATTATTAAAAAAAAACTCTTGAACATGATTTTGTTGGCAACCAATCACTTGTAAAAATTATCATGTTGAACTATATTACAACGACCTAAAAACAACATGCGATTATAGAGTGCATTTGGTCTAGAAGCATAAAAACATATGCCCAAGGTCACTTCTCCATATATATGGTTTATACAGATTAAATTAGTCACATAGAGAGAGAGATATGTAGCTTGGGAGGAGGGGCAAAGTTGGATGCAAGAGGAGAAAGATTGTGGGGCAGTGACTGGTATGGAGAAGATGAGAATGGTTTGGAGTGCCAGAAAGAGAGAGGTTTCATTGTAAATAAAAAAAGTTAGGCCCTGTTTGGATTGTCATTTTCTGCCAGAAAATTGCGTCGTTTTTCGTGATCACATTTCCCTATTACTTTTTTCCCTCACATACATCAAATCGTTACAATAATTTTTCTATGAAAAATGACGGAAAATGCAATCCAAACGGAGCCAAAAAATGTGTTTATTGTAATATATTAGAAATTCAAAATATACCTATTGTAGTCAAAATATATCTATATACCTATTGTAGCAGGTGACTATAATCTTGAAGATTACAGTGTAAAATCGATTGCAAAGACGTCTATAAGTTCTAATCTCATAGACATCTCTGATCTAACTATTGTTTATTCATCTAAACTCGTATTTATTTCATTATACAAATGAAATGTGCGTAAAAGTGTGAATATTTATGAATGCTTATGCGCATTTATATTATTATGTATTCATATTCATGTGAAGTATATTTTAGGGTTTTTAGAAAAAAGGATTCTTAATAAGAATTCTTAATCGAAATCGATGAATGTTGTATCCCAAATATCTTGGTATTCTGATTAGAAATGATATCTCCTTTTTTTCAATTTGTTGATAGCTTGATCGTCACTGATCATGATTGATTTTTTTTCAATGTTAAGAGGTAATGATGGATGGGAAGTGAATAGAAGTGAGTTTGTTTTGATATTGGAAATGAGAGGCGAATAAGCGTTTGCTTGACATTTAAATAAACTTCCCATCAAGAAATCTGTATAGGAAATCACTTAGTTTTGACTCAGTAAACATCAAAGAGGGATTAAATCCCTCTTTGAATCCTACATGCATTGAAAAAAATTCAAAGGACGTGCCAAACCACCCTTCTAGTTTAGTCAAATCTTTAGGATAAATTAACTTATAAAATGTTATCGTTACGGAAAGAAAAAGAGAGAGAGAGATCTGGTGAGAGTTTCTTTTTAAAAATTTTTCCTCTCTCTTGGGAATAGCGCTTAGCCTCTCTACTATGGGATAATTCAAAATACTAGTGTACTGATGATGATTTAATATTAAAATTTTTTTAAAAAAAATAAATTTTCAAGCCCTTGAATTTAACTCAAGCTTATCAAATAGTAAATTGAATCAAACTAGAACGTAAATTAAATCTCTAATACAAAAATTTGAATTTGAGTGTAACAGTTTGAAAGTTCAATTCGACTTATTTAGAATTCTAAACTCCAATCTTTATTCAGCAAGAATAATTCCATCTTTAAATGTCCTTGGAAAGTTCCACCACTCTTCTTCATTCGTTCTCGCAAATTGACAAATTATACATCTCCAAAACGGTCCCCTCATCGAGGTGTGGAAGATTCTCGGTCAAATTTATTGTTCATGACTTAAACGTGTTTTTTTTTTATAATCCATCATGATTCTTGATGGATACGAGTTGTTTTTTAATCGATTCCAATCCCCGGCCTCATTTTCCCGAGCCCCTATGGAGCCCCCTTTACATGTTTTTGCCTCGTGTCCCAATTTATCAAGTAAATTGGAGCAATAATTGCAAGGTATTGTATTTTTTTTCGTAACATCACATCTAATATATAGTCTAATCTACTTCTATTTTTATTTTTACTTTAACCTACGTTTAGGAGGTAGTTCAATTAAATCGAGAGAGTCGATCGAAATTACCATCGGACCGGACAAGTGCACCATACAACGTATGAATTTAGAAGAAACCATATATAGTGGCACATTGATAAGAGGTAAAGTCTGAACCCTTGATCTCCTACCCCACAGTACTGCATTGAGAGGCATACTTTTTCCATTGAACCATGATTCCGAGAAACTAGGGTTTGTTTGAATAGAATATTATTTGAAATAATTACTATAACACTTTTTGTGATATGATGTATGTGAGATAAAAAGGTGGTTAGGAATATAAAAAGATGGATTGAAAAATGTGTTTATGATGCAAGCAAAATATTATTTGGAATAATATTTTTAATTTTTCTTTGGTATCACGTGTTGTTACCGGAAATGTAATAGTACTACAATTCTGTAACATTAGCAATGTTTTGAGATTCTGTAACTGTTTTGTTTTGTTTTGTTTTGTTTTGTGGGTCGCTTCCGTTGAGCAAAGAAAGGCATCATCAGACCCCATTAGAAAATGGAAACCTGCGAAACGGGACATGGGCCCCGTTTAGCTGACGCATGTCCTTTGAATCAAATCAAGAATGGGGGGAAACTCGAACCTTCGGTTGGTTGACTCCTGAATCGGTCGGCATTTGACTATTTCAGAAATCAGAATTGAACGGCGACTAGCAAATCACCCGCCAACATCCGTAATTGGTGTGGACTGTGGAGTTGAGATTCCGCGACCAAATTTCTGGGTTCTCATAGCGTTGGTCTAAGATCCACTACTACCTATGCCATGACGTCTTCTTTGTCTCCTTTTTCTAGTTTGCACAACTAAGGCGCTGTTTGCAAGTGAATTTTTTGAATGTTTATTTAAAAATTTATTATAATCTACTGTAGAAGTTATAGAAAAAAATTTTAAAGTGTGTAAATATTTGAATATTTTGAAGTGTATAGTTTAAAAATTTTTTAAAATTTTTTAAAATTACTTTAGTTAAAGTTGTTAACAAATTATAGCAAACAAACTTAACTAAAAACTTACTTGCCAAACAAGGCCTGAATTAGAAGGTCCTTTATATAACTAAGATGGTTTTTTTTTCTATTTAGTATTTAAACAGCACACGATGAGTACACTAAAAATAAGAGTTTTATTAGCTGTTTGGATTAGCTGTTTTTGGAGATGTTTTTTGAAAAATTTTACTGTAGCAGAGTTTTTAGAGTATATTTTGGGATATTTTTAGAAAATATTTTGAAATATTTAACAATAGAAGAGTTTTTAGAATATATTTTGAAATATTTGTTAAATATTAAAAAAATTTTAAACTACTTTTTAGAGTACCATTTAGAGAATTTTTAAAAATTTTTATAGTATTTGAAAAACTAATGAATCCAAACAGAGCAAAGGTAATCAATTATTAATTTTGTTAAATTATTACGTACTACTTGAATTGTATCACTTTTTGATTAAAAAAAAATTAACATCGAACCTACTTTTTTATCGATTATCATATTTTTCCAACAATTTGATATTATCTTGTCTACCCTATCTGTCCAAACTACGTTGGTCTTTTTATGTGTAATTATTTCACCTTTGGCGAATTCTATATTTATTTTTGCTATTAGCATCTGTACGGTGAACTTCATTTGGGCTTTGTCTGTTTATTTGATGGAAAGTCATACGAGAAGTGTGTAGTGGGGAAAAATTAGTGAAGTGAGGCAAAGAAAAAAGAATTCACTCCATTTGGATTAGTACACTTTGGACTTTTGTGGAAAAATGCATTGTAGTGATTTGATGTATGTGAGGTAAAAAGATAATTAAGAAATATGTTTGCGAAAAAAGTAAAATTTTTTCCTAGAAACTGCAATCCAAACGATAAATGCAACAAGAAAATGATGCAAGAAAATATAAATTTTTGTATTTATTTAGTCGAAAAGTTGTAGAAAAATTGACTAGTGTGCTCGTTAATAGAAATATTCTATACTGAACTTCTTCTTTTCTTTTTTTTTGGGATTTAAAAAAACTTTTAATTAATATAAAGTTTTGCATATTGAAAGAGTTGTTTACCTTAAAGTTAGTCACATTCCTTAAGTTTGGATACAAAGACGTGGATATATATGTACTACATATATATATATATATATATATATATATATATGTATATGGACATGTAATATGTGTGTGTGTATAATTTGTTTGTATATAAGTTATTTCATAAATATATAGACATGAAAACTAATGTTGTATGAGTCCAACGAATTATCAATTTATTAATTGCATAGAATAAGAATAAAATTTCTAACTACAAGCATTTTTTTAATTTTAATTATAGGTTACAAGGTGTTCTAATTTATGTAGAAGTTTAGGATAGAAAAAATAGTTTAGGAAGGAAGAGTTGTAAAAAAAACATCCACCTTTTTTTCTATAAAAAGATTCTTTTAACAGATACCAATGAATACGTGTTAAGAGACACCATACATTTTATCTAACCAAAATTACGCATACACTTACCTTTTTACCACCTTTGTATTTAGATAATTTCTCAAATCACACTAATACTAAAATCCCTATCATCAAGTAGACCCATCTTAGCCAAACTCTTATCCAAAATCATCCAACTATTAAATTTCAATATCCTACAAGGCATGGATAATACTAAAATGTTTTTTTTGTTTTGATAGTAAATTATTTATCAAAATTTATTTATCTGTATCATCAATATATTTTTTAATTATTTTTTTATCTTACATATATAATATTAAAAAAATGCTATATTAATTTTTTTTCCAACAAAATTTTACTCTAGAAAAAGAAGAAGGTTCCACTAGAAAAAAGAAGAAGGAAATATTCAGCAGGAAAAATGAAATGTATTATTATCCAACACGTATAGATAATTCAACTGTTTTCTTGACGAACAAGACGCCCAAACATTGCCCATTCAAACCACTCCACCTTAAAAAGTGCGGCTACCACCAACAATTGAGCAATTCAAACCTTATGCTACTAATAGTCACATTAAAAAAATTCCAAAAAACCTAGGAAGCTTCATCAGCCCTCAGCTCAGAACCCAAAAAACCCTCCCTTTTTGTCTCAATTCCCTCTCTCTTCTTCAGTCTTCTGATCTCCGCTTTCTCCTTCACCCCAAATGATCAAACCCTAGGCGCACGAATCTCCCCCACTTTCTCTCCCTAAAACTATGCCGACGTTTTCGACTATAGAGCTTGAGAACCTACTGGAGCCGCGAGTTCGAGATTCCTACACCAAGCCGCCGTTATCCGACCGGATTGCAGCTCCCCCACCTCCACCGAGACGCGATGAAAGCTACACCCTTCAAGGGAGGGAAATTTCAGTGTCTAAGGTACCGCCGGCTCCCAGACACATTTACATATCTCCGGCGTTGTATGCAACTCCGGAACAGGCTCCGATTCCGGATACGGCGTCCGAGCCTTTGTCGCCGTCTCCTTATGTTGTGAATCACAAGCGTCGAGGTGGCGGAGTTGGAGTGGTTGGGAATCGGAATGGTGGTGGATTTTGAAATTCCGGCGGAGGAGAAGGAGGAGAAGGGAGGTGAATTGGTGGTGGTGGAGGAGGAGGCTGGGGAAGTGATGCGGGATAATTTTGGTGGCGGAGTTGAGGATGAATTATTTGGGGAGGAGGAAGATGGCTTTTTGGATCCGAGGTGCGAGTCCGAGAGTTTGGGGAGTAGAAATGAGGTGACTGGACAATTTGATTGTCGGAGTTTTGTTTCAAATCAAGGCGAATTTTTCGATGCAATTGAAGGTAAATATCTCTATTTCCATAGAAAATTCTGTGTCTATTGTGGGTTTCTTAGATATTCAGCGAAAATTATTTGTATTTAAATTATTGATGATAAATACCTGTGTTTGTTAGCTACAGTTTCTTAAGGTTAGGTCAGTGGATTCATACGATATCTGTAAGGTTAGGTTAGTATATTTTTTCTTCATCATGGAATAATGAAATTTTCTGCAAAGCTAGTACAAAACTTGAATATGCCAGGAAACACACTATTTAAGGAGCAGGAGCTTGGCATTTAGCTTATGTACTGAGTTCTGGTGCTTTTATTTAATATAGTTTCATGAGCTGTGAGAATAATGAGTACTTTCCATTTTTTTGAAAGAGGAGGAGCAACTGATGTTTTAGATGGTTTCCACAGATTTTTCCTCGGACACGTCTAATTCAAATGCACCTTCATATGACCCAAATCTCGAATCTGAATTGCGTTCCCTAAGGCTTAGTCTCCTGGAGGAGATTGAAAGGCGCAAGCAAGCCGAGGAGGATCTTAGCTTAATGCGCGGTCAGTGGCAGAGGATCATTGATCTTCTGTCTGAGGTTGGAATAGCTTTGCCTTCACCTTCAAATTCTAGTGGGAGTATGCAGCAAAACAATGCTGCATTTGAGGACCTCGCTCAAGAGGTTGTTGTTGTAAGATTTGTTGCACACGCAATAGGAATAGGTGAGGCACGAGCTGAAGCTGAAATAGCTGCAGAGGCAATCCTTGAATCCAAAGACCAGGAAATATCTCGGTTGCGTGACAAGCTGCAATACTATGAAGCTGTTAATCATGAAATGTCACAGAGGAATCAGGGAATCATAGGTACTTTCAGCTAATGTCTGCTTTGTTATTGAAGTACATGCCTAGCTGTTTTGTGTACTGAAGTTTCCTGAACAGTAGTGCTGCTGTTGGAATCCCAATCTTTTAATTTACTATTTTGTTTCGTATATATTTATGAATTAAGTGGTGAACATGTTTGGTTTTTATAGAGTTCTGTTGCTTCTGCCAGTCATTATTTGGACCTACTGTATCTGCGACTTGCTACAGAAGCGTTTGTTTTGAAGTTTTTAAGCATTTCTTGTAGTCTTCATGATTTATCTGTTGATTTTTCTAATATTGCAGAGCTCGCAAGGCAGCAGCGGCAGAGAAGAAAGATCCGAAGAAGGTGGTTTTGGAGTTGCATTGGAGTTTCAATTGCCATTGGGATTTCAGCAGTTGCTTACTCATACCTGCCTCAGGCAAGCAAACATCAAGAAGGGTCTAGTTGTAGTGATGCCTCCACTGGTTCTTGCATCAGCAGCTTTGATACTGCTTAGGCATGGATTTTGGATGAATGTTAGCTTTGTCCAAGACTGCAGGTTTTTTTCAATTTTGCTGCCTAATAATAGTAGTTGGTATAGCCTATGCAGAGATTTAGGCGCATTCCATTCCTGCAGTGTTAGGAAAATTTTCGTTAACATGACTATTCGGCAGATAATGTGCAGTCCAAAACTAATTGAACTAGAGTTGCAGAAGTGAACTTCAAAGGATAAGTATTCTTGACTTTTGCAGGGAATCATTTTTCCCCCCTCCTCTTAATCTGAGAATACGATTCTCCACATTTTAAGGAGTGTGAAGATTTAAAAGATCATTGCTGAAATTCAAGATGGATGATTGGCTTCTGACATATTAGCTGACCAGAGAAACTAACACAAATGCTGAAAAACAAGTTATGCAGAATCCCTGGCATGGCATTGCTGCTGGTAATCACGATAGCTCCACCAATGAAACTGAAGAATGTTGCTCTGCTGCACATCAAAACATTTTCTGGGACAAATGCTTAATTTGATGGTAGAGATTTTGGCCAACATTTGTACCAATGAAATTTCTAGCCAGACGAGGCTTGTTTTCTCTTTTTTAAGCTCTTTGGTTATATAACGGGACCAAACTTATCAGTTGAACCCGTACTGATTGATAGATCACAGGATGTAGATTATCCCGTCAATGAGATCCTAAACTGTAAAAAAACTTGTAATTGGAACAAGACTGAGGAACTCACAGTACCATTTTAAGTCTAACAATTGTGAGGTAAAAATTCCAGCTGCACAAGAGTTTGGTTTACAGCAAATAGCAAATAGTCATTTCGTTATATGCCAGGTCTCAGCCAAGAAAAATCCTTTAAAATGCTTGTTCTGATTTGGGAGCTAATTTTTTTTGTCATAATCCTCGCCTCCCGGCAGTTATCTTCTTTGATAGACTACAATCAGCACCATAGAAAGTTCTAAATGGATGGAACACGTTCCTTCAAAACCAGAGCTACAGTGATTAAATTCACTGCATCGTTGCTAGCACAAGTTATGTGGCTAAAGAATGTGATCATCATTACAGAACCAAAATATTTCCTAAGCGTGCAAAAGTCACCTGGGCAATCAAAATGCATTTACACAGCAAAAAGAGAGAAGAAAAGAACTCATGTCTGCATCACAGGGTTCGCACAAAAAGTTTGACACTGAAACATCACTTCTTGAAACTAGAGTTCAATTCAAAATAGTAGAGTTTCCATCTATGTCAAAGGGGCTGCTATGATTGCGTCCGGAAAACATAACTTGTCCAATATATACTTCCCCAGGCCGTAATCTGGTATTTAGGAGTTTCCCAGTGCAAGATCATGCCACGTATCGCCATCAACTTGCTGAACCCCTTGATCTGAGGAGCAATCCAGTTCACAATAAGTCAGATGAAAAGTATAACAAATGCAAAAGATGGAACTTTCATATGAGCAAGATAGCAAGCTTAACTAAGTCATAAATTGTCGCATCAATGATTTGAAAGACTTGTATATGAAATTCTCAGTCTTTCATTAATTCAAAAGCTTTAGATCCATACCAGCATAAAGTTTCAGTTATATTTGTCTATATCCAATATAGTTGCATGTAGATGAAAACATCACTCACATTGAGACCGTTCAAGAAATTAAACAACTACTTTAGACAAAACTAAACTCAGAACTTGTGGAAGCCAAGCAAAGGTATTCCAATTCGTGATTGTGATATATAATTTCCGTGATAGAGGAGACATTTGTTACAAATAGCTACATAAAGATCATCGTCCAGTAAAGTATAGTACTTTTCTTAGATACTTAAAAGGCATGTTGCCAATAAGCCATCTAAAATGCAGGATCTCCTAAGCTTTGTGAACTGAAACTCATGACCTTCAAACCAAGCATCTATGAAAGCTGTTCAGTTTCATCTTGTAAAATGATGATTGGCAAAGATATAGTCAACTACAATCCTGCAATCCACTTCATGTGGCATTCAAACAGTTCAATGAAGATTGACTTCATCTGGTTTTTGTACAGCATTTGTAAGGACCCATTCCCTAGCCAATACAGCTGAAATATGGCAGCCACATGCATTTTCAATAAAACTGAGTACAAGGCAATAAGATGAAGTATATGTTTCCCTGAAGTGGACGTAATGATTCTCACTACCAGAATCTGATTTTGATCATGGCTCTTCTAAAACCTAAAGCATTCTTTCTATATTTTTTCAGGTAAAGAATGTGATTGAGTTCTATGTACAAACAGAATGTAATTAAAACAATCAATGAACATGTAGATAAAGAGATACCACGTAATTGTAACCATACAACTACCCAGAATGGTATTCTATTTGTCATCCAAAATCGAGCAATGACATGCATATGATTTTCATTCTATTTACTCCAAAATTCTACGCATTTCTGTAGTACAATACCAAAAGTGAAAACAAGACATTTGGATCTGGATACATGTTGCGCAATCCTTTATACTATTAGAAACTATTGCTAGCTAATCAGCCCACGAGATGGCGAGTTTTCCTTGATATTAAGAGTCTCAGACAATGCCTTTAGGAATGCTTAAAATTCCAGCTATCTACATACATCCAACAACTTCATAAACACACCAAAAGAACGAGGTGAAAGGAAAAAAGAAACCAAAAAAATGAAAAACTGAAACATCTAGCATCTTCTTTATATTTTCCTAAGAGAGGATGTATAAAAGCTCAAATTTTTGGTAGCTTGAAAAATGGAAAAATAATGAAAACGGGATTAGCAATATGTTCAGATATACTAACAAAATTTCAAAACCGACATCATTATTGTACAATCACGGGACTACTCATGCCGCAAAATCAACCAAAGCTTCTTGTTTTCAAGAAAACAATCAACAAAAGAAAAAAGAATTAGTTAAAAATAGGGTGGAAAAGAAGGTCCCCAAAATTGATTAACTAAAACTAAGGGTGGAAAAGAAGCATACTAGAATCTTCAGTGTCATCAGTTCTGGAAACAAGTACAGGTGGTAACGGAAGATCTGCACCAAAAAAACAAAAAAAGTTTCAATATATTTAGAACCCATAATCAGCATGTAGCAGCAAAATTTTATTTAGGGCAGGGAGGGAACAGGATACCATCATCTGGAAGGGTGTCTCTCATCCAATCTTCATCTACTATATCGATCAGAATCCCCAGGCTCGGGCATTCCGCCATACCCTTCCTTCCTTTCTTCCTGCTGTGTGACTGTGTGAAAGAGGGACTCAGTTGTAGTGGTGCGCCAGTAGCAGTAGCAATTGCGATTGAATTTTGAAAAATTGACTTCAGCTTCAGCCTTTTATATTTTGTTTTCCCGAGCAAATTTTATAATTTGTCTTACCGAGCAAATTTCATAATTTGTCAGGGTAATCAATATTTGGTCATCTAATTATTAATATTATGTTTTTACTCGTTGAATTATCAAATGTGTAAATTTTGAGCCATCCATCTGATTTCACTATTAACTTTGCCAATCTAAGAGTTGCACTATTCACGAAACATATTATTAATAGCCAGATCTGGTAGAATTAACGAAGAAATCAAATGGAATAGTTCAAAATTTACACTTTTGATAATTCATTGAGTAAAAATATACTATTAATAAATAGTATTGCCATGGTCTAATATTGAAAGATTTTTGACAAATGTTTAATTGACTAACTGGAATGTGACATTTACAACTTATACATTTATGTAAATTATCATTTTACATGGCTCGCCAAATTAATACTTGATAGTCGAACGAAGACCTCACCTAATTTCGAGAAAAATTTTGATTACTCGTAAATAGGAGGGTTGGTTGAATAGTAAAGTGAAAGGAATTGTGAACAGGAGATCCTGAGTTTAAATTCTCTTACTTATAAAAAAGGGTCCATTACATATATATATATATATATATATATATATATCTTATACATTTACAGTGTATATATTATCGCCGTTAGATTCATGATATGTGTACAAAAGTTGAATTTTAAATTCAAATTTTACATAGTTATCATTCATTTAATGCTGACAGTGTATACACTGTTAATGTAGGAAAGATTAATCCATATCCCATACAAGCAGCTACAAAAAGAAAAAGGGGCTCTTGGGCTTCAAAGGATGTATAAGTTGGGCCCTAGTCTGTTAGGCCTATTCAATAACGGCCCATAATCTCACTACCGTGTTTCCTCTCTTGCCAACGGCTCTTACAAAATTCCCTCGAAAATTTCAGTGTACAAGGCAGCAGCTGAAGCAAGAGTTCCCGGCAACAATGGCGCCTATAACAACCATCACCCGCTGCTTTATCATCTCAAATTCCTCTCAATCTTCACTCCTAAAACGCCTATTTCATTCCCGCCTCTTCCATTGTCAGCCCATTTCTCCGTTATCATCTGCTCCCACCACAATATCAAAACCACCATTGCAGTCCCAGTCACTAATATCCGTATCCAGCAGAAAAGCCCAACTTTCCCCGACCCACTTTTGCACTTCCTCCTCATCGGCTTCCGAATCACCGATAAATCCCACCACCGCACCCCGAAAGCGAAGCACATTAGTCAATTTTTCATTATCTGATTCAGAGTCGGACTCAGAATCGGAATCTGAAGACAAAAGATCAAGAGATAGACAGATTGATAAGTCCAAACTACCACCTCCCTATGACCCCTTTAATAAGAAACCAGTTATCGAGGAACCCGAGGATCCAAAGAACTTACAAGAAGTGTTTCATGATATACGAAGTGATGGGCTCATGAATAGTGCAGTCAAGATGTTCGACGGATTGTCTAAGGACGGTTTGACTCACGAGGCCTTGGAGCTGTTTTCTCAGATCAAGGATAAGGGGCAGATGCCGGATGTGGTGGCTCATACTGCAGTCATTGAGGCGTACGTGAATGCAGGGCAGGCAAAGGAAGCGTTGAAGGTTTATATGAGGATGTTGGCTTCTGGGGTGTTGCCGAATGCTTATACGTATAATGTATTGATTAAGGGATTGGTGGCTAGTGGGGATGCGAAGTTGGTGAAGGAGGCGAAAACATATGTAGAGGAGATGGTAGAGAAGAGGGGGATTAAGCCGAGTGCAGCAGTTTGTGTTGGGGTTTATGAAGGATTAATGAAGGTGGGATTGGAAGAAGAGGGGAAAGAGGTGTTGGAAATGTTGAAGAGTAAATGGCTTGTCCCGGAAGAGGAGAAGGTTAGGGAGGCTTTGAAGAATAAGAGAGGACCTGCTTTTAGGACTGTTATGAATGTGTTATATGGCAAGTGACTAGTAGAGAAGATGTCAATGTAATGTTAGGTTTGTAATCAGTGGAAAACTTGGAGGGAGGGCTTATCTTGGTAAAACTTACACTTCTGCACACCATCACCATGTTATTAATCAATGTTGAGTCTTTTTTATTTTATTTTATTTTTTCTCTGAGAAGGATTGCAAGTGTCTGGGACCTTTTCATTATTCAAATTCATTCAGAATATGCGTTTAGCTAGATTTGGGGCCTAATAGTTTCAAGGTTGAGATCTTTGACATCATAACTGATAAGCATCTGTGATTTAGCCTGAAGGCAAGGCATGTGTACTAACTCTCCAAGCACGCGCACTGAAAAGAAGAATATATAGAAGTGATAATAATTGATACAGATTCTGAGCGTATATTGGCTGACATGATCTAATAATCCAATACTTTTAACAGATTATGACCGCGTCTGCGCTGACCTGATCTTGATTGTATGATTGTTGAACAGTTTGTCCTAGCATCCTCCTAAGCTTCAGATTGTGTAGATAGAAAAAAAAAATGCAGAAGCCAGCAAATTGACAGTTTCGGGAAGTTCTTGGATGGAGATTGGAAGAAATCAAGTGGACCAGAATTCTGGGGCTAAAAAATACCAGCTCAAATACGTGCAAATTAACACTCTGGCTAATTATCTGGATGGAGATCGAAAGACGCCACATTGACAGGCTATGGTACATGCTTGACCTGATTCTTGTATGGAAATGACCTCTTAGGTTGAGCTTCATTAGTGTTTTTTTTTTATTTTTTATCTGTAGGTCTCTGAGAAGATTGACTTATTGAGATTTCTTGTTTTAATTACTCCTAATCATGCTATATCTTCTACATGTGCCAGGATACAAGATATATGCGCATATAATTGAACAGAATCATGGTATAAAACTTTCTATTGCATCTGACTTCCAAAATTACCATGGAACATTTGCTGAAACCTGTCAATTAAGAATCAGAATCCACTTAAAAGACTAGGAGGGCATGTTGTCTCAACAAGTATCGGCACAAGTGCCAGGACGTCATGTGTTATATAGAGAACACTGCCTGAATATGGTGCAAAAATGCAAGCTTGCCGCCACAGAAAATAATTGGAATGACTATCGCATCGTTGACTAATTCGGTGAGGGGTTGGACAAAAGAAGTGCCTGGAAGCCAGAAATCATTGAAGCAGCTTGTTTGCCATAATTCAGGATCATCCGCCTCCACCTTGTTGGATCGTCAGAACTACCCTTGGCATGAAAAGATCAGGAGATCCGAATTTCAGCACAGTCGGAAACCTTCAAGCGCACAAAAGACTAGCTTGATGCACGGTACCAATCGCCAAACTAGTAAATGCACGGTACCAATCGCCAAACTAGTAACGTTGCTTGTTAGGGCATTCGGATGCCCTATGGCCACTCCGACCACAGTTGAAGCATGCACCGCCAAAGCCTCTGTTACAGATTTGGAAGTAGTATGATTATCAAAAAGGTTAAAGATTAGCGGATGATTGGTAGCCAACAAAAAATCTTGGCACTAACTGGCACATCTTCCCATTCTATGGGGAAAACTAGCATGCTTGACAGCAGGGATGAAGAGACATAATACTATTATAGTAACAGAAGTAAATTCTTTTAAAAATCCTGAAATAGATAAAGGGAATGCATTCTGAATAGATAGGAAATTAGCAAACAAGAAGAAACAAACCTGTCCTTACTCCCAAAAGGAGCTGACCGGCTTGATCGTCTATCATTGATTAACCAATCACTTCTGCCTCCCCTGCTCCCTCCTCGACTAAAGTCATCATTGTCAGAAAATCGGCTACCACTTCTGCTACCCCAACCCCCTCGCTTAAAGTCATCCTCATCATTAGACAACCGACTGCTGGACCAACTCCTGGAAGATCTGGAACCCCTTTGATCCCTAAAACTTCCTCGGCGAACCCCTTTCTCTGTTTGAAAATTTGCCATAATAATCACTTGGGGGGCCATCATCTTGCAAAGCCGGCAACTATAACATAGAGCAAATCCGTACACATAAGAAATCTTAGTTAAGTAATTGACGCTATAATCATCCAAGATTATCCGCAATTCCATCAAAATCAACAGCAATGCAGATTAAAACAGGATCAAGAATTATGAACCCACCTTTGTAATCTTGGAAATAGTGTTTCCAGGTGGTAACTCCTTGTTTAGTAGCTCCTTTGCAATCTCCTCTGGAAGATCAAATACTGCGCCTTGAACCTGATATCATTGAGAACGAAGGTTAAGAATACCGAACAAATAGCAATAAAATTGAACTGAGTCTATATGATAAATACCCTTGCATCTGCTATCAGATGGATTTTTCCAAGTTCATCAGCAGCAGTTGAATAAACATCAGAGAGAAACCCTGTAACAGATCTAGCTGATAAGAATCCTCGAGCACCAGAATCACGTATCAGCTGCAATGTAACCCATCCCTGAAATGTGTGCAGACAGCTAATATAAATAATACTAACATAAAATAGATAGAACATATAGAACCAGAATTCAAATATGGGATTGGGAGACTGTCAACCACTTCTGGAAGAGCATCACTAATAATTGCACTTAACCATGTCAAATCATATGCTTGTTAAATACCATAATGCACATGCAAGGCACAATTATCTTGAAAATGAAAAGGTTAGCACTCCTATAGTAAACATCAAACCTTAGAAATCTATCTAATTGAGTTTACCTGCTCATGAGTAATAAGAGAACGAGAAGAGGGTGGTCGTGAAAAACCACTCAACTGTGCAAGTGCTGCAGCAAGAGCATCAACTCCTCGTTCGTCCATCAATTGTTGAGCGGTTGGAGTGAAATATGATACAGACTGAGGGTGAACCCCACCAAGGGTGGCCACCACTTGCTCAGCTGATGATCCCAAAACCTCTTCAATAGATGGTGGGCTAATGAAATCAAATCTGCAGCCAACATCACGCTCAAGCGATTTGACTGTTCGCCTCTGGCTACTTGTGAACATAAGAATTGCTCTGCCTTCTTTTTCCTGCACGTCCCGTTCGGCCAGAGCGATGCACAAATGACTCAGGATCATTAGGCAATTCATAATGGATAATCTGGCAGCAAGAGACACATGATCGATAAGATTTTAGAAGCTGAAGTGAGATTATGTAAAAGTACTCATGACAATCAAGTATCATATACTTATTATGCAATGTACTTTTCTATTATACTATTAACAGCTATGCATAAACAAGCTAGTGAACTAGCGAAGGCCCAAAACAAGTGAAAATCGTAATTTTGTGCTTAATTTGCAATAATAGTGGAGTTAAATATAAAGCATGGATGAAAGGCAGGTGACAGGATTTTTGGAAAACTTCCCAGGTATACTAATAATCCCTCAGAGAGTGCACCCAACAACAGCCACTCCACACCACAACCAGGCATCTAGTAAACACCCACATCAAGTCACTAGCAACTAAAGACACCAGCCGAGTAAAAACTATGCCCCCTACAGTCACTGCCAGGAATATGAGATTCGGCATTTTTATATCATTTTGATGCATGAAGTAGCCATCTTCATTGGAGATGAAAACAGAGATATTGACAAACAAAAGCTATCCATACTCATTATGGACAATGAGCCTCTGAAACCTTACATGCCAAAATTCCTTTGATATAAGTTAATGTCCTACTCGTCATTTGATTATACAGCTTAACTTATAGTGCCATTTGTTAACAACGCTTTCAAAGTGATATTTCAACAGTATAATCTAACTTGTTGATACTATTGTTGCATAAAACAACTCTGCTGTGCTCAGTTCTTGATAATCATTGGCCATCAACTCAAAACCGAAAACACTATTTAGCACCATTTTATGCTATTATCAGGAATAAGTATTAACCACACAGATATATGCACGGACACTCTCATATGAAGCAATAAATTTGAGATGAAAATTTCACATCTTCATGTTTAAGAACGCACAAGAATGCTGTAAACTTACTAAATCTACATTTGGTATATCAAGCCCACGAGATGCAACATCAGTGGCAACCAGGACAGTGAATTTCCCTTGCCTAAAACCGTTCAAAGTTCTCTCTTCTGGTGCTGAGAAATATCTCCATGCAGTGCTTCTGAGGCTATGCTATTTGTTAGTGCTAATGAAACTTCATCAGCATCTCTCTTTGTCTGTGTAAACACAATCGTCTTTCCACCCTTCGCATAGACCTGGAGAAAATAAAACCTTTAAACCAACAGAATTTTACTACAGGCAGTTCCTATGTAAGAAATTTATAGTATCTCAATTTTCAGGACAAACATGAAAAGAACTGAAAGAAGCAGATAAAGCTGCAAAATCTTACTGTTATAAGATCGCTAAGGATGGTTCTCTTAGAGGTTGGAGTGGTTGGTATGGCATACAACTTGATCCTTCAGCCAGCTTTTCTTCCTCATCACCAACCTGTGGAGTAGCAGGGAGAAGGATAGAAACCAAAAAGGAGCAAGTTCTATTTCAGTGCATGTAGAAAGGTAGTCTATGAGCCTCCTTCAACAAATAAACTGAGACTTCACAGTGAACTAGGAACAGAAACTAGACTTAGTGAACAAAGACTGGAATTAGGAAATATCAAGAAAAAAAGACCAATACAACAAAATACTAATAAAAATTCCATATTGAAGGGGCATGATAAACCAATAAACCATAGCAAGACCAGCTGAAACGAAATAAAAATTTTAGCAATGGAATTAGATTCACAACATAAACCATCCAGGTGAAAAATGATAAAGGATTCTAAAACACACCAACAACTTACCAGATCAATGGTCAATGGGTTATCCAAATACTTTCTAGCCAGTTTCTTTACCCAACCAGGCATGGTTGCTGAAAAAAGCATGCTTTGTCGCTCTGATGGAAGCTTTTCTAAAATTACTTCCACATCTTCCTCAAATCCAACAGCAAGCATTTGATCAGCTTCATCAAGGACTAAGTATTGAACTTCTCCAAGTTTCAGACTGCCACTGTTGATTAGATCAATAAGTCTACCAGGAGTTCCCACCACCACGTCAACTCCACGTGAAATTGCATTTTGCTGAGTAATGTAAGAAACTCCTCCATAAACACAAACAGTATTTAGATATGGTGCTGACTCTTTGATTTCTTTCTCTACTTGCTTGGCTAACTCCCTAGTAGGTGCAAGGACCAAAACCTTGGGAAGCCGTCCAGACCGCCTTCAAAATGCGCACAAAAAAACTGTTAATTCTTCAATAAAGGTGTCAGAAGCATCATACCATACTACATTACCTCCTAGGACCTCCTTCTTCTTCATCTTCGCTGAGCCTTTTAATAATTGGAATCCCAAAAGCTAATGTCTTTCCTGTTCCTGTCTTCGCCCGAGCAATTATATCTCGACCTTCTAATGCTGGCACTAATACAGATCTCTACAAAATAGAGTAAAAGGAACAAATCAGACAAATAAGTAAACATGTTCTCATACCTCATTTGATCTATCAAAGTTTCAGAGCAAGTAAAAAAAAACTTAGATTATAGCTGCAGGGTGCTTGATGTCATTAATGTTGTTCCCCACATTAATTGTAAAAATCCACATTGAATTCCCTTTCATACATGTCAAAATAGCACATAAAAAGTTCATGATTACAGGAAGCCAAATACTAGAAATCAAAAGGCCTCAAGGGCCAACTCAAATTCATTAACAGTAACCCATTTACAAATGGATTAAGTTCATAATCAAAATTTTAACTGGACGCATCTAGCATCTTTTTTTTTTCCGAGTATAATGTCAAATTAAAGAAATATACTTTGACTAAAGACAGTGTTCCATTAACCACAGCCAAAGAACACAAGCAGGAAAACAATCTCCTTTCAGCTGCTATTAACTTCATTTCATCTTCCATATTAAACTAAACAGAGGATAAGTTGTTAAACCTGCAAATTCAGCATCAAATTTCCATCAACCTAAAACTTGCCAGCATAGACTTAAACGCAAAATTTCCATCAAGAATAATGCTTTGCGGCACGCATACTTCCGCATACTTCTAGCCTTAAATTTACAACAGATAGGCATTCCAATTGAAATTGTAAAATTGAAACAAGTTAAAGAAGACAGAATATACGCACTTGAATAGGGAAAAGATGTGTGATTCCTCGAGTCTCAAGTATTTCCACAAGCTTCTGAGGCAGCCCCAGCTTAGAAATAGCCAATTCATCTCCATCTACCTCCCCATCTTCAGCATCGAATTCTCCTTTCAGACTCGTCATCATATTCAGACTCACTAACATCGAAAGGAGGCTTTCCCAAAACCCCCGTAGCCCCCTAAAGGCCTCTTCACTAAGCACAGAAGGAATTAGGAGTCACCACAGCTGAAGGCAACAAAAGAACTCCGGCAGAATTCTCCCATTTGGAACGCAAATGAACATTGACTACTAGAAGAAGAGGCTGCCGAAGTGGAGCAGTTGACTTTTAGGCCATTAAAAATGGGATTTTTTCCAGCAGGAAAAGGGAGAGACAGGGTGGGGTGTGAAGTGGGCCTTTTTGAAAGTTCTAGAGAAGGGGCGTTTGGTAATAGTGGGAGGAGACTCCTATGGATTGAAGAAGACAGGCCCATACCACAGAGGTGAAGAGGTAGTTTGGAGAAAATGAAGAGGGAGGAGAAGAAGGGAGAAGGAGGGGATAAGGTAGAAGAGTTTGAGAGGTTTATGAGAGGGGAATTGTATGGTACTACAAAGTTCCACCTCGCTGGACTGAAGGGGCTGGTTTCCGGTTGGATATTTATCTTGGGTTGGATGTTTCAGAGATTTTCTGGTTTTGCTTTTCTACCAATTGACGATTTGCCTTTTGACAAAAAAAAAAAAAAAAAAAATTGACTATTTGCCCCGCCTCAGATGATGCTGCCTGATTCGAATATAACAGCAGTTACCCTTAAAAAGATATATATATATATAAAATAGCAATTTAGGATGCGTTTGATAAAACTGAAATAAACAATCTGAGATTTAAAAGTTTGAATCCATTAAGTTATTAAATTGTTAAGTATTAAAACTAATACATTTGAATACATATTCACATTCAATGATAAGTGAATAACTTATCACTTAATTTTGAGAACATGTTTTTAATTGAGAAATTCAATACCACTTAATTAATTCAGATGTTCAATTTTTTGTTATCAAACTATGTAAATAGGTTAAGATCTGAATCCATTAAATTTAAATTCTGAATTTGATTATCAAACAGGACCTTAGTGTGTTTTATGATTAACTGTATTCTAGCAAATTTATTTTTGAAACCTACTGAATTCAGTATTTAGATATGTTATGGGCCTACGGGTAATTTCCCGTTGATTGAAAATGTCCAAACAAAATTTTAGTTTTATTGAAAATACAAAATAGGCAATCCAATTTCCAACTTGTAAGTCCACCTCCTTATGTATAAGTAAATCAAACTCTAATTCCCAACACTAAAAAAAAATACTAGAAACAACAATTTTTAGTCAAAAACTCAAAAAAAAAAAGTAAACGATTTGATAATTCGATGTAGTAAGGAATTTGCAATGAAATAACTAATGTCTCTAATTATTATTGAACATGATTTTCTTCTATTTGCACTGTAGCATTTTGATTTGTAATGTATGCACTTTTATACAAATTTCCATGTCATTTTCAACCTTGAACGAGAAGCAATATATCTTATTATGAAACTTCAACATCAAAATAATTAACTAACTTGGCTTAACTAATTGGCCAGGGAGGGCTTCTTAAAACCCTACTCGTGCATAAGAAAGTTTCAAACTTTGGTGCATTTACAAGGAAGTTTGGTAGTCCCTTTACATAGCATGTTAGATCCATAATACAATAGTGCACTTATCTAGTTTGGAGGATTCTCCAACCATTTTTCATAATCCAAAGAAGTTCTCCTTCTCTATGGTATAGATTTTATAGAAGTAGGACAACTAGATTCTCCTTTCTGCATAGTATAAGAGTAGGTCTGAGGTTAATGTGTAAGAGGAAAAACTTCGGCTTCATTTGGATTGGCCATTTTTTCAAAACAAGTTTTTCAAATACAATATTACAGTAATACACAATAACTCAAATAACATCTCATCTATACAATATATCAAATATTTTAAAAAATTTTTATAATAAAAATTTTTCATATATGCTGCTAAAGTAAAATTTTTCAAATGTCTACAATTAGATGTTCTAGGCTTTCATTCTCTTTTCCTTTTGCTCCACTAAAACTTTAATGACCAAGCTATAGTAGTTTAAATGCCAAGTGAATGAGGTCTTTAAATTTAAATAATGTTAACGATTTTCCATTCTCCTCCCTTCTTCGATCGATGCCTATTTTATCCAAAAAATTTCTTATTGCTTTTAAATATAATAATTCAAAAATAGCCTAGACTAAAATTGTTCAAGGCAAAAGTGAATAACTTTTATATAGCTAGAACTTGAAGATTTAGATTGATCAATCATTAGTTTTGATAATAACGAAATGAAATGATGATTTGGACTAATGATTTTATTTGAGAAATGTGTGAGAATAGGTTCTTAGTCCATTGAAATAAGAAAGAAAGAAAGTCAAGAAATATAGAAGATATCGGTTCCTGTCGAATGCAAGGATTATACACATCTCATTTGTCGACCGTTCAATAAATTGAGAGTAAAGATTGGAACATTCTGACCTCCTTTCAGACGCATTTGTCGGACGTCAAAAATTTAGATCGGACGTTCGATCGAGTGTCAGACGCATAGTTTGGACGCAAAAAGTTCGTATCGTACATCCAACAGGTCCAACGGTTAGTTTTTCAATAGCTAGTTTTTTGACCATTGGAGAAGCTTCTATGCCAAAATTTCACCACTTATAAATACCCTCAAGCATGAGAATAAGAGAAACTTTTGTCTACACAAAATCCAAACTTTCCAAGAGCAATATTTGAATGAAAATATACTTTGATTATTGTACAAGAGTGCGGAAAGTTGGGTTTGTGAAGTTTCTAAAAAAGGAGAAGTAAAATCTTTGTAAAGGTGACCCTCACTTATAAAGTATTTCCTAATTTGTTGGTTGAACTTTCAATTGAAACTAGTTGAGGATTAACTAAGAGAGTTATAAAACTCTTTTGATTCAACTAAAAACTTTTGGGGTGAGGAAGGAGTGAGCCTTCACTTATACAAGTTGATTAGTGTCACCATCAATTTGAAAAAACTATTTGGTTGTTTCAACTCCAAATTTGGAAAAAACTCGAGAGTTTGACTGGTTTGCAATGCTTTTACTTTATTGTTATCTTTTTGCTATTTGTTTGTGTGGTTTAATTCGCTTATATCTCTTATTATTGTGTTTGTTTGAATGCTTGTTTATTTTGATTGAATAATTGGATGAAAATTTGATCTTTATTTACTTTAATTTTTATCCATTTAATTTACCCCACCTCTTAGGTTGCTTGGGAACTTACAAAACTTCATTGTGTCAAAAAGGTATGCACCTTGAATACAAGTAGAGGGAAAATTCTGTAAAATATCATAGGAAGAACCTCCATGTAGGAATAGGACGCAAGTTGACAATGAAACTCAGTCCAAGTGGTGAGACGTTTCAGTGTAATCGCTAAATATGATGTCCTTTAGAAAAGGGGAAAAAATGTATCTATAATTTATGAAGAGGACATTGCTAATATTCATCAAACTGTATGGGCAACAAATTGAATGTCAAAATACAAAATTTTGCAATAATTGGATGAGACCTGCGGGGAGAGTCAGGTGACTAGATTACTTAAAGAAGGGCCGATTGTGGTAATTTTAAATGAAATGTAATATTTTGTGGACTAATTTCACTTTAGCCTCCGCATTTCTACCAATTATGCAAATTTCATGCCTTATATATTTTCCATCTTTCTTTGCCCCCTATTCATAAGTTTTGCACAAGTACATGCATTCCATAAACTAAATAAAGCTCACGTATGACCACGTGATCTCATAACAACCATTATTTGACCAAACATACGGTGTTGTCTTCGTAAGATTTTCACAATTGCAAAATATTAAGTGCCAATTATTTGTACAATTATGGTTTCATGAAGCACCATTATTTAAACAAAAAAAGCCCGCGGGTCTGTTTGGATAGAATATTATTTGAAATATTATTTAGAATAATTATTGTAGTACTTTTTATGATGTGATGTATGTGAGATAAAAAAGTGGTTTGGAATATAAAAAAGTGGATTGAGAAACGTGTTTATGATGCAAGTGAAATATTATTTGAAATAATTACTATAGTATCCTTCTATGTCCAAGTGCCTAAAATTTTCTAAGAATTTTTCTTTGTTTCAATTGCAAATATGGGAGAATTGTTGCCATACGGCGTAGAACTTGCAAAGAGAAGTAAAGGTGACATTGTGAAGTAGCGACGTTATAGTCAATTTACGTACGTTAAGTAAGGGTGTGTGTGATAAAATTAAAATTTAAAATTTAAAATCTGAATCCATTAAATTATTAAATTATTAAGTATTAAATCTAATACATTTAAGTGCATATCATATTCGGTGATAAGTAATTAGCTTATCACTTAATTATTGGAGCAAGTTTTGTCTAGAAAATTTAGTGTCACTTAATTAATTCAGATATTAAATTTTTTATTATCAAACGATTTGAATATGTTAAGATCTGAATCCATTAAATTTAAGTACTAAATTGGGTTATCAAATAGGGACTAATAGAGAAAAACTTAAATGTAGCATAGGTATAAGATATTTATTGTAATACACAAAGCTCCACAAAGGAATTTGCTATCATCAGTCTACAAAGAACGAAAAGTCTCCTGGATATGACTCATGTTTTTTAAGAGTTACTTAAAATCTTAAATACAAATCACAAGCAAATCCTTTTTGAGTGCTAAAATGATATTTTATTTTATTTTTCCTTTTCTTTTTAGGACTAAAATAATACATTTTGAAAACTTTGAGGACTTTTTACAGAAATTGTCACAAAAATGAATAAATTATTATCATGATGATATCATCCTTAGCTGGCAAATTCCGTTTTGTTGGTGATTGATGCTTGTTTATGATTTAATAATCACTAATTATAACATCATCAAAAAATAATCACTAATTATACGGCAACTATAATTTCTGAGTTTTCTATAATTGCCACTATATTACTTAATCCTTAATCTTTCTTGCTTTGCAGTTTTCTTCCTTTTTGGTTTGACGGCAAAATCCATAAAAAAAACCCACACTGAGTAAGCCGCCATTATTGTCTCTCTCTCTCTCTGCTCTCTCGCTCTGCCCCACAACAAGAACCAGCACATTCACAACCCACAATCCAGAAGCTTGATTTCCTTTATCCTCCATCCCAAAGGGCTGCTGCATAAAGCGAAGATCTACTACTTTAAACCTCCAATTCGGATTGATCTTGATCAACCGAAACCCAATTCATCGTTTTCACAAATCCCAAAACAAAGTAACAGAAAACCCACAACTTTTTGCCCCTTGATTCCATCGATAAAGTAACTTAATTGATTTTTTTCCGATAGAGTAAGGTCAGTTATCTTAGTCATTTTAATGGGCTTCCGGTGAAGTACGTAAACTTTATTGTTAAATACTTAATTTGCTTTGTGATTTCCTAGAGTTCAGTCAGACATTTTGTCAAACGGTTGGTGACTAAGATTGAAAGCTTTGATTATGTGGCTCTTTCTCTTATCTTTGCTTGTAGGAGTTGCTACTGGCATTTTGGGGAAATAGGCTATTAGCATTTCTTTTCCTCGCAACATTCGACATTCGACCTAGCTATTAAATGTTTAACTGCCGCAAGAGTTGTCTTTTCTATCAACTGAAGAACGGGGATAATTGCAAATTGTAGTAGCGGTTGCCCAGACGTTAGGTTGGTACTGATAGTTTAATTTTAAAGAATTATGCTTTTTTTTTTTCTTAGTCTTATCGTTGGAGTTGGCAGTGACATTCAGATTGTTTCTTTGTTAGATTTTGATCGGTGGAACGTTTGTGGTTAACCGAACAAGACATGGGGCCTCTGTATTATATAATTGTTGCATTGCCTTGCACAATTGGGGCTATTGCCTTGGCGATTTCACACATTTACAGGCATCTTTTGAATTACACGGAGCCTACTTATCAGAGATACATTGTCCGCATTATCTTTATGGTTCCTGTAAGTAGTTTATAACTATACTACGGGGCTTTCGTTAGTTTTGCATAGATGAAGATGGATTTCTCCAGTTTAAACACGTTGGCTATTTTGGATCTTATACTCAGGAGCAACTGTCTATTGCATAAAGCATTTACTAGTTTTTTATATTACATAAGCTTTATAGCAAGTTTAGGGAAGCTGGGATAGCGTGTGTGTGTTGATTGTGTGAATTTTCTATTACTCATAAAGCTGTAACAGTAACGCATCTATCCCATTTTGCTTGAAGCATCTATTATTGTTGCCTTATAATATTTAGATAGTGCATTCTGCTTTGAGGTTTAATTGCTTGCAGTCTATTTCTTAAACGAATTGAACCTTTTTATGGACAAACCTGGAAATGTCACTTTGTGTTACTTATTAAAACCCTGTGAAAGTTCTACAACACAAGGACAATTCAAGCTGCCGACATGCTTTCTACAGCAATGGTAGGGATAGTAATTTGTTGGATGTTGTATAGCTATTTGAATTCAGTTGTATGACGACGCTAGACTTGTTTTGACCCTTAGGCGCATGGTTCTTCTTATATGTGGATGCACTGATCAAACTGAATGCAAGTTGGGGAGCAGTTGATTTTATCTGGATGGTGCCTCACATTGTGGCTTGTCAGGATGGGATGGCTAGTGAAGAAATTATGTCATCTTAATGCAAATGTCAAAGATAATAAATACCTGACAGAGAACCTAATTGAATTATTGATTGATAAAATGTGCAGGAACTTATGGAGAGAAAATCAGGTGCACAAACTTGAAATTCTTATATGCAACTTATGTTTGACAGACGATAACTGTTTCAAAAATTTAATTACATTATCTCAATATTTGTCCCTTCTTGATTGATGAGATCATCCCATACTTTACTCTCACGTAGAAGTTGTTGGTTTGTTATTGAACAGCTCCTTACATGTGAACTTATGGAGTTTGAATGGAGCTAATGTATTTTTGACAAGATGTGTATTGCAGAGCTTGTTAATTTTGCCAGTAGACATATGATACCATGTGTTTAAGCTTTTTTATAAAATTGTATCTCTCAAACCTGTTGCTATGGTATGCAATCTTTCACTAGATTCCTTCACAAGAATAGATAGGTGTATTGTTCGTGGTGCCATTTATGAACCCTGCGGTTTTGAGAGGAAACAGTCTGCAGTACCATTGCCCATTCCTTGTTTATGCATGACTACATCTCTGAAGAAGAGAGTGACTATGATTTTACATACGAGCACTTAATGTCTAGCATACTTGGGATAATGCGGAAGAATGTAAGAATTGCATATGAAAGTAGTCAATGTGGTTTTTAAGTACCATTTGCTGATAGAGAGGATCCACTTTCCTTCATAAGGAATATAAAAAATGTATGTGTAGTGGATTTGCGGAGGCTGGATAAGATTGAGTTAGATATTGAGTATCTTTTGGATCCCATGAAGATGAATCAAGGAGGATTGTGTGGGAGATGATTATTGAGAAATAAGCAGTACTTTGGCAACTGAAGGACTAAAGCAGTTAAAAGGGATTGAAGGAAGCCCAAATTCCTATCAGAGAAAAGAAAAGTAAGGAATATAATGTGGGAGAAGGATAAGAAAAATAGGAAGATATTCATTGAAAAGTAAATTTTTACATTAAGGGCTCTTACGACCTTCACTTGTTTCTGATCTTGGCATCTAGTTTCCTAGATGTGGACTCAGATGTCTATACCCAAATTATCAGCATTGGAGGACTTAGATTTAGTTTGCAGGACTTTTGCACACTTTTGGAATTGTGACCTGTGAAAAAATTGTGGAGATTTTACCCATGTTTCACGGCTCATGGTAGGTAAAAGAGTTGCAGTTTGTATGCTTGCGTGTCATGTTCAAAGCTTTCCTCCTTTCAAGCTGTGATCCTCTTTCTTGTGTTGTATCCAGGGGCAGTCGCTAATTATTTGTTGGCTATCTATTATGCATAAAATTTTGACCATTCAACAATGTATCGCTGTCTATTCTCCAAGATAGTTCTCAAACAATTTCAACTTGTTCTTTGCAGGTTTATGCATTAATGTCTTTCTTGTCCCTTCTCCTCGATGACAAAGCTATCTATTTTGATTCAATTAGAGAAATGTAAGTGCTTCACGAGTTTTATTTGTATTGCTATTGTAGTTTATGTTTTTTGAGCTTTGCAATTTGAGTTTTTGATATTTCCCATTGTTTAGTATTGGAGGTTGAAGATGATGTCAACAAATCTGATTTTAGCTACCTTCAGAAATTTGTTATCGTGCAATTACTTTTAGTTGGAAGTAGGTCATCTCTCTGATTGTGGAAACGTTTAATAAGCTCACATGCGCATCAAGTTTTTTAATGAGTTCTATCGTAGAATGTTGGGGAAACTTTTGACTATTAATAGTTTTGATCTGGATATAAATTATACCAGTGAAAAAATATCTCAACAGATTTGATTCTACCCTCTTAAGAAATTTGTTGTTTGGAAATTACTTTTAGCTGGAAGTAGGTCCTCTTTCTGATTGAAAAACATTAACAACCTCACAAGGGCATCAAGATGGTACTCAGTACGCTATAAGAACGTTGGGAAATTTTTGGTTGTCCTTCAACTTCTGATTTTTATGGGTTTGAATCTTTTCAATATAAAAGGGATCTGTGATACAGCTCTCGTGATCCTGTTTTGATTCTTGGCATAGAAACCATATAGTTGTGCTATATGAGGAAAAAGTAATTTCAATGCATGGTATCAGAGCTGAAATAATTGGCAGCTAATTTCATTACATTATCCAGATAAGTCTGATTGAAATGAGAATTTAAAGATTATTGTAGGACTGCCTTATGTAACATGCTAGTGTCAAAAAATAGTGGTTCAAGAAATAGAGAATTTTTATGAAGATTTAGCTGTAAAAAACTGGTAGGTGTTGTAAGATAATTGGTAATCTTAAACATTGGGTATTGGTAATACAGCAAGTAGTTTGACCAAATACTTAGCAAAGACATGTTCAAAATAATTGTGGTGTTCTGGAGACAATACTAGAGAAAGGACGAGGACTGTTGCATTTTACTCTAGTTAGTATGGATAAAGGATTTGTTGACTGTGGTATTCTTTTTTCTGAATGTAGTCCATGTGTATATTTCCGGTTCTTAGTTGGGCCCGTGGCACTGCTTGCTTGACTGAAAGCAGAATTTGAAAGTTCTGCACCTTTTGGTTGATGTCTGCGAAGCCTTGACCATCCTGCCATAGTAATCGCTCCGTTGCTCTCAATTTCATCCCTGGATGTTGGTCTATCTATCCCTACTCCTCAGTCATAAAGTGCTTGTTGACAGTAAGCAACACAAATTAGATGTCATATATTTGGTAGCAGATTTCAACATTTTCATATATAAAAGGGCTTGTTTTCCTTCTGCATTCACTTAATTTAGTGTTTATTGGGTATCATGTGACACACAATTTGTGTCGACCATCGTCAGTGCACTGGCTTTTTTCTTTAGCAATGTCTTGATGTTCATAGTTTTTCTTAGTATGCCTTTTGAGTGGTAGGATTATTTGTATCTTCCTGGGGCAGTGTAGATGTTATGATGATTTCTGTTCTTTAGATTCAAACTTTTGTTTGATCATTAAAGTCGTATATAGTTTTAAAGCTATTTTGATACTTGCAATGTGGTATTTGGAATGCTTATGAGTGGCTCTGCTATGTGATTTTAATCATTTTATGATTTATTGTGGAAGCAGCAAGACATTTTGTTTTTAATTCTTGAATTTGAATGTGAAAATTGTCCTGATTGCCGTTTCAGATATGAAGCATGGGTCATATATAATTTCCTGTCATTATGCTTGGCATGGGTGGGTGGCCCTGGAGCTGTCGTGATTAGTCTGAGTGGTAGAGTTCTGAAGCCAAATTGGTGCTTGATGACATGCTGCTTTCCGCCAATTCCATTAGATGGGTGAGTTATGCGTAGATGAAAGTATTTCTTTCTTAGTTCATTGATGCACCAGTAGAATTTTCTTCATTTGTTTGGAATGATGCAACTGTTGTCTTTTTTTCATCAGAAAAAATGACATTCAGTTAGTTTTTTTTGGTTGAATAGTAACATGTTTACATTCTTGAATGACCTGAGATTATTACATAGCTAATCATCGTTGCATTTCAACCTTTTTTTGAAGTACTTCATATCCTGATTTTTTTATTTTTTCTGTGTCTGAAGAATTGCATGACTTTTTAGTTAGAGACATCAGTAATCCTTTCAAGGCATTGCAGGCGCTTTATAAGAAGGTGCAAACAAGGGTGTCTGCAGTTTGTCATCCTCAAGCCATTTTTGGTTGCAATCACATTGATATTGTATGCAAAAGGAAAGTATGAGGATGGGAACTTTAATCCAATGCAAGCATATCTCTACCTCACCATCATCTACACATTCTCATACTCCATGGCACTTTATGCCTTGGCATTGTTCTACGTCGCATGCAGAGATCTGCTTCAGCCGTTTAATCCAGTTCCAAAGTTTATCATAATCAAATCTGTTGTGTTTCTTACTTACTGGCAGGTATGTGTTCATGTCTGCTTGTTAATGATGTCTTGAAGTTAGATTTGGAACTTTATTAGGTTGCTCTTTGGAAGTTTGGCAGCATATGTCCTATAGAAAATGTCACCATTACCAATTCAGGGGTTTGGTAGTTATGAAACCCATCTTTTTTGGGTTTTGTCATTTTAGTGACTTTATATATTGTTTTTGTATAAATTGTTGAACTGCTTTAGGTCCTGATATATGCCCTTTTCTCTAGCTGCCACTTTGATACTACCATAGCAAGCTGTTGATTTGTTGACAGAAAAACCTGTTTTTCATATTTCTTGTGTTTGATTTTCATCTCAGAGCTGCATGGTTTAGGAGTTCCCTCTGGTTTTTGTGCTGCCAACCATGTTCAAATTTAGTTGTCTTACTTTCAAGATGCATGATCATGCGACATGATTTACATGATTTACATGATTTAATGTGCATATCTTGTGTATAAACATTTTTTCTTTCTGTAGTGTGTGATGATTATGAGTAAGTTTCGTTCTCTGACTTGTGGATCATGGATATCTTTAGTCAGGAAGTCCCAAAACCAAAAGTGGTCCATGCTGCTTTTGAGTCTGTTTTGACGGCTGTCTGGTGCTCTTTTGGTGATTGGATTTTGTGTGTTGTGAATTGTGTAAAAAAACTTGTGGTTTTCTGATTGTTAAATTGCTCCGGTGGCAGGGTGTTTTGGTATTTCTTGCTGCGAAGTCTGGCTTTATAAAAGATACAAAGGAAGCTGCAGAATTCCAGAGTTTTATAATTTGTGTGGAGATGCTTATTGCAGCTGTGGGACATCTTTATGCATTTCCATACAAGGAGTATGCAGGTGCAAATGTGGTTGGTTCACGTGGATTTACCGCTAGCCTTGCACATGCTCTTAAACTAAATGACTTTTACCATGATACAGTCCACCAGGTGACTAATTAACTGATATTTATCTTCTGACACCCTGGATTTCCTAAAGGGATTGGTTTTTTCTATTATAGCTATCCTCATACTCTCGTTTATCCTCTGCAGTTTGCACCAACTTATCACGATTACGTACTCTATAACCATAGTGAAGGTGAAGAGGGAGCTAGGAAGTATAGGGCACGAACTTTCGTTCCCACCGGACCAGAAATGGATACTGTTAGAAAAAGCAAGCACATATTTGGGAACAAATTGGAAGATATACAGCTCTCCAGCCTTTCATCTTCAGGAAGTAGCACACCCCAAAATCCTGGTGCTGTACAGGTTACTGCAAAATCAGAGGCAATGAATTCATCATTGCTCATGGATTCATCTAATGGTCTCTCTGCACCTTATGATCTGTCATTAATCGACATAGATATGTCTAATTACCCAGCGAAGGTACCTGCAGCTAATGAATCCGGGCAAAGGTGACGTGTATTTTCTTTTTCGAGGACTGTTCTTTTGAATTACTGACTTTAGAAATGTACATGTAGGTGATTGATCTGGTTCTCTCTAGTGGTGTAATTTGCTATTTGTTAAATATATACCTCCTGTTGTCATTTGTATTGTAGATATGATATGTTTAACTAAGGTCATTACGTTGTCACAAAATTGGGATTGGGTAATTTTCTTTTCGCCATCTCAGACACATGGACAAGGACCCTTGGGTCTGAATTTCCTTGGGATTACCTTTTTTTTTCTTTCAAAGGATCAATAGTGGTTGCCCACTTACACTTAGATTACTTATTGATTTGATTGTTTTCTATTGTATTATTTGTCAATTTAACTTAGAAATTACTAGTGGTTACCATGGAATGGCTCTTTATGACATGAGATTTGTGATAATCTTCAGAGGCTCTTTGAATTGGCCTTGTACTCTCGTCAATGTCCCTTTAAATAGTTACAGGTTGCTGCTGCATCGCATTTGTGTGTGCACAGACAACATCTTCCTAACTTTAAACTTGCTAGTTTTTGGCATGCCAGTTGGATTTCTTGGCTAACTACTATGCTTAGCCTTCAATACACTGCTCTAACTCTTGTTGGTGCTCATTGCTCTCATATATTGTGCCTGTTAGAACAATGCAGACAATGCAGAGCATGGTTTACCCAAATGAAGCCACTAGCTGCTCAAAATTAATGAACCCAGTGACCTCTAAAACAAATGCCAACAGCAATAGCTTACATTTCTGATGCTTAGCCTTCAATGCACTGCTCTAACTCTTGTTGGTGCTCATTGCTCTCATATATTATGCCTGTTAGAAGAATTGTGGATTTTCTTTCCAACGGAAGGAAAACGGGATTTTTGGGTCCAAATTAACCAAGCAGAAATGTAAGCTATTACTGTTGGCATTTGTTTTAGAGGTCACTGGGTTCATTAATTTTGAGCAGCTGGTGGCTTCGTTTGGGTAAAACCATGCTCTGCATTGCCCACATTGTGGGGTATAATCTTTACTGCTGCTCAATGATATGGTTCTAGTATTAATTTCAAACTGACAACATTGACCATGGTGAAGTAGTTAAAGTTCATGAACTGTGGGTTTTGTCTATTTTATATCTAAATTGTTGTCCTACAATTTGTGGATAAGCTGTCTTGTAACCTATCAATAGTCATTCGATCATTGTGGCTTGGCTGTAACTTTGTATTTAGAAAAGAGGACAAAAGTAGTTGTTAAGTTTAGATATACACAATCAGACATCATAGACTTATCTGCGTATATGCTCTGAGTTGATGACAAGATGTGGTTCGACCTTTTCATGATTAGGTTTTGTGGAGGAGAGGATAAGAATTTTCTAAAGTAATGAATGTCTAATCTGTGTAAAATCATAGCGTGCCATGTTGTGATCTGTGCTATTGGTAGAGGAAACTTGTAGATATGGTGAACCTCTTCAATTTGACTTTGCTGTGGAGTCCTTTCATATGTTTAATAGACTATGAAGTTTTAACTATTAAGGATTTAATTCCCAACTCGCGGAAACGAAAGCCAGTTTTTTTATGTATCTTCTATGTTGTTGGGACATTAACTTTAGGTAGTGATTGTCATTATGGTTAACAGCAGACCCCATAAAGCTTATTTCAGTTTCATTTGCAGCTTCCTTAGATCCAGCCGAAACCCAATTAGGCCTTTCTTTGTCCATATCGTTTTGGTTTATATCATCAGCATTAATTGCCATTAATTATTTTTGAATATACAGGGCAACTAAATCAGACTAGTACTTTTCTTTACTGATGTAGCTGAAGAGTTAATCTTTGAAGCTTCGGTTGTAATTAATTATGTAAACAAATACACAATGTGGGACTGGGAAGGGCTCTCTCTGTACCATTCGGCTTAATTACGTACTTGTACTTAGGGGTGCAAACGAATCGAGCGGCTCGATTCAAGCTCGAGTCGAGCTCGAGCTGGTCGAGTCAAAGTCGAGCTCGAACTCGAGTTCAAAAATATTAAGCTCGTTAGGGCTCGCGAGATTGAGTATATATATATTTTTTATTTTAATAGTAAAATTACATAAATATCTTTAATATTTTATTATTTATTAAGAAAAAAATATTATTTTATTTATTTTTTTAAAAAATAAAATAATTATTTTTATTTTTTCGAGCTCGGGCTCGAATCGATTCGAGCCAGAGCTCGAGCTTCAAAATTGCCAGTTCGTTGAGCTCGAGTTCGAGTTTGAGTTCGATAAAATTAAGTCAAGTTCGGCTCGATTAGACTAAAATTCGACTCGACTCGACTCGTTTGCCGTCCTATTTGTACTCTCATCAGTCACCATTGTTAGTTAGCCGTAGCATTGACTCTATATACTTATCCGACTTTGAAGTTTCCTGCCTGTCCTTTTTATGCTTCAAGCTCAAGCCTGGTGATTATTATGATTATACAGTTGTAGTAAACTGTTGTATTAAGGATCTGATTTCTTGATAAATAGACAAAATATTTTGTTAACAAGTCAAAACATTAGAAAAAGAAAGCCGTCGTATCATATCATGGTTCCGTGGCTCAAAGATTCTACCCTACAAGAAAGGAATTGTGCTTGGATTATGGAGCTTGGCTTAATCCTTTGTTCTCAGCCGTCGCTTTATAATAATCTTAATCTTGAATATGGTTCGGATTCGTACCTCTTCGACTCTATCCATCCTTGCGGTTTTTTTTGTTTGATGCGACAGATTTGACCCCCACAAATGTTAGCCCAAAATTTTCTACTCTAATCGACCCAATTGAAGGAAAGATGGCCAATGACCGTCAGTTCTGCCCAACGTGCGTGCTTACGAAGAATAGAGTTGTTGCATAGCAAGAAAGTGAAGATGAGCTTGCCAGTTTGGCTCTTGATCTGCAGCTTTAATTAATTAGTACTATGACCTTATTAACTATGTAAAAAAAAAAAAGAGACTCTTCGATATGCCTAATCTTGCAAGGTAAACTAGATTGAGAAAGTTTTTTGGTTCAAATTCTCAGAGTCAGATCTCGTAAACTCCATCCATCGTTAGAGGAAGAGTAGTGTGGTTTCATCGTATCATACCATATCCCCTTAGTTCAAAAGTAAAGTAAAATGGGTTTCATTCAATAAGAGAGAGCATTAATTTTAAACTCAAGTTAAAAGTTGACTGGCTAGGGAACGAGACCTAAAAACTAAAAAGGTCTTCTTCGGATTGCAATATTTTGGAACTTTTGTAGAAAAAATACTGTAGCAATTTGATATACGTGAGATAAAAAGAAGATTGGAAAATGTGTTTTACGAAAAATGTAGAGATTTTTTGGTGGAAAATCCCTTTCCATATTAAAAATGATTCCTATTTCTGACCCCTTGCATCCATTTGCCAAACACCCCCCCTAAAATTATGTCAACGGATGCACAAGAAAATTGCTATTGCTTCATTTGGCATATGACAACTGTTAATCCAATTGACAGATAGAACGAAGAAATTTTGTAGTCATTTACTACTTTGTACCTAAGAAGGAAAACTATTTTGGGAAGTTAAGTGTTGGGTCAAGAGTAACTGACGTAGGCGAAATGGAAGATTTCCATTTTCGAGGTCCAAAGTCCAAACAAAAATGAGAGGAGAAATGCTACCCACACACGAATAACATAAACTGCAAGTTCAATGTGCCAAACGGATAATACTACTAAAAAGTTAAGAAGCATCAAAGTCACGTGACTTCCATCACAAAAAAACCCAACTCAACACCCTATTGACCACAATAACCACGTGACACTCTGTCCACAAAACTTATCTAATATTCTCCATCACAAAAAATTTCTTCATCCTAGTTGAACGTGGTAGTTTGACGGATGGTACCACTAAAACTGGTCAAGCAAGTAACTCTTTTTTTCAAAAAAAAAAAAAAAATCAAGGAAAGAGGAGAATGGAGAAAGGGGACAGTTTGAAAGTTAATTAGAGATTTTTACCTGACTAATGTTTCTATCAACTAAATTGATACTCCTACTTAAGAATAACGAGAAATCGTACTTGAGCCTAATTGAAAATAATGAAATTTATACGCAAAGAATAAAATAGTTCATTTATGACCCAAAAAAAAATAATATAGTTCATTGCTAAATTTTCTAATCATTTTTGTATAAGATAAGTTACAAGTTTATTTCTCTCCCTAGTACCCAAACTTTATTTAGTAAAAACATTAGTGATGCCTTTAGTCAATTCTCAAGTCTTTGTTAATATCTATTGAACCTAAATAAGTTTGCTAGTAGCCCAACTTTATAAGGAAAATAAAAATTCCCCCCCCCCCCCCCCCCCTCTCTTTAAAGGAAAGAAAAGAGAATTTGGGATATTTGCACCCCCATTTTAGCATCTTACACTCTAATTCACTTACTAATTAATATTACTGTACTTTTAAAGAGTGCAAGAAACTAATTTGAAAATGCAAATATCACTTTCCAAATAGGCTAAGAAAGTAGTTTACTTTTTTTTTCTTTTGTCAAAAAGGAAAGTAGTTTACTTGGCAAATAAAAATACGGCAAAGTCCGATCCTTCCTTTACTGCAACAGCAAAAGTAGAGACGAATTGGAATCGCATCTTCTGTTACGGCACGACGGCGCAGCGGTTGCTGACGTAAAATAAATACAGGTGTGAGTGTGACTTAAGAAAGAAGAGACGCCCCCGCAGCCCTCCAAGCAAACAGATACACATAGTCACGCACTAAATCACAAAAAAAAAAAAAAGTGAAAAAACCTCTCTTTATATATTATATACACATACATTATACACACACACACACACACTTTTTCTCTCACCTTTGTCACACTCCCCTCTTCTCATTTTTCCCTTGCCCAGTCTCCACTGCACACAGTACACACACCAGACACCAGACATAGATGTGCGCAAAAAAAGTAGAGATATGGCTGTCGTGAACCAAAGTGGGATGGCTCCAATATTCACGTTCATGAGAAGTGATAACATGGGTTACACAGATATGGAGAAAAGGCAGCTGTTCTTGAGAAGCTACCAATTCAGCAGGAAGAAGAGCATGGCTGAGAGGATCAAGAAATCTTTCTTTAGAGTGAAAAGGGTCATTTGGGTTCGCCTCAGATCAGCCAAAAAGATTAGAAAGATGGTCTGGTCGCGGCTCAAATATGGCTTCTTTTTCACTAGTAGGAGGAGAAGATTTTTCCTGCGTCTTCACAGCAACAACCACTACGCCACTAGTCATGGCCTTTCTTCTTGGCCATCTTCTCTTGTTTCTGGTAGAATATTTGATCATAGCTTGTGTTCTTTTCTTCTTTTTCTTTTTTTTTCCCTTTAACATCATTTTATTTGGTCATGTTGAACGTTGTTAGCAGATGGGAAAAAAAATCCATGGGTTGGCCGTCTTTGATTCCCATGGTTTTTAATCAATTAACTGTTGCGTTCTACCTTGTGCTGACAAATAGTAGTAACTATGCGGAAGCGGATCCTATTATGTATTTATACAGATTAGTTGACGATTTTATGGTATCCTTTGTTCTTATTGAATTGAAGGTAGTGATTTTAGTTTCCTGTCACTATTTTATTTGGCAATAGTTTTTAGAAAATATACTGGCATATGGTACACTGCTGTACCGTGTTCTGATGTCAGTCAGCTTTAGAGGGATATTTTCCTTTCATTCTGCCTACGATCCTTAATTTGGAGAATTCTTTTATGGTTTGTGGAATAGATAATAAATCACGTATTTATCTGCTTATCTGTACAAATTTTAATAAGTATCTTATTATGTAGATCAGCCAAAACAAAAAAGAGTGTGGATGGGATGTATTATTATAAACTTTAATGGGGTATCTTTTTTTTTTCTTTAGTGACCACATCTTCATGTTCTGCCTTTAGAGAAAGTTCCAAAAATAATTATGATGATCCAGTAATCAAGCTTAAAGAATACTGCACAAGAAAAGTGGTACCAAATGAACCATTTTGTCCTACTTTTTTAGTTGCAAAGAAGCAATTATTCATAATAAAATTGATTCCAATCACAATGGATGGATTAGTTGGGCTTTTTGGGATGGAGAATCTTTCATTCATTCTCTGTTCCTATTAATGTCTTCTTGTCCAATTTCGTGAAGTTGTAAAACCTTTGCAGGGACCTGTGAAATTGGCCACGGGGAACAAACAGCCTCAGCCCTTTTTGTGGAGAAAAGCATAAATAGAACTTTCTTCACACTCCAAACTTTGCATAGGGTTGAAGGAAAAGTTTCATTATTCAATGATGCAGAGCTGAATGGTTGGAATGAGAAGAAACCAATATTAATATGCTCCAATTGTTTTATAGTGTAAAGTCATTTGGGAAGCGTGAGGTTGTATGACTTTTATTTAACACATTCAGATGCAGCTGTTGGGTTGGGAGTTTTAGGCCATATTCAATGATTTTTATGGGGTTGCTTGCCTTTTATGGATTTCTTGGAGTAGTTAGAAGTGAAGAAAAGATTTCTTGTAGCCAACCAATAGGAGCTTATGTATTGTGTCACAAGCAAAAAAAAAAAAAAATTTTTTTGGAATAATTTTTCCACCGCCCCATAACTCTTTTCTCCATACTCAATTGCTACTATTTTTCATCGTCATACCCATACATCATGGTTTTATCCAAACAAAATTAATATGCTTGTCAATTTCAAGAAAAAAAAAAAAGAAAAGAAAAACAACAGACCATCATTTTTGATATAGGCTGACAGAGTTGAAATAAAGAAAGGAGTAAATAGCTGTTGGGACTTGGGAGTTTTGGAATTCAATGATTTAATTTTGTAATGATAGTACTGCTGCCTCGCCTCTGCCTTGCATTCATTTCTTGTAGTCCAGATAGGTATTTAGCTTCTTTTTTTTTTTTTGATAATGAGGTACTAATTAGCTTCTTTGAAACTAGCTAGCTACAAGATTCAAATGGTTTGGCGACTTATTTTGGGCAAATTTGGTTTCTTTTTTCTTTTTTAGAAATTAAGATATACTCTAAACGCTATAAAGGAAAAGAAAAATGGAGAAAGAAAGGGGTTGAGAGTCAATCTGATGTAAAATCAATTGAATCAAATATCAAAGCTCAAAAGACGAAAAATTGGAAAAGCAAAAACTTGCCTGGCCTCTTTTTTTTTTTTCTAGGGAGGGAGGAACGGTGGGGAAATTTTTGACCGCGTTTTGACCTGAATAGTACGAGCAATAACTCGGAATGGCCCATGAAAACAAACCTGGTCGGACCAGATTCCGGGCCGGCATATTTCAGATGTGACAATGCCAAGCATTCCGTACATACATTTTTGAATTGTTTGGGTATCAAAAATTTTCAAATAATATTTCGCTTGTATCGTAAATACATTTTTGAATTCATCTTTCTATATTCTCAATTATTTTTTTATCTCACATACATCACATTATAAAAAGTGCTACAGTAATTATTTGAAATAATACTCTATCCAAACAATACACATTTTTTTTCTTTTATTTATTTATTTTTTCTTTTTTGATTTGTCTAACGGGAGCTATAGGGCATTAGTTAAGATATAATTCAGGTGTTAGATTTTTAAAAAATATAAGATTAATTAAGGAAAACATATAAATGCAAGGGAATTAATTAGCGAAATGTATAAATACAAGAAAAAATAGTAATTATTAATGTGTACATATATATATATATACAGTAGATTGTGTGGAATGTAGGAGTGTTAGCGTGTGTCCCCAAGGCACCTATTAGAAAACCCTTTCTTTTTCCTAAATATCAGGCAGGGTATACAAGTAGCTTGTAGTTGGTCTATTGCATATTAATGGGTTGTATCACCCCACTCATTCATTCATTCATTCTTCTTGCTCCTCCATACTGCATTTGGACTATTCTGTTCAATTCAAATGTTATCTTTATTGTTTTCTACCAACCTTACCTGGAAAAGGTTTGTCAGACCTTGTTGTCATAACTCCTATCATAGCAGCATTTTTTCGAAAATACATTTTCAAATCACATTTTTATCTTTTATACATTAAATTGTTACGGTACATTTTTTTTTTAATGTAAAATCACTAGAAAAAGGAATCCAAATGGACTTGTATGCATCACTTTAATCATTTTCTTTTTATGCACACTTACTCTTCTCACCAATTCTTTTGAGTTGCTTGTACAATAGGTATCATTGGATGCCCAGTGTCAAAATGAGTCTTCAATTTCATCTAAGCCGTTTACTCAATTCAAGGGCCCTATAATTCTACATTAATGTGCTAATATTTTCTTGACAAAATTAAGAAAATTGCAATCTTGAGTTGTTTACCAGCTAAGCAAGAAAAGATCATGCACACTCATGGCCTATTGCCAGAATGGCAATAGAGATGATCTACATCTCAAGTTAACGGTAAGTAGTGGTCCATATATTTAATTGCTTTCCAGCTCTTAAGAGTCAGATGCAAGATGAGTATAGTAGTTTCCAAGGAAAAAAAAACTGCAAAAAATGATAGGAAAGAGTATGGTGGCATTAATATAGTACCTTCAGTTTTGACTTCTAAGGCAGCTACAGGATATCTGGCTTAATAGCTAGCCGTTTGAATCCAGTGGTTTTGGTGAGTAGTATGTAAATGAGTAGACCACATTTATTACCCGTCAAAATGATGGCCTGGTGGTATAGATTTTTAATTTGCATTCATTTCACTTGGAATCTGCAGTCTTCTATTTCCATTGATTTGCTTGCTTGGTTGGAAGAAAAGAAACCACATCGAAATCTGAATGCACCACTATTTAAATGCTACAACTTGTCACCATTCCTAAACCAAAGGGTATCGGGTATTCAAGGGATTTACTTAGGGTTCGTATCTACGTGTTTGTTTGACCATGCAATATATCCTATTATCATAAGCTTGTGGCTTAAATTCTTTGAACGAGTGAGTCAAAAAAAATTTTATGTTAGCATTTGTTCATATGTTAGTATATATATAGCAAAATTATCTTCTAATATGTATCCTAAAAGCATTGTGTAACGAATGATCAAACTTTAATTAACATTTTATTAATTGTAAAGAGGATTGTAAAATGTCAAAACGTCTGTTCTTGGATGTTTGGAAAGCCATTTTCTATCAAAAAATTTCTCTGCTTTTCGTAAGTATATTGTTTAATTACCTTTTTATTTCATATATATCAAATCGTTACAGTACATTTTCTACAAAACTCTAGAAAATAGCAATTCAAACAGGACCTTAATTTGTTGTTCTTGGACTTTTCTGTTCGTGTACTTCTTACCTTTTTCCCCTAGTAAGGAAGGTGTAGAATTTAAAAAGTGGAAGGGGAAAGAAAATTTGAACCCAAAATTTCTCACTAATGTAGTGAATCTATTCTCTACAAAACTACATGGGAATAGTGATGCGCTATAGGTGGCACTTTACGTATGCACAAAGGAAAGGTTCGATCTATATCATCTTAAACTAATCTAACTTAATTTGGACATAAGATATCTCTGATTGTATCTCATTAGGTTTTAGGGAATTGGTTGTAAGGGAGAGATGGATTGGGTGATTCGAAATGAGGAGTGTAAGTGAGAGATTTCAGATTCGATCCATTCTATTTACACTATTAAAAAAAAGGTTTTAGGGAATTGGAGGGAAATAAATGATTACCTTGGTCCCTTATATGTCAATATTTACTATGTAACAAGTAAAAGACCTAAAACATCAATTGGATATTGCAATTTGATGGATGACTAAAATTGGGAAGGGTTAAATGCAAACCCCCCTCCCCCCCCAACAAACTATATACCCAATTGTAGTGTACCCCCTAAACTACAATAATAGGCATTTTGCCCCTTTGAATGATATGTTTGGTCAAAACTACCCCTACTATCTTAAATCCTTTCTTTTTTTTTCTCTATTAGCTTTTTTCATTTTTTTTCCTTTTATTTTCTTTTTGTTCTCCTTCTCTCATGGAACTAGCCAATATCTCTCTCCAATGTGAAAAGACTTACATAAAAAATTTTAATATTTTTTAAACTGCTTTTTTAATTTGTTTATTTGTTAAATTCATTCTTAATAATTTGTCATAAACTCTTTGTTATTACAAAATATATGTAGCTTATATTGTAAAGTGTATTAATCTAGTACTTCAACAATTTAAGTACCTATAAACTAATTAAGAGTTCACAGTTACTCAACTACTTATAATAAAAGTTACATATTATATATCACATAAAAAAGAAAAGTTAGCAATTGTTATTTGTAGTGAAATAAAAAATAAGAATAAACAACAATAGTAGTTCATTTTTTTTTTGTTATTGATACTACTAATAATTGATTAATCAATTTCTTTATTTTGTTGTTATATATTTGAAAAGTTCAATTTCTTAAATGACATTGACTTCAACATATGAAAAAAAAATCTTGTATTCCATAGATTTTTTTTTATAAAATATTGACATACAAAATTAAGAAATAAACAAATTTTGACTAATCTAGTCTACTTATTTAAACAATGTTTAAAGAAAAAAAAGGAAGAATTTAAAAAGAAAATGACAGGGAAAAAAGAAAAATAACAATACTTAAATAAAAGGGGTAGATTTGTCCAAACATATTATTCAAGGGGGCAAAATGCCTATTATTATAGTCTAGGGGTAAACTATATTACTGCAACTCTATATATAGTTTGTGGGGGGTTTTTTGCATTTATTGTATGTTATTAATATCTTTTCTAAATCTTTTTGAATGGGACATTCATATAGCTTTACTCTCGTCCAAAGTTTAAGTGGAAGCTTAGTGGTGTCATGTTACAGTCGAAATAAAAATAAAAATTTTGACAAGAATTCTGTCAATAATAAAGCAAAAAAATACATGAAAATATGTAATTGGATCCCCTCTATCGAGATAAAACAAAAAGGAAAAGGAAAGCACAGAATTGTATAAAAGTGTGATTAATTGTTTAATGGGCACGCCTGGAAGGCTTGCATGACATTCCAATCTGCCAAACCTGGGCCTAATCACCCAAATTGCTGGCTCTTTATCGTGGACGCGTGCCATTCAGTCTTAGTCACCATCCTAAACAAATGTGTTTCTTTGTTAACTATTTTATGGATTAAAAGAGATGAATGCATTGTACTGCAATTGCTTCTGGTTTATATTCCTTTTCCTTTAGAAAGCTGATAAAAACAAACATTGCAAACCTCATCACGCTTCATCACCACAAAATTTATGTCTCATTTGGATTGCAATTTTTCATTTAAAAATTTTTGCGTTTTTCGTGAACACATTTTTCTATCTCACATACATCAAATCGCTACAGTACAAAAAATAACAATTCAAACGGGCTCTTAGTGTTGTAATCAATAACAATCTATAGACAAAGAGTTTTTTTTTCTACCCCCATTTTGGCCTGTACAGAAACTATCTCAAACACTGTGCCCTAGTGTTTCTTGTTGAAAAATTTGACACCAAAAAAATTGGATGTTGATACATAACTTGCAAATAGGCGTTGCGTATGAAAGCATGCCAAGCATTTTGGCACCCAGAGATTGCGCAACTTTTTCATGCGTCGCCAACTTTGAGTAGATTATTGTACTAGCAGTTAAGAAATTATTTTATCCCATGCATAATAACGGTTGAATCTTTTCTTCTTCGACTAACATTCTTGTTAGTGGCACGTATAATTATGAAGAACCAAGTAAACATCCTGTTAGTGCTGTTGACAGGTGCAGCCTCGATAACTCTTTTTATGTGTTTTCAAACAATGAGAGGTCAATCAAGTTGATTGGAGGATTTTAGATGGAAAGAATGGAACAAAATTCAGGATTAGAGCTTAGGAGCACAAACATGGGAACCCAAAAGAAGAGATTGATTGAGAGATCTTTTAAAGACTGCATCACTTTGACCTTTCTTGAGTTCATGTTTATTGCAAAGGCTTACTCCAATTTCTTACAAATTAGATTGGCTTCCCCTGACAGTATGCGAAGTAAATAATACAGACAAGACAGTGAGTCATCCCCTACAATCCGCACAGGAAATATCAACCTATAAAGCTAAGCCTAATTTTGTTAAAAGCCCAAATTTGCTCGAAACATTGTAATACTACAGGTAGCTTTTAGGTTTGTGTGTTGATTGTCATTCAGTGAGACTGGGAACATTTTCTCAGGCTTTGGTTTCCTTGTTTTCCTCTTACATGCAAGTTTTTTTCGGTCAAAACGGCATTCTATTATATCTTTCAACTTGAAAATACCAGTCTTAACTATATAAAGGAACAACTGTCCTATAATCTTATTGTGCGAAATCTTTGATTCACACTGGGAAACTAGTGTCCCATTTTATATCTTTTTACTAGCCTAATTGCAAATTTAGCTAGTTTATGACAAACATTATTTCTGACCTATGAACAAAAGAGAAATTGCATTGATCAAACAGCTCTCTCAACTCCAAGATGTCTTCCAGTACTGTCTTAATATTGCCATCCTTATTGTTACCTGATATGATTTTCTCTATTAACCCTTTTACTGTCCGACTGGATTTCAAGTCTTCTCCATCCAACTTTCAGTCCCATTAGTAGTGCTTCCCTTGCTGCTAAGGCTTCTTCAGTGAGGGGCTCACCCCTTTTGTCTCCTGTAGTGCTCAAACCTTCAGCAAATCCCCTTTTGAATCTCTCGCTATCATGGTTCAAAGTCGTGGTCGCGGTCTGGACCGTTCCACATCGGTCTTGGCATATCGTCGCGGTTTCGGCGAGACGTGAATTTTTGAAATATTTAATATTCTAAAAATTGTAAAAAATATGATAAACAAAAATAATTAAAAAATTAGTAAAAATAATAAAAATTCGAGTTGACTAGGGATGACTCAGAATGATTCGGTGTGACTTGGCTGTTTCAATCCTTCACGATGACATTTCGGCGAGTTGAGTATCTCGGTATCGTATCGGCGAAGGCCGAGACGGTAACAACTCGGCCGAGTCGTCTCGATCTCAGCTGAGTTTTCGAACCGTGCTTGCTACTATTCCTTTTCCTGTTTAGTTCATTTGCACAGCTAGGGCTTCTTACATGCAAGTTTTCATCTAAAAGAATTCAACCAATCCCGTTTTCACCTAAATTTTGCATCAATCAAAGTTTTTCCTAGAGCAGTAAATTATGCCCTTTTTTTCCCAATAACTTGTGCTTTTTGTTTTTCTTCAATAATTTCATTAAACAGGAATTTCGGTGCGAAGCACTCATCAGTCGTCACTATGATTTGTTTTGGCCTATTGGATGCTGCTCACAGGTCATTAGATTCCCTCAACCTAATACTGTTTGTTTTATTCATGTGGGCAGCACAGTGACTGCCCCAAGTGCCCTCATAATCCCATGTATGCCAAGAAATCAAATATTTATTAGTCCCAACAAAGCACATTGATCTACAGTTTAAGCTTCCCTAATCATTTAGTAAGACAATAATCTTGATCTGTATCTACTAGTATAGTTCATTTAACTAGGTGGCAAGAAAGGCTGATCTCTATGCCAGGCTCAAGCTACTTGGATTGCGAGGTATACTTGCTGACTTTAATTCATTGACAGAATGGACGAAGCCAATGGATTCAAGACAGATAATTAGATACTATTGATTGACCGCTTTAAGCAAGCATAAAACTTTCCTACATTACATCAAGATTTGCGCTGTATGACAAAGCTTGGAAGTGGCCTGCTTAAGCTTTTCTATGGATTCAAAACTAATGATAATACTTATTGTAAACAAATCAGTTCTTTTACTCATCCAAAGCAGAATTTGAACTTATATGCAACCTAGGCCACCTATCAACAGATGCAAGTAAGCAACCTTTTTACAGATATCAACAGCTAGGCCACCTAGGAGTTCTGAACTGATTGCTTGCAGCTTTAGTTTGGGACTAAGTTCATGCCTTGCATTATCAACCTAATTAAGATCCCCACCAACCAAAGGGGAAAAGGACTTGAACTAGGCTTAGCTAAGAAGGAATCTGTAGCTATTGCTTGCTCAAAATGGAGAATTTGGGCTTATTAGTCCAAAGCTTGACTAATCTTTGTCATATTAGACGAATGTTTACACACTAATCCCTGTCAAACATTAAGAAAGTAAAAGATTCTGTTCTGTTATAGATTGCAGGCTTGCAGCTTCATTCCTTTTTTCCAAGAAATATTGACCTTTTAAGTTTTTCTATATGTGCATCAATCATTGCACATGCCCCTCAATATTCCCTTATCATTTGAGAATCAGATCACCTCACAAACTCCAAGGAAGAAGTAGAGAACAGCAAAGAACTTACAAGTATACCAAGTTGGTAATTAAGTTGGCTAAATTCATGATGCTAGCCATGTGTGAAAAAGGAAAGACGAGCATCTCTATCATCCAAGAACCAACCACCTCAGTAATTTTATACCTCTTCCTCTTTTCTTCTTTCCCTCAAGCACAATGAATTGGATTAGAGTATATTGGGGGCCATGTGTTAGAGGAATCAATTGCAGTCAAACATCAGCCATTTCTGTTATTAGTTATAGGCTTGGAGTAAAACTCACACCGAGATTCTCCATGTGCTTAACTATGGATGCATCCTCTCTTTCTAGCAGCAACTTGATTCTCCACCCTTTATATAAACATACATATGTACCAAGGAGAAAGCATATCCTACAAGTAAATATTTTTTGAATATAGATAGTATCTTCATCAAATTCCTTTCATCTTTGGCATTCTTCTGCATTCATCTTAATGCTGATGGCTGAGGTACGTTGGATGAATACCAGATATGAGAGGCTAACTAGCAGTGGTGAAAATATGGCAAGGCCTCGACGATGCTGTTTCAAGAAATTGAATGGGAGGTTCAAAGGGCTCAGACTATCGCGATCCAGAAAGCTGAATTGGAAGCCATTCTCTCTTGTTGTATTGCCAAGAAGAATTGCTGCTATCTATGCTGCTACTGTGAAAAGGATGAAGATGGATGATTTATGCCCTGCAATTATATTCTCTTGCCAATGGGGACTTCCAGTTCTTTCCCATTCCAGTACTTTTCATTGCAGGAGGAGTGCTTTTTATTCGGATAGGGCACTAACCTGCTATCAATGACCATTTCTGCAAGACTGTAACAAATTTTGAGCATCATGTTCTTTATCATCTCGATTCTGTGTTTATATATCATCCAATTCTTGCAAAATCACTAGATTATAGACAGAGATCTGAGCAGTAGTATATTCCAATCGTCCAAAGCATGCAGAGTTGCACATCATCATCCACTTCTAGTGATAATTTACAAAAAGTCCACATGATCACTAGTAGCTTTTGCTTGTGTTCTGTTCTTATGTAACCAAGAACTCTACTCCAGTCTCCCGCATAAACATGGAGATAGAAAGGCTCTTCACTTAAATGTTAATTATGCTACTGAGCTTCATTATATGCGGTGCTCTCATCTCAGAATGCTGTGATGCTACACAAATGTGGAAAAATTACTGGATAAAACGTGCTGCAAAACTGACTCTTCACAAACAAGTTACTTGTTTTCTTAATTAATGAATTCATCGAACTTTTATGCAACTTGCCCATTTGCAGAATCATTTCCAAAACAATTTCGTCAACTTGGTTCAATGATATTTTTGTTTTAAATAAACTAATATTTCTGTAGGGCCAGGTGTTCATAACTTTCTGTACGATTGCATGGACAGATAAACTTAATGTACTTAACCTCAGCTTGGCCACAATTAGCAGAAGCTACAATAGAAGTAGGCCATGGTCACCTGCTGGCAACAATTTATCATGTACCAACCCCATGACAAATTAATGCATGTATGTACTAAGTCACTGACCCCTTCATTAAGTTGCAAAAATTATGTGACTTGATTGGACACTGAGAAACGTTAACATCCCCTGGTATGATTTCTAATTAATGGGGTGCAGATTATGGACCATAACCACCAACTTTAGCCGATGGGGGGCATTATATGATCTTTAAGGTTAAGGACTCTGTCATCTCCCCATTTATTTCTGAGGCTGTTTCTTGTTTTGGATCATACTTTTTTCAGGGTAGTAGTTTTTCTTTGGCCTAACGAAATCAGTTTAGGAGAAAGCTATATGCTTTAGGCTAATTTGGTGTACATTTGCCAAACAAAAAATTCTTGGAAATCAAAGAGTCTACGACAAGAGTTGATGATTGACGCAGTTTTTGATGATCGAATGTGGGTTTTAAGAGTTTAGGCTAAGGAGGTGTTTGCTTCGTATTTTGGAATCGAATCAGTATTAGAATCATGAAGCTCATTATGAATATGGATTTTCCTTCCTTTAAATGGGTTCTCCCATCTTTCTATAGATAAATATAGTAAGGCCTCTGATGTGCTCTTTGATTGATTAGAGCTTAAGTAAATCTTTGTTGCCATACAACAACCATACGTAATTATGAAACGTTAGCGCTGCAACGTGCTTGAGCGTGAAAAGAAAAGGTTGACTATCTGGATTTGTGATTTACTTTACTTCGTAAATAAGGGTTCAGACCCGTTTAGATTGCTATTTTTAGAAATTTTTGTAGAAAAATGTATTATAGCGATTTTGATGTATGTGAAATAAAAAAGTGATTGAAAAATATTTTTTACGAAAAATGTAAAAAGTTTTCTTAAAAAATCACAGTCCAAACAAGTTGATATCATTAGAAGCATTATCTCTTTGTATGCCAAAAACAAGAATGAATTTAGAAGCATCTATTTAGCTTGAATTGGATCCACTTGTCTGTGATAAATACAGTAGGAAATTAATTAATGAAGTAGCATCCTTTTTTAATGAATTGACACATAACTCAAATTGAAGTTCTGATCAGGAGTTACAACCTTATGACTGAGAAAGCAAGATAATATAAAGGTGGCAACAAAATTTGGAGGGATAGAGTCCTCAATCCTGTTCATCTCAGAAACCTAACCAGCTAAATCCTTAGCTGCTAATGATTTTCCTTTAAAAAAAATAGTAGGCGGGCCTTGAGAAGATAAGGAACATATTCATGAATTATTCAGGAAGCACAATACGAAAACATGGCCACACAGATATTGTGACTACCCATTTGTTTATAAATTTGTTCATTATGATTGTGTTTATCACTGATATTTAATATGCTCGTACATAATTTGAGTAAGATGCTAGTGTATACATTGTCAGTGTATAGAAGATTAATTCTTTATTAATATGGACTTTAAGCTCATATGTGAACAGGTATCTCTAGTTTTTTTTTTATTATTGGTTGACAGAGAGGTATATATATATATGTGTGTGTGTATGTAGATTTTATTTGGAGAGGCTGATTATCTTTGAGGGAGGATACTATAAGTCATCAAAATTGTGTGCCTTTACTAAAATCCATTTGGGACAGGAGTATAAAATTGGAAAATTTTAGCAACTTAAAATTTGGATCTATCAATAATATCAGAGTATATTTGGTCCATAAAAAGAAAAAAGAAAAAGAGTATATATAGAAATAGAATGCCAAATTGTTTATCCCATGTCCATCCCATTTGCCACCTAATATTTGCCCTATTGAAATTATACTTTTTTTTGGGGAAAATATTGAAATTATACTGGACATGTCTTGGAGCAAAATCTCCAGGTAGCCTAGCATATCATCTCTTCTCAACTTGCAGCCACACAGAAGTACAACATGAAAACAAGAATTGAATACATTAGGTAAGTCGCCATCACTGAATTTAATCAGCTTCTGGATTCTTTTGCACTATTGTCAATCCTTAAAGGTTTTGCTCCACAAAACATATCAATATATAAGACATGTCCAGCTGAACAAGAAACACAAAATCCTAACTAAGGTCCCATTCAGTAATACAACCAGAGGAATCAGTGTTGTACAATAAAGCTAAATAAACAATTCGAATGTGAACAAGAACATGATCATATCTCTAAATTTGAGATGCTGCTTCTTGCAACTTGTCAACAATTAGGAAAACGACTCTGCCAGCAGCCATTGAGACAATATGGAGTTCACGGAAGGAGTAACAAAGGAATTTACATATCAGCAGTTGAAAAAGAAAAAAGATGCTGAAGAAGTACTCAAAAGATTCACCTGCTTCAGGTCTTGATGATGCTGCTGAAATCTAATTAACATAGTCTTATTAGCATCGAGGGAGTCCATGCAATCCTCCTCTGCAGGCCAATCCAGTCATAAATATCACATAAGATTCTTTAAGGCTAAAATGTGGCTGGAATAGTCGTCCCATTTTCACCTTGAGATGAACCTTTTTGCCCTTTTTGCTCACGCATGATGAATTATTCTTGGTTGTGAGTATTCCACCATTTTCCTGATCAATAGTTTCTGGCTCTTCTTCTATGATGGTCGCAAGCTTCATCTTGAGTATTTCCTCAATGTCCATCCTCGATTCCGCCTTCAAACTCTTCTTTCTTGTACCAGGCACCAGTACCCACCACAACATTTTCCTTGATCCTGATCTCCTCATTGATTTTGCTTAGTCTTGATCAACTGTAGTTTGTCACCCTCCAATGCAATCGTAGGCCTTGATGGATATCTACCTTCTTCTCCTCTTCTTTTCCTCCTTAACACCAAATTTGATGATGGCCCCTTAATTATATATATACAGTACTAGTCCTAGAAGGGACTTTATGGGTTCATTTAATCATGAGAAAGAGGGAGTAACCAGGAAGGTGGCAGGGTTTTAGTTTTTACATTGTTTGAATAGGTACCTGAAAGAGGTGGTCATGGCTGGGGATTAGGGACAAGGGACTGGTTTAAAAGCTGCACGCTTTACATCTTTACAACTTGGAAAGATCATGATAAGTTTTCTTGTTTATTTCTTCCTTTATTTTTTCCCTCAAATTAAGAAGGGATTACCTAACAACCAAACCTCTATCTAATGTAAACCAGACAGCATCATCAGTGGATAATATAATATAAACTTGTTTTGTGAAGCTAAAGATACTTTTAATGAGCATTCGTTGGTTTGATTCTCCACTAGTTCCAACCGTTCTTGGTGGAATATATTGATCAGACAAGAGGAAGAAAAAAGAAGTACATTCCTACCAAACAAATATATATATATATATGTGGGGATGACTTCTTCCCTTGTCAAGGCAGAATTGAAAAGATGAGAAGTCTGAAAGAAATGCTGGGCAATGCTAGCTTTTAATTGACATATATAAACAAAGAGTTCATAACAGGACGTACATATTTTCCAAGTGTGTGATTGATTTTAGTCACCTTAGAGGTGTAAATTTCACTGCCATTCCCCAACATTAGATGTTGAGCCAAGCCAGTTATGATCTCAACAATACAGAATATTCAAAGTGACCCCAACCGTCATTATTCTATTACAACAGCAATTTCTGAAATCTTGAATTCAGTTGGCCCCCCTTTTGTGTACTGATTTTTAAATTCAATGTACCAGGCACCATTACTCTTAACCACTGAGCTTAGCTCAATGGCCCCTCCTTAGGCTGTAGGTGAGGGTTCAAACCTCACCTGTAGCAAAAAAAATCTAAGGGTAGTGTCGTAGTACTTCTTTGATCTAGTTGGGTCTGTATACCCACTAGCATCTAATACAAGCCTCCTTAGACCCCCTCTCCTCCTAGATTATGATAGAGTAGGTTATACAATATATCGTTGCGGGAAAAAAAAAAGAAGGCACCATTACTCGTTCTTTTGCTATGTGGCAAAAATTTAGTGGACATCCTCTAAGATGGTTTTGTTTTTCTGAAGGGTCGTTTACTGTAACTGCCCTAAGGCTTTTGAGAAGCAAAGAACAGCACTCCCAGTCTCCCATCATTGATTCTTTTCCTGCCAATTTAATAACCTACACTAAAAAATGCAGACGTTGATTCTATGATCAATAACCAGTGCTTTTTCTTGTTTACAAGATCCATAACTGACCCACAATGATGGAAGCAATTAAAATTTAGAATAAAATACAAAAAAGCCTCCTCTGATTAAGTTAATCTACGGAAAAGTCCCCAATGGTTTCAAATCATACATTTCAACCCCTTATGGTTTGACTTGATTTGAAACAGTAACTGAAATCGTCAAAACTAACGGATGCAAATAAAATGACACAATTACCCTAATATATATATATATATAAGCATTAAAAGATCTTTTAACAACCATCCTATTAAGCAAACTTATGAAAAAACTTCCTGTGGTTATGCCAACCTACAAAAAAGCCCCCTATGGTTACATGTTGCTTTTATTTATTTATTTTGTGCATAGGAATAAGGTAAGTTGTATTTGAAATTTTTTATTTGTTTATTTTATGAATAAAAATAAGGTGAGTTTTATTTGAAATTTTTATTTATTTATTTTATGTATCAAAATAAGGTGAGTTGTATTTGAGAGTTTTGGGTTGTTTTTGAAAATTTTATGAGTTCTAAGGGGTTTAAAGGTATATTAGCTAAAAATTTGAATTAAAAAATTATTTTCCATATCAAGCAACCTCAAACTTGTTAATTTAAATGATTTTGTTGATTTTTTTACATTAGTTTAAATCACGAGGTATCGGATTGTATGATTTGAAACTATAAGGGACTTCTTTTGTAGGTTTCTTTAACCACTGGAAGTTTTTTTGTATTATAATTCTAAGAGTATAATAAATATATCAACTGAAAATTTGTTTGTTTCTAGTACAAATACTCGCAAAAGAAACGGGTGTATTTTAAACCCGTTAATTCAAACGATTTTCGTTACTTTTTTAAATTAGTTCAAATCATGAGGTACCATAATGTATGTTTTGAAATTATAGGGGGTTTTTCTGTATGTTCATTTAACCTTAAGGGACTTTTCTGTATTTTACCCTAAAATTTATGATGTTACAACTAATCCAAAAATAGTGAGATAAACAACACATAATTTAAACTCAAATTGAATGAAGTTTGAATCCAAAGCATCTAATTCGTATCACCTTCCTTTACCATGTGTTGCTAAGGGCCTAAGGCTGCTTCAGAAATATTATAAACATTTTGCTATGACAAGTGACAACCATGAAGTTTGAACCGTAATAAGATCATGGATACAGGTCAAAGGTTTTTCAATAACTTCAAGCCTCAGAAGTTACGTGAATGATCAAACTCTGTGCAAGTATACTTTGCGAATTAAACTTTATTCTTATTAAAGACATGCATGATATTCTTGGACTAGAATATTTTGTAACTAATTGGTTAGACACATTGCGAAGAAATGTTGAGGAACTGTTGTATAATACGTTGAAAACAACAATAGTATGTAAATCCCATAATTCATTTTGTACAGCAATATTCAATTATTTGTTAATCCAAAATGCGCACAGTTACAATTTTGTTGCTTTTGCTGACATTAGTTGCAGAATTGGTTCACTTGCCTTGATTAAGTTAAGTTACAATTTGCTCTCCTGTGGTTTAGCCTTTTTTCACAAAATCCCCTTGTGGTTTCACAATTTATACATAACTCCTCGTAGCTTAGACTAAAGTGTCAAAGTGATGGAGTTTACATTCCATAGCGGAATTAATTAAAATATCAAAAGTACTCTTATGTAAAGTTGAAAATTATTTATTAATCATAGGGGGGTTATGCATATATTTTGAAAACCATAAGAGGGTCATATGGTAAAATATAAACCATAAGAGAGTTATTTGGTAAAATATAAAATCATAAGGGGTTGAAGTGTCGTGCATATTATGTTTATATATTTTGATCATTTCAGCTATTTTAGTTTTTAAATAAGGGTAATCTAGACATTTCCATTAGCTCTGTTATAAAGAATCATTTTCGTCACTTTGATACTTTAATCCAAATCATAAAGGGTTGAAGTGTCATGCATGCTATGTTTATATATTTTGATCACTTTAGCTATTTTAATTTTTAATTAAGGGTAATCTCAACATTTTTATGAGTTCTGTTACAATACTCATTTTCGTTACTTTAACACTTTAGTTCAAATCATAGGGAGTTTGTATATAATTTTTAAAACTACAGGGAGTTATATGAAAAATTGCTAAACTATAGGGGAGTAAAGTGTATTGTATCCTAAATTTTACCTACCAACAATAGATTGAAACTTGTGTCTTAATCTCGCAACTCGAAATATATACACACACACATTTGCACAAGTTCAAAAATTTCTAGGTGTCTAACAATAAAAGTTCTAATTGCATTTCATATGGTCATAATCGGATGACATGAGATACACAACAGGATCTTTCTTTTTCTTTTTTTTTTGGGCCGGGGGGGGGGGGGGGGGGGGTTTATGCTACTTTATTTTGTTTCTAATTGTTGAGGATACAATGTTTTTTTATATATATAAAAAAAGAATTGGGTGAGTTCAATTCCAATCACTATTATGGATTTGGGCATATGTCTTTGGATCATAGGTGATTTATAAGGATTCTTACAGATCGTTCATTAACACAACTTTCATATCGGAGGACTTTTTGTGACAAAGTAACTAATTTTTACTAATTGAGCCAACTTGTATTGGTAGAGATGCAAGTGTTACTAACAAAAATGAAGTGCCTTTGTACTGGTAATGTCGACTCATCGACGACTTTTTGTGATGAAATAACCATTTTTTATTAATTGAGCCAACTTATATTGCTAAGGATGCAAGTGTTATAACAAAAATGAAGTGCCTTTGTGCCGGTAACAAAAATGAAGTGTTTGGATTGTAAATTATTTGAGATATTTTTACTGTAGCACTTTTTGTAATGTGATGTATGTGAAATAAAAAGATAATTGAAAAGATAAAAAGGTATATTAGAAATTGTAATGATGATATAAACATATATATTTGGGCAAATAATCTCCTGTCCAAACACACTGAAGTGTTATTACTGGGCAGGATCTTATCAGAATATTCCACTAACATATTTTCATCAACTTGCGTTCAACTTCACGCGAAGGTTTGGGCTAGAGCCCAATATCATCCTAAACAAATTCCCCCACCCCTGCCCCCCTTCAACTCTAAATTAATCAAGGTACACTATGTCCATTATTATTATTAGTTTGATTCATGATACATGTGCAACAGTTAAATTTTAAATTTATATAGTTATGGTTCATTTAACGCAAACAGTATACATTATCAGTATAGAAAAGATTAATCATTTTTTATTAGTTTGTGCCTTAAAGTATTCTGCATACAATTTTGTATTAAAATTTTGAACTTTTGCAAACAAATGATAATGATCCAACCTTTTGTCCTTCTAAACCCTTTTTTTTATTTTGTACATTATGTTGTGCATTCAGGGGTTACATAAAACTTTTTATGCCATTTACTCATCAGCTATCAGTAGTAGCTAGCTGACAGTGCAGTTCAAGCTCATCGTTATTACTGACTGGGGTCAACCATATTATTTTTGGGTTATCTTGGTTGGCGAAGGAATCTGACTCCAGTCCACAAAGTATGATTACCGCAGTAAACTTTTAGACTTAAATGTCATTTACGACATGGCTTGCCCCACGTGTCATCAACTTCTGGCGAGCAACTACCGTGTGAAGTTCCCAACCTATTTAAAAAAACTCTTGCAGGAAAAACGACAGTAAATTGCAACAAACCCCCCAAAAGTTAAGATCTTGCTTGAAAAGGCTTTTTTTTTAAATTTTTTACGTTTTTCATAAACACATTTCTCAATTATATTTTTATTTCATATACATCAAATTAATATAGTATATTTTTCTATGAAAACTCCAAAAAACTACTATTGCTTTGTCGGCTGAGAATTTTGTCTGTTTCTGAAATTCAAGTCCATAAGTGAGAAATGAGAAAGGGTTGACTAAAGTTTGAATCCAATTCCTACACTGACCAATATGAGCATGCAATTCTTGTTTGTTTAATGAATATTCTATGTGCTGAATATAGATGACTCATAATTAGAGGTGTCAAAATAGGCGGGATGAGCGGGATTTGCTTGGATTTGAGATGGAACCGAGTCATATGGGTTTGGGCCCAATCTTACCCATATGTGTTTTGGAATTAACTTGGGTGGGATCACTTTGGGATGGGTTTAGATTGATCCCGTCCAATACTCAAATCTATTTTCTACATATTTTTTTTTCCTTTAATTCATTTTTATTTTTTTATATAACTTTAATATTTTTTATTTATTAAATTTCTTTTAGTTTTATTAAATAAACATGCAAGTGCTTTACAAAAATTGGATTAACAAATAAAGGAAAAGATAGATATACAACCATATTCCAACATATATCAAGATGGCCAAGACACTTAGGGTGTTGAATATTTATGCTCATCATTGTCCAAGGATGACAGGTCTAAACTGACTGAAATGCTGGAAATTATTGTGGATAATGACTAGGAAGACTGCTAGACTATATTCGCTGGTATGACTATAAAAATTGTTAAAGATAATTTTTGAATTTAAGACTCCGTTTGGATTGGCTATTTTTTCAAAAAATAATTTTTTCAAATACAATGTTATAGTAATATACAATAATTCAAAAAACATCCCATCCATATTAGTATATCAAATATTTCAAAAAATTTTATAGTAAAAATTTTTCATATACACTGCTACAATACAATATTTCAAAAACACCCCAAAAATAATTAATCCAAACGCAGCCCTTACTATTTGAGCCCAATGGGTACCCAAGTATTTCTCAAAATTTCCCATCAATTAATGGGTACAATTGGGATTTGTCCCATTTTAAATCCAATATCAAATTCCAGTACCCATCCCGCCCAAAGTCCCCATGGGCATGGGTAACCCATTGGGACTTGGGACAAATTGCCACCTCTACTCATAATTGACACATTTTGCTTTCTTTTTTCTTTCCTTTCTTTTTTAAATTTCTTTACTTTGATTTCTACTCCATCTATCAAAACAATAAATTTTTGTCCTTAAAAACCCACTTAATTTCTCTAAAAAAACGGTGGAAAATCGGCCATTAGCTGATGATGGTCACATAGATTGAACAACCCTGCAAAATAATCCACTGACTAATGATCGTTATAAAGATAGAATATCCCTCATATGGTACAAGCAATCAATTATAATACCAGTCAATAACTTAAAAGTAGCATGGACAAAACTGAGAAAGAACAGTATAAATAAAAGAGGTGATTTTGTTTCTTTTAAATGAACAATGGAGATACTTTAAAGTTTTTGGAGGAACTTTCGTCCAAAAAGATCATAATTTATTAATTTGGGTCCACTGGTGGAAGAGGAAAAAAAATGTTGAGAGGATAAAGTGTCAATGAAGTTAAATTCTGAGGAAAAATTGCACCAATTACTCCTTACATATCACTGATGTGAAAATTAGTCTCCCAAAATGAAAACAAGTCATTTTAATTTTTAACATATAAATTATGTTCGTTTTTTTGTCCTCTAACACCTTTTCAAGCCAATTTTGACCAAAATGAGCCACGGACCCATCACGTGCGTAAATTTGACAAACTACTTATTGTCTAAACTAATTTATTCAATCAAAGCAGAAAGCACTTAAAAAATTGGACCGACACTTGGGTAGACTCAGTTTACTAATCTTCTTGTAAGCTGCGTGGCACAAAATTTGCTACATCACCGTTACGAATTTAATGTTAAAAATAAAAAGTTTGTTCCTTATCTTTAATAAGAATTTGGAACATTTCATTAGGACCCCGTGTCCTCCAAATCCTAAATCGTAAGGACCTTTGGATTCTAATTCGCCTCATTACCATCTTCTATTAAAGATTCTACAAGAACAAAAGTTAAATAAGCTTGTCTAGATTCGGTGCCGCTTTTCACCCCGAACTTTCTACTTGGCAACGGGTGTCTGTCACCGTCAGGAAGCCAAACCATACCAAGTGAAAAAAACAAGCACTTGGACAAATGGGAAGATCTCTCCTACCTTCATATCTCATATTCCGCTTCCTAAACCCACACGTTGTCTTTCCTCTGTAGAGAGAGATTCTTGGTTTTGTTCGTAGGATTTGATATGTTTTTCAGTTTTTCACCCCCCCCCCCTCCAAAAAAAAAAGAAGCTAAAATTAGGAAATCAGAATTTTATAGATGGTTTGGTTTTTAAGTCTAAATTAATGGCGTGACGAGAGAGATTCTTGATTTTGTTCGTAGGATTTGATGTGTTTTCAGTTTTTCACCCCCCTTCCAAAAAAAAAAAAAAAAGCTAAAATTAGGAAATCAGAATTTTATAGATGGTTTGGTTTTTAAGTCTAAATTAAAGGCGTGACGAGTACTTGTCCATGATGTCTGTTATTGGTTCTTTATATTTGGATCAATGAAATAAGTGATTTATCAAACTTATCTTTTAAATATTGAGCATGTAATGAATATATGGCTCATTTTTATCAAAATTGTCTTGAAAAGAAGTCCACATTTTATACTCCTTTGTAGTTGAATCAACGAAATAAGTGATTTATCAAATTTATCCTTTAAATGTTGAGCATGTGATGAACACGTGACTCATTTCTATCAAAAATTGATTTGCAAAGGAGTCGACGTCTTAAATGCAAGGAACCAAAATCGTTTTCATTTCAAGAGACCAAAATTTTCACATTAATTATACATAAGAGACGTTGTTGCAATTTTTTCCAAACTTAGGGGTTAACCACAAACTTATCCAAGGAGGAAAACTAAAAGAAAAACTGCAACCTTTCCTGTCGATATTTGTGACCTCGTGTTCCCGACAACTCTGGCGGTAAAAACGACAATTCCCAGTTCCTTTCTCGCCTTCACACTCCCTCCCCTTGTCTCCATCATCCTCTCTCTTGCATCCACTCTTTCTTTCTAATCCAAATTGGTTCTCCATTCTTCTGTGTCCAATCTCAAAGAAAAATCCCACAGTTTCTCCAATACTGCATCGACTTTGTCTTGTTATTGTACAACATACTAACAATAATACAACTGACACATTGCCTAGTTTACAACTTGTATTTGATATACTACTGCTGCTATGTGGTCCAAATTTTTTGCACACATGATTTTTTCATCTCATAAACTTACAAATTATTAATTCAATTTCTTTTTTTTTATATGTCTGGTTCTGATATAAAAGATCCATCCTCCAGTGGTGGTGGTGGTGGTTATGATGAAGAAGAAGAAGAAGAAGAAGAAGAACAAGTTACTAGTAGCCCAGCAAAAAGGGATGGTCTAAAGAAGGAAACTGGACAAGGGGCTAATAAAGAACCCAAAAGGGTGTCTATATTTCGATTTGGGAAGGCCAAGAAAAAGCTGAAGCTGTTGCAGAGTAATAGGAGGACGAGGAGGAGGAGGAAGGGTGGTTCCATAAATTTAGGGGGGTGTTTTGGTTTTGGGAGATGTGGAGGGGAAGGTGGGGTGGTAGAGAGTTGTTGTTGCTTGTGCACAAAGCAACCGCAGGCAGTGGATTCCTCAGGTGAGTCGCCATCCACCAGTGATCCTAATAGTAAGGAGTTTACTTATGACATGTTGAAAGTTTTTATTGAAAAGAATGATTTTTATGCTGCAGATTGCAATCCACATTTGGATACCAGTTAAATTTTGTATAAGATGATTAGAAGTGAAAGGAGAATTTTTCAAGGGAATTGCTTGGTTGTTTTAATTTTCAATTGGATTCCTCCACTCATTCCTCCGTTGGAAATCATAAAAAAGATTCAAAAAGATGATTTTTTTTTGTAAAAATTTTGAGTATTTGATATTCGATTATCTGGCAGAGGCTTTTGTGGGGGAGCATAAATCAAAATGCAAAATTCGAGGTGAATGATTTCAAAGGTGTAGGAACTGTAGGGATCATAAAGATCAAAATTTGATATCTGTATATTTACTTGAATATTGTACTGGGGAAGTATGTCGGTTTATGATATTCGATGAAGTAGCATGAGTAGCATGAGTTTGATATCTTTGAGTAGCATAAAGATCAAAATTTGATATCTTTGATATTCGATGAAGTAGCATGAGTTGTGGAGGAATTGTTGTCTTCATGGTCTTTGAGACCACATGAAGTAGCATTATCAGGATTTCGGTGTTGTGGAAAGCTCAGAAAAGTTTGGGCCTTTGAGAATACTGTCTTTGCTGCTGCTATTATTAGTGCATTGTATTTGCACAGGTCTGTTCATGAAAGTTTTCACACGATCATGCATCTGAGGTACAGTATATGTATTACCCAGAGGAAAAGAAGAAAGGGATACTAAATAGAAGATAAGAAATGGAAAGAGAATGAGAAAATAGTTCGTAGAAGAGAATGGTCTCAAATTGGTTACTTGAGAAATTGGTTACTTGAGTTGTTAGAACTTTTTGAGCTAGAAGTGGGTTCTCTGTTTCATCCAGGTTTTTAAAAGTTAAATCTGTGCAATCATTTATCAATATTCATCTTAGCAGGAATGCAAAAAAATTTTTTGCACAAGTAATCTCAGAAACTTCTCTAATATTTGTAGCAAAGCTCTTCTATGTGTTGCATGTGGTCTGGATATGGACCACAGGAGGCTAAGGGAACTTCCTGGTGTCCTATTTTGAAGGAAACTCAGTTATATGGATCTGCTACATTCTGGAATTGGTTCATAGATATGCTTCCTGCCTCCTGGTGAATTGAATTTTCTTGACTATTTAGGTGAGTGAATCAAATAGGTGAGTGAATCAAATTGTCATCTCATCTCATTTCTACAATAAGCTGGAGCTTGTTAATTTAGATTGATTGCAATTTTGTTGTTGCCATAGCTCATCTGTATCTCTGGAGCTCTGCCAGAGGATTTTCACTCAAGGTCATATATTGTAGTGCGAGTCAGGAAATGGTTTTCTCTCAGTTGTAAATTTGTATTTTGCCTCAAAATCTTCAAGTTCTTGTTCTTTTTAATTGTTTGATTACATTTGATAGAAGTCTAGTGTTCCCCCAGACTGTAAATGGTTGATAAGTGCCAAATGGTTGGAGAATCTCCATCACTGCATGCTTATAAACTTCAGAAGATGCTGTAAGATTGGGGCACAATTGTCATTTAGATGACACAGCTTGATAACTGCCATTTCAAAATTTACTTTGAAAAGTGCAAAGAATTTTGATCTGTAGAATCTGTAATTCTGAAACTGGTGAAAGATGAAGCCATTTGAGTTCATCCATCTGCTAAATATTTTATGTTATTACTGAGTTGCTAACTGGGGGGTGATGATGGCAGGAAGAGAGGAGTAATGAATCCAAATTCTGAGTCTACAGTCTGTGTCTGACTTTAATTCTTGTTTCTGTGGTCACTGGGCTTAACTTTGTGTGAGTATCTTTACTGTATTTGAGCACAAGCATGTGAAATTGTTAGTATGAGCAACAAGCTGCTTTCATTATTAATGATTTGGGGCTAGTTTCAGCTTAGAATCAGCACTCTAGGTAGCTCACTTCTGAACGTCTTATTTTCTGTCCTTTATTGCTTTTGACCTCTCTTAATCTGGGTAAGTTGCATGGTGAAAAGCATATTTATGGCACCTTTGCTTTTTGGTACTTTTGAAAGTTGAAACACACCACCTATGGGAATATCTGAACTACTTGTTGAAGAATCAGTTATAGAGCTTTAAAATGCTCAAGTAATGAAGAAGAAGCCTTACGTAACATCTAGTGACTAAATTTCTATTGATGAAAAATCAAGATCTTTTGTATTGTCTAAAGTGTCTTGGAATTTGATATGGTAGGCAGACCCTCCATTGAATCCCGTAGCACTGGAACTGAAATTAATAAGGCACTATCAGCCTTGCGTGAAACTGCTTCTTATCCTCAGTTTGGGGATTTTGTACACGTTTTATGTATATTCTTAATTAGTGAAATCTCTCTTGAGTTCAATTTTCCTTTGATGCCTGTTGCTTGATTCATATCTGTCCGATCTATCTATTGTGATGGAGAAATCACTGGATATCATACTTTTCTTGCTCTGCATTCTGATGAATGGCCACTCATCTTATTAGTTTCCTCAGTTCTTGTGCTTTCAACCAAGTCCTTGTAAATATTGTCCTACATGATTTTGTTAAACTGGAATAATGTTTCAACCAGTCTTTAACTTGTGCAAATATATGAAGAAGATTGCTTTTCCAATACCTAAGTTCTCTAAGGAAAGTGAATAGGCTATTTCTTGAGCTACCATCAGAGTTGGACTATTGGGATTCCATTTTTTGGATTTGTAATTTTAACAGTTTTTCTCCACCGAAGCTTTTGCCACATTTGTTTAGCTTCTGAACATTTCAGGTGTACAAGGAGAGGAAAAAGGAGTTTCTTTAGGGTTCTTGATCTGTTTTGCTTGCTATTTGATACTTATTCCTAGCCAAATGGCAAAAGCAGTCTTTCTTTTCTTCGTAGCTGTACTCATTTTGGCCCTCCTTAGCTTTGAAATTATGCTGCTATGGTACCTCATACTATAGGCTGTCATTAGAAGCCTTATCGATCTCCTTTAGATTCGAAACTTGCTAGTATCTGACTGAACTGTTGTATATTAAGAAAAAGAACAACCTAGTTCAAAGGAAATGGAAAGACAGGCTTTACCCGTTCCTTGATCGGGCATTTTTGACTTCACCGAAGGGCACTGTTAGAGGTAAATCTGACAAAGGAAGATTAAATCTGTCACACATCAGATGGACCTTTGTTGGATCACTGGGTGTAAGGAAATAATTTTAGTTCCAAATTACCCAGACATTGTGCATTCTGGGACTATGATAACAAGATACGGTGTGCTTATGCTTAATTTGAGTGTTTTCACAGCTTGGTTATAGAAGTGATCAAGATGTGTTGAACAGGAGGACTCATCTTGATTATAGTTTAAACATAGGCGATGCCTGGAACATATTTTAGTCTGGATGCTTTTAGAATTGTGACTGGGAAAAGAATAGAAAATGTAGCCACATTTATGGTTAGGTAAACAAGATTTACCTTTTAACTCTTTTTTGGTTTGGGATTAAAAGTTTTTGCATTCATGTTCAGTTGGTTGCCTTTGATAACGCCTATGAACAATTTGGTCTACTTGCCCCACGTGCATCAAGTGAAAAGCACCAGAATATCCTAAAGCATGGCAAAATATCTCTTCTTTTGAAATCAGGAAATGAGATGAACCTTTTCTTTCTGCATTTTAAGCGAGAGGGATTTGCAGTTTACCCACCAGGAGTTTTTGGTATCTTGTTCCTTCTGCTCATCAAGACTAGTTTCTTCTGTTCCCTTGTAGTTATGATCTTTTAATTGTTTGTGTGTTCATGCACAATACGTACTTTGCATTTTTGCTTGTTGGACAACATGGAAACCTACCATTCTGTGAAGTAGTAAACAGTTGCAATTGGTGATGCTAGATGAAGGTGTTGGCTCTTAATTTTCCATTTTGTCCATTATATACTAATATGGGTTCTCAAGAATAAGAATTATGATAGTCTTCGTTTCCACCATCCCTTGGTCATTATCTCGTTCCATCTCATTGCTGAAAGTTGCTCAAAGCTAGAATAAGCTAACTCTGTGGAAGTCTGAAAGAATGTAAATGCACTTCTGCTGTATTTTGTCATGATTTTTTCGGCATCCTTGTGTGCTGGATCGAGATAGAGACGTGCAAGATGAAGTTAAAAAAAAAATACTGTGGAGATCTGATTGAACAACATGCCTTGCTGGATTTGGCTTCTTTGCATTCTATCTATAGATAGATTATAATCGGGCTTATCCATTTTTGTCCCTTTTCAAGGCACCAAGACAAGGTAGGGGACACTTGGTGGTACTAAGGATGGCAATGCGCGGTCACCCGCTCCGCGGGGGACTAATGGGGCGGGGGGAATTCCCCCCACCCCCCCCTTAGAAACGGGGCGGGGGTACCCTGGCCCCATCCCCCTCCCCGCCACCCGCTTTAAAAAAATAAATGTATAAAATATATATGTATATAATTATATATATAATATATAATTTAATTAGTTAAAAACTTATGATAATGATATTATTAATTATATGTATTATATAATGTATATTAGTATATATAATATAATTGATATTATTAATTATACTAATAATTATATATGTGTACTAATACAAATTATTAATTGTTATACTAAATTTGCTAATACATTTATACTAAATCCCGAATTACACTTAATACAATAACATTTTTTTCTTAAAAAAAAAAACACAAGTGCAATAATGAATTAGTGATTGTATTTGTGCCAAAAGTGAAAACTTGACTACTTTAGTTGTATTTATTTCATCATGTTGGATTGTATTCAAATAACGTTTGTTTGATTGTTTTTATAAGTTTCAATTGTGAAATTACAATGAATAATAATTTAGTGATATGTTGATATTTTAGTACTTGATTATTTGCTAAAATTTAACTATAATAAAATTATATAATAAATTTTTATTAGCCTCGCGGGGTGGGGGGAGCGAGGGACGGGGCGGGGGGAATTTGTAGGCAGCGGGGCGGGGGATGGGGGAGAGGTCCCCCGCCCAACCCCGCCCCGTTGCCATCCCTAGGTGGTACTTTGAACCTGGAAGAGAATATATATTTGAATTTTTCTAGCGGGTGCCTTAGGACACTCGTTATCGTTCATCTAACTTATTAAATATAGACACGTACTAACAATTATTATCCTCTTTTATATTTATATACTTTTCTTATTTAATTTTGTATACGTTTTCTTGTATTTATTTACTTTTTCTAACCTGAAATATATCTTAACGAGTTCCTTGTTGGGCACGCGACTGTAGATATTTCAATGATTTCTTTCATTAGCTTATTGTAGCTTATTGTGGAGTATCATATCCTCATTCCTCAGGTCAAACAGCGAAATGATCCTTCTAAATCTCCAATGAAAATTGATGATTTACAGAATTTACCAAAATTAATTAGTGAAGCTGAAAGCTGGTCATCATTCCATTTGGCAAGGCAATTTCCTGAGTAGGTTTCAAATCTAATGCTCTTTATGTATAAATGATTCTTGTTTAGACATGTCTAGGTTTACAAGGGAAAAAAATATCTCTAATATTTGGTACCTGAGAGATTTTAGTCTCTAAATATTTGATTTTAAAAAAAAATTGAATCCCCAGTGCATGGCGCCTCTGATATTTTAGTTCCTAAAGGTTTGGCATAACCAAATTTGGTTCCCAATATTTTCCAATTTGAAGCAAATTCAAGACAATTGACAGGTCATCCCAATTATTTATGAAACCTAATCACGTTAGTCACGTGTTAATTAGGAGAGTGAATGTTGGATCAATGAACTAGATGTTCCAACCGGTTTAAATTTTGTGGTTTATCAATTTTTTTTTATTGATTAATTTTTACTCATGTGCTATTAGTCCCTTGTTTAAAATTAGCCGCGGGTTTGCTTTTTATTTTTAAATTCAATTTAGTGGACACATGATTGCACACAACTAAATTTAATCCGCAATTTGAAAAAAAAATTAATTGTTTTAAATCTGCTGTGATTGAATATGCTAGTAGCCAAATTTGTTCTTATTGAAAATTTTAGGATTTAAAATTGTGTAGTTACTAAACATTTCGGATCAAATTTATGTTTATCTAAAGTTTAAGAACTAAAACTGCATAGTAACTAAATTAGTGGTGGGTAAAATTATCCATTAACCTGAAAATCCGCCATATTCGATTCGATTGAAAATTAGAATACCGGATTTGTATTATTGATCGGGTCAAAAAAGGGTCAGATACCTACTAAGATACGGGGTAGGTTAGGGTTACATAATTAAAAATTCGTGAGTACTCAATCTAACTCGCATATATATATATATATATATATATATATATATATATATATATTTTTTTATTTTTTTATTTTATTTTTATATACATACTATAAAATAATAATTTAGAGATAAATAAGTAATTTCATTGAACAAATTGCATTACAAATATGAGAGACTATAATTTATTTACAAGATTTATTTATAGAGATCATGATTTTATGTTTTATAAAAGAAGAGTTTAATTAATGTGGACCATATATTTAAAAAAATGTGCTACTTATTTTAAACTTTTATTGATTTTGAATTTTTTAAAAAATTTTCTTTATCTTGTATTCTCTTCGCATGCTTGTTTCTTGGTGGGAGGCTTTTTTAGAGAAAAAATTCTTTATTAAATCTTAGATGAATGTGTAAAATATAAAATTAAATTAGTATAAATTATTTTTAAAAAAAAATTAAATGATAAGTGAGGCGAGTTGGGTATCTGTTGATCCAACCCTATCTCAACAGGTACTCTATAATCGGATACTCATTGATATGTGATGCGGGTAAGGGTTAGAAAATAACTGACCCACAATGTGTGAATTAGGTTAGCCAAATAGTGGATGGGCAGATAGGACAGATACCCAATCTGTGTTCACCCCTGTACTAAACATTAGAGAATACAGCTACAAATTTTTCGGTACCTAAATTTGCTCCCGGTGTTCTCAAATTTGGTGTCACAAAATGTCACTTTTTGGAGACACAAATATCATTGAGGATGTCTTGGTCCAGTAGCTAAAATTCAAATTCCAAAAATTAGAGATTCTGAATTTTAATTCTCTTTATTCCTTTCCTTTTTTTTCCCTTAAATTCCACCCTTTCCTTGTTAATGTGTATATAACAAAAAACTAGAAGAGTTGCTCACTGTTTTTTGGATTTCGCCAGAAGAACCTCGAAGAGTCGTTTACATAATTGAATGCGACTGTCTAAGATGCTAGTATCAGAATAATTCATAGGATGGCCGAATCTTAACTGACCCATCTTTTGGAGTTTTTTTAGGCTGCAAACAAAATCCCAGACAAAAAATCCCTCAAATTATTGGTAATGGTACTTGAAAAAAACTGGAAACAGACAAATGATTTCTCAAGTGTTTATTTGCTAGCTTGACAAAAAAAAAAAAAAGTGTTTATTTGCTGTTTAAGCTTTCCATCGACAATGGGTGCATGCAAGGCCCAGCTGCCCAGTCCCCAGGGCCACGGCCTGCGCCAAAATTGTAAAATTTGTGCTAATAATATACGTTTCTAACCAAAATTGTAAAATTTATCAGCAACTGGGGGAGAAAGAAAGAGTAAACTCCAATTCTTGTAGGATCCCCACAAAGCAACAAAAGTTACAAAATGGGAATCGGGTATATATATATTTTGTCAATCGGACACTTGTCGAATCTAATCGTCGTGTTTTCTACCCAAATACCTAATTTCGAGGTATATAGACAGATACCTGCCATGTCCAAAAATAGCCAAAAATATCCGCAGCTGCAGGAGACCTTTCTCAAGAGTGCAGCTTTCTTGAGGTCTTTGTTGGAAATACAGTAAATAACTAATCTAAACTAAACAAATGCAGAGACTTTGAAACGTGAAAAACACTTTTCTTAAGGTGTTATTTACTTCTATATTAGACAAATTACCTCTAAGATACAACAAAGTCTAAGAACTATCAATGAAAAATTGATTTAATTCTATCAAAGTCCTACTATTTTAAAGAATTGAAACACCTATCCAAGACACCACTATCAAAGAATGCAATCCTTGTTGAATTGGGCTTCAGATCCTCTGTCTCCAAAATAGTCTATGTCCCCTCTGTCCCTTTGTTGTGTAGCTGCCACGTATCTCTAGTCTTTTGTTAACTCAAACTCAAATAAATCGATAATAATCGGTTTACAAGTTTTGTTAATCCAAATTCAAACAAACCGATAACTCAAAACCTTTTTTAATAGATTCCAGTTTTAGCTGCAAATCAAATGAACCAAGTTGCACATTTTAATGTTCTTGAAGAGTTGCAAGATTCTATGAGATTGACAGACTTACTTCAGATAACTTAGTAATTGTCCATTGATAATATTTTATGTTATGACAATTTCATCTCAATATTTTAGTACTTATGATTACTTTTTCTACATTTATAGGTTGAAGTAGGACACAAGTTCAGTGGATCAAGTGTCAATGACTTTATAGACCTTAATGTCATTTCCAGCCAACCGAGTTCAATTTTAGTTGCTTGTAATGAAATTTGCGGCTGTCCCATGCCAAGTCCTGGTGGTTTTGTTTGTAGATGCACAACTGATGGAAAATCCGACAATCTTTAGAAGTTTTGAATTATGAATAGGCAAGGGTTTGATATTACAAACCAACATGATAGACCATGGTTATTCAAGTATTAGCAGGGTTTTTAGGTGTACTTAGTAAGAGTGGTTCAAATTTTATTACTATTCTCTTATTTTTATCCAGTAGATGATTTTTTGAGAATCAAATTCCAATATCTAACATTCTTATCAACCATGTGTGTGTTTATATTAACTTATTTAGCTCTTTCTAATTTTTTTACATCTCGTAATTATGTAAATGCGATGATTTAAAATTAATTACTTAATAGTTTTAAGTTATCTGTTAAAAAGAAAATAAAATTTTTTTTGAGTTATCGGTTTGTTTGAATTTGAGTTAACAAAACTTGTAAACCGATTATTATCGGTTTATTTGAGTTTGGGTTAACAAAAGGTTAAAGACACATGGCAGCTATACAACAAAGGGACAGAGGGGACAGAGATTATTTTGGAGACAGAGGATCTGAAGCCGTTGAGTAGGTGTATAGTTAGTTAACCATTTAACATACATGTCTGTTAAATGTAACTGTCATTAACTACCTCTAATCAATTATCTAAAATAAATATTTTAGACAATTAATTAACACCCTTCCCTAATTAGAAAGCCCCAAGGTCCAAGGTGCCCAAGTGCCCTTGTCAAGAAGTTTTATAGATCTTTCAATTCATATTCAAGTGTATGAGATATAAACTGAAATAACTTTCTCACCAAACTTTCCCTCCAAACTAATATTGTGGAACACGTTTGTTAAGGAAACAAGACAAGGATATATTATATATATATATAGACAATGAGCACTCTATTCTCTTTCAATGTGGGACAATGAACTTTAACTTTCTCATTACAAACTATTGCCAACCGTCTTTACCTTCTCAATCTTTTTTTTCCCTTTTTTTTCTTTAAAAAAAAAATTACCACACTGAAATGTCCCCAAATATTTGTTATTTCATTAAAGTTAAATTTATTTTTATCTTTTTTTTTCAATGTTATCCCTACCTTTATCTATACTAGTGTTGAAGACATGCAATACGAGTGTGCGATTTAGCAATATTTTTTGTGAACTAATTTTACATAAAATTTTCATCACTAAAGCAAACTGTGTTATTTTAACCCTTTTTTCCCATCAAATGATGGTTATTCTGGTAGTTACAATGCTTAGAGGAGTTATTTTTGTCAAGATGTATTTATATAGTTGTGGTTAAAATATAGTTATGGGTAGTTATCTTAGCAATTCATGTTCAGGTAGCAAAGTGATTTTTATAGGAATAAAGTTGAAAGTATACAAAGTGATAAAAAGTTTTACCCCAAACCCTACATCTCTCTTTATATTTACTAGTGGTTAAGGCACATCCAATATATGTGCTACTAATAAAAAGATATTAAAAATGATTAGTACTATTTTTTTTTGTGAATATAGTAAGTTAAAATAATTAAACTATTGTAGTATTTTTTTTTAAAAAAGATAGTTTTTTATTAGAGGAGCGGTAGTTAATTCATCAGATATAAAGCGATTGAACAGAGATAAATAGTTAAAATAATATAATAATTCATTTTAAAAGTGTAAGAGTAGATTAAACAATACATTAAATGACACAATTTATTTACGCTAAAAACCCTCCCTTCTACTTTATAGTACATAGTAGAAAAACCTTTCCTTATTAGTTACTACTCCTACTTAGTAGTGCACAGATCCGATAATTCTTTTGCTTTTGTTCACAGATTATTTGACCTGAAATGTCCGAAATGGTGAAGTTGTAATCCTCAAAAACAGCCAAAGTGATACACGCAGTCGTACACCTTAGTAACCTTAGCACCTATAGAAACATCCGAGTACTAATGAGATGCCATGCCAAGTACCAAATTGCTCAATCTTCACAACATTAAAAGATCATTTCTTCCGACAAAGTGGGGCCGCCTTCTTACATTTTATTTTATACATCTTAGGATCCGACTTTCTCACCTGAAGTCATCCAATCAAGAAACAAGAAAGTAAAAAAAAATGAGGTGCTGCACTATTCCTAGCACTAAATTACAGTAGTAAAATCATCATCATTTGACTGCAATTCCACTTGCTAAAAAACACTTGCACTTCCAAATTACCACTATGACCACTCCCAAGTCCCAACTGGAATGGATGGTGGTCAAGCTTTGAAATGTCCAAAGAAAGCAAATGCATGGGATGGGGATGGGCAGCTAACTGTTTGATAGTGCAAGCAAATCTGGAAACCTGCCAAACCAAACTAATTGGGCACACCGTCATCTTTCCTCCTCCCCATACCTTCTAACCCAAATTCTGACACCAACGCACCCGCCCCCCCCCTCCCTTTCTTTTCCTGGGGTGACCGCCATAACCTTTTGGCCTTATAGCTTGTAGGTACCTTCCCGTTCGAGGGTGTGGTCTCTACCCGTTAATTCCATTTCCCCAAACATGGGTTGCCCTAGCTTGTTGCACTACTCCTCACAGCTCACAAGACCTTAAAGACCATTTTCACTCCTTTTCACAAAGGCACTTTTCACGCCATTTGACACTTCCCCTTTTTAATACGCCACTTTAGGTACTCACTTTCTAGCCTTATCCTTTTTGGCATTTGTTTATTTTAGTATTCTTTAATATCATAATATAATAGAAATTAATCTTGCATGCATACAATCGCAATGTATACACTAACAGCATGTTACCTAATCTTATTTTGAATAAGATTAATCCATGCTATATTGGCTTTTAAAAATTGATTTTTTTTAGATTTTCCTGGTGGATCAGCTGCTGCTTTGAACTATGTTTAGAAACAAAACTACCGACAGAGTTCACATTCTTCCAGTAAACTTGTCACCTCTTACTATTTATAGACATAAAATATTGTACATGATTTGTACCATTAGTATATATAAAATTTCATTTGCTGATGTACAGTCACATGTATCTGGTCATGTATGCTGGGGAAATGTGTGGAAGTATGGTTAATAAGTAAATTAATGCTAAGTGGGATGGGCCTCAGTGAGTGAGCAAGTATAAGGTGTATTCAGGTTGGTGGTTAGAGGAGGTGGGGATGTGGTCCCAGTTTTGCCCTTGAAAGAATCAGAAGAGGCGGTGATCAAGATCTTGGGAGGGAGGTTTGGAAACAGCTGAACTTTGCAGTCTTATAGGATTCCCGAGGGCTTTGATGGGTTTTTCCAATTTACCAAACTGGTGTTGCTCATTCTTGAAGCTGTTCTAAGTTTCAGTATTTCAAGATTTCATTTGGAGTCTACCGCTACTTGCTACTACTCTGCTTTTAGCCTCTGCAACCAAGTTGTTAAAAGGGTTAGTATTACTACCATCTCTGCTGGGGAGAGGATGAGAGGTAGAAGCTTGCTCAATATTGTGGATTGTGCTTCTTTTTATACCAACTTTGTGGATTCATCTTAGTTGTTGTTGTTGATCTTAATTGGTAAAAGTTCACGACTTTTTTCGAATCATCTTCCCTTGTCCCTTTCAAGTCTGAACTTATAATTCTTGGAAGTGTTGGCCTGAAGGATAGCTAATTTTGACTTCTAAATGATGAAGGATGTTGTCATATGTTGTTTAGTCGGCAATATCTGTTTGCTTTCCTGTTAAAGAGTTGTATTGAGCTAAACAGGCAACTTAGTTTAGTTCTAATTTACTGCTAGCCAGGAGTCTGAGAGCAACCTATGAGATATGTTTAGATTGCGTTGCATTGTAAGATATCATTTAATCTATTATCTCTTCCATTTAACTCTGATACTTCTGCTGTGGTTACAAAGCTGTAGAAAATATTGGCCTAAAGTGCACTTGGTGCATTATATTTCATTCGTACATTTCTCAGCGTAGTTTTTTTTTTTTTTTTTTTTTTGTGGTGGGGGTTGTCAAATGATGTCTCCACAGTTGGTGGGCCTGATCTTGGAGACGTTCATTTTATTTTCGGCTGTCATAATTTTACAAGCTTTGTGCTATATTGTCTTCTTTCAGAGTAGGGCAGAAAATTAGGACCTTCTTTCTTGTTCGGTGGTCGGCTAGTATGCCACTAATGAGAGTTGGTTTTGGTAGAAAGAGTCTCGGATATTAATGGTTTTGTGTACTTATGAATATCTGAAATCATTACGGGATTTTGAAGATACAAATTTCTTTTCTTCGGTTTAGCTTGGGTGTCATTTATTTCTTTGATCGTGTAAAGATTCAATTTTGATGCCTTTTTCTCAACTTTACCCTTATGTATTATGCAGGTTTGAGCTAAAAATGTCAGCTTCAAGACCTAGTCAGTCTTCCAGCAGTTCAGCAAGATCAAAGCACAGTGCTCGGATAATTGCACAGACCTCCATAGATGCAAAGCTCAATGCTGATTTTGAGGAGTCAGGTAGTTCCTTTGACTATTCGAGCTCAGTGCGTGTCACACCTCCTGGAGAGCACAGACCTAGATCTGATAGGATAACCACAGCTTACCTTCATCAGATTCAGAAAGGAAAATTTATCCAGCCATTTGGATGTCTTTTAGCTCTGGATGAGAAAACTTTCAAGGTCATCGCTTATAGTGAAAATGCTCCTGAAATGCTGACGATGGTCAGTCACGCTGTTCCGAGTGTTGGTGATCATCCGGTTATTGACACTGGAACTGATATCAGAACTATTTTTACTAATCCTAGTGCAGCGGCATTGTATAAGGCCTTAGGATTTGGGGAGGTTTCTCTGCTGAATCCTATATTGGTCCACTGTAAAACTTCTGGGAAGCCATTTTATGCCATTGTTCACAGGGTGACAGGTAGCTTAATCATTGATTTTGAGCCTGTGAAGCCTTATGAAGTCCCCATGACTGCTGCTGGTGCTTTGCAGTCCTATAAGCTTGCTGCCAAAGCCATTACACGCCTGCAGTCCCTACCCAGTGGGAGCTTGGATAGACTTTGTGATACAATGGTTCAAGAGGTTTTTGAACTGACAGGTTATGACAGGGTGATGACATATAAATTTCACGATGACGATCATGGAGAGGTGCTTAGTGAAGTCACGAAGCCAGGCCTAGAGCCCTATGTGGGTCTGCATTACCCAGCTACGGATATCCCTCAGGCTGCACGCTTTTTATTCATGAAAAACAAAGTTCGCATGATATGCGACTGCCGAGCAAAACATGTGAAGGTGATTCAAGATGAGAAGCTTCCTTTTGATCTTACTTTTTGTGGCTCCACGCTCAGGGCCCCTCATACGTGCCATTTGCAATATATGGAAAACATGACTTCAATTGCATCTCTGGTGATGGCTGTCGTAATCAATGATGGGGATGATGAGGGGGATAGTTCTGATCCTGCAGACCCACAAAAAAGGAAAAGGCTTTGGGGATTGGTTGTGTGTCATAACACAACACCGAGATTTGTTCCTTTCCCTCTTCGGTATGCCTGTGAGTTCCTTGCTCAAGTGTTTGCTATCCATGTCAGCAAGGAGTTAGAATTAGAAAATCAGATTGTTGAGAAGAACATTCTGAAAACGCAGACACTCTTGTGTGATATGCTGTTGAGTGATGCACCCTTGGGCATTGTTTCACAGAGTCCAAACATAATGGATCTTGTGAAATGTGATGGGGCGGTCTTAATGTACAAGAACAAAATACATAGAATGGGATTAACTCCAACTGACTTTCAGCTGCGTGATATAATTTCCTGGCTTTCTGAGTATCACATGGATTCAACGGGTTTGAGTACAGACAGTTTATATGATGCTGGGTTTCCTGGGGCTCTTGCTCTTGGTGATGCAGTTTGTGGGATGGCAGCTGTTCGGATATCAGATAAGGACTGGCTTTTCTGGTTCAGATCACACACTGCTGCAGAGGTTCGATGGGGTGGTGCAAAGCATGAACCTGGGGAGAAGGATGATGGTAGGAAGATGCATCCGAGGTCTTCATTCAAAGCATTTCTTGAAGTTGTTAAGACCAGAAGTTTACCTTGGAAGGATTATGAGATGGATGCAATCCATTCTTTGCAGCTTATTCTGAGAAATTCTTCCAAGGAAGATGAGGGAACCAAGTCAGACACTCAGGAAATCCATTCAAAACTTAATGACCTCCGGATTGATGGATTGCAGGAATTGGAAGCAGTGACATCTGAAATGGTTCGGCTGATTGAGACAGCATCAGTTCCAATCTTGGCGGTTGATATTGATGGGGTGGTTAATGGGTGGAATACAAAGATTTCCGATTTAACTGGTCTTGATGTTGATGAAGCAATTGGGAGGAAATTACTTACCCTTGTTGAAGATTCATCGGCTGAAACAGTGAATAAGATGCTGGAATTGGCATTGCTGGGTATGTGTTTGAGCGAAACACTGATGTTTCATTTGCTTTTATAGTTGCATAAATGCATGCCTTTTTTGGGTGGATTTGAATCATTGATGTCCTTCCCTTTTTCATTTTTGTTTATCTTTGTATTTTATTTTATTTTATTTTTTAAGTCATGATGTCAATTCACACCTCAAATGTTTCGTGTACAGCTTTTAATCTTTCTTTGTTTTTATCAGGCAAAGAAGAACAAAATGTGCAATTTGAGATTAAAACACATGGATCAAAAGCTGATGCAGGCCCAGTTAGCTTGATTGTGAATGCCTGTGCAAGCAGGGATGTTAGAGGGACTGTTGTGGGTGTATGTTTTGTTGCCCAGGATATAACTGGTCAGAAGGCTATCATGGACAAGTTTACTAGAATTGAAGGTGATTACAGAGCTATTGTACAAAATCCCAACCCGTTGATTCCTCCAATATTTGGAACGGATGAATTTGGCTGGTGCTCTGAGTGGAATTCTGCCATGACAAAAGTATCTGGATGGCGTAGAGAGGAGGTTATGGATAAGATGCTTTTAGGAGAGGTTTTTGGAATTCATACAGCCTGTTGCAGGCTCAGGAATCAGGAAGCTTTTGTGAATCTTGGTATTTTACTAAACAATGCCATAAGTGGTCAAGCATCTGAAAAGATACCCTTTGGTTTCTTTGCACGGAATGGGAAGTACATAGAGTGCCTGCTCTGTGTGAGCAAAAAGCTGGATAGAGAGGGTGCAGTCACTGGGGTATTTTGCTTTCTGCAGCTGGCAAGTTACGAGTTGCAGCAGGCACTTCATATTCAAAGACTATCTGAGGAAACTGCATTGAAAAGGTTGAAGGTATTGGCTTACATAAGGATGCAGATAAGAAATCCACTGTCTGGAATTATTTTTTCAAGGAAGATGTTGGAGGACACTGAGTTGGGGGAGGATCAGAAGAATCTGCTACAAACCAGTGCCCAGTGTCAGCGTCAGCTTAACAAGATTCTTGATGACACTGATCTTGACAGCATAATTGATGGGTATGATAAAATCATTGGTATTTGCTTGCTGTATTTTGGTTTGGTTTTATGTTTACAATATTCTTCAAAAGTTTTTTATTTCCTTATCCTTGATGTCTGACTATTGCATAATTAAAGCTTCATTTGATTGAAGTGTTCTGTTTGCACTTGAATTTTTTGTTAGCAGCATCTAGCTACTAGTTACGAGATTCAGCAGAGGTTCACTAATAACATTATGTCGGAGCTTTCTGGTTAAATTGTGTGAAAATCGTCATTACATTAGGATGTCTAACCTTCATGTGCATGTTTCGCAATTGATTAGCAATAATTGTTTGCAAAGTTTCTCTGAATCTTTGGGATTTATGTGATTTAGTTATGTTTGATGCTTCTCGAGATTGTTGATCAATCAATCATAATTTGGGTTTAGGTCATATAGAAGTTAAAGGTAATAAGATCCCATATTTTCAAGCGTACTGCACCTAGGATGTTCTTTGGCTTTCATCTGTTCAAGTACTTATGGTCTACACTTTTTGGTCCTATTGTGTGGATTTTGTGTGTGGCTTTGCTTCATTTTGAGCTTCATATCTTTTTAATTTGTCTGGCGTTCATATGCTATATTCTTAGGATATCCTTTGCCTTTTCTTTGCAGGTATTTGGATCTGGAAATGGTGGAATTCAAGCTACATGAAGTACTGGTTGCTTCCATTAGTCAAGTCATGATCAAAAGCAGTGCAAAGGGTGTTATGATAGTGAATAATTTGGCTGAAAGTCTTATGAATGAAACTCTATACGGTGACGGACTGAGGCTTCAGCAAGTTCTAGCTGATTTCCTGTTGACATCGGTGAATTTTACACCAAATGGAGGCCAGCTGGGTCTTGGAGGAAAGTTGATCAAAGATCGATTAGGGGAGTCTGTTCAGCTTGCCCATTTGGAATTAAGGTATGAGAATTTCCCTGCAACTTGTACTGGTGTATATGGCGCTCCTCCTGATCAGTGTAGATTTTTATTTTTCTTTTCCTGGCTTACATTACTTGATTGTTGAAAAAGGTTTTGTGTTCAAGATGATAGGTGGAGTACACATTTTATTGGCGATTATACATACAGTGGAGGTGTATCATTTCTATCTTTTTCTTTTTGCCTGCCATTTCTGAGAAAAGACTTGTTCAATTGCATGTTTGAATGTTATGATGGACCCCCTCCCTGTGTAGCTTGTGGCTAAGCTTCCCAACGTAGTATTGAGATCCTTGTCTCTTCTTAATTTCTTCTATTGTGTATTTTTTTTATCTCAATTGACCGCTACAACCAGGTTTTGAGAATGGACTGATTACTTATGGCATAACACATTAGTTTTCTTTTTATTTTAATATTCCTTGTAAAGTCCTCAGGACTACTGCATAGATTTCCAATGCTTGGTGGATCTTCCTTTTAATATTTCTTTTTTAAGAGAAGGAATTCAGTGGAAGTAAATATTTGGGTTTAATCCTATATAGAAGGGAATACACTTAAATGAGGTATCCTCCTCATCGCTAATATAGCAGGTCCTTTAGTACCCTACAAACAGGTTTAGGTATATGGTACTTAGATTATGTGTGGCAGATAATGAAGATTTCAGATCACAGATCAGAATCAATCCATTGAAAATATACTTTGACAAACATTTGTTTTGGGACCATACGCCTATTTATGACTGCAGTATCTTTACTTTGCCATCTACGGGTTACAGAGTCATGAGCTACTGTGATTTCTTTTGGGTGCAGGATGACACATTCTGGAGGCGGGGTTCCAGAAGAATTGCTGAATCAAATGTTCGGTACCAATGGAGAAGCATCTGATGAGGGAATAAGTCTTCTTATCAGCAGAAAACTGGTGAAGCTTATGAATGGAGATGTTCAGTACCTAAGGGAGGCGGGGCGATCGACTTTTATCATATCTGTTGAACTTGCAGTTGCTAATCAGCCTGCAGCATAGCTGTTCGCGTGATCTTGTAGGTCTAACAAGATCCCAATGAAATGTGTATAGTCAAAGAGGACAAGAATTCATAGTCCTGAGTTAGTCTGTGTTTGATTTGCTTGGCTAATTTCCTTTAGACATTTCTGTTGTTTTAACTTGTGCGATGTGAATAAAGCTGGTTTCCATTTTTGTACCCTGCCTCGTTTGAAACAATTGGATGATGATTTTATGATTAGCCCCCTTTCAATCCATCTAACTTTTGCTCTGTACCACGGATTATGCTGTTGGGATCCAGAGAAAGCAGGAAAAGAACTCTAGTGCCATATTACATTTGATATGATTATATGATGTTATGGACTTATTTGATCGTTTTTAACCATTTGGTACTTCTGAGCAACTTACAAGCGTTTCTGCAGAAGCACGTTGTGTGTTTAACTGCATGGTTCATGCAGTCAGTTTTCTGCCCGTCAACTGTCTACTTCTGAAACAAACAGCTACAAATTCCATCCGAGCAGGAGAGGTGCAACAAAAGTTACAAAACAACTTCAACAAATGGCCACTGGAAGAAAGATGTATCATAAGATTCCTATGAAAAATCATCTTAAGCTAATAAGCTGATGCATTAGGAACCAATATTGGACACAGGAGGTGCCATTCCAAATCCTTTATGCCCAAGCGCATGATAGAGAAATGCATCTCAATTGAATTTTGTAAAGAAGAACGAGATTTTTGTGTTTACATACACCCCTTAACTTGTAATTTGGTAAATCAATGATATTCACCAACGTTTTATTTCCTTATTATTCTCAAGACTGGCATTTTTGCTTTTTCTTGACACTTGCACTAATAAATCTTTTTTCCATTTTTTTCTTTCTTCTTATTTCTACAATAACAAGTAAACTTTTTCTTTCACATGTAGAGATCAAGTTAATACCTGTGTTTTGAAACTCGGATCGGACTGGCCGGTCGAACTGGGAACTGGCCAAGTGTCCGGTTCGAGTTGTTCTTCAAAACCGGAAGACTAAAAATCCAGTCAAATCCAGTCAAAAACTGGGTTTGACCGGAAAAAAACCAAAAAAAACGGAAAAAACCGGTTCAACCAGAGCATTTTTTAAAAAAAGGTTAAACTTTTTCAATATTATGTTTTGACCCCTAAATTGTTAAAACTTATTAATATACCTCAAATATTTCATACTTTATAAATGTTGTCCTAAAATTTGATGTTATTTTTCAATCAAATTCATAATTTTAATTCTAAATTTGTTAAAGTTCATTAAATAATATAAATTGCTACTTGATTGTTCTAATTTCTTTGTATTTTCTTGTCAAATATATTTGAAATATCAAATATATATGAATATACCTTTATTCATATTAACATATTTTTAGGTATTTTATATACAATATTTTAATTTTTAAATAATTTTTATTTATGACATTATCTAATTCAACCCGATCGAATCCATTGACCCCTGACCCTTGAGTTCGGCTGAGTCAATACCTGGTCAAAGTCTGAAAACATAGGTTAATACTCATCAGATTCTTCTTTTTCTAAGGAAAAGGGAAGGAAAGGGATTTTTGTTGATTTAAGGAAGACTCTAAAGCTTGCTGCCACACGATTGTTCGAGTCCTTGTTGCCACAATCCTCTGAGATTTAACCCTTTGTCCTCAAATTCGTAAAAGAAAGGAAAGGAGAAGCTTTTTGAAAAAGAGAGAAAAAATTTCAAATTTTCTATTGAATGTTATTCAAACCTATTCTATTGATCGAAAAATTCAAAAAAATCTGTTGAAATAAAAGGAATTATCAAAAAAGTCCCTCGATGGTCATACAAATTAATCACCAATTTAAAACAACAAACAATTACAAGAGTATCAAGAAAACGTACTGGTTGATCATCAAATTCACTCAAGAAAAACCAAACGCATAGAAAAATCACTAAAAGAAGAATAAAATAAATCACTACTCCCTGCCAATTGAATTTGGGTTTCGGGAAGCTGGTCACACAGATCCCCTCTCTGGACGTAAAAGATCTGATCACAAAGGCCCAGCAGCAGTGCTGATCCCGGCCCAAATAAGTTAAATAATTAAAAAAAAAGGAAAACCTCAAATCGTCGTCTCGTCGTCGTCGAATAGTATTGGCTAAACTCAACGGGAATCTTACGTGCGCTCCAGCTTTTGGTAGCCCCCAGTTTTTGGTTTGGCGCCGTTGATTCTCTGTAACTATATAAAACCCTAAACCCTTTCCACCTCTGCTCTCTCGTTACATTTCATTTTTTTTCTTGTTTTTTCCTACTAAATTAGGCGCCAATGGAGATACAGATGCTGTGTTTTCCGGCGGATGCTCCGCCACTTGCCGTCGTTGTCGCTTCTAAAATCGCCGGTCTTTCTCTCCCTACTGATCCTTCCCTCCCTTCTGGCTCAACCCCTATCCTCCACTTCTCGGATGGGTAATTTCTCCGTTTTAATGTTTCCCTTTCTGTCGGATTTGTGAGTTTTTTTTTCCAACTCTTAAGTTCCTTCTTTTGCCCTGTGAGCTTGAGGAATTTTTTGTCTATCATATTGGTGGGATGAAATTTCGATTATTCTGTTATTCTGGAAATGTCATTTTTTTCTTATAATATTAACAGATGATGCAACCGTTTTTATATAGCTCAATGAGGTGATTGAGCTTTGTAGTAACTCAATTTTTTGGATGCAGTGGAAAACTGCGGGGACTGTATGTGCTTCTGCGATACATCGGCCGGGTAGCAAAGATTCCAGATTTTTACAATAGGGATGCATTTGAGTCCACCCAGGTGCCTTTTTATTGCTTGCCTGCAGCTTAAATGTGTTTAATTGCAACTTTTTCATCCGCCTGTGTGGCATAAGCTATTTATTGTGACGCTTAATTAGCATACAGTTAACGTCTTTTGAGAGGATACTACCAGTAAACAACCATCATGCTACAAAGATAGATATATATATTCACCAAAAGCAAAAAAAAAAAAGGAGTGTTGATTACTCTGTTTGGAATGTCCAATAAACACATTTGTGGCAGTTTTTGTTTATTGACTACTGAATTGTTCTTGTTAGTTCTAATGTGGTAAATGAAGATATAGAATTCCATTTTACTTTGTTGTTTAAATTGTCCTTTTATCTGGCTTGTAGATTGATGAATGGCTTGAGTATGCCCCTGTTTTCTCTTCTGGCTCTGAATTTGAAGGGGCATGTGGCTATGTGGACAGATATCTACTGCAGCATACTTTTTTAGTCGGTCATAGTCTGTCAATTGCAGATATAGCAATCTGGTCAGCACTTGCAGGTAAAATATTGTGTCTCCAGTTGTTATTAGTTTGCTTAGTTAATTGTGCATCTGTATTTAGTGACTATTAAGCCTCATTCTTTTTTAATCAAATATTCCGCTCTAAGCCAGCATATCAGGAGATGGAGCATAAACTGGATGGATGAATTTTAAGTGGAGAAATTTTCTGACTCGTACAAGTAATATAATCTTCTTTTCGTAATTGTTGTAATGAGCTCAGTCAGTTGATTACATTTGTCCTCTTTTCCTCCTTTTGTCCTTATTGAACATATCCTAATTGGTGGATCCAAATCATCCGTGAGCACTGAAATTACGAGTGATGAAGGTGTTATGGCTATGATACATTAGCTACATAAATACCTCAAGGACAAGTAGATATCAACCTATACATTGATTTAGTGTCAGTTGAGTTCGATGTACAAACTTTGCATAAATAACAGCAGTTGCCTATTAGTGTTGGTTAACCGTTGATTTTATCTTAAATTTATTTCCTAGCTATAGTAGCATATGTTTTACTTCAAACGTACAGAAGTGATTTGATATTTTTAGCATATACAATGAATTATTTGTTTGATTTATTTGATGGATTGGTGGCTACATGGCACCTGCATTTGCCCTGCTTTTGTTTTTTTGGGGCAGAAAGTGTGGCCTAACTTAGACTCTTTGAGCCTTTGCCAGGTTGAAATTTATCTGGTTTTGCTTATTGTTCATGACGGAAAGCAGTCTGGTGGACTCATTCGTTATATAAGGTTCCCATCGTAGAAACCTTGGATAGACATTATTTTAGTCCTCCCATTGAGCACGCGACTGCTCTCCTTTTATTGCTTCAATGTCTTTGAAATCAGTGGCCATATGTGAATGTAATCCAAATTAAGAATTTCCATATAATTTAAAATAGAAAAAAAGGTATATCTAGATGTTAAAGTTTTTCTGACATTGGAGGGCACTCCAGAATTTAGACTTGGTGAACCTCTTTTGGTCAAATATGTATTTGATGCTGAAGTGTGAGTCAGGAGAATAATATGTAAGCAATAAAGATTGATCTGGTTTTGAGCCCCTATTAGTTGTATTTGGATGAGGATGATTAAGGTTGATCTGTTTTTGGTAAAGGAGATTTTCTTGTTGGAGCACTATTTTGCATTTTCTCCTGTAACTTTATTTCTCACTTTTAGAAGTTTGTTCTAAATAAAGACCCTTTTCTGCTAGCATACCAGGATGGGTTCTCAATACTAGTTCATTTGCAGGAACAGGGCAGAGATGGCAAAGTCTACGCAATTCCAAGAAGTATCAAAATCTAGTACGGTGGTTCAACTCTATACATGACGAATTTGATGCAGCTCTGAATGAAGTGACTGCAATGTATATTGGAAAAAAGGCTTAGGGACTCAAGCAGTTTCTAAAGTCCGAGATCAACAGGTTTCTACTTCGTCTTCCAATAGTGTGAATGGCGCTGTAAGTGAGAAGGGTGTGGGAGGGAACCGACCTGTATTTGAGGTGCATCTTCCAGATGCACAGGTTGGAGAAGTACGGGTGAGATTTGCTCCAGAACCTAGTGGTTATCTACATATTGGTCATTCTAAAGCAGCACTGTTAAACAAGTATTTTGCTGAGAAATATGACGGTAAGCTGATTGTGCGCTTTGATGATACGAACCCTGATAAGGAGAGCAGTGAATTCGTAGATAATCTTCTCAAAGATATTGAAACTTTGGGGATTACCTATGAGGCTGTAACCTACACATCAGACTACTTTCCCAACATGATAGAAATGGCCGAGAAATTGATTCATGAGGGTAAAGCCTATGTTGATGACACAACTCGGGAAAAAATGCAGCAAGAACGGATGGATGGGATAGAATCCAAGTGTAGAAGCAATAGCGTGGAGGAGAATCTGAGCTTATGGAAGGAAATGGTTGCTGGATCAGAAAGGGGTTTGATGTGTTGCCTCAGAGGCAAGCTGAATATGCAGGATCCAAACAAGTCCCTTCGTGACCCAGTATACTACCGTTGCAATTTGACTCCTCACCACAAGATTGGTGCTAAATATAAAATCTATCCTACTTATGATTTTGCATGTCCGTTTGTTGATGCCGTGGAAGGTATTACCCATGCACTTCGATCTAGTGAGTATCATGACCGTAATGATCAATACTACTGGATCCAGACGGATATGGGTTTTCAAAAAGTTCATATATATGAATTTAGCAGGGTGAATCTGGTCTATACACTTCTTAGCAAGCGTAAACTGCTATGGTTTGTTCAAAATGGAAAGGTTGATGGCTGGGATGATCCTCGTTTTCCTACTGTCCAGGGAATAGTACGCAGGGGGCTGAAGATTGAGGCACTGATACAGTTCATGCTGGAACAGGTAAGATATTTTTTCAAGACCACAATCCAAGCATGTCTGTTTCGTTCAACATCCAACTTGATGGAATGAGGCTGGCAATGCAATGCATCTCTAATATTTCCTCCTATTAGTTGCTCTTTGAAATTCGTTTTTTTGGGGTGTTGTGCATTCTTTAGTTTCCATCTTGCTTGCTTCAGTTTTTCATTTCTACTACTCTTTTTGTGCTTCAAAAACAGAATGGTGGAGGGTATATCAGGGGAGAGAATAGTTAGTTCCTTGATCTAATAGACTTGTAACTTGTTTTTGGTGTAATCATCTTAGGGGGCATCCAAGAATCTCAATCTCATGGAATGGGACAAGCTTTGGGCCATTAATAAGAAAATTATTGATCCAGTCTGTCCCAGACATACAGCTGTTATAGAACAGCGACGGGTCTTGTTGACTCTAACGGATGGCCCTGAGGATCCATTTGTGCGAATCATACCTAAGCATAAAAAGTACGAAGGTGCTGGGGAGAAAGCAACTACGTACAACAAGAGAATATGGATAGACCAGGATGATGCCCGATCAATCACAGCTAATGAGGAAGTGACTTTAATGGATTGGGGCAATGCTATAGTAAAGGAAATCGAGAAGGACCAAGAGGGCAATGTAACACAATTAACTGGTGTTTTGCATCTTGAAGGATCTGTCAAAACAACAAAGTTGAAGCTCACGTGGTTGCCTGATACTAACGAGCTTGTTACACTCTCTTTGGTGGATTTTGATTATTTGATCACTAAAAAGAAGGTAATCCTTTGTTACTGGTTGAATCAATTGTCATTTAAATGTATCTGTCCTAATTGGGGCTGATTGAAGTTTGCTTATGTTTCAATTGCAGCTTGAGGAGGATGAAAATTTCGTGGATGTTGTTAATCCATGTACCAAGATGGAGACTGCTGCTCTTGGTGATTGCAACATGAGGAACTTGAAGCGTGGTGACATAATACAGCTGGAGAGAAAAGGGTATTTCAGATGCGATGTTCCCTTCATAAGACCTTCAAAGCCCATAGTACTGTTTGCCATCCCAGATGGCAAGCAAACCACAGTGATGAAGTTCAGAACTTAAAGACAGGTCATTCTGCATTAACTTTGGGAATGCTATCTATTCTGCCCACTAGTGGGATTGTTGGTTGTAAGCCAATTTGTCACTGTGAAACTACACAAGAGTTACTAGTCATTTTTCTTTTTTCTTTTTTCTTTCTATTTGTTGTATGTTGCATTCTTAAAGATGCTTGTATTATCATTTTTGTAGTGTCATGCAACGCGCTCAAGATCACTTGAATCATATGAACGTTTTTGACGACTTTTAACCTCCCTTAATCTTCCTCATATTCTTTTGCTCTCTTCTCCTCACTCTTATTTTCCATGTCTCCCACACTACTACAAGAATTTGACTTTCCTTAATTTCTATTTCTGGGCTGTCGCTATTCTATTTGCTGGTCGAGATATAGCCGTTGAACTGGTCTTGGTCAGAGCATAGCAGTGCCATTCAAATGACAAGTGAACGAGCCAATAATTCATGTAGCCGGATATTTCAGAAGACAATGAATTAGTTGAGTACGGATCTGAGCTGGGAACTTGGAACTAATAACTGGCACTTTTTGGCTTGTTCTGCCCTTTCAAGTATTTTTTATGTAGACTGGAAAAAGATGCAGAATAGAAAATCGTGGCAATGACAGCTTTGCTTAAAAAATTTGTAGTGCCATGCTTTTACCCGTTTGGACTGCTTAAAAAATTAGTAGTGCCATGTGTCGTTCCTATTCGTTTGGATTGCTATTTTTAGAAGTTTTTATAAAAAATATACTGTAATGATTTGATGTATGTAAGATGAAGAGGTGATTGAAAAGTGTATTCATGACAAGCAAAAAATCACAACCCAAACAAGGCCAAATCGGGATCATATGTCTACGTGTATCCCTTTGATATATTGTCAAATCCAGATAAAATCGGATGCAAAAGAAGGCTACGTGTATCCCTTTGATATATTGTCAAATCCAGATAAAATCGGATGCAAAAGAAGGCGTGAGAGCATCGGAATCACTTAGATGACAACTAATATTTACCCATTAAACAAAGTGGAGCTAACTAATCCCGGGGACCTCAATGTCTGCTTGATGATAGAGATGGGCAAAAATATTGCAGGTTTGCTTATTGTATTGACACGTTCGAGCAGATGATTAGGATTGTTGCTAATAAATCAGTATATGGATTTACTACAGTTAACAAGCAAATAATGATCCAACTGATAAGGCTTACCTAATCAGTGGTTCATTATCACCTCCTCCTTTATTTATTTTTTTCCCTTTTTTTTACTCTAGAGCAAAGGAATAGTAAGATTTAAAAAGTGGAGAGGAGAAAACTGGAATTTGAATCTAGAATTTGTAATTTTTAGAATTTCAACCTTAGTAACTATCTCCTTTAAAGTGCATCGCAATCAAAATTTAGCTCTTCAAAGACCCCCACCAAACAAAGCCAGCAAAAATAGTACCAAGTGGTTCACTTGCTCCTCCCATGAATGCAGCAGATGAGGATTGGTGCCCACATCTAAGCCAGGAGATAGATTGGGCCATAATGTGGCTATTAGTGGTATTAGTATCACTTTTGTGTACTAATTAAGCAAAATCAAGAATTGTTTCCCACTCTACCCTAGTGAGGGAGGACCGCAAACTTGAGCTCAACTTTTAAACAGTTAGGTAGCCCAGACCTTTAAGATTCACCTACCCTCCAATCATTTACTTGGCAGCAGCCTTATGTCTATCATTCACTTGCTTACTCTGCAGTTCATGAATGCATCAACTCCAATCACTTAACTTACATTGAATGCATCAAGTATAATCAACTCTAGTTATCATTAGCTACCATAATTGGTAGCTAAGTCATTCGGTTGATCTGGTTTTATGAAGGAAAGAGGAGTGGCTCCAAAGCTGGCTACCTACCATCTTGGGAGCAATTTTGATCTGTGTTCAATAAAACTGGAAAAAGTTGTTCTGGGCCAAAAGTTACAAGTATGTCTTTGCAGCCTTGTTATTCTTAGCATGCAGGAAACGATTGTTTTAATGAATGAGGTCATTATATTCCAGGACTGTTCTTGATTTTAATTCAAGAAATTGAGTTGGATAACCGTAATTGTCGAACGATTTTTCTCTTCTAGCGTTTCTCAAGTAAATTGGCTTCTTCGTGTATGAACGCAAAAACCAGGACTGTATCTCTGTAAATACATATATGGTTTGACATGCACAAATGTAGGCAATTAACTAAGAGTTGAATATCAAATGGACATGGCAGCAAGGGAATCTCCCCATCAAGAACCTTATTTGGATGGAACAATCACATTTTATTGTGTTGTCAAGCAAATACAAAATTCACTTGCATTTTACATACAACATTAACTTTGACAAACTAAATTTGAAATGACAACCAATTCATCCTCTTCGAATCCAAGTCCTTTTTTTTTTATTTTTATTTTGAAGAACAACATGAATCCGTCGTCTTGCTTTTAAATCAGTGTATCATCTACTTCTTGGGGGCAAGCCTTGATTTGATTTTCTCAACTTCTTTGGTACCAATTTGGAATGCCATGGTCAACACATTATCCGGAACTGGTGGATTAGATGCAAATAATGTTACTGAAATGCCTTGAGTTCCAGGCAATTGGCTGTTGAAGGCCGAGATAACGGCTGCCGCCGCCTTCCCATTATTCTTCTGGAAGTGGACTAGGCCTCTGGGGAAGACGAATACTTCACCTTTCTTGATGGACTTGGAAACGAGGACATTGGCAGTGGTTATGAACCCAACATCTAGTTCACCTTCCAATACAAACACCATTTCTGTGGCACGGGGGGTGGGTGTGGGGTGGATTTAGGCCACCAGGGGCGTAGTCGATCCTGGACAGGGACACACCTAGGGTGTTGAGACCAGGGACCTTCTCAACATTGGCTCCCGTGACCACTGAACCGAAGTATTGTTGGTGGCTCCTGGGGGTGCCAAGGATGGTGGTGAAGAAGTCATTAGCTGTAATATTTTCCTTGCAAATGAATCGTTCACCTTCGGTTTACCTGTTTTTGATGAATAACAAGAACAGGAGGGGTAAAATCTTAGTCACAATTTTCGAGCAATGTATTAGCACGTAGTAAAGCAAACGTAAGATTGAACCCTGCTCAGAAAAATCCTAATCAAGATGTTATCTCCCTGCATTTGTTCAAGGGGTTAGATCTTCATGTCAACGGCAAGCAAACAAGATTTGAGCAGGCGAGCGTTTTTCTTCTTTTTCCTCACACGCAGTCTAAGAATTAGTACTAGAATACAGCTATCATGCTTCAGAGATTAATTCTCTTTTACAGGATAGATAACTGCGTAACATTAATTATCATGAATGCATCTTTGGTCCTATCATGTACAGTTTGAGACTGAACAATATTGAATCATCACTACTTTAAATTCTCATGGACCAAAAATTTAGGTGCGAGTCTGACAGACATTAAATCCGACCCCAAACAGAGTAGTTGAATAGCTGCGAAAGTAGTTGGCACAAGGCAGCAGCTAAAATGCATACACACAGTACATGTCTGATAAATATCTTCCTAGTTGGTGTGTTGATTTCCAACAGAGTGATCAGCATCAACACAGAAAGAAAAGTTTGAGAGCAGTCAATGTCAAAATGTGCAAGAAAAGGTCAAGGAAAAAGGAAACTAACAAGTACAAACACACCTAAATGCTTGTATTGGATCAAGAATTGAAGCCAATTACCAACTAAGTTTAATGGAAAAAGAAAGGCACTTGAAAAACTAAGATAATGAACTTTCATGTTACAGTCCATAATCTAAAAGAAGATAAAGAAGTCAGTTTGGGGTACCTTTGAGATCAGCAACACAAACATCTTGAAGCATGTCTGGATCTAAGCTAAACACCTGATTGAAGCTTATAGTCAAGAAGACCATAAGCATCAAAGAATACCAACTTTAGGAGCCATGCTGATAGTGCTGCAGAAACAAAAGTTGTTTATGGTTTATGTATCTGTGTGTGTGTGTATAATTGGAAAAGACCAAAAGGCAGTAATCAAAGCTGGAAAAAGGTGAAGCCACAGAAAGAAGAGAGACAGATGTGGAGAAGATAGTTGGGGTTCGGGACACTGGGACAAAGGGAAAGGCAAAAGTGGGGTTTATTTATAAGTAAAGGAAGTCGAAGGCCTGAGAAGATGGGGGGAAGAGGGAACTGGGCGGGAACTGGAAGGGGACTTAAAGTAAACAGTAAACTATGGAGGAATCTTTGACGTGAATGTCATAGTGGTGAAATGGAATGTTAAAGCACGAAACTTGCCTCCTTCAACCCAAAGTTAAGGGATGACGATTAGGGCCATTGATGGGGATATTATTTGATGGGGTCCCTTCATGTGCAGACAATTCTTGCTTAAATTTTGGGCTTCTTTGACCGACATCTTCAGAGTTCAGAGCGAGCTGCAAATTCCCCTTTTTTTTTTTGGGGTAGAACAGAGCTGGAAAAGTCTAATAACATCTCTTATCTGTTCTAGAAGTACATAATCTAATAGGTACCGGTTACTATGGTAAATTGGGGAATAACAACAGGTTTGATAAGAACTCCACTGAGTATTTGATAAACTTACAGCAATAGATTTTAGCAATCAAAAGAAAATAAAGATTAATCTTGTATATAATGAAAATGTATGCTCTAGCATCCTCCAGTGCAAGCCACTTAATTTTTCGTTTGAATTTGAACTTCATTTTTGCAGATGTGGCATTATTATCAATCAAAGGGTATAGTATATACACTATTAATGTATTCAAGATTAATCTAAAAAAATACTAGTAATAGACAAGTGAAACTCTACCTTTTTAATAGTTACTAGATGTATTGACTCAAATTCTAGATTAAAACTTGACGGGAGGTAAGTGAGATTTTTAAAAACTTAAGAGGAGGTTGAGTGATATTATGACAAAAAGCTTAAGGGAGGTTTTGAAATTATCTCATAAATCAAAGCTTTAAATGTACCAAAGTGAGAAGGTTACTTTTGATAAATATACCTAAACACATGCTACTCTCAGTTGTACCAAAAGTTCTAAAAACACTACAAAACATTTTACATTTCCAAAAAACCCTTATCCATGGGATTGAAATTAACTTTGATCATAACTTATTCTTATATAGTATAAGAAATCATTGAAACCCCGAGAAAGAATCTATGAAATTCATGAACTGATTCCAATTGACCTAGAACAAATATTATACTATGTGGGTATGATGAAATTAAAACTCATCACTTATCGTGAAAAGCCACTAATTGAAGCACCTCCCTAGTGTAATTTTGAATATTTACACATAAAGAATTCAAGGCCGGCCAAGAATGGCATTAACGAAAATGGGACTGGTGCAGTTCTTAATTATATGCACCTCCTTAGTATATTTGCCATCATCATAGATCTAAACCCTTGGGCAAATTGTCCTTCCTTTGGTGTAAACTGAGTTCTGTGTGATGGTTTAGGTATACCAAATAGAAAATACTTCTATTTTATGAGGACGAACAGGCCAAAGTTGATGATTATTTGATTTTGAGACAGGATTACAATGATTGAAACGAATATCTAACTCTTGTCCAAGTTTGGTTTTAAGAATTGCAGTATGACCTCAGAAAACAAATATAAAAAAAATGAAAAGATTAGACCAAGAGGTGGGCCTCAATTAGCTGAAAATATTGGACTAATGGGCAAGCAACTTCCGTTATACTGCTAAGAGACCCCCCAAAAAAAATTTCTTGATGGAAAGAGAAAGCCAAAGATGATGCCTCAGGGAAAGCAATGTGGGAATTGGTTGTAGCAGAGATTTGTAAAGAACCTACTTCCCCTGACATAAAAAGTTCTAAAAAGCCAAATGAAAGCTTTTTTTTTGAAAGAGATAACACATCAGGAAGCACGTCAAAATGGACGTTAAGAAGCAAAATATAGCTTATTTCGATTTTTGGCGCTTTCAAGATCCTGATTGTCCCCTTCCTGTTATAATCAGTAATATCGATTCTTTATATTAAATGATGTTGGTGAATTATAAGAGTGTCTTTTAATATAGAACTTGTTATAATTTGCTTGCAATATTTTCTACTAATTTCCTCTTTAAGTTGCTCCCTTTGCCATTAAAATTGTGTTTCTCATTTTGTTATCTGTTGTCTTTATAATCCAATAGTTAGAGTGTTAGTCACCGCAAGTTATAAATTACTTATCTATTGCAACTTCTCTATATTGCACTTACATCTCTACCAATTTGTCTTTTGCCTAATTAGGTTTGTTTTAGTCTTAATTGCTCCTCTCATATTTATATAAAAGGATAACAAGAGGGTACAAATGGAAGTAAATTACTCTCTCTCCTCATCTATGAATTTTTAATGCAAAGGGGTAACAATGTCATAAAATATGTCAATCAGGGAGGTAAAAGGCATTTTTGAAACCATGAGAATATTAAGTGATATTAAGACGAACCTCTGGGGAGGTTTGCGAAACTATATGCCTAAAAAGTCTTAAAGGGTATTCAATCTCTCTGTAGTGCCATACTACTCTTTAAGTCCAACATATCTATGGTCTATTCCAAAATATGAGGTTTCTAAATAAGGCTCCCACACCGAGGGTAGCATATATCCAGACATTAAAAGGACTAAAAAAGGAAATATTTCAGTTGCATGTACTATTTTATTATGTTTGATCGGGTTTTGGGTATAATAAGTTTGAATCAATGTCATTGCTGAAGTCAGAATTACCATTACTAGTTGTAAGGTAACTGAGTAGATAGATAGTCAAATCATATAAAGAATCAATCAAGCTAAATGGCTGAACAAATCTGCAAAGAGAAATCGCATTCTCCATGAACCAACCGTCTTCGTGCACACAAAAATATGATTATTATCATTCTCTACTCAAAAAACAAAGCAAAGCAAAGCAAAGGCAAGAAGCACGCAGTTAAAGATTTTTGTAGGTGATGAAAATAGTAATAATAATAATCTGAGTCTCTAACGCGTTGGCCAAGTCAAAGTGCCTTGCATGGAACGGATAGGTCATTGTTTGGTGAGTTTGGACCAGCAAAGCATTTCCAAAATCTGCCAAGGAAGGAAGAGGAAGACATGCATAATTATATGCAAAAGGGACATTCGAATATTCCTTCAAGAAATGGAAACTTCTTGCATTGTACGTAGAGTATATAAACATGCAAACAACCCTACGTTGACGGCTTACCTATCTTTCATCAGGTCTGCTAGCATTCAAGCCATGATTACTTCGCATGAAAAATTTAGTACCAAGCACAAATTACGATTAGTGTAACTAAAGAAGCCCAGTGTGATGTATGAACTTATAATTAGTACTATAATTTTGTGCACTAAGTAAACTTGATTTCCACCTGGTGTACAAGTATTTCAAGATTAAGCACTTGTATATATCAGTAATTCTTGCAATCTAATCAAGTTTCCTTTTGAAGGTTGACCAAAATTTGTCTTTCTTGTTCAAAATTTTAGCACTTTCTTGACATTCACATTTCTGTAATACTTGTGTTTCTGTACACTAAATCTCGGGACTATACTGTCTGATTTACACTGTGGAAATGGGCAAATTAATTCCTGTACTTGCTTCATACTGGATAACTTGTGACCAAATTTATATTGGCAATAAATCATTGCATCTTGTTTTTGAAAAGAAAAGAAAAAGAAAAAGAGGAAGAAATTATATATGTATAACCTTTAAGGCCACTTTCAGATTGATTTTTTTATTGAGTCTTGTTTAAGTGTTGATCTACTTCCTCGGTACAAATCATTATCATTGATTCATTATATAATGATGATTAGTCTTTGGTACATAATGAGATTAGGAGGTTTAAGCCCTCTGTCCACAGCAGTTGTTTAATTGTTCCATCAACCAAGACCACAGAGGGACCAGCAAAGTCGCCTAAAGGGATGACAGATTTTATGCGTAAGCTTGAAAAGTTACTTTCACTAATTTCCACATTTCCACTGCTAGTACATGGACAAGCAGCCTTGTGTAACAAATTATACTTCAATAGATCAGAAATCAGAATAGTATTAAAGAACCCTTTTTTTTTTGGGGTTGAGGGTTGGTGGTTGTAGTTATGCCTCTCCAAGGGAAAGTGATGGAAAGATTACAAATGATTTTCTTTTTCTTTTTCTAAGAAAATTGAAAATCTGTGACAAGTATTACATTCAATTTATGTCATAGTTGTTAGTAAATTTTTTTTTAAAAAAAGAAATGTTGGCCAGATTTAAATAATTTTTTATGGATATGAAAAGCAAAGAATTATGATCAAATAGACCCCAATTGCTCTATTTGGCAAAAAAAAAAAAAAGAGGAGAGGAGAGATGTGAGGATGATTCTTTAGAAAAGTTTGAAGGATTTGTTGTTTGCTCACTTAGGTCCCTTTAGCAAAGATAGGTAGCCTTTTCACTATGAGTAAGGCCTGAAGCCTAATCATGAGACAGTTGAATTGTCACAAGGATGTGGAAAAATTAATTGCAGGCTTCTCTAATGAAAACAGACAAATACCTTGAAAAATTAGGAATATCATGAATTTTCAACATCAGATGTGTTTGGATTGACATGAATTTGATTTGAAAAGATGTGTTTGTCAAGAATAATAATGGGATCCAAATGACATTATTGAGTTTTATATATTTTGTTATTTGGCATTGACAATTTTAATAGGAACTAAAAGGGAAAAAAATTTCAAATGTACACTCATTATTATTTCATTACGAATCTGCTAAAATGTGGCTTCGTATATAGTATTGTTCATGGACCTTTAAGGGGGGGAAAATAACGAAAGAATAAGTCTATAAACTACTTTTTTAAGCCATAATTCAACAGATTGATGCTATATGATACAAAGTTTATTAGTAGTCTAATACTTCGATTCTACAAATAAATTACAAAATTCGATTTGAAGGGAAAATTAAGTAAATTTTTTTCTATTATCCATTCATCCATATTAATGTGTTGAAACCATATTTTTTCTCAAAAATAAAATGGAAATATTATTTGCACTATATTTTTTGTTATATCTACTCTCACCATTTTTTTTATCATATAGTATAATGAATGAAAACTATATCATTAAAATGATTGAGGGAGTGTGAATAACAAAAATGGGAGTGTAAATAATATTTTTCCAAAAAAAAAAAAAAAAGGTACAAAAGTGTTGAAATTAACCATGTTAATAATTTTTCAAAGGGGTATGGCACTAAGCCCAATCTGACCGACTTAGTTTGAACTTGGGCTGTTTTCAAACCGAAAGCAATGCCTGATCAGTCAAGCACGATGGCTATCATGAAGAGTAGATGTATTGGCCCAAAACTGAAGCTTTTTTCTATGGGCCTTTTTGGTTGATTATCCTTTTTCTTCTTCTTTTTTTTTTTTAAAAAAAAAAAGGTAGGAGAAGAATGAGATTTAAGCAATTGGAATGAAAATGACAAGGGAAAATTGAATCCAAAATTTTTGTTGCTGGTTGATCACCCGCATGTAGAAGAAAATAAAAGTTTTTTTTTTAGGAAAGGAAAAGAAATAATATACGACGCAAGATTGCAAACTGATTCATGCTATAAAGAATTCTTTACACTAGAATGCTGTGGAACAATTAATCCTATACATGCGAGAGAATCAGAGGCTATTGAAAGTGTCAAGTTACTACAGTACATCTTTTTACAAAAAATTTCTAAAAATAGTAATCCATCCTGCCTAATCACAAATTTATTATCATTTCACAGCAGGCTGCCTTTTTTTTTCAGCGAAAATGACAGACTAATTAGTATGTACCAATAACATCCTTGAATGGTAGTCGTAGGTTTGAGGAACTCAAACTCCATGTCACTTTTTACAATCTAGTTCCGTAGTAGACAGTTTCTTCTACAATTTCTTCTACAACAAGTTGAAAGAAGAACGGATAATTTTACTGACGAATGGAGAAGCATCGCGTTTCAAGGATTTTTCTTATCCTTTAATAATCGTATTCTGCATATTTTTGTTGCAAACATTGAGGTGTAATTAGGGCTGCAAACGAGTCGAGTCGAGTCGAATTTTGCCCTAATCAAGCCGTGTGTTGACTTAGTTTTATCGAACTCGAATTCGAGTTCGAACTCGACGAACTGACAAATTTTTGAAGTTCGAGCTCAAAAAAATAAAAATAAAAATTTTATTTTTTAAAAAATAAATAAAATAATATTTTTTAAATAAATAATAAAATATTAAAGATATATATGTAATTTTACTATTAAAATTTTATATATATATACTCGAGTTCGCGAGTCTAATGAACTAACGATTTTAATATTTTGAATTCGAGTTCGACTCGATCAACTCGAGCTCGACTCACAACGCCACCAGTGCTGCTGAACAGTCTCCTTCTTCGAGTGATAGACCTCACCGGAGTCCCGGACCAGCATACCTCTTCGTATCCCGACTAGCCATTTTTCGGCACAACCACAAGCGGATGCTGTGGTAATCAATTACTTATATCAAATTCTTTAACTGTTTGACCTTTATGTCAATCATCAATAGTTTCTTTCCCCTCTTCGACCGTAGATTCCCTCTGCTTCAATAGTTCCGATTCGTTTGCAGTCATGAGTGTAATTGTTATATTAGCCAATTTGGATTTTACAGCTTAGCAATTGAATTACAAGAAGTCCACAAACTTAAAAGTCTTGGTCATGCTGGATCATGACGTTTTTACTGGCTTGATTATGTACGTCATGCACGTCATTTCACTGCCAAGGGTCAACAAATCTGGCTGGCTGATTGATGGAGAAAGTCTTGCATGAAACTGATCAACTCTTAACAATGTTTTGAAAACCGGACCGGACCGGCCGGTTCGACCGGTCGAACCACGAACCGGCCATGGCACCGGTCCGATTCTATGTCATTGTTGACTTTGTCCGAAAACCGGTCAAAAATCGGTCGAATCATGAAAACCGTCGAACCGGTTTTTCGCAAAATGCAGCTATCAAGATTCGAACTCAAGACCTTTGTAATAAAAGACCAATGTATTAACCGTTGCACCATCACATCTTATTAGTTTTTTTTGATAACTTATTTATATAAAACAAACACTCATTTTTCTTTTTTTCCATTTTTCTTACAAAAACTCATTCTCTCATGACTCATTCTTTTTAATCTTCAACTCTCTCTCTCTCTCTATCCTCTTTTCTTTTGTCACTCTCTTTTTAATCAAACCTCTTTATTTTTAATTTATTGATGTTTCTTCCATCTTTTAATTTTGTTTTTGTCCATTAAATTGGAAAAAAGTTAAAAAAGATTATTTTTCTTTAACTCCAAATTATTTAATGATACAACCACTCACTTTTATCTCATTTTTTGTTTCTTATCAAGTTTACATTTCTATTTTCGATTCTCTCGTCTTCCTTCGAATTCCAAATTTCCTTTTTTAAATTGTAATCTTTAAATCCCAAAACGTAAATTAAAATTTAAGTTCACAATATCTAAATTCTCATATACATGAATTTTGTATAATTTTAAAATATTGTGATATTTTTGGGTTGGATTTAGATATAATTGAAATTGAGATGAAATTTATTTGTTTTAACTTATCATTTAAAAATTTATTTTAAAAATCCAAGTTATTAAAAAATAGTAAACTTTTCATCATATAAAAATTAAATTAGTCCATTACATGTCTTATTTTGTGCATATATATATTTATATAAATTATTTTAAAAAAAATTCATTGAACCGAGGTTGAACCAGACCGGTTGAACCTCGACCCTTTCACTTCACCGGTTCAATTAACGGTCCGATTTTTAAAACATTGCTCTTTCCTGCTCTTTAAGTACGTACGCACATGTCTTCTTGCACCAAAATTAAATTGAACCAATAGCGCATTTGTCGGAACCTGGAATTTGAGGTCACTTCGGATCTCCTCCTTCGTTGCTTTGCTGCCTCTGCTATGAAGGTACGTAGCAGCTAAATTAGATTTTTCTAATGCATTAATACGCATAACCCAAATATATATATGATGATACATGAAATTTTCTTGAATCTTAGATTTTTCTTTTCTTGACACAGAAAACTGAAGTGAAAGTGAACATTAACTGCCACAAATGTAAGAGTGAAGTGCTGAAAGCAGTTACCAAGCTTCAAGGTTTTGACCCTTCTCTTTTCTTTAATTTAATAACCTGCTTTCCTGCGTTTTCAAGATTTTGACTCCAATGCCTAGACAGATTACTTAGAGATGTAAAGAGTGAAACGGGAAATGGTTCTGCAGCATAAATTCTTGTCAGTTTCTTGAATGGTTCAAGAATGACAAATATACATATATATCTTTTTGCTTATGGATGTGCAGGTGTTGATCAGGTGACAGCGGATGCTGCCAAGGGGATATTAACTGTTGTTGGTGAAGTTGATCCAGTGTGTGTAATTACTCAAGTGAGGAAGACAGGAAAATATGCAGAAATGTTAAGTGTTGGACCTCCCAAAAAACCTGATCCCCTAAACCTGTCCCCGCTAAGCCTGAAAAGCCAGCTAATGATCCGCCAAGGCCTCTTCCCCCTTCTTGTCCACAATGCCGACTTGTTGTTGTCAGCTATGTTCCCGATGCTAGCAGAATTTGCTCTATTCTTTAACAACAGAATTCGACTAAGGCTTCTCTTAGTCTTTGTAATCTTTAACTCTTACCTCTCATGACAACTCTCAAGTATTCATGTAAGATTTTGCATATGCAGATTGTGTAACTTTGACATCTATTTGCAATAAATATAGGGAACTGCCCCTGATTATGAACATGTCTGTTTTTGTTTTTTTTTTTTTTGAGTTTCCTCAAAAACGGTAAAGGGCTAAAATCAGATGCTTTATCCGTTCTAAGATGATTCCAATCATTTCCAACTCAAGTCATCAAACCGTCAAGGGCTCCAAAGCTTGTTGGATTTGCTTGAATAGACCACCTCTCTCTTGAAAAGAATTTCCATTCGTACATGGATTTAAGGCCACAACAAAGTATAGCCACTAGCCACGACTCTGCAAATCTGCTTCGTTTACCATTTCTCTTCATCTCTATTTCCAAGAAATTCCCAGCCACATGAAAAAGGACATGATCAATACCATTCTGCAATACTTAATCTCCCACAATTAGGATGAAAAAGAATGAAAAGAAGAAAAAAAAAAAGAACTAGAGAACTTTAACCATCACTCCACCGTAAACTGCATTCAAAAGTTGAAAGCATATATGATAAGAAACTGGGACCTGCACAAGTTTGATGACAACCATCTACGCATCATGATATTTTACTAGACAGCTAGAGGATGCAACCAGGACGAGCAAGGTCTGATTTACTCTCAATATCTGGAGTCATAGTTCCCTAGAAATGTTGGAACTTGAATTTCCACTCTCCTTGCTGTGGATCGTAAGAAACCATCTCAGCACCTAGCTCGGCTGCCTTCTGTCTGAGTATCTCCTTGTATTTCTCAACCTTTGGTCCATCTATGTATGCTTTCCTGCTGTTCTTGTCAATGCATCTGACGTTGAAGAGAGTTATCTCAGCTGGTCTATTAAGGCCTTGACCGATTGGTGGTTTCTTGCTCTCATCCATGTACACGATCACCTCTCCATGGTTAAACTGAATAAGAGACTCCAGGTCAAGTTCCCTCACATCTGTTTCCCCCAAAAACTTGATGCTGCCGTAGCCCTGTCTTCCAAAAACAAAGTCCTTCACACAGGCACAGAATCCTGGTTCAGCCCTTTCCCGTGCTGCTAATTCTTTGATTGGCGGTTTGGTATAACAGTCAGCACTATGGATCTTTGGCATGATAGCTGCAATATTAGGGTTCTGTCCAACATTTTCTGCTACTTCTCCCTCTTCACTGTCTGCAACTTCTCCATCTTCACCTTCTTTTACTATAATATGAAAGCATCTTGCTGGAATGGGATTGTCATTGTAAATTACCCCATTAGTGTTCAAGTTGGATCCCACAGAACGATTCTCGACAGCTTCGTCATTGCTTGTTTGATCTGATAATCCTATGAAACAAAGAGTAAAAGGAGTTAGGAATGGAAGGCAATTCAATAAATCATCAGCCTGGAGAAGGAAATTAGATATACAAAAATCTGCTTTGGCATGTCCCTCTTTTTACTTCCAAATGCAACTATTAACCGGGTAGAACATAATGTAATACAAAATTTTTTCATTAAGTTCTCAGTTCATTGTGCTGACTGACATTGCCAGATAACTCGTATTATACGTACTGTAATGTGAAAAGTTATTAGCCAGGGTAGATAAATTGATATATTTTGTTTTGAGGATTAACAATTTGAAGAACCTATCTTCTCTATGAGCAGAGTCATGCACTCTGCATGTTCTAGTATCATGTACACTTAAAATATAAGAGAGCAATATTCAATGCATACCACTCTCATTCATATTATTGGATGTACCCTGCTGTCCTGATGATTCTTTTGCTTTATCATTCCATGGAGAGTCTTTGGTGGAATTAAAAACCTGAGGCCCAGGATTTTCCTTTGAGATCAACGCATTATCCACCTTGAAAGTTGCTACCTTTTCTTCATTACAGAACACCTTAACCTGCAAGAAAGGGCTGTTAAATATTGAACATTCTTTACCACGGATGGCACATGGATTGGTAAATTAATCTATACCACGGAAGACAAAAATTGATGGAAATTAGTGCAGAAGTGTTGGCAGGATGCCAGGAGCAAAGGAGAGTTCTAAGTTCAGGATCTCCAAATTTTATCCTCATGCTAAATTGCTATTTTCAAAGTTCAACAATACTTTTGGAACTGCACTCTTTATATTATATCTGATTATGAGTAAGAGAAGAATGTTGACTTCCCATCAATATAGATCCTCTGGCTGAAGTGGATTTTTCAGACACATGCAAGAGAAAAGTCTTCAAAAACTACATTGAAGAAGCATTTCTATTGACCTCATGCATTCCCTCTCATCAAATCTGGGGGTAAACAAAGCAGTAGCCTTCTGAAAATCTCATGCATTGACACTCGCCTAAACATGCAGGGTCTTGGCCTTTTCACTACAGTCAGCAAAGCTCAAGACAGCTTGAATTAAGATTGCTGCAGAACTTCAGCATTATGTTCTAAACTAACAATACCTATTTTAAAATTTTTTCCTTTAAGGACACTAGATTAAATGGTCTCAGTGCACAACAATCTTCCTTAATCCAAGTACTTATAGATATCTAGCCTTCTAAACGTAACATAACAAAATAGTCCACAAGTATAACCTGGAAATCCAAATTTACATTCAAAACACTTGCTAGAATGCTAGAAGTCTAGAATAAATTGACATAATTCTGAATACTAAGAAAGTTTTACAAGTCAATACAGTTGTCAGCAGTTTCTTTCCACAGTTGTACATTTAAAAATTGGCTAATTGCACCACATCGTGTTGAAATTCATCTTGTACAAAAATGAATTATGTTTTTTCTTTTGATTTTTTTTTTCAAATAAGTTGCAAAATTACATGTGCTTATTGTTTCCCTTAGGTGGATCATCCGCACAAAAAATGTTATGTTCCAAAAATGAATTATGTTAAAGATGTTTTTTCTTTCGATTTTTTTTTCCAAATAAGTTGCAAAAGTACATGTGCTTATTGTTTCCCTCAGGTGAATCATCTGCCACAAAAAAAAAAAAAAACATTCACAGAGAATATAACCATCATGAAATACCTATGCTCCCTAGATTTGCTATCAGATTTTGAGACTTACATGTATGCCAGGATTCCCAAGTTGGACTGATAGTGTACAGCCAGGGTCATCAACTAAAATCTGCAGTTCGTGCTGTGACCTAAAAGAGTTTGAGCCAGTGGACTGAACGACTTCAGTAGCCAGAGAGGCTGTCCTGAAGAAACAGTATTAGCAATTAAACCCATTAATACAAAACAAGCTAACGCATAGGAGAGCATTCCGAAGAGTAAAAGCTCAGACAGCTTCCTGAACAAAGCACAAAACAAGGGAATATAATAAAACAAAACATATTCTTACACCTGTGTACATGTATGAGAAAGAGAGGGAGAGGGAGAGGGAGGGAGGGAGAGAGAGGGATGTGAAACTTCTTGCCAATGTAAAATTGAAAAGGTCTCATCCAGAATTTTCAAAAAAAATTTCAGTCCATGCATCTCAATGAGTTGATCATAGGCATTATGATGGAAAGTTATCTATCAAGGTTTGAGAAAACATTCTGCAAAAAAAAAAAAAAAAAAATCACCTGCACTTATGTAGCCAAAGATCTTTCACATAAACAGTTTATCAAAAAGTTGAATTACGACAGGGAAGGTCTGCTCATATGGAAAATTTTCACATAAAATGGATAAAAGAAAACAAAAGAAAGATGGTCAGCTATAATGAGAGTTTTTAGGATGCACATACTTTAGCCCATTGATAACCTGACCACCTGCTTGGGTTGCCACTCTAGAGTCATTTGTTCCTTTGGAAGAGCAGAGAAGTCAAATGTTAGTTAAATGAAGATACAGAAGCAACTGACAAATTTTTACACATAGTTCGATACAGAAGTAAAAGGCAAGAACCCCCAGCTTAGAAGAGATGCACATGTCTATCTTCAATTTTAGTAGCGATATGAAATTATGCTAAGCTTTAAAGAGTCATTTTACGATTCAACTGTTACTAATGCGAAGCATAGGTTATACTTACCAGAATGTAAATTCTGAGTCCCAAATGGAGTCTTCCCAGGCAAGTTGCTCCCACCAAAGCTTGACACTAACTGGCCAAATGACGGTTTCTGGCTAGGGCCACAGGATCTGGTGTTTGATGGACTGACGTTTCTGGTGTCTGATGCTCCAAATGCAGAAGCACTTGAATATCCAGGTCCTATGTTGCTTGAAGCAGGATTCTCATGCACAGAACCAAATGATGATATCTGGCCAAAGCCAGAGGTAGTGCTGTTTGACAAACCAAAGCTAATGGTGCCTAATGCTCCAAATTGAGAGCCTGAGTTCCCGAGAATAGACTTTACATTCCGAGAACCAAAGGGTGATCTACTACTAGACACACTCGCAGAAGAGCCAATGGATGCTGATTCACGGGTACCAAACCAAAATCCAAAAGCAGGTTGATCTGACGAGCTAAAAGTGACATGGAGGGGAGCAACTTGTGTCTGTTGACATGGTTCCTGAGGGTTCTGATTAGAGGCAAAATATCCTACAAGAACATAGAAAAAGAAACCAACTGAAATTCCAAATAAAGCAGCGCAGATGCCGTACTCTACAAATTCAACTAGGTAGAACTACATATCACATCCTTGGTCACAAGTTGCATCATTGCAACGACTTCTAAGTTTAGAATAAGAAATAATAGGAAAGGAAAGACAATGAAGCTACCGCGAATCCCTATCTTAGAAGTGATAACCGTAAATAATAAAAATGAATATCCAACATCAAAAAACAACAATCTGCAATCAAAATGCCTGTCCAAATATATTAAACATCATATGATTCAATTTCCTTGAGACACAAGTACAGGCGACATTTAACATGATCACTCAACCAAATGGCGGAGACAACGTAGTACCAATTCTTGATGTAGAAGATGGCTTGGAAGAGGATTTTCCGGATAGGCCCATCGGATTTGCACGCAAAGTTGATTCTTCAGTTGAAGAAGCAAAGGGATCTTTATAACCTCCTGGGCTATTGAGGGAAGATGTACTACTGCTTGAGTTGTTAATTTGGCCATAAACCGACGAAGACCCTGAAGATGAAGGGCTGCTGCTGCTGCTGCCTGACTGACCAAAAACTGTTCAGAGGAGACTATCAGTTGGCGGTAATGTTCATTCCAGGAGATCTTAATGTTTATAGTATTACCAAGAAAAAAGGAATAGGCTGTGATCATGAGGTCCACTAATCGATAAACATCAAGAAACATGAGAAAGTACAAACATTTACAAGAAACCTCACCATGGATGGCCCCCTGCATTCAGCAAAAGAGAATTTACACAAACATACAAAATGGGCTTCGGAAAAGGAAGGACTTACAAAACAAGAGTGGCATGCAAATGCAAATGCGAATGCAAAACCTTCAAGCTTCACGTCGATCACTGTCTGAAGGGACTAAGGGGTTAAAACTTGAGAATGGGCGTTGAAAGTTGTGGGGTTCTGCAAAATGGGGTCTAAGAATACGAAGGCGGTCTGCAGAGTTTTGAGAAAGAGGGAAGACCGAAAAACTGAAGACCGGGTGGCAATAGCTTGAAATTGAAGCGCGGTTGCGGGTGCTGGTGTTGCGTTTTTTCTGGTAGTTTTTTACTACTAGCCTGGGCGGGTGGGTTGTTGCACCTGCCGGTGTTACCCTTTCTTGATTTATTGTTAGGGATAATTTCAGAAACCTCCTCTGAGGTTTCTGACTATTTTATTAATCTCCCTCTAATTTTCAAAAATTATACCAACCTCCCCTAAAGTTAATTGTCTTGTAATATTTGGCCCTATTGATAATTAAAAAGTAATATTAGAAGAGAGAATGTAATATGATTCCATCATTGTCTCTCATCTACTACTTTATTTAATTAATTTAATACCAATCCACATATTAAAGAAAAATATTAAAATTTCTTGTTTATCATTAGGGATGAAATCGCATATAGTATCAAAAAATATTATATCATTTTATATTTTTCACTTAATACAAAATTCAAATTACTCTTTTCAATTATATACCCAATATCAAACATAATCAACAACAAATAATAAAAAATATTGCAACCAAAAGATTACAACAAATAAATTTTAATATCATAAATATTTTTGTCAACATATATAAGGTTATTTGCTAAGATTTTTATGATATCAAAATTCATTCTTTGTAATATTTTGGTCATAGATTTTTTTGATTATTTGTTGTTAATCATATTTGACAATGAGTTTATAACTGAAAAGAGCAATTTAAATCTTACATTAAATAAAATATATAGAATGAAATACTATTTTTGATGTTATATGTGATTTAATCCCTGGTAATAAATAGTAAATTATAGTATTTTTTTTAACGGGTATTAGATTAATTAAACAATTTAGTAGATGAGAGGCAATGGTGGAATCATATTTGTTTTTTCTCTCATAATATCACTTCTTAATTGTTGATTGGATTTAGATGTTACAAGATAATAAATCTCAAGGAAGATTAATGTAACTTTTAAAACATGGAATGAGGTTAGTGAAATAGTCAAAATCCTCAGGAGGGGTTTCTGAATTTATCCCTAATTGTTATAGATAACATTTATTACAGCGTGGTAGTCTTCTACGGTATCAAACCATCAATACATTCTCTGAGCATTTGGACCAGGGGATGAAAAGTGAAGTTCCACCTGTTCGGATTGCCATTTTCTAGAGTTTTTATAGAAAAATGTACTATAATAATTTGATATATATTAGATAAAAAGATTACTAAGAAATGTGTTCACAAAACAAAACGTAAAAATTTTTTGAAAAAAAATTGCAAATCCAAACGAAAGTAGTACAAGTATCCCCAAATCAAATTATTTTGACAGTTTGTCCAATAAGTTCTAATGGGGATTGATTAGATCAACAAGTGTTTGAAGAACAATTATCTAGTAATTTGTGACTAAACTGGTGCCCTTTGGCTTTGAAACTTGATGAGGAAAATCCATGGATTAATACCCAGGATAGGAATTGAATATCCATCTCTATCTTCCCCAAACAAAAACTAAATAAATAAAAAAATCCATGTACATAATAAGTTACTTGAATATATTCTTAAGTGACAAATTATTTTTTTCTATCCATTTTTCTTTAGGATTACTGTATATTTTAACGAACGATTGAACGCGACCACTAGCATAGTCAAAAAAGTGTCAAGCGCATTATATTATACAAGTCATTTTTCCATATTTGAGCTAGTATGTTATAATTGTCAATACGATCTTTGAACTAGTTTTCTTGATTGCAGATGAGAGTGATTGGACAAATATCAAGTTAACCGCTAAACCAAATAAATTCTCCAAATTGCCGAAGCAGAGAGTAATGGTCCCTTCAAATTAATGGCTATAATTGACAGACTGAAGAATGCATCAAGATTCGTTAGGATTCAAGAGTACAATGAAACCTAATCACCAATTTGCTTTAATAGCAGAATTTGCTAAGTTTCTTATACATTATCATTTATCATCATTTTGTCTAATAATGATAAACCTGTAATAAGCAACAAAGATTCATCACCTCTCTCCCAAACCAGGCAAGTCAAATCCTGTGTCTTAAATTAAAAACTTTACCAAATAACAAGTGACGACTCCTCAATATCTTGACGTGCAATCCCTTCTTCCTTATTTTTTTTTTTTCAAATGTGCACAAACAGATGACTAGCCCAAAATGTAGGCAATAATTAATCTCCAAACAAGTAAAACGTGAAGAAGAACAAACACTCAAGAATAAATTTTATCATCACTATGTAGCCATTGCAGTGCTGGCTTTGCCTTGGACAAAGTTTCATTGCAATGAGCTGCAAGAAGGATGAGCAACCTGTTAACTGTCAGACATCAAAATTGTCCGATGATACTGTAACTGATGCAATCAAAAGCTCATCTGCTTCTCATAGCTAATAAGCTCAAATAAATTAGAAATGCTGGACCCTGAATTTCCATTCCCCTTGCACTGGATCATAAGAAATCATCTCTGCATGTAGCTCTGCTGCTTTCTCTTTCAGCATTTCCCGGTACTTCTCAACCTGCGGTCCATTGGTGTAGCTTTTCCCTGTGCTCTTGTCAATGCATTTGACATTAAGAAGAGTTATCTCAGCTGGTTTATTAAGCCCTTGACCGATTGGTGGTTTCTTGCTGTCATCCTTGTACACGATCACTTCCTTATAGTTAAAGCGAATAAGAGATTCAAGGTCAAGTTTCCTCACATCTGTTTCTCCTAAAAACTTGATGCTGCCATAGCCCTGCCTTCCAACCACAAAGTCCTTGACATGGCCACAAAATCCTGGTTCAGCCCTTTCCCTTGCAGCTAATTCTTCGATTGGCGGTTTGGTATAATAGTCAGCGTTGTGGATCTTAGGTATTACAGCTGTAACATCAGGACTGTGTCCAACATCTATTGAAACTGCTCCATTCTCATGTCTTTTGACTGCAAGATGCAAACATCCTTCTGGCATTGGATAAGGCTCATTATTCACCACGTTGGTTTTCAAGTTAAGTCTGACAGGTTTATTCTCACTAACATTGTCAGTGCCAGTTTTGCCTGAAAATCGTACAGGTTTGAAGCAAAAGAAGTTAAGCAGCAGAAGATATGCAACAAAGCCATCGCATGTAGAAAAAAATGAAATATGCTAAGGGAAACTATGGAATAACCGTATCCAGTTAACAACTATTAGGAAAACTCCAAGACAATGTCATCATGATGGGTGATATTCCAATTATCTTCTGTGCCAAAAAATCAACCTTACTTTTATTAGATGGTCACATTCCAGATTTCCCAAACAATAAATGTCCCTAGCCATTTCTATTATCTCCAAATCATCACCTTTTCTGATTGTTTCAACTAACTACATAATGAACACAAAACACGGTGCCAAGTACCAATTAATCCAACTCAAGAAAGATATCCTTGCATAGGGAACAATTTGGAGGAGCTGCAAATACTTCTTCAGTGATTTTCTTTGTAAGAACCACATCATATCTTTAAAAATTTTGAATATCAATTAGTTCAATTATTCTATGTTCAACATATCCAAAAAAGGGAGAGGTTCATAAACACAAGAGTTACCAATCGAATGAGTAGCATCAGAAAATTTGTATCATGAACAGAATATGAGTTTTCTCGGTTTGTTGCGCTTACTGACATGGCTAAATAATAATGTCATGGAGTAAAGTTAGAACAATTTATTTGGACTATAAACATACAAGACATATTTTCTTCAATGGTAAAGTCAAGATATCTAGTCCTAGGCACAGGAGGGAAAAGGGGATTCAAACACTCGTTCAAATACAACTATCATCAGATTTGACTATGAAGGAACTCGAATACCTTTACACCTTATAATATAAGAAAGTGAAATCAATGCTTACCATTCTCATGCACATGAATGGACATACTTCCCACGCCTGATGATTTCTTTGCAATATCTTGGCATGGAAAGTCCTCAGTGGAATGACAAGTCCAACCATGAGGATTCTGCTTTGACTTAAATGCATCATCCACCTGGCAAAGTCGTGTTTTATCCTCATGACAGAAATATGGAACCTGCAACTGAATTGAGACATGAACTAAATCAAATTCTTTATGAGAGAAAACATAAACTTGAAAATCAATTTACACCAAATAGCTGCAAGGAAGACAGAGGAGGAGAAGTAGTAAATTGGAACAATACAGAGGTGAGCAAAGAAGAGGTTGCATCAGGTCTCCAGTGTACGTATTATATTACCCCCAGGAAACCACTATTTTCACCTTTGGATGTCACTCCACGGATTGTACTTATGAAATTTTATCTGATTTTAAGGAAGAGAAAACTGTGAATCTCAACTGATAGTCCTCTACTGATTAAAGCGAGAATTTTAGATTCTTGTTAAGAAAAGATCGCCGTTCTTGATGCATAGTTAGTTTCCTTGTTCACAACCGGCAGATAATCTAAAAAATTCAAGAATGAGATGAGATGGAGAATGCTACTGATCATACACCACCTCAGTCTTTGTCAAACTATATTTCACAAAATAAGGTTTTGGAGGCATATTGTTACCCATTTTTGGCAAAATTTACAGTAATACACTAATGACAGTCCAGATGTAGGGGTAAGGAAAGCGGTAAGTCTATTGGAATGACTAATTTACATCAATCAGTCCTCGTCATGCCAAATTTTATTGAGAAATTGTCCCACACATTCAATGACCACCCTGAATTATCTATGCTTCCTAGATATCAGTTAATGCTTTCAAATTTTAAGACTTACTTTTATGCTAGAAATCCCACATTGAATTGACAGTGTACAGCAAGGGCTATCAACAGATATCTGAAGTGGAGGCTGTAATCCAAATGGACTTGAAAAAGTGAAGCACTCAACAGCTTCAGCAGTTGCAGATGCTAACCTGAAAAATTGGTATTAGAAACAATATAAAGTGGAAAGATGATTATATTGTAACACAGAATTATTTGCAAACAAAGCACCTCAATAGTTATCTTAAAACAAAACACAAATGCAAGTGCAAAACAATAACATGCACTTGCACTCTCCACTTGCTGAGAGAGAGAGAGAGAGATCAACATAGAAGATGAAAGACAGAATAGGCATTACAGTTGGGATGGACATACTTTGGTAGATTGATACTCTGCCCACCAGTTTGGTTTGCCACTGTAGAGTCACTTGAACCTTTGGAAGGGCATAGACAGAGTGAAATTCAGGCAATATTGAAGACAACGAACTATAACTTTATGAACCAAAATGAAGGAAAAGGAGGTACTTGTATTTCTTGATTACCTAGTGATGTTTGACTAGAAGGACCTGCAGAAACTGCATTTCTCTGATCAGCAATTAGTATTGGTGGAGAAGCAACAAAAGCAGCCTGCAAGCATGGCACACCCATGACTATACCAGTTTAAAAAATGAAATATAAAGGTTTTCTGTAATTTGTGTTATTCCTACTCATTTTTTATAGTTGACAGGAGGAGGGGATTGATGTCATCAAAGATAATTGCTGACTACCAGAAGGACAACACAACTAGAACTAAGTGAAGGAAAATGTGCTCGTATTTAGCAATTAGATGATATACAACAATGTATAGGAAGGCTCTTGCCTTTTGTGCGTAAAAGTTGAGTAGAAACAGAGAGACATTCACACAGCATAACCATTCATTTTTTTGGCCATATCCCACTTTGTTATGATCACATTTTAGCATGCAGCTTCAAAAAGCTTCTAAGAATATGTTGATAAACTTGAACATAATTTGTCCTGAGCAAAAAATTAACAAAATAATTGTTTGCAGCACAAACTTACTACATTATCTAATTTTTTTATTTTGTCAAAATGAAAAAGTGGATGTGCTTATTCCTGACGAGTATTTGTCTACCCCATTACTCTTCAACTCCTCATTTTAGTTGTTTATTGTTGTGGCTGACTTGCTTTTGTTTCCTTCTCTCTTATGATTGTTAAATCTGACTAAAATTGAAAGCAAAACTCAGAGCCTTAGGCAAAAGGTATGTCAAATTTATTTGGTTTTGATGATATAGCAAAGTAGATGAGATCTCAAGGATGCTAATTGTAGCTTGGAAAAAGTTGAGTTTGTGGCATTGAAAGCTAGAAATGGAGTGTAAATGTGGCACGACCATGCACACAATAGGTTGTTTAGTTAATAGAAGAGCCTTCTCAACTCTAAGAGATAGGTTAATTGATGTCGTACAGAAATCACTGTTCATTATTACTAACCAAAGAGGACAGGATAAGGTACTGATATCCAATTTAACTAGGAAAAGGAAACAACTTGACAAGCCACTTTTATTGTATTACTCCATTATATTTAAGTGACAGAAGGGATGCTCTATTCTCCAATAAATAGGACCTACAAATGTACATCTTCAAAAATGTTCATTATTCAGACATCAAATTAAGATAAAACATAGTCGCATGCAATATGTAATTAACATTGGAGGAAAAGATGTGGCATGTGATTATACGTGCTTATGTGTCTGTATCACAAGAATTATGCATAGGCCTAGCTTAACTTACTTCTGTTTGGTTAAAGCCAGCTGGATTTTTAGTAGAGCAGGGTATGCTCGATAAGATACTTTTTGGGAATCCACTTTCAGTTGATGATATTGACATATTTGGATGAATAGGAGGGGCATTCTGCTTGAAGAAAGAACCAATCTTTGCAGAAGGTTGGAAAAATGGGGAAGGTTGATGGCTAAAGCAACTAAACCCAGAGATAGGCCCAGATGATGTTGCTGCAGGTCCAGTCAAACTGGAGGAAGATGGTGCAAAAGCAGCTGAGTTGTAAGCATTAGCAGATGAATACATTTTGGGTTCACGAACTGGGTCTGACACTGTTGCTGAGGCAGAAGATTTTGTCCACGAAGGAAAAGCAAAAGATGGATCTCCATAAGTAAGATAAGTAGGTGCTACAGTTCCTGGGTAGCCATAATAGAAGGACCTATTAAATGGGCTTACTGGTAATGACGGGCATTGAAATCCAGCAGGTAGAGTAGATACAGACTCTTGTGTCTCTGAAATGCAAGAAGCTGGTCCCCGAGAGGTGAAGAGAGTGGAGGGAACACAGCATTAGCAGGTGGATTGCTAGGAGCACTTAACTGACTGAAGGGATTCCCTAAAGTAGTAGAAGAAATATTATTAAGTCCACCAATAGTTGATTCACTGGTCTGTTCCCACCTGAATAAATGTTTAAATTAGTTAACTTACACAAACTACAGACAGTTACCACAACTTAAAAAAAAACAAAAAAAAAGTGAATCAAAACCAGATATACCTTTATCACCTGACTTGTAATCCTCTAATCTCAATTCTTCATGGCTTTTGCCGTTGTAGATGGGCATGGCAGAAATGGAGTCAATTTTACCGGCAGGTGGCAAAACAGTTCTGATATCTCCTTCTGGAGTTCCAGCATAACACAATACTCTAGTTCCTCCCAGTTCACCACCAAAAGCTGGCTGTGTCATACCAGCAGAGTCACAAGATAGTGCCACTGTCGGGGTGGAACATACAGTATTGGAAGTAGTTGAAGTTCTAAAGGATTCAGAACTTGTCTTGAGGTACAAATCGAGCACAATTTTGTGCCCAGATCACTAAAGTTTGGTGTTGGAGGGACAAACCAATTTGTATGTTTACATGTCTCTGCCCGCCTGAATAAACAAAATTTATATATATATACACACCATATAGTTAGGACACTCCTGTTTAAGGTAATGCCTCATAGCTAACTGCCGCTACAAATATAGAGAAACAAGGATAAATAAGTCAAGCGGACTGATGGTCCTGTTACCTCAACTGCTCATGGCCTTTGTCTTTGTAAATTTAACAGATAAAATCATTATGTTAAACATCAATCTGATTTTTGTTTTTGGTTGAAAATCAGCAGTTTCTGGGGCATCAGATTGATAATCCATGACTTCCGTAAACAAGTCCTACTCACCTTTTCCTAACATCTTCTTTAAACCGTGAAACAAAATTTATTTTGGAATGCCTCGATTTAACCAGGTAACCAACTTAAACTCTTTCAAATCTTCTGGTTTGGACAAACGTTTTTAAAGACCACATAATAGTTTTAGAAGGAAGATGCTTGCAGTCACCTACATCTGGTCACATGAGATATTTACTTTACCACAAGTCCACTCTGGGATGTACACTAAGCCCATATACATAAACAAGCAAAATGATCTTAACCCTGCTCCTCTTCTCTTTCCTTTTGGCATCACCTTGAAATGATAAAACAATGGTAATTTTACTCCAAAGGCAATAGGTGATTATAGATTTTTATCTGAACCATATCTTCATCCCATACTAACTGGAATGAAATTTCTCATCAAATAAGAGATGACTGCAATTGCAGCATATCAGCCCAAATACATTGAGGAAACCAAAATGCTGCCAGCTTCTTTACAAGAGCAGTACCAACAGTCAAATAATACTAAACAACTAAATCAGCCCAATATTCTTACCGTATCCATTGTCAAAAGCAAATGAGGAGGAAGATGAACTTCCAGAAGCAGGACATGATGCAGCACCACACGTATACGTAGATGAGATATGTGAAGAGGCAGTTCCAGATAAACCCACTGAAAATCCACCAAATGGGGAGGAAGATGTACTTTTGCAAGCAGGAGATGACGTAACACCAAACTGGAAAATTAGATGGAAAATTAGATGAAGCCTGTGAAGAGGCTGCTCCAGATGAACCCACAAACACTGATCCTGGAGTTGATGAAGCAAAAGGATCTGTAGATGTGCTGAGTGGAAGAAGAAAACTATCTGTGCTCAAGTTGCCTAGTTTGCCCAAACATTGATGAAGGCCCTGACTGGTTACTACTTGACAGGTTGAAGGCTGTTCAGAGGACAGTAACAATCAATTCATGTATTTATGATCCAGGAGATTAACTAGATATCGACAGAATGACTACCAAGAGCTAAATCAAAAAGAAGGATGGTGTAAAAAGAACATGATTAGACAATTATGATAATGTCCAGTACAGAACTAGATTGTACAGAACGTCCAACATCATTCGAGAGCACAGTTAACAGTTAAGTGTGCCGTGTAGTAATTATATATGTATATCCTCCTTCGTGCATTAATGTACATGATCAAAGAGCAAAAGATCGAGAAGAATACATACCCTCAAAGGCACACAAATAAAAAAAATAAAGAAGAAGATGAAAGAGTTCCTGTTTCCAGATCAAAATCACAGAATCTAGCTAAGATCAGCATCACAAAAACTCCTAATAAAGGGAGATCGCTAATTCTTTCCATTGTACGGTGTCAATTGTTCCAAACCAGCTGCATGCAACAGAGAAAATATCAGAAATTGGACACCTTTTTCGAGTAAAAAATCACACATGACTTGACTAATCCCAATTGTATCAAGCAACGTGGTGCATAAAAATTAGCCAGTCGGGTGGACAATCAGCATGAGATAATCAAATTCCAATTAACTCATGCATCACATAAATCAGCATGGTGTAATCAAATTTCAATTAACTCAAGTCGCATACATTGTCCAACGTCCAGAGTAGTGAAGGGTTCTTGCTTTAAAACCAACATCTTTTCCCAGAACAAACCCTTAAACCTTACATTAACTACCCAGAATGCTACAAGTTATTTTCTGTTAATCTTTCATGCATCATGAAACATAACCAAAAATATCTTTGAATATAAGCGCACACAAACCATGAAAAACATGCTAGATACGTAGAATTGGTTCAGAAAAGAAAGAACTTACGGGTATCATGCGGAAAACTGAACATCTTGTTGGAGCATGCAAACCCAAGATTCTTACTTTTTGCGTAAAGGAATAAAAGGGTTTGTGTGTTTTTAGTGTCTGAAAGCTATGCTGCAAACTGGGGTCCAAGAATCTGAGGAACTTGTACACTTGTATATTTGCATACAACTGGGAGAGTGAAGAGAAGGGTAGGATGGCCTGAATTTGACGCTGTTGTGGGCTTATTTTTGAAGCTAACATAGCGTTGTATTTCCGCTATGATTCAATTTGTGCGAGTCTTTAACTTTGACTTCCGTTGTATTTCGGCTATAATTCCAATTTGCGTGTCTTGTAACTTTGACTTGATTTGCATGAGTTGGTTTTTTATTTAATTTTTAAAAAAAAGTTCACAGGTTTTTTTTTTTTTTTTTTTTTTTATGTAGGTGAGAGGTCCAAGAACTTTTAGTATCTGTTTGGTTCAATGTAAAATATTTTCAACGGAAAATGTCTTCCATGAAAAAATTTATCCCCCTCTTTCTTTGTTCTCTTGTCATCCAGGATCAGTAACTTCTTGTTTGTATATGTATTAAAGGATTCTTCCCCTTGATCTTCTAGGTGTTCTGTAGTTGCCAAAGCGGGAAGACTACTCCAAGTGTAATGACGAGGGGAAGGGATCGCGGATTCGCATACATCCCATTCTACCAACCAAATTTTAATGGCTTTGTTGATGGCCATCGGCTTCAAAACTGATGGTTTAGAAGACGGCTTTTTCTCAAAAGTGGTGATTCCTTTTCCAAAAAAAAAAATTATGTTTGTCACAATTTTTAAATCATTAAGGCTTTGTTAGGAATGCTTTTTTTTAGATTTTTGTAAAAAAATTACTATAGCAATTTGATATATGTGAGGTAAAAAAATGATTGAAAAATGTATTCAGGGAAATGTAATTGCAATCCAAACAATGGTATGGTCAAATAAATTGCGTAAACATCACATTTTTTAAAATCAAAAAGTGGTTTTGCTTAATTTCCCCTTTGATAGTATGTCATAAGAGGAAGGGATGAAAGTATGTAAAGATATAATATTTCTTGACCATGTATAAAAAGTCCACCTATCTACCTCATTTCAATATGTTTTTGAAAAAATTTACTGTAACAGAGTATATGAAAAAATTTTACTATAAAATTTTTTAAAATATTTGATATATTGTATGGATAAGATGTTTTTTGAGTTATTGTATATTACTGTAACATTATATTTGAAAAAACTTGTTTTTGAAAAAATGGCCAATCCAAACGGAAGCATATATGCTTTAGGAGTTTGTAGAAAAAATAATTAATTTTTGTGAAGAAGAAATTCAATAAGTAACACAACAAAATTGTATCAAATTTTGAAGTAACCAATATTTAGGACATTTCCTGATATCTAGCCATTGATTTGTTAAAAAAAAAAAAAGACATAAAGTAGTTTGGTCTTTTTTTAAAGTCTTTATTTATAAGAAGAAGGGATTCGTTAGGACAAGAGTAATTTTGTTTAAAAATTTTAATTAGTAAAGACGCCATTTTTGAAAGTTTGTTAGTTTTTAACGATCAAACTTTGCTTATAATTGATAGAAAGAGGCAAGCGTCAAGAGGTTTATTGCCATTTATCCAATTAGATACTCCAAAATGAAATTCGTAAGAGCATTAGAGTTTTTTGGCGTACCAAATTGTTAAACATGTTACAAGTTTTCTCTTAAATAATTAAGATATCTCTTTTAAGAACTTCGAATGAAAAATTGATTGAACATTTTTGCAATGGATTATTTAAAATAATTACCGTAACACCTTTTATGATATGATGTATGTGAAATAAAAAGATAGTTGAATATGAGGTAAGCAGAACAAAATTTAAATTTTTTTTTTGTTTTTGCAAATCTTGCTAACCAAACATACTCATTTAGTTTAATTTTTTAAAAAATTTCCAAGGGGCTTACATAGCCTGGCAGCCTACAATTAAAAAAAAAAATTTTTACTGGCTTATCGGGCTTAGTAAGCACGGTAGCATAGTTCAAGGAAACTAATATTATTAGACCAACATTCATGCGACTTCTTTTTTTTTATCTATATTCTAAGCCTAAATTCAACAACATTGCTAGAAATCAATGTATTTGTTCATCATAAGACAAAATATAATAATTTTATAACATATATATTAATTAAAAAGTAAGGATATTTTTTATGTCTTTTTCATGAATTATTCATGCTTATCCAAGTTCAACAAATAATCAAAAAAAAGAAAAAGAATCCCATGCTACTGCATTAGCACGGGTTAGAATACTAATTTAATATATTAATTAGTTGTGATATTCCATTCAGTAGTAGTTGGTGGAAAGTAATAATATCTTGATACAAAAATAGTTATGTTACAAGTGTAAACTTAGACCTGTTAAATGAACCGAACTGTTCAGTAGTTCGGTTTGTTTTGACATGTTCGTATTCGTGAAAGATTCGTTCGAAACCTTAAACGAATCGAGTTTGAACGAATTTTTTTGTTCGATTAATAATCGAGTGAACACGAGCATGTTCGCGAGTTTTAACGAACGTTCGCGAACATGAGTATAATTATCATTTAACAAATTTTAGGGTTAATTTTATGGCTGGACTTTTTACATTTGAAGGGTTTTATTTGTTATTTTTATGTTAATGTTAGTTATATAGTTAATGAATAATAGAATTTAGTCACTTAGTGCTTTAATTATTTTTTAGAATGATTAATGATTTGTATGGCATATTTAAGGATTAAAATAATTTGGATTCCACGAACTCGAATTCAAACATGAACTTTGCTTAACAAATATAGGTTTGGAATTCGAAAATTAACGAACGAACACGAACGTTGTTCGAATCGCTTAACGAACAGAGTTCAAACATGAGATACTCGGTTCGATTCGACTCGTTTACAGCTCTATGTAAACTAAGAACTAGAGGTCCTAATAATTATATAATAATAAAAGTGTAAAAGAAAGAAATCTTTTATTTCCCAAACCAAAGGTACTGATCTCATACTTCACATGAATTCAATGATCCAAAACCAAATGTGTAACATGATGAGATAGACAAAGGGTGGGTTACAATGGTACATTGATTAATGATCCTTCTCCAAAACCAAACACATTAGATTAATATGGAAGAGTTTAAATAGAGAAATTTCTCTATCAACTGTGCACTCATTTGAAAAATAGAAAACTATGCACTTGAGTTTAGAATATACTTGAAAAATAGAGAAATTTCTCTATCAACTATACACTAATATTGCTTTGCTCCCCTTAGGTTTCGATTTGATCACTGTACCCCATCTAACTTTCAGTTCTCTGCAATTTACTCAAAAGTGGCACTGGAGGATTAGGTCAATTATTATCTATGCTTTTGTTAACTGTCCATTCTGCATCATGCATTGCTTCCTTATCTCAAAATGCCCAGCTAGGTGCTATAAGTATATTGAAAATTCATAACAGTTGGATGACGAATCATGTGGTCAAGAAAGTTTTAGTCTAATAGTTAATATTAAGCCTCAAAAACTTAAAAGTCTCTCGAGTTCAAATTCCCCTTGTCCCTTCTTTCTTAAATTCCACCATTTCAACATGCAATTGCAAACATTAGAAGGGTGGAAAAATGATATTCAGTAATGGATGGTTGCATCTAAACTTGAACTCCTTTACATATACATATATATCTATTTGGTAAGTGGGAGGACTTAAATCAAGAACTCTTACTTGTAACCCATCTTATCTTATCACCAAACTCAACTGAACCCTACCCAAAAAAAATTAGCAACTTGAATTCCTAAGTTATCGCTTCTTTTAATTGTTGAAGCATTTTACTTGGATCCCAGTATTGCCAATTAATCTTTCAAAATCGAAATAAAAAAAAGGGGTTTGAAATAATTTAGATATTTATTTCCTTCTCCATTCATGAGGTGTTATACAAATTGTAAGTGAAACTTTGATTGTTACAATATCCGCAATCCATGAAAACTACAAACCAGTCTAGTGCTTAGCTTCGACGAAGAACAAACTCATCAGTCAAGTTATAACGAATTGAAGACCAACAATATATCAGCAGATATCATGCCATTGATGTTACCAAAGATGGGAAAAACAGAAAAGGATTTACAGAAAATGGTAAATGCCAAGCTATTCCAGGCATTACGTCCTATACTATGGGCTCAAACGTCTCTGAGTCCTTGTTTCGTGATCAGCTGCTGGTCACCATCTTTGACCTTAGAAGTGTTGGACCCTGAATTTCCACTCGCCAGTTACTGGATTATAAGATAGAAACTCAGCACCTTGCTCTTCTGCCTTCGTTTTTAGCATATCTATCCACTTATTAACCCTTGTTCCTTCCACGTATTGCTTCCCAGTACGTTTGTTGATGCATTTGACATTGAGAAGAGATACCTCTGCAGGTTTGTTGAGGCCTTGTCCGACTTGAGGTTTCTTGGTCGTGTCCCTGTATACAGTCACCTCCCGATGGTTAAGCTGGATAACAGATTCAACGTCAAGATTTCTCACATCTGTTTCCCCTAAAAACCTGATGCTTCCATAACCCTCTCTTCCAACCACAAAGTCCTTCACACGGCGACAGAATCCTGGTTCAGCCCTTTCTTTTGCAGCTAGCTCCTCGACCGGAGGCTTTATATAATAATCTGGGCATTGGAGTTTTGGCAGTATTGCTTCAACATCAGCCTCAAAATTTCCTACATAATCAAAAGTAGAAAGTTAAGAAGTGGAATATAAATCAAACCTAAGATAGACGGATGCATGACCGGTATATTCATCCTTCCCAAACAACAAGAGAGGCATACGGTTCTCTAACCAAAGAACAAAGGGAAGAAATCACTAGTTACTAATTTTTAATTATTCAAACATGATGGCCATAATTTAACAGCTTCTTTTCCAGCCTAGATATGCAAATTAGTATGGTGTACCACATTTCAAATGAACAAAATGAAAATTTATGCCATACCAGTCTCAGATGCAGATACGGACTCCTCCTCCAGTAAAGAGGAATTCCTTGATTTTGTTTTTAGAGGCCGCTCCACCTTGGAGTTTAGAACCCAAGATCTTGCATTTTCCCTTGGAATAAAGGAAGCGCCAACTTTGTATATCCCAGGTACTTTTTCTTCATAAAATGGAACCTGTGATGCATAGAGAAAAATTTAGAGTTTAAAGAGCTCTAATATGTATTCTAATCTTTACCATGTAAATGTCTAGCTTGCCCATACTGATTTGTACACACTCGACCAGTATCATGAATCTCACCTTCTGGCTGTCATTTTTAGGCCGGTACTTCTCAACTGATGGCCAGTTTTGGCTTAGAGACAAACATCTAGTGGTCAACAAGGAATTTCTTTTCACTGGACCAGGTTTGTCAGATACCTGTATTGCACAAAGAAAAAGAAGTTACATGAAGCAAAATAAACGTCCTTCCAGATTGACTTCTTTTCACGAATAATTTTGGTTATATTTCTATAAGCTTGCAGGAGAAGAAAATTGTGAAATTATCAGATTCATGGACAGTTTTGAAGATTAATTTTCCCTGTTAGGTATACATACTGGTGTCAGAAGTAAGACTAACCGGTATGCAAGAAATTCCATATTGAACAGTTGTGGTAGCTGCTCTACCACCCATTGACATCTGTATTCTAGACTCCATTCCAAAAGGACTTGCAACAACAGATGGGTCTAGAGCGATGGTGCTCTGAGACTCAGACCTGAAATCATATTGTATACGTCAGCCGATTTATGCAGTGGAAAATCAATATTTAAAGCACGTGAGTGGAAGTATAATATCAGCGTTCACTATTTCTAAGAACAAGTTAAAGGATAGGAAATCAATGGATAAAAGAATGGCAGCAAGTGACTTTGAAAAAAATTTATTAGTTCATAATTAAGTCATAACTGAGATTAAATACTCCAAATTTGACACAAATTTGTACAGGACTTTATTGCTCTCCAAAGTGTGCTTATCAGTTTATTAAGTCCAGTGTGCCATTTGAAAGAAAACATAGAACAAATTAAACCAGAATCATTGAGTTACCCTAAACAATGGTTCCTGTGATGATTATCTTAACATAAAATGCCTCAGTGAACAAAAGAAATGGTTCTCTGTTTTCTTGTTTTGACGAGAAAAATCACAAGCAAAGTAATAAGTGATCAACTTACTGAACTTGCTGGAGTTTTAGCAGGCTATTGTGGAAAACAATCTAATATAAGCATGAAAATAGTTCAGTAATACGTACGGCTGCATCCCAGCACTCTGATGACAATCTCCTGTATCCATAGCTTATTGAGTAGCACAGAAAAGAGTAATTATCAGTCACATGGAACAAAGGAAAATTTGTCTCTGATGACAGAGAATAATTTATTTTAAATGTAACATTGCTCTAACCGGAAATTGACTGTTGTGAGATGCTAGTGGAAGCGCCATCTGTTGCTACAACAATTTGAGTTATCTGTGGAGTTGTAATTGATTCATGCTGCAAACATAGCACATGGTTAGGAGCACAAACTTGAGGAAAAATATCTAGTTTACAGCTGTTCTCCCTTGTATCTCTTTTCCACTTTCAGTAGATCATTAGGAGAAAGAGGCTTCATTAGCATTTCAAACTAAACTTTAGTGACATATAAAGCAACAGCAACAAAGACAAATTGATGGGTATCCAAAGACCAAGTAAACGAGTTAATTTTTTCTTATTCACATTTGTAAGTTATCCAAAGCTCTTGAACTTAATCACTCAAAATTCAACTTCTTAACAAATTATTACTTTTCTTTCTTTCCAGATATTCCAATAAGGACAAATGAGGACAAATCTTGGACCTCTAAATCCATATCAGGGCAAGGCATCTCTTGAACTCCTAAGAGCAGAACCAACTCAAGTCAGACTTGTGCTAACCACTACCAGAGTAGCAGTAGAACAAATCACCAATCATAAACAAAGAGAAAACTATGGGTACAATTTTTGGGAAAAGAAAATGAAAATAGGAACACATGGGATATTTTCAAGCCAGTTGATAGTAATTTACCTTTGGCCAAATGAAACCACTTGAATTGCTAGTCAAAAGTCCTGTCCCAGTTGATATTGCACTTAATGATTCTGGTTGACTACGGGGACTGACAACAGTAGGTCCAGAAAAAGCATTTGTCTTGCCAGCTGAGGGTTGATTAGGCTGAAAGATGAATCCAGAAGCTGCATCTGAAGATGTAAAAGTATTAAAGGCAGGCAAACCTGATGCTAAAGATGTTGTAATAGATGTTGAGAAAGCAGTCCATCCGTAGGACAGACGATAAAGTCTTTATCAGGAACAAAAGTAGAGATTATCAGACAAATGCAACAACTGCACGAACTTATACTTACCTTTACTCCCTAAGAATTGATGAGAGTCCTCAAACCTCAGCTCTTCATGGCTTTTGTCTTTGTAAATGGGCATGGCAGAGATCGAGAACAATTTTCCAGCAGGTTCAGTACTACCTATATCCACTTCCCTAGTTGCAACACACGATGCTATTTTACTTCCATAATGTTGGCCGCCAATATAAGCAAGACCAGTTGAATTGCTCGGCCAAGGTCCTGATTCACTTGATATTGCACTTGATGTTTGTGGTTGACTATGGGGAGTGACAGCAGGAGGCCCTAAAAAAGCATTTGTCTTGCCAGCTGAGGGTTGATTAGACTGAAAGATGAATCCAGAAGCTGCATCTGAAGATGTAACAGAATTAGAGGCAGGCAAAGCTGATGCAAAAGATGTTGTTATACATGTTGAGGAACCAGTGCATCCGTAGGAATATTCATAAAGTCTTTATCGGGAACAAAAGTAGAGATCATCAGACAAAAACAACAACTGTATGACCTTGTACTTACCTTTACTCCCTAAGAACTGATGAGAGTCCTCGAACCTCAGCTCTTCATGGCTTTTGTCTTTGTAAATGGGCATGGCAGAGATGGAGAACAATTTTCCAGCTGGTTCAGTACTAACTATATCCACTTCCTTAGTTGCAACATAAGATGCTATTTTACTTCCGTAATGCTGGCAATCAATAACTGATTGTCCAGATTTCATGCTTGTACTTGCCGGTTGAGATGCTGCATGGTACAAAAAGTTAAAGCTGAAACTTATCATTTATTCTAGAATGGATCATATCCAATGTGTTGAAGTATCTGTGCTATTTCTTACTGAAAGATGTTTTATTTTTTAATTTTTAACTAATAGGAAAAACAGAAATAGAACTAACCTGAATAGAAATTTTTTGTTTCCCAAGCAGTAGGTCCATTGTTACTACCAAATTGTAAATTTGGTTCACTAAATTGCGAATTTGGCTGGCAAAATGTGAACCTTGAATTCTGCAGTTCATGGTTGTTTGAAGCCACAGAGTTAAATTTGCTAGAGGCTTCAGTTATGGAGGATCCAATTGCACCCCCAGATACAAAAGGTGCACCATTTGAACTAAAAGCAAGGCCAGTAGAGCTAAATGGTGGCCTTGAGGAAGAGGCACCATGTTGAAAACCAGAATAAACCGAAGTACTTGTGCCAGATGCCAGCACACCACTGCTCCCAAAAGCATGATTAGTTGATGTAGATTGAGAAGGTTGAATCAAACTTCCAGTGTTGTTGAAGATAGGTGCTCCTGAAAATGGCAAGCAATCAACAAATAGTTAACAAACAATGAAAAGCATGCATGCCAGGTCGCAGAAAATAGACTAAAAGGAAATCGAGGTTTAAAATTTTTTTTTTTAAAAAGTGCTTCGTAGAGGCAGAGATTCTCATGTTCAGAATTTTATCGTAGTGAATATTGGTGAATATCCCTGAACTTGATCACAAATGAGCATTTCACATAAAGTCAGATATAGTATATAATCGTTTCTGGATCAAATTAGACAGATTATAAAGGGAAAAAAAATACATAAGATGAACCGAATATTTGATGATTAGTGTTACACATACTTTCATTTTAAGTACATAAAGCTAGAAGCTCCAATTAAAAAAAAAAAAAAGACAAGAATCAAATAATCCTAAACATTGAGCTAAAGTTTTGCATCATTTGAAAACTGTGTCAGTCAAAACGAAATTTTAAAAGCCACCTGGGCCAGAGCCTCAGATGGAACGGTACCTGTTGTAGTTGTTGAGATTCCAAAAGAAAATGGTGATTTGGATGTTGAAGTCATTCCAAATGGTGATTTGGATGTTGAATTTCCACCAAATATTGCTCCTCCACTGATGCTACCAAAAGGAGTCGCTGTGACTGGTTTGGAGTAAAAAAATTGTTAACGCCAAACTTGTTGACTTCCCCGAATGCTGATTGAGATACTACAGGTGCACTGCTAGGCGCCTGGCTAAAAACTGTCATTGGGAAAATCCAATTAGATATATTTTTACTTCATTTTCATTGAATAACTAAACATGCAACACAAAAGTCATAATCAGCAGCATTAAGCTAGAAAAACGGGTAGTTAATTTTTTAAGACAATGAAAAACAGAAGAGAAAGCATACAATAATACAAATTCCAAGTACAAATTTTTTGTACAACTAAGGCTATTTTGATATTTGGAAGACTAAATCCATCAACCAAAATAGCGTATGAATTGAAGGATTATTTGCCAGAGCATGTAAGTCCATATTATAATTAACAGTGACCATTCAAACATAAAACAGTAATAAAACATGTATTCTTACAAAAGTACTGACCTGTAGAAGACAAGGCTGAAGTTTCAAAGGTGGTTGAGAAAGGAGCAGTTGTGGATGATGCTCCAAATGCACCGGATGAATTCCCAGAAAACATGCTTCCCCCTGTTGATGTAGCAAAAGGGGTTGCAGCAGTGCCAAAAAAGTTATTGTTGCTTGAGTTGCTACCCTGCCTAAACACTGATTGAGACCCAAAAGGGCTGCTGTTGGTCAACTGGCGGAATCCTGTTCATCAGAGGAACAGAAACACACGAGACAAACAATTAATCTTTCTTTAAGCGATAAATAAAAGGAACAGAAATCGCATTAGCAAGAATAATAAGATGTAAAAACAAAGCAGATTTTTATTTCTTTTCTTTCCTGCTGCAATTAAAACTAAAAATACCTGCTGAATTTGCGGACGGCGTAGCTAGCCCTGTTGATGCGCTAACACAAGGAGTTGCAGTAGCATATGATCCTGTGGTTTGCCCAAATACTGAAGCAGACCCAAATGGGGTGCTGCTAATAGCAGGCTGGCTGAATGTACCTGCCCCTGTTGTCGAATTTCCAGCAAACATGGTTGCCCCTGTTGATGCAGCGAAAGGGGTTGCACCACTTGGCGCAAAAGGGTTCGAATTGCTTAAGCCTGTGTTTGCCCCAAAACCTGATTGACACCCAAAGGGGCTGGCAGCACTTGCCGATTGGCCGAATCCGAATGCTGTTGATTAGAGAAAAACAAACCAAGTAATTAGTCTTTGTTGTAAAGCAGGGATTTTTCAATCCTCCGGAATTCATTCAAGAAAGAAAAAGAAAAGAAAACGAAAAACCACCAAGTAATTAGTCTTTGTTGTAAAGGCAACGAAGACGGAATCAGAACAAGTAAAAAAAAGAAGAAGATACTTGGCAGATTCTTGGGTAAACAACGCCGAATGCAAGAAAGTACAAAAAAAAAAATTATATACCGCTTTTAACTTACAATTACACGATAGAAGAGCAGAAACAAAACAAGAACTGAAAAAGAGAGAGAACTTACAATATGTTGTTGGAGAAGAATTGAACATCTTGATTGATTCTCGTATGAAAAGGCTCTTGACAAGAAAGTTGATCAAACAAAGTGATTAGAAAAAAGAGAGACAGAGAGAAAAAGACTTGAGGGATTCAAGAAACTGGTGGGATATTCATATTCCTCTTTTGTGTTGTAGGAAAAAAGGGAAGAGACGTTGACAAGAATCTGATGAGGAAATGGGTGCCGTCCACCGGATTCTTCTTCTTCTACATATATAGACGGTGAAGAGCTTTGCAGCAGAGGAGAGGAGTAGCAGTTAGCTTTAAATTAAGGCTAAGCGGTTTGGACAACGCTACCCAGTAGCTTACTTTGAAAGCCAACTTCTACGCGCCAAATCTCCTAATTCGGTTATTAAATATTAATTTAATATTTAAAAGAGAAAACGACATCGTATCTGTTTGGACTTGAATACTTATTAGGATAATTTCAGAAACCTTTTCTTTGATTTCTATAGTGGGTTTGTTTGGATACCATTGAGTTTGTTTGGATTACCTTGATTTCAAATAAAAAAATTTACTTTACAAATTTCAACCACCTTTTTATTTTTCCAATCACCTTTTTATTTTACATATATCACATCACAAAAAGTGTTACAGTAATTATCTCAAATAAATCATCCAAATAAATTCTTGTCCAAACAAACTCAATGGCTGCGTTTGGATTAGAATTTTTTCATAAAATTGTTTTTGTGTTTGAATAACAGCAAGTGTTGTGAGCTACCAACAAATATTGCAACAGTTACAGAAGAAGGAAAATACGTCGTTATGGGCAAAGGCATTGTCCAATCTGTTTTTCGGCTACTGTTTGCAAACAACCACTTTCCAAAGCCACTTTCCCAAATCACACCCGACAGAGAGCGAGAACACCGACTAAATTCCACCTTGCTGCGTACAATTACAGCCCACCGCAAAATGCTCCTCCTTTGCTAAAGATCCTACTGAATCTGTCAGCCCAAGCTCGACGAAGCAGCTTAGTGAAACCGCATCCAAGCTCGTTCTTCCTTGCGCAACTTCAGCTTGGCAGTCGTTGCGCTCTCCTTGCCCGGTATGTCTTCCTTTTTTTTTTTGGTGAAAAAGCTCAGCCTTGTGTTATAAAGGCTAGCTAATGAACGGGAATGCTAATTAGCTGCATTTGGAAGGTTATAGTTTCGGGTTTAATGGAGTTTAATCGCAGCTCCGGCGATACTCCAGATTTTCCTAGAGGATATGAACAGTGTTAGGGTTCATCCAACTGAGATTGCTTTTCATTTGGGTCTTTATTGATGATCTGTTTGTGGATGTCTGGATGTTTCATAAACAATTGGCACATGCTATTTTTAGCTGAGAATTTGTTAAAAACTTGAGATTCAGTAATCATGCTTTTCATCGCTGGAATTAACCATCCAAATTTGATTCTCTCTGCTTGAGAAACATATTCTAGCTGAGGGCACTTCCAGGTTTATGTATGTGTGAGATAAATATTTTGGATTCCACGTTTTCCAGCCGTTGTGTCAATGACTCTGCATATTTCGGTTGTTCTCTGTCGCTGCTGACTTCTAGCCACTCTACTTTTCCCCTTAGTAATTTCCTTGCATGTTCATCAACTGGAGAACCACAATTAACCAATCATTTCTCCCACATGCAGGTATTCTGATAAATATACCAAACTATTAAGTAGACAACGTACATCTCTTTGAATCTTTCTAAATAAGCCAGCCGTGAATGGACTTAACTGAAGTATGAACAGTTTCATACTCTGAGGAGTCATAAAATGCAACATTTTTTGACCGCCTTAATGTGATAAAAGAGAAATTAATGTGATACCATTTTAATTGTTTGCCGGAATGGGAAGACACGTTGACTACATATACTCTCAATTTTTTGGCTGTTTTAAAATGCACTTAAGATGGGATTTTGGGATAAATTGCTTGCTGGTTCTGTCGCTCTCTCTGGTAATTTTACTGTCTCTGAACTAAAATTTGGAGGTTTGGTAATCATCCAGAAACTGTAATATGTCGGCAGGAGCTGTTAACATGTTTATATGCATTGTGTTTTAGTCATAGAGTGGTTAATCTGATGTAAACAAATGATTTTCATATCTTTATTGTATTAATTTGGTGGGCGGATCTGATTGCAACAAGCTTGAATTGAATGTCTAACCTTATTCAGCCTAATGTGAGTCCTGAGTTCCTTGTAATCTGACAAATGCCATCCTAAGTAATAATTTCTGGTTGGAGTGTCTCTGTATTAGCTATCACTGATACGTGCTTGTCATTAGCAAACTTCAGAGATTAGATTGTGAATATTCACCATGTTTCAAACATTTATCATACATATAATGCTTGCTGCTGTTTAGAAAGAGCATTTACATTGCTTATGTCCTTGGTGAATTAACGTGTAAACCTCTGCTGCCCTCTCGCAAAATAATTGAGACGGTTTGATGCCTGACCTGTAACGAAACAAAGGATATTTGATTCATCGTTCTTGCCTTGAATAGGCTTATTAAGCTCTCATTCTGATCCTATTTTTGCCGGCTGTAGATACTAATGACTTTATTTAACTATTTTCATGAATATCGTAAAAGAATGATTGGGTTTATTTGCCAAGTCCTCAAGCTCCCCTCCCAAAAAAAAACTGTCATTATCTTTTTTTAATGTCATTCCAGCACGCTTGTTGTTTTTTCTTACTTTATGACCTAATTCTGTGTATTTTCCATGAATGAGCTGTTCAACGCTATTTTAGGCTGCTACATTTTCTTATTTCACCTTGTGAGCAGAATATTGAATTGGTCTAACTTCTTATATGCTGTTAGCTATTGAAAAAGGGTAATTTACTGCTCTGGTTGCCGTTTGCTAAGGCTATATGCCCCCTATTATCCGCCGAGCTTTCAAAGGTATATCTGCTTGGTTCTCATTTTTTTTGCCCTTATGTAATTTTGGTTAGTTACTTTTATCTCTGTCGACACAGCATTGAAGCAGAAAAACTTCCAGACTTCTAGTTCATCCAACTCAGTGTGGGGGGAAAACGATTTAAGGAAGTGCATTTCTAACTATTACAAGGTAATTCTTGCTCCTCTTCTTGTTTGGTTATTGTCATTTAGTCTCTTGGATAATCAATAATCATGGCTTTAATTTTCCAACTTTGTTTTGATAACTGGATTTGTTTATGGGTTAATAAGATGAGAAAACAAATGTGCAATCCGACTGGGGAGCGAATGTATTTCAATAGGTAGCAGGAAATTGATTTTGCCAACCACCTTGTGAGCATGCATAGAGCTAGTGAAATTAGGGACAACAACATTACTAACTATGTAGTTCCCGAAATCCAACGCCGGTTTGAATGACCAACATGGCACCTCCTTCACCTCTGATACTATAAGGCACAAGTATTATGCTTTGCGCGAGTTGACTAAACTCTACATTGCCTTCAAGAGGCGGGGAACGGGAATGGGTTGGGATAGCCAGAAGTTTATCTGGTTGATGGATGATAGCCAGTGGGCCGAGATGGAGCAGGTATTACATAGATTTTGGTGTTTTTTTATCTTTTAAATTATGTTTGTAACAGTTATATGTGTTGCTGACTTTTATTTCATCTTGGCTGTTTTTTTTTTCTAGGTTAACCCAAAGTTTGCAAAATTTCAAAATGACTGTACCGTCTACCATTTGTTCGAGGAGGTTTTTGTCAACCAAGGTGCGACGGGAGACTTCAGTTCTGGGTTCGAGAACGAGCCCCGTACTTCAGCCGAGGAACAGGACATGGAGACTACTGCCCGACTTTGCGGCCGCAGAGGCTGAAGTTGAGGTAGGAGGGGCCACCTCAGTCAAAGGGAAGAGAGGGAAAGGAAAGCGTAAGTCGGGTGATTGCTCAGGCGATAATCCCATGTCCACCACTTCCGGATCGGTGACTAATAGATACCTCAAGGCTCTTGAGGGAATTGAATCGCTAGTTAGTCGAAAGAAGAGCTCCAGCATGAGTATTTCAGTTAGTTCTCCGGATAAGAACCGTTCCAGTCGCGATGCCTCGAAGAAAACCGACTATGATGTTGCAATGGATGAACTTCGGGGATTAGAGAACGTGCCATACGTAGCCAAATTCAAAGCGGCTGAAATACTGAAGGATAAGCAAGAGTTGGCTGTTTGGAATTTAGCTGCATCTGACGCGGACCGCATCACCTGGATGAAGTTAAAAGATTGTTTCCCGCCAGACCCTCAGGAGCCCCCTCCCCCACCCCCATTTTAGTTGGTTGCCTTGTGCATCGGGAGCACTTATTTGGAGCTTGAGTTGTTGCCTTTATTTGTGTATACTTGAGACAATTAGTTATAGCATTTGCTATCGAAACTTGGACTTAAATGTTTTTTTATGTGTTGCCATTTGTTTATTTAAATTTCGGATGCTATGTGGCCATGACTTTGTTGAGGATTTGACAATTCTAAATGTTGAGTTTTTTTTTCAGGCATATGTTTGTGGTTAAGGTGATTGTTGGATAGTATTGAAATTCAAGCCTAATTTTTTTAGCATGTGTTGGATACTGAGAAAATTTTTGGATGATATGCAGGGACATGAGTCTATGGTCCATAGATGCCTCATTTCAGGATGACCTTTTTCAAAATGATAATTGTTAGGTTGTATTTAAATTGATGACTTTGAGACTTTGATTGTGCTGGAACTTGGAAATTTAAATTGCAGATGCTTGGGGTGCCACCTTGCCTACTTTGCACTAGATTTCTACTTCTAAGGATTTTGTTTGGAACCTTCGTACATCTTGCTCTAGCATTGCTTAATTTTAGCTGACCAATTAATTTTAGCTATTGGGTATTACATAGAGAATGATTGCATACTATTTGCCTTCTTAATATTAGTTTTTCCACATTGTCTTCTACAGAAAGTTGATTCACCTAATCTTTGCAAAACGCATATACTTTTCTGAGATCTATATATTGCACTTAAGATGGGTATTTTTAAGTCATTTCTTGTTACTCTATACATATAATTGTTAACAGTATTGATCATTACTATCGTCTTATTTTTTTCCTCAGATTCACCTTTGACGAAACTGCACCAAGAACACCTCATATGGAGTTTGAATATTATGTACATGGTGGGGATACCTCCGATGATTCGGACGACGAGGGGCTCATTTTGACCTTCGTCGTGTTTGTACTTGCTGGATTGACTTTATTCGACCCGTACTTAAACCCTTTGCAGCGGCGACGAATCTGAGATGGTGCACTTTCTAGTGCTCAATGGGTTGTAGAGCTGATCAACGGCCATCGAGACAGAATATTCGACAACCTTCGCATGGAAGCTCCCCTTTTCCTCCAGTTATGTGATTTGTTGCTTGAGAGGGGCTATTGGGTTGCCCACCCGACAGATAGGGTGGGGATTCACGAGTTCGTCGCCATTTGCCTTATGTGCTTGAATCATAATGAGTGACATAGGGTGCTAGCCAAGAGATTCCAACACTCACCCAATACAGTTGATCGCCATCTACGACGCTGCCTCTGAACTCTTGTTCGATTAGGGCGCGACTTGGTCAGACCGATAGATTATCACATAACTCATCCAAGAATACAGAACAGTCAATTGTTTTGGCCATGGTTTAAGGTTAGGAGTTAATTTGTGAAAATAGTATTTAATTTAACTCGTTTGGATAAATAACGCTGGCCTATTTTGATTAGGATTGCGTTGGAGCGATTGATGGAACACACGTTTCAGCTTGGTGTAGAGCCGAAGACAGGGATCGTTACCAGAATAGGCATGACGGCTTATCACAAAACATTCTAGCCATGTGTGATCATAACATGAGATTCACTTATGTCAGGGTAGGGTGGGAGGGTAGCGTACACGATTCCAGGATCTTACGAGATATTTTACTTGATCCTAATTGTGCCTTTCCATGGCCACCAGCAGGTGAGTAAAAATTAAATCAAATACCGCATTGCCCAATTGAGTTTTTGCCTTATTTAAATATATATATTTATAAATGAATTTATAAATTATTACATGATATGTAGGGAAGTACTATGCGGTGGACGCGGCATACACAAATATGCCAGGATTTATGACTCCCTTTAGAGGTGCACGGGGAACTTATCAAGAGCGGGCAGCACGAGCGCTTTTCAATAGACGCCATGCTTCGCTAAGAAACATTATAGAACGCACATTTGGTGTTTTGAAGAAACGATTCCCGATACTTAAAGGTCCCATGTAGAACTATTTGATGGCGACACAAAATAATATTGTCCTTGCTTGTTGTGCCGTGCACAACTTCATGCGTGAACATGTTCCTAATGACGCATATTTCGTTCAAGAAGAAGCAGATGGAGCTTTGGCAGATAATATAAATCCCTTCAACCAAATGGCCGGAGGTCAGCCACTGGATATGTCGGCTCAAGGAATTGCTGGCTGGAATGAAAGTAGGAGAGCAATAGCCGATCACATGTACTATCACCAACACCAGTAGAACATGGTGATCATTATCTATTCGGTACCTATTTCCCAATAAGGCGGATTGTCAAACGCAAAATATTAATTAATGTTTCCACGGATGTATTATATCTGGCATGTACACCTATGAAACCTCTATTAATTGTACCACTACAATTAGCACAAGTTATGTATTTTATGTCTCTGGGATCGTTATCTATTCCGTATTTATTTTAAATTAAGGCGCATTGTCAAACTCAAAATAATAATTAATGTTTCCCCCTACATATTATATAAGCAGCATGTACACTTATATAACCTGTATGTATTAAGTACTCGATTAATTATACCAGTTTTCCGGCATTAACTATGTTACAAAGTATATTTAAACAGCAAAAAAAAAATTTAAATGTTGTTTTTAAAAAACAGTGAATCCAAACACGTTTGTTTTTCAAAAACAACCTGTTTGTGAACGACAACTAATCCAAACAACATTTAGTGTTTTTCAAAAAATGAATAGTACTATTTTTGAAAAACACCTTAAAAAACAGCTAATCCAAACGGAGCCAATATTATTCCAAATAATATTTCGCTTGTATCATAAACATATTTCCCAATTCACCTTTTTATATTCCCAACCAACTTTTTATCTTACAAACATCACATCACAAAAAGTACTAAGGTAATTATTCCAAATAATATTTCAAATAACACTCTATCCAAACAAACCCAGTATCACTCAACTCTCTTAAAATTTTTAAAATCTTACTTACAAGACTAAATATTCCTGTCAAATATTCCTGTAAATCTTACTTGCTGTTAATAACTATTTAACCAAAAAGATAAAATAAAATAAAATTTGAAACTAAAATATGTAGATTAAAAAAAAAATTTATATCTAACAATGGTCCATATTTTCCAATGTCGAGATTGTGGTAAGATGACAAAAAAACATGGGTAATATAAAAAAGTTTTATCTTTGTTGCATTTTCTCCAAATGAATTAAAATATTACAAGACATGTGAATTTAAGAAAGGTAAATGAGATTTTAAAAACCTCAAAGAAGACGAGTTATATTATGAAAAACCTCAAGGGAGGTCTATGAAATTATCCCACACTTATTCCATCAACTGAACGTCGTCGTTGCAACAATTTGCACGGTTTTGATTTTCGAAAACATCTTCAACAGAAAACAATCTCCGGCGTTTGAGATTCTTCCGAGGGTATCTTAGAATTTTTCCGGCGCCATAATTAATTCCGATCCAATAAAAATACGATGACGGAGGGCAATTGGCGGCGAAGAGAGCTTGCATTTCTGATTGTTTATGCCGTAGCCTTCTACGCTTTTGTCATCCGTCACTCTCTCCAACTCTCCCATGGTGCTTTACTCTCCCATTTCTCTATTTATGTCGAGCTTATTTGCAAAATTACATTAATTCATCGCCTGCGCTATTTACACATTTTTCTTTTAATGATATGGTTGATTTGTAATTGCAGATTACTATACCAAGCTTTATGGTTTACGTCCTGGCTGGATCGCTAATCGCCTGAATGTATGCAATTTTCAATTTTTTATTTTTCTGGGTTAGAGTAATCCTTTTGTAGTGCAACAGCTTACTATTTTTGTGTTTTTTGAGTTTTCTATGGTGGCATTCAAAAGCATTTTGCATGAACTATGATCAGCTAGGTTTTATTTTTTTGTTTCTTTTTGTTTAAATATGTCTGTGTTGTTGGCTTAGTACTGAGCTGATCCAAGCATTAAGCTTATCTTGACTCTTTTGATCTCATTAAGCTTGGTTTCTAGCTCTGGCTGATTATTATGTGCGTCTGTTTGTGCTGCAGCATGAAAACGATCTCTTTGAATGTTTTGTTGGGGCCCTAAGCAAAGCTTGAACTCAAATTTTAGTATTGAGCGTTGAGTAATTGAATTAATTGTGTAAACAAATGTTGTTCTCATGGACTTATATTTAAATTATCTAAGTCATGCTCGAGTCCTGAGGTTTTGGTGTTGAGTTGTGACAAAATATCAATCTCAATTTTTTTCCCCCTGTTGAGCTTAAATTAGAGCTTGAAAGTGAAATGGACTTGGATGATGACCTAGATGATTCAAGTTTGGTGAATGAGGAGTTGTAAGGTTGCAATGTAGAGTTCAAGTTATCATAATTTGACTTTTGAAGTTGTTGTCAGTAAATCATTATTCTTCTGCAGGTAGGAAAATTTTCTGGAAATCTATTTCATATGTTTTATTTCTATGCTTATTCCATTGCCTCCCTGTTAATACGCTTCAACAGTTAAATTAAAAGTTTCTTTGCCTAATGTAGGCTTCACCTTTGCTCTTTTTCGTCTTCAGGATGCCTCTGATGCCCAGTGGAGGAACTTTCGAGGGAATCTACAAATTCTTACTGTAGTTTTTGGAATTTTTACACTTGTAGCTAATGTATTGAGAACCTACTGTTGTTTAAGGGCGAAAGGCATGGCATATGTTTGGCTCCTAATTTCTTTGGCATACTTGTCATATCTACACGGAGCTTGGTATGTTCCTTATTTATGGCAATATTGATACCTATGCTACATGCTGTGGAAATATTGGTTCTCCTTTCTGACATTTTGAATTTCTTTTGCCATGTAGCATCATATTTATTCTCACCATTGCTTCAGCCAATTTTTTGCTTGTCAAGGTATGTCGTCAAATGTTGTATTCCATTGAACTTCTTCATATGAAGGTGTATACAGTTTTTGTGTTTCCGTTATTCAGCCATTACGGTTCCCAAGATAGTGCATCCTCATAATTTTTAGTTTTAATGATAATTATGTATTGCTGGAGCTATGCCATTTCAAATATTTATGTTTGAACCAGTGCTTCTTATTGCTGGGATTTAAAAATTGCATTATGGATTTTATTTTCTGTAGAAATTTTGAATTTTCTGCTCGTTAAAGTAACTCAAATGTTTGCACTTTTAATTCTCTTTCTTAGGAACGTAGGAAGTCACTTTTGCACATTTGCATAACAATGTTTACTTCTTCACTTTATCTCTCTATGTCAATAATTGTTTTATGAAGGAACACATGAAAATGTCTTACTTTCTTTTGAAAGAGTATTTTCATTTTAGTTGATGTTGTTTACTATTCATATTATGATATAACATACAGAGTTTTTCATAATTGGTATTCATGCTTTGATGGTGCACTCTTCAAAAAGGCATTGAGCTTAACATGAGTCTTCTGATACAGTTCTTGTTTACCAGATATTCACTTTTGCAGATATTTGGCAGGACAAAATACTTCTCATACTTGCTTTGGACTTTCAATTTATCATTTCTGGTCTGTAATCGTGTCTATGGAGGATATCAATTCTCCAGTTTTTGGGTGAGTAGCATTGTTCACTTTCAAGTTGCATAATATTTAAAATAGTCAATTTAATCCAGTGAATGGTTTATTTAGCTACTGAACTGTCTTATGGCGGTGGTTCTCATGAATAGGCAACATTGGGCTTTCCTGGACAACTTTCGTGGTACCTTTAGATGGCATATCTGCTTTAACTTTGGTATGTGCTTTCCCTTTTCTATTTGAAACTGGAAACCAATTACTAGTATTTTCTTCTTCTTTTTTCTACCTTGTTAGCAAAATCAAGTGATGATTAATGTGTCAAAGAAACATGATCCTGCATATATCAGTTCAATGTATTGAAACCAGCCTGGACTGGTTGGTATCAATGCTCAATTTGGGCACACTCTTTTGACATGTTTTACTGACCTATCATTGGAGGAAAAACTCAATTATCTTAGCTTCAAAAAGTAGGTTTGTGATGCTTCTTTAAGGTCAATAATTTTGAAATTGAACCTCAAAGGTAGACAACAGATTGAGCAATTGAATTCGTAAATCGCCATACTCTAGTTTTTTGGCTGCTCTATTGACTACTCGATTATCTTCTTGTCCTTATTATAACATTTAGTAAGGATAAGAATGCTATCACAGTTTAAGCACTGTCTTCTAGGTGATGCATTTTTCTACCATTAATCTCATAGAAGCACACAACTAATTATGTGTTTTATGAAGACTGAAGAGTGATTTTTTCAGGGAGGGGGTCTGCATGCAAATACATTCTTTTATTCAAGCTGCTATCTGAAATTCTGAAGAGCCTAAGAGATTTTTTTTTTTCAATGATAGAGTTTTTAGTTTGAGATAGATTCTAGAGAGGAAAATGTTTATTTCATGCTTGCTGTTAATTGTACATTTTTAATTCTTTCAAGTTATGGCTTCCACAAATTTGTAAATGGAAAATTGATTCCTTTCTTTAGTTTAATTTTTAACGTTTCTTTGTTCATTCTCTTGCCAGTTGTATTGCGCATGATAAGCTATGGTTATGACTACCACTGGATGGACCAAAATAATCGATTTGATCAAGAGGTGCATGTTTTGGAGTCACGGATATATGATGTTTCTCTATTTCATTGCCTAGATTGTCTATGTAGCGATTGGCGTTTTGTAGTTTTTAGGAGGCCCACAACCCAGGCGCCTCTCCAATGCAGTGGGTGGGGGTAACATATATGTAACTTTACATCTAAAGTCGAGTAAAGTTTGTCAAGTCTTTCACCTATATTGAAGTGATAATGCCTCTTGTATTAGGTTCTCATTTAGTTAGATTTGTTATCAAGGTTCAAAGGAGTTCCTTTTTAATTTTTGATTTGCTGGTCATGACAGAAGCACATCCAACGTTGCAGTACTTGTTCATCCGGAAAGATATGCTATATGTCATTACAGGTCTTCTACTGTTTTGCTTGAGTTGTTATACACTCATCTGTGACACAGCTGTGGTCAAGATTTTTTTAAAAGTGAATGTTGTTTTGAATTTCTTTCCATCTTTTTCAGGAGAGAAGTGTACAGAATGACAAATTCTCTTTTGCTGTGTACTTGTGTTATCTGGTGTATGCACCTCTTTATATTGCTGGACCAATTATTAGCTTTAATGCATTTGCTTCGCAGGTTGGTGATTTTAATGTGGCTTTCATTTAAATTTTCTATTTCTCTTACCTTGTTGCAAGCATTTATTTTTGGTGGATTATAATTACTATTCCTCCTTAACATGCTATATACTGCATTATCTCATTCTAACTTAATTAGTTATTGTGTCTTTTGCTGCCATGGCAATATATCATTCGAGTGCAGATTGTGAAATGAGTAGTCTGTAATGGCTAGACTCCTAGAAATTAATTTGAAAGTAAAAAAAGCCCACATTCCATTTTTAACTCTTTATCTGACATTCACAGATTTTTATTGGCATTCCCTACTTGTAATTGGAATGTACCTCAACTTATGAATCATATGAAAAATGTCTTTTAGAGGATTCATAAATCAACATGAAGTTTATGATTTGCAGGATCCTAACATGATATATTGTTATTTCAGTTGGATACTCCTCAAAAGAATTACTCATATAAACAAGTGGCATGGTATGGATTCCGGTGGATTCTAAGCCTTTTCCTGATGGAACTAATGACGCATTTCTTTTACTATAATGCTTTTGCCATCAGGTTAGTGGTTTGCACGATTAAGGATGGCGATACTTCTGTTATTCAATTTTATTCAATGGTATATGTCTGTGATTGAATTTTTTGATTTCGCTTCTTAGTGGTGTGTGGAAACAGTTAACTCCTATGGACAACTTTATCATTGGTTACGGGGTAAGTGCTGATATCTGTTGTAATTATGGCTCTGATGATGTGAGAATTAATGAATTACCTTTTGTCTACTTGTTATCTGATACCATGTTGTTCTATTATCATACTACAAAAGAATATGTGGACTTCTTTTCCTAGAAACAGTGACCTCATTGTAAGACAAAAGGTTAGTAAGTTTGATGGGTATTTCGGGTGCATGCTGGATATAAATTGGAAATCATATACAAGCTTAAGGGGTTTTTGAAACTATGGACATGAAATGCTAAGGATGCCAACAAGAAATCAGTAACAAAGTTTTCAAATGTTAAATGGTAACTGTGATGAATGATTTTATGATTTTTTGGATTTGAACCAGACCTAATTATATTATTCATTTCCAAGCAAGGTCTGTAAAGACCAATATCAATTTGTATTATCAACTTGTACTTTTGCTTCCAAATATACTGTAAACTCCTAAAAAACATACATCAAACTTATCTTCAAAGTTTATCAACCACATGTTTGACATATCAGGATATTGTCCATTACATCAATAAGTGGATGCAAGTTTTAAATGATCACAATTGGTGATACTTTAAGAGCTATTGTAATATCAGAGCATTATTGTTCAACATTTCGGTCATTTCAATTACTAATTTCCATAACATGCCCAGCTCAGATATGGCGTCATCCTTCAAAGGGCCAAGGTTCTTTAAGTAGCGCAAGAATCGCAAATGTTACTCCTTAGCTGGAATAGCAATGTGGCAAATAAGTCATACTGTAATTGTGTTATGCAAGAAATAAAAGAAGGTTCAGTGATTATGTACTTTCTGGTTGCTCTTTGTGATAGCTAAATATATATAAAATGGTGAAGGAAATGAATCCACGGTCCGGTTTATGTACTTTTTAATTATTCCCTCGGTGGGTTGCTTTACTCACCTAGCGGTGGAAGCCTCAATATGATTTTGATTTCTAGGTTACAATGTGACAATGCTGAAACTAATTAGAGTCAACGGTTAGCATAGCCATTATAACATTCATGGATGACTTATAGAGAGTGCTTTAGTCTTTGATTTGTTACTTTGAAGCCATACAGAGTGCTACTTCCTGAAAGTTTTTCATATTTCCTCTTTGCAAAATTTGTCTAATCCTCCTGCTGAGTGATATTTCAGAAGCTTAGATCTTTTATCTTCTAACTGCAACATGTCTGACAATCTGCACTTATACTAGCAGGTCCTTAACTTCATGTGGCTTAAATTCTTTCTCCTGTGGCGATATTTTCGATTCTGGTCACTGGTAGGTTTGTGAAGCTAATACGTATATGCCTTCATATATGTTTCTTCATAGCTGATGCCACATGTTGTTCTTGTATGGGGATATTTAAAGAACATAGATCTAGACCTTTTAGCATTTTCAGTTATGATATATTCTTGGCCTCATGGTTTTCTACTTTGCTATGATATCCATGTAGATCAATGGCATTGACGCCCCTGAGAATATGCCAAGGTGCTTAAATAATTGTTACAATCTTGAGACTTTTTGGAAAAATTGGCATGCTTCCTACAACAAATGGCTTGTGAGGTAGATGGCTTTGCCGTTTATTTTTTTATTGTACTCTCTCTCTCTCTCTCTGGGCTGATATAGTACTTGGCTTATGCTTAAAGGTATATGTATATTCCCCTTGGAGGTGCTCAAAGAAAGCTGCTAAATGTTTGGGTTGTCTTCACGTTTGTAGCCATATGGCATGATTTAGAGTGGTATTATTTCTTTAATGTTTTGCAAGTTATCATTTGTGTCTTTTGACCTTTCCCCTGTGACTGATAATCATCTTTGGATCCAGGAAACTTCTTTCCTGGGCATGGTTGACCTGTCTATTCTTCATACCAGAGATTCTTGTTAAGTCAGCAGCTAACACTTTTAAGGTGTGAGAATTTTCTGCAAAACTCAATTGTGCAATAACCATTTGAATTGAGGAGAACAGTATTACTGTCTTTGATTCTAAACTTCCTTATTATCTTTGTGACACAAGACTGGACTAGCTTCCAGCCTTGCAAATCAGCAGTATTTGAAAGTATCAGCATAATTGCCATAAGACATACCATCCAGCAAAGGGAGATGTTATATTAAACAAACTAAAAAGTAGCCTTTAGAGTAATTAAATACTTTATCTCATTCACAAGAAATGATATCATGTCTGATCGCATTTACTTTTCCATTCTGGAAGCATTATGAGACTAAGAAAAAGGACTGTAATGCAATTAGGAAGCAACTTTTTTCGTGATTTGTCATCTCAAGTTTCATATTCTCTGTCACCAGGTGCAGAGTGTTTTGGGGGAATTCTTGTTACGCGAACTTAATGCAGTTGCTGGTGCTGTTACCATCACTTGTCTCATGGTCTGTTTTCTCCTCGTTCATGCTTGAGCTAAAGTAGTATGTTATTACACAAAATTTATGCTGATGGTGCTTTACATTATGTGAATTGTGTTGAAATTGTTGATTATTTAGCTATCAAACTTGGATTACTGTGAGAAGAGAGAGAAGGATGGTAGATGAAAGTATCTTACACTGTTATTGTAGGGCAGTATTTTTCCCTCAAAATCTCTGAAATGGTACAATTGCTCACTCTAACCTCTGCTCCTGTGCATAGTTTCCATCTCTTTTGGGCTTCTTTCTTTTTTCCTGGTAATTTATGTATGACTTTTACCTCATTTGTCTCAACAATAGATTTGTAACACATGCTAAACTACTTGCTTCACTTCCAAATATTAAGACATTTGACTTTCATTAGGTTTGTAATACAAGTTACTGGTCTGATTATAACAAGTCTTCTGTGACTAATCCCATTGTATATTCATCATGAGAGTTACGATGTATACTGTTAGCCTGTTGTATGATTGGTTCATCCAGCACCTTATGTCAGATGACTTTGATTTACTCTCCTAGCTGTATACTACTGTCTTCTAATTTTTTGCCTTCAGAATTATAAGCTTTTGCTACGTGAAAAGCCTGCAACAGAAGTTTTAAATTGTGTTCTGCAGGTGGCGAATCTTGTTGGATTTGTCATTGGGCCATCAGGCATTAATTGGTTGATTTCTGGGTTTCTCCATAAAGAAGGTTAATGCTTTTCTGTCTAATCTTGTTTGAGACATCACACTGCCAACTTTAATTGGTATGTTCTGATAATGCAGGATTACCTACAGTTGGTGGCATGTTCATTAGCTTCTATATTGGGACCAAGGTAAAGAAACTTATGAATATTTGGTTATTAAGCTTGACTTAAATCCTTCATACAAAGAGTATAACTAACCTATCAACTGGTAATTGCAGCTTATGTTCCACATCTCTGATTCTCAGCAAAAGCGGCTTAAAAAGTCGACGATGTAAAGGTTAAATTCTTGCCCATGATAAAATTTCTGATGTTCTACTGCCTAATGTTGGTATCAAAGTTTGGTTTCTTTGGGAAGGGGAGTTTTAGGTATAGAGAAGCTGGGAAGGTTGTCTGGCCATCATTGTGAGATGTCAGTAACCTAGCACTGTGAAGGAACATTCCCTGGTCTATTCATCATGAAGGCAAACAAACTCTTCCTAGTGTTATAGCAGATGATGATTACCTTGTACGAGATGTTTTTACAGTTGAGGCTTTTTGGTGTCTGAGAGCTGATTAGACAAAGCTGTTTGCCTGCCTTGATGTTGTCCGGTAGATATTATATTGACCAGTTCCATTCTGCTTGTACTTGGATAGAAACGTGAATCTTCGCATCCTACTGTATTTTATTGGGGTCGGTTCACATTTACGCTAAATCTGTCCAGGTTTTTTTTGGGTTTATCATTAATAAAATTTTGTGAAATTTTCTGTATATACTTGGCTTGGATGATGGAAACAATTCTGTTCATTCAAATGTCTCAAAAATATACAAATGTTGCCAGCGGTTGTTGATACATGCCTTGTGTTTCAAAATTCAGAATTTGGACACCTACGGAGACTAATAGATAGATGATCCATGCCATGACTTTTTTTGATTGGGAGAAATCTAAATTCTAGGAGCTCAGGCGAATGTCAAAATGGAAAAAATAGAATTACAAACGTGGTTGATTCAAATGTTAGAATTACTCTTACGTTCTTAATATCTGCTTGCATATAAAAAAAGGTTGAATACCAAATCTTTTCACGGGTTATGGGATTGAGAATGATGCAGTAAGATGACAATGGTGTGTCATGTGCATTGAATGATGGCAATTACGAAGCCACGTTGTTCCTGATGGTTCTTTTCCCATCTCTGTTCATCTACGTGCCCATATATATATATATATATATATTTCACTCAGTGCTTAATGATAGTAGTTGGTTTTGTGAAGAAATTTCTGAATCAGTGAATTTTCTTTGTTGTCATTCTTCTTGTTACTTTGGTACATAAAATTGTTGTTCCTGGCTGGCACAGCAATAACGTGACACTTAATTTTACATCATAGAGATGGTAATTCTACAATGGATAGTGAACTTACTGAAACTCGACAAACTCAAAACTGTGTTCACAAATTACAGTCCATTTTCTTGGAAATAATGATGAGAATGCTACTGTAAATTATTCTGTTCACTGACTTTCATTTTCTGCGGCTCAGCATAATGACCAAAGGCTGCTCCTTTTGCAGTGTTATTCCAAATTTTTCACTCATGTCCATGTGTTGAGGTAGCATGTTGTCTGGGAGAGACCACTCAAAATGATAAATCAAAGAAGCCAAGGTCAAGCATACTTGCCTAGCTGCCATAGGCGATCCAGGACACATCCTCCTTCCAGCACCAAAAGGCAAGAATTCAAAGTCATTCCCTTTGAAATCCAAGTCACAACTGAGAAACCTCTCTGGATTGAAGCTTGATGGATCTTCCCAGATGTTGGGATCTCTGCCAATGGCCCAGACGTTCACCAAAACTTCAGTCCCCATTGGGATAGTGTAGTTCATAACTTGACATGTTTCCGTGGCACGACGGGGGAGAAGCAATGGGGCGGGAGGGTGTAATCTCAAGATTTCTTTAACGCATGCTTGCAGGTAAGGAAGCCTGGTTAAGTCTGATTCCTTTATCACATTTTCCCCTGAGAATTCTATCTGATCAAGTTCTTGCCGAATCATGTCTAAGAATTTGGGATTCCTTAACAATTCAGCCATCGCCCATTCAACCGTGGAGGTGCTAGTATCTGACCCTGCAGCAAATAGTTCCTGTCCCACCAGATATAAAATTAAATCCTCCAAGGCTGATTTAATAAGCAGTAGTCTTTCTGTCCCATTCATATGCCATTCTTATTGACATATTATTCGTTTCTCTCAATAATGTATGCCATGACTTAAAAAGAAAAAAAATCAAATAATTTCTTTTCCATCCATCTTATAAGACAAATTCAATTATGTTGGAGTAATAACTATCCACTGAACTTTGAATAGAATGGCATGTGCAAAAAATTAAACCTGACGAGTTGTAATAGGTCTCCCTTTTTTTTTTTTTTTTTGGTTTTTGTTTGGGGGGTGGTGGGGTGCATAGGAAACTGCATTTCATTACATCAATTGGGACATATCCGTGCAAATTGATAATGTATACAAGGCGGAATGTTAAACCTTACTGGAACATGTGATGAAAACAATACTTTCGTGAGTGAACGCTAGTTATATACTTTTTGACTTCAGAGTTTAGATTGATGTCTTGATCTACGAGATGAATTAATCTTTGATACATTGGCAATACAGAGGCCAGTGAATCTAGATATACGTAGCATGTGCAAATTTTATGTATTCAACTGTTATTTACATCCACATTGCATAAGACACATTCCAATGTCGGTTAGACAATTGCAAAAGTTAAAGAGGAGGGCGTTGACTTGCAAATAAATAAATATCCATGTGGGAATTAAACTAACAAGTGCTCAGATTAGGTGCAAGTATTTTATGTAAAATGACACATAAGAAAATGAAACATAGAACCTTATATTTTAGGGATAATTTCATAAACCTCCCTTGAGATTTTTGACAATTTCACTCAGCTCTCCTTAGGTTTACATAATTACATTGACCTCCCTTGGTACCACAAAATTAATAGAATGTCCTTCACTTAATTAGCTGATTCATAAAGAAAGATACCATGCCACTACAACCAGCAAAACATTCCCAATTGTCGTATAATCTAAAGAATAAATTTGAAACCAATAGCTGAAAGTAAGAGGGATCGGATGATTGATGATTGGTATATTGTTGTGTCTATTTATTCAAAAAATTTTATTAGATATCCATAAAAAAATTAATAGATATACATAACTGTATTTGTTGCCGAAAAAATGAAAAACAAAAATGAAAAATTCATCTTTCTGTTTTAGATATCCATAACAGTGGTTTTTTGTTTTATGGAAATAGGATTAGTCTCTAATGGAGATTATGGAGTAATTATGGGTTATTCTTTGGGTCATGGTGGGATTGCTTCTAGTATCCATATAGGTGATGATGGGCTAGATTAGCTATTGCTAGTAGGTTGAGAAAGTTGTAGGCAAGCTTTTAGGTTTTTTAAGTGGGGTTATATTTGATTTCGTAGTTTTTAGTGAAAGCCTTTGGGATGCAAAATGATTCTAAGGCTGCAAATATTGTTAAAATCACTTGAAATGGAGACTGAGTTATAAATAATAGTTTGCTCGATTGGCTTGGTATGGTGGCAGATTTGCGGTGGCTTTAGAAAAAGAAAATGTACATGATTAAACTAACCTTTTCTCTTTGTTGTTATGTCAATAAGGGTATATTAGGATTTTGAAGAGAAATGTAGTATATTGGGTCTATATAGTTACCTAAATAGTAAAGGTAGGGGAGGTAGGTGTAATTTTTAAAAATTAAGGGGAGGTGACTGCAATTGTTGTAAACCTCAGGGGAGGTTTGTGAAATTATCCCTATTTTTTAAGGTTGTTGACCAGATAAAGAGAGAGAGAGAGGAAGGAAAGAGAGTTCTTACCAGGTGCAAGTAATTAATCTGATCGTCTGAGAAATCATTCTGAAGCAACACATCCAAGAAATCTTTCTGCCTCGTTGAATCTTGGTATTTCTTCCCTCTTCTCTCTCTAATGATCTCTTGCCATGCACTGCAGATTTTGTTGTGACACACACTAGCCTTCTTGCTTAGTCTCTGGAGGTCCAGCCCACCTAAAACTGGATACAGATCTGATATATTTGGGGCAGTCCACAGCTCCATGACTTCCCTTATAAGCTCACTCATTCCACCACCATTTTCTACCTCATCATAACTTATGAAGTCCTTGGAGAAAAAAATTTGTCCCAAGAAATTGAATACAGAAACAAATAGAACTTCTGCAATCTTGATCCTCTGGCCTTCCTTTGAGACCAAAAACTGGACCAACTCATTCGCCTTTTGCTCTCTCAAATGGGACTGGTTTCGATCACTTTTGCACCCAGAATTTCACTTTTACAAAGTGTACGTAAAAACTTCCATTGGTCTGTGCACTCATAAGTCCAGCCGACTGAAACATAGTTCATGAGGGGACTCTTGGCGTATGAAACATGTGGGACGTGCCGGCCGGAGAGTATCCGATCATGGGTCTTGAGGATTTCGGTGGCCGCTTCCGGGGTTGATCCAACAACCACAAGTTGACTCCCTAGCCGGAGGGAGATCAATGGGCCGTAATCTTGGGCTAGTTGGGCTAGTGCAACGTGAGGCTTGCTTCCTATTTGTGGGAGATTTCCAACAATCGGCCATGGCTTTGGGCCGGGAGGAAGAGATTGGTTTCTACTTTTGATATAATTTAGGATGAGCCAGAAGAGAGGCGGTAGAAGGAAAAGAGGAAGGAATATGAAGGAATTAGCAGTTGAATCCATGAAGGTTCTTTCCCTTGCTTCAAGAATCGCAAGCCTATGATCCTTGCCGCTATTGGTCTGCTATATAATACAAGTAGCAGTTGTACAACTGTATCAGTATTGATATTCCCTCAGTTTTTTTAACGAATTAATTATTTTTAATGTATAAAACATGGTGCACATAAATTGTAATATTAGGATCTAAACATGTGGCATGCCTCAACTCAGCAATCATTGACCAAGAGATTAAATAGAAGAAGATTAGAGTTGGACTCACCTCACAGCATAGTTTTAAGCCGAGGTTGGTGTGAAATTACACGAGTTGATCGAAGCTTTCTTCAGCAAGAATCTAATCCCAGATTGAGAAATTTGAATTGCACGGCTCCTTCTTGAATATTACCATATAGTACAAAGGGGATTGAGAAATTTGAATTGCGCGGCTCCTTCTTGAATATTACCACATATGGCACAAAGGGTTGATATAGGAATGGGTGGGAAAAGACTGCATGAATTCGAGTTCGAAGTGGGGTGAGTATCTCAGCTATTTCCTCGGTGGTAGGATTGTGTATGATGAAATGTTTTTGTGTTCGGAGATCCATGCATCTACGGTGCTGGAGGTGGATAGTGGGTGCAATATCGGATGATAAATAGAGTGGGTGTACATATGGGGATTTTGGGGTTATTTTTTTGTTGCTCCTCACGGCCATTTGTTAACCAAGCATACATCCCTTCACCTGTTCTGGGTAATGATGGATGGAAGAGCATATTTCATATGCAACTCAAGAAAATGTGATGTTAACTGTTAAGGCCTTCCATCTTTGGCAGACCCTTCGACACAGGGGACACGTCTAGTAGGGAGTCCGCTTAGAATATCCACCAGGAAGGATATTGGGTCCTTGGCATGGATATTTTCTCCTGGTCAGTATCTTTCTCAAACTGGCTGCAGCTGCTAATGGAAAACATGAGAAGATCGTTTTTGCGGTTAGGACTTTAGGAGATGAACAGAAGATGCTGCACTCATATTTTCATTCTATTTAATGGGCAAAAGCCGATAATTGCACCCTCCTTATCAAATAGTATCAGATAGCAATAGATCAGAACAAAGAAGTGCTGGCTTATCTACACTCTAGACCTAGACATCAGAAGCCAATATGTATCCAGAGAGAGAATTACCGCAAGTAAGTACGTATCATTCTCATGAAATGCTCAAGTGTAACCCGACATATGAACATCAATCATCTCACCTCCTTCCCCAGGTTGAGTACGCTAATTACCAACTCCATCTAAAACTTCCCCCCACCAAAGTACCCGTGGTGGTTCGATTAACAATTGAGTTGAAGGAGCTCATAAGGTTTTGTACCTCAAGGAGTGACTGCTTTCACATTGTCTTCCGTATGATAGAGCCGCAGATCATGACAATTATGAAGTGATCGTAATCCAAGGAAATTAAAGCAAGTACCTTGAATTTATTGCTAACTCTCCTAATCCATGGCCTTTTGTTATCCGCCTTAGCCAGTTTTAACCCTTCGAGCCCGCGTGCATAACAACTGACGGAGCTAAAGTACGTACGCCTTTGGTACGAGTGAAGAAAATCTTTTGCAGACAAATCGATGCCTGACTTGCATTAAATTCTTAGTGTTATTAGATTACTGATTAACAAAAATTTGGGAGACTCCTGGACTCGTGCGCATTGACCTTGCGAAGAAGCCACGTGCAAGGACCGTGCCATTTCTCCATTCGTAACTTAGGACTTGCATATTTTGGCGAGGAAATCATTTTGTCTTTAACATGGCTACAGCAACTGCCTTCCTGGCATGAAAATTTTTAGAGCTCAATTCTCAATAGATATTCAAAAGGACTAGCAGTTAGATGACAAAATTCTCTGACATTGTGGACAACTGTACACTAGAATTAAAGCCAAGATGACAAAATGGTCTACCAATCCAGAGACACATCATCACGCAGTCATATTACACATCGCATTGACGGACATTTTCAGCACAACAAGAAACACAAGTTTGTCGCACCATCTGTAAATCCCAAGTTTGTTGCGGCATCTGGAAATTCCCTCACCTGCAGAAACCAAATCACAATAAAATGGAAAATTCCAACACCACCCAAACAACCACAACCCCCCCCCCCCAACAAAACACAAAAAAAAAACAGAGAGAAAATTGTGGACCAAATCATGATAATAAGTTTTCAGTCCAATCCTATAGAAATGAGTCTAAAATGGAATATCTTGAACTACAAAATGCAATAAAGACTACTGCAAGTATTGGCCAATGATGAGGAATGCTCTGAACCAGGCATGCTTGCAGAGAGAGGAATTAACAGGAGGATATTATTTTTGAGTACATGGAAGGAAAGAAGAGATTGGTTTAATTCACATGGTAAGTGGAAAGCACAACAGCAGATATGATAATTAAGTGCAGACAAGAAGGCATGACGCAAAAAGCTTCATCAAGAAGCATGACATTACACGAATTTTTGGACTTCATAGTTTGATCTTTCATTTGTATTTCACCAGCTATCCAAGAAATGTATACCAGGATCCATTTAGATACTAATTTTTCACGGTCATCATGTCTAAACTCTATCCAGTTAAGTTTATTGTCACTTAAACAGCATCTTAAAAGAAATCACACACATTCCAATTTCCATAGACCCACAATTTGAACTCTCCAGTTAAAGCTATTAAGTATACTAATTACTTTTCTGAAAAAATCGTGCAAAGATATGTATACTTAGTCTAGTTAAACAATAGATTTAAGATGTTTCTACAGTAGCACACTCACATTTCTACCAAGAGGTTGCTCATTGCAAAGATATGACAAATTTAAGAAGCAACAAAAAAGAAATAATTACTAATGTTCATTGTTGTAAACAATTTTACCTTGCCAGCATAGAACTGGCTCCACCAACCAATTTGGCACTTCAAAGGAAAAAAATGACTTATTTCTTCTTCTTTCCACCACCAGACTTCGACTTCTTGTTTGTATTCTCCTTTTCAATTTTCTCCGCTGCTTCCTGTGATCAAGTTGGGAAATGAAAGCAAATGAATAGTCTTGAAAAGATAAACAGGAAAATTTTTCACAAGGTGAAACATATTGGCGATCATTTCGTACTGAGGACGGTATTATGTATGTTTTGGTAAAGTCAACACAGAAATGATCAAACTTAAGCGACAGGAACAGAAATTTCAGCATTCAGATTCCCATATGTCAATTTCATGGCTACAAGAAATGCATGTCCCACAACTTACAAGAACACTTGATAGAAATTCCAAAGATAGAGCCACTGTTTCCAAAAACCATAAGGCCAGAATTGGCCGCACTAAATAAAGGATGGAATACTATTTGATGGGTAGGTACCGCCTAGCAACAACTCTCTCAAATGTCAGAATCAAAATCTTGATTAAAATGCTCAAGAATTTGCAACCATAGCTATTCAAATCTATCTGTGCACTACAATGGGCTTCCTTCAAGTCATTTTACAGCCTGCGATTGTTTTATTTCAAGAATATCAAGAATGAGGATCAAATCAGTCAATGAGAGTGGAAAATTGGCAACAAAAGAGACTGGTATCCAGCATAAAGTGTCTGGCTTCTCCCAACTGAAACTGCAAAAGAAATTTGATTTGCAGATGAACTAAAGGCTATTACCAGGTTGACATTTAGCCTTTCAAGAGAAAGTTGAGATTGCAAATTGCTAGTTTGTCTTTTATGTTCTTAACTCCACAAGTGATGCAGAGAGCTGGCCAATGAGCGCAAGCCTCTACTCAACCACAAATTTCAACTAGAAAATGTAAGTCTTGTACCTGTATAGTTTTCTCTTTTGATGATTCATTCCCTTTTTGTTTCCTAAATGTCAGCTCCTGAATAATACAACTGCCCACTATTCTGGCCCACCTTGGCCTCAACTTACAACTCTAAGTTCTCTCCTTGTAAAATTCTTAAATCTAACAAGCAGATCATCTATCATGCAAGTTATAACTCATTATGTTCTATAGCAATCAGTACTAGTATATTGACCACAAATATGATTTACTTGAAATAATTTCAGAAATAATTTATAGATTAAGAATAAAGATAGAGAATAGTCAAGAGCTAAGTTCACCAAGGTTTTTCAGGTTCACGTGCCGAAGAAGCCAACTCCTGCTAAAAGCAATGACTGCTTTGAGCCAATATTCGGAGTTGGCAGGCCAAAGCGGCCAATGACCCTGGGCCTGTATTTCAGAGTTGCTTTCCCAAAAATCATCTTAAGATTGACTTGAGACTTAGGAGATCCAAGGATGCACTTGGTTTCCTGTGAACCAGTACATAAGAGATTACTGTAACCAACAGTAAACTCATGACATTACAATCCGAAGAAAAACTCTCAAACAAAATATCTAATTTTCAGCTTTTTTGGAGAAGCAATGAAGAGAGGCAAGTATAATCAAAGAATGATTCACTATGATCTCAAAAGGTGGTCTGCAGAATAAAGTACTGGATTCTTGGCTTTTAGTTTCTAGGTATGTTATATCAGACCAACTTGAGGTAATACATATAAAAGATATAAAACATACAATTAGTATATTAATTATGATCCCTAACAACTGTTTGAGGTATTTTGTTTACTGTTACTCCAAATTAATTCCAGTAAGTGCAGCACTCTGATGTCGAGCATCAATACCAAGTATCTTAAGCAAAAGTATTAGGAGACCAAAGTTAAACATGCTCATACATCCACACGAGGAGCAGAAGAATAAAGGACAAAACAAGAACAACATCACAATGAGTTTTTCAGTGCATGATTTTCTTTATCGAAAAATATTGTGGGACTGCCAAATGAAGGTCTTACATGGACAACAAGCAACAGACAAATGGTCTCAACGCCTAATAATACCTTTCTTTTAAGAGGCGCTGATGTGTTAGCAACTGGTTTGAAGAATGATTCTAATCTGCTCAAGAAAGACACTAATAAGTCATGATTTCACTAAAGCAACAATATTACCAATCAGTCAGTCAGTTCCATACCTCCCCTGCGAAGACTTGTTCTTTGCTGCCTTGATCTTTTCTATTGACTGAATAAATCAACATTTGAGTTTGTAATGTACACAAATTCTGAAGACTGAATTCAAACATAAGCAACCAAATTCTCATCATAAGCATACCTTTGTAACTCTGTCGATGCTGAACCCATTTTCTTTTACCAAAAAGTTTATAAGTCCCTGAAACCAAAGATAATCCCTAAGCTGATCAATAAATAGACATATACGACAATAATGACCAATCTATAATTGTTAATTGAAGTAAATCACTTCTTCATCTGGAGCATTCCACTTGAAATCAAGTTGGTTTTCATCTGTGACAACTTCTGGTTCTTTGAAGAGCTTCCTAGCTTCTTGATATGGCCAATCATCAGGGATTTGGTATCTGAAACATAACAGGTGAAATTGAACTTCAAGTGCAGTTCAAAGTCAAATGCAACTGCTTGTAAATTGAATGCAGGAAGAAGTGAAAGGCAGTCAACTAAGGAACATGATGCAAATGAAGAACATCAAACTTTGAGATCTAGGAAATGAGAACTATATCTTTAGATCCAAAATCTAGATAACATATTCTCCTGGCTTTCCGCTTTTCCTGAAACCACAATTTGACAAGTTTCAAGTGACAATATAAATATGTACCTTTCTCTGTTTATGTTCTCGATTACGCTCTCTATTGAGCCATGTTGGCGAATGAGCTTTAAGGCTGTCTGGCCACCAATACCTGATGCATTGAAAATCAGCCCAATATAAGTATGCAATTTTGTTCCTAGATAGCCCAGGGATGCACACAACATGCTCATATATTAGATATCCATGTGAAATTATTGAAAAGGAAGATGAAGAAAAAGAAAGCTAAACAAAAATCTACAAACTTCTCAGTTGAATTCTTGTGCACATTTCCCTTTAAACTAAGACAAATTCTAGGAAAGATATGCCCATTTCCCACAGTATGGATTTTCCATAGTTTGGCAACAACAAAAGCATTTTAAAAATGATGTTACTACAGCAAGAGAAAGATTAGAGTGCACAAACCAGAAAATATCCATCTTCCTACATGCATATGTTTCCAGCAAAAACCTCCCAGTCACATTCATGAATTCATGTTTCCAGCAAAAATTCTTTGTCTGAAGTATGTTAAGCTTTCCTTTCTGATATGTTTTTCAAAACAAACAGAAGAAACCCAGATTTTAATTTAAAAATTCTAAGAAGCTTGACAATGATGGTATCAATGAGATGTGTGAAGCCTGACAATGATGGTATCAGTGAGATGTGCATTACCTCTAATACTGTCACAATAATCACATCCACAAAGAATGCACAAGTCTATAAATTGATCCATGGTAAAGTTCAACTCCTCCAAAACCTGTAGAGAAGTACATCAGTTGATGTCTCAACGTTGAAAATTTGTAAAGCAGGATTCTGATACCTTGGAAATTTCAAATTCCATCACAGGGATTTTTTTGGAGCTAGGGTCCATTAGATGTCGAAGAAACTTTGGAGCTCCAAAAGTTAAGGAATCCATGTCTTCAGAGGCCACAGCATAAACCTGACATTCACAGATGTATGATCTTTCCAATCTCATAACAAAGAGAGCATTAATTCCTGTTCCTTCCAATCATTTCCATGTAAGGTGTTCACATGGATATATTGGAAGGAAGCAATATACAAGAGGATATATTGGAAGGACACAATCAAAGAAAACTAACTCCCAAAGATGTTATGTTGGTGCAAGCTGTGAGACCACCATTAAGACCAAGATACTTGCCTTTTCCTGATTTGCAAAGTGCAGCACATTGTGCCTCTGCTTCTGAAGGGGCCTGACATAACAACAGAGTGGAAGGCACTATAGTCAAAGATATAACTTGTCGTGCTCTTAGGAGAAAAGTCAGCACAAATATGCAACTGGCAGGCATCTATTTAGAGAAGAAATATTTTGTTTCACTGGCTCACCTCAATCACAGGTACTCCCATAAGTCTAAGGAGTTTCCTGCAGTCCTCATTATGTTGTTTTGTAACCTACACAACCAAAAACAACATGAAACTGATAACATGCTTAATTATATACTTCAAGGAGTTTAGATCTTCTTGTTTTAAAAGAAAGGACAAGAATATCAGCAATTACAAATATCATCTGTTAACCCTAAAAATAGATGCATAAGCACCTAATTGAAGAATTGGTTAGCTCTTATTGATACTGAATATCGATTTAACTCTGAGTATTGTGTACAGGAGCTTCTAACTTCAATAGTTGCTGTAGGTACACAATACTGTTGTACACTCGCAATTTATATTATCAGAAGTGTATACACTTTCCTCTGTGACAACTTGTCTAATCTCATCAGTGAACAGTATGGTGGAAGGGCTTTATGCATTTATTACTCATTGGGATTTTCAAAAACAATTAATCTATGCAAATTGAACTTCGGCTAGTGAACCCAATAAATCAGTATTTCACTCCCTGGATTCAACAGTGACTACAACCTCATCTAAAGCTTGGCATTTTCTAACAAATGCATTGAATTGTGAAACTCAAGAATGATTTCTGTATTTAATCTTCCTTTTTTTTCTTTTGTTTATTACTATCTCTGCTATAGGCCGCCAGAGAAAAGGGTTGGAAACTTTCATAAACAGCAGAATGCTCAAAGACCAATAAGTACAGATTGACAACACCGTTCTACACCATATAACAACCATAAAATGTTAATAGCCCACCTTTACTGTCCTCTTACTGAATTTCTCAATGTCTTCCTTGTTGCCAGTCTGCAAGAAGAAAATGTGGGGGAGAATTCAGCTCTTAAAACGACAAGATACTAGAATGATGCTATGAAAAGGGCAAAGTATAAAAGTCAAGAATTTTTTTCTTTTTTCTTTGGCAGGGTGATTGGAGGCAAAATTATAGTTCTGTTATGTTAACCTCCACAGCCTCATCTAGATCCTCCGTTGCATCTGCCCTCTTAGAAAAACTGCATATCCATATCAGAGTCACAAATTTTGATTTCCAGGAGGGAGCATTCATTCAAAAAAAAAAACTTCACAAGCAACATGAATAACAGTATAATACAATATACCGTTTAGCAAGCTCTTGTTTCTTCAAATCTGGTGGCTTACCATCGAACACATAGCTAAAATTTGAAGGCAATAACAAGTTTTAGCATATGTAATAAACTTCTGACCAAATAAAACAAAAGAAACACAAAAAATCAGTAAGGAGAAGATAAACAAATTACACTGGCTTAATTCCAGCTTCCAAAAGCCTAATTGTCCGCGTGAACATTCCTACCAAATGACTTAAAACACAGAACGCAAAACCACATCAATAAACAGTTATAAACTACCAAAGACTGGTAAACTTTTGTTTAAGAGTAAAATTCAACAAATATTTAGCATGAACGACAGAAAAAAAAAAATTTTTCCAAAGACCTCTCTCTGCATATTTTACTAATTTGCTAATTTTCTGTTTTCGGCACATTATTGTCCCAAAAAAAAATGTAAAATGTGAGTTACCTAGTAACTTCTCCAGCTTCATTAGTAAGCATTTCAGTGCCGCTTCGCCCAACGACAATCTACAGTTTCATTAATTACACGGCAAGTTTAAGGCTTTAAGCTTAGCCAAATGCATATATATCCACAGACCAAGAAACAACAAAAATGGGGGTAGCTAGTGTACGAACAAGGAACTGATAATGCTCATGCTGGCGTCAATGGCCATTTTGCGGCCGAAGAAGCTTTCGAATTTATGCTCTTTCATCGCCTTCGGGAGCATTATCCGCTAAAAGCTTCGTTAAACCCTAAGCAAACAATTCAAAGGAAAAATTAGGAAACAGAAAGTTATGAAGCAAAATTAAGAAATCAATTCGCAGAATAAGTTGACAGAAATTAGATCGACATCCAACCTTTATGCCCATGTTTGCAAGAAATTGGGATGAAAATTGGGAGAAATCCTCTGTTGAGCGACTCCTGAAAGGTAGGGTTTTTAAGGAAACTCTTCCCGCCTCTTTTGCCTTCTATACGTTGGCCAACGGGTCAGTTTCCGGTGCTGCCGGTTTTGACCGACTTGAATTCTTTCCCCGACCCGTCATTGACCGGCTCTGATTAATCTTGACTTATTGGTCTCTAATTAGTACTCCGGGAGTCCGGGTTCCACTTCTCCTTTCTAAACTTTTTTTTTAAGTGATTATTTTTTTATTGAAGCATTTTAAGTGATTATTGGAGTACTAGGAAACATGCATTTACTAAACTTACCTAAGACATTTACTCGATAGTATTAGGTTTAGGGAAAATAGGAAAGTTAGAAAATACGAGTTTGAAAGTAAAAAATAACGGTCTGTCTATCGAGTGCCCGTTAAATATATTTTAGGTATTATATTTTTGAAAATATAATATTAATTAAGGGAAGTAAATAAATACAAGAAATGGTAGGTAAAATTAAATAATATATATAAATATAAGAAAGGATAATAATTATTAGTATGTGTGTATATAATGATAATTTAGGTGAATATTATGTGTATTAACGGGTACTTGTAGGACACAGGTTAGAAAAACTCAAAAGATATTAAGTACTAATCCGCTTATGATCTATCATTATTACATCTCCTTATCTCTAAATTTTATGTGTGTCCATCCTTATTTTGGACAAAGAGAATAATAGTCGTGTCATCTTGGAAACAAGGAAAGGAGAGTTCTTAAGATTTCACATGAGCGCAAAATGTAGAAAACCAAACATAGCCCCGGATAAGCAGTACCAATGCTGGAGTCAGGATTCTTGGGTAGGGGCCAAGTCTTAAATGTAGAAAAATATTTTACTAAGAGTTTGATTTTTTTTTTCAAGATGAATTATATTTCACATGAGCAGGCGGTCAAGTAAAATAGCATGAAATTTTATTCATGCAATGTGGAAGATGATCAACAAACAAACTTCCTTTGGTTGTTTTCGAAAAAAAAAATCCCAAAATAAATCATTGAAAAACACCCTCAAAACATCTTAAGAACACTTAATCATCTACAATAAAGGTTAATTATATCTATCAATATAATTAAATTTTTCAAAAATACCTAATTCATTCATATGAAGCGTTAACTCGGCTGTTTTTCCTTTTTCGTGATGCTCTATTCCATTAGGCCGGTCCATATCTGACAGAGGCCTGTTTTTAGTGTATGAAAGCGTCGGGTCTCTTGTATGAAAGTGGTAAAAATAGGCCGAACTAAGGATAACAAGCCCAATTCTGCAGGCAAGCGGTATCATGACAGTTTTCATGTCACATACGTGTTTTGTTTGAATAATCAACATTTGTTTTAAGAAGCAAGACTTTGATCTGGTGATTAAGGTTAAAATTTCAAGATTTAAAGATTCTAAGTTCTAATCTCCTTCCCCTTCTCCGCCCCTTAAATCTCATCCCTCTCTTTTTTTTTTTATAGGTGAGAATTTTCTCCACATTACCGTCCAACCCAACTCTTTGCCTTACCTTAAAAGAAATAGACATAGGTTAAAAAAGAGTTTCTCTTGAAGTCTTGGCCTTGAAATTTATCTGTTTTTTACCTTGATACCATTTGTTAGCAAAAATTTTTGTCTAGGTCTGATTCTTGGAAAAAAATGCTTTGAGTTGAGTTCAGTTGGCAATCTATTCCAAGGTTTTTCTAATTTAATGAGCATTAGAATGCATAGTTTTGCATTATTATGCAATAGAATGCATAGTTTTGCATGGTATTATTGATATGCAATAGAGAGCTGCAGTAGGGAGTAGTTTTAGGTTGTTATTCTCAACTGTCCTGGAGGTCTAGACTTGCATACTCATAAAATTGAGGAGGAGGAGGAGAAAATAAACCCTGCTTATGTCTTCAGTTCTTATGGTAGAATACAATGTGGATACATTCAAGAGGGTCTTTAATCTCCCATCCCATGTTAATCTTTTGGATGACAACATATACATTAGCAGGCAAATCAAATGTGTTTGGCTGTGCTGCGTGACTTGGTAGATCAGTGTCTTTGCATGGACTTGCAGCTCAACTCTTGGGCCTTTTTAAACCATAGCAACTGACAGGCGAAAACAATGGAAAACCTTTTACTGGTTTGGGTTTTAACTTTCTTTCGGCGAGACTGTGTACAGCATATAAACCTACCAAGAGCATCATGAGTTGAGAGAGATTCCTTAGACATAGTACATACACAGTACAGCAATGGTCCCCCGGTAAGGCCTTCTTTTTCTTAAAAAAAAAAGCAACCCCCTGGTTAGTAATGCAGATTGTAGTTAATTTGTTATGGAAGGGGAAAGATTGTGGGAGTATGGTAAATTAAAGTCAAAAACAGTTTTACATTTGTACCGGCCTTCTGCAATCAGTCTGATCTCAAAGTACTGGTACAATAAGGCTGCAAACAATTCTTTGAAAACAAGTTAAAGGGAACAGGTTCAGAAAGCTACTGTGGTTTGCGAATGGGATATACTCCAAAAAAATTCATATCCTGTCCTAAATGGGGACGATTCATGCCATTCTACATTGACTACAAGTTTACAGGATCTATTGTAGCCAAATGGAAAGTTTCAAATAATTGTGAGCTCCTCAAGTTGCCTGGTCAACTTTTCCCAATTTCTAACATGGTTGATTTGCTAAATAAACTTGAAGTTATGTTGATCAAGTGATCAAGATGTCCATAGGATTAGCTGCACTCAGCAACTGAAGAAAACTTAGTAAATCAGGAATGATCCAATAAGATTTTATATATCTGCGGTGAAAAGAAAAAAATTCTACTCGGGTAGCTGCTAACTTATAGGTGCGAACTTCTTCTTCTTCTTCTTTTTTGATTTTTGAGAAGCGTCGAAGGTTCATATAGATGTTTGATGTTCGAAAGAACCAATCTTTAGTCGAGGGACAGATAATTTTACCCTTGGAACTCAAGGTCAAAGAGGCCTCCAAGTCCACAGAAAACACCCTCTTCTTTCACCTCTCCTAGGTCTAAAGATAAAGAAGAGAACCTGTTAAGGCATTTTTCATACTGAAATTAAGATCTACTCCAATTGCTATACATATGTTCGAAGAGAGAGGTACAGAAAGTTCGTTCAACTAATTTACTAACAAATTAATCAAAGCATGGTAAAGCACTGGGAGGAGAGAGATTCTTTATTCCGGTTCTCTTTGGCAACACAGATTAATACATAGTAGAGGTGATCAAAAGCTGAAAAAGGCAAAATATGTAAGAAGCAAAATCACAGCAGTGAGAAGCAAAATGACAGGAGTGAGGGCAGTAGCCCCATCTTTCTGAAGAATAAAAGAAATTCATGTGTTTATCTGATGGCTTTGTTGCACTTTTCTGAACTGGGTCGAGTACAAGGTTGCATCAACTATATGTTCTGAATCAGTACTTAAAAAAGAGAATGCTTTACAAGGATGGCCAAGAGATGAATCAGCTTTTATAAACTGTGCTCATTTCCTCTCGCATGTAATTGAATTAGTTCTTTTTTCTTCTCCCAAAATATGAACCAGCTTTCATATGCTTGGAATCTCCATGTGCACTCTGGTCACCTTTATTCCAATCTTTTCTTCCTTTTCGGTCTTAGGAGTGCCAGAGACTCCTCTTGTCATGTCTATTTCATTTTGCCAAAGTATGCCATCTTGTAGAAATTCATGTCACCTATCGGCTATCAGCATCGAACGTTACGAGTGTCGTCATTAAATTGTATGTGTATGAAAACATATACCTCTCTATACATTCTTCATTTTTGCACATTTTTCCTTTGTGAATTGTGGATTATTTACACTTGGATCTTAATTGGAAGGAGTTATTGGACTCTTTATCGGGAGAAGAAGCTGTTGTAATTGAACTCTGATAGTAGTATTAGGTGTTATTGGGCCTTTGCACCTCAAACGCTAACTCAAGGGTGAGGTCACACGTATAACTAAGTCGAAACGATATGGGATAAATCCAACAAGTATGCCATTACTTGGAGCTACAGAGTTCATCTATGATTTGGGAGAAAAAAATAAATAAATGTGCTGTGCTGAGCCCTGATCCTTAATTTCTTCACACACTTCCCGCACCTGTTTTATTAGGTCTGTCAATGTATTGTATCAAGTCATAGTCGACTGATATTAGTTTCATAGCTAATTGCCAAATTGATCTTGTTGTTTTTAATGCATTCATGTGACCTTCTATTATTGAGAATCTGACTACCATGATGTTCTTAAATACAGTGATATGTTGCCTAATTTTCTTGGCATTTTCTTACTGTCTATTCAGAATTGATCACTGTAACAATGACCATTATTGATGTAAGTGGCCTCATCCCACCTGTCAAGATTTGTTAGTGAGCAAAAGAACAGAAGCAAAAGTTTATATGGAAATTATTCATGATTAGGAACCAATTATATGCATGTCACTAGGAAATCTTATTACCGCAAGGAGCAATATTAATTTCAAAAGTTTGTGCAGCTACAGGAGGAAAGCCCATTATTTGATCAATTGTGTTGATAAAGATAAAGTTAGTGGAAAGTGAGGGCAATGAAATTTCGAAATCTTGTGGCCTTCAATCTCTTAAAATCATGGTGGATTCTGGATGAGGAAACACAGAAAGAAAGTTAAAACGTGCTAAGCTATAATAAGATACATCACTAGAGTGGGGATGTCTGCGCATGTTAGTGGGGTGAAGAAGAAGCACTTCTACTTAAAAAAAACAACTACTATTGTTGGACCACATGATAGGATATGGAATTCTTTACCGGATTAAGATCATTGTTGTGCTAGATGTTTATGCACTAGATTGATGGGTCCAACTTCTTGAGAGGATTTGCCATGGAAAAAACTAACGAGCGAAATTCCTTTTTTCTTTACCATGGCGCAGCTAATCCTTATTCCATCCCCTGATGTGCTCCTCATTGTTAAAAACTGTAATCAACCATTATTCTGCAACTTCATGTCCATTGGTTTTTCATTTCTTTCTTTTTCGATTTTCCGCATGGCTTAAAAACTGAGTTTTAATTTGCTTGGATTTTTGTATATCTTGTACGTACTCGGTTTTGTTGACCGCATTCTTCATAAAAACAAATTCAGGAATAGATATGTGTGTGTGTGTGTGCGTGTGTGTGCGCTTTTTCCAGGTTCATAGTTTAGAATGGCAGTGAGAGAGAACAAATCTGACTTGAAAGTGCCTTCTGCAGATAGACTGTCTCATTTTACATTTGCTCAAGTCTGAGGTTGATTCTGGGTAGCTCAGTTTTGTCTCTTTGATTGTCACAATTGGTTTTTAAGGTCTGACACAAAATACTTCTTTCCGGCGCAGTAAAAGTTCCTTGATCAGAACCATATTTCCCCATTTTGGTTTTTTCTTTTTGAGATGCACAAGTTTGCAGAGAAATAGATAATCCAACTTCCTCCAACCGACAGAACTCCGAAGAGGGGAATAAAAAAAGGAATGACACAGAGAATTGAAAAAGAAGCAAAGAGCAAGCTGGTTGTGGATTGCTTTCTGAAAAGTAAAAGGCATGAAAAGGTTCATCAGGCACTAGATCCTAATGATATCCAGGTTTTCTTTCTTAAGGTGGAATCCTGGTTCAACAGTTTAATTATCTTTTCCGTTTTAATAGTCTGTAACTTACACGACCAAAAGACAAGATGTATTCCTTTCTACCATTGTTGATGACCAGAATATTCAAGTCTTACATTTCTGCACAACTTGATTTTTCACTAAAAATTAAGAAAGATTTTGATCAGTAAGATTTTGTCGAATTATATGCCAATCCAATTAGAAATGTACAATGTTGAATAGACAAATAACATGTTAGTCATTGCACCAGATCATGAATTGGCAATGATGATTTTAAAGATCTTCTTTACTTCAATGTGTAAAAGCTGCTCGATAAAAGAGGCATCTGATTCTGTTTTGACAGCACTTTTTATATAGAATTGCAGTTTCAAGATCCAGGTACAGATGTCAAAGCAAATAAATGCCTAAAACTTTTTATCATATATAATTGCGGGTGTACATGTCAGTGAGTTGGATTATCTGTTATAGCAGACCGTTTTCGTTTTGCACATTTATCACTAAAGCTACATCCAACTACCTTAGTAACTGCAAGAATTGCAGTAGCTGCCTGAATGTACTATGATCTGGCCAAGAAAATACATTGTTCCATCTGCCATTTGCACAAAAGACAGGTCATCCACCCCAAATGTCTGATGATACAACTGAAGTAAATAAACCTATGAAATATGCTTTTCTATGTGAAAATCAAGCAGATTAGAGCATGACCAACAACTCCAGCACCAATGTGATGACGATATCAATAAGGGGTGAGAGTGAGATTGTCCTTAACTGAGTCACAAGAGGCAGATTCCATCATTCTGGCATATATGGAACTCACAATGCCATGGCTGCATCTGCTCATTTATATGTTGTCATTGCTTTCAATTGTATACAACATATTTTTCGCTCATGCATGTTTTGACGTGTCTTAGCTTTGTTTGGAAAGCCATTTTTCCCGGAGTTTTCCATTAACGCATTCCCAAACACCTTTTTCCCTCACATAGCTATTATCTTATAATTGATTTCGTCCTTTACAATCTTGTTTTATACAGTCATAATGAAGGTTAAAAAACTACAACGTGTGCAATGTGTCGTAATTTAAGTTCTAGAAATATATATGAGTTTGAATTATTGAAGCACCAAATAGCTATTGACCTCAATATCTCAACTTCCTTAGATTCGAAATCACAAAGATCCATGGAATGGGATTTGTGGATTACTGTATTTATTAGTTTAAGAAGAAGATGAACATCGATCAGCATCATCCTCCTAACAAAAAGGAGGTGCATGTATTCCTGTGATTACAGGAGAGCCCTTTTTTTCCTGTTTGCCCAAGAAAGAGACTACTCAACTTGCATAGTTGCACGAATGGATAATAATTTGATTTGTTTATACAGGAAAGGTTAAGACCGCATCCATTTTAGGTTGAAGGTGGTCCACAGTGATGAGAGAAGAAGAGCTACTTTAGTTCTCCATCCTTTCATTTCATTAGCTTTTTCCTGTATGTGCTCATGTTTTGGCCCCAAACAACTTCTTTAGGGAATAGCTTTTGTGACAATAGACATCCCATGTCGAGGTGGGCGCTAAAGGTGCTAAATCCATTGCACTTAAATGTCCCTACTACAACAATCCCTTCCTCCACAATCTGGATAAGGCAATCAATTCAAGTTTAACTTGGCTACTGGGGCAAGCCACAAAGACTGGAATACTATATCTGATGAAGAATTTCAAGACTTGCTAGTTATACGGCATGGAAAAGGAGAAAATTTTCAAGAGGAATGTAGACTGACGGATTAATATAGTTGTATTAGGAAATTAGCTAGTCGTATATTCCGCGTTTAGATCCCAACAACAAGTTGAGACTCTGTGTGTAGGTATACAAGATGTCGTTTAACAGGGTTAAATGAATTGCATGTGTGCATCTTGCATCGTGGGTCTAGTTCTTCAATTATTTGGTCGATGTCCAGCTATTGTTCTCCTTTTGACTTCAATTAGAAACCTTTCAAGTCTTTTTTGGACATATCTTTAGTAGGGGGGTCCTGATATTAAAATTATTCTGGTTACCAAAAAGATAGCTTGTTGATCACAAAGTCACCATACAAAATTAGGCATCAATCTTCCCACTAAACCCACAAAATGTCATAATCACCATCCTATGATTAATACTTGATCTTCAAATCTAAGAAGAAAAATAATGTTGAGCATATAAATTCAAGATTCAACCTGCTGCAAAAGTTGATGGTATCCGGGTAGCAATCAAAGTTTGCCAAGTAGCTTTGCAGTAATAGCCAGAAACTCCCGCAAAAGGCCAACAAAGTTTAGTAGAAGAAAAAATGTTCATTTTACAAGGAGTGCAAGATTTTTTTTTATTAGGCCTCAATTATTTTATCTCATGATCAACTGACTAACATCTCTAATAATTGAGTGTTAGAGATCAAAATAGTCTTTTCAAATTCAAAGCATAATGGATTGAAAATATTGAGATACAAGTCATGTGTCGCCTGATGTTCAAACCTTGAGAAAATTTAGAGATTATATTAGCTTAATTTGTTGCAATGGCAAAGATGTAACACTCACTTGCAAGCATTTAGGATTAGTTTAGATTAATATACGAAGAAAAAGCATGTAATCTTATATCCTCTGGTGGGATCAGGTGGATGAAGAACAAAACAAGATTTGTTATTTTCATTTTCTTATTTTTTTTTTCTTGTTTGTTTGTTTTGTTGATTTTTCAAAGGTCCCAATATCAAATTATGAAAGATGGTTTGGGATGGTCTAGAACACCCAATAGTTGTTGGTCATATATCATACTCACTTTACCTTCATTCAAATGTTTGAGTAATTATTGACAATAACGGGTCTCATGTTTCATCCATCCCTAACCTTGTCCGCACATAGGTGTCGTTTTGGCACACAGGTATGGTACCTACATAAATAGAGATTTAAATTATGTGCACGTATCTCATTCCACTAGGCCAAAAATCTTTCAGTCTAGTCCTAGTACTATAGCGTTGAAAGAAAAAGGAAAAATTTTTACGAGTTTTTATAGAAACATATATTATAACAATTCATATATGATAGGGAAATGTGAGATAAAATGTGATTGAAAAATATATTCACAAAAAGTGTAAAAAATTTTCTTTAGAAAACTGTAATCCAAACATGTACAGGAGAGGAATGAGACTACTAGTGGAGGTCAATAGGTACTTGAAAATGTTAATATTATTGTGATTCTACACAAGTCATTGAAGGGCAAATATGTATACATTTTGTTTCATCTGTAAATGTGTGCAAACAAGTATATATGTGCGCATGAAATTGTGTGTTTGTGTATTTTTTTTTGTTATGTATAGGCCCCGTATGGATCCATGGATTAGCTGTTTTTTAGAACATTTTTAAAAAATTTTACTATAACAATACATGTGAAAAACTTTTATTGTATGTTATTAAAGTGTTTTTAGAGGTGTTGTGGAGATGTATTTTGGGGTATTTTTAGAACTTATATTTCTTTTGGAGTATTTTTTAAAAATAAAAAATAACATCACCACCTCCTATCACGGCTACTAACCCCTTCTCCTCTCTCCTCCCTCTCCCTCCCCCCTTCCCCTCCCCCGCAAACCCCACCCCTCTCTTCCTTCCCCTTCCCTCATTCTGACCTTATCTAGTAGCGACTAGATGCAAATCTTGTCCCGACCAACCAAATCTGCATCTAGTCATGACTAGATCGCAGCCAAATTGGGGTGAGGTGAGGAAAGGAGGGGTGGGAAGGAGGAGGAGGAGGAGGAAGAGGGAGGGGAAGGAGAGAAGAGGAGGGACAGGGTGGTAGTGATGGTGGCAGCAAGTGGTGGTGGTGGTCGGTGGAAGAAGAAAAGGGTGGCAGAATTTTTTTTTTTTTTTGTATAGTTGTGAGTTGTTTTTAATATATTGTATGGATTATATGTTTTTAGAATTATTTTTGTTTGTATATTAATATAACATTATATTTGAAAATCTAGTTTGTGAAAAATAGGTCAATCCAAAGAGATTTTCTTAAATTTTGTAGTTAGTGCAAGAAACGTAAAAAGAACTTGTGTAAAATACTATTACTCTACGGGGAGAACTTGTTACGGTTTATACACAAAATTTAAACAAGTCATTTTCTTGTGATCGAAGACAAGATCTTTTGACTTCAAAATATCAAACCAAGCAGAAATGGAGAGAAAGGGATTGCTGAACAAACATGAGTATGGAAAGGGATTGGTTCCTTCATGTTAGGCCATCAATTCTTCATCGAAATCAGATCCAGTTTATGTACTGAGAGATCTTGGAGAGATCATCCGACCACACAATTTTGCGATCTTTATCAGGACATTCTTACAATTATGACTATACATAAGATTGTTCACCATTTATGAATTTGGAGGTGACAATATTAATTTGAGAAGTGCAAAATGAGAAAAAAAAAACTTGAACAAATCGAAGACTGTTAGATTTATTCACTGTTCAGTTGAATGCTACTATTTGATTTAGACGAAGATGGACCTAAATTTGACCAAATAGAGAGAATGTTTCAGAGAAAAATAAATTAAAAAAAAATCCCTTTACTTGAATGAAAGCATTTTTTTTAAAAAAAAAAGGATACCTGATATGGGGTATCAAACAAACAACTGTAATTGGTGGCTAGTGCCCACATCCCATATATCTATCACCCTTTTCCACAAAGGCCTCTTGTGAAAGTGAACCAACGGACTTAGCTCAGCTGCCAGCCATATCTTAATCATGAACAAAGAATCGTGAACATGGAGAGAGAGAAATAAAAAAGGAAAAAAAAAGAAAGAAAGAAAGAAAAGACTGGAGAGAATGTGAAAACAAGGAAGAGCTAGCTAGCAATCACTTTGATGCACGTCCAACTCGAACGTTATATACAAAGCTCCCTTTAGCCTTATTATAAGTTAGCATACGTTCAAAATCACATGCATTTCCCTCCTGCCAACCCCATCACCAAAAATCCCACCAGAAGTTGGTCTCTCTCTAACTGCTAAGTGAAAAAAAACTCAACCAAGTCCTAGCAGCCATGGTGAGTCTTCTTCTCCTTCCAATCTCTAATGAGGGACACGAATGCCATCGTTAAATGATCGGATATTAATCCTCTTAATCGCATAGTTTTTTCTGTGTTGTGTCATGTGATCTGTACAGGAGGATGCTATGAAGTCTGATCGAGATTCATCGAACATGAAAGGGAAAGGGGGATTTAGAGCTGCCTCGTTTGTTTATGGTAAGCATGGGAGTTGGGATGGCGATCAATTACAGCTAGGCCAACCTTAATTAGTTTGTGTTATCGATCGACTTATGTTGTTTACTAATTTTTTTAAGTGTCGTTTTAACAATAATGTAGCCTTGGTGTCATTGGAGAACATGGGTTTTGTTGCGAACATGGTGAGCTTCGTCTTGTACTTCCAACTCCAAATGTATTTCAAGGTGTCTGCAGCAGCCAACACTGTCACCAACCTCATGGGTTCAACTTACTTGCTCTCCATTTTTGGTGGCTTTATCTCGGACACGTACATAAACCGATTCAAAACTTGTTTGATTTTTGGAGTATTTGAATTAGCGGTATGTTTCTACCATTCTAATACCTCTTCATAAGACATTGATTGCTTCATATTGATAATTGACATGATCAGCAATAACCATTCAACTCTAAATTCCTCTCAGAGACTAATTATGATTCCTTAAAATTAAGAATTCAAGAGATTAGTCAAAACCAAGTTTCAACAGCACAAACAAACTGGACGTATATAATTACTTCATTTGCGCCAAGCAAAATTGTTGCTTAATCCAACGATAAATTAAATTGACTAGACATTTGAGTCCAATGTACTTCTACGTTTCTAATATCTGCAGGCTTTATTGCTGATGACGGTTCAAGCTCGTTACAAGGATTTGCAGCCAAGCCCTTGTGGGAAGTCAAGTTGTTTAGCAGGTAGAATAGCAGTGATGTTCTATGCATCACTTTCTTTGGTAGCAATGGGCACAGGTGGGGTAAGGGGCGCTCTTCCTGCCCTAGGTGCGGACCAGTTTAATCAGAAAGATCCAAAGGAATCCAAAGCTCTTGCCACTTATTTCAACTTTCTATTACTCAGCTCTACCTTGGGAGCAACAATTGGAGTCACAATCATTGTTTGGGTGGCTACTAACAGAGATTGGTGGCCTGGATTTCTGATATCCCTCCTTGCAACCCTTGTTGGTTTTATTTTTCTTGTGTTGGGCAAGCCTTTCTACCGCCTTCAACTTCCAGGAGATAGCCCCCTCCTAAGAGTTATACAGGTCCTTCTTTGTCCTTTGAATCAAGACAATTCTATGCAATCAATCAGTTCACAGTAGATATTTTTCAAGTCTGATCGTACTATTTCTTGAATTCGGCCCCACATTTTGAAAAAAAAAAATGGGTCTAACTTCTTGATTACAATTTCCAGTCTGAGCTTTAATTGCATATGCAATCCTTGAATTTTTAGTCTGTTTCATGTTTGCACCAATTAGTAATTGAACGTTAAAATTTTGTTCATCATTTGAGCTTTTGAGCTGTGCATGACATGGATTTCTAAAGGATAAAATATGCTAGTAATTCGCATTGACGTATTTGTAAAATGCTAGTATTTCTAAATTCTAAAGGATTTCTAAATTCTAGAGGCTGGTACTGTAGAGACATGGATATCTTATTCCTAAAGGCTCAAATATACTGGTATTTTGCATTAACAACTAATTAAAGTGAGGAGTTGGTATAGCCAATTCGCATATTTCTTTCTAAGATTAGCCAAGCATGACAGAAAATCCACCATTGGGTATGTATGACTATTAATGTTATACATGCTACTTGACCGTAATGATTATTTTTTTTCTTTATCCTCAGTCCTGGTGCTTTGCCCTTTTAAGATACACTTTTCAATGAGGACCACAATTTTCTTTTCAAAAGTTATTCCTCATTCATTCACTTGAAGAAAATCGGAAAAAGATAAAAATTTAATTTTTAAAAGAAATGCCACAATTTGAAGCGCAAAAGGCAATTAATTGGTTTCTGGGCTATGTCATGTTTAAGTGAAAAATTGACTTCTCTTGGCGTTACAGGTTATAGTTGTGGCAATTAAAAACCGTAGCTTGCAACATCCAAGTAGCCCCGAAGAACTTTACGAGCCAGAGGACAAAGAATCATCAATTTCAACAGATCAAAAGATTCAGCACACTGAACAATTCAGGTCAGATTAATGTCTGATGCTAAATCTAGCAAGCCTGATATATATGTATGTATTCATCTAAGGTTTATCTATACATATGATGGTTTCTTGATTTTATTGATCGAATCAGGTGGCTCGACAAGGCGGCAATGCTTCGTGACAGCAATACCAAGCCAGCGCCCTGGACAGTTTGCACAGTTACCCAAGTCGAAGAAGTTAAGGTTCTGACAAGAATGTTGCCAATCATAGCCAGCACAATCATCTTGAACACATGTATGGCGCAACTCCAAACCTTCTCAGTCACACAAGGCTATTACATGAACCGTTTCCTCGGCTCCTTTGAAGTACCCGCACCATCAGTTCCCGTCATTCCCCTGGTTTTCATAAGCATCCTGATCCCCATCTACGAATTCTTCTTCGTCCCATTCGCCCGAAAGATCACCAACCATCCATCCGGGGTCACGCAGCTTCAGCGTGTCGGGGTCGGGCTAGTTCTCTCAGTAGTCTCAATGACCGTAGCTGGATTTGTTGAAGTAAAGAGGAAAAACCACGACCTGACATACGGGAAGCCCGTACATGTGGTTTGGCTGTCATTTCAATATGGGATTTTCGGCATTGCAGACATGTTTACTCTGGTGGGATTGCTGGAATTTTTCTACAAAGAGGCGCCAGTGGGGATGAGATCGCTGTCCACATCATTTACATGGCTAACACAGTCCTTTGGGTATTTCTTGAGCAGTATTTTCGTGGACATTATCAACTCTGTTACGAGGAGGACAACACATAGCAAACGTGGATGGTTAGATGGAAAACTTTTGGACGAGAACCATTTGGATTATTTCTTTTGGTTCTTGGCTATTCTGAGCCTCCTCAATTTCTTCAATTATCTGTACTGGGCTTCATGGTACAAGTACAAACAGGAAAATGTCTCCAGCAGTGCAGAGGGTATATGCTGGAGCACTAACGCTATGTGCGCGCCCCAATCTTTGTCTGCAAGCGGTGTGCCATTGTTCAAGGAACCTGATGATCAGGCTGATCAGAATGAAGCCAAGAAGACAAGAACAACAGCAACAAATGGAAATGGAATCGTTGGCAATGATGAAAAAAGTACTGAAGAGGCCAACGGCAAGAGCTAAATAATTGGGTGAAATGTGGCACAGGACAATGGCAGAAGATGCCATAGTACATATAGTTGCTTAAAAATTTGAAGGAGGTCTAAAAGATGTTGAAATTTTTTTTCTCTTTTTTTTTTTTGGGTTTTTCTTTTCTGGGGTATGTTTTGATTGTATGCTTGTTGACATATATTTAGGGCCATAATTAGATTTTTGGAAAAGTGGTTGTTTGAGCATTTGACCAGGATATCCCATTTAATTTAATTAATGGAACTTTGTACTACTTAAGAACAAATCATACAAATTACAAAGTTGTGCGGTTTTTCCGCAAGTTTTATTCTTGTTTGATCACTTGCAAGTTTTTATATTTGGCCTCTAAAACATCAAATTTTGTTCCAGTGTTCTTGATCCTTGAATTGGTTTCTTATTGAGAGTGGAAAAAAAAAAGTAAAACTTTACCGTTCATTTTGAACTTCAAGGAAAATTGAAAATACTTAGTAGCTCAATGGCTCAATTTCATTGTCTGGAATTTGGATATTCAAACTCAAGAAGAGTTGAGATTCAGGAGTGGCTCAATTAGCACGGACTTGTAGGATTTGGGAGCCTGAATTATGATGATTGCGCTGACTCTTTTTTTATGTGTTGGCCCAACAAGAAGTAGTAAGGGCTGATCGGTAGTAAGCCTTGTCCGATATCCGGTGACATGACCCAATTAAGGGCGATAAAATTCGCATGCTCCAAAGTGCTTGGGTGCTTGACCCAATACATAAAGATGCATATGCTTAACAACTAATCAATGGGCTTCGTGAACTTTTGCTATAAATGCAAGTGCATAGCAATGCGTTAGTAGAACAAAGCCACTCAATGTAATATACTAAGGGTGTGTTTGATAAAACTGAAATTGAAATATGAACTCTGAATTTATTAATATACTACTACTAAATTGGTGAGTATTAAATATAATACATTTGAGTATATATCAGGTTACGTAATAAGTGAAGAATAGCTCAGCGCTTATTTTTTGGAATAAGTTTGTTTAGAAAATTCAGTGTCACTTAATAAATTCAGATATTCTATTTTTGTTATCAAATGCATCTGAATACATTAAAATCTGAACCCGTTAAATTTAAGCGCTAAATTGAATTATCAAACAAGTCTAACAAGCAATTGTTCGCTGTTGTGATTCCTGTGAAGGGTAAATCACGTGAGACGTTCGGATTCCACCGACAGAAAAGGCATAAATGAGCCACAGAGATGGACCTGACAAGTACCCGAGAATTAATGGAACATTGTTACATAATAAATTTCAGAGGAGTAATACTTAATCCAAGCATGCTTCTTGATTTTGTCTGTCTGAGCTTGTACGGTTGATCCCATATTAATTTTCTTGTCTATGTCACAAAAGTCAGCCTCAGGCGTCCAAATCTAAGCGTCAATGGATTGAATTATGTTCATATCTAACTCTATGATGCCTGTTGGGCTTTCATCCACTAATTACTATTATAATCACATCCACCAGGCATAACTAGACTTAAAAACATATTTTATATAGTAAATAAATGTATGTTTTACATAGACTTTCATTTAATTTAATTCACTATTACTGCATCCTATATATTACCTTAGGGTCTCCATTGCCATTAATGTACTTACTGATGTAAGATTTCAAATATTTATGAATACAAATGACAATTAACAAAACAAAAAATGAAAACAAGAAGCTCAAAATTGAACTGTCAATACGTTGCCCCTAGGCCAGTTCTATCAAGTCTTTATACATGTATTGCTCGCTTCAATATGAATTTATTCATTTATTTTTTTTGGTTTCCTTTCGGAATCTAACATGAGAGTTGGGAGACCTTTAATTATTTCTTGGTGAATTTCTTACCCAAATGGGGTATCAAGCAACATGCATGTTCATATGATTTTAGATTGTTATGCTCTCAAGTGTTTGGATATAAGATTATTAGCAAATTTTCTTTAAAACAATAGTGTTTCGATTTTTATTAACATCATGTGCGTGACATAATATGATTGAAGACGTATTTATGATGTAATAAAAAAAATTTCCTATCATTATCTTGCCTTTTATTTGATTCATTTTTACATAGCAAAGGTAGTGTAACATTGCACATACCATGTGACTAAGTTCCACCAATGATCATCATCTGTACTCTTTGATGTAACTTTTTTGTAATCAACTGTTGGCCACCACCATAGCCTCCCACCACTTGTCACAGTATGTAGCTGTCACTCTAAATGGTTTAAATTCATACGAGTGCGTAGTACACTTGTCTGATCCGATGGTGATTTAATCCCTGTCGATTTCCCCATTGTCCAGTTAATCTCTCCCCTTTAGCATAGGTTAGAGTAGGAGTAGGCGTAAAATAGACAAGTTTCGATTGAAAAAAAAAAAAAGGAATGTTTTCTCAGAACCATCGTCTTGTTATTTTTAGGTTCCAGCCTCCTACTTTTTGAGACCTCCACTTCAAAATTGCAAATCCTTTTTCGGCTATACTAACTGGTACAGGTGTTTCTTCACGGATAATCCTTGTTAGCATGTAACTGGAAGTGACGCCTTTCTTGGCAGGGGGATAAATTTTTAAATTCATCATTAAAAAAAAAAAAAAAGGTTACTCATTCCGAACATATTAATATTTTGCCGGTTATAGAGGCCGCGAGTTGGAAAACAAATGTTGTTGTAGTGCAAAATGGTTAAAACTGTGCTGATTCACTGAGTTTTATTTTCCTTTTGTGTAGAAAAATATATTACGCCGATTTGATATATGTGAGGTAAAAATATAATTAATAAATATAATTATAAAAAATCAAATTTTTTTGGAGAAAAGCTATAATTCAAATAAGGCCAATTAATAATTGAGTAAATTTTAATGATGGATTTTAAATTTGAATATACGACCCATATGCAAAATTTAGATTTTAAATTCAAATTCAAATTATGTGTTATGTATTCAATAATGAAAGTATATATATTGTCAGTGTACAGCAGATAGAAGATTAATCCTTAATAATTTTGTTGTAATTTTTAATTGGTCAAAGAATAACTTCACCGACGTTGACAAAATCACATGATCCAGAATCTCATTATTGTATCCCATTTTACGTATGACGTCGATGTCTTATGCTGACTAATTTCTTTCATTCAGATTAATAAAACAGTTGAGACGACTGCCCCATTAAAAAATTAATAAGGACGAGTGGACGACAACAGTCCGAAGTGTAAACCACTGCGATGACTGAGACAGACCCACATAATATGACCCCGAAAAAAAAAGTAATCAAAATGCATGTGACTATGGGACCACGAATTCCTTCGGCCCGGTCCTCAAGCAATTCATTCCTCACAAGTCACAGCACTCTTCTCCTTTTTTTTCCTTTTTTTTTTTTCACAAGTCACAACACTCATTTTCTGAGTCACTTTCACGTAGAGTCGAACTGAGCAGAGTTGTTAACGGGTCGAGTCGAACTTTTGGCATCTAAGATCGGCTCATTAAGTTATTGGCTCATTCATGTAACGAGTCAAAAATTGTGTTCGAGTTTAGTTCATTAAAATTATCCCGAGCTCGACTTATATGACACAAATGAGCCGAGCTCAGATGGGCTTGAACTCAAAAAAAAAAAAACTTAAATATGTTTAAATATCTTATATAATATTGGAATTCCAAAAATATAACCAATTTAATTTGCACCAATTTAATTTGCACATTGAATGAGAAAATTTTCACCAAATATAAGGAGATTCCTAATATTTAAACAAAACAAAATCCTAAACAATCAAGACAAGATAAATTATTAAGAAAAATTAGTAATACTACCTTGAATAAATGTATAAACGAGTCTAGACGAACTTAAATGAACTATTTGTGAGTCGAACCAAGCTTGACTCGTTTAGAAAATGAGTCTAATTTGATGTTTGACCTCAGCTTGTTTAATTAAAAAAATGAGCCATATTCAAACTCATACAATTCGAGTCGAGCTGAGCTCACAAGTTGCTAGTTTATTTAACACTTCTACTTTTATAAGACTAGTATATTCTACTTGTTTTAATTGAAAATTTAGATGGTTTGAACTCCAACCACCACCACCACAGTAGAACATACCCTTAGATTATATTTCTTGAAACTATAAGTCACTTATAAAAATACTTATAGATTACTTATCAATATTACAATTCTCACATCAGCAACAAAATTTGAATACACGATTTTATGAGGAACTGACATATTTTTATCAACTGAACCAACATGTGTAGGGCGTTTTATTAGTATATTCTATATTTCGTGTTGTGCTCTCTTTCTTCTTTTCTCATTAAAAAAAAAAAAGGATGCCTAGAAGAATAAACCCATCCTTTTTTAGGCAATTATTTGTAAATGCAACTAAGATAACCTTTATTTCCCTTTGTAACTTTGATATTAGATCAAAAAGGGAATGCAAGTATAATTTCACATTTTGACTCAGCAGTAGTGCATTAGTGGTTGCTTTTCGTGTTTTTGACGACATGAATTGTGTCACTTCATTACGAACTACTTGTTTGACCGCAAAACAAAACCTAACGAAATAATATGGGTACTCTGTATTAGGTTTTATCAGTTTCGGGATGAATATAGTATTATAATTTGTCACGGCGGTGTTTGATATTATTTGCTATAAACGTAGAAAAATTTTTAGTTAATTTCGCAAAACTCTGCTTAAATATCTAATTTTGTTCTTGCAAATAATATGAATAATGAATAGTGCGTTTGTATAGAAGATTATTTAGAATTTTTTTTTTTGTAGAATAATACTAGAGCACTACTTGTGATACGAAGGTGGTAAAAAAAAGTAAAAAAAATAATTGAAAATGAATTTACAATGTAACAAAAAAAAATTTTTTTTCCAACAAAGGGATTACTTAAGATTTCCTTTGTTGGAAAAATGAGAACATCTAAAGTTTCTGTACCGTTAATGAGTCTACAATTGAAAAAAAAAAAACTTTTAAAAATAGCAATCCAACAATGTATTCGAATATCTCATGCTATCCATTTTGCTATTGACTAATGGGACTACGGTAGCTATAGAGGGGACCTCTCCATGGGAACAAGAACAAAGTGGTACAGCTCAAAAGCCTTAAAGAGTAAACATCCATGAAAAGGAAAGTGCTTTTTGTTTATTTCGATCGGTCCAGCTTCTTTATGGAAGTCATGATAGTTTTAAACTCGAGAATGAGCTCATGCCACAGGTTTCTGGATGCTTAAATCATGTAGCATTGGCCTAACTGTTGTGTTTGTCGGCAGGATTAAACTAAGCATATCAAGAGCAGAAAGATATTTGGTAAAAATACATTTTCAGTTCTGTTATATTATTAGTATTTAATACTCCTTCCAATTGGTTCGGCCTGTTTTTCTCTTTTCTACCAAGGCATAAATTTGTCTAAGTGAGAGGTTGAGTTGCCACCCCTTAGAGTTGGCTCGGATGGTCTCGGGATAGTCTTTTAGATCTGAGGTTGTGTGTTCGAGTTACCTCTTATACTATCTTGTGTATTTTTGGGGCGGGGATGTACAAACACAGGAAGATTACTCCAGTAAAGTTGGGATACTATTGACACAAAAAAAAAAAAGGATGGGTTGCCACTTACACTATCAAAATTTTTTTATCTAGCTATCATTCCCAGTCCTTTCTCTTTTCCTTTGTCTTTGCACTCTTTAGAAAGAAAGGAAAAAGAGGGTTATCTTGTACCCACTTTATTCTTTTTTTTTTTTTGTCTGTTAATCAATAATTTCTATATTTCTATCCGTCCTACTTCTACACTAATCTATTTAACGAAAGATTCAATTGGATCAGAGAGAATCGACGAGAACTGAACTACTATTAAACCAGATGAGTGTATCACACGCCGGTTTAATTTGAATTTGGAGAGGCCACCTATCAGTGGCAAGTCACGAGAAGCAATGATGGAACGCTTGACTTGACCTCTAGCCCCGCCAAGACATTTAAGTGGCCAACAGGCTAAGGGGCCATTGATTCCCATTTTATTCTATAAACCGAAATTTACTTTAGGATTGACGAGTTAACCAAAGGATTTCATCTTTTGTTTGTGGGAAAAGACCAAGAATCAGACGGGGTAGGGTTTGTTTGGACAGGGTATTATTTGAAATATTATTTGAAATAATTACTGTAGCACTTTTTATGATATGATGTATGTGAGATAAAAAGGTGGTTGAGAATATAAAAAGATGTATTGGAAATTGTAATGGTGATGTCAGCAAATAAATTTGGACAAATAATTCCCTGTCCAAACAAACCCTAAATAGGGGTTAGAAAGTTCAAGGGTAACATCTACTATTTTAGATAGACCAAGCACGGAATGTAAATATTTTGTCCCTGAATGCAATGGTGCCCTGCTTTTGTACTTGTCATGAATAGTGCCCCTGCCCTTTTCTCCGCAAGGGGCGGGCGAAGATATTGAAGATATTTGTGCAAGTGCGTGCACATTACAAAATATGAGACGTACAAGACTGATTTTGAGATAACACAGAAAATCCAGCATCGATTCATATCGTGTACAGGTGGAAATTTTTATTTGAGAGGTTTAAAAAAAATTATGCAATTTATATATATGCAAAAGCGATGACGGAGTCTATTACCCAAAAGTGATAGTTAAAGAAATTTTTGGAATATGATAGTCAATTGACGGTAAAGGGAAGAAATCAAAGTATACTAAGAAGTCTAGTTGAAGAAATTTTTGGAATATGACGGTCAATTGATAGTAAACGTAAGAAATCAAAGCATGCTAAGAAGTCTAAGCTAAAGAAATTTTTGGAATATGATAGTCAATTGAAAGTAAATGGGAGAAATTAGCTCTTTTAAAAAAGTAAGTGGGAAATTTTCTTCCTTCTCTCTAGAACTCAACCTTTCTTCTCTTTTAAAACTCTTCCAGCTAATATCTCTTTTTTTCTTTTTTGTCGGTAACGATATTTGTATAACCTACTCTATCCTAATATAATGGGGAGGAGGAGCCTAAGGAGGCTGTGGTGGGGCTAGTGGGTATAACAGACCCAACTAGATCAAGGGAGTGCTATGACACAACCCTTAGATTTTTTTCGCTGCAGGTGAGGTTTGAACCCTCAACCTACGGCTAATATCTCACTTGACTCTACATGGGAGAGAGACTAGACAATTTGGTCTTTCCTTGTAGGAGGAGGCTCTTTTCCTAGCTTTATTTCCTTCTTTAACTAAATTCTCTTTTAAGATTTTCTAACGGGAGATTATTCTCTCTTAAGATTTTCTACTGAAACACTCTTTTTCTCTAAATTTTTTTAGTGAGAGTTTATTTCTGTCCTAGAATATTCTTGTGAGAGTCTTTTTTTTTCCCATCTTTTTTCAATTGATGATATTAAAGATTTGGAAGATCTCAAAAATAAATCAGCAAGTTAAATCTAAATTTGTATAATTTTATTTTGATATATATATATATGCATCATATTTGATCTACCTTGCTGTCATTAGTGTAGACACTGGCAATAAAATTAATCTTTTTTTTATCGAAAAAAAAGCCAAATGAAAAAGATCTGATTTACGTAGTGAATTATGTGTCATCAGATAAGTCATTTAACGTATAGTTTGTGGGGGCAGCAGCAATAACGATAATTCAAGTAATGTTGGCCAAATTTGAGGACAAACTGCGAATCATTTCACTCTGTATCTAATAAACGTTGCTCCCTCCCCAAAGTTCATTAATTAATTACTTTTCAGGGGCATACTCATCGCAGCTGTGACGAAAGAAAACATGAGGATTGAACTAAGTTGCTTTTCAATTTTTTCCTTCAAATCTAATGATTAAATACCTGAGGCCAGAAGAATTCTCGAGTTGACCAGGTTATCAATCAGTTGGACCAATTGAGTCATTATTCCAATACTTAAAAGGGAAAAAAAACTTTGCAAAATTCGGGAAGTTTAGCTCAAGTCTCGATATATTTGCAACTTTTTAAAAAAAAAACTTTATGTTAGTATTTATTCAGTGATTTGATTTGTAGGCAATTTGTGAAATAGTTATAACTATTGTTCAATTGTAGTTTGTTTGTGTTACTTCAATAATTGTGGGATCTTTGTGCTCTTTTTTATTTTCTTTTTTTTTTTGGGTAAAATCATGAATGTAACGTAATACTACTAAAATAATACAAATTGTCTACTGAATACTTTATGTTGCTCACTCCTTCCCCCCATAACATGTATTTCTTGGAGAAGGAACAATAATTGTGGGATCCGTTTGGATTAGCTGTTTTTTGGAGTATTTTTGAAAAATTTTACTGTAACAGAATTTTTATAGTATATTTTAAAAAAATATTTTGGGATATTAAGGGTAGAAGAGTTTTAGAATTTTTTGGGATATTTTTTAAACATAAAAAAAAATTAGACTACTTTTTAGAATACTATTTTAAAAAATTTAATAGTTTTTGAAAAACTCTTGAATCCAAACAGCTGTGTTTGGATTGCTAAATTATTTCAAATAATATTTCGCTTATATCATAAATACATGTTTCAATTCATCTTTTATATTTTCAACTACTTTTTATTTCACATACATCACATTACAAAAGTGCTACAATAATTATTTCAAATAATATTCTATCCAAACACATAGGTTAGTATTTTGGGAAACTTGTCGCAACTCTCAAATCTCAATTCAATTGGCCACAATTAGTCGACATCGACTTATCTCCCTGCATCTCACTTTAATATAAACGTCAACTAAATATGTCATAGACGATTTTTAGAAAATTTTTTGAAATAAATATTGTAGCACTTTTTATAATAAATATATATGAGATTAAAAAAGTTAAAAGAGATTAAAAAATAGATGAAAAACAAATTTGTGATACAAGCAAATAAATTTGTTACAAATAATCATCAATCTGAACACATTTGTTCCCAAATTTTTCATCCTAATTTGATTGTGATTTGCATCCATAATAAACGAAAATTGAACATTTTTTTTGCAATCCATCTAACACCCACCTCATTTCAACTCGACTCTTACAATTATTCTAGAACTTTTCATAAATATCTATCAAATATTTCGTAGAACTTAAAAGAACAAAGAGCGTTAATTATCTGCTTGTAAGTTTTTTATTTACTTATTTTTGGTTAAAAGTAAAACTCATTTTGTTCATAAGTTGAACTAAGTCTCACGTAACCCCATTAAATTTTTTCATTAAAATTTTTTTACATTTTTCGGAAACATATTTTTAATTTCATATATATCAAATTATTACAGTTAGTTTTTTTACAAAATTTTCAAAAAATTAACAATCCAAACGGATTCTTAGTCTTAAAGCCACCCGTAAGTTTGGTTTACGTTGCAATTAAAGGACAAAGAAAAATTCATGTGACAACAATAACTACAACCGAAGCCGCAAGTCACGCAGAAACACAAAACACGACACATGCTTCTGCTGTTTCAGCTTTTTAAGACCTAGAACGCCGTCCCTCCAGCACCGGCAATTTTCGATCGTGATTTTCTGAAAAAAAAAATTTATTAATTTGGTAAACACATTTTTTCATCTCATATAAATCCAATTTATTACATTACACTTTTTTTTTATAAAAAATTAAAAAAAAATAGTCCAAGGCGGGCTTTAAAATTTGCACAAAATGTAAACCAACACCGCACCACATTTTATGTCGCCGGAATTAAAAGGTTATCCAGCAAAAAAGTGGGGATATATCATGTTTGATTATGTACTAATGTACTTTGGAGAATCCTCAAATTTGAGACTCCCTCCTTCTAAATTATCCAATTTATCCGTTCCTTCCAAATAAATCGGTTATCTAACTATTGATAATAAAATTTTATATATGTTTCATGCATTTAATCATAAAAATACATACACTCAATGTCTACAATATTTATTCAAACTTATATCTAAATTCTTGTACTAAGATGTCCATAAATTACTATCAAATGAGCCAAAATAAGCTGTTAAGTTGATTATAAATAGAAGACTCTATGAGTAGTTCAGCTGGAATTGATTTTCTATAATTATAGTAAAATTTCAAATTTGATTTTCACATATTATCGTTGTTGAGTATCTTTGAAGTGAAACTCTGCCCTTGAGAGGATTAGTCTAAATAATTTTGAAATATTCCTCCAGACCCGACTCTTAAGATGTACTAGTAGTATATCAATCACAAAAATCCATGATAATGTGAATATCAAAATCAAAATGGTGGTGTGACGGCAATTTGTGGTGATAATAATCATGAGGTCCTTTCTAAATCGGACAGCTAGCTAGCTTCATTTCGTGTTCCCCTTTATTCCACTTCCACTTCCACCGCTCAATTTCTGCCTTTTTTTTCTCTCTCTGATATTGATTTTTCTGGTTCTTGCAAAAGAAAGACGATGATGTCATCCATGCTTCATCTTCTCAACTAGAATGACAAGTGCGTTAAGATCGAAATTATTTTCGACAACTTTTTTTTATTTATTGTAACATTTTTTTAATATGATGTATATGATATTTGTGAGATAAAATAATTACTGAAAACTAAAATGGTGATTGGAAAGTATATTTAAAAATTTGTTGGAAATGTTTTTCAATGTAGTATCTAATTATCTATCGAAATTAAAAGTCAGTGTTTTTTTTTTTATAAGTAAGAGGGTTTAAATGCATAATTTCTTACCTTACGATTCAATCCAACCCTTCTCCAGCACCTTTCGATGTATTTGAGCAATATACAGATGACTAAGGACTTGACTTTTTAGGTGGATCACTAGTGTAATTTTGTGATATAGAAGTTTAAAATCATCTTTTGGTTACATCATTTTAGATAGAAAAGTTGCACGAATAGTTCCTCGCATATAAATTGATGCATTTTGCTCCTCAATATATATTCAAAATTTAGCAATTTGGTCCTAATTCCTTGTGAAACGCTTTTCATTTTTTGAAAGAGCCGTGACCTAATCTTTTTCTAACAAGAGATCAATGGAATGTAAAAGAGAGACGAGAGAAGATGAATTTGAGTCTAAAATTTATACAAGGATTTGAATCCAAAACCTCTAAATCCTAAAGTCATGACCTACTATTGACGAGGAAAAATGAAATTAAGAACTTTCCATTACAAACGAGGCATGTATATGGGTCATATCTCCTTACAAACCTCACTATAATTTTCCAAAATTAACATAAATGTCCTTTTGTTTATGTATTTCATTGGTAACTATCGATTTTATCAATACACGGTGCCTTTCAGAGAGGGGCAAAAGAAAAAAATAAATAAATAAAAAGGGCCAGCATGCGAAGTGGGCTTGATTTTTGAAGGGAAAAAATGAAATTGTATTTTGAACCAAATTTTCGAAATTATACTCAAACCAAACTGTTACTTCAGATATTTAACGGTCAAATGCATCATTTAAAATTTTAAATACGAGAGACCAAAAAACAAGAGATTATATGCAAGTGTGAGGAATTACTTGCGTAACATCCCCTTTTAGAAAAGGGTGGCTTGGAAAGAAAGTGGAAATGACTAATGAGACGGTGAGGTCTGGGGGTTCATCTTTTTTTGCGGTCATTTAACGGCCGAATAGGTAACCATCCGATTACTTTCCATGGGGGGAATAAAAAGCGAATTTTATTCACGAGATTGTTGAAAATGGACGTGATTTGATTTACATCATAGAAATATGCACTAATTGCAAAATAAACATGTACTATAAATAACAAAACTATAAGTCAATTTAACATAAATGTACAGAATTAATTTTTGTAAAATTCTATTACGATTCTCACAAAAAAAAAACGAAAAGAAAAGAAAACTCTGTATATGGTTAGCGACTAGACCCAATAACGTAACTATTTGTGTATGGCAATATTGCTCCAACATTGCTCTTATAATATATTTTACTTTGCATATTGTCAAAATAGTTTTAATTTTTTGAGGAAGGCAGAAAACAAAAGGGAAACAGGGGAGATGAGAAAATAGGAAGGCTAGATAGGCATTGTGAATCCTCTTCCGTAAATTATCTTCTCTCTTGTCTGTTTCTTGTTCATACAGCTATCATATATATTATATTTATGATGCATTTACAACTAAAGCAAATCTGCTTGAGTTATCAATATATCAATAAGGGGGAAAGATGGGACTAAGGATGGCAATGGCGGACACCTGCCCCGCAGGGGCTATTGGTGCGGGGGGCGGAGGAGTGTACCTCCGCCCCGCCATCCGCTTAAAAAAAACAAATATATAAATATATATGCATATAATTATATATAATATTTAATTTAATTAGTTACAAATTTATGATAATAATATTATTAGGTATATGTATTACATAATATATATTAGTATATGTAATATAATTGATATTATCAACTATACTAATAATTATATATGACTACTAATAGAAATTATTAATTAGTTATACTAAATTTACTAATACATTTATACTAAATCCCTAATTACACTTAATACAATAACATTTTTTTCTCAAAAAAAAAACACAAGCACAATAATGAATCAATGATTGTATTTGTGCCAAAAGTAAAAACTTGACTACTTTAGTTGTATTTATTTCATCATGTCGGATTGTATTCAAATAACTTTTGTTTGATTGTTTTTATAAGTTTCAATTGTGAAATTACAATGAATAATAATTTCGTAATGTGTTGATATTTTAGTACTTGATTATTTGCTAAAATTTAACTATAATAAAATTATATAACAAATTTTTATTAGTCCCCACGGAAGAAGCGGGGCGGGGGGAATTTGTACCCGCCCCATTGCCATCTTTAGATGGGACAGAGAGTTTGAAGTGATAGATAGGTATAATAAGAATAACAAATGTATCAAAGTGAAATAGTTTCTTTAACCGTTAAATTAACTTAAATTTTCAATTCAAAGGTGCACTAATTGACCACGGAATATGAATCAAAATGACGCCCCATGATTTCTTTAATATTTTGGCAAGTAATTAGTATGTTACACGGTGTCTTTTGCCTCATCAAACGACAATAAGTAGTCCTACATTTTCTCCCAACCCAAGAGGTTCTGTAGCAATAAACTTTCCTATTCCTCACGTCAAAGCCGTGAGTATAAATTTCAACAAAAAAAAAAAAACCAAAGTAAGGAAATAATAGAGTTCTTCAAAGGTTTCATTATAGTTCATTGGGACTGTTATATGTAAAAATTCTTTAATTTAATCGAGGAGGTTTTGGTCCAGTAATTAAGGTTGAAATTTCGAGACAAACTTAAATTGGCACATTTAATACTTTTTCATTGCTAGTGATATTCTTACAAAAAATTGCGGTAACAAAATAACGTACATGTATTCCTTTTCACTTCAATCAAGGAAATTCCATAAATTCATATTTCTCCAATAGACATTTAATAATAATAACAACTAAATTTATAAGTTAGGTCCAATTTCACTCTCAGGGGGCCAAATTATAAGGTATCATAACTTTCAAGTATTTAATTGAAATTTTTGGCCACCTCAAATGGCCAAAGATGAAATTAAAAAACCTTCCCTAAATATTCTTGTCTTCACCTTACACTCTTAGAACATCAAAAAATTATTCTCATGCACAAATAGTTAAAAATTTTTTCTAGCCCCACAAAACATACATCCACTGCTCACTCCCCTATGCATAGTCATCCTTCCTTAGATCCTTGCAGGCATATATACAGTAATCGCACCCGCCCACCCCATCCCAACACCCAACAGCACACACCAAACCTCTGTCCTCCCGTCCCTTCTCCCCACCTCCCCTGTCCTGGAAAGTGGAAAATTTTACTATAAATTATCTTCTTATTCTTTCCTTGTAAAAAGATTGTCAAAATCTTTTACCATTACATGACACATTTGTCATTGTGATTGGTACATAAATTTCGACATTTAGAGCTCCAAATTGTAAAGCAAAGTAGCAAAACAAAAACACAGAAGTTTGCTAAAACCATTTCTTTAAATTTATTTATTTTTACAAGATTTGGGTAGTGCAGAAAACGAAAAAAGAAAGAGTTTTAGAGCTTGAGAGTTAGAGCCATGGGGAATCAGCAGCTCATGGGATTGTGGGGTGTGGTGATATTTGTTGTTGCGGTTGGTTTGAGCGGATGGGATGTAGAAAGTTTTGAATTTGATGAGCTGTTTTACAACAGAACAGAGAATTTATCATCATTCGTGGAGTCTGGCTATGGCTATGCTGCTCCTAAGCCTCTCATGGTTGGCCTTACCCTTATTCGAGGAGCTGCTGCTCAAGGGGCTGGTACAAGTTTCCTTGCTATGGGTTTTTTTTTTTGTTTCTTAGATTATGTTTTTATCCTTGCTTCTCTGGTTTGGAAGTCTTCATTGAGTATAAAGCAAGAAACTTTACTGTTTTTACATTTAAATATGTCCTTATTCATATTTGTGATGGATTGATTGTTGGTTTTTTTCCTCAAGCATATATGCTATAAGCTGAAATTGATTAATGCAATAATGTATTCTTATTATTCTTTTCCCAGTTAGGATTTTTCTTTTTGGGTAAGTAGATATGTTTTCTAGATCTCCGACTTTGCTATGATCTGCTAGATTATCCATCTCAAGTCAGGTTATTGTAATGTGATTCTTTCTTTCCAGATTATTGGTCTCAAAATCTGTTTTCATTTGTTATTTGTTATTTGTTATTTTTGTATTGCATTTTTCCTTTGTTGATATGATTTTCTACTTGTTTTGGCTCGAAAGTTAGTAAAGTGACATGATGAAGAGGTTTTTGTCTTCTTGTTTATTTATTACTATTACCATGACGAATTTCAAGATATGAGTCTCGGTTGTAGATGAGATGATGGTGACTGGTGACTGGTGAGCAGATAGATGTCATTATTCACGTCCATTTTTCTGTTGTTGGACTATACGTATTCATTTTGAACACGTTTCGCAATTTCTTGAAATTTGATTTTGGGCTGTTTTCATAAGCAGTGGGCGGATATCAATGTGTGCTTGGACAGGGTATTATTTGAAATATTATTTAGAATAATTACTGTAGTACTTTTTGTGATGTAATATATTGGAGATAAAAAAATAATTGGGAATATAAAAGGTGGATTGGAACAAGTGTTTATGATGCAAGCGAAATATTATTTGAGATAATTCAGCTATCCAAAACTTGAAAATTTGAAGATTAAAACTCTTTACCGTTGGAAATATATTGTAAATTTATTACTGAAACTGAGGTTCAGTTTTGGAGAATGTGTTAAGGCACTTCTTGAGAAGAAGGTTCTTTGTAGCATTAGCAACTTGACTGGGAATAATTTTCTTGTATTTCACTCTTGCAGTGTGCTTGGATGGAACACTACCCGGTTATCACATTCATCGCGGATTTGGATCAGGGGCAAACAGTTGGCTTATTCAATTGGAGGTTCGTCAGACATCTTATTATTTAGATACAGTAATATGGATTCCTAAAAATGTTAAAATTTCAGGTCTATAAATGTTTATTTCTGTTGATTTTGTTTGTCTCAATTACAAATAATTTAGTTTATCAGCCTAAAATAGACTCCATCAGGTTGTGCGGTATCTTCTGTTTTCTAAACTAGACTTATGCTTTAATTGTGTTTTTTCCGACTGTTTTACTGTCTCCATCTTCTTCCCAGTTACTCGAATTATCCAAAATATTGTGATACCCATTTTCAGTTGCAATTATTTAGTGTTCTCCAGCAAGCTGGGGCTGTATAACTGTACACTCATCTTTCACTCAAAAATACAAGAGCAGCAAATTCTTTGTTATTATTCTTTAGATGTTTTCTGGGATGTTGGGTGCTTAGTTGCTTGTATGCTGCAATAATCCCAGCATGTTGACACTGTGGTTAGACCACCTTCTGAATTTTCAAGATTTTGTGGCAGGGTGGAGGATGGTGCAACTCCATTAGATCGTGTGTTTACAGGAAAACAACAAGACGTGGATCTTCAACACATATGGAAAAGCAGATACCTTTTACAGGAATACTCAGCAATAAACCAGAAGAAAATCCAGGTTTTCATCCAAAATTTTGCACGGGATATACTTACTGCTTTGTATTCTCTACTATGTTTCTTTGTCCTTGCTTTACATTCCATGGATTACATGTTGTTGCATGGTTCTTACTGATTGGTTCATTTGCAGACTTTTTTAATTGGAACAGAATAAAGGTTCGTTATTGTGATGGAGCTTCTTTCGCAGGGGAGGGTGAAGATAAGGTGTGATCGCATGTTTGTCTTCAAATTTTTTTTCTTCAATATTGCTACATGTGCGGACTACTCAAGTAAATCAATGAACTAGAACAAAAAACTAAGTTTTGAAATTACACTGATGTACTTGGTATTCCCACTAAGACTTGCTTTCTGCTAATCATTTTCTAATGCATAAAGTACCTAAAATGTTTGCCCTGGACTTCCTTTACAAGCAATGTTCACCCCATATTTCATTACTATGAGCTTGCTGACTAACCAGAGAGAGGAGTTCGTTAACCACTGCTATTGAGGGCACCTTGTGTGTTTGACTTTGGAGAATTGCTCGCATAGTTGATTTTAAGCCAAATGAAGTTTACTCCCCTTTTGGGGCTTTTCATGCTACATGGTTTAAACATTCTTCTTGCGACAGGAATCGTGTAATCATTCTTTCTTCAGTTTATGTGACAAGTGGGTGGAAGTTCGTAATTTATACAAGTAACAATCTTATCTTCATTCAGGTTGCACAGCTGCAGTTTAGAGGGCAACGAATTTGGCGTGCTGCAATGGAAGATTTGATGTCAAAGGGAATGCACTCTGCTGACAGGGTATTGATTTGGAATGTTATCTTATTGCACATTTCCTTTCTGATATCCTATGGTCTTCTATATTTTCTAATCCTTAGTTATGTTTCAGGCCCTTCTTTCAGGATGCTCTGCTGGTGGTCTAGCTTCTATATTGCACTGTGATGAATTCCGTGAGTTGTTTCCATCAAGAACTAAAGTGAAGTGCCTGAGCGATGCTGGATTGTTTATGGATTCGTAATGTCAAATTCTTGATTCACTCTTTTCTTGTGTCGAAGTTCCATTTTCTCATCTCTGCAGCTATTAGGTTTTCTTAAATTCTTTATTGGATATTGTGTTATTGTAGGATTGATGTATCTGGTGGGCACAGCATGAGGAACTTCTTTGCTGGCGTGGTTAACTTGCAGGTATTTTTGAAATGAAACATTTCTTGATCATTTCCTTTAAGACTACCATCTTAAGAAAGTTTCATTCTTCTTATGTTTTAGTAGAATATTGAACATTTTCACTGTTTCTTGTTTGCAATACCTGTTGTAATGTTTAATAGAAGTTGTTAGGGCTACATATCTGCTTCTACCATCCTTGAGGAGATAATTTTGGTTAAAGCTTTTGAAGAGGATGGTTGGTAGACACGTGGAACATTACTGTTTGTTTGGAGGGACTTACATGTATCATATTTTGCAAAAGTCAAAAGTTAGATTCAAATTGGTTGTAAAACACATTAAGCTGAGCCAAAAAATTTTGCATGCATAAGTTGAGTGATGAAAAAAAGAATGCTGTCGACTTTTCAGACTCTGCATCTTTGTGGCAAGTTTCTGTGAAAATAACTCCAACAAACATATAACATCAGGAACAAGTCCTGTTTAGATCACACTCTGAAGTTATGTTCTTGGTTTCATTGTTAAACTGACTCAGCTAATGGTCTTCTGTTTATTGCCAGGGTGTTGCCAAGAACCTGCCAAGTATGTGTACTAGATATCGGGATCCAACTTCAGTAAGTCTTTTTCGTCTTTACTGCCACAATTGCGGCAATGCTGTTATACTAGAGAATTTTCATGTTTCCAAGTTCGCAGTTGATTTTCATTTTCTTTTTCAGTGCTTCTTCCCTCAGAACCTGATTGACAACGTAAAAACTCCTCTTTTTATTCTTAATGCTGCCTATGATTCATGGCAGGTAATGTAACCTCTGTCATGAGTATTTCTTGTGCTAGGTGCAGATTTTTCTGAATGATGGGAATGAGAAATTAATTATTTGGCATACTCATTTTTTTTATTCAGGTCCAGGCTAGCTTAGCTCCTCCTGCAGCTGATCCTCATGGAACTTGGCATGACTGTAAACTGAACCATGCAAAATGTTCTGCTTCACAGATCCGATTCCTGCAAGGTAACCTCTGTCAACTGAGTTACTGAAGCTGCTTTAGATGCTTTGGAGATGCGGGGTTGAATACTAATTCAATGTACTTTGTTAGCAGCTTTTAGGATTCGTATGCTAAATGCCATGAGAAGCTTTGCAATGTCTGGACAAAATGGGTTGTTCATAAATTCCTGCTTTGCTCATTGCCAATCAGAGAGGCAGGATACATGGTTTGCAGATGACTCTCCTGCTATCAGCAACAAGGTATGCTATTGGCTACTAACTTTTTAGGTCTCATTATGGCATCCACTTTTTTGACTCATTTGCTGCGATGAAAATGCTTGCATTAGATTGAAGTCGCATTTTGGAATGATTTACTTGGATAAGATAACAATAGCACGTGTCATACTCAATGTATGTATTAACCGACTTTAAGGTTAAGTATAGCAGAGAGAAAAGATGAACATGCGAATGATAACTTGGTGAAATTGAATCACATTTATGTAGTCCGATGAAAATATTTGCAAGAAGGGCTTAATTTCATAGTGATGACTCTCCAGAAGATTAATTCTAATCCGATTGTGATACTTACAGTTGAATCTGAAAATCAGGAACCATGAGATGAAACTTATCCAAATGTAACACCAGGGCAGCAGTTTGGAATACGCTAAGTGAACAGTATCTATGAACATGGGATGACGAGTTTCCTCGGTTAAATCAGGAGTCATATTGATGATTTTATTGCTGGTTCATGGGAAGTAGGAGATTGGACTCATAGACTTCTCTGTGTTGCTTAGCTAATTACTTTGCATGCATTACATGCTCCATGATTTTCATATCTACATACATCTGCAATATCTTTTACCTTTTCACTTTTCCTCCGACTGAGATCTGTAGCGGGCATTACCATTCTTGTTCAGTAAAAACGTTAAAAAGGTTTTGTTCAACTGATGCTCTAAATCTTGCAGGGCATTGCACTGGCTGTTGGAGATTGGTATTTTGATCGGACAGGCATCAAGGCTATCGACTGTGCATATCCATGTGATAAAACATGTCACAACCTGGTTTTCAAATAGGCCAGATGCTCGCTCGTTGAGATTATCAAATTAGTTCAATTGATATGATCATCTTGGTGAGAAATTTCACCTCCCATTTATTAGTTACAGCCTTAGATTTGTATCGCCATGTAGACAATAAAGATACCAGTAGGTGAGTAAGTTACAAGGGTCGATGTACTTCCACACTTACTCGCACAGGAAATGAAATGAGAGACAAGATTACTTGTTTCACATGAATTGGCTAAATGCAAGTAATATTTGGGGGTTCATTTCTGCATTAGTTTTCCCTGGATTTTCACTTTTCATGAGGATCCAACAGGTACCGGCTTCGCCACCTTCTTGGTCTGGCATCTTTCCTTTAGTCTCCTTATCAATCAGCAATTTGCTGTGAGTAGCTCTTATTTTGCTTAAACGGGCTTTTACTTTAGGATGCTCATAAAGAATACAAGAAGAGGATTCAACAGGGCAACAAGTTTATCCTTTTGTGGCAGAAAAAGTCCCTAAAAAATATGTACTAATATCTGACACCCATGATCAAATAGCATATGTCAGTTTGCTAGAGGTTCTGCCTCAAGTTTAACGTTGAAATTGCTAGAACTATTTATCATTTGATTCTCTACCTTTGACTCTTAAATTACTCAAGACAATCCCACTATAATGCCCAATTAGCGGTGACGTCAAAAGAATCAATCAATACTCCACAAGAGCAATTCATCATTAGGGATTATATATTTTACCCTTTAAGGAATAGTAGTGATTTTGTATTTCTTAGTACTAAAAACTTTTCAATACAATTTTACAGTATTGGAAACACCATTTTTTTTTTTGCCTTGAAAACACCTAGTGTGTTTGAGTTGCACCTTATTTATATGGACTAATCTACTTGCATCATCAACACATTATCATTTTCAACACTTAAACAATTACGGAAATAAGATAGTACTATTTTAGATTGGTAGCCCTACAATGTGGTTTCGAGGCAACTCAGACAGTAGGCTACTCATTTTTTTAGGTCTCATTCTAGAATGCCCTTCTCTATAATTAAATAGAAACTTGCTGCTTCAATCTTGTATGTTGTTTATTATGAATTGGGAGGAAGAAGACCTGACTTAATAGTAGTATTATCTAACGGAGAAGGATAAGTAAAGCCAGCAAGCCAAGTTCAGTAGTTGCAGAAGACTGCACGATTTGGACTTTTGTAAATCAGAATTGATTAAATTAATTTTCTAAAAGCATTTTTTTAAAAAGAAATTAGTACTAGGAGGAAAGGAGATACAAGCAAACTACAGAAGGGCATGTTCTTGCGTGATTCCATGTTTGATTGATGGTTTTTGGCATCTAAAATTCATTAATTGGAAGAAATAATGCACAAGAAAGGTAGGGTCTCCTTAGTCATGTCTGTTTTCTTGATTCTGATTAGAAATTGTGAGTTGAAGTATTCATTCACTCCATTATTTTTTGCTAATAATGGTACAACTCTGTAGTTTTTAATGTCATGCTACTGTATAATGTCTAATTTCATATTACAACTTGTGTTCAGGGAATAAACTTGTGCAGGTAAACCCTGCAAAAACATAGTTGAAAAAATGGAAGAGAAGATTGTCGCAATCTTCGGTTTACATGAGCAAATCAATATGGAATCAGACAGGATTTTGTTCCTCAAATTACAGCCCTTTTTTTTTTTGGCAGCAAAATTTGTAATAAACCTCTTGGGTTGTTGCAGCCATTAGAGCAAATAGCATGCAGGGGTCCAGTTTATGGCTTTTTATTTGGAGAAACTAAGGAAAGTCCCACAGCTTAGGACAGAAAGAAACCTTTTCACTGCAATAGTTTCCCATTACCGAAATGTTTCTAGGACTAAGATATGTACACCAACGAGACATTATTGTGCAGGGCCTAAATATTAACGCCGGCAGCCTCAAATTCGGCGCATTTAGTCAATTACATCAAGACGTCATTGCATATAAATTCTTCCAGTTTCTTGAATAGTTGGAGTTAAAAAAGTGGAATGAAAAGTAAAAAGATTCAAGACGTGATGGCATAGGATAGAGTAGGGCGAGCTATAATTCTTGTTTCCCTCAAATCCCCGATTACTCGACTCTAATTAATTTCGTACTTTTTTTTTTGACCTTTCAATCACGTTGACATCTTTTTCACGACAACTGTCAAATCAAGATTCGAATTCTGAATCTGACATCTGAGAGAATTTTAAGAGTTTTAAGAGTTCTCTCTACAAAAATCATGTTGACATTTTTTCCACGACAACTATCAAATCAAGATTCGAATTCTGAATCTGACATCTGAGAGAATTTTAAGGGTTCTAAGAGTTCTCTCTAGTCATAAAATAGTAGTACATCCTCAATTATATGCAAAAAATAACTCGATTAATTAATCTTGTATGAAATATGAATGGATTTAGTGATACAGAAATCCTTCTCGCTCCCAATTATGAGACCAGATTTTGAATCTTTAACCCGACAACAGGAAGAATTCTAATAGTAATGGATGATTAATTTTGTAGGTGGCACAGAACAAACTACTATTACCAGAGTCAACCTTTTAGGTCTATCCATCCAACATTCCTGTTCACAATTTTGATGCCTAGTGTCCGTACACGACTTTTCTCCATGTATGACCTACCCTTATCCCCAAGACGTCTTTTCTTTGCCAAATGCAAAATGAGACATTTACAAATAACGTGCAATTTAATTTCAGTTGTCCATAATTGTCAAGACAACGATCAACTTCTTCACCCCCAAAAAAAAAAAAAAGAAAAGAAAAAATCTTAAGCAGGCATTTCATTGATTTATCACTAATTTGACACATTCATTCTTTGATATAAGTTGGTCCGGGTACCATGAAATATGAGGAGGCTAGAAAATTTACACTGAAAATGAGCCCCTCTTTTTCTTGATGACTTCAATGGCTAGCAATTGCTGCATCTTTATGTAGTTAAGAATTCTAGCTTCTCCTCAGCAGACTGGCTGTATATGCTTCGCATGTTAGTTTGTTTGTCATCCAGAATGGAATATAAAAATGATAAAATATGCAAGAATTTAATCACCTCCATCATCATTGCAACGGTCTCCACCATTATTGTCACTATCATTTTCAATTTTTTTTCCCTTCATGCCTTCAGTTCTTTACTCATCCACAGCTTATCAATCATATGATTCCTTTAGTGTTTTATTTAACTTTATCTGAAGAAAAATATTGCATTTGAAAAGTTCAATCCTGAGTTTTCAAACAGAACTTGCATTCACTTTGTTGCCATCTCATCTCATGATCCCTCCTCAAGAATCCCATTTCAATTTTATAAAATTTTTTTTGTTTCCTTCTGTCTTTAAAGAACTGTGGGTCCAAAATGGAAGGGCTCAATAATTTGGTTCACATGCATTCATAGCTGCAACAAGTATATACAATTGCATAGCTCCGTATGGTTGCAAGAAAGAAGAAGATACCGCCAATGAAACACATATATATTGAATTAATACAGGAGGGGGCTACCTATTTGTGTGTGCACGTGGGCACACACGAAGGTGACTTTGGCTCAATACCCCACCGTACATAGTTTCATGTGTGGTTTCATTCATGATTTTCGATGGGGCTTTCTTGATTCTTCAAATCCTGGGCTGAAATTTTCTCTGAATTATTTGGTAGTTCCCCGGGTAGATGTTCCAAGATTAAATTGTCTGCTAGTCGTGTACTTTGGGATCAGGGGCCTTATCGATTGAGGCCTCCAATTCATTAGAAATAATTGCATTGATGAAGTGTGGGTCGACGCCACGCCGAAGCTTCAATCAGGGTTCTGTTATGTGTATAAATGCAACATCAAAATAACATTTGTTGAGAAAAATTTATCAGAGGATATGATGTAGCTGATCTTGGTCACAAATTGTTGGCGCGTTACGAGCCTTGTTCGTTTATTAAGTTTTAAAAGTCAGAATAAAAAACTTCACCGTCACCTCTGACTAATTTAATTAATTACCGTGCTCATAAAAGTTAGAATAGAAAAAATTTCGACTAAATTAACGGCCATGCTCGTGCTCGGGTGCTCGCCTCTTGAGAGGGCGGCTTATCCGTGTGCTCTTCCTCAAGTAAGATCAATAGCACAAGGGGTTGTAAAGAGAAAAAGGGGCCTGGGATAGGAATGTAGGATGGTCCCCTGCAATGCATGCTGCAGTCCACTTCAGAAAACGGGAGTTCGAATTGATTTGCTTTCAGGAATGGTGAAAATGAAAGATGGACTCCACAGTCCACACTATGTACACATCTCGGTGTAAACCAATAATTCTAACCAACCAGTATGAGGGAGAGGGAGATAAGATCACTTGAGCTTTAGTGGGAAAGGGTAATAAACCACAATAGCCAAAAGTTGGGAGCTTCTGTTCAATGAGAACTAGGAAATGTGAGCACTCACTCTCTCCTTGATAGAAATGTAACCCTTGTTAGGCTGGCAGCGCCCTCTCCCTCTCTTTTGCCTATATTTCGATTCTGTCACGTTCTTTGCTTCCAAGAAAAGATGGAATTTTTCCTTTCCACTCCCTTATCTTCCTGAAATATCAGCATCAAGTTGTGTCATCAAGGGTCCCCTCTTCATGTGTACCTCCCAGAAGTAGTAAAGGTTTAGACCCCTATAGGACATGTCAATCAGTATCCGTATTAATAGAATTGCATTCCGGTCATGGCCTCTTTTGAGCTCCTACGCAACCAATAATACATTACCTTCTAAAATAGTCCTTGAATCCTTGAAGTGTCTCCCCACACCACACTTCCACAAGTACCTCGTCAGAGTCCAGTTCACACCTCTTCAAAATTGTGGTTTGCAAATAATTTTGGATATGAATTTGTCAGCTCCTTGCATTGGATTGGATATATATATATATTGAATTGGAAATTCTTGAAAAGCTGATGACCGATTCTCGAGTCACATTTAGTACCCTATGAAAAGTATAATTGGACGTGGAACTTATGGCTTTTATAAGGTTGAAAGTCGTTTTCCTTTTATTTGTATATATTGACTAACAGTTGTTTGACAGCTCTTACGTTGTGGGGTTTTCTCTTTCCAGCTTTCTATAGGAAAGTGCCATCTTTTCTTGCATCCCAACCTATCAAATTCACACTTCTTCTTCCAAGTAGGCTGTTTTAGATGGAAAATCAGAGGCAGACAATATAATTTCTTGCCTTCAAAACAACCCATCCAGCCCACATAGGGAGGAGAAGTGACTTAAAGACTGTAAAAAAGTGGAAACCATCCCCATCTGCAGGAGACAACCGTAGCCTCATAGACAACCAATTAATGGAAAAAAATGAGGGGTACCTTGAATCTTGCGTTGGAGAAAAGCATTTATGCCCCTTCTTTCTTTCAGCCATAGCACCTTATCATAAAGGGGCAATACTGAAAGAGATATCTATCTATCTATGTAGCCGTACTAGATAAATAGTACTAGTTACCAATGTCAAAAAAAGCCATGAAGGAACAACTTCTCAGAAAACCCAAAAGGATTTAGGTAAGCATGTCATCAGAGATAGTCACTATCTTGGAAAGAATAAATTTTTTTTTCTTTTAAGGTCGAATAGGAGAATTAACAAGAAGTGGTTACAACGGTTAAAACTGAAAAGAAATAGGAAAGCCATTGATTGTTGTTTTAACAGACAGAACAATTATTGTTTGGACAGACAAAATTACAACCTGTAATTCCAAATTAAAATAATAAAGCACGGAATAAGAGGGTAATTAAAAATAATTAACAAAAAAAAAAAAAAGAGAAGAAGACTTGTTCTAGAATCAAGAACTCATACACAGAAGATGAAGATGAACAGGCATAAATTTGCTTTTGCTATGATTGTATAGACCTATTTACAGAATAAGAATAGAGAGGACTGGACCCTATAGCGCACACCTGTTTTAATTAGTAGCTCCTCCAAAATTGAATTGGGAAGCTAAGAAAATTGACCAAAAGCAGCAGGAAGTCTTGGAAATGCTTGTTATATAGTTCAGCAACAGCCTGAATTGTCGGTTGCTGCTGATGGTGGTGGTTCTGAAGCCAACTCGTCGTAGTACTCACTGATCCTTCGGGCGCTGTAAAACTTATCCCTGATTTTGTCTCGGCACTGTAAATATCTTGCACCGTTTGATTTTGAATTGTTGCAGCAGCACTATTACTTAGCAAAAATGGGGCCTGAAGATATTCAGTCCACTTAATATCTTCCGTGTCGCCTACCGATGAGTGGATATGGACTACATCTTTCTCAGCTTTTCCACAATCAGCCGCTCCCCAGGAAAAGCCATTGTTGTCGAAGAATGAACAGTTGCTTTGCAATTCAATACTACTGCTGCTTGCATTGCTGGTGCTACCATTGTTAGCACTGATTGCGCAAGCACCCCAGCTCGGGAATTTGTTCACATTAAAATTCCCCAGTGAATTATTTTCTGATGGAAGGCTAATGGATGGCTTCATACGTGCCGAAGGCGCGCTCATAATCGAATTTGACATGGCAGAATTGAACTGATCAGAAACCATTTCAGCAGACCGGGAGGTTGTTAAATTGAAGAAGGAAGAAGCATTTGGATTCATGGAAAGCCCAATGTTCGTCGATGACCCGTAATTCAACTGTTGAAAGAGAAATAGTCCTGCAAGTCAGGAGGCTTGGAACTTGAGTTGGAGCTTTCATGACTTGTAAGAAACCTATTCAAGAAGAACTCATGGGTCGGTGGGGGTGTTGTTGTCATATTATTACAGTTGCTTTCTATTAACGGATAGCGGTCCACAGTCACAGCTGAAGATGGCTTTGGCTTTTCTACGGCCATTTTCTGTTCAGAACTCTCAGCAGCAGCTTCACCATAATTCAGTTGATCATTTGATCCTTCGGATGTTTTCTCATTATTTTTGCTTGTTGCTGATCCTTTCTCTTCATTTTCAGCCTCAGGGATCGGCTGGTGAGTGTTGGGGTCAATACCTCTTTGCCTAAGCTTTTTCTTGATTGAAGAATTCCAAAGATTCTTGATTTCATTATCAGTTCTTCCAGGTAACTTCGCCGCTATCTGGGACCATCTGAACAAAGCACAAAAAAGGCCATTGAATAGAATAAAGTGGGAATATAGTCCTCAGACTAATGCATGGTAATAATGCAGAAGACAAATAAAATTACCTGTTGCCAAGAACTGCATGCAATTCAATTATCAAATTCTCCTCCTCTAAAGAAAATGTCCCTCTTTTCAAATCAGGCCTCAAGTAGTTGATCCACCTTAACCTGCAGCTCTTCCCACATCTTTGAAGTCCTGCAAAGTTATCCCCAAAAAGAGATTAAAAAAAAAATCAGCAAACAGTGCATTTCTCTTTTGCATTTGTATAAATGAAATCCGGTGGGAGACGACCGCACATACCTGCAAGTTTTGGAACTGAGCTCCAACAGCCATGGCCGTATTTGGTTATGTGTTTTATGAGTTTTCATCTTCTTCAGGAGACCACAGGCCTTTCCTTAGCTTCTGCTTATAGCAACAAGAATGCCTTCCCATATTTAGTGTAACTTTAGCAGTAATATTGCTGGAAGGAGAAGGGGGGAGGGGGTTGGAGAGAGTTGTTTGTTTTGGATGATGAAAAAAAAAAGAAGGCCTAGAAAACGAAATGGTAGCCCGGTCGGGAATCAAATTGAAAGGGGTGAGCCTTAAAAAGGAGGTCACATTCAGGCTTTCAGAAGCAAAATTTTAAGGTTACAGTATATTGATTTTAAAAAATTCATTTTGGCTTAATTTTCTACAAACGTGAAATGGAGCTCCAATATATGTGACTTGCATATGTCTCATCACTTTGGTTTGCAAAATTAATGACTTTGACAGCACTTGTGGGGTATAGACAGATATTTATTGGGTGGAAAAGAATGAATTCATGATATAAACTTGTGTAATTAATTGACTAAACAGATGCCTAATCAGTAATTAAAAGTATTTGATGGTACAAGTTCACATATTTGAAACAAGCTGTCATATTGACACATCTGACTTTTTATAGTATACAATGAGAACCCTTTTGAGTTTGTTTCATCTTTCAAGTAACCACTCTTTTCAACCAAATTTTTGCCAAGATTCTGACAGACAAAAGAAGTCACAAAGCATTGAAAGGGTTGTATGTTCATGGAGATAGGAAACCCCAAGATTAGTTAAAGCTTTCTATTATGGTAATCTGCAACACGTTAATGATCTCAAATTCCTTCCACAGAAGATATTCTCTTGTCTTTCATGTTTGACAATCCACCAAAAAAAACAATTGATACTTCTGTTTCCTTTTCTTTAACAATTTCTACGCCAGTTGGCTTTTGAAATTTACACCAATTTTCCCTTCTCTTGATTATCTAGAGTCAGTAATTTTAGTGAAATACAAATATTGCCCTCGCGAAGCAAGAATTGGGATATGAAAAAAATAGATGCTTGGAATACATTTCGAAAATCTTTTTAGAGGATGACCACAACATTTTTCTTAGAAGTGCATGCGAATATCTTCCTTTTCTGACCAAAGATGCAAAAGTTTCAAATCTTGAAGAGCAAGTGCCTTTCACTGCCCCTATATGTCTCCCATGACTATAACGGCCGGAAAAGTGTAATTTTTTTTTTCAAAGTAAAAAAAGAAACCAGAACGACAACTTAGTGTATACCCTTAAATATAGAGGTGGAGAAGGTATCTTGTGTTCTTGAAAAATGCTCTTAAGTCTACCAACTACCTAAATCATTTTATCTGCTTAGAAAGAATCAAAGGGATTATAGATTAATAAGAAACAACTCTGCAATCCATGATTGATTATGGAATTTTTTTAATTGGGAAGGATTGTTTTTTTTGGCAATGAGGAAAATTTCTTCCCTGTCACTAATCATTAATTAATTTACACGTATAAGCACAGCCGACAATCACAATAATGTAGTTGTGTCTTCTTTTGAGTAGAGAGAATATATTACTCGAACCTTAGAATACAGACAAAATAAAGTTAATGCTATATTTCAAGAACCGGCGCCCCCCCCCCCTCCACCCCCAAAACAATAAAAGAAAAAAAACACCTCCCTTTAATTGAGAGGATAATTGGGTTATATTCCAAAAGTGCGTTTTCTCAGAAAATTACGAATCAGAAGGGCAGAAATAAATTGGTTACACCCTCTCTTACCTCTCTTATTTTGGTGGAAAAATGAATCGATATGACTAGTCTCTTTCTTCTTCTAGGCAATGTAGTTTTGGTTCATTGAGTAATTATCGTGGGAGCTATTTAATTGTTACAGGAAATCATTTCTAGTTTCATCGCAATATTTCTGAATAACCATTGAATAATTTGCATCTAAATTAGGTAAAAAGCTCATATCTCAATACGGATTTTAGCTTAAATTCATGTGTGGGCTTCTTTAGAATTTTTGAAAGATATGTGTCTTTGCGAGTTCTTCAAATGCTCTAGAGATTTGGTTAGCAACTTTAGGGCACATAGACAAAGAAGTCTCGCAAATTGATCAAATTTAGTTCATCTTTGGTGGAAACGAAGTGTACACATGAATAATAGTAGTTGATTTGTTCACTAATTAAAATCTTCTTGTTCCGAAAGAGATATGATACTAAATTTTAGTCTTAATTGTACATAAAAGATTGGTTTTGATACATGTGTGAAAGATTGTTGGTACATCTGTATAAACCAAATTTCTTGTAACTATTACTCAGAAATTCATCTTGTTGTGAAGTTCGGGTTGCATAGGTATACAAATCATACGCTGTAAATGCAGGTATGCATGTGTGGTGACCCCAATATCATTACCTTTATAGGCAGTAATAAGTATCATTTTCCCTCAGATGTAGCTTGTAAACTGAACTGTGAAGGAATACACATACAGTGGTTCTAATCTCTGCCGACTATGGGACCATCTCTCATATTTGGGGTCAGCACTAGTAGCAAAAGGCAGCCTCTTTCTCAATTGTTCTGTAGTTTGGCTTTGGAATTTTGTCCTAGTCAAATTTATCAATTATTAAACAATTAAAAAGATGCACCATAAGGGCCAAAAAAAAAAAGCTGAAACTGTTTTGCACAAAAACTTTCTAGTTTTATAGTTTTATTAGTCTTTGAAATAAGCCATGGTGAAATTTCAGGGCCAGTTACCTAACAAAAGAAAAAGAAACAAATTAAGGAACCAGTCGGTGGTTTTCTTTTTTTGAAAGGATTAACTGTTTATATACAAACGTTGTAATGAATTTTTTACACTAATAATTATGGATGTATGCCATATATATATGTTTTGAATTTCAAATTTGAATTCATGTTATGTACTATGATTTAAATCTGTTAGTATATATATAAAAAAATTTGTACATCGACGGTGTATAAAAATCTTTCTCATTTTGAAAAGCTTTGTCCATAGTTTTTAGTATCTTTGCATGATGTTTCACTATAATTGTTTATCAAATCCAATGTATGGCCCCCATCCATTTTTGGCTAACGAAAGTTACTTTTACATCCTTGAGTTGACAATCTCGCTTAATTTGTTCATTAGTTTTTCAATTAGAACTTACCTTGCCTCCTTTCATTTTTTTTAACTTTTACCTTTTTCCCAATCTTTTAGTTTACCTTTTTTGTAGTCTACATGTTAGACTTACTGCCTATCTTAGTAGCAAATCTTGCTCGAAAATGTAGTTTGATTATCATGGCCCAGGCTAGCATCAAATCCCTTAGGCAAGAGTTTTAAGTTATAATCAGCAATGTTGCCCACCGGCGGGCCATCTTTTATTAGCCACTTGGTTTAGAGCCAAATTTAACGTAATTACTAAAACAAAATAAAAGTGCCAAAGTCATATTAAATGTGTAAATGAAGTAGAAAACTTCTGGGCAAAAACTTATCGAACCTGGCCTGTTTGATTTTTAGCAGCTAATTACTGGTTTAAATAATTATTGACTTCCCTAATTTTGAATGTAAACTCAAGTAGGCTCTAGGGTAGACACTAACAGGCGATCAAACAGCTGAAATTGACCAACCTTGTCCAGGTTTAACACAACAATAATTTTCGAGTTGTGAGTCTTAACTGCTTAACAATTCATGGAAACTTTCTATTGTTTCTTTTTTTTCTTGTTTATATTCCTCGGTCGCCTATGTGGAAGCTACGTCTCTAAAGGGTTTATCAAAGAATCTCTAGTAAGTATTTCTTTTTTCTTTTTTGCTCCTATTGTCAAGGATCTAAATTATTTGTTTTCTTTTGGTCAGACACGGAGCTTGATTCTTAAGTTTGAATACAGCCCTTGTTGATATTCTTGGTTCCAATCAATACAAATAAATAATCATAAGTGATTCCTTGTTTAATTTAATCTTTCTGTTTAGGCTAGGCTTGTCTCCTTGCTACAAAATTATGAAGGTTCATGGAGGCTTGACCTTAGCCATGTCCTAATTAGAACATCCCATCAAAAGGAAACGAATATTAATTTCTGTGACCCCATAAGGAGATACATGTAATCTCCACACCTCATCATGAACTCGTGAGTCCATCTCCATAGGAGATGTATGAGCTGTTTCTTCAAGTCAACTATGGATACCAATACATGCATGATTTTATATTCTCTGTCTCTCTTTCTTTCTTGCTTGCTTTTTATTTTATTTACTTCCACGAGATAAAAATACTGCCATGATTTGCTCTGCTGTGATGTACCTCAGTTTCCGTATCGTATAGTATATGTGTTTGTACAGACATTTATCATTAGAAGAACATTCCAGTATGTTTTTGTTGATTGGAAGCCAAGTTAACAATCAAAGGAGGATACTTACAATATATAGTTAAATTGAATTACAACAACATTTAGGAAGACATTTTTGTATGGTTAAGATACTGTCATGCCAGAATTTCTGGCAGTGAATGTCTTTCTGCTTTTCAATCATACTGTCCGAGACTTGAAATAAACTTGATTATGACCCAAAACTTTTGTTAAAAGGAAATGCACCATATTCTTGATACTGACACCTGCCCAAGTACAAGGAGTCGAAGGAAAGGGACCTCCTAATCCGTTCTTGAGGGGAAGGGATGCCTTCATTTTTATTGTTTTAGTGGCAAAGTAACATTGAATTATGTCCAAGAAAATGATTCATCCATCCGCGTTTGTCAATCCTAATTTACCTCAACTCTTGAAAACCTCTTAATTTGTTCTCATCTCAAATTTCAAAGTCGCATAATGTGTTTAGTGTTAAGATTTTTGTTAATTTTTGACTCATCTCTACAAGCTCCATCCAATAGAATATCCGATATACCCTCCTGATTCAAGTGTGTAAATTTATGCATATGATCACAAGTGCACTCATTAACAAACTTTCGCAAATTTGATCTCCGTGAATGCTCCAAAAGAAGCTTGCTTACGATTAGAATTGCTCATCACTGTGCAGTTGCTTTCAACACCGGCAAACATTATACTACTAATCAGAAGGCCTTAGAGACATTAATTGGTGGCAACAGGATGCTTCTGGGAATGGTCCAATCCAAGATCTAATTTGTATTGTTAGCTAATGTGTGCATTATTTCTGATGCAAGTTGCTGAGCTGGGATTTCTTTAGGGTTGGAAGATGCATGTTATCACAGGAGACTAAATGCTATTAGGCCTGTGGTCCCTATGCTTATCTGCAGCCAGAGAACAGGATCTCAAATTTATCCTCACAATTAATGAAGACTGCATAGAAAACCCACAAAAAAGAATAAGAAAGAAAGAGAAAAGGGTGCGTGACTTTGTGAGGCTTTGTACAAGAACATGTGGTACTGCTTCATGTCGGTGCCATCTCTAAGTTTAACTTATGATAGAAACAAGAAGAACCCATGTAAGGGGAGAGCCACTTCTGAAGAGATATGGGATTGCCTGTTCTTTTAGGTTTATGGTCTCCTAAGTGGTACTTCTGATAGTATCAGATATGGTTCGCACCTATTTTTGGACAAGTATTTTCCATCTTCAACACAAGCATATATACATCTTGAGAAGCTTGAAATTAAGTATTGTTTGCTCAGATTTGCAGCAGTCTTCTTTTGGGACTTGTCATTCATAACATTTAATATCAACCACACAAATGCTTCTTCTTTGTATAGAGGAACCTTCGAATATACTACAATCGGCAGCTTTTGTAGCTAGGGTAAAATTCCCAATTCAGAAAATCCTTTTGTCTCTTGAATTTCGCGATTTTACACAGCTTCTTGAATATATGGTGTCAGACATTGTACAGAATCAATCCGTAAGACTTGTTTTTGCCTAACATTATACCCTTTTACTCAGAAGAAAAATCTTAAAAGCAATGGGTTTATAGCGATTGGTTTGGAACTTTATTTTGAGGAAATAATCATTATACCCAGCAAACATGTCCTTTCATGTTGTGGTCACGAAAATTATTGATGAACTTCCAACTGGCCATAAAAGCAACCCACAATCAAGAAGTCAATCCTTCTGCGACGACTGAAGTATAGCTGTACTATGTACGAGAATAGAAACGGTTCCATCGATGATGCATTCTTATCCACAAAACGAGGCCTCAGTGCAACAGTTTTGGCTCATCTAAACTCTTGCCTCGAGATTGAAACTTTGAATCAAGTGGCCAATATTGCAAGGACTATAGTCGATCATTCATGCCATTATTTTTAGGCAAGAGAAGACGGACAAAACTGGATTGCAGTACCACCTTTGATTCGGTTCATCTCATATGGTACTCGAACTTGATTCTCGTATCTTCCCAATTAGCAAGCTTTGGACAGTTTTGGCCTATAAGGTCTGGATTAAGGGCATGGACGTACAACCGTCCCTAATTATTCAAGGTCCAAAATGTGTCAAGAAGACACAAGCTATAAATATAATGATTGGAGAAAGTTATGTAACTCTGATGCGATTGACATACACAAACTCACATAAGCAACAACTCAAGATTAACATATACAAGCTCACATAAGCAGTAACTCAATATAACATCTACGTTACAGAATTATATGAGCAGCTTGTCATGAATATTATGTTGTGTTCAACAAACGCAGCACTGTTCAAGAATGATTGTACTAATAACTATTTTTACCCTTCTCCCATAGAGTCTACACCTTAAAAGCATTATAATAGTTTTTTTTTTTGATATAAGTGAGAGATTTTAAATTTAGGATTTCCTACTTTCAATCCCTCTTATCTTATCATCCAATCCAACTCTCCCTTAGGCATTACAATAACTTTAATAAAAAAATGCTTAAAACAATGTTTAATTAGAAATAAGTTATATACAATCGGCACATAATTGTGAATTCAGAAGCTGAATTCATTATTTTTGTTGGTTTGCTTTTCCCACTACCCAAAGAGATATGTGTCAAGTCTTCAGAAAAAATGAAGCTAGCAAATGGAGTCAGATGATTTTTGTGCTGGTGGAATTGGTTATACATTTGAAATAAAGAATTTGTACACGCCCTAATAAATATATATTTTTGCATAGCAAAATCTCAGACAAACATTTTTCAGATTGCTGGCTTAGGAGTATAATCATATCTCCACCAATAAACCTTGGAAACAGTTGAAACTGTTAAGCGTAAATTTTTACGAGACCAACCCAAAAGCGAATATATATTCTTAATTTGTTCATTTTAGGGATGACAGCAGATAGAATAAAACTCGATACCCGTCGAAACTCGACTCAATGGTTAATCCGATTAGATGATTGCTTGGTAATGCGTGAGGGTTTGGTATGAGAATTCTAAAAATTCGATACCCGATGTACCTTAACTTTATAGAAAATATAACTATAATCCAACTCTTTACGTAGCCCTTCATGAAAATGTTGAATTTCTGTTATACAGGTACTATGATTCTACTAGAGTTTACAATTTAATATAGTATGTTAATTTAACATGATGTACACTGAAGTTTATGAATTTCTGTCATAAAAATGTGTTGATGATAATAATATAACTTTTTTATGACGCCTATTCAAATAATGATACACTTATATTATTTGAGTGCACTTCATTCATATTTATTATATTTCTACATTTAGATGCTTTTCTACATTAACTTTACTTTTTAAAAAAATTAATACACGAGCCCTCTCTTAAGGAGTACTCACCCAACACTTGTTAGCCAAACCTAGTAACACTTGTTAGCCCTCTCTTAATGATTCAATATTTTTATAAAGGATTATTATAGTGAGTACGTAGTAGCACTCCTTAATATACCTAAATTAAATTTAACGTACTTTGTGAATAGACATAATAAAAATTATTACACTCTCGTATAATTATATACCATTACAATTTAACTTTACTTCTCAAAAGAGTAACATCTGAATTCTATATTAACGAGGGTTCACTGAACATATGTTAGACGAATTCTTTTATAAATTGTTTATTACCTAAGATAGTGAAAGCAGTCGTGATTTAGTATTAAAAATTCATAGTGAGAGTTTGTTCGGATGGTGTATTTTTTAACTGTTTATCTAAAAATAAAGTGTAACTTACTATATATTTTTTTGTTGGTGTTCATCCAAAATACATTGTTTGTCCAAAATACTCAAAGTATCCTCTATTACCTAAAAATTACCTTCATCCTCCCTTGTCACCCACCATCAACAACCTCCGCCATCCACCACCTTTGGTGGCCGATTTAATGTACTTTTTTTTTTTTTTTGAAACTTGTGGCTGTTTCAGAGTGTTATTGCCAATAACGTTTTTAAACAAATTTTATTTTTTCTAAAATAGGTCAACAACAGGCCATCCAAACAGTTGTTAGTACTGAAAAATATCTTATGGTGACAATTTTCCTTTACAACAGATAAAAATTTTAATCAACCTCCCTTAGTGTTTGCGTTCTACCAAACCTTGCTGATTATCCTTTGTCTAAAGGGTATCCTTTAAAGATATTTAACCTTGATGACCTATAAAATGCAAACTCCTGGTTTTATTACCAAAGCTTCTGTGCTGGGAATTATGATTTTTCCAGAAAAACTAAGCATACAAAAAGCTTTGGGGCGTCTGTTCTGTACATTATATGTTAATGTCAAAATAATGCAAGAACCAAACCCTTTCTTCAAGTCTATTATTGTTCTACATGAACTGCATGCAGAATAAGATCTAATATTTAACAAAATAACCTATATCCTGCCTGTCGATTAAAAAAAAAAAAAGGAAAGAAAGACAAAATAATAAACGGTGAAAAGGATAGCTGCTGCCTGTTTTTATGGTGTTCATTTTGTATTCAACATGCGACTTTCCTTTTCAATTTGGCCTGGGAGAAAAGGGAACCAAATGTCAACTTTGGAGTCCTTGTATATCCTAGAATATATGAAATGATGTACTTTGATGTACACTCATCCGAACACTTTCTCTCTTTTCGAAGTTCCCAAAAAAAAATAAAATTCTAGGACTAGTTATTTCATTTCAACACAAAATAAGATACCACTGAAAGTATTGCAAAATTCAGGCACGAGCCATCTATCTCAATTATGTATTAAAGATTTATGCTAGTTTTTACTTTTAACATAAGTTTTATTGTCTAAATTTCAAGATTTTGTAATTCTTAATATGTATAATAAAATAAGCTTAAACTGCATTTTTCTCTGCAAATTGTACAAGGAGATGGAAACTGGAGGATATAATCGTTCATCTAATTTGAGATGATGCAGTACACAGATTTCCATAATCAAGTGGTTGCAATGCTCTCGTCTCCTTTGCTTGTGACGACATGGTATTGAATATGTGAATAAAGGGTTGAATAAGCCATCGCCTTGTAACCAAGAAACACCCATCCTTAATTGCTTAGATTAGTTTTGTGTAAAAAATTTTTTTTTGCTTAGATTATTCTTTTGCATTTCCCAACTGATCTTAAGACACTGAAAGCTAGATGGTGACCATTAGACAACAATAAATATCTAGGACAGACCACAATATCATTTATGACACACTTAATGAGTAAGTTCTATGATGATGAGATCACAAAAGTGGGAAAAAAAAAGTAAAACAAATTTACAAAGCAAAAGAGAGACATAGAGACGATGATGTGATATTTTTGTTGGTTCCATGGAATATCAAGAAGGTAAAAATAGAGACTGAAAATTTCATACTTGATTAGTGATTTGAAATGGAGGGAACATAATCTAAGTGTCATTGAATAAGTGGAAGTGCCACTTTTCGTTATTCTCAATGCCCATCTAATCTCAACACTCTTTAAGTGCACAGGACAACTAATTGACAAGAAAGAGCAACAATATCTCAAACAATGGGATTACACTTTATGCTTAGTCTTTATTAGCATACTTGATTGCTTCGCAAAGGATTTTGAGTACTTTTTTACTTGAATTGCTCTTATAATGACATTGAAGCAGTGGATTTTAGGCCATCCACGATGCTCGATCTCCTTCAATTAATCCCCCTAAAAGGTAAAACAGAGCTTTAAGAAAATAAACACATCAAATGCAAAGGTAAGATAAATTAGTCCTTTTACTTAGCTTACATGGTTGAAATAGTGCATTGCAGGTTCTGAATTTTAATCCTCTTGCTCCCTTTTTTCGTTGCTTAAATTTCACCTTTTCTTTGTTGGAAAAAAAATTAAAAATTAAAAAAAAGAAGAAGTAATTCTTATATTTGAGGTAGGCATTAACATTGAGATTATTTGTGGACTGGCTTCCAACCATTTAAGTGGTAATCAAATCCAAAAGGGATGTAAAGGAAAAAGTGAAAATGTTTCAAACATTCTTTGTGATAATTTTTTTAAGAGAAGAAAAGGATTAAGGTGAAAAACTCCTGTATTGCTGTCTAATTAACCTAGAAATAGAGCATGCAAAAATAAAAAGAGGAGAATTGTGGAAACACACCACATTGCTCGTGGGGAACATTGAAATTGAAAGACTTTAGGGCAGGGTCCATCTGAGATGACCTTAATACATCTATTAATCTGGACCATTAACAATTGCAGGAAACATAACCACATGGATATCATGTAAGTGTTGGTTATACCACAACTAAACTTAATTATTTTCTGTCTTGTCAAATGTGAGTGATGACGATATAAACACATTAGCTTCACTTGACCTTGCTTACTATATATAGAAACTTTAAAAAAAAATCTAGAAACAATCATTAGCAGTTAAAACACTGCAATCTATAGCTGTTAATCACATCTCATTGCTTAATTGTTTTTGTGGGCTTACCGTTACATCCTCACTTGGAATAGTAAGAACAGAATATATATGATGGGAATTGACTTTAAGAAGAAGGAAACATGCATTATAATAATAAGGGTCTTGGTTAAGACGACTTTCATCTACTCTCCCATCAAAAGCTTAGGAGGCCTTTAACTTAAGTACATCAATTACCAAAAGTTATGTCGTTGAAATGCAACCTTTGTCTCCCAACTTTGCATAATTACAGTTTGCTTTTTCGCTTTGTAGTGGCAAATGATGCAGAACTTTCTTCTCTACATTTAAATGATAACCCTTTTACAAATTTTTGGGGGGTGTGCTTATGCCCTAAAATGACTGTTTGAGATTCTTAATGCGGGACGACTATTGAGTCGAGTCTTGTCAATCAGTGCAATGCTATAAAATTCGTCAAGTTCTCATCGGGCCAGTGTGTCATGATGATAATTTTTTATTAGAGGAGGAGAGAGTTCGAGGGACATTATTAGAGACACTTAACATCTAATCCATTTCCTGTCAGTTCAATTAGAAGGATATCCTCTATAATTTCATTCTTCCATGTGTCTCAACCACCCCATCTATTGCTGTTTCTTTTCCATTCACTGTTTTTGCTCTTTTTCTTTTTCCTTTTCCCCCCCTCCTTCTCCTTTATTTCAGTTCAAAAAAAAAAAAAAAAGAAGAAGAAAAACACTCCAAGTTAAATATATCTTGCCAAAGCCCATTTGACATTCCATCATATACAGTTCTTAATTAGAACCATTCTCGGAATTATGCAGGCTAAAGCAAGCTGTTCTTGGTTTCTACTTTCTAGAGTCTCGACGAGGCCATCAACTGTTCACAAAAATCCCAACATGGTTGTTTAGGTGAATTGTCAGTGCTGCGTGTATCGTAAGATCAATTTTTTTTTCTGTTAAATTTCTAAGAGTGTTTTTTTATTTTGTTATAAAGATAATTACACATTTCAAGAATAGTTAGGAATATAGGCGTTCCTTTGATCCTTTTAGTACTTCATCATAATATGATACGAGAATACATTTTGTATGCGTCTTGTGCCGTAAAATGATACAAGAACGCATTTTGTGTGCCGTAAAGTGATCAATTTTAATTGCTACAGTTGAGAAGATATTCACAATAAAATTTCTGGCAGACAGTTCAAATAAACCATAAACCTTACAAGAAAATTTCTTTTAACAAAAATTATCTAGAAAATTTAATTTTTTGGATTAATCTTTTATATACTGACAGTGTATATTCTGTCAATCTTGTTTTGGATGACTGACAATTATATAAAATATAAATTTAAAATTTAACTTTTACATATATGTTATAGATCCAACAGTAAAAGTCAGTATACTGTTAGTGTATATAAGATTTATTCTATTTTTTTAGCAAGTTAAGAATTCTTTCTGGTTTACAAAATTTCCGCCATTGTGAACTAATAAATGTTTTTTGAGGCCTTAACCACTATGGGCCTTCTCCCCATGGACAAAAAAAAAAGAATCAAAAGAAAAGAAAAGCCTGTCTTGATTCTTGATCAAACAAGATGACAAGCTTCAACGTGAACAAGGTCCATGTTAATCACCAAAATCACCTTTCGTTCAAAGAAGAAGGCCCCTTGGGCTTTTCTGTGGGAGAATGTGGCCTAGAAATTGATGAGTTTTCACACCCGAGGAAATAGAAAGACCCCATTTAAGAAGGCGGCCTCGTTTTATTTATTTAATCAAGTGACTCAAAAAGGAGAATGAATCAAATAGCACAAAGATCAGTGGTAGATATCATTATACAATATTATCACAACAATTTGTTGATTTTTTTCCCTGCACTGTACAAGAGTTCTATGAGGTGCAGACACATAATAGTTCGATCCAATTTATTAATGTCCGATGCCTCACTCCACCAGTAAGCATTTCTAGAAATCATCCTAGTCTTAATGGGCATACTACCCTAATGTAACGTCTACTAACCAAAATACATTAGAGACCTCTAACCTAGAATTCAAGTTAGATTAGTGTTTCAAAGAGGATTGTCTCGTGTTGATAAAGATAATGGCAAATTTCTCATATATCCTTGAGGTTAAGCAACTCTTAGGGTACCTTCCTTGTATTCTTGAAATGTCTGCATAGACCTATTGTACTTTGTATTTAAGTGAAAAATAGATAGCAACACACTTCACTAACTGAGATTTTATTGTACAAGTTTCAATGGTGTGACTGGTTATTTGATAGATTAATCATTTCTACACTGACAGTGTATACACTGTCAGCATTAGATGAATGACAACTATGTAAAATTTGAATTTAAAATTTAATTTTTGCACACATGTCATGAATACTGTCAGTATATATAAAATTTACTCTTATTTAATTCCAGTGATATGATGAGGTCCTAGTAACGTTTTTCTTTGAAAAATGCCTCCAGCTGAAGGTTTGCAATCTATGAAAATGACTCAAAATAGGTTACTAGAGAAGCGTTTGCAAACATTTTTACAGATTGCAAATGTTCATTTAGGGGCATTATTGAAAGAAAACTGTTATTAAGTCCTCGTATCACTAAACTGAATAAATAATCGTACTATCAGAGTGCATATAGTGAAATCTCCACCAATGGAGTATGTCCTCATCATCTGTTTCCCTCTAAAATTCAAATCACAAGGGATGTAAATGGACATTTTTTAAATATAAGGGTATCTTAAAAAGCGTTTAACCATAGGAGGGAGTGTATCTAATATTTGTTTGATAACAAAAGCTATAAACGAATAGACTACTTGTGTAGACTTTGGAGGGTTTTCACTTTAATAAACAACAAAATTTGCTATATTACCTCCAGGCTAAAGCAAAGTTCGAAGAATAATCCAATTGAATAAAATTCACTATTCGGAAGATGATTTGTATTCATAGAGAAGTAGGAGGCACGTAATGGTTGAAAAGGCACCCAACAATTGAAGAAGCACTTTAACAATCTGATATAAAGAGATGTATTTGCTTAAAATAACTACCACTTAATTTCAAAATTAAAAGTGAATTCAGTTTGGAAGTTAATTTAGGAGCCACTGAATTTTTAAGCCCAAGAAAGGAGCGTGGGTCAGTTTGTGATATTGTTGATTGTAATTTATTTGTCTATTGCTCCGACCACTGTAGATTTCCGGTAATCATCCAAGAAGAAAGGTACGATACAAATAGAGGTGTTAATGGGTCAGGCTTGGACCCGAAACCGACCCGAAACCGATAAAATTTCACGGATTTGAGTTGAAAAATAATTCCGAAACCTGGATTCGGACCCGTACCCATTTAGTGTAATAAAAAATGGGTTAGATACGGAATATAGGATTTCGACTCGTATCCGACTCGAGTCTGAACAATATATTAATAATTATAAATATAAATATTTCTAAATATATTCTTTTACTAAATTAATAATTTAGTAATGACTTTGTAGATTGATTTGTGGTTAGTTTTGGATTGACTAATGCGAATTATTTGTGATTTACTTTTATAATTTGATTTATTTAAATTTGGAGATTGAATTTGTAATTGGTTTTGGATTTAATTTTAGAATGTTTAAATTTGGAGATCTGGACCCCGACTCAGACCCGTTGGGCCCGATTCCGTACGAGTTGAGTCTAACTCTCTTATATCAAATGGGTTCAGGTTTGAAAGTTTTAATTTCAACCCGAACTCAATCCCTCCTGAATACAAAGTCAAAGTAAAAATTGGGTTGAATTGATTAGTCACCCAAAAAATTGTGACGCCCATACATTGTATGGGTCCGTTATTGGGCCCATACAATTCAAGAGAGAAGTTGAATAAATATAGTTAGAAGCAATGGTTAACTATATACATTTTGAAGAATTTGGGCTGGTCGGTTTAGTGCATTGTGAAAGTGTAAAAAAAAAAGAAGAAAAGAAAAGAAAAAGAATAGCATAACCTGTAATCTGCATATACGTATCTATAGAAATTTCTTCAGCTAACAAGATGAATGAATAGTAAAAGCTGTAATGCCTGGATATTAATAAGCTACATATATTTACAGAGATTAAACATTCTAAATTAAAACAAGATGCAAAAAATAGATAGGTTAAACCAGAACCTGTATCCAATCAGAAGCAATCAATGTTATAAAATAAAATAGATAAGTTATACCAAAATCTATATCAAACCACAATCTTCAGAGTTGGCTCATTTTTCAGTTTACTAATTTCAGAAAAACATTAATATCAGTAGAAATACAGCAGGCGCAATTAAAAACATGAGCTTAGCTATAACATGATCAATGATTCTGTTTCATATCCCAATGATGTGATATATTTATTTTCACAAAAATACTACTATCAGTAAATAGAATAAATAATGAAGAATCCACAAAATTAATAAAATATTAAAAATCTAACTCTGAAGCATATAATTTAAAGGCCAACTATTCACTAAATAAACTCAATTTTCACTCGTTTCATTGAATAAATAAGCTAACAACCAGTAGCACATGCTGAGCAGACAAAGTTAGCTACAAAAGGTCTCACAAAACTTGAAATCATTAAAGATTCCTTTGATTAAAAATAAGATTGATATATCCAACCAGCTACACATGCAGTTAACAACAAAAGACGTAAACTACAATTGAAACTGAAACGAGTAGTTTATATATCAATCCTTTTGGCTATAGCTTGTAGGATGAAACCTTTTACTGAATAAATAAACGAACCAACCAATATGCTATGCCCCAAATGACTTTAAATAATCAAGCATTCCATAGATTAAAAATAATAGTTAAGCACAGAAAGGTCCAAGAAAACTCAGCTAATTTCTATCGATAATGCCGAATTCAAAAAACATCACATTTTTTGGTGTTTCATGGGAATCTCTTCCTCACTTAGGGTTGATTCATATGTCAAATGCGGCAACCATGAAATACTATTTTCATTTTTTAAAATTATGCGTCCCGATGTTTTGGATAAAAATTTTTTATTTATGTCCTAGTCGCTGTGAGGAAAATTTTCTTTTTTTCCTAATTTCAACTTTGGATGTGGCAAAGATATTTTTTTTTTTTAAAAAAAAAAAATGCTGCAGTCGCGGTATTTAACCAGGATGAATTAGCATTATTGACAAAATTCTTGTATTGGGGGATGAAACATGGTGCTGGAGAAAACTGCAGGATGTTAAAGAAAAATGTCACTTTAGCTTATGCATATGACATACACATTGACAATTGTAAATCGTCGGGTAAATGTTGGCATTTGTTTAGGGATACACGTTTGTGACATTTGATAAGAATATATTTTACGTATTTTAAGTATGTTTTATTATTTAGTTTTGGTGTGTTTTAACAACTTTTATAACTAATTAACTAAGATTCTAGTAAAAATATGCATTTTGTAGTTTAAATGGTAAAAATTGCATTTCTATGGATTTTTATGGTGAAAACTTCATGTTTTTATAGGTTTAATGATTCAATCATCAAATGGCATGACTTGAAAAGATATTTGGATGATTGAGGATGATTTAAAGTGATAAAAAAAAGAATATGAAGTGCAAGAGATGAAATGCAATCAAGTTCTAAAGAAAAGGAGTTTCATAGCTTTGACGCCTTGTGATATTTCGGCTACATCTTGAGTTACAATGATCGGATTGAGGTGATTCTTATACCATTTTGAAGCCAAGAGATAGATCTACATTTGGTACGAAGACATTGAAGTCCAGTTCAGTCGTTTTCATAGTCAAAAAGTCGAAATACTGAAGTGCAATTTCATGGTCGAAAGCTGAAACAAGGTTCTGACCAGTCAAGGGTATTTTGGTCATTTATTGGTCCACAGAGCTCCAAATTGGATGATTCTTGATGCATTGGAAAGCTAACTCAAAGGGCTACAAATTCCATGTTTTACACAAGAGCTAGTTCAGCCTCTAACATCAAGCAAATATCAGTTGAAGTTGGACAAAAAACAGAGCAAGTACATCCGAGCCTGGATCCATTGTGATCCGAGCACTCGTCTGATCTTCTGAATAGGAGGATCCGAGGCCATAGGATCCGAGCTCGGATCCACTGTAGCAGGCCTCAGATCCCAATGAACAGTGAAAATAAAAATGAAGAAAAATGTGATCCGAGGGGTAATCTGATAGATCCGACCTCGGATCTAGCCCTCGGATCGCTACTTTCGGCTCCGTGACTGGCTCTGCAATTTGTGCTTTATTCACACAAGCTTTTTGACCAATTTATCTGCAAGAAATCCGGCTGAAACTGAGCCTGCAAGCATGGAGAAGTCAAGAAACATCTTTTGGTGATCCCAAGAAGCAATTACAACAACTTTAACAACTCACCATAAGATTGAATTCCTTTATAAAAGAAGCCTTGAAGAACATTTTCACAACTTTGGAAGGTTAGAAAGAACTCCACAAAAATGTAGTCTTCACTAGTTTTTCTTGGTTAATTAATATAGTATAGATAGAGTAGTTTTTCCTTCTTGTATTTGTATCTAGATTTGGATGAAGATTGGAGGAGCAAAGATGGAGAGTTAGAACTCATGTGACAATGGTGACATCTCTCCTATCACTTTCTCTTTTGTATTTGATTTCATGTTTAGCTATAATACAAGTTTGGCTTTGTTTTTCTTCATGTTTTTCTAAAGTTTATGCCTAGAGTTATGGTTGAACTTGCTATATTTTGTTTGTGATGTCTACTTGGTTATTTGGTGATATTATTTTGAACAAGTTATTTATCACTTTTGCTTATCTAATCATAATTAACTGGCCATTAATTGTGATTATCTAAGGTGTTAGATTTGCAATGAGAATTGGAATTTAACACTAGTTCAAGGAAGTGATAAATTTAGGGAGTACACTCACGAGAGTAGAGGTGCACCTATGTGGCTTTAGTGACTTGTTTCATGTAATTTCATAGAAGAAATGAGCTTGTAATTAATTCATAACCACGAGAGTAGGTATGGCTTAATTACAAGTAGAGTTGATTCACTACGAGAGTAGGTTTCACATGCATTAGGAAATTACGCCATAACTAGTCAAGATAATAGCATTCACTTAATCGGTAATCTCATTTGCAAGAGTAGTGAGGAATTCCATATCTCTAGGAAGTTTTCTAGTGTTAATTTTATTACTTTTACTTCATGCTTATAGTCTAAATAATAAAGGAGTTCGAAAAACACCGGTAATTGCAATCTTCCCTGTGGGATCGACCCTTAATACCCTATACTCGCTCACGATTCGTATACTTGCGATAAATCGCGTGTGGGGTATTTAGGAGTTTTTAAATGTAAAACTTGATTAGGATGAGTTTAATGTTACATGTATACTCCGCGCACGTCAAGTTTTTGGCGCCGTTGCCGGGGAAGATTTGGCAATATCGGTGTGAAGAGCAATTTTATTAGTTGAGACATTTTAGTAGTTGTCTAGTGTGTATTGAATGTTATTTTCTTTTGTTTTTGTGTTTTCTGTGTGAATCACCTATTCTTCTTACTAATCTTGCTCTTAAGTTGTTTAAAAGCAATTTTAGGTGATGAGGAGGATAGGTCAATTTGGAGGACAATGCTTGAGAAGTGGAAAATTGGCAATGGATGGTTACCAAGTGCAAAAGCTCCTTCAACAGAGATAACCAAGAATTTACTGAATGTATGTTTTTGAAGATGGTTTAAGGTGCTTAAAGGCTAAATTTGATGTTATGATGTTACAAGTTCAAATGGACACAATGATGCATGAAATTGAGCAAGGGAGGAATGTTAATGATTTTAATTCTGATCTTGTGATTTGTGACTTGTGTGGAGGTTATCATGCTACTAATACATGTAGACAAGCACAAAATGTGGATTACTATAATGAATTAAATTATTACAATCTTTGTTTTGATCAATATGGTGTTAATTGGAGCAATTCTTGTGCTACTGGTTGGGATAATCAATGTACTTATAGTGATTCTTCATATTTTTTCCGATTACCAACCTGAATGTGTCCAAAATGAATCAAAACCATCTTGGGAGTTGGCAATAGAAAGATTAGCTAATGATTCTAAGCCATCTTGGGAGTTAGCCTATAGAAAAATTAGCTAAATGTGACTTTTGACCGTTTTGATAGGATTGAGGAAAGAATAGATGAATTAGCTTCTCACTTTGGTAGAATACATGAGCAATTGAATGTATTGTGTGAAGTTATTTCTTCTAATAATTTGCAAAATGATCCTAGCATGAATGGTGGGAATGTTGTATGTGAAAATGGGTTGCATTTTGATCAAAATGATGAATCTCAATTGTGTTTTAATGAGGAAATATCCATTTCACATGATAGTACTTTTGGAGCTAACATTCGAACCTCAAGAGGTGAGCCTTCAACGACTCATTTTTCACTCCTCTTGAGGAATGTGTTGAATTGTATAGGTTTCTAAAGGTATTATAGCCCAAGAAAGCTATGTAGATGTTCCTTTGGTGAATTCTCAAGTGGTGCATATTCAAGGTAATATCTATGAAACACTTGGAATAGGTAAGTCACTTTCATTTCTCACATCATTAGATCATGTGGCTTTTGCTATAAAGTCACCATTTAATGATCCACCACGTCCAAAAATGGTGGATTATTCGTTAACTAAATCTCCTTGATAACGAGGTTATATAGTCAAGCTAATGACTATAAAGAAGCGCTTGTTGGGAGGCAACCCAATGATTTCTTGTTTTTAGTAACTTTTAAGTTGTTTAAACAAGTGTTTTTGTGCGTTTTATAGGTAGCAATGACAAGAAATCATGTGAATCATTCCAAGTGCAAAAGAGTTTATAAGAAGTGGAGACCGATGTGAAAAAGGGAAGCTTAACCTTTATTTTTGAGTTTACAATGCTTAATTTCATGATATGAGATTAAGTTAGTCATTTGCATGAAGTTGAAGTGCATTCAAGTGTTTAAATGTGTTTATGACCTATCTGCACTCTTTTGATTTTTTGAACATCGTTATGTGTATTGCAAGTGGCAAGGGGACTATTTGATCCAAGAACCTCAACCCTCAATTTGCATTCTACATGTTTTTGATTTGTTTTGAGGTGTTGAGATTCATGTTTAAGTCAATTTCCATGTGCGTGAAGTGTTGAATTGTTAAAAATTTCATTGTAGAGCACGAATTGGAGAGTGTGTTTCAAATTGGGGTCAAACTGAAAATTGCAGAAACTTCTGCAATAAGTGCAGAATCAATGGATCCGAGGCCTCGGATCTACTTTTGCAATCAGAGAAAAATTTGAGTTTTTGATCCGAGCTCACTCATAATGATCCGAGTTCGGATCCTTTCAAAAACGACCTCGGATCCTTTCAAAAACGAAGGCTCGGATCATTTTTCCTTATTCTTCCCTCTCTTCCTTCTTCATTTTGTACTTGAGGAGACTTGATCATTGATGACAAAATGTATAAATGGAACTTACTTTCGTTCATGATGATGGGCTTATTTGTGAAATTAGCTTTCTTTTGCTTTGGATATTAATGCATATACTTGATTAGCAAAGATTAGCTCATTTCATATTTTTATCCCTTGAACATTGTATGGTTCCACATGCTTTGATCCTTGTCCCTTTTCCCTTAATTTGCATGCTTACTTCTTGATCGTTGCAAGTTTTTACTTAGTTTTTTTTATTATTATTTTGCCATTTGAAAGTGGTGCATTAATTAAACTCTCCTTTCTTTTAAACCTTTGTTATCACTTTTGTTTCTCATTTTCCATTTTTTAGGTTTATATTACTAATGGTTATCAAATGGAATTCATGAAGCATAGGAGAAAGATGGATAACGTATCTTGAAGCTTCATGTTCAATCGCAACAATAGGGGAGTATTACTTTCTTTATCTTGGTTTTTCTTTTTACACATTGAGGACAATGTGCATGTTAAGTGTGGGGGGAGTTAAATTGAGATTATATGCATTATATGTGATTGATTTTGTGGTTGCAAATATTGGACTTGTGTTTTATCTTGGGTAAAAATTGTTCCAAAATATTGTCCAAAATTGCAAAATTTACCCAAAAGTTTCAAATTTTTTTCAATTTTATCCAAATGGGTAACAAGTTCCATAACATTAGTAATTTAAATTCCTTCTACTTTTGAGGTAAATATATGTGATTTGGAAACTTCTTTTCTCAATTTACTTGGGAATGATTATTATGTGATTAGAATTTGTACATTTATAGGAAAATATATCTTTTAAAGTGGAGAAAATTATACCTATATTTTTTTGCATATTTGATGAAATTTCTTCTATTTATTTGATTTTATAAGTTAAGTGATAAATATGGTCAATAGTTGCAATACTCTTCTCATGAGTATTCTTTTGAGGGAATGTTTATTAAAAAAAAAAAAAAAGAAAAGAAAAGAAAAAAAAGAAAAGAAAATAAGCTTTGTTCTACTCCAATGATTCTTGTACTTAATAACCGGGAGTCTTCATCTACAAATGTCGACTTTCGCGTAAAACAGTACTTGAATTAAGAGTATGCAAGATAACTTGAGTATATGAAGTGTTAAGTAACCGGTGATTTTCATCTAAAAATATCGATTCCTCGCGTACAAAGACACTTTCACAACTTAAGTATATATTTAGTTATATTATATGAATAAATCCCTCTGTAAATTGGAGTAAGAAGATGATCATGAGTTTAAGAAGCGTTATTATTGACCATATGAGTTACCGGTTTGTGAAATTGGGTAAGGATGAGAAATTGAATTTAAACTTGTTATAATTATGGTATAATTGGCTTTCCTTTACTTGATATTATGAGTACTTAAGTTTAGTGGAGTGATTACATAATGGTTATTTATCCTTGTTTTGAGGAAATGAAGTTGACTTGAGCATATATAGTTATCTTCAAATATTTTGAATCATTGTTGGTTGGTATTTCTTATTGCTTGAGGACAAACAATCGTTCAAGTGTGGGGGTATTTGATAAGAATATATTTTACGTATTTAAGTATGTTTTATTATTTAGTTTTGGTGTGTTTTAACAACTTTTATAACTAATTAACTAAGATTCTAGTAAAAATATGCATTTTGTGGTTTAAATGGTAAAAATTGCATTTCTATGGATTTTTATGGTGAAAACTTCATGTTTTTATAGGTTTAATGATTCAATCATCAAATGGCATGACTTGAAAAGATATTTGGATGATTGAGGATGATTTAAAGTGATAAAAAAAAGAATATGAAGTGCAAGAGATGAAATGCAATCAAGTTCTAAAGAAAAGGAGTTTCATAGCTTTGACGCCTTGTGATATTTCGGCTACATCTTGAGTTACAATGATCAGATTGAGGTGATTCTTATACCATTTTGAAGCCAAGAGATAGATCTACATTTGGTACGAAGACATTGAAGTCCAGTTCAGTCGTTTTCATAGTCAAAAAGTCGAAATACTGAAGTGCAATTTCATGGTCGAAAGCTGAACAAGGTTATGACCAGTCAAGGGTATTTTGGTCATTTATTGGTCCACAGAGCTCTAAATTAGATGATTCTTGATGCATTGGAAAGCTAACTCAAAGGGCTACAACTTCCATGTTTTACACAAGAGCTAGTTCAGCCTCTAACATCAAGCAAATATCAGTTGAAGTTGGACAAAAAACAGAGCAAGTACATCCGAGCCTGGATCCATTGTGATCCGAGCACTCGTCTGATCTTCTGGATAGGAGGATCCGAGGCCATAGGATCCGAGCTCGGATCCACTGTAGTAGCCTCGGATCCCAATGAACAGTGAAAATAAAAATGAAGAAAAATGTGATCCGAGGGGTAATCTGATAGATCCGACCTCGGATCTAGCCCTCGGATCGCTACTTTCGGCTCCGTGACTGGCTCTGCAATTTGTGCTTTATTCACACAAGCTTTTTGACCAATTTATCTGCAAGAAATCCGGCTGAAACTGAGCCTGCAAGCATGGAGAAGTCAAGAAACATCTTTTGGTGATCCCAAGAAGCAATTACAACAACTTTAACAACTCACCATAAGATTGAATTCCTCTATAAAAAGAAGCCTTGAAGAACATTTTCACAACTTTGGAAGGCTAGAAAGAACTCCACAAAAATGTAGTCTTCACTAGTTTTTCTTGGTTAATTAATATAGTATAGATAGAGTAGTTTTTCCTTCTTGTATTTGTATCTAGATTTGGATGAAGATTGGAGGAGCAAAGATGGAGAATTAGAGCTCATGTGACAATGGTGACATCTCTCCTATCACTTTCTCTTTTGTATTTGATTTCATGTTTAGCTATAATACAAGTTTGGCTTTGTTTTTCTTCATGTTTTTCTAAAGTTTATGCCTAGAGTTATGGTTGAACTTGTTATATTTTGTTTGTGATGTCTACTTGGTTATTTGGTGATATTATTTTGAACAAGTTATTTATCACTTTTGCTTATCTAATCATAATTAACTGGCCATTAATTGTGATTATCTAAGGTGTTAGATTTGCAATGAGAATTGGAATTTAACACTAGTTCAAGGAAGTGATAAATTTAGGGAGTACACTCACGAGAGTAGAGGTGCACCTATGTGGCTTTAGTGACTTGTTTCATGTAATTTCATAGAAGAAATGAGTTTGTAATTAATTCATAACCACGAGAGTAGGTATGGCTTAATTACAAGTAGAGTTGATTCACTACGAGAGTAGGTTTCACATGCATTAGGAAATTACGCCATAACTAGTCAAGATAATAGCATTCACTTAATCGGTAATCTCATTTGCAAGAGTAGTGAGGAATTCCATATCTCTAGGAGCTTTCTAGTGTTAATTTTATTACTTTTACTTCATGCTTATAGTCTAAATAATAAAGGAGTTCGAAAAACACCGATAATTGCAATCTTCCCTGTGGGATCGACCCTGACATTTTACACCATTAACTTTCGCTTGGAACATTTTGTGCTCTAAAGTTTTGATAATATCTCAAATCACAACCAATTAACCACTCATATTGTGTATGAAAACAAACAAACAAACAAACAAACAAAATCATGTGTACTTGATCATTTTAAATTGTTGATACCAATTCCTAATATTGAGAAGGAATTAAGAACGCCTTTGAGTAAAAGCACATATATATTCTTCGATACTTTCAATGATATTGGGCTACAGTGTACGATCTGAAATAGATTGGTGTCTTTACCAGCCAAGCTGTTTTCTATCAAAAAGTTAAGGTGCAATATAGCAATATTTGGTAACTTTAGCATACGAATTGTCCATAAAAAAGAACAATATTTGGGTAGCAATTATTTGGCCAAAAATAATTTACTTACATCACAAACATATTTTTCAGTACACGTTTTTATCTTTTCAATCATTTTTTTATTTCATAAAAACTATATTGCAAAAAGTGCTATATTTTTCATTTCAAATAATATTTCAAATAATTTCCTATCCAAACGTATATAATTGGGTGAGTAGTAGAAATGATTGAATACATAACCAAAGTTGCAAATTGCACTTAGTTCCGCAGGAATTAATGATACAAGAAGTCAACATTTCTGGTCCAGCAATGTTTGGATTATGATTTTTCGCAGAAAATTTTTTATATTTTTTATAAACATATTTTTCAATAACTCTTTATTTCATATATATCAAATCGTTATGATATATATTTTTTATAAAAATTTCTAAAAATAGCAATTCAAATGAGAAGTCGGGCCACTACATAACAATTGGTCTTTGACTTGATATTGCCAATTGATCAAATAAGGATCCCACAATCTAATTTGGAGAGCATATGAATTTAAAGAACTCTACATTCCTATCTGGAGCATCTAATAGTTGGTTCGTCGCGGTTGCCTTTTTTGTCCATGCATCAATAATAACAATGGCCGAGAAAGAGCAATTTCTAAGGAAGCATGTGCATGACGAGAAAAGTTACCAGGAGAAACTACTTTTTTTGGCGTTTATTTTTCTTTTATTTTCTTTTGACCATACCTTACAATTACATTCATATCTAGGATGCTTTCTTCAGGTGTTCTTCATTTTGGGGAACATTATGTGTTAGTCTCTCCAATTAGATGCATATTCTGTTTCCTATCTCTGTGTTGAGATACCTTTTGAAAAAAAAAATTAGCAAAATAGCATGCCGTTCAAAAAAAGACTTTTATCCACAGAATATTGTAAAACGAAATGGCCGCCTGATTCCCTAGTGAAGTATTTTGCAAAGGTAAAAAAAAAAAAAAGAAAAGAAATGCATAGTAACCATCGGGGCAAAAAACCCTCGACGGCCACTAAACTATTGGTCGAATCAAGTTTTGACTATCAAAAAAATTTTCATCAGAAGTTGGTCATTAAATTAACTAACCAGTACACCCATGATCATTGATTTATGCTCTTAATCTATGAAATAAGTAGAACACGTGAAATAGTTTTACTATTAATTGCGTAAGTGATTGACAAAAACTGTCTTTGCACTTTGCCACGTGTTCTACTTATTTCATAAATTAAGAGTATTAATCAACGCAATGATCATGAGCGTACCAATTAGTTAGTTTAATAGTCAATTTGTGATGAAAAATTATTTAAAATTTGATCCGACCAATAGTTTCCAGTCACCATTGATATTTTTTGCCCTAACCTAGTTATGTTGGATGGCGATGTTTGTAGGTAACTTTGTAATAGTAGGGGTAGTGGTAGGTAGAGGAGAACAATAGTAGGTAGAGGAAAACTATATAGCAAAAACTTCGGGTGATTAGTTGATGACGGATTTCTTGGCGGACGACGGCTGGAAATAAACTTGAAGTGAAACTGATTGATATTCACGGGCTTGCCAGAACTGTTGGCACAAACGTCTAAAGAAGCTATAGCCTGTACACCTTAAAAAAAAAAAGTAAAAGAAGAAGAAGAAGAAGAACGGAATCTTCACCTAAAACTTGGGTACTAAATGACAGGATGCATTGTGTATTCTCCAATTTGTGTTTTGTCAATTTCCAAGCTGGGTAGTAACTTAGACCAACTATATATAGCACCCTTTTCTCTCCAGTTTACTCATCCCAATCAAAAAGTAGAGAAGATTAGGACAAAGAGAAGGGATTGAATCGATTGAGAATGGCGAAGCAAATTCAAGCCTTCTTTGCTCATTTGCTTGATCCTGATAATAGCCGTGGGCCGTGGTTGATGGCAATACTGCCCAAGGCGGCCCCGAAGAATCAGTTGATGAGTGGTTCCATAAGCTGGGCAGGGCAAAAGAGAAGGTGACAAAACTTCATTTTTTACTTCCACGACACGGTTGGTGGCAAGAGCCCAACGGCAGTAAGGGTGGCCAGTGCCAACACGACTTTCACGTCATCGCCGACATATTTCGGCCTGGTTGTGATGTTCGATGACCCATTGACGGCCGGTCCTGAGATTACTTCAACGGTGTTGGGTAAAGCCCAAGGCTTTTATGCCTTCCACTGACCAAAACGAACTCGGACTGGCCATGTACGTGAATTACCACTTCACAACCGGAGAGTATAAGGGAAGCACTCTGACCATCGTCGGAAGAAATGCCGTTTCTACCAGAAAACTAGGGGAATATGTCCATCGTTGGGGGCACTGTTGTTTTCGGTTGGCACGGGGGGAAATTGCTACTGCAAAAACTTATTTTTCAAAATTCTGCCAACTTTGATGCTATTGTTGAGTACAACCTTGTGGTTGTACATTATTGATATTCATGGTCTTTGGGAAATTTCTTTTTTTTTTCCTGCCCTTTTGTCTCTTTTAGTCTATGTTGGTCTATGTTAAGTGATGAACTTCTCTTTTGAACCCTTTTTCCTTGAGTTTGTGAAGTTGATTAATCCTTGTTTGAATTGAGAATACAAGAGATTTTCAAGTGAAGGCTGTGGGTGTACAAGTTTGCTAATTAGGTTGTTTTCCTTAATTTAAGAGATGAATGTGACAAAAGAGAAGACAAATTAGTCAAACAACTTTTGCGTTTTGCATTGTCGTTTTTGATTTTCTTCTTTTTTAATCCTCGTTTTACAAAACATAATAGACAATTTCTCTGTGTTTTTCAGAGAGAAAGCCATGCTGTGCAATTTCTCTTATATTGTTTGCCTTAATTTAAGAGATGAATGACAAGAAAAGACGCATTAGCCAAACAACCATTTTATTTATTTATTCATTTTTTGGTGTTTTGGTAAAAGTATAGGAAAGCAAAAGGGAAACACTTTTCTAGCATGAATCACATGGACATATTTCTCCGTGCATTTCTTTTTTTTTTATTATTATTGAAAATATTTCTCCATGCATTAAGCCAAGCAAAGGAAGCTGAAAAAGGATTTTTTGAATTTGACCCATGCAAATAAAAAAAGATAACCAAGGTCCCACTTCTCAAAGCAGATGTTTGTAGTTTTCCTCCTAACAAGCAGAAAACAAAATTGCAAAGTCTGACGTTGACTAAATGTAAGGACAACATGACGTATCAAAAAATCTGAAGAACCAAGAAGGATGAGAGGCGGAGAAAATGATCTTGTTAAGCATATAACTAATCTTACTCTCCAAAAAAGAGGAAGGAGAAGGAGAAGAAAGGAGAGGAAGAAAGAAGGAGATAAAAACTTTAAGACCAAGCATGCAAATATGCATGTGCAACATATTTGGATTTACAAAATCATAAAGGATGTGTTTGGATGGAGGGATTTGGGTGGATTTGATTTCAAATCCTCTTTCCAAATTCCTTATTATTGAAATATGCCAACTTTTCCTACAGATTTTATCAGATTATGTTTGATATCAAAATAATTTAGTTATTAGAAAAATAAGGATATTTGTTAATTAAAAATCATGTTGGTTTGTTAACAAACATTTTAGCTAAGATTTGCTAGTAGAAAAAAATTATATTTTGTTGAGAATTTTAAGATAATTGTTAGTTTGGATATTTTGCTAGTTTGTTTCATGTAATCACTATAAATAGTGAGTTGATGAATGTAGAACACAAGCTCATTTTTCACCTTCAATACAAGTCTTTTATAAGTTTTTTTTTGCAATACTAAGATGTTATTTCTTAGTTTATGCCCCAAAAAAATCAACAAAGTGATATCAAGAGCCTAAATCTTAAGGGCCTGTGTTTTTTGAGAATGAGTGAACTTTGGTGAGAATCCCCTTTTCACTATAAAATTATACACTTAAACCTTCAACATCAAAATGTCAGGAAACAACTTCTTGTCCAATCCCCTTCCAAATTCATGGTGAAAACTATCAGATTTGGACTGTCAAAATGAAGTCCTATTTGATGGCTAATGATATTTGGGATATGGTAGAGACAGATTTTTGTTCCTGAATTGTCGGAAGATCCAACTATTGCAGAGATGAGATTTCATAGGTTGCAGTCAAAATGAGATCAAAAGCTATGACATGCATTCATTCAGCAGTTTCTGATGTAGTATTCACAAAAATTATGGCTTGTGAAACTGCAAAAGAAGTTTGGGATACTCTCAAAGTGGCCTTTCAAGGCAATGACAGAACAAGACATATGCAAGTTTTGAACCTTAGGAGAGAATTTGAACTCCTTAGGATGAAAGATACCGAAAACATTAAAGAGCACTCTAACAGACTCTTAAATGTTGTGAACAAAATTAGATTGATTGGAGAACAACTTCCAGATAGTAGAGTTGTGGAGAAAGTCTTGGTGAGTTTACTAGAAAGGTTTGAAACCAAGATTTCCTCTCTTGAAGATTCAAGAGATCTCTCTCGGATGACCTTGCTAGAATTGATCAATGCTTTAGAGGCACAAGAACAAAGACGAGCCATAAGAACTGAAGGAGTCATTGAAGGTGCTTTTCAAGCAATAAATGAAGATCAAATTCGATAAGGTGATAGAAACGACCAAGAGAAAAATAGTCAAGATGAGAAGAAAAAATGGCAAAAATTTTTCGTGTTCACACTGTAAGAAAATCTCACATCTTTCAATATATTGTTGGTTTAGACCTGACATTCAATGTAAGTTTTGTAAGCAAATGGAACATATGGAGAGAATTTGAAAATAAAGGAAAAAGAGGACATCAAGCTCAGATGGTTGATGAACAAGATGAGGAGCAACTTTTCGTGGCCACTTGTTTTGCAAACAATAGTTCCAGTTCTGAAATTTGGCTAATAGATAGTGGTTGCACTTATCACATGCTATATGATGAATCTATATTTAGAAAACTTGATAAATCGCAAATCTCCAAAGTCAGAATTGAAAAATGGATATTATATTGAGGTGAAAGGCCAAAGTAGTGTTGCTATTGATTATGGTTCAGATATCAAAATCATTTATGATGTTTTGTATGTACCTGAAATTAATCAAAATCTATTAAGTGTTAGACAGTTATTAGAGAAGAATTATTCTGTTATCTTAAAAAAAGGACTTGTGTTATACATGAACCAGTTGGGAATGAGCTTTTCTCAATGAAAATGAGAGGCAAAAATTTTGTTTTGAATTTGTCAGAAATTGACAATTCTAAGGTGCAGTATTGTGAATCAAAAAATTCAGATGTTGCTAAAATTTAGGAAGGGATCACTCATGAGGCAATTGAAGGAGGTTACATTGTGAAAATTCATGAAAAGCTACCCAAGGATGATGGTGGTGACAAAGCTGATAAAAGGCCATACAAAAAATTTGAATGATTGTTTGATATCTCTGATAGCAATAATTTTTTGTATTGTAAATTTCTTCTTTAGGTTCATCTATTACGTATGGGAGTTCCACTTTCAAGTTGCAAAGAAGTCATTTGAATACATCAGAAAATTTGATATTGATTTTGAAGTTTGGCTCAAGAAACATTGCAAAGCTGATGACCAGATTGCAGACATTTTTATGAAAGTGTTGTCCAAAACAAGGTTCAAAAAATTTGAGAAAACAATTGAAAATCTGCAGCAAAAGTGACAAGGAGAAGTGTTGAGATATGCCAACTTTTCCTACAGATTTTATCAGATTATATTTGATATCAAAATAATTTAGTTATTAGAAAAATAAGAATATTTGTTAACCAAAAATCATGTTGGTTTGTTAACAAATATTTGAGTTAAGATTTGCTAGTAGAAGAAATTATATTTTGTTGAGATTTTTATGATAATTGTTAGTTGGATATTTTACTAGTTTGTTTCATGTAATCACTATAAATAGTGAATTGATGAATGTAGAACACAAACTCATTTTCCACCTTCAATACAAGTCTCTTATAAGTTTTTTTTTGCAACATTAAGGTGTTGTTTGTTAGTTTATACCCCCAACAACACTCACGTTGTTTGGATAACTAAGAATGAATTTGGATTTGAAATCCATCAGTCCTTCAAGTATTAAAAATTGGGAGTATCTGAAATTTGCCCAAAACACATCAATTGAAATCCATTGGTTACCACGAAGACTTTAATTGTAGGTTGGAGGTCAACGGTTTAACCTTACCTTCCACCATATAATTGCCACTTAATTGTGGTTGCCATTTTAAGTGGCTTTCTCCGATAGGGTTTCTTGTCGGCTCCCCCTCCTCTAAATTAAGATAGATTAAGTTATACAAGTGTTACCATCGAAAAAAAAGAAGAAAAAGAAAGAAATCCATCTCTTCACGTCTCTTTGTTCTCTAGTCTATAAACTGTTTCTGTCCTGGTTCGAGGAAAAGAAAATGATCAACACTATAACCGGGGCCAGCTATTCTATTCCATATGAGTGTCACTGCTGTGGCATCGCCTGTGCTAGCCTACTGCTGCTTCCGTGGCGGCATGGTTGCTCCTTGCTAGTTCTCTTTAAAGTTTTTTTTGTTTTGTTTTTTCCCCTAAAAAATTTGTGAAAAAAGAAAAGATAGAATAGAATGGAATAAGAAAAAAGACGGGGCATAAAAAGATTGTGAAGGGGCTGTTGGCATGGAAGCAAGTATGCGATTGTGAAAGCTCAAAGCTTCGATTTAGGGTTTTGAGGATTACATGCCTGAGTATGAACCAAAAAACTAAAATTTTATGTTAGCCCCTTAACTTTCAAGTATTTGGATTTCTACCCCAATTGTCTTATTAATTTAGAAATCCTTTGCCTTGCATAAATTCTTATCCAAACAAGTTATTTATAGCTAATGTGGATTTCAAATACAGTCATTTCAAATATATTGCATCATATTCATCATAAAATTCAAATCCATCAATCCAAGCGGAAGCTAAAAGTTTTTCTCCTGTGTTTTTTGTGGGATCACTTTTTAACTTTTAGATGAATGAACCAATACGCTTTAGTACTTGTATTAGAAAACTATTTATGGCAAAATTGTGGAAAAAGAGGGCATATCTCAAACTTTAGAGGGTACAATTAATGTTTTCATTTACAAAAAATCATCAACCTTTGTGCTATTCTTTTCTGTAGTGGATTTGTATTGGGAAATAAAAAGTAACAATGCTCTTAGTTGAAATGATCACTCGTTATTCCATTAGAAGGGGGCAAAAAAGTCAGATCATGCCGCCCATATGGTTCAGTACTTTTTATTTGTTCAATTTCACTCTCCAAATTAGTGTAATACTACTTAAGCGTCTGGTATCATGGATACTTTGATGTGTTTACTGTGCTTGACCCCTCTAAGACCATTGTCGAAGTCTTTTTCATTTGGCTAACAAAGATGCCTGTTATACAACATCATTCTTCAAAATCCGCATAAGTTCATTTTTAAAAGACCAAAAAAAAAAAAATCATGACTAAGATGGTTGCATGTTTTGGAGGTTGAATCTAGAGCAAACCTTTTTTCACCTAATTTAGAATTTGAAAATTACATAAATTTACAAAATCAACTTAGACTTCAATTCGCTGTATGATCAAAAGCCATTAGGCAGTTGGTGCCGAAGAGATTCGTTGTCAATTAATTAGTTGTAAACTAAGTAGTTGGTACCATTTACATACACACACACAGAGTCTGTGCCTATATTACACACACAAACAAATCTTTGCTATTAAAGAATTAATTCTGCTCAGGTCCACCAAAATACACTACCGTAGTAGTTGTTATATTTCACTCTGCAAATTAGCATGATACCACTTAGAAAGAACCAAAAACCTATCTAACATAATTGCATGCTTATGAGGTGGACATTATAGATAACATTATTAAACTTGAATGATCTGAAACTATCCAAAGTTAACTCAGACTTCAACTTGCAATAAAAAAAGCTACACAGCATACAACTGTTCAGGAAACGTGGAACAAATTTGTCGACTTCCTATATTCCGACCGTTAATCCAGAAGCAATGATTCTTGCCTCTAAGTAAAATAATGTTCAGACCATCTCGCTATGGTAACAGAGAGGAAAAGAAAAATTGGATATAGAGGGGGAGAAAACCCATAGTGGCATAGTCTATGGAGTGCTTCCATATATAAAGTCGAAAGCTAGAAGAAATCCAAAATCAGTTAAAATGGAGAATTCAGAAAAAACCCAACTGAAATCATCATTGTCATCATTAGCCTATGGAAATGTGAAAGAAGGAAAGCAGCCTGACCATTTCTCCTATGCCATGCGCCTGATCACCTCAGCATCACTCAGCATGGTTTTATATACCGCAGTCAAGCTAAAGTTGTTTGAAAGAATAGCCAAAGCCGGGCCAGGAGCAAAACTATCACCTTCAAAAATCGCATCCGTGTTGCTCAAGACCAAAAATCCCGATGCAGCTTCCATGCTTGACAGAATGCTTCGGTTGTTGAGTAGCCACTCGCTGCTCAGTTGTGACGTTGTCGAGGTTGCAGACGGCGGTGCTGGTGGCAAAAATGATGTTGGATATGAAAGATTTTACGGGTTGTCTCCAGTCGGCGAATATTTTGTACCCGATGAGGAGGGAAACTCACTTGCGCCGACCCTGGAGCTTGTTCAAGATAAAGTCCTGATGGACTGCTGGTACGACCGAAATGCTTGGTAGTGTTTCTGTAAATAAATTTGAGTTTTTTTTTCCAATGAGCATTCCCAGGTCTGGGGTATTGAATACGGAATCTTTCAGTAAATTGATTGCATACTTAGATGAGACAAAGTAGTAGTACTATTAAAACCTGATATCTTTAAACCATAACAAACCTGATAGGATTCGAGCTTCTAAAATCATCCGTCCCAATTGCATGATAGGATGTAAACAGTAACACAAGTATTATAAACACTGATACAACAATATGAAAAACAAATTGTGATAGTTGCCTGTAGGAGCCCCTCTTCCCCTGAATAAACAAGGCTCCATAAAACGTTTCAGGTAAGCTTGTTTTGGAGTCTGGACATTTCGAAAACACGTTTTCCCCAAACAAGATTTTGAAACACCTTTGATATATCACCTTACACGCCCATCCGGAAGTGATACATTAATGTTTTTGCAAACAACTCCTGTCTATTAATCACGCCATCCAAAAGGAGGCTAACTCCCTCCATTCCATGTCTCCAATCTTCTTTCTGAAGTCTATCTTGGCGGATATCTTGTTTGAGTTTTCCTCCGTGTTGTTACAATAGTTAAAAGTAGGAAGTAAATTAGATGGTCATGCAAATTAAGCACTGGGGTGAAGTAAATATTTTGAAACCTTAAGGGGCCATGTGACATTATGCAAACATATAGGGGAGTTATATGTAATTTATCCTTTTTTTTTAAAAAAAAGAAAAAAATAAAAAGGGAAGACTCCAAGCCATACAAAAGGAATGGGAATCATATTTTCGAGGAGCTAAATAAATTAATACAAATTGTTCATATTGAATTACGTATCTTTGACCAAAACCCAGCAAAGGTGAAATGTTACGAGGGTGTATGCGTGTGGACTGTGGTGGTTGAGTTGAGTCAGATATCCTCACTCCTCAGACAGTTAAACATATAAATGTGTTATTAATCTTTTGGAAAGGAACGCCAAACAGGTAGAACATTTGTCACAGGATAAGTAACCTAGATTCATCAGACCCATATATTACGATTAGACTCATGCTAAAGATTCCACATATTGAAGTGCAACAGATCTTCTGTCTCATATTCTGTGCCACTTTCTATCTCACCTTTTATTATATTGCTATTTCTCCTACATAAACATCACGTTTTAGTTCTTTTTTGTTTCCTTAAGATCCAATAACTATTAATTGAGTAAAATATAAATACAGTAGTTTCAAAAAAGCAATATATAATAGAAAATTAAAAAAATACAGCAGAAAATTCATAAAAAAGAACTTAAACGTGATGTTTATATAATAAAAATAGCAATATAATAAAAAGTGAAATAGAGAGTGGCACAGAGTGTGGGACAGAAGATCCGTTGCGATATTGAAGGAAGAAAAATTTGTTTACCGTTTAAGGTATGTGAAGTGTTGGGATAGACTAGCGAGAAAGTATTGATATTTTGAATGAGACAGAAGGAGTAACCGGCTGCATTAATAAAGTTTTCTAGCAAAATCCAATCTGATATGTGAAAATTCATACAGTTTTACTTGCAATTTGATGGTTCCTCACATTCAGCTTTCATTCTAGGTAGGGCAAATTATATTTTACCCTCCTGTGGTTTAGTGCTTTTTTACATAACCCTCCTATAGTTTCAAAAGCTATACATAACCCCCTCATAATTTGGATTAAAGTGTCAAAGTAACGGAAATAGTCATTTGTAACGAAACCTTTGAAAATGTCAAAATTACCCTTATAAATACATGACACACTAACCCCGTATGATTTTTATGTTTTACCATATAACCCCCTTATGGTTTAATGTTTTACCATATAACCCCCCTTATGGTTTTCAAATATATACATAATCCCCCTTGGTTAATAAATAATTTTCAACTTTACATAAGGGTATTTTTGACATTTTAGATGATTCCGTTACGAATGATCATTTCCGTCATTTTGACACTTCAATCCAAACCATAAGGGGGTTATGTATAGATTTTGAAATCATAGGGGGGTTATGTAAAAAAACACTAAACCACAGGGGGGTAAATTGGAGTTTGCCCTTCTAGGTATGAACTGGGGAATGCCGTGCTTGAAGGAGGAATTCCATTCAGTAGAGTCCATGGTACACATGTATTTGATTATTGTAGCAGGGATCCCAGGTTCACTGATCTATTCAATAAGGGCATGGTTGGTCCTACAGTCATAACAATGAAAGAACTGCTTCATCAATATAAAGGTTTTGAGAACCTTCAGACATTAGTTGATGTTGGTGGTGGGCTTGGAATGTCCCTCCACAAGATTGTGTCGAAGTACCCTTCTATAAGGGGGATCAATTTTGACCTGCCAAATGTCATTGAAAATGCGCAATCCTATCCAGGTAATTTGCGCTGTTAAAACATAGCTAGTGGTCTTCATATTTTCGCTTGTTTACCATTTAAGTCCATACTAGCAATTGATTTTGATTCAAGGAATTTCACTTAATTGGAGTAATATTTTTTCTGAACCGATAACTTCATATTCTTCAAACGAAATCAATATTCCTTATATCAAATAAAGTAGCAGTTTTAATATATAGAATCTCATTTCAGCGTGGCTTACTGCAGAGGAATTCTAATTTGATTTATATTCTGCAATATGTACCATGGGCAAGTGCACTGACACACATCATTTTTTTATATGTCATGTTATTGTATCGAGGAATAAATAAATAAGTTTGGCATACAGGACATCTCTATGAACTATAAATGCTAATCATGAGGACTGCACATTCGCTTAAGAACTAAATAAGCCTTTGTTCAGCTTAATACGATGCAGAGATATTAATTACTAACTGTTCCTTAATGCTAACGAAGTTTTACATGTGTATGTGTTGCCTGAGGAATAAAAATAGAGATTGATATGAATATCTTTGCCTTTTCTTATTTCAAAAACTTTATTTGAATGGATAAAACGTTTCGTTCATCAAAATCAAATTAACAGTAAAAGCTTGTGCAGGGCCTTGACACAGAATGCATATTGCCCAGACTGACTCACTATGGTAGGATTTACTGAACAGCTTAGGCATTTATACTGATGCCCTCGTTCTTATTATGTTAAATGAAATAGCTACGTACTAGTCCTATGTACTAATGATAGAGATGTGTTAGTCACATAGATTTACATTTTTCATCAAAAAAAAAAAAAATGGTGCAGGAGTGGAACACATTGGTGGAGATATGTTTGAAAGTGTTCCAAAAGGAGATGCCATTTTTCTGAAGGTAACCTCAATGCTTCTGGAACTCCGCGCTTTTGTCTAAAAGAACAGACACTTAATAGATTCGGTGAGATACGAAGTAGCATTGTAAAAGGTGATTCTATTGATTACTCGTGTGTGTGAATTTTTATGCAATTACCTACCCACTGCAATATGAAAACCTTGCAAATCAGACCGGAGAGTCACACCTGGATTTTGTTTACCTCCTATTTATATGCGTACCAGGGATCATTAAAAACGTTTTCAGAGCAGAAATGGATAGTTTATACGTCTAATGACTAAAATTGACTTTTCTCAAGAGGTGTTACACTTAAGGCTTCAAGATGGTGCTACATGTTAATATATTTTGCAATCTGAATAAGGTGACGTTTGTCATAGATGATACTCCATAATTGGAGCGATGATCTCTGCATAAAACTGCTGAAGAACTGCTTCGAAGCTCTGCCAGATCATGGAAAAGTAATTGTTGTTGATCTGATCCTGCCTGTGAAACCTGATAATTGTGCCTTGGTAAAAGACATTTTTCAGACTGATTTGTTCATGATGATTCAAACCCCTAGAGGAAAAGAGCGATCAGAAATTGATGTTCGGGCCTTGGCTATCGCAGCTGGATTTGAAGGCGTTAAATTTCAATGTAGTGTGGGTGCTGTTTGGGTCCTGGAGTTGTACAAATAGTTGCAACTGCCTTTTGGCAAGCTATTCAATACAAGAACTAATGCCCATCTTGATGCTATTTCTAAAACTATAAGCTATGCAAAATGAAGAAGAAATGGCTTTAACAGAATATCAAAGGAACATGAATGCACCAAAGTATGAAGAACCAAACACGAAAAAAGACATCTCGTGAGCCAAACTATTTCTCATAAGTTCCAATCGTAAGCTAATTCTTGCTCCCTCACCATGGCTTCCCCAACTTGACCGGGTCCCAAGTAGCAGAAGATGACCCAGTGGACGAACATCAGTTAAAGAACCTATCCTGACCCATCCTCCAATGCTCCCATAATGAATATAGGACTTCCTAGTGACTTTTTGTCATAGAGAAAGTCTTTTTTTTTTTTTTGGTAAGAGAAATTCTAGGTTAAAAAAAAAAAGCTTCCAACTCTAGCAACTAATCAGAAATTCTAGGGTAAGGAAAAAAGGGTCACAGAGAACAGAGCGGGGTAATTTTTTAGGGGATATTTTGCTTGATGGAAGGTGAATCATCAATAATTTTTTTCAAGAAAGTTGGTAGGTGAGATTAAGCTGCATTGTCACGCAGCAAAACAACTCATAAGAAATTGAGCGATAGTATACTTTTGGTCACTAAACAATTTTTAGTTTCAAATTATGTATCCAACTGACAGAAGTGGTATATTAATAGTTATTCAATCGAAATTTGCTGTCCAATTTATTATTTTTTTATTAGTTTAATGGGGTATTTGTGTCAATTCATTTAACGTTCATTCTACGATTTACATATACATAAAGAAGAATGAGGAAAAAAATATTGCGGAACCAATTGAAATAAAAGGTAAATAAAAAGAACAAGGCAAAACACAAAAAAACATATATATGTGGTGAGTGATACAATGCATTTTTCATGAATTAACATAAATAATCCTAAAACAAACGGAAAAACAGGGCAACAACAAAGTGGTACTTTGTTTAATACCTGATTTGATTTTCCTTTTTCAAAAATTAAATACCTGAACTCCATCTTCATACTTAATTTGATTTATTATTGGAAATTCAAAAGGAAGAACCGGGGCAACAACAAAGTGGCACTAAAATTCAATTCAAGAAACAAAGAGTTTCTTGATGCCTTCCTTCATAGCAGTGTTGGTTGTGCTGTATCCACCATCAACTACAAGGTTTAGCCCGCTAACATACTTGGATTCATCACAGGCAAGGTACAATGCAGCTTCTGCAATATCATCCGCCTCCAAGATGGTCTCTTTCAAGTTGGCAATACCACACATGAATTCCTCTGCTTCCTTCTTCTCCTTCATTCCCATAGTATTCAGCAGCGCCGGAGTGGCGACCACAAATGGAGAAATACAGTTAACTCTGATCCCATACTGCCCCAACTCGACGCACAAGTTCTTGGTCAGCCCTATCACCGCATGCTTAGACGCAGTATAAGCATGCGAGGCATCGCCATATGTGACCGAACAAATACTAGAAGTAAAGAGAATGCTTCCTCTCTTGGCAGGGACCATAACCCTAGAAGCATGTTTGGCACATAGAAATGCGCCAAACACATTAACGTCAATGACTCTTCTAAAGTTGTCATAATCAGCTCCACCCATGATTGATGGATCAGCATTTCCTGCAATCCCCGCATTACTGAACATTATATCAAGCTTTCCATGTTTGAAAATCGCGGTGTCCACCACGTTTTTGACATCAGATTCATTTGTTACATCGCAATGGAGATAAGAAAAGGATTCTATGGAATCGATTTCTTTGCATATGGAGTGGCCAAGATCGTCTTGGACATCAGCAATGATGACTTTAGCACCGTGCTTGGCGAACAGCCTCGCAGTGCATTCGCCAATACCACTTGCACCGCCCGTAATCACAGCAACTTGCCTTGCAAACCTGTTGAAACAGGAATATTAGCTAGATGTCCGTGACTTTTATGGTAACAGAATTGGTCTACTGCTCAAATGTTCAGGGAAAAGCTTATAAATAGTCTTTAATGACGATAGATTCGACATATTCATTTTTACTTACCTATTCATAATTGGAGAAGCGAAAGAACTGCCACTAGACATCCTCCAAGTACTTTCTGAGGAGACTCATTCATCCTGATCAAAATGTGTTTATAAAATCGAGGGTCCTAACCCATAGAGACTAACTAAATAAATATTTGTCCTGTTTGATCGGGAATTAGGCTAAAACTAATTAAACAAATATGTAGTTAATAACTAGTAATATTTTTCAATTTTTCTTATAAAAACTAATAAATCGGGGAACCAACCTATTGGCTGGTTGAACCAAAAAAAAAACCGAAATCACACAATCAACTTGCCAGAGTTTAAAAAGCATCGGTTTAAACCATCCCTTGTATTGTTCTAACTTTCGGTTAGTACCCATTTATCCAATATTAGTGCAAGTGGCTGACGCAAAAAAAAAAGAAAAGAAAAAAAGCTCTAAGTAAGATAGCAGGCTTTCATGTGCTGAATTAATCATTTTGGGTTAGCTTACTTGGTAAATTGAGTCCGTTTCGATGTATACAAAAGTAACGTGGAGAATAGAGGACAACTTGTCCCTTGACTATGATTAGATTAGTAAGGGCAGGTATATGCCTACAACCTGCTACAATTTGATAATCCTTTGCTAGTGCCGAGAGAATATTGTGAAGAAATAAAAAAAAGTGCCCCTCATGGTGATCTCAATTGTTTGGTGAAAGGGATAAAAAAATTGTATTCAGTTTCCATTTTTTTGTTCTAATGATCAGAAAAAAGTTTCATATTCCATGTGAGAATAGCAGGGTGCAGTTCCAAACACAAAAATATGATTCTAATTGAAAAACATTTCATTATTCACCTTATCCATACTCAGTCTATAGTAGTAGATATAGAGTATGCATAAAGCAAGAGTAAGGCGTTTTTCCGTTGCTAACTTTTACGGGTTTTTTGTTTTTTACGTTGATAACTTTTACATTACTCCGTCAAGTTTTATTTTTGGTCTCACTAAGTGTTTTATTTTAGTAAAAATCCTACCAAAGAATTAGCTATAAGTGGCAAAATGGATATATGATTGACAAATGAATCTTCTTTAATGGATAGTGGATTAGATTGATCCAATCCAATTATAACCGTTTAATAAATAGATATAAATGGATAGGATTCAAATGGGATAATGCAAAACCATAATCTATCCATTTAACCATTTACTAGTCCCATAACTAGTAGTGTCTGTGCATTGTACTTTTGTGTCTTTTATTTTCGTATGTGTTTTTCTTTCTGGGTCTCTTACATTCTGTTTTTTGCACTATTTTTTAGTCATTTTCTTAATTTTCTAATAATGCTTGACAATTTGAAATTTTTTCACACCTCATTTCTACCTTATTTTATTCCTATTAATTAAATTAAGAATTCATGAAAATTGATTAGAATGTATTACTAAAAAGAATGTTATGAAAATTTGCTAACTCTTAATACTCATAATTTATCCCAACCTTCTACCAATTAGATTAAGAAATTGTTGTGATTGTTTTCATTTCTATGGTGTTAAAGATTTATTAGTATAAATTCTACCCTCCATTAAATTCAAACCTGGTACAACTTTTAATAGTAATGGTACAAGTTAACAATGCTCATGGTATTAGTTATTAATGTATTAGGAGTGTGGATTAGATTGTAAGGGTCTAGATTTAGCCATCTATAATCCCCTCACTAGATACAAGACAAACAATAGAAACCACTTTTCCAAAATAAAATAATAAAAAATAACAAATGAAAATTAGGTTTATATTGTACGATAATATACTCTCTTCTTAATTCCTGCAAATGTGCCATCAACCGGCAATTTCTATGAGAGCATATGAAAGAGAGAAGGAAAACATAGCAAGAAGGCGTAAAGACTAAGATAAATTTTAAAATAATGCATTAATAATTAGACTAAAATGGAAACGGAGCAGGGGGAAATCTGAAAAGGAACAGCAAGTGGTCCATAAGGTTTGGTTTTCACTTGACTGAAATATAACATTTGCACCTATTTTTGTAATAAGTGGATATATATGGGTGATATGAATAATCCTTTTTAAATTTATCAACATAACTGGATTTAGATGAATTATCCATTTAAACTCAGTAAGTTTATTGCAGTCATCCAAATCCTGGTTTGTGTGGATGGATAACCGAATATGAATCCATTTTGCCATTTCTAGAGTTAGGGTGCATTTGATAAACTGAAATCTGAAAAATTGAAGTCTAAAATCTAAAATATGAATTTTGAATCCATTAAATTATTTGAATTGTTGAGTATTAAATTTGACACATTTGAATGCATATCACATTCAGTGATAAGCGAATAGTTTATCACTTAATTTTGGGAACAAGTTTTATCTAAAAAATTCAGTGCCACTTAATTAATTCAGATATTCAATTTTTTGTTATCAAACGATTTGAATATGTTAAGATCTGAATTCATTAAATTTAAATGATGAATTAGATTATCAAACAAGACCTTAGCCATCAACTATCATAGTAACTTCTATCAGCTTTCATCTTTCTTATGATCAATATTTGTTTCAAGTTCATATAGTGGGCGGGGAACAGGAGCAGCGGGAGCCATCGCCTCCTCTCTCTTGAAAAATGTCCACTTAATATAATACGGTATAAAATGTCGTAAATATTTGGTATAATCACAAGTTTGCCTCCTCTAACTTTTGTCAACATATTTACTTTGGAGAAAAGAGCTAATGTTATATACAATGACACTATATATATATTATCACAATTAGATACATGCCATATTTTCACTGTATTATAGCTGAATAGAATTGCTCTTCCTTCCACCAAGGTGACAGAAAAAGAGAGGGATAAAGAGAAGGAGATAAACAGTTAAATAGGATTGTGACAGATAAATTGACGATGACAAAAAAAAAAAAAGGATTGCCGACAGAAAAGGAGAAAAAGTGTGAGAAAGAAATAGACGAATAGGATTGCACAGATCATGGACAGAGGATAAAACAAGATAGCGAGTGATTCTTCAGATTACGTTGCCGGTAGTGGTAGGTGCTAGGCAGTGGAGAATGGTGCAAACGCATTTTGCCAGCTACCGCTCAGAGAAAATTATGCATGAATCTTCATCCAAACATTGGGTTCCAGATGACAGGATCCCCTGTGTATTCTGTACATGTAATATGTGCCCCCCGTGGTTGAGTTGGCAATTTGGAACAACTATAAATAGAGAAACCTCTTTCCCTAATTCACACCCCCCAGACGAACATATATTATCACCTCTTTGCATGTAGAGGGGGATCAAAGTAATAAAGAAAAGCAGAGAGGGTTACTAGACAGAAGAAATGGTAAAGCAAATTGCTCATGCTGTCATGCATTGCTTCCTCCTCCTCCTTCTGACAGGCGTAGCCGTGTCAACGGCTCATGCATTGCAGAAGGCCCTGAAGCAGTTGATGAGTGGTTCAGTAAGCTGGGCGGGGCAAAAGAGAAGGTGACAAAGCTCCCATTTCTATATCCATGACTCGGTTAGTGCGGAAAAACCCAACGGCGGTCACCGTGGCCCACGCCAACAACGACTTCAACATCCCCCACACTGTTCGGACTAGTTAACGTAGCTGATGATCCCCTGACAGTTGGTCCTGAGCCGAATTCGACGATAGTTGGTCGAGCCCAAGGCATTTATGCCTGCGCTGAACCTGAAGCGAAATAGGACTAATCTGTACATGAATTTCTGCTTCACAGCGGAGAGTACAAAGGAAGCACTCTGAACATGCTCGGAAGAGATGTTGAATTGTATAAACGTCGACGAATTCTCCATCGTTGGCGGCACCGGGGTTTTCCCGATTGGCGCGCGGACTTGTTACCACCCAAAGACTTATTTTTATAATGAGACCACCATGGATATCATTACTGAGTACAACGTTGTCGTTCTTCCACTATTGATCGTCTATAACAATGGCAGACAGCGAGACATCACTTACTACTCTCCAGATTGAAATGCTGTTCATTTCTCTTTGAATCAAGAACAATGTAATAAGAAAAGGAAAGTGAATGAATTCATCACTCGCAGTTTCTGTCAGTTTTATTTTTTTCAGTTTCTGCTAAGTTGCTCAAGCCAATTTGCTTTTTACCTTTTTTCTTTTCCTTATAGTTTATCTTTCTGCTAAGGACAAATAAACATTTCCTAAGAACATGCTCATGCATTGCAATTATGAAATATACCAGGAATCAAGTGAAACTCCTCACTTTCTCTTTACAGAAGCCCAAATGTGGGGTAAAAAAGTACAGGAAAGCCAAAGGAAGAAGTATTCTATTTCATTCAAGATAATTTCCTCACCACATCATATAGCTAAAACTGCTCACAGAAATTTATGAATTGAAAGCCCAGGCTAAAAACCTAAAATAGTGCCCAGATGCCTTTATTTTTATTTTTTTATCTTCATTTTCGTTGTGTCAAATGCACCATCATAATAACCATGCAAGTTGAGGGGGAGCTGCAGCTCAAAAAATGTAGGCATGCAATCGCAACGCAAGACAATAACATATCCAACATGTTTAAGTAGTGTCCATATTATAGAAATCCAAATGGACCTTTTCTTTTTGAAATTTTTTTTTAGCAAAAGAAAGGTAGGATTTAAGAAGCGAGGAGAGGGGGAAGACAATTTAAACCCAAAACCTCTAAATTTTGATGTCTCAATCTTAGCCACCAAATCAACATTTCATCGACAATCCAAATGGACCTTGTAGAAATAAATGGATGATCAAAATACATTGACTAAACTACCACGATAAAGATTTTTTTTTTTTTTTGATCTTTTGGAGTATATCCAACATTAAGGTGATCTAGCAATGCCATAGACGAAGCTAGAAATGTTGCTTAGAGGGGCGAACAATCGAGTGTGCAGCAATAAAAAATAATAAAGAAAAGAAAGTATACCAATTTCAATTTTAATTCAAAAAACTATAACTAGTAGTCTTAAGCTTTAAAACATAGGACAAAGTCTTCAGAAATTATAAGTAATTTACATTTAAAAAATTTTATCTTAGAATTCAAACAAATTAAGTTTGATTCAATATTAAAGTAAGATAATACAGTAAAAAGTACAAATACAAATTCTGTTAAAGTCAGATTTTAAAGGAAATAATCAATTAGAATAACAATAATTGTTTAAATAATTAATAACTAGAACTCAGTGATATCATACAAGAATTTTTAAAGAAAAAAATAAATAAAACTTGCCTTGAAGTATGGAGTCTGAACATTGATGATCGAAAACAAGAGGCTCACTTAGAATGGCATTTTAAATTTCGTTTGTTATTATGACAATTTAACTTTTTATGTTGATTGTATTTTCATTTTGTACCCTACTTCTATTTTAATTGATATTTTACTTTAGTTAGGACACTAGATATTGATATTTTAGTTAGAAATTTACCTTTAAATCAAGAGGGTAGAGTTTGATATATTATAGGAAAATTATGTACAGGGAGAGTGTTAAAAATCACTGTTAATTTACTATAGTTAAGCTTTTTTTGGGTTTTGGGGGTTGGGTTGGGCGGGGGTGTTGCAAAATAGATGGAAATTGTTAAGTTATTGTAAATAGATATAATCAACACTAGGTTTGCTAGAAATAGCGAAATGGCGTGGATCAAGGTAAAAATGTTTTGGGGGTTAGCTTCCCTCCCTACCCTTCGGTCTTCTTTTCTGAAAAATGCCAGTTTGATGAAATAGTAAACTGTAGGCATGTAAAGAACATCTTTTTGTATTTATTCTTACAAATATAGCCAACATGCATATCAAGTAGGCCTGTCAATCGGATCATATGAGCCGAATTTTAATAAGTTCAGATTGAACTCATTTAATTTGTATTACTTTCGAGTTTTGGGCCATAAGTTTTAGGTTAATAAATGTGAAGATTATACTCAACTTACAAAATATTCTTGATTTTGAGTCCTATTCGGGTTTAGCCCAAACTCACTTATTACTCCTCAATTTTTTTAATATAATTACTATAACTATTAAGTTGTAAAATTAATTTAACATTTATAAGACTACAACATTAAAATTAAATATAAACAAATAATAGTTCTTAAAAAGTACATAAATAAAAAAAATTTCAACAATATTTATATCTAATTCGTTCAAAAACATGAAAATAGTAATAAAACATGCGGTTATAAACCAATACATTTTCAAATGTTGGAACTTCTTGTAGCCTTGTCATTAAAGTAAAGATGCTTGACGATTTGTGTTTCTAAACCAAAAAGAAATTAACCAATATTATGCCAACATAAAAATTTACTCAACCAATAAGAAAAATTAGAGTTTCAGTTATGTATTACCAATATTGGCTCTCAAGAAAACTGATAAAGGAGACTTCAGATGTATTTTTGTGTTTTGTAATTTATATATATTTAGTATTTAGTAGTAATATATTTTAATATATAATTATATATAATATCAAAATATAAATATATATATATATCTTTATACAAATATATATAGATAATTAAAGGGTTGGGTCTATATCGGATTTGAATCTAATGAAGCCCAAGTTTGGCTCATATTTAATTCAGGCCTATTTTTAGGCCCAAATTCAAACTAGCTTGATAAGTGCTTGTTTTGCATATTTGTGTATGGCTGTTTATATGTATTTTAGTGTATTTTCATTTAAATTTGGGTCAAATAATTACGTTTTTAGTTAAGTTTTGCATTTTGTGGTGAAGTAAGAAAATTTGCATTTGTATGGACTTAAGTGCTCAAATTTCATGTTTTTTTATAGGTTTTGATAATTCAATCATCACTTAAAGGGAAGTGAGAAGATACTTGCATTATTTTTTATGATTTGCAATGGAAATCATATGACATGAATAACCAAAGGATGAAATGCAAGCAAGAAACAATAAGAAAAGCATTGGCAGCAATGATATACTTTGGTACATTGGCTATAACTTGAGCTACAAAACTTGGATTGAGATGTTTCTTAAACCATGTCAAAGCTAAGAGGAAGGACTACAATTCTTATGAAGGCACCAAAATCCAGTTCTTACATTTTCATAGCCAAAAATCCAAATTACTGAAGCACTTTTCTTTGACAATGCTTTCTAACTAGTCATTACTATTTTGGCCATAACTCAGTCCACAGATCTCAAAATGACTTGATTCTCAAGCCATTGGAAAGTTGTCTCAAAGGGTTACAACTTTGTGTTTTGCATAAGAACTAATTCAGCAGAAATAGGGGAGCAATCCGGCCAACAATCCGTGCACAGATTGTCAGCTGGATTTTGAGTCAAAATAGCAGCGTAACTTGTGCAACTTGCACAATAATTGAGCCTTTCCTTTTCCCAATAAAAGGACTCCTCTTGGATGAATTTTGTAGAGAAAAAGGGGGAGAAAAACACCATCAAAATGTAGATCTAAAATTAGAAATCCTTAGTTTTTCTAGTCTAGGTTATATTAGTGTAGGATTAGTTTAGAATTAGTGGGTTGTTCTTCAATTCTTGTATTAGTTCAACAAGAAAGCAAAGAGACATGAAGATGGAGAAGTTGAGCTCTAGTGACAAGGGTTTGATCTCTCTTACCACTTTAACTCTTGTATTTGATTCCTTTGTTAGTTTTAATACAAGATTGGATTGTATTTTCATTTGCTTTATGTTTTGCTAAAGTTTCATGCCTTGGGTTGGATGAACTTGCTATGATTTGTTTGTGAGATTTGTTGGGGAGGATGATGCTATTGTTTTGAATTAGTTATTTAGCACTTTTGTTCTTATAATCATGATTAACTGGCCATTAGTTGTGATTATTTGAAGATGTTGGAATATCAATGATAGTTGCAATTCAATATTAGTTCAAGGAAGTGCTAAGTTTAGGAAGTATACTCATGAAAGTAGAGATGCACCTTTATGGGTTGTTTTATACTTAGTAATTTCATAGAAGTTCATGAACTTATAACTAATTTCACAACCACAAAAGTAGGTATGGATTAGTTACAAATATAGTCGATTCACTACGAGAGTAGGTTTCACATACATAAGAAAATTACGCCATAACTAACTGAGGTAGCAGTGTTCAATTACCCAAGTAATCTTGCTAGCTAAGAGTGGTTAGGAATTCCATTCTCTAGGAGCTTTCTATTGTACTTTTCACTTCATTTTTTCCTATGTTTCTAGCTTAGATTTACTTGACTTGCATTTATGAGCGTCTAAATAATAAAGGAATTCGAATAGCGTTGGTAACTGATCAATCTTTCCCGTGGGATCGACCTTAATACCCTATATTCAAACATGACCTGTATATTTGCAATTGTGTGTGGGGTATTTAGGAAGTTACAAATTTAAAACTTGAGGTAGAGATTGTTTTTATATACACGCCCCATGCCAATCACGACTCATTGAAAAGTGGGGATAATTGGATTTTTTCTCGAGTCGAACAAACCAAGATTGGGTTGGCCCGACCCATTGACAATTCTAATGTTAAGGAGGCTTTCTCCACTTTCACATATCTAAATCTATTAGCATTTGTTAGGTCTAGTGCCAAGAAATTGACCAACAAGAATAATATGCTTTTTGGCAACCCAATACGGACAATAACAAATAAAATAAAATAAATAAAAAGATGCAAAATTTTACGTAATTTGATCAAATTGACCAACATCCATAGGCAAAGTAGTAGCAAATTTACTATAACAAAAAGAGAGTACAAAAGAAAGAGTACAAAAACCTTAGGAAATAATTTCTAGACCAAAAAGCACCTAAAATAGAAAACACAAAATAGTCTAAATAGCACAAAATGTTTAACAAATAAAAAGATGCAAAATTTTACGTAATTTGATCAAATTGACCAACATCCATAGGCAAAGTAGTAGCAAATTTACTATAACAAAAAGAGAGTACAAAGAAAGAGTACAAAAACCTTAGGAAATAATTTCTAGACCAAAAAGCACCTAAAATAGAAAACACAAAATAGTCTAAATAGCACAAAATGTTTAACGGCCCAAAGGCCCATAATTTGCTCTTTTGATTTGATGCCTAACTAAAACCTCTTTTAGATTAGGGCGTGGGTCCCTAAAACTCTCTTGGTCTGATACATACGGCAATTGGTTGATGCTCTTAACACACTTAAATTCATTTAAATCCACCATATTTATAACTACCAAAAGAAGAGATTTTTTTTGTAAAATTTTCAATGTGAGATACAAAGACACATTTAACAAATATCCATCTTTGCGTGTATCTAACTTACTTTTTTGGTTTGATGTCTATCGAAACCTATCTTAAATTGAGGCATAAATCTTCCAAAACTCTCTTGGACCAATACATACGGTTTTTGGACTAGTGCATTTAAACTCATTTAAGTCCACCATATCTATAACCACCAAGATAAGAGACTTTTTAATAAAATTTTCGATGTAGAATATAAAGACAAACTCAACAGTATACAGCAGAAAAGGAATCTATAAAATAAGATGGCCATGGTGACTCTCTAAGGCAATGTAACTGGCTGGTAGTGGTAGGTAGAGGAGAATGAGAGTAGGAGCCTTGGCCGATTACGGGTTAAAAAAATCCATGGAATGTTCACCTAAAAATTGGGTAGTAAATGACAGGACGGATTGTACATTCTGCATGTAGTTTAATCTTTCCTTGTTTGCTAGCTATTTAGGCCAACCGTACGGAGCAATATTTTCTCGCTAATTAGTCGTCCCCTAATCCAATGTCACACAGTATTTTGATATATTGATATTTTAGGAGAAGTTTTTGATATTTTGAAAACTTTGGGAGATGATAGTAGGAATGTCAGAAACCTCCCTTGGGTTTCTAAATTATCCCAAATCGAAATGCAAAGTTCACCGACGCAATGGGGAATGGGGACACGGATAGCTATCAATAAACAACTATTCTTAAGATTCGGCCACCAACACTATCAATGTCAGGTCAAGAGATTATCCCTTGTTTTTACAAAACGATAATAGACAAGACGTATACTTTTTTCCTCACATTGTTTGCCTTAGTTTAAGAGATGAATGACAAGGGAAAACAAATTAGCCAAGCAGCTTTCGTTTTTTAGCATTATCGTTCTTTTTTTTTTTAATCAAACTGGCTAGCACACACTCTACGAGCATCAGAAAGTGTGGAAAAAGAACAGGAAAGCAAAGAGGGTAACAGTTTTCTAGCATGAATCTTGGGATATACATATTTCTCCATGAAATTAAGCCAGGCAAGGGAAGATGATAAAGGGTTTTAAAAATTTAAACCATGCAAATCAAAAAGATAAGCAAGCTCCCACTTCTTAATGGCTAAAGCAGATATTCGCAGTTCTTCCACTAAAACCAAAAGAAAACAAAAAATGCAAAGTCTGACATTGACAAAATATTGGGAGAACAAGAGCCACCAAAATTTTGAAGACTTCAGCCCCTTTCTCAATGACCACCAGATTCAGTAAGAACAGCTTTGTATGAAGATCTTGTGGATTTCACATTTTCACCCATCTGATTCTGGGATGTTATCCATCCAACCAGAAGTGAAAAAAAAAATGTAGTACATCTGTAATCCTAATAATGATCGATGATCTCATCCGTCGCGACGCGGGGACAGATTTCTAGTGTAAGTTTATCTGTAAGGCTTGACAAATTCATTAAAATGGAATTGGTTCGTAGAAACTTAAAACTATAATATTGCCGCCATCCTGCTTTCCATGCATCTACCTAAACATGTTACATGCAGACAAGCATAGCAAAATCAGAACAAAACAGATAGGGCTAAATACATTATTTTTTGTCTTTTTTTTCTCTCTTTTTTGTTTTATTCTTTTGGAACATACCTAAATGCATACCCTTTTTTCCATGCATCTTCCTAAACATGTTACGTGTAGACAAGCAAAGCGAAATCAGAACAAAATAGCCAGGACTAAATACATTATTTTTTTCTCTCTTTTTTGTTTTTTTTCTTTTGGAACATACCTAAATGCATATGTGCGAGGATCTGCGGTATGCGTTCTCCACATGCATATGCACATGCACGTTTACCTCTAGACTCCAGAAGTTTTTATTTTTAATTTCAGATTAGCATTATTGTTGAGTCTCTGCAATTAGATCCATAATCTGTTGTTCTATCTACCATATTATTTTGCAAAAACCTAAATAATTTTTATTGGCTGGTAGTGGTAGGTTGAGGAAAATGATAGCAATATGGACGATTGGCGCTTTTGAACATGACAGGCTATTGACACTTAAACCCATTAAAACTTGGAGATAGTCACTTTTTTTTTTAATGGTGAGATAGTCACATTTTAGTACCGTTAACTATAAAAAATATACAATTTACCCTAGTTAAAGTAGAAATGGGGAAAAAAAAAAGCGAGTGCATTGGCATTATTGCTCAAAATATTTATGAGACCATATACAACTTGCTATTATGTTCCTTTTATTGCTAAAAGACATGCATCTTGTCAACGGTATCTACTATACAAAAATATCAAATTGATAAAAGTTGAAAAAAGTTTACATTTAGTTTCTTATCCTAAAAATTTTTCGTATTGCATTAATCTTCACTTTTATATATACTGTGTTCAATTTATTAGACTTTGAAACCGACAATAAGGATAAATAGCATAGTAATACCAATAAATAGAGTTAGAAAAATTTTTAAAAAATAAAATACTAGTAAACTTGTTATTTTTGAAAAATAATTTTTATTGTATTAGTTTCTTTAAACTATTAAAATAATATTCTTGTTATTTTTGGTTTGTCAAATATTAAATACTTAACTAAAATTGTTAAAAAGTGCAATATGCCTTACTTTTTAAATTTAGAGGAAAAAAAGAGGTTAAATTAAAAGTTTTTCTTTTTTGGGCAAGAGAAAGGCAATAATAGTTGCTACAAATAATTTCAGCAACAAAATGGCAATCTTGTTATAATGCTCACTTTTTTTCATAGCGTTCAGATTATGAAGGTTTACTAGTTCTGGGGGAGGTGAAGTGTATTTGTTAAAGTTGAGGTAGCAAAGTGTGACTACTTCTAGAATTCAGGAAGCAAAGTGTTATTAACTCAATTTATCTTTTGATATTTTTGAAATTTCAAAGTGTAATATTCTATAAATTTTTCAAATATGTCGTATCTAGTATTTGTTTTTCAGATTTGCTTGTATCTGTATGCATAATTTATGTAATTTCTGCCATTTGTGCAAATTTAATGAAATGTTGTTTATTGCCTTTAAAAAAAATGTTAGTAATCAAAGTAACACTTGCACTATAAAAAGGAGAGGAAGTGGTGATAGTTCTTCATCAGTCAGTCGTTCGTCAGAAGCTCAAGCAAAAGGTGAACAGCAATGGCGGTAAGAACCCTCATCCTGGCTCTCTTTCTTTGCCTCCTTTTATCTATTTTCACCACCAGTCACGGCTACAAAACTCATCGTCGTGGACGGCCCTGCAAAGAGCTCTCATTTTACTTCCACGATATCCTATACAAGGGCCATAATAAGGACAATGCAACTTCAGCCATAGTAGGGGCGCCCGACTGGGGTAACAGAACAGAATTTGCAAGACCTTTCGACTTTGGAGACCTGGTGGTTTTCGACGACCCCATCACTTTAGACAACAATCTGCATTCGACTCCAGTGGGAAGAGCACAGGGCATGTACGTATACGATCAGCTAAATGCATTTTCTGCTTGGCTTTCCTTCTCCTTCGTCTTCAATTCCACACAACACAAGGGTTCCCTTAACTTTGCTGGTCCTGATCCGATTCTAGACCAGACTAGGATTGTTTCGATAACAAGCGGAACTGGTGACTTCTTCATGGCTAGAGGCATTGCCATTTTGACGACTGATGCATACGAGGGAAATTATTACTTCCGGCTACGAGTGGATATTAAGTTGCATGAGTGCTGGCAGTGATTTAACTAGTACAATTACGTGCTTTCAGCTTTTTCCTTTTCTTTCAAGCCTGTGTGACTGTGTTTCCTTCGTACCACAATTCAAGAAGTCTTAGATCTTAAAGAGTAAGTATTACGATGTATCGGCAAAAGTTTGCCCTGTAATTGTTTTCTTGATGTTGTGCTTAATGATATTTGAGTTGCTTGTTTGTGCCCTTTTTCTTTTTACTTTGCCAAGCTAAGTATTTATAGTAATTATTTTACTATATTTTACTTATTTGGAAGCCATAGTTAAATAATATTGATGGCGAAAATTATTTTAACTAACCTTCATGTCCTATTCTCCTACCATTATCTTTTGATAAATATCATATCATAGATCAAATTCTATATCAACACAAAGGAATAAAGGATACAATAACCCATTATTAAGTTTAGTAAAGAATATAACTACTTTTATAATTTAATTAGTTAATTACGATTGTTAAAAGTATAAAAGAGGTCTCGAGTTCGAGTTCTCCTACTTACACTAAAAAAAACGATTGTTAAAAGCGTCAAGCTCTACCGTATACACTATGGCTTCTTTCAATCTCAAACGTATACAATTCTAGGTTAAAATTCAATTAACTTCCTCTGGTCTGAATGAAGTATGAAGGTATGGCTAAAGGGAATGCCATTATATGCAGTAATGCTTAAACATATAGCAACTCGGAATTATGGCCCAACCAATGAGCATGGAAAGGGCAGCATAGTCAATCTTGTACGCGAGAAAAGAATTAGGTACAGCAGAAGAAGGACTAAAAGCTTTAATGGTTCAATTTCACTGATATTGGACCTTAAGATGGAAAAAAGCCTTGGTGAAAGGTCGAGTCGGTGGAGTCTGAAGAAAAGGATAGTAAAACATTCAAGCTAAAGTGGACTAGTTTAGTATACTGATCGACATATTACACAAAGGTACTCTTTTCCAAACAGCAAACACTAGTCATTCGGCTGTTAAAAGTTACCCTGGCCTGGTCTCCATATTTCAGCCGATTAATGCATACAACATGCTGTGATCACCATCTCATAGTTGCACATCAGTATGAATTCTAGAATAAATTTTTACCTCCAAGTTTGAACCACTAGTCATGAGGGCTAGTGATTAGAGAATTGAATTCCCACCTAGTAGATCAGGGTTCGAATGCTGACTGGCAGGTCTGGGGTAGGGAGGGTATAGGGGAGTGGGGGGAGGTTCAAAGAAAAAGAAAATTGCCTTCAAGTTTGGTTTGAGCTGTTAGTTATGAACTTTCTTAATTTTGTGACTGTTTGATAAAATATTTCCACTGGGCATTGCTTGATAATCATCCATAATCACACTGTTTTCTTTTGTGCTTTCATTGAGGAAATATTGCTTGCGGCATAATCTCCACTTCGGCGAGCTGCTTGTGGTGCAGTCTCCACATAAAATAAAACGAGATAGCAGTAGTGATTCTCCAAGGCAGTATTTTACAATTGAGGAGAATAAAAGCAATAGCCTTGGACGATTACGTTGACAAAAAGAATGGAATCTTCACTTTTAAAATGAGTACCAGATGGCCAAGATTGGCGCTGGGTGTTGTCCGACCTTCAGCTCCGTCCGCGACCCTTCTTCGCACTATTCCTTTTGCTCCAAAACGCATTCGCCACATGTTCCACATCATACCTAAATATGTAGGCAAGCAAAGCAAAATCAGAACAAAATAGCAGGAACAAGTACATTTTTTTTTTTATTTTCTCAAATTTTGTTTTATTGTTGTGGAACATATGTAAATTCATACTCCATTTGTCCCATTTTGTTTGTCATGTTTCAAAAATCTAACTTTTTAACAATGATGGTTTGACTGTGATGTTTGTACTTATCTTCCCAATCTTATCCCAACAAATTCAAAACTTCAATGATAACATGTCTACGAAAGAGATGGCCTATATTGGAAGAAGAAACTAAAAAGTATTTTGACTTTTTCAATATGACAAAAATTTTGGAATATTTCAAAATAAAAAGTATGACATTTTCAATGAGATGGAAGGAGTATATGCGAGAATTTGCGCCACATGTATGCACATGTTTACCTCTAGGCTCTTGGTGTTTTTTTTTTTCAGTTAGCATTATTGTTGAGTCTCTAATAACTAGATCCATAATATGTTGTTCTATCTCGGTAGTATCTATGCTCCATATGAAAGTGTGTTGTACGATTTACATAGTGATGTTTCTTACTTTTTTTCAATCCACTTAATTTGCCCTTAATTAAAGTGGTATATTAGTGTATGTGTGTTTTTTTTTGTCATCATGTAATATGCAATATCCTAATTTATGAAGTGTTTCAATAAGATATAAATTCTTTATAACAACAAAGAGTCTATCATTAGTACTAATAAGCTATATTGTTAAACCATCTCCTACCTTTATTCTTGCCAATTATTTGTTATTTAATTATATTAGAATTTTTTAAATAAAAGAAAATTTTATTGATATAGCATTAAGCACATACACAAGGGATTCATTGAGTAACTACTCCCTGTAGTGCAACCATAACAAACTATACAATCGGTAAACTAGAATTCTCTATATAAACAAAATCAGAGAAAGGTACAAAATTAGAGAAAAATGCGCTGGTCAAAACTTCATGCTCAGCTGATTTCCCAGTTCTCCTTGCTTCTCCTTACACCTCTCTAGTTCATGGCCATAGTTTGGATCTGTGAGACAATCTTTTTCACAATTTGATCACAATTCTGATGCATACTATTGAATATCTTTTGATATCTAGCCCACCAAATATAGTATACCGTAGTGGCCAATGATAATCTCATTAGCTTCTAGTGGAGTGCAAACAATGCCAATGCATCTCACTAACCTATGGAGAGGAACCTCTGTAAACAACAATTAAGCTCTGAATCTGCTTCCATATTTGGAAAGTAACTGGATAGGCAAAGAAAAGATGATCACATGTTTCTTTGTCATTGCAGCAAAATGCACAAGAATCATCATTTACCACTCCCCATTTCTTCAATCTGCTTCTAGTGTTGAGTTTGCCACTGTAAAGTAACCAAAGAATAAAGGCAAATCAAGGGATAAAAGGTTTCTTCCACACCACATTGGACCACTCAACTTTAGCTCAATGTTGTTGAACTGCTTTCATGGTCTTTGTAAACAAACCATTTTTTTGCATATTTCCATACAACCTGATCAGCTTCCATTATATTTTTTCAGAAGCTACCTTTTGCAATAAAGTAAGTGTTTGTCTGTCAAACCTTCCACTGGTTGGCCAATATCTCTGCCCATTCCTGATAATAGTAGCTATTTGAGCCATACTATGGCTCTTAAAGTTAGAAATAATAGATTGAGGAAAATGATCTAGCAAAGCTCCCAGGGGGTGCCAAGGACCATGACACAAAAAGATACTGGATCCATCACCTTCTTTTTACACAAAACAATTTTTCATCCAACTTCTTAGTTGCAAATTTTCCTTCAGCTCCATGAAGCATTTGCAGAAATCTTAGCAGGCCAAAAAGGAGTGCCCATCAACAAATACTCAATAATCCAACGGATCCATAAAGTGTCTTTTTTGGTGCGTATGTTCTACAGCTGTTTCATGATAAGGCAATTATTCCGGATTTCTAGTTCTACAAAAACCTACATAATTTTTATTGGCTGGTAGTGGCAGGTTGAGGAAAATGATAGCAATAAGGACAATTGGCGCTTAAAAAAATGCTGGTTATTCACACTTAGTCCCTAAAGTTTTAGGGGTAGACACACTTTATTATCTTCAACTATAAAAATATATACTTTACCCTAGTTAGAGTTAGAAATGTTACAAAAAAAGGTGAGGGTAGTGACATTATGCCTTAAATATTTATGACTTATGAGACCATATATAACTTACTGTTATTTTTCTTTTATTTCTAAAAGACATGCATTCATCTTCTCAATAGTATCTACTATGAAAACATATTAAATTGATCTTCAGCCCCTTTTCTCAATGACCGCCAGATTCAGTAAGGTCAGCTTTATAAGAAGATTCAGTGGATTTCACATTTTCACCCATCTAGGATGTTATCCATCCAACTAGAAGTGAAAAGGAAAAAATGATGGATGATCTTGGTAAGGTCACGGGGACAGATTTCTAGTGCATATCTTCAAGGCTCGGCACGTCCATTAAAGTGGAATTAGTCCGCAGAAACTTAAAACTAAAATATTGCCACTTGCCTTTTCTTTCCATGCATCTACCTAATAATCAGCAGAGTAGTAGCTCTAAACATCCAGGCCAGCAAAGCAAAGTCACAGCACAATAGCCAGGACTGACTATAATTTTGTTCTTTTTTTCTCTTTTTTTTTATTATTTTGGAACATACCTAAATGAATATGAGGGGGAGTGTTGAGATTTTGGACCACTCCACTCATAATTAGTTTTGAGATAAAAGCCAAACTTTGTTATCAAATCTCTTAGCAAAATCCAACGCTAGCTAATTGATTTCTCAAACTAACATAATGGTATATCTGCAAAAATATTAGCAAATAGCAAGACCAAAAGAAGACAATCTAACGGGAAATGAAAAACACCAAGAGAGAAAGAGGTTTCAAGGAAAAACCAAAAAAACTGTAGATTAAAAGGCCTAGTCTTGTTTTAAGACAAAAGAGTTAAATTTTTTTTTGTTTGTGACTCTGTAGAATAGAGGAAGAAAGCGAAAGATAAAAACTCGGAAATAGGAAGATAAAAGAATTGATTAACTGGCGGAAGAATCAGGACGGCGATGACAGTAAAAGAGAACGTCTGCAGAGTTGTTCAAAAAGGGAAATAAAAGAATGGAATTATACATCCATGCCCGAAACTTTTCTAGTATTTCTTTTTATATAACACGGGCAGGATTTGCAGCAGCCCGGTGGGTTGATGGGTGGTGTTTGGAAGAAAATTCAATTTCATGGAAGAGGCCAGAACACGGGTCCTCTTGTGCATAAGCAATTATGTTTTTCATCAAATGAAATCTCATACAAATTTTTCAAAAAAAAATAGTTTTTAAATTATTTTTTTATCTCACATACATCAAATTGTTATAATACATTTTTCTTTTTTTTACAAAAATTTCAAAAAATAGGAATCCAAATGAGACCGAATATTTATACATAATTTGATTCTATAAAACAATAGAAAAACTATTTCCTGTCTAAACATGCTTTTTGGTAAGACATGACTTATAGAAATGGTGAAAATTATTGATACTCACAAAACAAAAAGATATAACACAAATAATTGGACCAGTAACTCATTGATCCAATTCTTTTGCCAGGTTCTTGTCCGGCCAGGTTTAATAACTACAATTTCCAATTCATCACCACTATGAAATGATTTCACTTAAGACCTTATGTCAATTCGGAAGGATAGAGAAAATAAGAAGGGGAGGACAAGGAAAAACTAAGGAAATGAATGTCCAGTTAAGAATGAGAGAGAAAGACAAACACAAGCACCATTTAGAGTGATACAACTAGTTCCGTTCAACCGCACCACAAATTGAAAAAAAAAAAATGCACACACACATTGTTATCAATATGCGGCAAAATGACAAAAATACGCAATCATTCAAGGCCTAAAGTTCACAACTTTACACCTACTAAGACCTAATAAAGGAAAGGAATTGAAGGGGAAGAAATAGACAAATAGTGTGTCCGTCTGAATTCCCAATTTTGTATATATTAGAATTTCATATACTATACAATATTATTATTTATAGAATTAATCTTGCATGTAGTGATAGTGTGAATGACACGATACAAATGGTAATAGTGTATATATCGTCAATTTATATAAAATTTATTCTTATATATATATATATATATATATATATATATGTGTTTGTATTTATGTATGGGACTCAGCTTCGGCCCTCTTTTTCAATGACCACCGGATTCGGTAAGATGAGCTTTAGTGGATTTCACCCATTTAAGATGTTATCCATGCAACTAGGGTTTGGTCTCCAAGAGAAAAAAGAAACGAAAAAGTACATCTGTAATCCTAATAGTGATGGATGATCTCCATGCGGTTATGAATAGGGGTGATATCGAGCCAAGTAGAGCTCGAACATCTGTTAAAATCAATACTTTAAACTCAGATTGAATCGGTTGATTATATTAGTTCAACTGAAAACCAAGTAGTTATCCAATTTGAATTTACTTAAAGATCCACATAGCAAAAAGCCTATCAAATACGGAGAAAAATCATGGTTCACCAGAAATCAGTAAAACAGGTAATAACAGAGTTTTCTTCACTTCTTGGTTGTACTACCTTTTTTTTTTTTTTGAATTTTCCTCAAATATCTTAGCGAATCCAACACTAATCGATTTCTCAAACTAACACTCCTGATAGATTTGAATTCAACAATGGGAAATTATAAGATAATAGCAAGACAAAAAAGAAAGAGAATTTAAAGGGAAAAAAAACAGAGAGAAAAAGGTTTCAAGAAAGAGCAAAAAAAAAGCGTTATTTAAAGAGTAAATTACATAAATTGAAACTCATTTATTTTATAGAAAAACTTAGTATTGGTTGTATTAAATTCAACATCACAATTGTATCCCTAGTAAAACCTGTAACAATAGATTAAACCCTATATTTGGCACCACGTTAGCCACTCATTTTGTGACTTACGGTGACTCCTCGTCAATGCCAACAGTGTCCATATATATAGGACTCATCTTCGGCCCCTTTTTTTGCTTTGGTGACCGCCAGATTCCGTAAGGCCAGCTTTGTGTAAAGATTTAGTGGATTTCACTATCTAGGATGTTATCCATGCAACTAGGGTTTGGCCTCCAAGTGAAAAAGAAAAAATGTACATATGATGGATGATCTCCATAAGGTCACTCAGAGGATTCCTACTACCATATATCTGCAAGTTCGGCACACTTCCTTAAAGTGGAGTCAGTCCGCAGAAACTTAAGCTAAAATATTGCCACTAGTTTCTTTTTTTCTTTCCATGCATCTATACATGTACGCAGGCGAGGCAAGATCAGAACAAACTAGCCGGGAATAAAATACAATTTTTTCTTACTTTTATTCTCTCTCCTCTCTAATTATTTTGGAACATATCTGAATGCATATCTGCGAGGATCTGCGATGATTTCTCGAGATCCATGAACATGAATACCTCTATCCTCCATGTGCTCTTCATTTCAGTTAGCATTATTGTATAGTCTCTGCATTTAGATCCATAATCTGTTGTTCTGTTCTCCGTTTATAACCCAAAAAAGAAGAAACAAAATGGGTAGCCAAGGGAATATCTTATGTTAATAGATTCATTACTACTTATGGCTGTGGTGATTCTGCCAGCCAATATCTTACAAAAACCAACGTGATTACATTGTCTAGCAGCGGTAAGTTGAGGAGAACGATAGGCAAAAGCCTTGGACGATTACGGCTTAAGAACCAAAAAAGAACGGAATCTTCACCTAAAAAAAAAGGGTACCATATCACAGAATTCAGTAGTCTCCATCTGTACTTCGTTCCGTTCCTTGTCGGATTGATTGTATAGTACTTGGACCAAACTGGTGTGGCAATGTGTCATATCATGCACTTAGCATGTATGTTCGTATCAAAAAAACCTCAATCCTAACCCAATTCACTAGACTTTTGTGTTGAATTATGTCGTAACTTATTTGTTAACGAGTTAACCCAATTTCAACTCATATAACCCGTTAAATACTCTATACGATTAAATAGTTTTAATTTGATGCATTATTTTGTCAAATCAAACCTATTGACCCATGTTAGAAACACTATAGCATTTTAATCACTCATTTTAACCCATTTGATCATGTAATCGATTCAATGTTGTTGTTATTAAAACACACAATAATTTTTTGTAATATATAATCAACACAAAATTTAAAATTTTTCAAAACATTAAAAAAAATAGATGATGAAGCTTTCAAATGTATAATATAAGTTATAAAGTCAACCTTGTTTGGATTGATTTTTTTCTTGAAAAATTTCTCCATTTTCTATGAATATTCCTTCTACACATTTTTCAATCACCTCTTATTTCACATACAATAAAAACCTCTATAAATTAATAGCTTTGGGGCAGTCCAAATTCTATTAATTTAAAGAGGTATTAATTAATCGATAAACCAATTAACTTATTAATTTATCGAATGTACTTATAATTCAAAGAAACACTCGTTTAATTAGCTTAAATTTTATTTTACTTTATAAAAATTATGAGTCATTTCTATTAATAAAAAGAGAATAAAAGTCTAAGAAATATAAACCAATTCATATCTACTTGATTTGCAAGTATAATTTAATTCTAGTAATGTTTTCAATGTACATACGTAACTGATATTATGAAGAGATAAAAAGCACTTGAAAATATTAAATGATAGATTCCACTTCTATTTCATTGAATGCATACAATGACTCAGATTAAATTATGTATATACATGAAAAGAAGATCATTCTTATAATAAATAAACACAAAGTTTTCTTACATATCTCATTATTAAATTATGGTTTCCCATTTAAAAGATGTTCATAAATCAACAACTCATATTTTATGAAAATATGGTACGTATTTTTAGTAAATTATTAATTTATGATATGAATGGGATCACAGATTATGCAAGATTTTCAAAAAAAAATGATAATCTTATTATTTTATCAAAATTATTAGTTTTAACTCGTTAGCCCAAGTTAGGACTGAGAAAAATTATCATTTAATAGAGGTTATTAATAAAGGTTTTACTTTATATCACATCTTAAAAACTACTAAAGTAAATTTTTTTTTTAGAAACTCTCTAGAAAATGAGATCCAATCAACCTTTCAGAAACACGATCAGATAGTTCCTTGTATAATAAGATATAAAACATGTGAGTTTTTTAAAACTTATAATTGAAATCTTCGAACCAAATTTGATCGTTGTTAATTTTAGTAAATAGTCAAAATGACAGCTATAGTGTTTGATTATTATCATAAAGTAAGCAATTTATCATGTTAGCCAATAATGACCCACTAAAGTCCGGGTCACACTAAAACATACTAATTGAGGATCGTCTTCGAGTCGTCGTGTCGTGCCAAAAAATCGTCACCCCTATACACCAACTATATAGAGGACCCTTCTTTCCCCAGTTATGTCTTCCCAATTATTCCGATAGTATCACAAACAACAGATAGTAGTGCAGACCATAATCAAAAGAGAACGACAGCGTATTTGATTGATTTAAAATGCAGAAGCAAATTCAAGCTGTCATGCTTTGCTTACTCCTGGTAGGCTTAGACGGGCCGATGGACGTTCATGGGGTTGCTCAAGGCCACGAAGGAGTTGATGAGTGGTTCCATAAGCTCGACCGGACAAAAGAGAAGGTAACAAGACTTCATTTCTACTTCCACGACACCGTTAGCGGAAAAAGCCCAACGGCGGTGACCGTGGCCGGTGCCAAACTGGCATCGCCCACAATGTTCGGCCTAATTAATACGGCGGATGACCCAATGACAGTTGGTCCTGAACTGAACTCAACGCTACTAGGTCGAGCCCAAGGCATTTATGCATCCGCTGACCAGAACGAAGTGGGACTAGCCATGTACATGAATTACTACTTCACAGCAGGGAAGTACAGAGGAAGCACCCTGAGCCTCCTTGGAAGAAATGCAGGATTGCATAGCATCCGAGAAATGTCCATCGTTGGTGGCACCGGTGTTTTCCGGTTGGCACGGGGAATTGCTACGGCTAAGACTTACTTTGTCAATGCTACCACGGCGGATGTTATCGTTGAGTACAACGTTGCGGTTGTACACTATTAATTGGAGAAATTTTTATGTCATTCGAAAGACCAAATGCTAAGCTTGCCAATCCGGGGCCAGATTAAATATCTCCTGTTGAAGACTCTCCTATTTAATAATAATTGCTTTATTTTTATCTCTTTTTTTTTGTTTTTGAATTTGATCTTTCGACTGAAGAGGAACAAAACAATTGGTGGAAGATGCTCATGCTGCCAACTTTGTAGTCCTGAGTAATCAAGCAAGATAATTTGCTTTTCCCTTCCCCTCATCAGCAAAGTCAGTTATGTTTCAAGATATTGCTCTCGGACAAACACCTTGAACAAAATCAATTAGTAATACAAAAGACCGATGCTCTGGGAACAATATCTACGCTATACAGATTCTCCACATAAAGAATACTGAGTTTGGGACTTTAGATGGTAGCTACTACTGCAATGTTCCGAACAAATTTATCGGATTTTTATCACCATATCGTTCCTAGAGAATATTAATAAATTGACAACCAAAAACTTATCGTTTTCTATCTTTACAGGACTTGTACATTCAGCAACACACTAGTGACCTGGATATTACACATAAGACCAATCCAAGTGTGATTATGTAAGTTAACAAGGAGAGCAAGTAAAAGAAGCATTATAAGCAGTAATGCCTTAAACATACAGCAACTCGGAATTACGGCCCGGCCAATGAGCATGGAAAAGCCAGCATAGTCAATCTCATACGTGAAGATGTTCCATTTAACTGATGTTGGACCTGAAGATGAGAAAACGACCTTGGTGAAAGGTCAAGTCTGAAGAAAAAGGTCGTAAAACATTTAAGCTAAAGCGGACGAGTTCAGTATACTGATCGACAAATTAACACTTGTCATTCGGCCATTAAAAGTTAAATCACCCAGAGGAGGTAATGACAGTGGCCTAGTCTCCATATTACAGCCGATCAATCCATGCACCATGCCCTGATAACCATCTCATAGTTACATATCAGTATGAATTCGAAAATTTTTCTATTTAAAATCATAAGAATCATAGCAAACATCATGTTAAAACGATGACTAATTTGTTTTGCTGAATCTTGTGATCATTAGTACAGTTTTGTTACTTATTTGTGCTGTCTAATTTATTAAATATGAACTTTTTTGAATGGTAAAATGTGTGTATTAATTGTTTCTAACTTTTAATTATTTTTTTTCTTATACTGATACAACTTATATATATGCATAACGGGTATTTATGAAATAAAAGTTTCATCTCTCTCCTTAAAGTACTATTTTAATATTATTTTTTTTAATTGGACTAATTTTGTTATCAAAACTTTAATCTCAGGGGAGGTTTGCGTAATTTTGCAAACTTCAAGGAAGACGATTTTATACATTGACGATTTATACATTCTTAGGTATGGATACATGATAATTAATTTTAATTTGAATTTAGAGTTCAAGTTTTGTACATATAACATAAAATATTATATATGCTGTCAATGTAATGAAAATTACGGTGGTAAAACAAACTAGATCTATCAAAAGAAGGTCACAAAAACTCATTTCGACATCCAGAACACGATTAGTGGGAAAGCCCAACAACGGCGACTGGCTGATGAGTGATTACCCATTGACAGTTGACCCTGGGCCCAATAAAACGATACTAGGCTGAGCCCAAGGAGTTTTGGATCTGCTGACAAGAAATGAAGTCGGACTAGTCCTGTAGATGAATTAGTGCTTCAGAGTCTGTAAATACTGGGAATTAATTGAATGGGAAAATAAGAGAGATTATAAATAAGAAATTGTAAATTCAACACTTATAATTTACAAAAGTAAAATAAAAATAAAAAATACAAAGGAAGCCCCTTTTGACTTTTGGAGAACTGCATGGTTGGAGAACATTCCAAAAGTGTCCATTGTTGGTAGCAACCAGTTTTACATGAGTTAGCAAAAGATGTGCCTTGACCATAAAAGGAAGTGGCTGGCAATTTGGATTGACATCCATTTACCCATCCATATAATCCATAATTAAATGGATTTGGATTATCCATTTATGGTATTGGTTTTAAATAGTTGGCTAAAGTAAATCTATTAAATTAAATGGATTTATATGGATTATCCACAAAAACCACATATATCCATTTACTTAAAAACCAAATAAAAGAAACGGAAAGATCCCTTTAACTAGAACCAACTGGGAATTGGCTTTGGAGCTTGGCTTGCCTCTGCGTCTTAGCTCATGATGGTTAATTCGTATGCTTAAACAGTGACTGGAATCTATACATTCCTGTGTAAAAGCTTCACATCTGTGATCAGTAAGAACATATATTGCTATGAGATTATTTATATATGTGAGTCACATTTCACATTGAGGGCGAGAAAAAAAATATTTCTTGCTTAAGACCACATGTCACAGCTGTTAAATGAAGGATTGAGTGGGAAAATCTTGACAACTTAAACATAATTAAATAAGGCTAATTGCTTAGAATATAGGTTAAAAAAAAAAAGTCACACACTTATGGCTCTGACACACGCTGGGTACAAATCTATGGGTGCCGGGCTGTGTCAGCCCGGCACCTGACAGCCAAAATTGTTTTTTTAACGAAATTTTTTTTTAAAAAAAAATGGCAGGTGCCGGGCTGTGTCAGCCCAGCACCTGACACCAAAAAAAAAAATTTGGTCTATTTTATGGATCCTCTAATTTGGTTCAATATCTCAATTTGGTCTATTAATTCGAAAATGTCTTAATTTGATCCCACAAAGAAGCAAAACATATCAATGTTGTCCTTCGAATTGAGAAAGTCTTATTTTCACCTCCAATGTAGCATATTATCTCAATTTGGTTCATCAAAATGAAAAAAGAAAATCTGAATTTAATCCTTCAACATTGAAATCAAGAAAAATTTTCCTATGGAACAATTAAACTGCAAAAATCAAAATAAAAAAATGCAAAATTATTTTATCATCCTATTACGCTTCTCTAGCTTTAGTAATTTAAATGAAAAAGGTGCATTCATTGTGAAAGTTAAATTAACACATTTCTTGTCAGCAATGAAATCTCTAAATTCTTCTTTGTTGAAATCACAATTAATTAGTTAAAAAATTGCACTTTATCAAAAAAAAAAAAGATCAAAGCCAGTTTTTCAAAAATAATCTTTCATATGAAACCTTGGATACTTTAGTATCATTTTCCTAAAATATTTCAAAAAGAAATAATCCAAACAATCTAATCATTAAAATCATGAATCACGCTTATTCCCATTGACCTTTTAGGATATTTAAATTTGTCTCTTTTTTTCTTTTTCTTTTTTTTTTTTGGTTAGTGCAAGTGGAAGGGTTAGTGCAAGTGGAAATTTGAGTTCAAACATTGAACTTTACATTTTTTTCTATATTTTCTACTAGTAGTGATATATTTTTAACATAATTAAATGGGATCATTCCAACTGACGTATTTTGCAGTTGCTTTTGAGGTGGAAATATTGAACTTTACATTTCTACTATTACTAATACATCCAACTGGTAAACGGCTTGTTCTGCAGGTTAATTGATTTTTAAAGTTACAGAGTGATGGTAAAAAGTGTACAATAGTTGAAGCAGCAGTGAGACGCTCATAATTTAGGTCAAGTCAGGTCAGTACAAAAGTATCTTCATATTCCAAGAAATGATAATAAAAAAATAATCAAAATATTTAAATGGATTATAAATGGATAATTGGTTTTTATTTAATCCATTTAGATCCATCCATTTAGATCCATTTATTAAATGGATCTAAATGGATTGGATAAATTTCATCCACCATCCATTAAGTCAAAACCAATTATGAACCATTTATCCATATTGCCACCTCTAGGCTTCACATCTCCTAAACTATTTCCTATCAGACCAAAAAAAAATTACAAATAATCTCCTTATAGTTTCATTTATTGTCACACGATTCTCTAATATTTTAAAATATACATTTCATTTTCCTATAATTTTATGTAAAATGAAAATTTGATCGAAAATAACATATCCAATGTCATTAGTTAAAATACCAATAACGCCCTTATTTAAATGAAAAATCAAACAATGGCTTAATCATTTTATGTAAAACTATAAGGGGATTACGTCGATAAGTGCAAAAATCACAAAGGAATAAAATGAATATTTATGTAAATCATAGGGTTAAGTATACAGTATGATTTCATCACATGCACTTTTGGAGTGTGCCTTGTATAATCGCCGTAACTAGTTATGCATTCCGTCCATTTTGCACTTAATTAACACAAAATCACATAAGGGTTTTTCATATGGCTATTTTGAAACCTTAAGTGGGTCATCTAACATTATGCAAAACTACAGGGGGTTATAAGTAATTTAGCCAAAAAAATGGAAATATTGTCGCTCTTCTATATATTGGATGAAGAACAATATTCCCTCCCTATCTCAATGTAAGCAAGAAATAATTAATTATGCTTTCTATATATATATATAGACACATATATATATAAATATCCTTTTACTAGGAAAAAAATAAAGAATAGTTATGAAATGGAAAGGCAATTGAAAGAAATAAGTTTGCTTATGCTTATATTAGTGTGTTTGGATAGTAAATTATTTGGAATAATTTTTCAAAAAAAAAATATTGTAACACTTTTTTTATATGATGTGTGTGAGATAAAAAGGTGATTGAATAATGTGTTAATGATGCAAGTAGATAAAAATTTATAAATAAATTACAATCCTACATACTTTTTTAGGTGAATTTTCAACTAATGATGCATAAAACAATTCGTTTAGCAGCAGCACATGGAGTGAATGTATAAAATAAAGAAGATAAGCTATGGTAGGTAAGCGAAACCAACTTGCTTGCGTCTCTTCCGATCTTCCCCTGAGGAAAATGAGTTTTATACTTTTTGGCGATCACCTTTGACACTAATGGAAACAAAAAATCAGTGGATCATTTGTATTTGTAACTTTTGATATAAATATTCCTCCAGCCCAGTGGCAGAGCCAGAAAAAATTTTCAGTGGGGGCAAAAATAACTCTAAAATTTTTTACCTACTCTTTTTCTAGTTTTTAAAGAAAAAAATATTCACCGACAAGTACAAATTATGCATATATTCTATGAAAAACATAAAGAGACAAACTCAAAATTGTTATTGTAATAATAATTTTATTTCAAAAATTAAACTAAACCATTTACAATTGCTTATAACGAGTTTTCATATGTTGATAATGGTTTACAACCTTTTCATTTTGAACTTCACGAAATATATTTTTCTCAATAAAAGTAACTAAACAATCATTCATCCAAGTGTTTTCTATTATATTTCGTAACCAATTTTTCACTATATTCATAAATGAAAAAATCCTTTTTACGGTAGCTGTAGCAACAATTAAAATCAGAGGCAACTTTAGGAGCATATAAATCAATGAATATACAAAACTCCGGAGGCACACTAGAAATTATATCCAATTTTTATGGGTATTATAGAAATTTAAGAGAGTCGGGAGGCCGTGCCCCCAGTGTAAATCAGCGCCTGCTCTAGCCTTTTGCTCTAAAATAAAAAAATAGAGAAGAATTGTCACAAGGAAAGGCAATTGAAAGAGATAAGTTTGCTTATGCTTATATATTACCCACTTTTTTTGTGTGCTTTTTTAACTAATGATGCATAAAACAAAGCCTTTATCAGATGCACTACACTGAAAGTAAAGAAGCAGTGGCAGAGCCAGAAAAAATTTTCAGTGGGAGCAAAAATAACTCTAAAATTTTTTACCTACTCTTTTTCTAGTTTTTAAACAAAAAAATATTCACCAACAAATACAAATGATGCATATATTCCACGAAAAACATAAAAAGACAAACTCAAAATTATTAATGTAATAATAATTTTATTTCAAAAAGCAAATTAAACCATTTACAATTGCTTATGACGAGTTTTCATATGTTGATAATGATTTACAATCTTTTCATTTTGAACTTCACGAAGTATATTTTTTTCAACAAAAGTAACTAAATAATCATTCATCCAAGTGTTTTCTATTATATTTCGTAACCAATTTTTTACTATATTCATAAATGAAAAATTCTTTCTACGGTAGCTATAACAACAGGTAAAATCAGAGGCAACTTTAGAAGCATATAAATTAATGAATACACAAAACTTCGGAGGCATGCTAGAAATCTAGAAATTATATTCAATTTTTATGGGTATTATAGAAATTTAAGGGAAGCGGGGCCGTGCCCCCAATGTAAATCCGCCCCCGTAAAGAAGAGACGGTACGGCAGGTAAGTGAGACGACTTGCATGTCTCTTCCGGTCTTCCCCTGAGGAAACTGAGCTTATACTTTTTGACTATCACCTTGATCATGTGGAAACAAAAAATCAGCAGACACCCTGGGAACCACATTGATGCTAAACGCAAAGGGAAACTGAATGGTTGGACTTAGATGGCAGATTGAATTGAAATGTTCCACTAATGAAATATATTAAGTGAAATTTGGTGATCAGTAAGTCGTACAAATGCACCACCAAGATGATGCAACAAGAGAAACTGAGAGACGCGAAAGCACTGCAGCTAATAAAAGCTTTCGGTTCTGTTTTTTCAGGGCCGCAGACGGCTTCAGCATCATGCCAACGTTCGTTGATATGGACCAACGTTTTTTTTTCCAATAATATGTCTGATATACACTTGCTTTTGTGTTACCCGTGCCGTAAAATGATGAAAAGGATTAAATAGAAGCAGCGCTTGCCCTTGTTCTGGTTCTAAAGTAAGGGTTAGGAGAAGAGCCAACTTAGCATAGGAGGCCTAATTAGCACACAGTACCAGCTTAGAAACTCCAAAAGGCCCAGCCAATGGTAAAAGGGCGGCATTGTCAATCCACTGAGAACCTATCCAGAGGGAGGGGGGAAGGGGGAGGTGTGGAGGCTTTTGGGGTCCACATTCGAACTTGAAGTGAGCAGAAGTCTTGGTCAATGGTGGAGTCAGAAAAGGTTTGCCCAGCACTCAGAGAAGGCAAATGCAAGAGCATGACACTGTGATCAGCACCTCATAATTAATATTGCACCCTTTCAAGCTTCAGATTTAAGGGTGGTGGTTCATATTGCACCCTTGGTTGGGTTGTACGTGGGGTTTAATTTTCACCTGCATCGAAAAAAATTTAAAAATAGTGTCAAAATATTTCTTTGATGTAGTAAGATCTATATACCTACTAACTTTTAACGTAAGTTTCTTTAGACTCTCCTTCCCTATAGTTTAGGATAAAATAGGTTATATAATTATTATTTTTTTAAAAAAAAAACTTCAAATTTAAATTTTCTTGGTGTATCGAAGGTGGCGTTTGATAAGAGGGTTTCAGAATGGAGAATTGGAATAAACCCCATAATTGTTATTTGGATTATTATTATAGAAATTGGAATTTTGGAATTACATTTACAAATTTGGAGTTAGCCGATTCCCTAGTAATCTGAAAGGTTTTGAACAAAACCCAAATCTGATTCCAATCTAATTTATTGAAAACAAGCACACTCTTTTATCCCTATCAGCAGCCGACGCTCTTCTGATGCCTCTTCTCCCCTAGAATCTCTACCAATGGAGTATCAACAAATTCTTTCCTCCTCTCTCATCTCACACCTTTTTTTTTTCCATTTTCTTTAATGTAAGGTTTTCTTCATTTGGGAATACATAACGAAGAAGCGGATTTAAGAAGATCGGGTTTACATCTTTGCAGCAGAAAAAGGAAATCAACAAATCGGTTATTAAGAGTAAAAATACTCTAGATCTCTTCATTATTAGCTTTATATGTTGTCTGTATCTTTAATGGCTTTTACGTTATTTTTTTTAATTTTTTATAGTGTATAGATCCATAATGCTGCTAATTTCATTGTTCCTAAAACAATTCTAAGTGGCTAAATACTGCAAATAAAAACCAGCACATGGTACGGTAAGTCGGTAACTAGAGCAGAAAGGAAGCATTTTGGGACATGGCAAGGACCTACTACCTAATTTCCTATGAATTTGAACAGTAACTCATCAATCATTCTTGGTTTACAAATTTCTCCACAAGACAATTATTACCCCTAGAGTTTAGTCGAAGTGATCTCCTCAATAGTGCAAGTACATCGCTTGTTTTCATGATCTGTTCATGACTGTTACCGTATGTGGAAGTTCAATGCAGAGTCTTTGGCTAAAACTCTGCCAATGCAATGCATATTTCGTGCTTCACAAATCACAAAGAAACAAGAGCACAATAATAAGAAAAACATAATGAATTCCTAAAGCATGGCTGCTTGTTATGAATTTTTTGAAAATTGAATGCTACTAGTTAATATGGTGATAAATTGTTGTCTATCTTGAAACATTAGATAAGATAGTTCTTTTAGGATATGCCACAAATATAGTGGCTTTTGGTGGGGGTTATATCCACTTGGGCTAGAATGATTTTGTAAAATTGGAATTCGGTAATTTTGTGTAGTATCTTTTCCTTTTGGCCAGATGAAGATGATAAAACATTAATTATGTCACAAGATTACTTCTAAGTAATTATTGACATATTACATTTTATGTTAATGATAACTTGTAATTAGACAACAAGGTTATTGATAAAGTTTATGCATTTTCTTGTGATGGCTTACAGCAGGTTTATCTTCAATTGTCCATGTTTTAACTTTATACAGGCTAGGTTAAAATTGAAAATTTTTTATATTTCATTCTGATAGAACGAATGAATTAAATATCAACTATAATAATGATATACATTTCTGGTACTGAACCAAACAGATATATTATAATGAATGACTCCGTTCTAAACTCGGATGAATGATCTCAAATTCGAATCCGATTCTAAAGTGCAAACCGAACCAAACGGTTACTGATAATTGGATTGCCAATCCCTTTTTCTCAAGACTGTAGCGAGTGAGGATTAGGAGATATGAGCCTTCTTTCTGGGAGTTTGCTTTGGACGTAGGAAGCTGGAACTCTTTCATTTTTGCCCTGAAAACCTGAAGGAAGGAAAATGCGTTACAGTCAAAATCAGCCGTACATAGCAACCAATACGAGGTCAGTAGGAAAATCAGTGAAGCAAAGAGTACTGCATAGTGAGAGCTGTTTCGCGTTAGGACCACGTTCACAGCATCTGGGGGGGACCATATTGATGTTTCCTCGTAATAATTGTACTGGTGACTGTAATATCAGACAAAAGTTAGAGAGCAGCCATAATTTTGGTGACTTCCTACCAGTGAAGAGATGGACATTTCTTCCTATTTCCTCCTCCCTTTCCTTCACCCTTTTTATTGCAAAAACATGATCAGATCTCTTCAGTTTTAGTTTCCTGAGGGATTTGGATGGGCAAAAGTCTCAAGAAAAACCCTATAAATCCCTTTCGTCTTCTGAAAATAATCATGACATCCATAACCTCGGCATGCTTGTCCTGGATTCCAGCCTTGTGGAACAAATTAGCAGTACTAGGACTAGGAGAGATCCTAGGAAGGCCGTACAGACATATTCCCGACGAAGTCCTCCTGCAAATTCTCAGCAAACTCCCGGCTAAATCTGTCCTAAGATGTCGATGCGTCTGTCGGAGATGGAAGGCCTTGACCTCCACTCAGGAATTTGCGCAGTTGCATTTCCGCCACAGCGATCCAATGGTTATTGTTGTCCGGCAGAGGGAAGCTGATGGGGAGCAGAAGGAAATATATTTGGTCGACACATGTGAATCCACAGAAGAAACAGCAACCCCGCAGAGCAATCGTTGTAGAATCAGCGTTAACTCTGTCAGGCCGGTTTCCAAATCCGATCGCCAAGAATTCTCGTATTCTTCCAATGGCTTGGTCATTTTCCGGGAGGAGTTCCGGAGATCAACCTCCGGGTTGGAGCACTACGTCCTCCTGAATCCCCTTACGCGGCAGAAGGTGAGATTAATCACCCCTAAAGGTCTGATTTACGGAATCTTTTCCAACCCCTTTGCCAAAGATCAGCACTGTTTGCTTTGGGGAGGAAGATTCCAACGTGAAAACGGGAGCATGCCGTTCAGAATAGTTGTTTTGGGTGGCGGGTCGAACTCGGAATCAGAACAATCTGATGAATCACAAACATCTTGCTGCTGGAGAGAGCTGTACGAGGATGATGATGCTCCGTTTTCATACCAACCCAGGGCCCAAACTCCTCCGGTAATCGTAGACAACGTTCTTTACTGGATGGTTGGAAATCGATATGCAATTGCAAGGCAGAGTTCGCCCTCGCCTCTTCCGAGGACTAGGTTGGCTCCTCGTTGTGCAGAATCAATCATGAAATTGGACACGAAAACACAGAAATTCTCCGTGATGCCTCATCCAGGTCCGCAAAATCAATACTGCAAGGACGATCCTGAGCACAGCAGGATGCATTTGGTAGAAATGGATGATCGCGGTTTCCTCTGCTTGTGTGAATCCTCCTTGTTCGAAGAGTCGATCAACATCTGGATCTTGAGGCACCAAGATGACGGAAATAGCACTAGACCATCTTGGATCAGATGGCACAGGGTTGGCATTGACTTGGATGTAGACCGCTTTCCATTTACCACCTCGAGATCGAATCATAACGTCCAACCTGTTGTGATCGTAGGTAAAGAATTACTACTGGAATGGCCAAACAGGGGACTATTTGGCCTGAATTTGGAGAATGGTTCAGTGAGGATATTTGACAGAAAACTTGAGTATAGAACCAATGCTTCCATGTATGCTCATACTCCTAGCTTTGTCCCTCTAAGCAACTGCGAGCCCGAAATCTTGATGTCCACATAGGTAGAGGTATACCCATCTTTTTAGGACTCTTCAAGTTCAATCAACTTGGTTTTCAATCGGTTGCTGGATTCACCTATTGGTACGGTCAGAAGGCCACGGTGCATCTTCCTGATTACATTCTCGCATGCTCTGTGCATTGATCAGTTCATGGTAAATCCTTTGATTGCCATTTAATACTACTCCATTTGTCTTCTGCACCTCGATCTGATATTGCGTTTCTGTATCAAGGCTTTTTGGCCCAGTGGTCTTACCGTTACCCTTAATTAATTCATGAGTTGTGTTTTTGTGGATGGTGGTTCATTTTTTCTTTTAAAAAAAAAAATCTTGTGTAAGATTAAAGAATTTGTGTGTTGAATAATAGAGGAGACGAATAAATTCAAGCAGGTTGTAGCTTCTGGGAACGCGTTACTTTTCAAGATTCCAGTCAAAATTGGCTTTTTGGAAAGTGGGACTATGACTTTATGAGGAGAGATGACTTAATAATTTACTTTGCAAGTAACGTTAAAACTCGTTGGCTTTATTGGATGCTGTTAAGATTGGAATAAACAGTTTAAAAGATTTTGGCAGTCTTTTCTTCTTTATTCTGACCGTCTCCTGTAAAGCTTCAGAAGCTGATTTAATCAAAAGCAAAAGTTGGAGGGAATTCAGATAGGTTAATTGCCATAAAGTAAGAAGAAAAGGGATTTGATTGATTTGAGACATGGGAACCCTTTCTTAGTAGAAGTTAGCTGCAAATTGTGAATTGTAACTATTGTAAATGGAAAACTGATGGGTTCATCTCGATTTTCCACAAAGAAAACAAAGTATGAGTGTCACAATGCATTGTCGTGGATTTACTTTATAGCGGTAAAGACCAATGGAAGCAGCAGTACATGTTTGAAAACTAATTTCCTTCCTGTGCAGTGTAAACTTTTCCTTTGGATTGAGGCCTGGATAATGATGTAGCAATCCACGGTCTCTTGCGTCTAAGCTTTCTTCAACTACTATCAATCAATTTCCTGCCCCTTTTAGACTTTTTTCCCCCGTAAGGAAGCTTCCTTCGTCCCAAAGTATTTGTTGCTATTCAGAATTTTAACTTTTTAATAACAGTGTCATGATTGTAATGCTAGTAATTTTGTTTCCAACTTTGTCTTCAAAAATTCAAAATTCAAATCTAAATCTAACATAAAATATATGTAAAGATAGGGGATAGTATTGAAAAAAGAGATAATAAGTAACTTTGACTTTGATGATATGATAAACATTTTGAAATATTCTAAAATGAAAGGCACGATAAACATTTTGGGATAAAGGTAGTCAACATCTATATCTATATAAATTACAGAAAGCGCTTTTGGTTAAAAGCCATCCTAGACCTTTAAACTCTCAATTCCTTTTTTGTAGATTTTCTTATTTATCTTAATTCCTAAAATGTAATTAGTTGATTTCAAAAATCTTGATTGTAGGTTATATTCTCATCATTTCAAAATTTAAATTATTTCCAAAACTCTCAATTCCTTTTTTATGGATTTTCTATTCATTTTGATTCCTAAAATGTAATGAATTGATTTCAAAATCTTGATTGTAGATCGTATTATCATCATTTCAAAATTTAAATTATTTCCAAACTCTCAATTCCTTTTTTTTGGAGATTTTCTTTTTATTTTAATTCCAAAAATTTAATGAGTTAATTTCAAAATCTTGATTCTAGTCTATGTTCTCATCATTTCAAAACTTAAATTATTTTCAAACTCTAAATTCCTTTTTTGTTCATTGTCTATTTATTTTAATTCCTAAAATGTAATGAATTGATTTCAAAATCTTGATTGTAGACTATATTCTCATTATTTCAAAATTTAAATTCTTCCCAAGCTCTCAATTCCTTTTTTGTAGATCTTTTTATTTATTTTAATTCTGAAAATGTAATGAGTTGATTTCAAAATCTTGATTGTAAGACTATATTCTCATCATTTCTAAAGTTTAAATTATTTCAAATCTTAATACCTTGATGATACACACGACTTTAACATTTCAGAGAAAAAAAAATGAGTTTTTCTATCCACATATATTTTTGATTATGTATTATACTAATCTAAATTACTTGATCTCCAAGATCTACTTTGGTTTCTATATTTATTATTTGTGTTTTTCAATTATGAGATTATTTAGACCAAATGCTAGATTTTACATATTACATTTCAATCTTTGTACATTTTAGACCAATAGAGATCTCGGGTTTGAAACCTTCCACTTACACTAAAAGAAAAGTACGTGAAATAATTAAAAATTAAAAACGAAACAAACATTTTAAAACTATTATGATAGAAAGAAACATATCCAATTATTAGGCTAAAATGACTAATAAATTTAGTAAATGAAAACAACAAATGTACAATTTTTTTATTTTGCTATGGGAAGGATATGCAATTCCCATTCAAAATAAAAGATATAACAATGTACCCAACCAATTGGTCTAATTTTGGTTGCCACAAAAAATAGATAGAGCCTTTAACCATTTTTATCTAAGAAGGTTATTTGTGATAGAGAATGGTAAACAAAAAAAAAAGAGTTTTTCACTAAAAGAAGAACTTAATTCTTATTCTTATGTCAAGTGAAATACCAATGCAAGATTATAAAATAGTATTTTTTTTCCTCAAGAATTTGACAATCTTGAAGTTTATATATGTAATTAGTCTTGATAAATTTAGGGGATTGGAAGGGTGTGGGAAGGGGTGGGGAGAGTAAAAAAAGTTGTAATAAATTTAATTTTTATACATTATAATGCATTGATGACACATATTTTTTTTATGAACATTAAACTATAAAATAATTTTTTCAATTTTGCTATTTACTGTGCATGCTTCTATTTGTCATACTCTATATCTTGATTAAGAAGTTTACTCACCTTCTATTCAACCAATGTTCTATTACTTAAGTTGCATATATTTAAAAGCATTACATTATTGGTTTACAAAATATGAGGTCAGATTGAAAAATTGTAAAATCATGGACTATCAAATATTTTTAGGCCAAATAAACAAACAAAAATTTGAAAATTTAAAATTAAACTTCTTGAAAGAAAATTCGATATGTATGAATTTTATGCCCAAAGTAATGGATATGATGATTAAGAAATAAAATTAACATTTTGGCAAAATACTTTTGAATTTTCTAAATGTTGGACATGATGCGTTGAGAAATGAATTGGCATTTAGCAAATATAATTTGGTTTAGATCTATTACAATTTGGATATGACATGTTTATGTGTTATACCATTTTTTCTTCATTGTAATGCATGTTTGTACTAGGTAGACGGTAGCTAAAAATTGTTTTTTTTTTTCAGCAAGGAAAAGGATGGGATTTATAAAGCAGAAGCGGGAAGGGGTAGCTAAAAATTGTTTGATATTTCATAGGTTAAACTATTGTTTATTAAATTTTTATGTGTTATATATTCCCATAACTATTTATTTATTTTTCATAACATTCTTTATAGCCGTGCATAGCACTGGTTTTTAGACTACTGATAATATTATAGGACATATCAAAATAAAGAGCATGATAAACATTTTGGAACAGAGGAAGTAATTTAATTCATGTGAAAATAACCACATAGAGTACTAATATTTCGGTTGCAGGTGTGTTTGGATAACTAAGTTTTTTAAAATAATATTTTGGGTTCATCATAAATACATATTTCAATTCACTTTTTTATATTTTCAATCAACTTTTATCTTACATATATTACATCATAAAATATGTTACAATAATTATTTCAAATAATACTTATCCAAACAACTGTGTCTCGTAGAGAATGTGGTCGATGACCATAATAGGGATTTACACTTTAAGTGAATAATTATCGTCCTCTAACCCGGGAATTAACATCTGGAAAATTGAAACAAGATGATGATCAAAAAAATAAAAGATTATGCGTTAGGGCGAATTAGTGCCGATATATATATATATATGGGCCGCTTCAAAAAAAAATTAGTGCCGATGTAGATGTGGGCCGCTCTCTGTCCATTCAACCGGTTCCGGTAATTATTGCGCCCAAAAAATTGATGAGGTGTCCCTGTGGCGCGAAATAATCACTAGTCCAGCTCCAGCTGCAATTTCAAATTATCACTTGTACAAAGCTGGCTTAATGGGTAACAAGTGGAAATTCTATGCCTTATCCACAATGCTATGTAATATAATCATGTGCAACCACAGTAATCACACGAATTGGTGGTTTCTTCCCATTTGAAAATTTTGAATATATAGGTGGATTGTGATTTTTTGCAAAAAGATTTTTATATTTTTCGTGAACATATTTCCTAGTGACTTTGTTATCTCGCCTACATCAAGTTGTTACAGTACAATGTTTTATAAAAAACTCCCAACAATAACGATCCAAATGGGACCTATAAGTTTGTACTTTTAATACTGGTTTGTTCGGATTCGCCCTTATTTACAAAAATAAAAAGTAAAAAAATTAATTCATTATAAAGATTTTTTTAAAATTATTTTTGTGTCTTTTCAAAAATCACTTTTTAATTTCATACACATCACCAAAGAGAGTTATAATATTATTATCAAAATTTTTTTCCAAATAAGTTTCCATCCCACCAACTAGTATGAGAAGCCCCCACCCCTTCCCTTCTCTCGACCCAAAATAATTTTTGTTTATTTTAAAATACAATTAGTCAAATTGGAAAATTTTAACTTAAAATTTTAACTTAATGATGTGCCTTTATTAAAAAAAATTAGAAAGAAACATATATTTGTTAGCAAGGCTTTAAGGTCAAATCACTTGCATATTTTTCGCTAATCTTAAGTCGTGACTTGTATTATTGGATTGTTGTTCAGATTTCCAATATGGGGGCCTTAAAAGTCCAAAAAACAAAAAAATGGGGAGTTTTTTTTTTTTTTTTTTTTTGGGTGGGGGGTCCCTTGTGAGAAGTGATAAGCAATGGCTCCATTTATATAGCGACGAAGTCAGGCGGCGGAAGCACAGAGCAAAGAATCACTCAGTTAAATTGAATTGACATAATGATGATTTGGTCTAGTCGCAGTAACAATCAAGTTTAAAGGGAGAAAAAAAATGTAAAGAATTATAAGTAAAAAATTCACGGATTCAAATTTCATAGTTGTGCATTAGTTTTTGTATAACCCTTATGTTGGTATTTGACTCATTCTTTATAGGTTATTTACATGGGCGTTTTTAAACTTGCAATTCCATGATTGCGGGAAAAAATTAAAAAAAAATTCTTTTTTTTTTCAAACAGAAGAGGAGTGAGACTTGAGAAACTAGAAAGGAGTAGTGAAATTTGATCCCAAAACTTCTAATATATGAGATCTTAACTTTAACCACTAAATCAATGCCTCGTCACCAAAAGACAATTATTTGAATACATTGAGGTTTGCAATATCCATGATTTGTTTCTCTAATTTATGGTGAACTGGGGCAGCATTTTGTAGCTGAAAATGCCATTTACTTGAGGGACTTACAAACTGATTCAAGACATCGCCTGATCTAAATTTATTTTGCAAAAGTAGACCGTAAAGTGATGTCCGGGGCAGACTGAATTACCATCAACCAAACAGGTGTCTATGCACATGTTGACGAAATTTCTAAGAAATTGCAGGCCAAAAGATTCGATCCCTTAACTTACATCCAAATAGTTGGTCAACATCTACACCTAGAGTAGTTGGTTTTAGTGATAGCCATATGGTTCAATTGATGATTCCAATTCCACATATGCATATGCATTTGATGTATTAGTATGGTGTCTTCTCATATTGAGGCCTTTGGGTGGGGAAAAAGATAATAAGAAAACAAAAGAATGAAAAAGGTAGAGCATTTTAGTACTGTAAAGTGATCGATCTGGCAATCATTTTACAAAATAGTCATTGGATCTAACTATTTCAAATCCGTTTATTCACTTTTCTACATGCTATTAATCTCACAGCCATGTCCCAAGTTACATTTTTTTATGATACAATACAACTTGTAAGATCTATTTCATCTATATATGTTCCTTGATCACCTTTTAATGACTAACTTATACCCTTTTCACATTTACCGGCGAATTAACTAGGGCAGATAAGAAGATGAAACACCAATTGCAGTAGACGTAAACCTAAACTCTCTTCCTTCTCTCTAGCGTTGTTCTTCCCTCGCAAACAAAATGCCTTCTTCCCTGGGAGGAAGACCAAGTCTCCTCACTCCCATATCTTTTTTCTTCTTTGTTTTTCTGTTTGTAATAAAGTTTCTTTTAAGTTTTCTAATGAGAGATTATTCTCTTCTAAGATGATGATTTTATTTTTGAAAAAACTAGGGCAAATTGAAGTGGGAGAAACAAATATTCTGAAAGGGAAAATTAAATCAAGAAGGTGATAAAATTAAAGAGAATAATAAATACAAATGCCTATGTTTAGGAGGAGGATTAGGCAGGAATGTAATCAATTCGAATCCATACTCGAGCTCAACTCTACATGCAGGAAAGATACTTGAGTTTGATCTCGATGCATTTCACACAGAACTCGAACTTGACTCATATAGGGCTCGAGTCAATGCTAGCTTCATCGAGCTTGAGTCAGGAAGATTTGGAGATTTCATTTTTCTTGACAATTTTTTAACAAAAAGATATTATTTCCTTTCAAAATATTTCATACGACCTGAAACATTTAGTAAATTCAACCACTCTCATAGGCACAAGGATAATTTCATAATAATAATATATTAAAGAATTAAAACTAAAAAATTCAATAAGGTTCAACAAGTCTTTGAGCCTTGCTGCTGAATACTCGAACTCAACTTGGTAGGTCTATCGAGCTACTCAAAATCAATTGGAACTCGGTCTACTCGAGTCCGAGTCAAGTTTTGACCGAACTCGCGAGCAGCTCGATTCAATTACAACCCTAGAATTGGGTTGAGTGATAAGATAGGAGGGATTGTAAGTAGAAAATTACGAATTCTTGACCTCCCACTTATAAAAATGTTTATGTTTAAATAACAAATTTTGTATGCTAATGACTTTTCTCTTGACACTCACTAGAAAATCTTTAAAACTATTGACTACATTAGCATTACAATTGAGAAACTAAGTTGGAAACATAACGATAAAGAAATATATTCATTTCCAAAGCTATGGAGAGTTTTTTTTTTCTTTCCTTTCTTTCTTTCTTGGGTTCAAGGCTACGTATGTATGAATTAGATTCCGCATATTAATAGTCCAAAATATTCCAATTATCTCTTACGGTTGTTTCTAGAATTTGCCACGCAATAGTTGATAGAATTTTCAAGAAACGCTACATATATTTGGATACTATCTAATATGATTTACTAAACGTATAGATGGATGTTAAAAAAAAAAGGGTCTCTAATCTTATCCACTCGCTTATTAGTTAAAGATAATTAATTATGCTTCCTCCACTAGATAATTTATTCTGTGTCGACGAGATTCGATAATTAAGTACAATTAGTGGATCGACTAACCAAATACATAATCATCCAGAAAAAAGGTTTTCCTTGTTAATTTAGTCGGTGAATGTGTACGTAATATTGATTGTCTTCTCATTAATTATAAATTATAATGAAGGAATCAAAAGGTTGGCCAAGAGCAAGACCTACCCCAAGAGTCCCATTTTGAAGACCCTGTTGCCTTTACCGCTTCTTACTTTAGACTCAACCGAAGCATTTTTTTTCATGATCCATTTTTGTTTTTTTGGGTTGGAGGCCCTTTTCATCTAGAATACGAGGAATTTTGCTTCGTAAGAAATTGGAAAAATATTTTAAATCAGTAAAAAAAAATCCTTGATTTCATTTTATAAATTTTCAAAAAAAATCGTTGAAAACGTCCCCCACATTTCATTAGATGAATTTTTTCATCATTCACGTTTAAAATGTCAAATTTACGTCTCTTATAAATTCAAGTTAGCAATATTTGATTCTAACCTAAGTTTTTTTTTTTATCACTTTTTAGTCTAAAATCGTCATGTGACCCAAATGCAATCATCTTTTTATATACAAAAAAAGGTTAGATTCCACTACTTTAACGGTAAAAATAAATAAAAAAAATTGGGTCTAAATTCATTTTTTAGGAAAAAAACTGAATAAATTTTTAGCCAGAACTTACTTTTTTATGAGCAAAAATGAATATAGATCGGGTCATTTGTTTAATTGTAAATGAGATATAACATTTTTACCCCTAAAAAAAGATTATATATGGGTCACGTGATGGATTTAGAGTAAAAAGTGATTAAAAATCTAAGTTAGGACTCAATTTTATCAACTTGATTTTATAAGAGACGTGAAGTTATAATTTTAAAAGTAAAGGACGAGAGAAAATTCATCGAAATACGATCGATGTTTTAAATATATTTTTTTATATAAACTTTCAGTTAATACAAAATTTAATTCATAAAAATCTGAAGCAAATGAAAAAGGTGAGCTGTAAAGCACTCGGGCCGTCGCAACGATGCACCTCCCTGTCCACTCAAAAAACAACAAAGAAAGAAACCCCAAAAACAAAGACAAATCAACAACTCTGCGACACTATTTATTATGTATCAAAGGCGGTGTCAATGAAAAGGATACTGATCATTAATTAATTAATTACTAATTAATGTCAGTAATAGAAAATGGGTTCTCTCTGTTTTCCATTAATTTTCCGAATCTCCTATTGGGCAGGGCATTCATTATTTCTGATTCACATCAGATTTATTCCTTTAAAACAATCCGACAAATTAGACAACTGTTTTCAAAATGAATTAGGCCGTTAATACACCCCCTGGTCCCCATATTAAAGCCTGTCACCTTTTGAAATGGACAATGCCATCTCATGATTTTCTACGACTTTCAAAATTTTTAATTTTAATTTCTTTCCTTTTATCAATTTCAATTCTTTAATTTTTTTTTTTAATTTTTTGATAAAGGGTTCCCACTAGCTATTTACAGATCATCATCCATGTGAAGATTAGTCCCTCACACACACACACATTATTGGTATTTTTATTTTCTCAAAGACTATTATAGAAAGGAAATGTACAATGTGACTGACTAGTTGTGGTTTCTACTTTCTACTTTGTTGAGTTTGCTTTGGAGCCCCTTTTAGGTTGTTGCCAACCACATCATTCCTTTCCTTTCTTGTCCACTTCTTTATTCTATACTACTACTACTACAAGTCTACAACTATACTCTGACTACTGAATTCACTCCAGCAGTTTCATTCCTGATTCTTGAATTTTTATCACTTCATCATCAGGAATCATCCATGGCTACTGAAACTGTTTCATCAGATCATTCTACACCAGCCCTTGAGGTAATTTTCACTAACTTCATAGTTTATACTCTGTACGTAAGTTTTTAATATTCCATGTTACTTTACCTTCAAGTTTGGTTTTTTTTTTTTTTTTTGGGCATGCTTGTTTCAATTTTATTGTGCTCTGGGATTTCATGGGATTTTTGTGTGCTTCTTCGTTGTTTTCTTGTTATGCACATATATGTTCTAAGATTTTATTTTCAACAACAAAATCTTCTAGTGTTTCATCTAGCTTTTCACTAGGATTGATAAAATCTTTGACATCATCATGGTTCCAGCACTTCTAATGATATCACAAGAGCAAGGTCCAGGCATGGTGTTGTGAAAAATCAAGTAAAATCATTTACTCTAGATTTATGTCGTGATCAACAAAGGAAGAAAAGGAAAAAAAAAAAAAGCAACTTGTGATGAGCCTGTGAAACTTTAAAGATCCTTCTGCAATATTTTGGGAATTCCAGTTTTCGTCAGGACTAAGAATGAACCATGATCAGAGAGAGTTCTGGTCATCAGTAACTCTTGTTTCAGATTCTCGTTTCTCCATTCCTGCTACCGATGTCCTGTCCAATAAATTTTTCAGCAGGTTCACCATGTCGATTTCAGTTGAAAATTTCCAACCTTCATCACGTAATCGGACTAAATCTTTCTGAAGATACTTTGCTTCCAGATTTCCTCCTCACTTTTGCAGTTCCTTTAACTTTACTAATTAGGTTCGTTTAGGATAAGATGCTCCCCTTTTCAGAATGCAAATGATTTCCTTTGCTTTCTCTGCATTTCTTAATTGCTTTTACTTAAATTGCAGCAAGTTGAGAAGGAAGTAAAAGAAGAGGTAGAGAAAATTGCAGAAGACGGTACTTCTCCACCCAAGGAAAATGAAGAAAAGCCAAAAGATGAGAACACCCCTGGTGAAACAGCAGTACCATTGGCTGAAACAGAGAAAAAGATGGAGGAGAAACAAAGTGAACCACTTGTAGTTGAAGAGGTCGTGAAAGCTGAGGTGGAAGAGAAGCCAAAAGCTGAGGAGCCCCCAAGTTTGCCTATTACATCAGCTGAACCGGAAGAAAAGATTGAGGATAAACACATTGAGCCTCCTGCAATTGAAGAGATTAAGAAACCTGATGATATCCCTGCTCTGGATATTTCTTCCAAAGATAATCCGGAATTAGCAAAAGAATATGTTCCCAAAGAAGAAACTGTTAATGTTGCAGGAGTAGTGGATGAAATTCTAAAACGTGAACCAGAAGGGCACTCAGAGATAAAAATTTTGGAAACGCCACAGGAAGAACCCCAAAAAGGATCCGAGGAGGAGAAGCTGGTGGAGGAGTCAAAGGAAATTGATATTCCTGCATCAGTGGTTGAAGCTGTGGCGGCAAAAGAGGAGAAAGTTTGAAGAGATGCCAAAAGATATTGATATTCCTGCATCAGCGGTTGAAGCTGTGGAGGCAAAAGAGGAGAAAGTTGAAGAGATGCCAAAAGATATTGATATTCCTGAATCAGTGAGTGGCGCTACTAAAACATTATCTGAGGAAGTGACGGAGTTGCCAGAGAAAATTGATATACCTCAAACAGCCACTGAGGCTATTGAGACTAAAGAGGAGGAAGTGAAAGAGTCACCTGAGAAAATTGATGTTCTTGAAGCAGTAAAGGAGGGTGTTGAGACTAAAGTGGAGCAAGTAGAAGAGTTACCAAAGAAAATTGATATTTCAGAGCCAGTAAATGGGGCTATTGAGACAAAAGTGGAGCAAGTAGAAGAGGCAGCTGCGGCTGATGTCGTGGAAGCTTCAGCAGCAGAGCCCGGGAAAGAAGAAATTTCGATTCCAGAACCGGTAGCAGAGGACAGACCAGAAGAAAAACCTGTAGCTACAGAACAAACTGGGAAAGAAGCAGCAACGGCTGAGCCTGAAGAGAAAATAGAGGTGGAAACAATAAAAGACAGAGAAATTTCAAGTGATGAGATTGATGAAACTAAGTTGGCAGAGGGAGTAGAATCTACTGCCACTCAGAGTTCAGAACAGATTGCTTCAACCCCTGTGGCAGCTCAAGTTGAAACAGAAAATGTAGAAGTTCCTCCAACTAAAGTTGCAGAAAAGACTGAGGGACAAAGAAAAAGAATTGACTGCCAAACCTCAAAAGCAAGTGACATTGGAAGAATTGCTGGAAAAGGTTGAGAAGGAAACTGAAACCAAGGATTTGAAGACTGAAGAAAAGGAAGAGAAAAGCGGTATCTCTGAGGAATCATCTCAGCTGGAAGCAAAGGAAGTTGATGCTGTTACCAGTTCTATTCCTCCTCCTGAAGATTCTGGTAAATCTGTAGAACAAATGTCTAGAGATATTGAACTTCCTGCTGAAATTGGGACCAAAATAGAAGGAACCGTGGCTTCAGCTGAAACCGAAAAGGATGCAGTAGTTGATAAAAATGTGGATGTCGAAAAAGAACCGGAGCAGGCTGAGGCTGAGACAGAAACAAAAGCAGAGCAAGCTGCAGAGGCTGTCAAAGAGACTGAAAAAACTGATGTTGCAGTTGAAGAGTCCAAGGAAGTTGGTGACTTGAAAACAACACAAGAAGCTCCTAAAGAAGAGGTTCCAGGGAAGACAACCCAAAAATCAACTAACATACTTTCTAAGGTGAAGCATTCTCTTGTTAAGGCAAAGAAAGCAATCATTGGAAAATCACCAGCAAAAACACCAGCACCACCACCCCCTGAAACAAAAGAGGTGGTTAAAAGCTGAGTAATGTCCTGGCTACTATAGAGATCAAGTTAAAGAAACAATATAGAGACCAAGGAAGGGGTAATTTTATTGAGGGTGTGATATATTTTGTTTTCCAGATTGGTTTGCCTGCATTAGTGGATTTTTTTGCTACTGTGGTATAATAGCGCTTTGCTACATACCAAATAGTAGGAAGATTGTATTTTTTGGTTTCTTTTGCTTTTCTTCTCTTTTCCTACCTGTTCATTGAGTTGTGTGTATTTGCTTAATTGTGGGTGAACTTGATTGTATTCAGTTTGTTGAGGGAGCGTATAGATTTGTTACATTGTGAATATTATTTTACTCATCAAAGCTGTCATTAGTGTTTTTTAGTGTTTATCTGCTTCTTGTTTCAAGAAACCAGAATATGTTATTTTGCTTGAGGAGCTTTGTTGCTACCTATTGTCATGTATTGGCTGACAGGGAAATTTTATATGCTTCAGTAACTGCCTGATGTAGTCCACATCCTTCTTGGCTCTTTAAGATTTAATCAAATAGCTCTTTGTTGCTCCTGTCAATATCATCAGGTTTGCCAAGACTTGCTAACCGGGAAAAAAAGGGTAGGAATTCCTGCTCCATGGTGTTTTATACAAAGAACATTGGCTAGTAGTAGGCCTATATGCTTAACATTGCATGATTCTAGACTCTGCAGCAGTTGATATTTGTGCATACCAAAACATGCATGATTTTTCCATCTAGAAATACCAGTTTGACAAGGCACTTGTTGCTTTTAAGCTAGGGTTCTTTGGCCTTAGCCAAGATGTGGCCACAGGCCAAGCAGATATTTCACAAGACTAGCTGTTTGCATAGCAATTGTATTCCTTTACTTTCGGAAAAGCAGAGCTGGGCAGCTCCATATGGAGGATACACAGAAACGGTCCAAAAGTAGTAGGGACAAATGACTGATGCCATATTACTCCATTACATAACAATGACAGATGATATACATCATTATCACCCAAGAATCTTTTCAAAGCAAGAGGTATTGTTATTGACACAAGTCTTCTCTAAAGATAGGCAAAATTATTCATGAACCTCAAGGTTTGGAAAAATTACACTTGACCTTTCTACCTCTGTGGAGGTAATCTAGAGCAAGAAAGGGAGATTGGATTGTTTGCAACAGTTGCTAAAAGATGAGGATTCTAAAGAAGCCACTTAGGGTGCATACATCTAAATCCCTGTTTGAGATTTTTATTTAATGTTGGAAATTAATTCATTTAGAACTTTTTGAATTCAACATGTTTGATAATGAAAATGACTTCACTTAATATATTATGCACCGTTTAATTTGTATGCATAATTTTAAGTGAAAATTTTCGATTGAATTGACAACACATACTACATCTCTCGCACACATAACACACTCTCACACAAAATACACATTTGCTCTCTTTTTATTCTACACGTACACCCTCACACACAAATATATACAATTCAACACTATCTCTCGGATATTTCATTATTTACTCCCTCTCCCATATGCGTACTTTTTCTTTCTCTCCAAACACACAAATACAGGCGCTTTTTAGGTATGAAATTATAATTATCAATTTAGCTACTTAATACTTTCAACGCTAAATCTTTAGATTTCAAATTTAAGTTTTATCAAACGAATTTTTATCTTTAAATTTTTCGCTTTGTTCTTTTATTTTCTTTAACACTGATATACTCATTTGTTGGATTGAGAATCTCAAATAGAGATGTCACAGATTTATTTATGATCTTTAACAAAAACTACAACCATCTCCAAGATTCAATTTGGCTAGTAGGGACATTGATTAGCCGACCCTGAGATCCAAGTTTGACTCCTTAATTAGTTTTCTTCTTCTCCTTCTTCCTTGTAAGACTTATCGTTTTTTTTTTTGAAAAATTAAAAAAAAAGTATATGTAACCATCTCAAACTTTTATGTCCAGGGCTTTATAAATCCTATATTTTTGGCAAATCTGATCCACCTTTAATGTAATGTGAAAGTGATTCAAGGCTTGTGGTTTCAAAATTTTTTTTTTTTTTTTTTAACTAAAGGCGATTGATTAATTGTAGTTCAACAAATTCTTGGATACATATTTGCTAGTGGACCATACCATAGCTCAAAGGGATAAATTCCGACTATCAAGTTAAAACAAATAAAACTATTTACTATCGACATCACACGAGGAGGATTACCCTTTTTTTTTTTTTGTCAAAAGGTCATCATATACGAGGAGGATTACAGGCACTTACAATTCAGATTCATGTCAAATCAAGAAGAGAGCGATGAATTGCCGGCCATTAAGAGAAGAAGTTCCCAGACTCCACAGCTGTTGCTCCTTTTTTACTTACGTGGCTTGCCAAGTTTTCAGTTTTACCACAAAACCGTAGACTCACGCATCATGCCACATCAAAAAAATTGTAGAAAGTACTCGTTGATTGATATTTTGGGTGTTGGGCGGAAGAGGGGCAGGAACGGTTGCATCCTGACAGTCCACGATCAAGATTTTGGCAAAACAGTCCACGATCAAGATTTTGGCAAAAAAAAAATTACACGATTCAAATTTTATATTGTATTTCATTTTTAACAACATGTATGGAACTCATAAAATTTTATTTTTAAATTAAACGTTATGGAAAGTAAATTATACTGTGTGTAAACAGAATTATGCAGTATGCAAAATGCATTGTCCCTGGTCGGCTAGTAAGAACTTGACTAAAACATTTTGGATCTGTAATTTATGCTCAAAAATGACACAGAGTGAAAATTTCTGAAACGCCCGTTTAGTGTTGAAATGTACAGACAACAACAAAGCTTGATTCGACAAAAATTGGTAATGTTAGCATATTAAATCAACGCTCAAAAATAGAAATTTTTATATTATTATTTAACGGTGTTTTAATTAAGTTAAAATTTAGTAATTTTATCTGAATCAAGTTATGATAGTTTTATTATTAAAAAATCAGTGTTTTATTTCTAGAAAATTTCTTATGATTGTAAAATTTATTTACCAAGTCATCTAATCTATAAATAGAAAATTTTATTATTGCTATTAGTCGAAAAGAGTGAAATTTGATAGCTTTATTGTTATGTTGAGTAATTAATATATTATTGTTAGTATCAATGTTAGTATCATTTCTCCTACAATACACATCTGTATGTATATGTGCAAATTGCCTCTCCATATCTATTGAATTTTTTGAAGCTTATCTCTCATAAATTTTTGATGAATTTCTTTCTTTTTTTGGGTTGTACAGGTAACATGTCCAATAACCATTTTCATTGCATTTCTCAAGATCAAAACCAGCTGCTCTTGCAGCAGAGTTTTCGTTAAAAAAAAAGTGTACATGTGAAGCAAAAAGTTCTCTTCAAAACAAAAACCTGTGCAGCTTGTAATATACAGTCCTAATATTAAAATTCAGATAAGTCCATAACGTAAAACGATTCTTTGGTGTCTACAACTTGGCAAAACCCTCATCTTCATATAAGTCACCAATGACTCTTTCTCAGGACAGAAATGGCACTAGCTGGAATTCCATGTGGCTGCTGGAACCTTAGTTATCACTGTTAATCACTCCTTGCACATCCCATTACTCCCTGCGCATGAAACGGGGTGTTTTTAGCCTCATTATCCAATGATTTTAGAGAAGAACTTCAGTTCACAGACATGACTTGCCGCATAAACATCTCGAGGAAAGAAAGAGATGAGAGGCAGGGGGGCACCTGTATCCAGAATACCAGTTGTTAAGTCATAAGAAAATGATATACTCACCTTTTTCTTTGTCACATACGAGATCAGTTGTACTCGCCATCTTAACGGAGGCTGCAGCACAAACATCAGGTGCCTGATCATCCTTTGAAGTCATGGCAGACTGATCAAATTCCTTATTTGTTGCCTGCAGCTGACGAGATAAGAGAGTTGATGAATAGGCGCAACGGATGCTAATCAAATCATCTAGAAAGCTGATCAACAGTCTATCCAGATTCCTGAGCAAACATAGAACTTGAACTTTTTTTTTTCTTTTTTGGAAAAAAAAAACTCAAATCAGAACTACTGACTGAAAGAGATAAGGAAGAACAAAGCAGAAGGAATGAATGAGAGTTAAGAGTGAATAATTATTTGAAAAATGAAAAGATCGGTTTTGCTTCGAAAAGAAATTAACAAGTAGTATGAAGTTTGCCTCTGAAATTGCCAAGAAAAAAGAAAGAAGAAAATCAAGCACAAACAAATAAATTTAGAAAGAACAAAGAGGGGGAATAGAAAAGAAATCTAGAAATCGATGAATACATGGATCGGGAATTGTCGTCCTAGTTATACTCTGCAACTATCAAGCAGACAAAATCTCACCCATTCTTCTAATAATAGCATAAAACTACATGGATCTACATTTCTGGTTGATGAGGAAGCAAACAATCATGTACGCTTCAAAATGCAATCTTGTTCTGAGGCATATCAAGATTCAGTTCTTCATAATTTATAAGAGCAAAAAGAATACAACTTCCTGAAGTCTATCCTTCGTTATATCTAATTGATACTTAATGACCAGATAAAAGGAATAGAAAAACCACACATGATAGATACAAGCTAAATACAAGTTTTCAATCACATTATTGACAAGAACCAAGTCATCAGATTCAGGTCTACGGTCAAGGGTTCCAAAACCAGACTACCACTTTCCTCTCTCAAAGGCACAGAAGAACAAAAAATGAAACACAAAGCTTGTCTTCCTTATTGATCTTAGATGCCCAGCTTGTCACAGTATATCAACTAAGAATAACCACCAGCGTTCATCTTTTCCCCCTTTATGTGCTTGACTAGAATTGTTTATTAGTCAAAAAAATTTTTAATTTTGGAAAAGTAATTGTCAGTCCTTAAGGATTATCAGAGATTTACAGGAACCAACCAACAATAACCGGAATATTCTTGGATAATATGCTATTCTTGCCTTAAATCTGGTAATAATGAACTAAAAGCTGGATACCAATCTGACTGAGATTATCTTCTCATATTCAAGTGCAACAGACAGCATGAAACTAGAAGTTGCAAATGTAACTCCATAGCTTATAACCAAGTATAAACTTGGGCAATGACTTCAAAGTCTGAACTCAAAGATCAACATTTACCCTAACAATCGGCTGGATGAAATTTAATCAAAGAAAAATTGTAAACTCGCACATATGAGAAGACAGGACAGTAATTAAAAAAGGCACTAAAGAAAACAGAGAACAGAGGAAGGATAACAATTGATCTGCATCCAATTACTTCCGCCTCACCCTGTAGTTAGAGTCAATCTGTGATTTCAACTCTTTACGAGCAGCAAAGTTGTACCAACATACACAGCAAACTTTCCATTGTTGCCTCTAGAGAAGAGCTACTAGCTCTATGTCTGACTTGTTTTAACTCCTAAGAAATGCATCTAGAATTCAGACAATGCATTAACTGGTTGGCCAATTTAGTCAACGCGGCAAGTTCTGAAATGATTCCATACTTTTCAAAGACGAATTGAGGTTATATTTCACCACAAGAATGTAAAAGGAACAACACTTGTTCTCCTTCAAATGAAATCTATGTTGAAAACAAGGATACCACCTCTAAAGCATGATTACAATTGGGAAATCGCAAAAACAAAAGAATGATTATAGCAATAGGAGGTGGAGTATTAGTCTAATGAAATCATAAATATTGATAAATAAATCCCCCACAACTACCTAGCAAAATGTAAATTCACCAGGAAAGAAAGAGGAAAAGAACTTGCAAGGAAAGCAATGAGAGCAAAAGCAGAAAATTGCTATCTTTGCTCAAAAACTTTGAAGCTGCAGTTACTACAGGGATTGGTGAGGCAAATTTATAAGAAAGAATCTCTCCTTTGATTACGAGTGCAAATAAGCTAACTCATGCATAAACCACAAACCTGACAAGATGTCCCGCTCATTGAGCTGCCAGTATCAGTTTTATGATTTAGCTGTGAATTTTTATTCTGCACTTCAACAACAGAATTTAAAGTTGGAGATGCATTTGAAGCTTCAACATGAATTCCCATTCTTGAGGTATCCACACCCCACAGCTGAACTTATGGGAGCTTGCCCCACCAAAGGAACTAAGGGAGCTCTTGGGATTGACATAGGAACTCCTTGACCAGGATGCCCAAACACCTGAAGGTTTGATCCAGCTAAGCCTTGGAAACCAGAAGACCCAGAAATAGTTGGAGAAGGGAAATGTGCTCCTTGCATGGGCGGTACAGGAAATATCGGAAATCGTGGAGATCCAGAATTCAAGTCTAGCATTCCCATCCCATAACCCATTCCCATGCCCATTCCACCAGCCATGGGAGGAAAATGTGGTACATGAGCAGCGTGCATGTGTTGTAATCCGGTTGGAAACATCATTGGAGGCATGCACAATCCAGCTCCCATTGACATCACCTGGATAAAGAAGAGAAAAGCAAGCACTATAATTATTTCAAGGACATTATTGGAAATTCAAAAAGAAGAAACAACAAAACAAATCATCCAACATCTTCACCACTGAAATGGCCAGGTTTCATAGATTTTAGCCTTTGTATGGACATGACTCCTTGCATAAATGCCACACGGAATAACACTAAAAAGTACTTTTTTGGGAAGGAAAACAAAAAGAAAAAGAGCCAGCTTGTGCATATAGTTCCAAAGGTTTAGCACCTATCTATCCTATCATGAACCCATACAGGGTAGGACCAACCAGGTGTATCTTCAATTTCATCATGTAGCTTCCTTTAGCCTTCTCCCACACAAAACTTCTCCAAGAAAATAAAGTGAAATAAATAAGCTAGCCTAGAAACATAGACAATTAGAATGAACTAGCAACAGCAATTTTTAGTTATGCAAGGTCTATTATACACTTTAGACTTCCATGCCGGAGGGATAAATGTAGAACACAACAGAAATAAACCACCAAAATAATAGTAGAAATAAAGTCATAAAGGACCTTATTTCACCTTACCTGTACTTGAAGTTGAAGAGTCTTTAAGTACTCAATGGCTTCATCAAGCATCGAAGCTTTGTCAGCCTAGAAAATGAAGATAGGCATCCCAAAAAAATTATACACAAGAAACAAAAAACCGAAAATTCTTATTTAATTGAAACTTGGAGTTCTAATCTGAATCACTAAGATTTGCAAACCAGTTTCAGTTCAATAGCAACATGGTGAGACTGGAAAAGGAAACTAACATCTTGCAATCAGAAAAGCATTAAGTGAGCTCATAATATACTAAGGCTCACATTAAAGCTTCTATTTTTCTATTTTTCTATAGATGCGAAGTATACACAGTATGCTAAATCAAGTAAAAACATTTCTTAACGACATAATTCGAGTCATAGGACAGAATGTTGGGTAATGTAGATCTTATTCATATATCGTCATATACTCCATACATATATATTTTCAAAAAGAGGTATACACATTACGGATGCACACAAAGTTTTTTAAATAAGAATACAGTGCTCTTTACACATTGAATCAAAATTTATCTCTGTTGGTTCTTATCAGCAAGTGACTATGTACTGAGCTGTTAGCAGCATCAGACAGATAGTAAGCATATAAGCAAGAGTTTATATCTATAATTACCTTATTGCAGTTGGGTATAAGTTCTTGCAATGCACGCATCTTCTCATTAATCCTATCTCTTCGTCTCTGTTTGCAATTATCAATAAAGGGATCAATAAGCGAGACACACCAAAATGAAGTCATTTTTATAAGAAATTTGTTTTCCTCACCCTCTCAGACAGATTATGCACTTCCGCAGCTCGGCTTCTCTTTGAACCAGAAACACCCCGAGCATGAGCTACTTTTTTTATACCCACAGATTCTTCTTCAATGTCCTGCATGTCAGGTGTTTGATTTCACTATACCAATCACTAGGGAGTAAATCAGTAAGCGTTTACAAATTGGTTGGCCAGTGTTATGTCTTACTTCACTTCGTGATTCAGACTCCTCGTTATCACAATGTTTTCTCTTCAGCGTGTGCACCTGATCGTTTGAAGCTCCCTCACCATTATTTGCAGAGCACACAGAGGAAGCAGCAACAACAGGTTCAACAGGATTCTCACCGTCTTTCACTTCTTTAGTGATGCTAGAACCAATTATCGGGCTCGAGGACTTATCATTCTTAATTGAATCATCCCAGTGCAAATTATCAGGTCGTTGAGCACTGCATGACTCCTCAGGTGGCTTATCAACTGATGGTCTTGAATCTACCTTGGTCGAGACCAATTTAGGTTGGTTATGGACGCAAATATCCTTCTGGGAGTTACTAGATGGCTTATGTGTAGATTTGACAGGACTAGTACTACTCACTGCAGAGACCTTTTCAATGCCTGATGAACAGGAAGCAGCTACGCCATCAGTTTTCTCAAGATTAGCTCTAACAAGAGCAGCTGGTCTTGAAAAATGGGTAAAATTCAAAAAATTGGATGCCCCCACTTTTTGATTCTGCATCTTCATGCTAACCAAACCACCTGGGGAAGCTTGACCTTGAACTGTATCTCCAAAAAATGTAACTGGATTGTTGCTTGTGGTATTCATAACTACACTTGAAACTCCTGATCCTGTGGGTGCAACAGATACCTGGCATTGCTGCGATGAGTATGGACTCAACAAACCCGTCATTGAAGAAGAAACCTTTGATGCATTCCTTGCCTCTATATCTAAACCATCACGCACTGGAACTGCATACGAACGCTGGGGCATTTGATTGCAGCTTCCCTTGACTACTGATCCGAAGCTGTTAAGGGTGGATGGCTCATTACCAGTTACACCAGATATTTCTGGCAAGATTTCAGAGCAAAAATCTGATCTAAAACCATCATCTAAAGGATAATTCAACCACGGCCCCATCTCATCTTCTGGATTCAAATAAGTCGCTCCTGATCGCACTGATGGCATAGCATCATTCAAGGTAGACCCAATCTCAAAAAACTTCCCAACTTTTGAAGTGCTGACATTTCCAGTGAACCTATCTCGAATTCCAGGCTCCTGTGATGGAAAATCATTCAAATTAGGGCTCTTCTTAACCCTGTTAGACTGACCCTGCATCAAAATCTGACCATTTTCCCACAGTAGCTCAAGAAGATCATTTTCAGTTCTGCAACCATATACACCAATATCATACAACATGTAACAAACAATACACAGAAAAAAGGGAAAGAAATCATCAATTTGTTTCAAACACAAAAGTATTCAACCTAGAAACAAAAACAATAAGATGTAATTGTGGATCATTTTCCTAAATAAAATGAAAGTCTACTTACGCTGGAGATAGATCGGTAGGAGATGCAGTTTTCGGTTGGGCAGATTCAAGCTTTCCTCTGGCCATTCTCAGGAACTCAGAGAGGGGCATGGTGAAAAAACAGCACAACTCCCACTCAGAAATGCAAGAAATTCATAAACTTGGACAAACTCGAACACCTGAACACCCTTGATCTTGTCAGAGAACTAAAATCCCCAGAACAAAAGAACCCCTTTTGAAACACAAAAAGTGTGAACATAAATCACTTCAGCAAAGCTCAACCGACATTAAAATGGAACACATAAATCCAAATAGCATGACATCAACAAATGACGTTACCCCACTACAACAAGACAATTTTAGTTGCATATAAGCAGATAAATCCAATATACAAGATACATATACGAGTGCTTAATACACCAGAAAAAAATCACAAGCTTACATAAATTACATGTGGTTTATACTAATGTCTCGATCAATAAAAGTATATAAAAATCCAGAAACAGCATTAAAAATAAAATTAACCAGTCAAACCAATTCTTTAATGGAAGCATAAGCTACTTGATAACCAACTATTTGAGCTTCTTTACCATAAAAAATTCAATCTTTTAATTCAAATTCAATCATTAGAAGATAAAACCACACGAGATTGCTAAATTAATTAACAACCCTCAATTCTTTATCAGTTAAAGGGAACCAGGTAGCACTAATCTAAAAGAAAAAAGAAGAAAGAAGAAAAAACCCACCTCTTAAAAATGAACTCCAAGTCCAAGCCTCACTCACCTCACCAATCTCCAAGAAGGGGAGGATTTTCAGAACCCATTAGTCCAATCAAAATCATTAACGAGATTTCAACTTTATTATTAAACAAGGTCTTAAAAATCTCGAAAGATTATCACATCCACTAATGAGCTGTGATAATTCTCTTGAACCCACCAATATTTTGTAATCCACATGCCTTCAAATAGCTTCCCAAAAAGTACAGTCTACACGCCCCACTTGGTTTTGAGCTCCAAGGACAAAAGAAACGTACTTGCTGAATACTAAAATAATATGTTATATACTACATTAAGCGGAGATTGATACAGAAAGAGAAACAGAGGATTCAGAGGGCTCGTAGAAGTCGGCGAAAGGCATGGGTATTTTGACGCTAGCCGAAGGAAGAAGCAACACAAAAATGCTAGTAAAGAGTAGAAACAGTAACAGTACGAATGAAGAAACAGCTCAAAGCTTTGCCCTTTTCTATATTTTTCCTGCTCTACAAAACAATGAACAATTGGTCATTTTTTAACCATAGTTAGTAAAGCACCTTGAAAACTCAACCATTGTTAAAAGTTCCTTATCAAGTTTTTTTTTCTTTTTTTGGCTTTGTTATTGGCTGTGTCTTGATAATCTCAAAACTAATCACCTCCCAACTTGGTTAAGCTCACAACTCTTTGAACTTGTGCCTGGTTGCATTTCTTAAACTTTGATTTTGTTACCTACTCAACTCTCATGGCTCTTGTCGAATCTCCAACTAAATCGCTTCCTAAATTTAATAGCAATCTCGTAAATTTTGATATTTCAATAATCGTCACACACCTTATAACTTATAATTTTTGATTAAGGATATGGGTATCATCCATAAGTTAATAGCCAAATCAATCAATAGAAAATCATCTATAAATATGTAAATATTTGAATGTAATATTTTCAACATATGATTCTCGACATAACTCATATCTGTAAATCCATATACGCATATCGTCTATAAATTAATAGCCAAATCAATCAGTAGAAAATCATCTATAGATGTATAAATATTTGAATATACTATTTTCATCACACATGTAGTTCTCGACTTAGCTCGTATGTATAAATCCATATTAGCAATGACACGATATTATGCATTTGTTACAAAATTGTACGTATTATTTTTAAAGAATTGCTTACAATCTTTTCAAAAGGTAGCTCAAAGTAACTATATATAATATCTTCCAATCGAGGTGCCTGATAGCCATTTTGCACTGGAGTGCTTTCTGTTTCCCAAGCAAGAAAGAAAAGAAATCATTTAATAAAAGTACTATAGTACTTTCTAATAAGCGTGGATTGTGATATATGTGCTTTTTTATGTCGTCGTACATGAGCTAAATTTTGTATAGGTCAATGCGGGCACCACAAACATATATATGTTTAGACTTAATGGGTGATTATGACTTCACAATCTTCATTATCCTTTCTCTAAAAGAGTAAACCACATTTTTTTTATTTGTTTTGTTAGTTCTGGTTCGCCTTTTCGTTCATGTTTAATCGAGAACCCAAAGTTTCAGAATGGTTTCAAATCAACGTTTCTGGACCATCAATATTGGTTTTGTGGAAATATGACTTGGCCATATTCGTGTCAAATTTTGATGCCCTGCCCAGCTTTTGTAGATCTGTCACGAAATGACATGATTTGGGATTCAATGAAAACTTGACTTATTAGCTGATTGTCCGGTTTTATGCGACATTAATCATCTGACACTACTCTTTCTCGAGATATCACACACTAGGGTGGTAAAAACAAAAGATTTCAGGTTGCATCGGTTGAGAAGATGGTGGTGATTTGATTTTCTAACCATTAGCGAGCAGTTGAACGGTTGAAAATATTGCCCTCACAAAAATATTTCAATTGTAATACTCCAAGTTTGTTTTTGATTGACAGGGAATTGATTGAGAGATTCTTGGTTTGATTGCGCTCATGATTTTTTTTTTTAAATTAAAATTTGAAATTTGAATTCATTAAGTTATTGAATTATAAATACTAAAATGTTAACATTTGAGTGCATTCTGCATTTATATTATTAAGTGATAAGTGAACAGTTTATCATTTTCTTTTTGAAATAAGCATTGCCTACACAATTCAGACCTACTTAATTAATTAAGATGTACTAATTTTTGTTATCAAATACGAATATGCTAATATTTGAATCCATTAAATTTAAGTGTTGAATTGGATTATCAAATATGACCTTAAAGTATCGCTTAAATAAACGGAAAATAATAATTCAAAAAAAGAAGAAGAAGAAATTCTAGTTCATTTAGTCAAAGGTTTTAATGGATTGTGTAGCTTCTAATTTATGCTCCTTTAGCTTTACAACTTGAGCCCTAAACTTGGATAAGAAAAGAAATACTCTACTACTATAAAATTGATTATGACGGCTTAGATTAGAAATAGAAAGCAATAATGTTTGTAGGAACGAGTCTGTAGTCTTCTAGTTCTACTACGATATAGTATTACATTTTTGGTAAGGTGCAATGTAATGTGTCTGTGTTCTCTGTATTTTGAAATTTTCGTCACCTCCTCCATTGTTTAACTATTTTTATTTTTTTCGGTTTTTTTTCTCTTTTTTGCTTTGTTGTTATTCAAAGAATTTAGTGTATCTTATCCTAGATCTTTGATCCACATTTGGCACAATAACACTATTATGACATCTGGAAAATGAGAATAAAATATTGTGCCAATATCTCTTTAATACGTGGGACTACATGTTCTCATCCTCTTTTATCTCCTCTCTTGTATTAAATTAAGCTTTTAACCAAAAAAGATTAGGTTTTTATGGGACAAGTCTAGTCATTGATTTGCTCATGATGGTTTTTTATGCTTCTTCTTTCCCTCAGATATTGGACACACTATTTGAGTATCATTCATCAAGGCAGCAAACATTTCTTTGGATAGCAGATATCTATCTATACAATATATAATGTCTGAACAATAGAAATATTGGTATGAATATTTTTTTCTCATCTTTTAAATTTTATCCTTATAAAAATTAATTGTAGCCCTAATCACCTAATCACATTCTGCCAATATAATTACTCATAGTTACTCTAAGTATTATAACTATCAAATTACTATGATCGTACAAACTAAAGTTTTTTCATGAAAATTTTATATAAATTTTTTATACTTAACAAACTAAATTTTTACGAAATTGATTCATTTTAATTATTCCCTAATTGTACATACATTCACACTAGTGCGTGTGCGTGTGCGTGTGCGTATATATATATATAATAGTTTATATATGCAAAATTAATTACAGACTGTGTCACTAATACTTCTCCTAACATTAGTTAATCTAGTATTAGTCTAAAACAAGACTTAGAAGTATGGAGCACAAACTTTTTAATTTCACGACCCTTTAAACATGTTCTATTAGTAGATTTCCAAGATCCAGTCAGCCAGTTCATAGTATGCCTAAAAGTATTTGTTTCTAGTGACTTTTATAATTTTGTGTTGGAGAAGGAAACAAGTAACGAAAGATGCAATCATTTTCGACAAATTGTTACCATATAAACCCACACAATCATATTAAAGAAAAAAAAAAGAGTCAAGAACAACTTTAGTTAAGCTGACTAAACCGTCATAACTGCTCTTTGTCAAAAAAAATACTTAGCAAAACATCCTTAAACGAGCCAGAAGTGGCTTTTAATAGACAACATTATTCATTTAAAAGTGATTAGGGACAAATAATATCACTGCCTTTTGCTTTCTTAGATGTTCGTAGGGCCCAAAGAAGTCATCTAATTACTTAATTAATGTGGAAGATGATTGAAGATGGATAAGGTATAGTATTTGACAGACTAATTTTCAAATGCTATGAGATACCTAATTCTAATTAAGAACTGTAGAAGTCATTAGTTTGATTACGGCTATAGATTTGGACAGTTTAGAGATTCATAATTAAAGTGCCTAGATCTTCCTCCGTCGTTTGTATAGTTCGCACAAGAAGCTAACAAAGAGGGTTTGTCTTCTCCTAATTTTCCCCTTTTTAATATTACAAAACCATGAAGAGACCAATTCAGAACCTAGATGTGAACTTTTGCTGGCCTGCACTCAACTGATTTTGAATTTTTAAAAAAGCCAAAATCAGAATTTGAAAAGCAAGTATTGTGTAACTTCTGATTTTAGATCTAGAAAAAGCCGAAAATTGAAAGAAAAAGTAATTAAAAATATCTCATAATTAATTTTCTTAAATCAGGAGTTAAAAGTAGGTCCAAAAAATTAGTGAAAAACAAGGCTTGAGTTACTATAAATTTCTTGTTCATGCATGAAAAAGGAATACTTATCAAATTTTTGGACCATTGATCAAGCTCACTTGTTTGAACTCCATTATTTATCTCTTAGGTCTTGCTACTTGCCCCCTTGAGTTGGAACTTTCCTAAACAACTTCTTAATCAACTGATTATTGCTTTACTAATTAAGGGGAGAAATAGAGAAATTACTCTTCACTCTTCTCTCTTCTAAAAGGATGGAAGACGCAAAAGTTCGACTTAGTTACCAATAACATTGACGAGACGATTCTAAAATTTCTGATTCGATTTTCAAACTCTCGAAATCTAGAGTGTATCTTAAAAAATAAAATAAACAGTATCCGCATGCCTACTGTCTATGAGTACTCTTTCGAACATGTTCAGTCGATCCTTCTTCGAGGCCTCAATATTCTGTTCAACCCCTGTCATAATAGATACAGGATATACTTGACAAGCTGGCCGGGAACTGGAATTATTCACTCTTGGCTCCACTCATGTATTCTACTCGAATGAGATTGATGTCACTGGGCTTTTAGTTTTAGCAAATAATGGTCGGGCACGACTCAAAAAAACTGAAGCTACGTATCCTTTGGAATTGGAGATGTCCACCTGGACCCTGCCTTGAGCAAGCAAGTGATTTGGTGGAATCTAAGAGGACCCCTCCCCACTCTCCGGTCCATGCATCATGTGGAGCAGCTGTTTGCAGCGCAAGCCGGAGGTGGCCCTTAATTTGGCTCCATTTCCTCGCCCTCATCCCAAAATCCCTGGAAAATGTTTCAGGGTTCTTTTGACATTTACATCAATATCAAGATCAAACAATCTGGATGTGGGGAAAAAGATTGGCTAAAGTGAAGAGGTCAGGTGTGGGATTTCACGTGCAACTGGGCAATCCCCGTGACTTCTTTGCTTCTGTGTCTCGTTCAGTCCCTTGTCTATCACCACCATGCATCATGACCCCCCCTTTGTTTGACCTTGGGCTTCGTCAAATGAATATCTGTACTTCTTTCTGGATTCTCTTCGTACTGATCAATGAGAATTCATACATTTATTTTGACTTATGCCTGCACATATAGTATCCTGGCTATTCCTACAATCCTACCTGGTTAGTTTGGTTGGTTGTTTGGCAATCCATGAAAGTTGGAAACCAGCCATGCAAGAAGGAGGAAAAGTCAAGCCAGAGATTTTGTTTCTACTTTTCTTCCCCCTTCATATTCAAGGGATATATCATATATGGAGAAAGTAAAAGGACTATCTAGAACTAAATGAGTATTAAAATTCCAGTTTGTCCTTAAAAGAAAGAAAAGCAGTGTACTTCCACATTAAGTAAAAGAACTACTGTAAAGAAAGAAAAAGAAAAAAAGCAATGAACGGCCGACCTAAATTAAGTTGTCTTAAGGTATCTTGCTGCTTCTACTTTGTCTTTGCTCTTTTGCTCCCCTCCACGAGGCTGTTTCTATTTTTCAAATTTTTCCTCTTTAAAATTTGGATTTTTCTGTTGTTTTTTGGCAGGAAAGTTGAAGATTGGGTGGCCATGTAAATATTGGCTCAGTCCCCTAATTTTACCCCCAACTAAATTCCTACCTAAGCCTTTAGCAGTCATCTGCATAATCTTCTGCAGCTTTTATGTTAGAAGAGAAATACCCCCGTGAGGTCTACAGGAGCCAACTAGTCCGAAAATTGCCATACCAAAAGAACACAGACCATAGCTAAACCTGCCAATCAGCTTAAAATTTGTGGGTTTCTTTAACTGAATTTGATACCTACACAACCAATCTTGCTCAGTCCTGATTTCAGATGACAGGTGGTGCAAAACTCATTCAAGAGAAAATCTTGTAAAGAACAATCAACAACCTGAAAACATGGAGAAGAGGGAACATATAGTTAGTAGTGCCTTGGAAACTGCAGGCCATCTCTAAAAATATTTTCATGTGCTGGCGGTTTTCGCTACAGCTCTGGCAATACAAGGTGGTATTGACAAGAATAAACCCATCGAAAGAATATAATAGGAGGACTGCTGCAGGGATATGGGAAGGAAAGACAGAGGATATTGTAGATAAATCTGGTGAGCCCCCACCAGCTTGCCAGAGGTGGGACTGTCGACGTTACATTTATTAATTCCTTCTTGGCTTGGCTGCGAAGCCTTGTTAACTGCACCAAGCATGAGTCAATAGTGCTGCTATCTTTACTGCTAACAGTATCTGCATCTCGTTGTCTCTGGCGTCCCTGCAATCTGCACATGACCACAAGAAACATCCTAACTTGACAAGACATTTTTATTGACCGCATTCTAATCCTAATCCACCATTCAAACGTGCCAGCAATGGCTTTTGCACCGTATATAATCACCCTGAAGTCGGCTTTTACCATCTCACGGCAATACATTTGCATACATGATATAGCATTATAAATTATAATCATGGTTCAAAGTCGCGTTCACGGTTGCGATCATGGCCTCAACCGTTTTATATTGGTCTCGGTATATCGATCGCGGTTTCGCCGAGACGCAAATTTTTGAAATATTTAATATTTTAAAAATTGTAAAAAATATATAATAAATAAAAATAATTTAAAATTTAGTAAAAATAATGAAAATTCGAGTTGATTCGAGATGACTTGAAGTGATTTGATGTGACTCGGCCGTTTCAACTCTTCCCGATGACATCTCGGCAAGTCAAGTATTTCGGAATCGTATCGTCCCAATATCATATCGGAAGGGCCAAGACGGTTCGGCCGAGTCTTTGAACCATGATAAATAACTGGATAAGAAACTGCTCAATTTAGGTAATCCATTCCATCTTCTATTTTATTAAGCTTCTATGTCTTTTGACACATACAGCAAGCACCAATCATAGGAAGGAAGGTTCAGGCAAACGAAGTGGAAAGAGAAGTTGGTACCCCCTGCATGCCATTTTGATATAACAAAGAAACTTACTGCACTCTGAAAGGTCCCCGCCTGAATCAATTGTATTAACTCTGAATCAATTGTTGGATAACAAAATTAACTCGGCTGAAGCATCACGTCTGCTGAGACAGTTGTCCAGATACCAAGCATCGTGACTCCGCAATGCTTTCCCACAAATACGACATAACAGGCTCTATTCCTGAAAGCGTCACTAAAATTCTCCAGCATGTATGCCTATGAGACCTCTGTAATGTATGCTAAAAATCTGAATAGTTCTGGCGATGATCAAAATTTTTTTGATCTCTAAGAACAAAATTGTAGTTTGCTCATGTTCTTACCTATCATGTTTACAAGTTTCCTGAGGTTTTGGCTACATTTTTGTTTGAAAAAACATTCCAAACTCGTGGTTAGATTGAAAGGAATACGTAATATTTTCCAAGGCTATCTATTAGATTGAAGGCTAGCTAGAACCACAAACAAAACTACTTTAATCAACAAAGTAAAAAATCAGAGATTGAGCGGCTGAAGAAAGAAACGTCTCGTAATTGCAAAGCCACCATTCTAAATGCAATGCTTTGAGGATTTGCAGTATATTCTGGTAATGATAACAAGAAAAATGAATTTGGTCCCCAAAGTGCAAGGAATGCAGTGCAACCATCCACGTGAAGTAACTCTGATATTGAAAAAAAGACAGTTAAAAAAAATAGTAATCAAGCTAAAAACTTCTCCCTTCCCATGCCAACATAATGAACTGGAGAAATAAGTGGAAGAATAAACTGATACAACATCTTAACTTTAACTGCATGTTTGCGCTCCATCTATTTAATATCCAAAAGACAAGGGGGAATGACAACCTTAATTGTAGTTCTTAATTCCAGTCTATCAGCAATCAAGGCAAACAAATACATTAGGGAAAAAGTTTTATGAAAGAAAATCCAGAAAGCACTGATAAGACCGCAGTTTAGGATCAATGTAACTATATATCATGACTTGGAAAATTATTTGTGGGGCGATTTTCCTGCAAATACTTGGGCAGAAAATTGAAACGTCTTATAGTACGCCGACATTTTGGAAGCAGAACGGCATATTTCCCAAGTTCTTACCAGTAAAACCGTAAGGATCTTGCAAACAAGTTAAAGTATTCAGGTTCAAATGACAGCACTACCACTATCTGCAATAATGCTTAGACAAGATAAGGTTTCTCTTTGCTTCTATCGGCAGACTTGCTAGTGGTGACCAAACCAGCCAGTGGGCCTTTATATTGATTAATCTTCTAAACCTGTATATAATCTAACCTTTCTTGACATCTGTCCCTAAATAGCAAGCAAGATGACCCCGGTATATCAGATATGTCTGTAAGTTAACCTAACTTTGCAATCAACTAGTTGCAGATTTGAGCCAAAAGAATTGGTTCAATGATGTGCAGACCTTAGTGGCATGCTCCACTCTGCAATCATCAAAATTGCAAGCAAGACTGCTTCCGAAGTGATTATTGGATGAAGGACAGAAATATAGATGTTATTTGACAAGGTGCAGCAATAATAAGCCAACGATACATAAAATCTCAGTAGCAGACCAGATGGTCCTCAAAAGACTGGCCATATTCTTTTCATGAACAGTTGGGCTACTCATGTATAGATGTCCATGTCCCATTGCAGAACGTCTATGAAAAATACATATTTAAATAATATCTGATGGTGATCATGCAGCTCAACTTTCTTCAACTGTGAGTGGTAGCTTGATCCAACTTAACTACTCCTGCAGAAAGCAGCAATTTGCATCAAAATGCAAAGCAGATTATGAATATGACAGGTCGTCCATTTTACATTCATCTGGTGCTCTTACTTTAGGTAGAAACAATACTATTACCTCAATCTTTTGCTGCTACGGAAGTTAAAGCTCGAACCTTTGAAACTAAAACACTGGTTAAAGATGAATGCTCATGCTATAGGCATTAGTTTTTTGTGATTAGGTGACGTGAGAATTTTGGTATTTAGCAATACGTGTGTACTAGAAACCCAAGACAGTAGACTCATATCTTAAGATCTGATCATGGATCGTGGTCTCAATCTAAACTGACGTCTCAACTGGAAATTTTCCTTGTCAAAGACAATTTACAGACAGTAATTTAAAAGTAGTTATGCATTGAAAGGATGACCAAAGTACTTCCAAAATAAAATGTTTAGGTGGTGAAAATGGAAAACCAATCCTCAGATTTAACTGAATTATCTCATCCTCCCACGAAGGATATCAACTATCGGAAGTCTATAATCAAGACCTTTCGTGCTTTAAACAAACTTTGCATCTACTCAAACATAAACTGCAGAACAAAAAAATATTTTCATAGGGTAAATCTATTCACTATAGGCTCATGATGCATGTAGAAATGGATCTTTATCCAATAACTTAAGGAATAAGGATTTATGATTATGTTGAAACTTGATTACAATATGCCGAAGATGCATTAAAGGTGCTGGGTATATTGCTACATTTAAATCGCATGGTGAAGCAGTCACAATCAGTAGGAGTTCATATTAGTGTAGTTTCTGTTATTCTTATGCTTCCCTCTCTCTTTCTCTCTTTCAGGACAGGTATGGGATGGCAGATTTCTTCAGCTTCAGATAGCATATGTTAGTTTTGCATCAGAACATAATAAAAGAGGGTAACAGGGATATAAACAGACAAGAAAAGTCAGATAGAGCGAGCTGCAGATGACGAGCAATCTGCAGGAGCAGCATGAATTTCAGAAAACGGCCAAAAGATATCCCCCAGACTAATCATATCTTGTATGTTTAATTATATAGACGCAGATTATCGAGCCTTGCTGTTCTTTTTGTCTTTATCTAAAGCCCATATTTCTAATTTACAAGCCTAATTCATTCTCTTAACACTACCAGATTCTAGGAAACATAGGTGCTGGAAACCCTACCTCTTACTCAACTAACAATATAAGAACCATAATTTGGTGGTTACACTAATGTTTTTGGATGGTTTGGGTGAAAATGAGTTGTAGTTACGTTGGTTGATAATATAGGCAATATGTAATGGTAAAGGTATAATTTAGTGATTACGTGAGTATTAATTGAAAATTTATAAAATGCCGAAAAAAGTTTACACCATACCCAATGCTCTCCCTTATATATAGTATAGATATAAGAACTACATTATAATTCTTAAAAGGGAAAGTCCGGGAAAGTGATGGGAATTCATTATATTTTCCTTTGTGTGTGATTGGGCAATGGAAAAATTGAAATTCTCTTGCATTGTCCTGCACATTCCTGCATTTCTTTTTCCTGCAAAATTTGCAGGTTTTTGATGGAAAACATTTAGTTTGACACAATATTTTTAATAATTTCCACTAACTAACATTAGCTTCCCATTTTTTCTCAGATTTTTTGCTTCACAGCCAACTGCATAAGGAATGTAATTTTCACTTTCCTTCATGATCTAACATGTACAGAATGAAAACTTCATTCTCGATTCTACCAGAATTTTTATAAAAGCCTATCATTTGCTTCTCTTCGATGGAAGTTTGACCTCACTTTCCTAAACTTCAACTCCCACACATCTTTTCCTTTATTCAAACATTGTTCAGATGAAGGAAAGCATAGATACTTATAGCACAAGGCTTTATATCGTCATTCCACATGAGCACTGTGAAGAACTTGAGCATCCAAATCAAAATCAACTAGTAACAAGTGAAGTGGCCCATGATCTTGGGAAAATGACTTTTGATATAGGGCTTAGAAAACTTGAAACAGATTTATGATTAGATTTAGCTGACTGAAATGTCATATTTCAAATGTAAAGAAACCTGATAGTTTTAAAAGAGTGCCTGTCCGACTTCAGCACCATGTCAAAGTGAGAAATGTAAGTACAACAGATCAAGTAGCACGCCGGTGATTGTTTGTCTGCAAGCTCATACGCATGAAACCTATATCCCCAATCATCTGACAAGTGACAGAGAAAGTCCGAAACTCAAATAAGATACAAAGAGAGTTCCCGTTACAAAGAATTATCATGCTCTTCAACATCCCCAGCGTGATTTTTTTTTTTTTTTTAGGAACATCCCCATCGTTCTATAGCTTTCACCAACATATTTCCCCAGAAAATTTACATCTATCAGTCAGTGCCACAGTGCAAAAAAAGACTACAGCTAGTAAAATAGGATAAGTACAAGGCAAAACCTAACAGGGAAAAAACCGAAAGGCAGTTAAATGTCTTTTGTAATAGAAAGAAGATACCAAGCACTGGATCAATAAAGTAAATTCTGCACCTATGCCATAAGGTGTGATAAGTTCAGATAAAGCTCATTGATCCAAATAGAACATCCTACATTTTTATGCGTCGTTAGAGAAATAATTACTTTCGCCGTTTAACGCTCATCATAAGAAAATATAAGTGATCACATGATTAATGGGGTTTGTGTTCAGGGTTTTTAAGAAAAGGGAAAAATGCCAAGGACATGTCAAATGAACAAAAGAAGCCATGTTAGAAGATTAGGCCAAAAAGATGTGAACTGAGACCGGAGCATGCGCTTCCTTTCACCAGTAATCACCACATGAACATAAACCATTGGTGAACCTATGAAATCGATTTATATCCCTAACAATTATTTCTCTGTTGAAAATCTCTGAAGCAAACTTCATGACTGTATGGCAATCATTACAAGTCCTAAGATTCTTCTTTATTCTAATGGGAGCTCCTAAAGGAACACTCAGGAGTCCAAATGCTAGGGCAAGTCTTTCACTATGATACCATGAGCTCTTGTGTCCGTCCACGCCATCTTTTCTTCCTGTTTCACCGTCATAGCCTTTCTGCTCTACCATCTCCTCCATCTTCTCCAGCATCTTATAGATTTCATGGGTTCTAGAGTGTGACCTGTCATGAACTTTGAAGACATAAGTGGTGTTCTTAATGTCAAGCCAACTACAACCAGGCTCTTTTTTAACCCTGTTGACACCCATTAACCTCCTAATTTCATCAGCTTCTTCTAGTTTCCCATGACGTGAATACATGTCTGAAAGAAGCACATAATTTCCTGGGTTATCTGGCTCAATTTTGAAAAGCTTCTCTGCAACTACTCTACCCATCTCAAGATTTCCATAATTCCTACAAGCCCCAAGCAAAGCCCCCCAGATAGATGCATCAGCCTGAATTGGCATTGTTTCCACAAATTTCTTGGCTTCTTGCAATCGACCCGCACGACTAAGCATGTCAACCATGCAGGCATAGTGTTCGTGGCCTGGTTTCATATCGTGCCTCTGTGTCATTGAATGGAAGTAAGAAAATCCTTCATCAATGCGCCCGCTATGACTACAAGCTGATAAGAGACATACAAAGGTTATATAATCAGGTTTAATCCCCTTGCGCAGCATGTCTTCAAACAAAGTTATTACTTGGCTTGCACAGCCATGTTGCTGGTACGCCGATATTATTGCCGTCCAAGATACCACATTATTTTCCTCGCACTCATTAAAAACCCGTTGAGCATCAGCCAAGCTTCCACATTTAGCATACAAAGTTATCAATGAGCTCGCAACACACGTATTTCTGTCAAAGCCAGCCTTTACCATCTGACTATGTATCAAAGAACCCTGATCCAGTGCTGCAATACAAGCAGCAGCATGAAGTACAGAGGAAAATGATGCCTCATCAGGTGAAACTCCTTCGCACCTCATCACCCAAAAGTGGTTGCAAGCCTCCTCAAAGTTTTCATTTTCAACCCACCCCATGATCATTATATTCCATGTAACAACATCTCTGTCCTCTAAAGCGCCACACAACTTAAAACCATCATCAAAGCACCCACACTTGAAATACATGTCCATTAAAGAGTTCCTCACATAGGCTAAAGAAACCAACCTATGTTTCACAACAACTCCGTGAACTTGTCTCCCACCATTCAAACCAGCACCCATATTAGCACAAGCACTTAAAACACTAGAAATACTCACTTGATCAGGAACCAAGGACCCCTCACGAAGAACTTCTACAAAAACCCCAAAAGCCTCATTATGAAGGCTGTTTTGCAAGCACCCGACGATCATAGAATTCCAAGAAACAATATTTCTTTCAGGCATTTCATCAAACACCTTCTTCGCCAACATCATATAACCACATTTCGCATACATATTCAACAAAGCACTACCCACAAACAAATCACTCTCGAACCCATGTTTACGAATCAAACAATGAATCTGATGTCCATGAAAAATTATCAAACTATCAGCACAAGCTGGCAAAACAGCAGAAAAGGTAAAATGGTTCGGATAAACGCCGGTCCTCCTCATATCATTGAAAAAGGTGAGAGCTTTAAAGGGCTTGTGGTAATGTGACAGTTGAGTAATAACAGATGTCCAAGTGACTACATTCTTGTGCTCAAAATTAAGGGTTCTTCTTGCTTGCACCGTTGGAGCGTTGAAGAATGCAAGTGCTTGGTTGAGGTGGCCACATTTAGCATACAAGTTGAGGAGATTGTTGAAAAGGAAAGGTAGAAAAATGTAGTCTTGGATGATGAGTTGGGTGTGGATTTGGGTGGCATGTCTGATACTTTTTGCTTGAGTTGCTTTATTAAGGAGATTGTTGAGATCATCTGGAGAAAGATGGGCTGTTGGTGGTGTCTGTGCTTCTGATGCTCGTAAAGTAACTGAACAACTTCGTTTGCTCAAGCTATGCAAGAATTTCAGCAGGTAAAAGGGCGGAATTGTATTGGCCTTGGCAGATTTTACAGGGAAAAGTACTTTCATAACCAACGAGTTTGCTATCTTTCATACCAACTAGTCTGGTACATAGAACTTAAAAGAGTGATAATTGGTGGGAACTTGTGAACAGGGGACTATCACACAAACAGTCCCTCACGTTTGAAATTAGTAATTTTTAGCCCCCTCATATTTGAAATGCGCATTTTGATACCCCAAGACTTTGAAATGTAGGAATACATCATGAGACTAATTTACCGATATTCATAAAAATAGTTAATATTTTAAATGAACTTTAAGAAATTTGTAAAAAAAAAGTCACAAAAATAAAAAAAATAAAGTGTTATATTTTGTGTTTTATGTAAATATTATGCCTTATAAATACAGAAACTCAAAATTCAACATCTTACGAAAGAAGTAGCGTGTTCTGGATTATTTGCATCTTATAGATAAAGAAAATTTAATTTTACAACTAATTTTTAACAATTATGTATAGATTATATTACTTAATTTACTCTTATAAAGATTAATATGAAAGATAAATAAAAAGAGCACATGCACGCTAGGTAATCTCTTCAGTAAATTAGCATAATCTATCAATTGTTGTCATACAGTCAAAATTGAGCAATTTTAACTCATTTACAGTTTTCTAAATTTCTACAGTGCATAAATATAGTTTATATACGTGTGTATACATGTGAATGCCAAAAAGTTACATATATATATTTATGAAATTTGCGTGCTTTTATTATTAATAAACTAGTAGAATTCTACGGAATTAGGAGCTTAATTAGTTTCACGGGAGTACAAAAATTTTTTGGGATGGTAGAATCTTTGTACTTTTGATGCCAATACATTACCTGTGCCTGTTTAATCAGTATGGGCTTTACATATAAAGTTTTTTCCTTTGGACCCCTTAGAAATTTAGAATTTGGGTCTCGATTTGAATCATTGGACCCTGTGTGAATCTAGTGATCCCTATCCGAGCAGGCTGTGCACGCTATTAATATGCCTGGTCACTGAAATAACGTCTTACTTCTGCTTACATGGTAACAAATTACACCAAATATCTTAATATTAACTTTTCTGATAACAAATTACACCAAATATCTTATTAATTGCACCAAATATCTTAGTATTAACTTGTATTGTAACAAATTACACCAGATATCTTATTAATTACTCCAAATATGGAGTCTTGGAAAAAAAATTATATATAATATAAGGGAAAACGATAATGACCAACCGTAACGCCGTTCATAATAAGATTAACCATTTGCCCATTAATTAAAAAAAAGAATAAATTTTATATACACTAAATTATCACCCTTATATTCCTGACATATATGAAAAATAAATCTTATATACACTGAACTATCACCCTTCGATTCCTGACATATATAAAAAAAAAATTGAATTTCAAATTCAAATTTTGTATAACTATCGCTCGTCCAATACTGACATTGTGTATGAAAGATTAATCTCAATCAAAATAAGCTTTTTCCCAGTATCTACATTCTTGCCAAGTCTAAATAAACCCTTAAAAAACCAACTTCCTCTTTGTCTTCATTGATTTCCCTTTTGTTGATATTTTTATCTTCAACTTCCAACGTGGACAAGATCTACCTCCAGATGATAGAGCAGTTTCACTTTGTACTGGTTCTTGCTCATTGGTCCAATTTGGGAGTGTAGCTTCGCAGGTAGCTGAATTTGGGAACGATTCACCTAGAAAACTCAGAAGCCTCCCGGCTCCACCGCCCAAAACTTGACAACTTCACCAGTAATGTCCCCTGGAATTGGTGAAAACAGCGGCTGTACATGTCAATGGTGCAATTGCCATTGTCCCTGCCCAGTTCGTGACTGTGGCCAATGAAAATTTATCAAGAGAATGTTGCTACTTTTGTTAATGAAAAAAATCAGAGCCTCCCATCTCAGCCACCCAAACATTAACATTGACGACTCCACATATAAATTTCCTAGCTGGTTTAAGATCTGCAAGTGTGTATGGTGCTTGTGCAGATGTCCCTGCCTTCCTTGCCCATGCTGATACTTAAACTTCTGTATTTATGAACAAAAATTGATGCAAATTTTGCATGCTTCACATGAGGGCAGGCTAAATTCTCTTTTCCTGTGGTGTTGTTGATGGCTAGATGATAAAGAATAGCTAAAGGGTTTCAATCTATCAACTCACTTCGTATGTTTGATTCAATTGATTGTTTGTTTCCCTTTTCCTAAAACTTAAAGACAAGTACAAAAGATGCATTGATTTATGACTGGTACAAGTACAAAAGTAGTACAAATCACGTAAAGCAATAGTAGTACACTTAATTCTATCAGAAGAATTTTGAAAGAGCTGGCTACAATTTCAAGTGATGCATTCATTTCAAAGTTCAAATGCATTTTGTTTGGATTGTGTTTTTTTATTAAAAAAATTTATGTTTTTCGTGAACATATTTTTTAATTATTTTTTTACTTTACATGTTTTAAATCATTGCAGTATATTTTTCTATGACAATTCCTAAAAATGACAATTCAAACGAAAACTTCTTGTAAATCACTTTAGAAATTCTGCAACAAATAAACAAACTCAAGCTTCACATTTTCGCAAAATTCACTGTTTCAGTGGATATATATCAAGATTTTTAGTTTAGACCCCAGAGGCCGCCTAGCCAATGGTGATCTTGTCGGCTAGTGTCGGTGCCAAGAAGTCGGGCGGCGATTGTACTCTACAGTCTGCACGTGAGTCACCCCCGTGCGTTGCTCTGTCCTAATCATGCAAGCATGTAGACGCTGTACAAGGCCTTTTAATTGAGCTAGCACCAATAACAGAAACACTCATCTTGTGTTTGATAAATTTAAAATCTAAATGTATTAAGTTACTGAATTGTTAAGTGTTAAAATCTTGAAATTTGGGTATAATAGATACTAAGTGATAAGTGAACGGCGTATAATTTATTATTTTTGAGTAAGTTTTGTCTAACAAATTCAGAACTATTTAATTGATTAAGATGTTTTATTTTTTGTTATCAAACACGTCTGAATATGTTAAGATTTGAAATTTTGAACATGTTAAATTTAGGTATTAAATTGGGAATTTAAGTTCTAAACATATTATATTTAAATCCTGAATTGGATTATCAAACAAGGTTTCGGTGTGGTTTGAAAATTATTTCAGAAAATTTCTTTTGTTAGTATTTACTATAGCACTTATTTGATATGATATATATTTAAGATAAAAATTTGTTAAAAATGTGTTTACAAAAATTGCAAAAAAATTTTTGTAAATAATGGTATTTTCACTTGTTTTATCACGGCAAGTTAAAAATGAGGGTTCATTACTTCACCAACTAATTAATACTCCTATAATTTTGAAATTTGAACAGAATAAAAGAGTAGATTTAAGTACTTAATTAGGAAGGTACTGTTTCTAGAGTAACTTTACAATGACAAATTAACGAGTATACATTCGAAGTTTGTACTGTGGACATCCAATAATTCATTTTAAATCATAAACTAGGTGTATGCTATATGAGTTAATCTTATATACACTGATAATATATACACTATCACGATTAAATATATAATATATATGTAAATTTTAAATTTTAAATTTAAATTCAAATTATATGTCATGCATTCAATAATGAAAAAATATATATAATATACAATAAGTATCGTTGTATAGAAGATTAATACAGAACGAGTGTATATGTTGTATAAGTTCTTGCAAAGGGGAAGTGATTCCTAAATTTTGAGAAACGTTGTGCCGACCAACTACGTGTTCGCTGGCTCATGGCCGTCGCCGCTGGAAGTTATTCTTGCTTCGCGAAGGCAGGAGGCCAAGAAAGCATTGCAGGACTTTCACTTCATATATTAATACGATGTCTATAACCCCGTTTAACTTTGTCAAATCAATTCCTGCCTAATCATACCAATCAATCATCTCATACGTGTCGCACAACCACCGCCAATAAATAACCAAAAGATAATTGATTTTATAATTAGCGGATTTCATTTATCTTTTGTGTCGTGATCAGATGGTTTGATTTCCAGAACCATGCAGATTGGTCTCGATTAATGAAGTCATTTGACTTGCTAATCTACGTTATTCTCTTACTTGTGCATCCTGCACCCAGATAACAAGCAAAGTCCCTTTACGTTTTCTGTTAATCTTTTCCCCTAACTTCATCAAATTATACAACTTTTTATATCCTTTCACTTTTTTCTTACTTTCTGTAATCAAACTAACAAACCTAACCCCAACGGGTGGACCGGTGCTACTACTCCTTCCAAGTAATGACGAATTCTGCATATTTTCTTATGGAGGTTTGGTGGACTCATAAAATAGTACTAGCATAAGATTGAAATTGGCGAGGTGATTTTAATTCCTTCTAGTTACGATTTGGTTACTTCTAGTTACGTTTGGTCACTTATGAGTATAGAATTGATACGAATTAAATATGAAAAATATAGAAGAAAAATAAGACTCTCATTGTACTATTAACTACAAGGAAAAGAAAAGAGTGATGCAAATTTTTTGAAAAAATATCTCGCATTTATTAAATGTTTTAAATAAAACAAGAGATGCATAATTTTTTTCGTTCAATTGAAAACGAAAAGGGAAAAATGACCCAATTTTCTTATTAAGTTTGTTTCTCTAATTTTTTTTTTAAACTAAACTATTTGAACGGGCTAATTTCAATTGTGTTCTAATTTTTTCGTATGAGCCTGAACCATTACCTTTAATCATTGTTTTGGCCATAACTCCAATTCTGATTTGACAACTAGAATTATAAACGAATCGAATCAAATGAAACTTTTGACCTATCGAACTGGAATCCTTTATGAACTTAAAATTTGAGTTCGAATTTGATTTCATATAGTATTCGATAGGTTCAAGCTCAACTCGAAGGCTAAAATTTTTTTTATTTCTTATATTTATTAGTAATTTATTAATAATACATACATAACCTTATATTAAAAATTGTAAATATATAATATAAATATATAAATTAAAATATAAAAAATTAATCGAATTTAAACGAATTGAATATGCATAAGTTCAAACTCTATTCGAAACTTTAGTCAAATCTTAATTCTTTTCCGAGTTCGAACTTATCAAAAATCAAACTCGAATCCACCCTCAACGCATCAAACTCGAATTATTTATTAAGGCTCGATTTGTTTACGGCCCAATAAACAACCGCGAAATCCGGTCTAATTTTAGTTCAAACTTAAACCGTGCAACATCTGGTCTAAGGCGACCCTGCGTAAGCTTTGAAGCAATTGACTTGAAGGGAAGGTGGCTGGATTTCGGAGGAAACGGCACATGAAAGTTAAGTAGGAGGATGTTTATCCGAAACGCGTCGACTATCTTACGCGTTGTACAACTACCATACTCTTGGCACACGTGGGGGTGGAAAGACGGTTGCGTCTTTGCATGGATTTGCCGCCTTGGAAAGGGGTTCTGCAAAAGCGACATGTGAGATCGGATTTGATCCGAATATCGAGAACCGCCCCATTTGGGCCATTTCGACAGCTAGGAGGTTTGATGTTACGTACGGGCCCCAGCCGCACCAGGCTGCAAACCGGTTGAATCCGGGTAAAACCTAAAATTTAGAGTGTTTCTTTAAACCACAAAAAAAAGTATTTATAGATACACAGTGATAAAGGAAAGGTGTGAATGGTAGTATGATTTTTACATTACTGCAATTGGCTTTTCATCAGAAAGATAAATAGAAAAATTGAAAGTAGGCAATAGACCAAAAACTGGATATAACAGATTTGGTGTTGATGAAGATTATCAAGCACTACAAAAAAGGTTAAAATTAGCTAATTTTTCTTTCTAAAATATAAGTTTCGATATATTCTAAGTTTTATTATCATACAAAACGCCAAGGCCCTAAAAACACAAGGTTTGAACTCCAAAGAATTTATTAAATGGTTAATTATTCAAATTGTGTTTGGATTGCAATTATTTTTTACGTTTTTCGTTGACATATTTTTCAATCACCTTTTTACCTCATATATATCAAATTACTATAGTAATTTTTCTTATAAAAAGTTCAGAAAAATGCAATCCAAATAAAGCGATGCTTCAAGTCATTTTTCTTGGGATAGCTATTTTTGAAGCTTTTGTAGAAAAATATCTTATAATGATTTGATATATGTAAAGTAAAAAAATAATTAAAAAATATATTCGCGAAAAATATGACATTTTTTTGGAGGAAAATGGCTTTCCAAACAAGGTGTTGAATGGGCTCCATACCTTCCTTGAAACCAAAAAAATTTTAAGTAACAAATAATAATAATAATAAAGCAGAATGAGTGAATCTTCTTCTTTATCCTTCTTTTCTTACACTTCTCCACTTTTTACTCATCGACCTTTATTCTTCTTACTTTTTCTCTCTTTCCCATTTTGTTGGCCTTTCCAGGGTTGAAATTAGTCATCTTAATTCTTCCAGCTAGTGGGTCATGTGGAGGACTTTATCAATTGATTCCAGCAACGACCCTTTAGCATAGAAAATTTTCTTTTATTTAGCTACGATATTAATTGGAGCAAAAAATTCAGTAGTTAAAGGATATGTATGTCATCAGGACAGACACCTTTACCCTTGATTGTACCAACATTGAGCACTCAATTTCTTATTGCCATGAGAAATTTTGGAGCAAAAGTTTTGGCAGAGACACAATTGTTGCATTTAACTTGTCTCTCATTCTTCCTGTGGACAAAATACTTCACTATTTATTTGGCAATTTAGAATGGTAGAAAATAAAGGATCTAGTTACTATAGCTAATTCAGCTGGTAAAGACATCGGTCCGTTTGATAAGTGAGTTTTTTGGATATTTGTCTAAAACTTTACTGTAACTTTCTGTAGAAGTTATAGAAAATTTTTTTGAAGTGTATAAATTTTTGGATATTTTAAAGTGTATAATTTAAAATTTTTTAGAAATTACTGTAATTAAAATTGTTATAAAATTTGTAGCAGACAAATTTAATCAAAACTTGTTTGCTAAATAAGGCCATCAATTAAATAACTACACTTTGTTATCATGAATATTAGTCAAATAATCATGTAGTTTGTGTTCGTCTTTTAAACCCTGGCCTATCTCCTCCGGGCTTCGTAAGGTTTAAAGGTTCTTTTTGAACCCCCCCTCCTCCCCCCCCCCCCACCCCTGCTTCCCCCCCCCACCGGCCCTACCCCTAGAGAAAAAAGAAAAAAACTAACCCTCAATTCTTCTCTTCACATTTGCTATTTTGCATCACTTCTTTTGTTGATAATTTGTTTTTGTTATTACTAAGTTCTTTTGTTTAAGGTGATAGTTAGTCCACATAAATAAGAACGGTTTCACATAATGTAATAAAAAAAAATTTTTGGTGTTACATTTAGGATTTTTTAAAATAGGTAGTCAATAGACAATTGTTAAAATGCTTAAATCATAACTAACAAACCCTATGAATGTAAAATCTAATAATAATAACTTACTTTACATTTATAAATTTCTCCTATTTAATTTTATATTTTAAAATATTAACATTTAAATTATATATTGATAAATTTTTAGTAGATACTCAATAGACCCTTCCATCTATGATGTGTCAACCTAGCCCGGTTAGACTTGGCTTGCTTGCAACTTGCAAGGACCATTCCGTCACAGGTGGTTTTTGCTTTTTTTTTTTTTGAAGTGAAATGTGAACATCAGTTTCCAGATTTCTGGACGCGTGGGGTCAAATATGACAAGATCCAATTTAGCAATCCTTCACGTGCCACGTGGCCCGCATTTAATGATAGTGAGCTGTTAATTATGATGATGTGTGATGATAAATTGATAATGGTTCACATTGCTAAGGAACATTAGAACATGAAAAAGGCATTTAATGCTTTAAACCTGTGACTTAGTGATTAAGCACTTTTAAAAGATAAATCTCATTGTTAAATAGCTGATCAAAGAAATGGCTATTTTGGTCCCTCATCTTTGAAGTTTTGGTCAATTTAATCTCTTATCTATCATTGTCATCTTTTTAGTCCTTGTATAGAAAATGCCAATCTAAGACCTCTAATAGAAAAATAAAATTTCAAGTGTAGTTAGTCACATGCATAGGAGGAGTATGTGCAAAGTTAAAAATGACTCTTTTTGGTTCATTATTTTCAAGGTTGTTTCCAATCTTCTCATTTCAACAATTTAAATTCTGATTTTCACAAAATAAAGTTGATTTAAGACTTTTAATGAGAAATTAGAAACCCTAATAGAGTAAGTTCCTTGCACTATAAGTCTACCTTTAAAAAAGAAAAAAAAAAGAGTAGAATATGGAAAAATAAAATACATACACGCCTCAATTAGTATCCGATAGGATATAGAGGATAAAGTTTCTCAAAGACAATGGACTGAAATGGTCATTTTCTTAATGATTCACATGTTGGTGTCGTGACTAACTTTTTTTAGAAATTTGTAATTTTTTGTTAGAGGTTTTAAATTAATCTTTTGTAAAGATAAAGAAATCATAATGATAGATAAGAAGCCAAAAATTCGGACCAAATGGCCATTTTCCCATCCTGAACCGTCTTACCCTTTGTATCAAGAGTCCAATCAATATGAAACACGCGTCTGTCCGTTGCCACCTCTTACTGGTAGTACTATAAATCTCCACGCCTCCCATTTCAGTTTCTGCCACTTCACTGCGTGACTCTGTGTTTTTAGCATTTTTGAGTCCGTGCAAAGTCTTCTTCTCAATCTTGTGCAGCGAGGCTTGTACTTTTAAGTGCCACTTTTTGTTTTATCAGCCATCCCAGAAGAGATTTCCTTGAGCGAAAATGGCAGATGAAGGTACAGCCACTTGTTTAGACATTCTTGTTGCTATCCTCTTGCCTCCTCTCGGTGTCTTCCTCAAATATGGCTGCAAGGTATATGTTAATCCCCTCAAATTTTCTTTCTCTTTAAGTTAAAAAAAAAAGGAAAATTTTGGCTTAGATCTTAAATTTCTTGTTAATTTGTAAAGGAGTAAGGGGTTAGATTAATCTCTTCTCTTTTAGATTTTGGCGTTCCAAGGTTTGTGATTCATGCATGTTTTTTTTTTTAACACAGACCCGGAACCGTAATAAGTTACTATGTTTTTTTGATTCATGCCAAAAAAAAAGTTATTTTTTTCGTTTGAGTAAAAAACAAAGGAAATTTTAGTGAGATTTTGACGGTTATGATATGTGGGAGCAGGCTGAATTCTGGATCTCTGTGTTGCTGACCATACTTGGGTACCTGCCTGGGATCATTTATGCTGTATGGGTCATCACCAAGAAGTGATCTACTCTCCTGACGGTAATTAATTCAGACTAACCTTTTTTTTTTTTGGTTATTAGAATGATCACTTGCTACTAATATGAGTTGTATTTTGCTAATGGCGGCCAATGAACGCGGGTTAATACACATAATCTATATTTAATTCTTTAAATTTACCACTAAATGCACCTTAGCAAACCTGTAATTGCTCCTCCTTTTTTCGATCTTTTGTGAAATGGAGACCAACCTCGTGGAGAAACCCCTTATCAAATAGGTGAAGTAAGAAAAGAAACCAAAATCCGGAGGAGATCACTCATGAGTGATCTGCAAAAGGGCACATCTTTTTGCAGTTTTACCATTTTGAAAATACCTTTCTTTAGTAGTAGCAATCTTGTGTTTTTTTCCGTGGACTCATTTGGATTTGGATAAGAACAATCACACAAATTTTTCAGTCACAATTAGGAGGGGATTAGGATTGCACGGTGGGGACAAGGGAAAATAAACTTCTCTTGTATATTTCGTGTGCCAAAGCCCAACGATTGGTATGCGTTGTTGTCTTGTACCACTTTAGACCGAAGTGTTTAGTGACTCATGCTTCCACCTTTTAATCATATTGTTAGAATTTTGGGCCCAAAATAATTTCCCTCGTCTCAACTTTGATTTATTTTATGCCAAAGGACCAAACGCCTCATCATGAATTTTCATGGTGTTTGGAGCTTTTCTCTAGCTTGAATAGTCTAGGAGACCACCATTCTCGAATCCTGCTCTTCTTTTATCCCATCGACCCAAGTTTTCGCATCGACAGCAGAATTTGAACACACGGTCTTTTGTCACCTTTGTGATGAAGTGGTCTATTCTTATCAATTATGATGCTTTATATCAATTGAAAGAACTTGTACATAATTTGTAAAAAGGAAGAAAATTAATTCTAATCTTGAAAATATTCTTTTATTTTTTGTCATATTTGGAAGTCACTGTTCATGTTATCAAAAGGGTTGGATTAGGTCCAGCGTCTTATTCTTATTCTCTTTTGACAGGTGGGATGATGATGGATACAAAGATGGCCTTGGAATATTTTCTTTTGTATGGAATTTAAGGGCATATGGAGTGCTACTATTATCATGGATGGTACCGTTATAGGTCCTTAGTTTGTATGTTTCTATGCGTCTAGTGATCTTTTCATTCTTGTACCTTCTATTTTCATTTTCTTTTCTGTATTTGCAGTAGGGGAGAATTGGAGTGGAATTGGTGATTAACTTTGTCATTGTCTATTATGTCATGGCTGATGATTTGATTTCTTGTGTCTTTGTAAATCCACATTTGGATTCATGTGATTTGTTTTGTTAATCTTGCAAAAGTGTAATAGGAAAATTCTAAGCTGATACGTGTTTGATGCTTGTTACGCCCCTGTCAACATTACATTACACCAGGATTCATCCAAACAGTATAGGTGATTTATAATTTTTTTATTTCCCTCCCAGCACCCTTTATTTAATCCGTTGGTGGTGCGACAAGTTTCTCGAGTGGGGCATATATGTCAACATAAGATTTGACAAATGACCAAGTAATTGCCAAAATGAAAACTGCCTCGTAATTATTACCTACAAATCCATGACTAGGGGTCTACTTTTCCTCTTTGGGTGAAAAATTCTCGCTTATCCAATTGACTCTTGCTCCTGCTTTGCTAGCTGATGGGGGAATCATGATTGTTGACGTTTCTTTACTTCGTGATGTCAAGGTTTTAATCTTTGCCTTGAAGAAAAGAATTTTACAAATGAGCGTTATTTGACCACGAATCACTCACTGGGGAATTCCCTTTCTCCCAATTTCCAGATTAATCTTCGTGTAGTGCTTTGAGGACTTTGCTTTCTTTTCTTCTCTTGTTCTTTTATTGAAATTTGGCAATCAAACTCGTAAAAATCGACTGCTTAACTCGGATCGGATGACACCTAAATGATCACACCTCGATCCCAGCCGGGCTCGGTTGGTTGGCTCATTAAACAAGGTTCAAGGAACAAGAATCGAGTTTGATTTAGTAAAAATGTTGTTTGAACTTACAGCTAATAAAATTACAGTCGAATAATATTTTGTGTTCGATAAATTTTCAAATTTAATTTAAACTTGATTCAATGAGCAGAAAATTAAAATTTATAAGTAAAGGATTTAAGTTACTCGACTTTGACCGCTCAATAGAAAAACAGACCAAACGTAGGTATAACGTCAAACTCATTAAAATAATATAATGAATTTTTATATTAAAATATTCGATTTGATTGGACGCGTTTATACCCTAACTTTCATTACCTGTATCAGTAGTTAACTGAAAAATGGATTAACTACCTTCCTGGTGAAGATTCGACTTTGTTTATATCATTGATCTCGGAAATTGACCACGACTGCTCTTTTGTCACAGAAACGCAAATCAAGGTTTATTTGTGCTTATTGCAAGTGACATATTCCAATAACCGTGTCACCTTTAACTTGATCATTGGTCCGAAGAACTAAGCATAGATATTGACATTTGTCGGCAATGAAATATGTATGCACAAATATAAATAACCTACAAACACAAATACATATACTTTGTTTATACAGAAAATCAAGGTCCTGTTTTGATTGCAATTTTCTGGAGTTTGTGTAGAAAAATAGAGTGTAACTATTTGATATATATGAGGTAAAAGGTGATTGGAAAATGTATTTACGAAAAACATAGAAATTTTTGGATGAAAAATGACTTTCCTCGCCCAGAAAGAAAAAAAGAAGTACACCAAAGGGTACGTTTTAGACATTTTAGTTTCTTTTGACATCTTTCAGAAAGTGATTCTTGTAAAAATTGTTCAAATACTTAAATGGTCACTTTAGATTGAAACTTTCGAGGAGCAAAAGCACTTCTAGCACTATTTGGCAATTGAAATTTTTATTGAAAGCAAAGAATAACCTAAAGAAAAATGACAAAAAGAATGAAACATATCAATACAACTTCTTTTTCATTTTGTTTCCCTTGTTTTTGCAACGGAATCTCAAAACAACTTTTACTTTACTAACTTGTTTGAGTCGGTGATGGTTCAGTTTTCTCCTATTTTTCTTTTGACCTTTTTAGATGCCCCCTCCCCTAGTATAAAGTACGAGTCAGTGTAGGATAGAATTTGTCGTATCCTAAAAAATGAAAGCTAGTATGATTGATAGCCCAATAAAGCCTGATATAGAACTCAAAATTTTCCTGTTCTGGGTACACTTAAGCATCGGCTCAAAAAAATCCAATCCAGTTTTCCTAAAGGCGGAAGGCTTCTTGGTCTCCAATTGTGTATCATCTTAGACCCAATTGTGATACATTCACCAAGCCCACAATCACACCCAAAGTCCAAGGGATATTGCAACTGAAAAAATGCTTTTAAAATTGGTGGGCAATCATTGAATTTTAAATCATTCCCACAAACCAATGAAGAAAGTCCAGGAAAATTGTTGAGTTTGGTCAGATAATAAATAGAGCGGTATTAACCCAATTAATCATAGTATTGAGAACCAAAATTTTTTTAATATCTAAAACGATAAAATGCTCAAACTATTGGAAATCAAGATTGATTAGGAGAATGATTAAGTGAATTGAACACAGAATCACACGATCAATTCGATCTTAAACAAGAGAATCAACTCCTAAGTCGTTCAAGAAATGACTCCTCTTGTGGATACAAAGCATCGCAGAACATGTTTGTGGGCAGGACTGATCAACTAAAATCATGCCCAATTCGGAATAATTCGAGTGGTTTCATTGCTCCTCTTTAGAATATGGCGACCACGGTTCGAATCTCAGGACTAACACGTTCGAGGGGATTGGGCCTCTCCTTTCGGACCACAGGGAGATTAGTCGGGCCAAAGGTTCGGATATCCCCTGTGTTTGAAAAAAAAAACAGAAAAAGATCAACTAAAATCATGCATGCTCAACTGGACTTTTACCAGGAGCTTCTTATAGTAACCAAGTGTAGATTAAAAGAAAAGAGTCACTTTAAACGGCTGTTTTAATAATAATTCTCCATCTATAATGGCAATAGGTAGAACATTACAATTTTAGAGCCCATTTAGATTACTATTTTCTAAAACTTTTGTTATAAAAAAAAATTCTGTAATGATTTGATATATGTAAAACAAAAGACTGATTGTAAAATAAGTTCACGAAAAACATAAAAATTTTTTGAGGAAAAATGGATTGTCTCAGGAAGCTCTGCTTTGGCTGGCTTGCACATAGGAGCATAGGTCTAGCTTAGAATTTCATAAATATTGACGAATTTGTGGATGCTAGTGTAAAAGAAAAGGGGAGCTATTTTGGGCACCAAACTTAAAAATGTTGTTCTTTTAGGCTCACCAACCAAAAAGAAACTCAAAATGTGTAGCCTCAATACTCGTATGCTAAATTGACAGGAAAATGCTTTGACAAACTTATTATTCTGCTGAAAATCACGAACTCCTTTCAGCGACATCCGATAAAATTGGAACAATATCGAGAAGACTAGCATGGCCATGACACAAACAAATCGAGAAATGATCCAAATTATTGTGTTGAGAGAGAGAGAGAGAGAAAGAAGATCACCATGTTAAAGTGAGATGCTTAGATAATTGAAACACTTTAATAAGGGAACAAATTGTTTAAATCTCGTTATTTAATTTGGTAAATTAATTTCGCAACATTGAGGGAGGTCCAAAATGTATGCATCATAATATGGAATGCATATATAAAACGTTACTCCTGCAAATATTGGTTCTTTGTAGACACTTATATATATATATATATATATATTCAATTTGATTAAACTAATACATTTCCTCAATAATGTTGTAATTTTCGTGTGCTTTTAATCAAGAATCTCTCTCGCAGAAAAAAAAAATTCAACAGGAAAAGACCTTGTAACTCAAGCAAACATCATTGTTCATGCTCTTATTCATCAGATATGCCAACGTAAGTTTAGTCACATGAATAACATGTACCCTGTATGTCATATCCAGGTTCATTGGAGGAGTTATTGACAATCTTTTCTTGTTACCATATCTGTATAAATATGTGAATTTTTATTGTGTATAATGAGACCATATAGCTGTTACGATTCTATCTTGAATCTCAATTTTATTATCTAAGCTGTCCTTCGATGTAACAACAGACATAGTAAATTGTCAAGATACACCTAGCTAGCCAGAATAGCTTGGACTGGAGATACAATTTGAAAATCATTCATACTCAACTAAATCTTTTCCTGGTTGAAGCATAAAACTCATTATTTTTTTTAAGGTTTTGTGGCTGCTTTCATGTATGTCGAAACGTTCAAAAACTACAAGAAGCCAAGGTCGACCTTAGGCAAGCTTCTAGCATGTTTTTGGCTGAGATAATCGCGTAAATTAACACGCGCCAATCTTAATCACTTACCTAAAAAGAAAAAGAAAAGGATTAGGATCCTTAAGTGATTACTTTTTATATTTTGGTGGGATTTTAGTTTGTATGATACCATGTGATAAAGGAAAAAATATACCTATTTTGCAAAGACGGAATCAAGGGGAGGCCACGCGCTCTCATGCCCTAAACAGTTAGTTTTTTCTTTTACAAAAATTGAAAATACCTGAAAATATCCTCAAGGCATTAAGACTTTTGTAATCACAAGCTTTACAGAATCTCATATTTCACAAATGTATATAAAGTTCATCCTCTCAAGTAAAATGTAGTGCAAAAAGTCAGTAGATAGAATGGACTAGTATCATGGCAGCAATAAATGGCCATAACATACTTACCGTAATCTTAAGATCGCCTGAGTCTCCAACACAATGTGTTCAAATTGAAAAAATCTTTAGTATTAATTCTGACACCTGAAATATCTGTATATATAGCAATCACCATTTGGAACTAGAAACAATACAAAAAATTTTCAAAATACCATATTCTTCCCTTTGTTTGCATCTTTAGTTTCTTTAGCCATGACTAGGAAGAAGGTAAAACTAGCTTTCATCACTAATGATTCGGCAAGAAAAGCAACATTCAAGAAAAGGAAGAAGGGTCTGATGAAGAAGGTGAGTGAACTCAGCACCCTTTGTGGTATTGATGCCTGTGCTATTATATATAGTCCCATACGAATCTCAGCCTGAGGTTTGGCCAAATACCATGGGAGTTCAACGTGTGATTTCCCAGTTCAAGAGAATGCCTGAAATGGAGCAAAGCAAGAAGATGGTGAATCAAGAGAGCTTCATCAGGCAAAGGATAGCCAAGGCAAACGAACAACTCAAGAAACAGCACAAGGATAATCGAGAGAAGGAGATGACTGAGGTGATGTACCAGTGCTTGACTGGAAAAGGGATGCAGAACATGTCCATGCCAGATTTGAATGATCTGGGGTGGCTGCTTGATCAGAATCTGAAGGAGATTTACAAAAGAATTGATTCCCTCAAGAAAATGGCTCCTCATCATCAGCAAGTTTCACAGCCTCAGGCAGCAACAGCGCCACTGCCGCCAGCACAACCACCAGCACATCCACCTGTGACTCTGGCTGCTAATGACATGCTAGCTGGAGGAGTACAAGTACAGGAGCAGAAGCCATCGGTGGATCTGACCATGGATGCAGCAGTTCACAGGCCTCAATGGTTCACGGATTGGATGAATAACCCTGCAGGTGAAAACATGGGTTTTGGTCATGGGGATGAGATGATGATGCAATTTCATGACAATCATAATCCTATGTGGTCCAGTGCCTTCTTTCCCTGAAAGACTATCTTCCTCTTGTTTCCCGCGGGGTGTCATCTCCGGTTGATGGTTCATTGTCCTCCTTAATTTGTGTTTTTGCTAATTCAATCAATTTTGAGTTGTGCATATTCATAAATTTCTAGTAATATGTTTTTATTTCGTCAAATCGTTTGCCTAGAACTCTGTCCCGATGCCCAAACATGCTGGTCTTGCATCTTACTTTTCAGTCAATCACATCTCAACAACAAGATGCATTTTATATCTTGTTGATAACAAAAGCTATGATGCCAAAGAATGGAGCAAAAACATCCGAAGATTAATATTTTAAAAAAAAATCAGTTTGAAGCAATTGTTGTATGTGTGAATTTTTCTTGCCCAATAATAACAATTGGTGAAGAAGATCGCAGAATGAAAACAAGTACACCATTGTTATGAATTAAGATATCGTGGCGTTGATGAAAATCTTTAATTATATTTCACCCAAAAGCAATTGTTACACCCAGACAATAATTTCCTCCAAATGAATAAGAAAAAGAAAATATAAAGCTCTCTCCATCAATGAAATCTAAAATGTGTAAAAAAAAATCTTTTTTGCTACTAAACTTTCAAATCTTATATATTTGGTCACTCGATTATTTTTTTTTTGTTTCAAATCACTTGCACAACTCACAAAAGTAGTATTTTAATGGCCACTCTATCAGTGTTTTTTCCATTAAATTTATGTTTTCCTATTATTCCTAGGTTTATTCATATAAATTCAAGAAATCTATTATACTAGTATTTACTTATCAATTTTTTTTCTTCTTCTTCTTCTTCTTTTCCTTTTCTTTCGAGTTGTATTGCAACCAGTTCTCCAATTTTTCTCCTCCTTTATGTACATGAATACTAGCATATCAGTGCGCACACGCACACTATATATATATATATATATATATATATATATATATATATAAGTGTTATAATGAAAATGTAATGATACAAATACCCTTAAAACTAACCGAATATAGTATATCTAACAATAACTAAACGAAATCAATGGTGGATAATCTGAAACAAAAAATTGTTTAGTAAAAAAAGAATATGCGACGTCTCAAATAGTTCAGTGACTATTCAAGTTATTTGCCGTTGGTGTGGTATAACATGCACCATAATTTGCCGTCGCCAGTCTTTGATGCCTTGCTATTTACTCCTAATCTTTAGTTGGATTAGTTATACCAAACTTCTTATAATAGTATCACCTTACCCTAGGTATTCATTGGGTTAAAATTGCATAGAGTTGTAAAATATACACCGCATGGAAATCAAGAATTCCAAGAGATAACGAGGAATATATGGCTTCAATTATATGCAATTGAGATAGACGAGAATCATGAGAAAATGAGATACGATGATATGTTGAAGCATGTGAATAAACATCTGAAGACAAAAAGAGCTTCATGATTACATTGAAAAAATATACACGCAGATCCTCAATTCAAGTCAAAAGTTATGCTGGTCATTACAAATACTGGTTGATGGCATGATGTGGCATGTTTATGCCAATGTTGCTTGTTTTTTCTATTAAGCAAGCAATGAACTTGAATGCCCATAAGACGAATCATATGGCCTAACTCCTCTCTGTTAAGTCTTTAAGTAGATAGAGCAAGATATAAGAAAGCTGTTAATCTTGTTAAAAAAATTTAAAAAAAAAAGACAGAAAAAATATAAAGAGATTGAAGGTATCCTTCAAATGCATGCGTGATATTCTTACTTTTTTCTTGCTCTCTCTCTCTCTCTCTCTCTCTTTCATTTCTTATCTTTCTTTTACGTGATTGCTTTGTTGAAATAAGTTACTATTTCGTCAAGTATTCTCGAGAAGATGATGAATCAATGCAAGTATGGATGGTAGGAGAAGGACAGGAATAATTGTTAGTGCAATTGTTTTTGAACAGTGTAAGAGTTCTTGAATAAATTGTAACTCGTTACAAACTACTCGTATATTTTTGTAATAAAGATATTATAGTTAACCATTACTCATATAAAGCTGTACATGTTAATTGAATCAAAGTTATGTAATATTCTCTCATCTGTATATTTGAATTTTTGCCTTATTAATAAAATTTGGGCCATGAACCTCCTAGCAAGGTTGTCAATGACAACCACGTGTCCTTGGTCCAGTTGTATGGATACATGCAAATTCAACGTTAGCTTCTCCTGCTTAGCTCTTGTCGGATTACTGCAACTTTAACAAATTCTGAATTTCGAATCCTTTGTATTTAGGCATCCCAATGTCAAATGTCTAGGTGTCTGTCACAATTAAGATTCAATTAACATATATAGATGCAATTAAATAATAGATGAAGCTAAGATCAGGATAAAAAAAAAAGTGATTAAAATCTCGTTCTTATATGTTCATATTTATATCCAAAATACTCAATAAGTTATTTCTGTAAACTTTGTTGAAAAACTTATAAACGATTTTCATAAAATAAAAGTTGCTATTTTTAGAAAAGGCTCTTCCGGTCAAACTATTTTTAGAAAAAAAAGAAAACAAATTTACAATTCAGATGACAAGTAATTGTAAAGGTAAAATGGTGAATAAAAATATCTGAAGCATCTTGCAATGTTAAAGAAAGTATGATAGACGTGTGTACTTTAAGGGAAAGATAAGGGACACTTAAGCACAACTCACAAGAAGACAAGCGAACTTTTTTTCTGCCCTTTTCTTCTGGGACAGATCAAGACTTGTTTGCAATGATTTGAGAGGGTTTGCAAGCTATTTGGACACAAGATGATAAGAGGATTAACCCAATGTTAAAAGAGAGAAAGTATTTATTTGCTATATTTGTTTCTTCTCATTTGATTTTAACAATCGATCCAATCATAATTAGAAAATTATTTTATGTGAGTGACACTAGCTAGGCCCAATATGCTATATGTAGGCAGTCTCTAAAGCAAGAGAATGAGGACCAAATTGAGGTTATTATCGAATTTCAGGAGGAACGCAGCATTATGCATGTTCCACTTATGATTTTGGATGGCTAAGCCCTTTGCTGAATTGCAACACATTCTTGTCTGGTAACGAAAAATGGTGTGTACTTTGTGGTGAATCTTGCAAGTGCATGACAAAAACCAGGAAAAAATCGATATAAAGTTCGAAAGAAAGTGAGAAAAGCATGAAACCATTGTATATGAGTATAGTGGAATAGAAAGGTTCGGTGGCCTAAGGAAACTTCTTCAAGACAGCACACATGATTGAACCATTGTGAAAGGCACTGAAAAGAAAGAACTATTGCAATTAGATGGCTATCCTTGAATGCAGGTTACAGCTGTATCAGAAAAGGAGAATGAAAGCATTGCACGAGTATCTTGTAGCCTGCAACTATTCTGAGACTACTTCCTCTTTTGTAAACATGTGTACCCATTACTCACAATCTGGATTCCATGTTGGCCATTCTAACAATGGTGTCTAATTGTGTAAGAATTTATTTAACTTTGGTTAGATTTGTGAGTTTTCTTGTGTCAAATTAAGAGCAATGTTTTTAAATCCGGACAGGAGAGTGAACTGAAAAACGGTTTCAATCGGTTCAATTTCGGTTCAAAGATTTAATAAATTTTTATTCATTTTAGTATTAAAAATTTTGAATAAAACTAAAATATTTATTTTAGAAAATAAATACTTAATAAAAACCTCCCGGTTTTTACCGGGGTTTACCGGTTCTTGACCAATTCAATTAATTCTTTGGCTTTGTAATTGAATCGGACCGGAGACATGGCCAGTTTGCGGTTCAACCGATCGAACCGGCTGACCGGTCCGATTTTCAAAACATTGATTAAGAGTTGCTTCTATCCGTCCATTTATTCAGCAATAAATTGCCAAACCCTTTTTTCAAATACCAAAATACAATGAAAAATAATTTGGAGGCATAGATTGTAAACTACCTAATGTTATCTATGTTAACCATGTATTGTGTTTCTCAAATGAAATTACCCTCACATAGATTGCTTCTTTGGACACCTTATTGGTTGTACTTTTTTTCTGTAAATCAAGTTGGGAGGCAGGTGACTTTGCCTAGGATCCCCCTCCATTATGTCTCTATTATCTGCAAATGACCAATGAGGTGAATGATCTAGGGAGGATAAAGGAGAGGAGAAGAAGGGAGAATCCCGAGATATTACAAGAGGTATCATGAGCTTGAGCGGGATAATTAATATATAATTCTCTGGTGGTTGTATTTCACTTTCCTGAAGAACCATTGGTGGTCCTGTTTTTTTACAGTGGGCGTTGGCGGCTACCCGAGTGGCCATAAAACCATTGGTCAGAAATGATTGAAGTTTAATACTTTAACAATATTAACTTGAAGAAAGGCAGCATGAAAGCCAAAAAAAGACATGAATGCAAGCTGCCCCTGATACAACAATTAACATCTGAGCATCTTCTTCCTACTTCAACCAATATCTGGGATTCTGGGGTTCATTTTACCAAAGGAGGGGAAATACCAACAGTAATTGATAAACTAAAGGAGGACTATGGGCAATGATATTTTCCAAGATTCTCCCTAAGCCCAATGGAGGAGCGACTAAGTACAATAAATAGTCACTTTACTAGGAATTATATGGCAAATGCATGTTCTGTTGTCTGCTGTAAAATTATTGAAGAAAGTAATTTTGTACTTCCATAAGATTCTATTAAGTTGATCAATCATTTTCAGAAATTCAACTTTTGCAATTTAACCAAATATAATTATGGAAAAAATATTTAATAGAATCATGGTGTATACTTTCATGCAGGTGATCCTTCTTCCCTCCATTTTCTCTGCTTAATAACTAGCTTCTATTCATCATTCATCATCCGAGGCGATTTAAGATCTTGAAGGATAAGAAGGAAGGGAAAGGACGACAATGGAAAATTTTACGGATGAATCCTGGAATATTTTAAGCTTGAAGCAGAATTTTCAGACAACAATGGGTAGGATGCTACCAATAATGTTAGCAGAAGCAATACACACCCTTCTTCATGGGATTTTCAAGGATTCCAAGACCAAGGGGCATGCAAATCTATAATATTCTTTAACTGAGAGAAAACTGGATTCTGATAATCTCATGGCCAAGAAAAGGCGGTCCGTACCATGCATTGTTGCTTGAGTCTCTGAAATCAGACTCATCAGTCGACATGTATATTCTTCTCCCATGCATACTCAAGAATTATCACTGTAATTTTGAATCACATCTTTCAAAATTATGCATATAAGGGCAGAAACTTCCAAGTATTTGTTGCATACTTCAGTCAAAAGTTCCAAGGATTGGTAAAGATCAATATCAGCCGACTATGAATTGGTAGTTGCGCTTGAAGTTGATGGAATGATATAGAGCGAAAACAGCCATTGTTAAGCATTTTGCTAGTACACTTGATAGATAAAATTAAGCTTCAAATGCCCAACAAATGGGATAATTATTGCCAATCTGAAGTTAATAAAGAGGAGATCAAAGCTTGAATACAAACAAATGGATTTTCACATTATTCGTTAAGTAATTTGCAGGTTGATCACAAGCTAGAGAACAAACTAAAACCTACAAACAAAATAATTAAACAAAGCAACATGATGGGATCTTATGGAACTCATAACGAATGTAGTCAAGAACAGCTGATCATCAAAGCATTTGAGCTTTGGTTAGTTGGCAACCTCGACGCTTTTCCACCTTTCTGTTCTTGAAGTAATGAAAGCAGAAGCTTTCCTATCAATTCCAGGCTCAGCTACCCATCGACCTCTATCTTCATCACTAGGCCACACTTTGTAAGCCTTCACGTAGTCATCCTTCATGTCATCTGCCCTCCTAGACTTGGTTTTGAACATGCTGAAAAAGGAAAAGGAAGAAGAGGAACCTGAAGACTTCTTTTGCTTGCCGGCTCCCATGGCTGCTTAGGAAGTTTCTTTTGGTTTTGGAGGATTGGGGTTTTAGAGGGAATTGATATTTTGATCAAGCTTGTATCTTGATTTGGGATGCCCTGGTTTTCCAATAGCCATGCAGGGATGTTGAATTTATACTCGGTTGATGAGGTGATCCAAGGGTGGATAATGAAGAATGAATCAAGGCCGTTGATCTGATTGACGGTCCTCATGGATGGAAATTATGAAATGAAAGTTATACTGCTGGTAAAAATTGAGCAAAGAATTTGCATTGTGGACCGCTGGTTTGAAAGTTGACAAAAGCATTGTTGAACCAACTACGAAGATGCACAGGTAGGTAGCTACCGAATTGACTTGCTTCTTATGATATGCACTATCTTAATTCTCACAGCAGTTGGGATGAAATCATTGACGGCCCTTAATTCCTTTGGTATTTAACAAGACATAATAGTCAGTCATGATTCCATTTTTAACATTGGTAATGAACGCATGAATTGATGTCCATGCTCAAAATTGACTTCCTAAGTCGTCTATGTTTGCGATTCCTTTTCAGATTTTTCCTCGACCTTCGTTTAAAAAGAAAAACATGCCCAAGTCATGTGTTTCAGCAAGTGAAAGAAATTTTTTTTTTGTTATCATTACTTCTATACGTTTCCCAAGGTTTGAAATCACAATATTGTAGGCAAGAAGATGAAAATATAGCACCGTTTATTGGGAAAAAAAGCAACACTTTGGGTTAAATACCTAAAAGTATCTAAATGACTAAATCTAAGCTCTTTCTGTAACAGTCCACTTTCTTTAAGTTGTAAATTATCATATTAGGTACTTGATGGTTGTTACTGTGTTAGGCAAATAATATACCACGGGTTGATGGCCTAACGTTCAACATTCACAAGAAATAGAACAACAATAATATTGAATAAAAAAATATGTGAGTGATCAAGGAATCTTCAATATTTCCTGACAAGAAGGTAAAAAGGAAGGCTAACAGATTCTGACCAGTTTTTTTTTTTTTTAAAAAAAAAAAATCAGACATAAGGTAGATTTAAGTACCCTCTTCATCACTTAAATATGGTTATGTCTTTTCCAGTAGTTTCTCTTAATCTGGATCTCTAACATTTAAGATACGTTTGAAGTGACTTAATTTCGAACGTGGAAAATCTCTAGAATGGCTTTCTCATCCAAATCCTGTACGAGGTTACTATCAAACTCCAGTTACTTAGTTATTGAGCAGAGTGATGATTAATTTAGTTTTACTGAATGAGAGAGATTGAATGAGACAGATTGATTCCAGTTGCAGGTGTTGACATGCCATACGCTACTTAGTCTAATCTTTGGAGACAGAAATGCAAAGCAATCTTAGAGATTCGTCTGATTCTTGTTTTACAACCAGGTACCTAATTTACCAGCTACAACGGGCAACACATTAACTTGACAAATCAAATAGAATTGCAATGATATGGGCTTAGCCGGAAGAGAAGATTATGTAGGACTGTATAGAAACACCATAACTCTAAATATTGGTGGATGAAAAAGTACAAAGCTACAAAGTTGTATAATGAATGATTAATTGGACCCTGAGCTTACAGTTCTATTGTCATTTAGCTTTTCAGAAGGCTTTTACATCAAATGATTTGGTTTAAACTCTTTATGAACTTATTTTCCTTGAGGGTTCTGGAAAGTAAAAGTCGCTATGTATGAAGGTGCTTAATTTGTGTGTGTGAATCAAATCAGAGCACGAGCTAAAACGAATAAAACCAACTTATTTCGTGCAAAAAACTGAAGAGGGCTGCATATCTAGCAATTTCCTGTATAATTTATTACAACTAGTAGATATTTGCCCCATTATATGTTCTGCAACAAGCTTGAGTGGATGAACAGTGATTTTGATGTGCAAAAGTGAGAAGAAAGCTACTGGAGGAGAATATATCATAAAAAAGTAATTTGATAGCCACTCGATCGAGAGTGAAGAGAAAAGATCGTCAAAGAATCCTTGGAAGTGCTCTTTTAGAATGTTTGAATACATGCATTGGCTTCTACGCCTTAAACTAAGAAACAAGGGTAATGAGTACATAATTTGGCTTTTGGGGAAACTTTTTATGAAAAGAAAAAAAATCAGACAAATAAAGGAAATTTACACCTTCCTATACCAACATTGCTTGCAAGCTGTCTAGCTTTAAGGATTCTTCCTAAATCCCTAACCACAGCCGGAGGTTGGTATGCATGCATGCCCACTAACCCTTGTACTTCGAAATTACGGAACCACCTTCTTTAGCTCATTATTCCAATCAGCTTTTATAATGTTTTATAGTGTTTTTCTGGCTGTCTTCACGTTAACCAATACTATATAGGTTTCTGTTTGATTCATTCATTGCAATAGCCGAAAAGTACATGGATTAGCTAGTACTGCTTTTCTCAGACCATGTTAGGCTGTTCAAGGTTGTCTTAGAGAAGTAATCTCAAGAAAGTAAATCAGTTGACACATACCACATAGTTTTCTCCGTTAAGTCTAATCAAATTGATAAATAACAATAAGCCAATCATCAAGCATTAACTTGTAATATAAGTACATGTCATCAGAGTTTTACTACTCAGTTATAGCTAGCTAGCAAAACCCTATCTAATAATTAACATAGTTCAATTGTATGCCTAGGAATAGATGTTTAGCATACATTTTTGCATTGTGACTTCTTCATTATACACCAAAAAAGGTTGTAGCCTGAGGGCTATAATCAACTTATACTGACTGCTTGAAGTGGAATGCAATTCGATCGTCTAATAATGCTCTTGATCTTTAGAACGAAAACATATTCCTTTCATATATTCCCTGTGGGCTTCTGAATACGCGGTTGCTTGTTGAAGGAGAGGCATGTAGAGCTAGTCAATATATATAGTCAATATCCCATAATCAGGACCATGACTAATCTACTCTTAACTTTTGCATTACTTTCATCTAATTTGGTCAAAACTACTTCATGTAGGAGTGCTTTTGAAGTTATTAAAAATGGAAAGGGAAATCTCGCAGATACACAAATATGTGAATTTTATACATGTATGTAAAGGATGGTGCTAGCAGCACAACTTTTAGTACTAGTGTAAATTGATGATATAGTCCCACTTTGTCTCTTTCACATCTTTGTGGACTTTTCGATTCTTGTAGACAACTGTATAGTCATCTATGTAGCAATACTTCATACATAATTAACCTCAAAAAAAGCTGGCTCTACAACTTAAAAAATAATAAAAAGAAGAAATAAAGTACGAAATGGTCCTTTTTTGAGGACTGCAGTAATGTGTTCATATTGATCATGGGGCCACAATTAGGCACCACTATAGCAAGAGAGCATCAAGAACAATTTTAAGCTTAAAAATTGTCGTTTCTAGTTTAGGTCTCCAGGGATTGGCTCGATTGGTGTTGGGGTCGTCTAGTTAGATCCTGGCATCGTGTGATCGGGTTCGATTTTTTCTACGGTCTTGTATTTCTTGGGAGATGGGGGTACAAGCGCAGAGACATTAGTCTGGTCGAAGCCTGGGACACTCTTTGTATTGACAAAAAAAAAACAAAAAGTTTAGGCCATACATTTATATCACTTCCACTAGCGATGCACTTGAAAAAACTTTTTGATATGTTCTGGTAAAAAGCATGTTTGGCATGTTATATTTGCATTCTAGCTAGTATTCTAGATGGGCATCCTACCAACTTCAGTTGATTGGCATTGCAAATCCAAAAGAAATGTTAATGCGATCTCTATCAAGCTTTATTTGATTCTTCGATCAATTTTTCTTTTCTATTGTTAGGATCAAGTATAATTAGTTGGAACTCCATTGTAAATAAATTACTGATTTATATACTAAAAAAAGTCATTTATCATTAATAGATGCTTCTTATAACAACTTTATTCGTTAAATTTTAGGAGTACATTTTCATAGTGGATAACCTTTTAATAAGAAAATATCTCGCCCGTATCATCAAGCACAAGTGCACCAAATAAAAATACTTTTAATTTAATAATATCTAGTAGTTAATTCACAATATTCATTAAACTAAAATATCTACCGAATTTTAATTTTACAAGCACATTTTCATAGTGAATATAACCTGTAAAAAAAAAAAATTTTGGCCTGTAACATCAAGCACGAGCGCACCAAATATAAATAGTTTTACTACAATAATATTTAGAATAGTATTTCCTATTGTGCTTATCAATCCGTCCCTTATCTACCTGCACTAAAATTAGAAAGAAAAAAAAAAGCTTATGAAAGTAAATGAGTAAATAACTATTTATTCAAGAATTTATTATGCATGTGCAGAATTAGAATTTGGGCACCAGGTTCGGATACAGTCAAAGTTCAGAGATCATTTCAAGCATTAACGCCCCAAAGCCCAAGTAGCTTATACTAATTGAACCCCCAACCCAATTATGAAAAAATTTAGCCCATGGCCACAGGTCGAATTCGAACGTCAGAATGCGGACCTAGATTATTCGACCCGATAATCTGCTTACGGGGCTTAGCTTATGAGCAAACAACCGTGACCCAAAAGGGTCCAGTGTGGTAAGAATATTAAATCCCAGAAAATCTAGCCTTTCTTTTTCTTTTGTCGGAGATTGAGAACTTCGGAAGAAAATCCAAAACCCATCGAGCACCCAAACTTTTTTCCGCCTAGGTAAATTTTCTTATTTACAGTTTTTTTTTCCCTTCAATTCGACACGCATAGTTGATTTTCTGGGATATATATAAATATATATATATATATATATATTTTTCATTGATTGCGTTCTGGATCTATTATACCTTAGATTGTTACCTAAAAAAAATTATACCCTAGATTGTTTTTTTTCTGAGAGCGGTAATAATTGATCGAAATAGAAATTGAATTACAGAAATGTTGAATTGGTGTTCCGAATTTGAGGTTCTTTTTTGTTGTAAATTTAAGTATCTCGTTTTCCTGTGGTAAATTTCGGGGAACATAAGTAGGGAAGTAGTCTTAATCTAAATAGGAGAACTGCCAGAGTTGGGTTGGAAGAACTGTTATACATATAAAGAAATAATTCTCAGCTGAAAAGGAAAAAATCTCCATACCCCTCAAATGTAAGTGAAGAACTGTTATAAGAATAATTCAAGCTCAGAACACATGGTTTTCTGTTGAAATGACTGTCTAGATTGAAATGCTTGGGAGCTGATGTTTGTATTCACATGTATGTCCTTATCCATGTGGTTGATTTGGAATTATATTGGAAGATAACTCGATGCTTTGTACAGTTGATTTTTTCAATCACAATTGAATGCCTTGCAGAGGGGTGTAATTAAGTCCGAATTCACACTCCACATAATTCAATAACAGTGCTCTTCTCCTTTTCCTTCTCCCTCCAGTTTTCTGAGTATTTTTGGTGGTCGGAGATATTCGAGTGGCTTATTTTTAGCCCTTGCACTTGATGGAATGTGACATTCTTTTAGGACAAATTAGAGCAGGAGATTAGATTTTTGTCTAATATTTGTTGTTGGTGTTCTGCTCTCTTGTAAGTTTATGTTCGTCAGATTGTTCCCGACTTGTTGCCATTAAAAGCTTGTGTCTATGCATTGATGTGTATGCAGTACCATGTTTATTGGGAGAGGTATATGTGTTTTATTATCTTTTGAAGTTTTCCATTTTTGGAAATTTAGATTCTTAAGCAGATTCTGGGGGTTTTCATGTGTGTTGATTATTTAGTTCTTTCTGTGTTGCCTAGGCGTACAAGACAATGGACAATAGATGGTACAGTGGTAAACAAGAGATGCGAGTTAGAGATAGAAGAGAAGACGAGGTACTCATTCCTTCATTATGCAGATCCTATGTTTTGCTTTGTCTTTTATAGACCATATAGAATCCTATTTATTAAAAGACTTCCTTTTTGTTCTTTTACCTCATTTGAATTTATGGTTCACTACGTTATCCCACCAAAAATGGGAAGTCAGAACAGATTCTTTCAAGAACTGATATATCGACTGGTTTTGCATAATTTATCGTCAAGTTATTTCTAGGGTCTATGGGGTTTTCAGGTTTTTTTTGTCAAAAATATTTTTATGCTCATGATGGAGTTCAGTAAATGCTTTTTTATTGCAAGGTTGAGATTTTCCATCTTGCATATGCAAATTCCATCTACTAGTATACCTTTTGCTATTCTGTATTTGTCTGAGAATGGATAGTTTCCCTAATCCCTTTGTTGCATTTTTACGGTTTTTACCTTGTATTTTAAAATTTGTCTGATTTTGGGATAATCAATGTCAAGATGATTTTCAGTTTAATGACATGCTTTATTTTTGTCTGGCAGGCACATCAGGCTTCTGTTCTTGAGGATCTTGCAGATGATTTTCGTCTTCCAATTGATCATAGACCGACAGAGAATGTGGATCTAGATGGTGTGGAACAAGCATCTTTAGACACTCAGTTGACATCATCTAATGTTGGATTCAGGCTTCTCCAGAAGATGGGATGGAAAGGGAAGGGACTTGGAAAGGATGAGCAAGGTATAGTTTGTGGTAGAATGCCTGTTTATACATGTTGCACAACATAATTCTAAGTGTTTCAGGTTATTATCCTATTGCCTTTGTGTGGAAATCAGCTTTTCTTTGGAATATGAGTTCTGTTAGATCCAGCATGTGCAGTTCTTTATTAGAAATTTGATGAGATGGCTTTTTTGTTGCAGAGATTGCTGCTAACGTCAAAAGAACTGGGTGATTTTGTTTGAAACAGTATATATTGAACTTCCATTGTAATGTTACGATTTGTGGAATTTGTTATGTATTGTGTCATGTTTCAAGTGCTAACTCCATTAAATCTAGGACTTAATTCTAGCATATCCTTTTAGCTCAGGATAGGTTGGTTGTGTGCAAGTCAGCTCATCATATTTACAACAATCACCATTTTGCCTTCTTTTATTTTTAACATCAATTTTGTAAAACTTTTCTCTTTAAAGGATATTTTGTAGAGATGATGTCGGTTTTGGGTATCTTGACAGCAGGTATTTGCAATCTTGTAACACAGACTATATGTTCTCATTATTAACAATGCTGATGACTAGCTGGGTCCCATTTTTGCATTAGGTGTTTGAATCCTGTTTAAATGAAATTGTTATTTGGTTCTCTCTTAAGGGTTTGCAAACTGTGGAAGCTCATCTGGAACCTTCTCTGCTTCTTGTTTCATGGCTTTCTGGAGTGTCATATTTACCATTATTGCTATCCTGCTACCTAATATCATGTTCACGTCTTCTGTATAAGCAGGCATAATTGAGCCCATAAAATCTGGTATAAGAGACCCAAAATTAGGGATTGGAAAACAAGAAGAAGATGATTATTTTACAGCAGAGGAAAACATCCAGCGAAGAAAGTTGGATGTTGAGGTTGAGGAGACTGATGAACTTGTTAAGAAACGGGAGGTATGCCATTAAAGTTGTCATTAGTGGTAAATATTTTCAATAAGAGATAATTCGAGTTGATGCTTTACTTTCTTTGAAACATACATCTAATAACAGAAGGCAGCATATAGCATATATGTGTGTCTTTTGACGGGAATGGTATATCATATGCGAACATCAACTTTGGAAGGTCTTGAGAATTTCGTGCAGTTTTTATTACCTGGTGGCTTCTACTGCCTGCTTCCTGCACATTGAAAATCCAGGTTATAGCAGAACGTGAGCAGAAAATTCAAACTGAAGTGAAAGAAATTCGCAAGGTGTTCTTTTGTGATCTCTGCAACAAGCAATATAAATTGGCAATGGAATTTGAAGCACATCTAAGCTCATATGACCACAACCACAGAAAGGTTGTAGTCTTTCTTCAGCTGATTCACTACTACTTGTTCATTGGGTTTGTTGTTCTTATTGCACTCTTCTTGCCTGTCTAAATCTCTTTTTTTTTTTGTGTCAAATCCAGAGGTTCAAAGAGATGAGGGAAATGCATGGAAGTAGCAGTCGTGACGACAGACAGAAAAGAGAGCAACAACGTCAAGAGAGAGAAATTGCAAAGTTTGCACAGATGTAGTTTCTTTGATCTCCTTATTTTTGCTTGAGGGATTTTCTTTTGTTATTTTTGGGTGGGGAGAAGAGGTTAATCGGTGATACCTGTTGATGGCTAACTCTATCTAATACCACCCCAGGGCTGATGCACAGAAGCAGCAGCAGAAGCATGAGGAATCTGGTAGCATCCCAGTCTCTGCTGCAGTGAATAGTGCTACTGCACTTGCTGATCAGGACCAGAGGAAGGCTTTGAAGTTTGGATTTGCTGCAAAAGGCAGCACCTCAAAGGTACTTTGAGAGTTGAATGTCAACCTTTTTCCCCCTTTGCTTAACTACAATGTGCTATTGGTTTACCATTAGTCCCACTTGTCAGAAAATGTAATGATATACCAGATTGACTTGATAAACCAACCTTCTCACCCTTTGTTTCAATCCCCCCCAAAGAAGAAGAGAGTTCACAGAGTTTTCAAAGATCTTAGTTCTGGTTGTGCAGAAACGACTGATGTTTTAGAAGAGAGATAAAGTTAGCTTTTAAAACATGAACAAATGGTGACACCCAATTATGCAATTTCATTCTAGTGTCTCTCTACATTTTGTCACCGTCATTTATTACCCCTTAAAATTCATTTTAGCGGTTTTGATAATCCTTTGTGGGAATGAAGAAGAAAAGAGATAAAATTTGGTAGAAGAATTTAAGTAATATCATCTTTTGCAAAGGATTTTGTCGAAACTGCTCGCGCGGATTGATGAAAGATAGAGATTTGATAACCAACTACTTGTAATGATTGATTAGCAAATTGATTGGAGGTTAGAAGCCATTTTTGTACTTTTCACTGATATGCTAGTTTTATTTGAAGGACAATTCGTTGCTTCAGAACGAGATTTCTAACTAGAATCTTGAATAGGCAGAAATGCCTAAACTGCTGCTTTGTTTTTTTTGGCTGAAATTGTCAAATTATGCTTCCCCATCCTCATATCCAGGCATTTTATTTAAGTTTGGGAATTGTAAACGTGCTGATTATTTATGGATTCTGCTTATCCTTTATATGTTGTTTTTGTTTTGAAAGCAGAACTTGGTTAAAAGCGCCACCAAAAAGCCAAAAGTACCAGTTGCCTCAGTTTTCAGCAATAACAGTGATGAGGAGTAGAGGAAACGTGAGTATTTTGGAGGAGGCAATTGACTTTAAAGTGTATTTTCTTGGTCATCTGTAATTGTGATTTGTGCTATTATTGACTTTCTTTGTAAAATGTGTTATATGGATCTTTTAGTATAATCCGGACTTTTAAGTTTGCACTGCATGACATTGTTTTAAATGGCATTGTCTGGTTATCAAACACACACTCTTTTTTTTTTTTTAAAAGTGTCTTTGAATAGTATTTTCAGCTTTTGATGATTGAAACTTAAATTGGAAATTTATGATCTGTTACCTCAAATGTCTACACTTGATGCAAGTATTAGGTGTAATAAGTTTCCTATGATTAAGTTTTGTACGTGTGATATGCATGTATATTCGGTATTAATCAATCAGTATTGAATAAATGATAATTATATAAAATTTAAATTTTTTATACATGTATCATAAATCTAACGGTAACAGCGTGTAGACTATTAGCATGCATAAATACACGGCATGGTGCATACAGATCTCACGGTAAAGCACATGCCACGGTCTTCCCATGGTAGAAAATTTCGGTGTTATGCAAATTCGAAGGATTTGAGAGCTACTATATTCCACACATTTCATGGTTATCGCAACAAGGCGTTCCAGAAATGCCTTGGGCCAGAATAACACTTGAGAGTTTCATTTTTTGGGTTTCACAGACGAAAGCGCGCACCAGGCCCAGTTCAATGCACCCACGCATTATCTCTCACCCATTGGGCCTACAACAGCAAATGCCCGATACGCATTGCTGTCTGTCTTTAATAAGGCCGCTTGTCGTGTGCCGTCTGAGTGAACCACAGCAGTTGAGACCGTAGACCAACATTAGTCAGCTCCTGTTAAGATGTTATCCTCTCCATTCCATTCCATTCCATTAAAAATGTCCTACTTTTCATTTTGACATGTCTCAAAATATTAAGTTAAAACACCATTTAATATCTCTTTTCAATATAATCCCTTACGTGTTACTATTTAAATTCAAATTTTAAATTTATAACGATAAAATTGAAAAAAAAAAAAACATCACAATCAAAATCAAACAACATAATATTTTTAAAAAGTTGAATTCTCGAACCATAACTGCATAATTGAAACAGGAGTAATAGATAGTGGCACCATCTCTTGACCAAAGTACATACTGCAGTTTCCTTTATCCGCATAGATATTTACATTACATATAAAAATCCAAAATATTAAAAGCACAACCACCCTTAAATAAGCCAGCCAGGCATCATTAAAAATCCTAATTTACAAGCTACTACATGTCTTCATAGCTTCTCTTAGGACCGTCAAACAGTAGACGAAATAAATAGTCTTGTCTAAGCAGCTTTTGCGAAACCCATCCGGAGATTACCATAATCAAACACGGTGTGGTACACTCCCATGAACACATCTCCCAGAATCCTACAACCAACATATTGTGCACATTATAGTTTGGACCAATACATATGTTTTATGCATCAGTATTTTATGTGTGGTCTTACAAGTAGCAGTTCTATATATATATATATGGCCGAGAGTTCATGTAATGATCATAAATAATCATGTTTCATCCTCCCCCCCTTCTTGTGCAATGATTTAACATTTCAGGGAGAAAAATCATCATTAAAACTAGTGTTGATGCTAACAATGTTGACATACCAGATGGGACCACGAGGCGGCGGCACATCCATAGCCATGAATCCACTGATGCAGACTTCAGCAAAGCCTTCTCCAGTTCGAAGAACATACTGCAAGAAACAAAAGCCAGTTTTAGAAACAGTTGGCCTATAAGCAAAAAAGTTCAGACAAGGAAATGAGAAATATACGGGGGAGGAGGAGGTAGAATCCAAGCTTCCACATCAGTGACCCGAATAATTCCAACCGGAGGAATTGCATACTTTGGCCAACTTAAATCAGCTTTCAGTATATATTAGCTTCAAAATGACTTGACTTGCTAATAATGACCTAATATATCCACCACCATGCCAAAAAACCAACCCCGCTACTTTACACAAAAAGCAAATACTGCCACCAAATCTAGGAGCAGCAACGCAGGTCAGCAAAGTACGTATCAACTTTCCCCAAGCCCCCTCCAGTCATATATATATAGTACTTTCCAAAAGAGATAGGTGCATAATCACAAATAACTGACCTCGCTTGTTCCTACAATTTAGTCCTCTCCCCCAGTGCAATGAAATCTTATTCCAGTCGCAATTTCATTTCATATTTTCCCAAGACATTTCTTCAAGAACATCATAAGATATTCCAGAGCTTCGCACAAGGGTGCAAAATACAAAATTTCAAGACTTTAGCCTGAGATTGTGATAAAAGAATTACTATTTGCTGATCGAAACCATTTCGATCAAACAAGATCTGTGTGTAAACTTTCTATGCCCGCTGAGGAAGTTATAACTGGCAGAACATGAATGAAAAACATGAAATTGATGTAGAACAAACAGAATAATTAGCAAGTGCATGTGTACGAATGGCATATCAAAAACAAACCTGCTTAGGGGTTAGCTCAAAACTTTTCCCTCCGATGGTGAATGAAACATTTGGCAGGGTGGATAAACTGTTGCAGTCAATGATGGATTCTCCCATGGGACTTGGTATGCTTTCACAAAGCTGCCGCACAAAAATTTGGTAATCCGATCAACCATTATGCACCATATGTTACCTCTAAATAGTAGCATACTAAGTTCATGGAAAATCACCTGATTCACATATGCAAGCACTTTCTCCTTAGTTCCCTGCTGTTTCAGCTGGTTTTGCATCCAAACAACAGCCATTTCACAAGCAGTACACATCGGGGATTCACCAACAGAAGCTTCCTCTTTGTTCTCCTCATCGACGACTGACTTGATATAAGCACTGCAATAATCAAGTAAAAGGGATCAAGAAGTCAGTATATCATCCAACTCAAACAGTGTGTTGAAGAAATCGCGCTGTGGAACTTGTGTCATATTATAATCAAAAGGATCCGAGCTTTTCTAGATCATTATACTAGAATAAGCAGAACCTCTCGGAGATATTGTTGAAGAGCTGAGTTATTTAGCACATACAATTTCTTTCAGCTCCAGAATCATGAGAGTAGTTCTATTTTTAAAGGTCAGCATCAGTCAAGCACATAGCATAGCTGTATAGATCAACAAAAGATTTGGCACCAAAAGATTGCTTAAATTCTAAACTTTATGAAAATTAACAGTTGTTATTTGAAAATATCCATAGAAGCCAGTGTAATTTGAGGGACCCAGAAAGCAGTCTTCCATTTCCTGGAAGACGGTTTTGTAGTTTATGTCCACCTGGTTCAGTGATATGTAAAGCAAAATTTTAGACTTACTTCTCACGCTGAGCTCCGCGAAGGGGACATAAACCAGCTTGTTTACAAACTTTGTCGGGTAGTACCTGTTGCCCATCATAATTTTGATACAGCATTTCAGATCTGAAACTAGTAATTATGCATATGGAAAAAGATTTGAAATATAAAGAAGAATGAGAAGGAAAAAATTACCCCTGATACGAGGAGATCCCAAATCAGTTCACCATACTGTGAAACAATTTCTTTACATTCAGTGCTAACTACTCCTTCAGCTCCAATGGCATGATTAATTTGAGTCACAACAGTCTGCAATAGATGTTCTCACAAATTTTAGATTTACCTCCAAGAGATCTTAAATATTCAAAAACTGGAATCTGGTTTAATGTCATGATCAACATAAACATACAGTTGGACCAGCGAGCAACGATGTTCCAGAGTCCACAATAGCAGCACAACCTCCTTCACAAAAGCCTGCAAGAGGGAATATACAAAAATGAAAAGGGAATTTAAACTTGTGGAGCTCTTAAACCATGTACCTTCTAGATAAAGGAACTTAATGTCCGTGATGTACAAGTCTAATGCTAAAAATCAGAAGAACAAACAGTAGTTGAAATATACGAAAGGAGAAAACAAACAGTAAAGCAATTATCAACCTGGGAGATATTTAGCCATTGTTTTCAGAAACAGAACAATACATAATGCTCCTAACCTGTTGAGACGTTCCCAATGAGAAAATCTCCCATTTTAAACTGGTGAAGAGAAGAAAAAAACAGATTATAAACGATGCACAAAAGGTGAATATTTCCTCTGCTTCCCATTAAAGACAAAAAAACAGGCCAATGGACATGAAACCTTCACTTACTTGCCAGTATCCCTTCTGAGTTACAGGAACATATGTATGCTTTCCCTTGAAGTGATTTGTATCTACACCACCAAAGACAAGCTCACCTCCGTCTTCAGCATTTGGATCGCGGTTAAGCCAGAAAGAGAATACTTGCTCATCCACGAGACCTTGGTCCACCATATTATACCTGTACTTGAATAGCGGATTAGCATATTGCTTACTCTTTTGAGTTTAGAAAAGGAAAAACATGCACAGATATCTCAACACTGTTAAAACAGGTTAATTGTGGCAATACCAGACTGGCACCATGTTATCAACAGCGATTTCCTGGAATCCAAGGCCAAGTATCCCGTCAAACTTGGCAATTACAAATGTAAGACTTCCTTCTCGTGAAGCTTCAATAAAAACCTGGGAAAAAGATAAATAAATTATCAAGCAGAATTAACATACAGGAAATCAATTCTTCATAAGATTGACTAAAGCCACATAAAAACTCACTTGATCTTTGACAACAAGATCACCAACTTCAACGTTATCTTGACTGGAGAATCCAGAAATTGATCCAGAACCATAACGAATTGAACAAGATTTCCCTAACCACAGGTAACACATTAGCAGTAATTACAATAATCTCACATCCCTCGAAGCTTTCTCATATCAAGAAAACTTCAAGGGCAAGCAAAATGGTCAAGGCTGCCACTGCAGAAAGTATGGAAAGGCATACACAGCCTAAAAATTTCTTAGTGATTGTGAATTGCTGTAGAAGTAAAACAAGAGTGCGAAACACAAGAAACATTCTTCACTCAAGAACCTCTACAAAATCATGAGTGGGAAATTTGATGCAAAAGGAATGCAAGTCTGCAGTTGCCAAATAGGGAAATTCTTCCCATGTGCCTAAGCATTTGATCAACGTCTAAAAAGTGCCACAAACTCATTTCTCAGAAGAATTTCTTTCGCCATTTTGTCTAAAGCCCTTTAGGTTTTCAATTAGAAAATTAAGAATTCAAAGCAAGAAAATTGGTCTTTACCTATGGCTGTATAAGTACTTGACTTCTTTGCCTTATACTTGGAGTGGAGCCAGCAGGCAATCTGCAACAAAAAATTTCTTTTTGTTGATAATGGACAATCTAGTTAAATGGCCAAAAATTAGTTAGTAGTACATCAACAGATACTCACAGAGAAGTAACATTTTGACGAGGGAACCCAGAGGTTGGAACTGCCTGTATCAAATATAACTGTGAACTTCTGAGGTGGAGTACCAATTCCAATCTCTCCATAGTACTGGGCATCCAGGTAATTCTTTAAAGGCAATATGTCCTCATTGGAACTGCCTAAATTGTTGTCCAGCTCTTTCCTACCAGTGCCATGTATGCTCTCCAGATGAGCTAATTTGGCAGCTCTTATGCTTTGAAGATCTAAGGGTTTTTTTTTCAGGCTAATTCGCTTTAATCCTTCAGAAGGAAGAGGAAATAGAGAACACACAATCGCCCCTAATACAAATGCTGCCCAAAGGTACCTTCTCTCCATCGTTGGTTATGCCTGTTTCAAGAAAAAAAAAACAGTTAGCTCAGCTGAAGCAAGCTAGTGTAGGGAACTTTAGTACAATCTTGTTCACCATCTCAGTGAATATGCACTCTGAAACCACTGTTAGAAGGTTTAATACATAGTAAATGGAAGAAATAATATCAATGATGCACTTATCATAACAGGAACCAAACCGCGATTACATAAAGAGGTAACTCACATCCTAAAAAAGAAAACCAATTAACAATATCCAAAAGAAGTTCTACAGAGTCTAACCATCAAAATACAGCAACAGAAAGCATGTCAAGGGGGAAAAAAAGGAAAGTACTACAAATATCTCAATAGACCTACTTAAGTCAAAATATGTTTAATTTCCAAATTGTCAAATGGCTATTCAACTAAATAATATATGATATCTGCTAGCACTAGAGATGATTATCATCAGTGGAAACATGAAATCATGACACTGCATTCATATGAATTTAAAAGGAAAAAGGGGCAAAGATTGATGTCTATTCAGGAACATGACATAAAATTCACCTTGCTGACAACACGTTGCTGGTAAGATTTCTTCATATCTTTATCTGTTCTTTTACTGATCAAGTTGAAAATTTTATATTTAAGCATAGAAACCACATGTGAAGGTAGCCAGTGTATCTTCTCTAACAATTTTAACAGATAATGAGAAATCACTTCAACTTTCATTCAACCGACAAAGACGCCATATATCTCAAAGGTGTCACTTTTTCATTTCTTTAACGTATTATTCACGTAACCCATTTTGGAAAGATATAGCTTTTTCTCCCTAAGAAATAAAATATTGAGCTGAACTTAAGTTTGCTATACAGCTGCATACCAAATAGTAACTATTATTTGATCACAAATAAGTAAGCACTACCTGTATCAGACCTTTCCCCATATAACTTTTATTTTATGGCTCTGTGTTTGTTTTTTCTCCCTTTCCATTTTTTAGCCTCTTTCACTAGTGTATAAGATCTTTTTCCTATATGCTCCATATTGTGAAACCACGATTAACTGATGAAAACCAAAAAAAAAAAAAAAAAGGGACGAAGGGTTAAAGACCTTTTGCTGTATCCCAAACAAGAAACAGGAAAACACGATCTGGGGTGGAACAAGAACAGAGACTACAGATCAAGAAAGCTAATACCAAACATTCAACCAAGACTCGGAAAAGGGTAAGCTAATTAGTCGCAAGCAACTAAAATTGAGATGGTCTCATCAGTCACGAGTACTTCCAACTACCAATAATCTGCAGAACCAGCGGCCGATGATGATCAGCACATACTCTTAAGAACAAAATTAGTCAGAAAGATTAAAGGTCAAACCTTGATGCTTGATGGGCTCTTGCAAAACTCAAAAGATAGATTGAATAATACCAGTGACAGTAGAGTGAAAGAAAAAGCTTTGAAAAACTCACTTGATAGTAGACTTGTATTTTGTTAGACGGAAGGACGGTCCACTGGTAAAGAGAGAGAGTGGCTTAGATATTTCAGTAAGACAAAGGGTGGAGGAGCCGCTTTTAATACTACTCTTGGATGGACTCTTGAGAAAACTACATTAAAAAAATAATAATAATAAAATATTTCTCAAGGAAAATCCAAGGATGATATCAACATTTGGAGTTACGTTTACTCATAAAGAAAAAACAAATATTTTTAATAAAAGTGTCTTTAAATTATTAAAATTAGGCTCCTTAAATTATAAAAATTATCAAACATTTTGAAAGTATTTTTAGTATTTAAAAGCTCATTTTTCATAAATGCACCGCAATAAAAAAAATTGGGTCTATGAAAATTAATTATTGAGAGTGAAAATGTTAAATGTTGTCTCCTATTATTTTTCAAGTTTATTTTAAATTTCAATTGATTAACACTTTAATAGAATAAAACTCATTCTACCTTCAAACTAAACTGCAAACCAAAGTCATAGTAGAGTTTTATTATTTTGATTCTGATTCCGATTCCTAGAGTGTGAAGCAAGCACTTCCTTATTTCATATTCAATTTTCCATTTAAAAATATAATTTTATACTATTATCTTGGCCCCAGCTAATATTTCCAAAATTTATGTTCATGCCTTTTTTTTTTATCAAAGATAACCCTACTCTTAACCAATGCGAATTGCTCATTGAGCAACACAAAGTGAGATAAACTCAGCAAACAAATGCAAGGGAAAAAAAATTCGACAAACAAAAATTACTATGCTGATGAAACATTGATTTAGTGGCTAAAGTTGAAATCGAGATCGTAGGTTCGAATTTTATAATTTTTTTTAATTATTTCTTAAGTCCCACACCTCACTTGTTGTAAAAAAATAAAAATAAAAACAAAAACAAAAGCTACCGCTAATTCATTCTAAAACAAAGGAAAAGGAAACAAAACAAAGTAAAAACTGGACATAGATAGCCCACATACTACGTTGTCTATTATCCTATCTACAATGTCAAATGCTGCGACAGTATCCTACTCGCATTTAAGGAGCGTGAGATTTCGTGGGACAAATAGCCGGTTTACATCTAGGGTTGTCAATGTTCGGATCTAGACCCAGATCCGATCGAATGTGCTATTTTTTTTTATCCGGCTACACGTAAGGATATAATTCCATTTATCGGACTCAAATCCATACTCGTTTTTCCCTAATAAAAAAGCCGATTGAATGTGAAATATTGAATTTTGATCTATGTCCTACCCAAATCCGTTTAAATGAATTAATAGTTATAAAATATATATACATATTAATGCATAATTTTGGATATGGTCATGTATGACTCATGTCTAAATCCGATCAGATTTCAATTCGAGAAATCAAGTATAAAATCCATCAAATATATAAGTCGAATTCTAAACAAATATAAATAAACGTGCTCGGATATAAATATTCAATTTCAACCTGAACCAGTTCGCTCGCTGATAAGTCTATTTATATTTTCGGGGAATGTGGTGGTAGAGAATCGGACTGATTTACCGGAGGCGCGTGGAGCGAAGGCATTCAAGAAGAGGTGAGCATTTTGTTTGAACAAGCCCACAAGCAATCGAGCAGCATGAGGCAGGAGGAAAGTGCCCAGAAACTTCTTCACAAAAGGATTCAAGGCAAGATGGGTTGATATTTTTCCCGTACAAATTGTGGAGGTCCATGGGCACACGTGTCTCGGAAGACGCCACTAAACGATGCAAAAAGGAAACTACTGGGTTTGTTTGGATAGTTTCATTATCCCAAATAATATTTCGCTTGCATCAGAAAAAATGCTACAGTAATTATTTCAAATAATATCCTATCCAAACAAACCCACTGTTACCGCTACGAAAGCGGGCTAAAAGCTTATGGATTAAGCAAAGCATCGGGTTACTCTGTCAACTCACTAGCACGATATATTAGACCCAAACAAATTTTTTAACATAAGAGTCCAACTTTTTTGGGATTTTTAACAAACATTCAACTCTTTCTACTAGGTTTTTTGACTTTAGCAGCAAACATGTCAGGTTGCTCTACTTTCTCTTGTGGAGCAACTTACACAAAATTTCTTGTCGACTTCTTGATGGTGAAACTATAGCTATCGGCTCAAAGCTGGCAACCCAACAGCCATTACTATGAGAGATGTTTTACTAGTCAACTACTAGTATTGTTGGTGAAATGGGTAAATATTATCGTTTGAATTGTTATTTTTAAAAGTTTTTATAAAAAAAAAATTTGTTATAGTATTTGATATATATGACGTAAAAATATGTTTATGAAAAACGTAAATTTTTTCAGTGAAAGATTAAGATCCAAACAAAGGCGTAAACGTTAAATATAGTTCTACTGCCAGTTTCTGACCAAGTTGCTCTTTTGTTTGTGCACTGCCGATATTGGTAATTTACTTTGAGATTAGAGTTGACATTATTGTAATTAATTCACCCGCGGGAAATGATCCAAAGTTAGCAAAAAGTATAAGGCCTTGTTGAATGCTCCGTCACACAGCACTTCTTCTTCGTCTTCATTTTTTTTCTTTTGTTGTTGTTGTTGCCTTTTTTTTTTTTTTTTGGCTCACAGCATTCCTAAAGCTGTTTAAGATTCCTCAAGTTAAATGTGAAAATTTAAAAAAAAAAATCTTCAAGAAATTTTGCAAGTAAAAACTTATGTTGTTTTACAAAAAGGCTGAAGGGGCTCTCCTTGCCACTGAAAAACAAACTAATGAGACAAAGGGAGAAGCTTAAATTAAAAAATTAAGCTAACTCAATCTAAGCCGATGAGAACAGAATCTTACTAATAAGACAAAGGGGGAAGCTTACCAAAGGAAAAAAATGACAAAGAGAGAAATTATGTTACATTTGGCAAAGGTTAGGTACCATAATAAGAGCATGTTTGTCAATGGAAGATCGCAAATTTAACTTCTGCGTATGGCGCTTTCAAAAATTTTAATTAAGACCTTCACTTTTAAATAAGAGTCGAATTTTGCAGACGCTCCCTAAATCGAATCCAGATTAATTTCACTGAAAATAAGGATACCGGGGGTTGAAAGCAAAAAAATAGGAGCATGTGTTGTGTCTATCAAAGATTGATACCAAAATGGCTGTAGTTTTAACCTGAACCACCAAATTCTAACCCTGGATGAATTGGATTTCACAAAATTCTGCCAATAATACTAAATTGATGGTTGATGGTGGGTGGTGTTAGGTTCGAAAGTCTTTCCCCACTTTCACATATCTGGGAAAAAAAAAAAGAACCATTTTGTTTCTGATGAATTGTAATGCAAGAATACTACTAGTAGCATCTAATTCGAGATCAATTATACCTAACTAAAACATATATTAAAGTCGACAAGATCCATTATTGTAGTCACCGGATGAGGATTTCAAATTTTTTTTTTTGAAGGATGAGGATTTCAATTTGGAACAAGAAGCAATGAAGTATGCAGTATGCACTTGTTCTGGTTCAAGTTGGCATAGTGATATTAATGTGAACGCAATGTTTATCTTTTCCCACAATATATATATATATATTTCCATCTGTAAAAGAGTATTAAATACGGGGCAAGGGCTGGTCTTGCTTGTCAATTTTGGCACCCCAAACATCACTTTCCCACCGTTGAATTAATTACTTTATCAACTCCATTCTCAAAGTAAATTGCCATATCAGCATTGCACAAAAGAGTAACTTGCTGAAGAAAATGAGCCATGACTCTCTCAAACATGATTGATGATGTAATGGGCTAGACTAGATTTTAAATAAACTAAGCTCATTCTAGATCCACTTGAGAAATAAGATCAGCCATGGTTTGCAAAATCTTAAAGGGCCTAAATTTTAGTGATAGAGTAGATGACAACCTAAAACTGTGATTTGTCCTAGTTAAATTCTTGAGCTCATTTGGGATTTAGAAGCAAAAAAGAGATTCTACCTACAGTACAACTATTAAATGCTCTGAGCTTTATTAAAGGCTTCAATCTTCATGAGGTTCTAATATGGGCGTGCTATTTTTCTACCAAATTGGTTATCCAATGGTCCAATTTTTCTTTAATTTTTTTTTACTTGGAGGTATTTTAGTCTTTCGACCAGACTAATCTCTTAAAATTATATAGAGTATTACCTTAAGAATATATAGCAAAATAATACATGGGATCAATCACGAAACTTACCGATAACTATAAGGTTACGGAATCAGTTGAACTACCTGCGAGCAGCAGCAATGGTCCAATTTTTCCACTAGAACCTTTTTCTGTCCTAAAAGAGCCTCTTCCACTATTCAAAATTAACTTGGACTCATTATTAGGCTGGTTTGATTCGTCCATCATCTATGTAGGGTTATGTGCCCAAAACCAACAAGCAAATGAAATATGTTGGAATGAAAGTTCCAGTACTTTAAAATCTGTTGAAATCAAAGAAAAGGGGAAAAATGCATCAAGCATTCTCTTTTTTGAAATTTCCTTGAAGCTTCATAGGGCAGCTGATCAAACCTCTAATGAACAAAAACAAGTCATGAGATGGGTTCTTTTTCTTGTCCAAGATTCTAAACGACGTTTTGGACTTTTCCTTGGATCCAACAGAAGCAACCCTTATCTTCCTCCTTTTGGACCCGGGCTAACAGGTCCAATCTCCAGTTTTATCTCTATCTGCAAATGCCACGCCAGGGTCTAGGGAACAAGTGCAACTACGCAAAAATACTGAGCAAAGTCCCAGCAACGCTAGCTTAAAACCCTCCATAAACCCTTCTGCTAGAAGCTTCACAGGTAAAATCTGAACCCTTTTGTGTCCCTTAATTGTTCTGGGGGGGTTTCTGGAGGTGGTAGGGGAAATATGAAGCTGTCAGTTGTCAGTAGTTCTTTCATTGGTTTGCTATGTATTTGTTCGACGAAATGTCCCAGTCAAATTTTTGCTTGTAATGGCATTGCTTATCCAAAGTTTGAAACTTTACAAAAAAATTTTATCCGTTTATTTGTTTGATGGTTTCTTGGTTTTCCTGATGCGAGGTTATTTCTGCATATGAGTAGGAATGCAATTCACTGCAAATTAAACAAACCCATGCTCCCATGAAATATTTGTCCTAATGAGAGTTCTATAAATAAAATGCAGTTAGTGTTAACAGAGTGAAGTCATATTTCTTGAATACATGGAAATTTCTCTTTTGAGTCGTCAAAGTTTTGTTCTTGCTGATTTTGCTTCTCTCTCATTCACACTATTTGACCTTTCTCCCCATTTTTCTTAAGGTTATTGCTGTTGTATTGCACTGAATCTTTTGGTACTTGTGGTTTAGAGGTGAAAACTGGAATTTTGGGCCAAAAACTAGCCAGCCTATGGCATTGAGGCGCTTTTTGGGGTTTTCTGATGGGGAGTTAATGAGATCAGATGCTAAACCCTGTTCCCGGTTGATGAGACAAACGGCTGGGATTTTCTCTGTTGGTGGAGCATTAGGATTTTGGGTTCTCTGTCGCCTGCATTATGGTATGCGCTGATTAATTGTGATGTTTCCTCCCCATGTGCCCTGTTCGTCTTTCTATGTTGAAGTTCTTCTTACTATTCTCTGAAGTTAATTAATCTGGAAAACACATCTACACTGAAGTTTTGGTAAAAAAAAAATCCAAAAAATACCTAATCCAGATTGGATTTTATATCTTGATTCTTTGCTCTGTGGAGACCTGCAATTTGCTTTAGGTGATTCATGCTACTCCTGAAATTAATTTTATTTTTTCCATTTCTTCAAACAACTTGAACATGTAAGCAAGTGCTTCCAAGTTCCCCTTTACCAATGCCAAGGAATTGCAATACAACTTGCAGACCTTGTCCCTTGCGATCCTCTCTCCCTGTCCCACTTCCCCTCCTGTCCAACCAAAAATGAAAGAAACTGATAAAGAAAATGGAAGAAGAAATACACAGGGAAAAAATAAAATTTTAAAGTGGAAGAAAGAATTTTATTGTAGAACCGTCTTTTGTTTCTGGTACATATTTACATTCTTAGAATGAACTTGATATCCCAGATTTCGTTGTCTTTGCAATCTCTACCTGTTGATACTGGTTTGTTGAAGATGGTCCTTCTGGTTATATTTTACATGATCAATTTCAAAACAGTCCTACTTCCAAGTATATTTCCTCGTTTGGCATATTATGAGTTTGTTTTAGTGCCCATCATTTTGCAGCCTGGAATTAGTATCGTTTCAATTTCCATGTAGTAATTATCCAAATGACTTTGATGGTGGTTCAGGTCCCAGAATTACAATTCCTCGAAGTCTTAGGTGGGCTGCCTGTGGAGCAATCACTACAAGCTCATCTACAGCTTTGCTTGTCCGGCTGTGTAGTCCTGAATGTGAGCCACAAAATATAGCTGCTTTTGACAAGAAAAAGTAGTAATTAACACATTCAAGTTTTGATATTTGTAAAACTACTGTGTCTCCTGTGAGTTTCTCTCCTAAAAGTGGACATTTGCGTGTTTTATAAACTATTCTGCATGCAAGGGTGGCTGTGTTGTAAGCAATCAAAAGTTTATCAAAAAAGGTGGAAGGGTGGTTGTAAGCATGGAAGGGTGGTTGCTTTTCAATATATTTCGCCGTTTTATCCATCCAAAAAATAAAAATAAAAAAATGGAAGGGTGGTTGTGTCGTTTGTCTGAGCATTGGTCAACTTACGAAATGACAGAGTTTTATTTATTGTCTAAGCCAAGTAGTTTCATTAGCCCTCTGGAGTTGCTACTAGTTCTCAAGCATATTCAAATGATGGGCACATAATTCTTTTTTCATTTCAGCGTACACTATGCACTATACTGGTGTTTGGCTTGTTGAATTTCCCTTCATCTGATTCTTCTCAAATACTTAATTATGATGAAAAAAAATGCTGTTGTTTAAAGACAATATATATATATATATATATATATATATATATTTTAGAATTACACAAGAAGCTCCTGTTTGACCTTTGCACCCAAAAAAAAAGATTCTATTAATATGTCGTATCAAGACTATTGCTATCCTGTTGGCTGGTTCTTTTTCTGATTCGGTTTTTGTAATGAAGTCTGATGAAACCACAATCTCCAACAAGAGTGGCCGGCAGCGGCTGGTGGGCTTCTCAATTTCGTAAATGCCCCGTTCGGTTATTACTGTCCTTTCTTTGTGAATTTTCTTCTTCTTTTTGCTGCTTAAGATGAAATCATAATACTACTACTACAATTGTTCTAATTAGTCTCAGAGAGTAATTGATAGGTTGTCTAAGTCTGTGTAATAATAAATATCTGCTCAAACAAAATATAATTTCTGTAGATAGTGATAAGTAAAGTCAAATCCACATAAACTTGGGATATTTATCTCTTTTGAAGTTCAAATTGATAATGGGGTTTTTTTTTATAGCAATGGCAATAATTAAACGGTTCGAATAAAAAATAGATAATCGACTAAGAATTAAATGACAAATTATTAAAACCAAATTAATAATGACTAAACTCTAGCCAAGAAATAACATAGGCAATGATTCATCTAATTGATCATCGATGCAAAGGTAATTTCAATTATTAACTAATAAATAAGTTATAATTATCAAACAAGTGATGACAGTCAACTCCTTCTTACTATGTCGGTGACTAAGGTACACCCGTTAATCATTATTCTAATCGAGAAATAATTCTAGGTACGCCCGTAAGATTTAATTTTTCAATTGCTTTACGTATTAGAGGAATCCTATTCTAACCAAATAATACGCTACCCGAGTCAATTTAGATTAACTTGCGTATTCCCCTGACACAAATTCAATCATATTAGTTGCCACTATTTTAGACTAATTAAACAATTACGGATTTAACACTTTAATTGACATTTAGGTTGCTAAATTAATTCAACTCCGGATCCAAGATACTCAATTAATAAACAACCATAAGCACTACAATCAGAGAAAATGCAAATATCAGTAAATAGATGAATAAATAAAATTAATTCGATCTCATAATTGTTAAATGAACCAAAGCCTCCATTTTTTTTATTAGAAAAAGAAATTTAGTTCATCTCTATGAAGCAAATCTCACGCACAACTGTAGAATTAATTGTTGCATACATCATATCTCGATTGAGATGATCAATCTGAATGAATAATTCAAAAACAATGAATAATACGAAAAAAGTCAAAAAGCTAAAGAGTAGTCAAGATGATCTGCTATTCTTCTCCTCTCTATTCCCTATCTAATTCCCTACTCCTATACGGCTATCCCCCCAAAAGCGAAGGAAAAGAGTCCTAATTTTTGTTGATCTCTGCCCTCTTTGGAAACTACCAAAAGAAGAAAAAGGAAGTGTCCTAATTTGACTCCACGTCTGCCGCATATTTTTCACTGGATAAGGAAACAGAATTGAAATAGTCTCTACCTTGTTGACTGCTACACAACGTCTTTACCTGTTGTCACAGGAATTAATTCTGCGCTCCTCCTGTTCACCGAGGATATATGGCCAACAATTGCATCAATTAGCGGATGTAGTGAGGAATTTGCGTCCTTTTACCATATTTTATTCAAACTTCCTGCAATAAATACAAAATTTTAAAAATAAGTAGAATCCGCTGATTAATGCACACTTGGTAATATAATAGGAGGGAATTAATTATAAAATAAATGACAAAATTGTGACTTATCAATTCCCCCACACCTAGACAATGCTTGTTTTCAAGCATTAGACAAGCATAAGAATAGCAAACAAATACCAATTCCTGATAGTGGCTATCACTCCATTCTACTATTGCCAAGATATCGAGAAAACACATATCAAGTATCAATAGTCAAAATCCAACAAACATCATCTCGGTTAGCTTTCTTTGTGAATTTCTTCTTCTTTTTGCTGCTTAAGATGAAATCATAATACTACTACTACAACTGTTCTAATTCGTCTCAGAGAATAATTGACAGGTTGTCAAACTTGTGCAATAATAAATACCTGTTCAAACAAAATATAATTTCTGTAGATAGTGATAAGTAGGCTCGAATCCACATGGACTGGAAATATTTGTTTCTTTTTTTAAATTCAAATTGACAATGAGATTTTTTTTATAGCAATGGTAATAATTAAATAATTTGAAATAAAAATAGATAATTGACTAAGAATTAAATGACAAACTATTAAAATCAAATTAATAATGACTAAACTCTAATCAAGAAATAATTTCGGCAATGGTTCACCTAATTGATCATGGATGCAAAAGTAATTCCAATTATTAACTAATAAATAAGTTACAATTGCCAAACAAGTGATGACAGTCAACTCCTCCTTACTGTGTCAGTGACTAAAGTACGCCCGTTAATCACTACTCTAATCGAGAAATAATTCTAGGTACGCCCGTAAGATTTAATTTTTCAATTATCTTATGTATTAGAGGAGTTTTATTCTAACCAAATAACACGCTACCAGAGTTATTTTAGATTAGCCTGCGTATTCCCCTAATACAAATCCAATTATGCCAGTTACCACTATTTAGAGCAATTAAACAATTACGAATTTAACGCTCTAATTGGCATTTAAATTGCTAAATTAATTCAACGTCTGGGTCCAAAATACTCAACTAATAAAACAACCATAAACATTACAATCAGAGAATATGCAAATACCAATAAATAAGAGGAATAATTAAAATTAATTTGATTTCACAATTTTTAGATGAATCAAAACCTCCATTGTTCCTTGACTAGAAAAAGAGATTTAATTCATCTCTATGGAATAAATTTCATGCACAATTGTAGAATTAATTGTTGCATACATCGTCTCTTGATTGAGATGATTAATCCGAATGAATAATTGAAAGAACAATGAATAATACGAAAAAGTCAAAAGTTAAAGAGTAATCAAGATGGTCTGCTATTCTTCTCCTCTCTATTCTCTACATAATTCCCTACTTCTATACGGCTACCCCTCAAAAAGCAAAAGAAAAGAGTCATAGTCTTTGTTAATCTCTGTCCTCTTTGGAAACTACCAAAAGAAGAAAAAGAAGTGTCTTAATTTGACTCCGTCTGTCTGTTGCATATTTTCCACTGGATAAGAAAACAAAATTGAAGTAGTCTCCACCTTGTTGACCGCTGCACAACGCCTTTACTTGTTGTCACAAGAATTAATTTTGCGCACCTCCTGTTCACCGATGATATATGGCCAGCAATTGCATCAATTAGCAGATGTAGCGAGGAATTTGAGCCCTTTTACCATATTTTATTCCAACTCCTTACAATAAATACAAATTTTAAAAAATGAGTAGAATCTGTCGATTAATACACACTTGATAATCGATTAATACACACTTGATAATGTAATAAGAGGGAATTAATTATAGAATAAATAACAAAATTACGACTTATCAATAATTCCTCGTACAGTATAAACATCCACAAAATGGCTGTGAAATCGAACCATTTCTGCAGTTCAAACGGACTGAAAACTGATTTAGTGTTTGATACTGCTAAAAAAAACCATACCCCATCGCACCAGGAACCACCCAATGGCATCAAGACAGCGGAATGAAATTTAAGGAATGGCCAAGATCAATTGCTTGATTTCTTCCTTCCTTAGTGGATCTTCCACGTCAATGACCTGTCATCACTAATCATCAAAACAAATTTTCTGATAAGCAGCATCATCATCTGTCATGAAGCAATCATATAGTATTTAATTAACACCTTGAGTGAACATCTTCACATACAGACTCCCTCTCTCTCTCTCTCTCTCTCACGCACACACAGAGAGAGGCTTGCTCTGACCTGATGGGCAGCTCCACCCTCTCTGAGCACCAAAACCTCTCCAAGAATATGACACCTCGCCCATTCCATCTTCCTCCATCTTAACTCTCCTCCGCCATGGCCTCCGACGACCACCACATTCCCAACGGCTCCACCACCACCCCACCTGACATTCAATTCGAATTCGCCCACCACGACCCTGCAATAGCCCGCATCAACAACGGCAGCTTCGGTTCCTGCCCATCCTCCGTAATCTCCGCCCAGCAAGATTGGCAGCTCAAATGGCTTCAACAACCCGATGATTTCTACTTCAACACCCTCAAGCCCTCCATCTTAAAAGCCCGTTTAATCATCCGGGACCTCATCAACGCCGACCACGTGGAGGAAATCTCCATCGTCGATAACGCCACCACGGCCCGCGGCCATTGTCCTGCAGCATGTTACCTGGTCCTTTTTGTCCTCCCAGTTTCAGCCCGGCGACGCGGCAATCATTCTCCACTATGCTTATGGGGCCGTCAAGAAATCCCTCCAGGCCTATGTTGCCCGCGCCGGCGGCCAAATTATTGAGGTGAAGCTTCCATTCCCCGTGAATTCGGATGAAGAAATTATTCAAGAATTCAGAAAGGCCCTTGAATTGGGGAGGATGAATGGTAGGAAAATCAGGCTAGCTTTGATTGATCATATTACTTCAATGCCTAGCGTTGTTATTCCTGTCAAAGAATTGGTTAAGATGTGTAGAGAGGAAGATGTGGATCAGATATTTGTTGATGGGGCACACGCCATTGGGTGTGTGGATATTGATGTGAAAGATATTGGGGCTGATTACTACACTAGTAATCTGCATAAGTGGTTTTTTTGCCCGCCAGCTGTGGCGTTTTTGTACTGCAAAAAATCGGATATTTTGAATCAATTGCATCATCCTGTTGTGTCACATGAATACGGGAATGGATTGGCGATCGAGAGTTCTTGGATCGGTACCAGGGACTATAGTGCTCAGTTGGTAGTTCCAGAGGTGATGGACTTTGTGAATAGGTTTGATGGTGGGATTGATGGAATTAAGAAAAGGAATCATGAGAAGGTTGTGGAAATGGCAATTATGTTGGCTAAGGCGTGGGGGACGCATCTTGGTGTGCCTCCACAGATGTGTTCCAGCATGGCTATGGTGGGATTGCCTGCTTGTTTGGGGATTTTTAGTCACTGTGATGGCTTGAAGTTGAGGGCTTATTTAAGGGATTGTTTTAAAGTTGAAGTGCCAATATACTATAGAGAACCAGAAAAAGGGGAGGATAAGACTATAACAGGGTATGCAAGGATTTCCCATCAAGTGTATAACACAGTTGAGGATTATTATAAGTTCAGGGATGCCGTTAACAAGCTCGTTGACGATGGTGTTACTTGTGCTTCTCTCTCCCCTTGAGAAGGTTATACATATTTCTTGGAAGCTACTTCTGAATTATTGCTCTTTCCTACATTTGCATGTCAAATTACTAACTCGTGAGGTAACAATATGTATCAAAATAATGAGAAGCTGATGATCGAAGGAGTTAGTCATGCCATATTATGGTTGCTTTTCTCACGGTTTGGGTTTTGTAGAATTTGCTACCAACAAATTTTAGCCTAACTAGGAACTTTGGAAATGAGTTACTTGATTTCTAGGTCAAGTTGACTCTTTTAAACGTTTTGTGGATCTATTTCTTTATATCTATATCTACCGTCTGAAGCTTGGTCCTTCTGCTCTTGCTTCGTATACTACTTGCCTTTTGCAGCTATGTATGGTATAGAAAATAAAGGTCTTGGTTTGATAGAATCATTTGATGGTTCCAGATCAAAAGTATAGAACGTGTCGTGTCTGCATCAAAAGGAGCTCCTTCATCTTCAGAAAAACAGAGCATAGGTCGTAAAATTTTTCCTTGTGTAATAGTCCGCTTTCGTTACGAAAATTCTTTCTAGGTGAGGATATCTTATGCTTCAATTATATGGTGTATTTGCAGTGTAAAGTTTTCCTTTGGAAAACCTAAAATGGTGGGCTTTACCATTTTGTAAAAGGGTCTACCCCACTTTGGTTAAAAGGGCACATTTAGTATCTTATTGGAGAAAAACTCAACCTTTACTCCACTTCTGAAGAGTAATGAGGTCTAAATTTCCCAGATACACCACTTCCTAATGACGCGAAAGAACTAAGAAAAACTTCCAATTTTCATTTAATTTGTGACAGATAGTCACTAAGAGAAACAATTGTGATATGAATTTCCCAACTCTGCAATGAAAGTACGGATCATATTTATGCTACATATTGTGATTGGACTAACTTGATTCTTCTGCTGGACATCATAAATATTGCTGCTGACAACTACCTACAACTTTCAAGATATGTTTTCTTTGAATTAGAGCTTCTTTCCATATAAGTTCATGAGTTTTAAATTTCTTGTGGTTGATGATCCATAACGTATATAAAGTTTGGTCTTGACACAAGCATTTTTTGTGTTTGGTTGCTCAGAAATGCCTATCAAAGCATATTACTGTGAAAAGAAAAACCGCTTTTTTGAGTTTTTCTACCTGTAAATTACCCTGCCCAATATGCTTTAGTTGTTCCTAACATGCCTGTTCTTCTCTTGTAGATCACTGGCTGATGAATGATTGTTTTTGAATAAGAAGTACTTCTTGGTTCCTCTTCATCAGTTTAATTTGGTGCTGATCACCATAGCTTCAAGAGGTTGAAGACAAAGACCTGAAAATTGAAGTGCTTACCTGCACTCAAAAGCTTGCCTTCATAGCCTTTGATGCTTCAGCTACTAAAATACCTCTGATACTTGACATTCATGCTGTTGGAGCTACTGGCTAATAAAGTGCCTCAACAAGAATTATGTGACTTAATTGATTTCACTTAATGGACTTGACACCTTCAAATGCAAATGGAAGTTTGCTGTGAAGTGTTAAGCCAGAAACTCATCCACTAAAAACTCTGTTGTACCATCCTGGATGATATAGCTATGTCCGTTTAACTTGTAAAGGGGACATATTAACGGGGATCGTTTGAAGAGCTGGCACATTGTCTTACTCGAATTCCTTCGACACTGGTGTTGTTAGGTCATTGTCTAGATGTCTTTCCTAACATCAGTTTCAGTATTTCATTTGAATGGGCTGCATCAGCATTCTAGCTGGTTGGGTGGAAGAACTGCTGCTTCTTTTAAGCTGAAGTTATACATGCATTTTTATTTTTTTCAGGTGTAGATTTCGGTTACAATGTAGTCACTGTTGCATTGGCAATGGTCATGGTTTGAGGAAACATGTACCTTTTTAGTGATTTTGGTTCCAAAAATCTACTTAATGTTCAGGTTGATCAGAATAAGCAAAAGCTGTTATACCTTAAAAAATGGAAAGTTCACAAAGCTAATACCATTACCATATCTGTAGTTTTATTTATCGTGAAAACCATCCTGGTTAGATTTTTAAAATTGATTTTCCTCCCCATCTAATTATGGAAGATCACAAACCATGTCGTCAATGAAAATGGAAGAGCTCTTTCTGAAATTTGATTCTCCAAGGACATGATGTCCATAATATATTCAAAATTTTAGCAATCGTTGTTTCAATTGTTAGGGAAATTTCTTGTTTTAGGTTGAGTTTCGTTTCTCTTTTAACAGAATTATTAGGCTCTTCGAGGCAAAGCAAATTAGAAAATTCTCTTCAACTCATTAGCCATAAAAAAACTTAGAAGATGACGGGCATTCTTTGCCTCTCTCTTGTAAATTGGGATTATTTCCTGTCTAGAGTTTTCAACTCCACTTTAGGAGACAGATTCTTTTTAGTTACAAAGTAGTTCCACATGAGAAAAGTTGTGAAGAGAGAAAACAAACATAAAAGCCTAAAGAGAGCTGCTTCTTAAAATATACACATGTGAAGAGAGAACAAACATAGGCCCCTATATATGCAGCTAGTACCTTTGCTCTCTTGACATTCTTCATAATGAAATGGATCCTTGGCGCAGAAGATCGACAGAGTCCATCAAAGAGGTTAGTCAATACATAAACCTTCTGCTAATATTTCCTAGTAATTGATCTTCCTAGTTATGTTTTTCACTTTTCTTTCTCGTTTTTCTGGTCCAGGCTTGAGGGCAAAGTTGCACTCATAACAGGTAGTGCAAGAGGAATTGGAGGTGCAACAGCAAAGCTATTTGCCAAGAATGGAGCCTACGTTGTTATTGCTGATATACTGGACGAATTAGGTTCAAAATTAGCTGATTCAATTGGAGGGCGCTACATACATTGTGATGTTTCTAAAGAAGAAGATGTTGAATCCGCTGTAGAATTTGCATTAGCATGGAAAGGCAAACTAGACATCATGTTTAACAATGCCGGCGTCGGTGGCCCTGGAGGGAGCATCTCTAGTCTTAATATGGAGGATGTGAGAGCCCTCCTCTCCATCAATCTGTTTGGCATTATACACGGGATTAAGCATGCTTCCAGAGCAATGATCGCAGGTAAAAATGGAGGCAGCATTATCTGTTCATCAAGCTCGGCAGCCATCATGGGAGGCCTTGCCTCACATGCCTACACAGCATCAAAAAATGCAATTCTTGGACTGGCCAAGACTACTGCTTGTGAGTTGGGAGTATATGGGATTCGTGTGAATTGCATTTCACCTCATGGTGTAGCCTCAGAGATGCTCTTGAGTGCCTACAGAACATGCCTTGGGAGGGATGATCTACAGGCTGAGGACGTAACAAAGATAGTGGGTGAGAGGGGAAGTCTCCTTAGAGGCAGAGGCGGAAGCATGGATGATGTCGCAAAAGCAGCATTGTTCTTAGCTAGCGATGAATCTGGATTCATAACAGCCCACAATCTTGTGATTGATGGAGGCTATACTTCAGCTTGCAGTCACATGAGTCCTATCTACACTTCAAAAGTTTAAAATTCACGAAGTACAAAGGCATAATGATCTTTCTCATCTGCTGTGAATCTTAGAAATCCAAAGAAATTCGTGATAAGCATTTCACTTGTGTTGAATAAAATCACTTTTGTTCGCTTTTGCACTGCCCAGATGTTTTATCATGTTTAGTGCAAATTGACCAAACAGTTTTCAATCGACATAATTAGATGTTCAATTTCAACCATTCATCCAGATAAAATGGAAGACATAATCAGATTGTTCTGAAGAATGCTAATCATATATATGTAAAGTTCTGGACAAAACAAAATCAAGAAACTCTGGCAAGCCGGGCATGCATAATGGGGATGACACAGGAAAATAAAGGTCTCCTAAGAAGATCACTTTGAAGAGAGAGACCTCCAAATCTGTGCTATCTTCTAAACGGATTGACACTGGTACTATAACGGTTAATTTGGGAGCACTGGATCAAAGCTGATGCTGACTACATTTTACAAAGAAAAAAACATATTCATCCTAGTATGAAACATCAATCCAACTCTTGCATTCACGGTTCATCTATCAAGTATTGTGATTCGTAACTGTGAGCTGGTGATTAGTATGTCATTAGGAATAAGTGGTGATGCTTGAACTCGATGAAGAGCGAGAATAAAGAGGGGTTCTTCGTATCTCTCTGCATGTGATACCGAAGCAAAAGTTAATGGAATGTACTGCTATTGTACTAAATTTCAAAAGCATTTGTCAAAATGATGGCTCTTTATATGATGAATTGCAGAACTGCAAACTCCAAAGTTTTGCAGGCATCCAATGGGGTTGCATTATACTACCACAATTGTGCACCAGTGAAATATGAGCTTATCTTTGTACGAGTGACATGGCATTTCACAAAGGAGAAAAATAAAAACCACCTACCTAGTATAACCAGAATTGTCTATTTTCATGATACATCTTTCCTTCTTTTTCTTTTCTTCTTTGCTTATTTTTTTCCCTTCTGTTGCGGGTGTTTTTTTTTTTTTTTTGTGTTGTGTGGGGTGGGGTGGGGTTGGGGGGGGGGGGGCGCAGGAAGGAACAGGAAGTGAATGTACTTTAGTTAATTAATTGTGTTTAAATCTTTTTGAATAAACATGATTGTTGAACTTCAGCAACATAAACAACACAATTAGTTTACAATACTCTGTTGCCATACCTCATGTATTTACATCTTGCATAGCACAAGTAGGCAAAGACGAATTGCATCTGTTAAACTGGAAGTGGCTTGCCTTTAAGTATTCCACCCATCTCCATCCTCCATGATTGATCCACTAGGCATGACAACTCTCTACAAATAAATTCACATTTCTGAATAAAAACATGCAAAACATGGTAGCTCAGCCCCATCAAAAACCTAACACACCCTTGATCCAAAATTTTATATCCCATAACTGGTATCAGTATAAGAGACAGTTCTACCTATATAATAGTTTAAAAAGGAAGTGAAAAGGATGATATAGGTCGACAAGATATGCTGAAAAATAAAAGAACATATGGAGACACTACCTTTCATACTACATGAAGAGCCATTGAGGAGAAACTTTGTATGATTGACAATTTTCAATCATAGGAAATTGGACACTATACTTGAGAAAAAGGAAAGCAAGACAAAGAATTATGCCTGGCAAAATTCCACCCAAAACTCCTACCAATATAAATCTATACTGTCAGTAAATTCACTTGGTTGATGCTGAGTTCATTTCAACTCACCCATGAGCAGAACATATGACCTTGGTAATGTCCCATGGAAACTAAATTACTTTACAACATCAACATGGAACAAGTGTACAAACTCAATGGAATTTGAACACATCTACGTGGAACAAAAGTACTAACTCAATGCAATTCAAACACGAGTACACTTCTCCTCTGTAGACCTACTTTCTGACTAAGATAACAACAGTTTAAAATTTTACATTTTTCCATAGAAATACAGGTGATAGCCACGTGCACAATAGGGAACTGAAGTCCTCCGTCCATAAGTGAAGCAAATACATAATGCAGCAAAGTTGTTAACAGCTAATCAAGAAAAATTAACCAAAGACAGCAAAATCTCTATTTAAAAAATATATATTAAAATTCCAAGACAAGAAATTATTGGAAAAATTAAAAAGAAAAAAAGTCCTTACTTAAGGTCATGGCTGACGACAAGTATAGTTAATTCCTTCTTTAGATTCTTTAGAAGTTTCACGACATCTGCACGAGCTCTCCAATCTGATTTTCATAACACAGAAAATATTCAGCGATCTAGGAGTGGTTACTTGGAGAATAAGAGGAATGATCAAGATAATTCAACAATGTAACCTAATCAGATATGCCCTCACTTCATTTTTCAAGACTCAAGAAGTAGCAAGACATAACAACACAATTCTTTGAAATAAATTATAATCCCGAAAACAAAATTAAACAGTCAACCAATAACTTGGAAATGATGTATATCCTCATGAATACCTACCACCTCCCACTATCCTCGATCATTTCCTGGAAAGAAAGTGGTAACTTAAATAGGAACTATATCTGCCTTTTATGTTTAAATCTCATTCTATCTGTATGCAATTGTTACCTTACTTCCTCTCCATCCAAGCATTTATTTGTATTGGCAAAAGGATCAACAGAAGAATGAATCTATACCATCGACTAACAAAGTGAATTGCACATACGCACATCCCTTTTCTTTCTCTACAAATAACTGTAATATATGCTACTGTTACAATTAAACTATCCTGTAGGACTTTCTGAGCGTGTCCCATGCTACACATTTGTAAGAATAAATCTACCATAACTGTTTTACTGACATGTTTTTCATCATATTTACTTAGAACATGAAAGGTAGAAAGGAAATTTGCAACATGAAGCTAAACAAGTTACAAGCAATTCAGCATAGGGCATCCACATACCAAGACCAGCAAGAGGCTCATCCAATAACAACAAATCTGGAGCTTGTACCTGAGTGAAGTAAACAAAATTTTTCAGTCAAATTAGCACCTGAGTGCAATAATGACATGTAAATATGTATACCATTTTGCTGGTGCAGACATATTATGGATGTCAAAGTAGGAAAAAGACATCAGAAGATACAGATTCTCACTAACTGAATTGCTAAAGCAAGACGACGTTTGTAACCACCACTTAGTGATTGTGGATCCTGATCCAAAGCAATTCCAGTTAGACCAACCTGCAACAACCACAAGAAAAAATTTTGGAACTGCACAAAATAGACATATTCTGCAAGACAGATAAATTATAGAACTAATGGTAATTAGAAGGGCAGGGAATGAATTAATTCAACGACAATACATACTGAAGTAATAGCTTTTTGAAGTCTTAATGCAAGAAGCTCTTTCAACTGACTGCCACCTTTTTGTCTTGCCCACCCGAAGATGACTTCATCAAAAACCTTCTCTGCCACAAAATACCTAGTACATGGCATATTATTTTGCAAATTCCTTAGTGCAGTTAAGAAAACTGGCATATTAGTGGAGAGACTTTTTTTTTAGTGTCATTTTACATATATCAAACAACAAAATCTAACTGTGAGATACCCTAACAGCAAACTCATAGCCTGACAGCCTGCTCTAAAGTTGGACATTTGCTTACCTATATCATTAGTTCGATATTCTTTTTTGCTGTAAGTGTGCAATTTCTTTCTATTTTCTCTTGGTTTTCATTCTCTCCAAACATAAATTGAGAAAAAGAAGCACTTGGATGGCAGGAGTATGGCACACCATAATACTTCACCTATCAACAATCTTTCCCAGATAACATTGTTATATCCAGTTTGCTCGATCTAAAGTCATTCTCTAGATTGATGAACAATCCTACACCACTCAAACCTATCCAAAATCTATGTAACCCTTCAGAAATTCTCGTGAAAGAAAGGTAGAGGCTTAAAAAGTGTTGAAAGATATAAGGTCAAGCCAATCATAAATCCTTCCCTATTCACCCTACCTCCCATAAAATCACAAGTTCATCACACCAAATAAAGCTGTTATGTGTCACATAATGATAAAAACAAGAGAACTTTCATTTTAAATTTAAACAGCATCTCATTACCTCTCAGGAAATTGAAATACAATCCCAACTTTATTTGCATCTAAGAGTTCAGGGGACCTATTTGGGCAGCCATCATTACCATATCTTTGGACATGAATGGAGCCTGACGTGGGCTTACTAAATCCTGCAATCAGCTGTGCATAGAAAAATCAATGATGCAAGTTTAACTTGAGGGACAAATCATAACTGTATTAATTGTACAGCACAAATTCTAATAACAGAGTTAGCACCTGTAAGAGAGTAGTTTTTCCACTACCACTCCGTCCAAATATCAAACCAAAACTGCAGAAATCCATGACAAAAAGATAAAATGTGAAGCATTTCATAACAGATGCATGTGTCCACTAAAACATGGTGCAAGGAAAAATTTACCATCAGTGAAATTCAAATCAAATTTGAAAAGAAAGAAAAAGAATGCAATTTGAATACATATATTCCACAAGCACCAATTAATTAACAGAAGAAGATAAATTGGTTATACTCGGGTAGCTTATGTTACCAGTTTGAGGGGAACACTGAAAAACTGTTTGAAAGTAATAGAAATACAGCAGTTGATTATGCAAAGATAAGTAAGAAACAAGGTTCCACCTTTTTTCACGGAGGGAGAAACTCACGCCATCTAGAAGGTTGACTTTTGTTCCAGGAGGTTGGTAACTGACATCCTTTAGCTGGCAATAGCACATATTTTAGGAAATAGAAATTAGGGTATTTTAGCAACTCTTGACCTTTGTATTGTCCAGTTAAGATTCTACAAAGCTTAGTAGCAAAGCACATCTTGACAAAATAGAAGGAAAATATTACATATCGATTAGCAAACATATAGATGTACTGTCACTGTGGTTGAAGAAACTGAATCACAAAATCTCATAAAAACAGGTGTTGATATTTGTACATAAGGTCCAACGGATGATGAAGAACACTTCACATCTCAACCTCTTGGTTCCACTTGACCAAGGATGTAACTCAGAGAGCTAAAAAGATAAAGGGCAATTTATGAAACTTGAAAGCCAAACAATCTCGCATCTTAATTTGTTACAGACTCTTTTATGATATTCGTAACAAGAAAGTTTAGTCAATTAAGCGATGCTTATCTTCTTCCTCCCATAATGTTAGGATATAATTCTATTAAGAATCAGCAAAAGCTTTAGCAAATGATTGAATTCTTTCTGTTCAGTCCAGTTCAGCTCTCTTTCATCTATTCTCAAGATTGATGATTCAGAACCTTCGAGGTTTATTTGAACTTCAAATGCCAATATGGACAGCATTTTCATATTGCTCTTACAGTTCAAAATTCAACAGCTCTGTACCTTATTGCTTTGTATCCACAATCCTAAATACACAGTTCGAAAAGTCGACCTTTTTTTCAAATGACAAACCATCTATAAAGTGAACACAGAAAAAACATAAACTTCAAGTCAATGTATCCCAATGTAGGAAACCGAAGGGAAAGCTTACCTCGAAGCAGGAATAATCGCAGCAGACTTTGAATGGTCTAGTCTTGCTTTCATGGACCACCCTGTGGAATAAAATCCCCACCCCAAAAGGTACAGGGATTAACAATTGAAGTTAGAACCCGCCTGGAGTTTCTTGTGCAGAAAAGTATGGAGAGGAAGGAGGGGTTACCTGAAGCTTGGTAGAGGTAAAGAAAGAGGCGATGACCACCGGGGACTTGTAACTGTGGTTGTGGGCGGTCTCCAACTCCACGTCCATCCTACCGCTGTCGCCATCTTTTGGTTCACCTGAGGCTAAAGAATGGCATTTGTGTTGTTAATTTTATTTGTATTATCTCCTTTCAATTCAATCGTCTACAAGTTCAGTTTATTTCTGGTTCGTAGCAGCTTGAAAACCAAAAAAGGAAAAGGAAGATCATTAAGGTTCATGGTCAACATAGACGTTTTAATAAACTGTACTTTATTAGAATTTGATTTAATCACTAATTATTATCAATGTATAAATTCGTATAATGTTAAATTGTTAATAGGGCTCCTTACTATTTTGAGTTTTAATTTATTAAGGGATAATTTCAAAAATCTCCTTGGAGGTTTCTGACAATTTCACTAATCTTCCCTGAGATTTGAAAAATTATATTAACCTCCTTTAAGGTTTATGATTTTGTAACAAAATTAGTTCACCTCTAAAAAAGTATGACTAATAAAATTACTTTTAGGAGAGAGATGAAAATTTTGTTTCACAAATACGAAAATTTTGTTTCACAAATACCCCTTATGCATTCCCAGTCAAGGCGTATCAGCAAAAATAATTATCAGTTGTAAACAATTATCAATCAAGGCGTATTGCAATTATGATCATCTTGAAAAATTTCATGATTTTCAACTAAGATTATAAATTTTAAATATTGAGCTAAGGAGATTGTTTACCTGATTTAGGGTATACCTTTTGTGATTTTGCATAGAAAAGAATATCCAATTTTGCCTTTCTTCTATCTTTTTTCTTAGCCACTTTCACGAAATTATTTTGATACAAAGGCCATCTCTTTAGTTTCTAAACCAAGGGAAATTATCTTCAAGAATAAACTTATTGTTCTATTTCTTTGCTTGGTGCTTCTCTTGTTCTACTCGAGCCTTTCTTACGTACGATTGAAATGTGGTCATGTCAAGTCATGTCAATCACAAAATGGTGCCAAATGGTATGGCAAAATGACACTATTTTGTTTCTTTCACATTACTATTCATATTTGTTAATAGATAATTCTATTAATTAGTTGATTTGTGCCATAATTACTTAATTCTCATATTTTAGTTTCTAATATTAGATAATGTATTGACGTACATGAGTAATTTTGATAAGTGCATAGTTTACATGTTTTTAGTATCTTTTATTAGTTAGTTTTGGTGTATTTTATTTAGTTTTATAGCTAATTAACTAAGATTCTAGTGAAAATATGCATTTTATGGTTTAAAGTGTGAAAATTGCATTTCTATGAATTTTAATGGTAAAAACTTCATATTTTTGTAGTTTTATGATTCAATCATCAAATGGAGTAATTTAAGAAGATATTTGGATGATTGATGATGGTTTAAAGTGATAAAAAGATAATATGAAGTGCAAGAGAAGAAATGCAATCAAAGATAAAAGGAAGCAAAGTTTTCACAAGCTTTTGATATATTTTCGTATTTCGGCTTATATTTTAAGCTACAATAATCGGATTGAGGAGATTCTTATACCATTTTGAAGTTAAGATATAGATCCACATTTGGTATGAAGATATCGAAATCTAGTTCAGTCATTTTCATTGTCAAAATGTCGAAATACAGAAGTACATTTTCATGGTCAAAAGCTGAAACAGAGCCCTGACCAGTTGATTGTATTTTGGTCATTTCTCATCCACAGAGCTCCAAATTGGGATGATTCTTGATGTATTGAAAAAGCTAACTCAAAGAGTTACAACTTTCATGTTTTACACAAGAGCCAGTTCAACCTCTAACATCGAGAAAATATCAGTTAAAATTGGACAAAAAACAGAGCAAGTAAATCCGAGTTTGGATCTGTACTAGATCTGACCTCGGATAAACTTCCGCAATCAGAGGCTACATCCGAGGGGAGGATCTGAGCTCGGATCTCTATGTTACAGGCCTCGGATCCTAATGTACAATGAACATAAAACGAAGAAAAATGATATTCGAGGGGTATTTTGAGCGATCCGACCTCGGATCACCAATTTCGGCCCTGCAACTTACTCTGCAACTTGTGCTCTATTCACACAAGCTTTTGACCCAATTTAATCTGTAAGAAATCCGGCTGGAACTAAGCAAGCAAGTATAGAGAATTCAAGAAGCATCTTTTGATGATTCCAAGAAGCAATTTTGCATCAACTTTAACAACTCACTATGAGTTTGAATTCCTCTATAAATAGAAGCCTTGGGAGAAAATTTTCAAAACTTTGGAAGGCTAGAGAAATTAAAAAAAAATGTAGTTTTCACTAGAATTTCTTAGTTCATTAGTTAGGATAGTATAGTAGAGGTAGTGTAGTCATCTTTCTTGTATTTGTAGTTAGATTTGGATGATGATTTGAAGAGCAAAGATAGAGAGTTTGAAACTCATGTGACAAGGGTGACTTCTCTTCTTTCACTTTCTCTTTTGTATTTGAATTCATGTTTACCTATAATACAAGTTTGGATTCTTATTTTCATGTTTTGTTAAAAATTTATGTTTAGAGTTATGGATGAACTTACTATATCTTGTTAGTGATGTTTATTTGATTATTTGATGGTATTATTTTGAACAAGTTATTTATCACTTTGCTTATCTAATCATGATTAACCGGCCATTAGTTGTGATTATCTAAAGGTGTTAAGTTTGCAATGAGAATTGGAATTTAATACTAGTTCAAGAAAGTGATAAACTTAGGGAGTACGCTCACGAGAGTAGAGGTGCACCTATGTGATTTTAGTGACTTGTTTTATATAATTTCATAGAAAAAAATGAGTTTGTAGTTAATTCATAACCACAAGAGTATGTATGATTTAGTTACAAGTATAATTGATTCACTACGAGAGTAGGTTTCACATACATTAGGGAATTATGCCATGACTAACCAAGATAATAGTATTCAATTAACCGATAATCTCATTTGCAAGAGTAGTAAGGAATTTCATATCTTAGGAGCTTTCTAGTGTTATTTTCATTAATTTTATGTTTATGGTAGTTTAGATAATAAAAGAGTTCCAAAAATACCGGTAATTGCAATCTTCCCCGTGAGATCGACCCTTAATACCATATACTCGCTCACGATTCGTATATTTGCGATAAATCGCGTGTGGGGTATTTAGAAATTATAAATGTAAATTTTGATTGTGAATGAGTTAAATTGTATATGTATACCCGGTGCACATCAAATTTTATGGTGATATCAGCAAATGGGCCCTTATTTTGTCAGGAGAGGTCAGTGTAATTTCTCAAATCTTTAGGGGAAGTCAATGAATTATCAAAAACCTTAGGAGAGGGTTTTGAAATTATTCCTTTTATTCATGGGTTAATTTGAGTTTGTGAGCTATTAATTAAAATTGTTAAATGCTCTATGGTCATGAGATACTTACACTAATATCAATAATCACAGGTCTTTTACAAGGTGTATTTTTGGGATTTATATAAATTTTATTATACTTTACTATAGAAATTATAAATTTTTTTGTCTATTTAGGGTTTTAAAAAAAACCGTATTTTTTCCTTTTCTTTCCTTTTATTTTCCCTTTTTTCCCATTCTTTCATTTTTCTCCTTCCTGCTACACTTGCTCTTCTTTCTCCCTCCATTCTTATTGCCGCTATTGATAGCCGCCACCTCACTTGCCACTGCCCATCTCTCTTTTTTTTTCCCTTCTCTTTCTCTCTCTCTGCATTTCCTCCTCTTCTTTCCTTCCTTCCCTTACTTCACTTGCCGCCCTTTCCCACCCTCGCGACCTTGGTCGGCACAATTGAATCTAATTGCTTCACTAGAGGGAAAAGATGACTAGATCTGGTAGCTTGACTAGAAGTCACAGGGATCAAGTAATAGAAAGGAAGGGGGCCAAGTGAGAGGAGAGAGGTAGAGGTTAAGGGGGAAAGAAAGAGGTGGAGGGATGGAGAGAGGATGAGGGAAAAGAGAGAGGGAAATAAAAAAGAAGAGAGAGGGGGTGGAGTTGGTACTGGAGTAGATGACAGTGCACGTGCTAACTAGCGAACATGTTGAAGAATTGAGGTAGGAAAGGAGGAAAGAGAAAAAGGCAAAAGAATAAATTTTGATGGTGTTTGGGATATTTTGAGGTGCATTTTTAAAATGTGGGATGTTTTTAAAGATTCCTATAGATAAAAGTTATAAAAAAAATTATCTGTTAAAAACTCCTAAAAGGTACCCCTCCTAAGCAAACCTCATAACAACAATAATAACTAGTAAAATAAGACATCATTGATGCTTAATTTATCATAAATTGGAGCAATGGTGGCAGTGGTGCAGGCTTTATTCCTTTCTTTTTTTTCTTCCTCTGATCTTCTTCCTTCTCACAACTGTTCTAATCACCGCCAGCCTCCACTTCCGTCGTCGGGCGACACTTCTGCTAGCGCCTCCCTTTTTCCTTCCTCTGTCTCAATCCCTATCTCTCCTCCTCCTTCTTTCCCTTTCTCCTCATATTCTCTCCCCCTTTACCTCCTTCCTCCCTTTCCCGACACCCTCTTTTTTCACACCGTCCCCACCCTCCTCCTCCCTCTTCCTCTCTCCGTCACGGACCAGAGAGGTCAAAAGAAAGGAGAGAAGATGGGGTGGCAGGAGAAGGGGAAAAGAAGATAATAAGAGAAGAAGAAGAAGGGAAAGACGGAAAAGAAGAGAGAAGGGCATAGAGAAAAGAAAAAAAATAAAAAACAAAGAAGTGCCCAATGACGGTGATAGCAGGCACCAACAGTGGTGGTAGTAGGCCGAGGGGGGAAGGAAGAAGAAAAAAATTTTTGTGTGTTTTTAGGTATTTTGAAATGTATATTTTAAAATTTTGAAGAGTTTTTCAAAATTCCTCGCCAAAACACCTAAATGCCAAACAAGCCCATAAGTTTTTTTTTTTGTAAGTTTCAAAATTTCCTACTTACAATCTCTTTCATTTTATCGCCTAATCCAACCCTTTTCCACCTTACTGGCTAATCTAACTCTTCCTTAAGTTTTTTTTTATATATATAAGTAGGAGGTCTCGAATCTTAAACCTCTCACTTACACCTTCTCTCTCATACCATATAGTCCATCCCTCATCTCACCCTTCTCCAAGTACTTCAACTGCTAACAAGCAGTAAAATAACATCAACTTTCCCATTTTTGGGAAGCGTGTAGGAAGGAAAATTATACACAAATATCAAGCCTGATGGTGACTTTGTAACTACGAATCCAAACACGACGGAGAATATATGCATTGTGTGAGGTAATTAATTGCTCAACATTTACTTTTTGGTCTACATTATGTTTCATAATTTTGTCTTGGGGTTTGTTTAGAGTTGTAATAGTTTATTGAAAAGCACTTCTTTAATAGAGATTTTAACAGAAGTACTTATTAAATACTTAATTGCTTTTAAATGTATTATTGGAGACATAGTTGAATAAGTACTTATTGTATTGAATAATGTGTAATTTAAAAATTTTTAAATGTATTTATCTCTGTGTTTAATTCATAATATATGATAATATTTAATATTTAATATTTAATATTTTATTTTCTAAATAAGAAAAACTACTCTAAAAGTACTAAATTGAGCTTTTTGTTGAAAGTGTTTTTAACACCAAAAACTCAATTTCAAATTCAATGGGATGATAGTCACCAAACGCTTTAAAAGTATTTTTAACATCTAAAAGTTTTTTTTTTACCAAAAGTATCGCAACCTTAAATACAGTCTTAAGGATCCATATATCTAGGAATTTTAAAGGTTATATCAATGGCAAAATATCAATTTTAGATTGTATTTATATTCACAATGCAAATAAATTACCTTAGAAAATCAAGGCCTCTTAAACACATTAAAAAAGTGTCCGGATTTTATCTTTCAAAGAACCCATATAATACTAGAATCTTTCAAATAAAAAAACTATATTGATCACAAATTGTCAAAACCTTCTTTTTCTTATTAAAAAAATAATAATAACAAGAAGGGCACTTTTTGTCCACTTCCTAATCCTAATCCTCATCTAGTAAGCATTCCCCCGTGGTCTTCCAAGGTTGTTTTCAAGATTTAACAAGGCACGATGATGGGGATGCCTGATATGCGAGAAGCGGCAACATCTGATTGGTCACTGGCCAATAGCCACGTAAGCCCCTCTTACAAGCTTTTTATTGTGTGTGTTTTTTTCTTTTTCTTTTTTTTTTAATTGGTACTCCGTATTTCAATCACTAGACCTGTGACAAATTTACTCGCCCCTTTCCAAGGCCTCAGCCTCTATTAGATACATACACATATATACATATATATAGGTATAGTTTTATTTGGAAGCGTATCTATGACCTTTTAATGTAGATCTTCATCAGACTCCCTCCCCCTTCACTTTTCCTCTATTTCCCCCCCATTCGTCAATTCCTACTACAAACCCTTCTCCCAATTTGGCACCCTGGCTTAAAGGTACGATTTTATGGGCTTTTTGTTTCTTTTTCATCTTACTGTCTTTAAGTTTTTATTTTTGAATTGAATTTCATTGGTCCAAGACTCAATCTTTATATGGGTTTTTGCTAGAAATATGTATGTTTCATCTGGGTTTTGCTTAATTAACATGTTTGTATGTTTACTTTCCTGTTCTTTTAGTCTGCCCTTTTTCGCTTGCCCTAATTTGGGGAGTGTTCAGTTAATGTTTTAAGCGTTTACACATTGATACAGTTTACTTATATGTAGTTTGAGATATGAAAATTGTATATCCCGATGGAGAGATGGTTTAAGGTTTTTAAGTTGCTGGTAAATAGATATTGACAGGGCAGAGTCCGGAATGATTGTGTATTTGATTAAATTTAACTTTTGTTGAACGTTCTTTCGGTCATGTGTTTTTTTTTTAAAATTATTGAACATCCTTAGTGTTCTTTCGTAAGGAGGTAGCTGACGTTGATTTAATTGGAACGAATTTTCACCTGTTGGTGTAAATGGAGGTCGTTTACTGGCTTATGCAGTTTTGTATTTTGGACTTCGATTCAGGTCATGGCTGGGAAAAGAGTGATAGCTATTTGCCAGTCAGGAGGTGAATTTGAGACGGATAAAGATGGTTTTCTATCTTATAAGGGTGGAGATGCTCATGCTATGGAAATTGATGATAAGATGAAGTATAAGGATTTCAAGACGGAGGTTGCAGAGATGTTTAATTCCAACCTTAATACAATGACTGTCAAATATTTTCTCCCAAGCAACAAGAAGACACTTATTACTATCTCCAATGATAAAGACCTTAAACGCATGATCAAGTTTCACGGCGATGCTGAGACTGCTGAGATTTTTGTAATGACTGAGGTCGTTGTTCCTGAAGCTTCGCACATGCCTGGCAGTAGGTAGTTCTCTTGCTGTCTAATAGTGTGTCAAGTGTCTGCCTTTTACGAATGAAACATTTGGGGACATTTTATTTTGCAGGTCAAGCAGGACAACTTTGTCAGAAGCGGGAGTTCCAGTTGATGCCCCTCCAAATGTCATGGAGGAAGATGTTGCTGATGATTCAAACCAGGCTGGTCTTTTACTTGATGCCAACTTTGATATTGTAGGTGATACCAACCATGGTGATGCTGATATTGATATTCCAGCTGAAATTGCTGCTCCTATAAATGCTGTTGGTTCCTATAATGAAAAGCATGCTAAAGCCACTGAAATGTGGCAAAACAACATTACTGGTGTTGGCCAACGGTTCAACAGTGTACATGAATTTCGTGAGGCATTGCGCAAATATGCTATTGCACATCAGTTTGCTTTCAAGTACAAGAAGAATGACAGTCATCGTGTGACAGTAAAATGCAAAGAAGAGGGCTGTCCGTGGAGAATTCATGCATCAAGGTTGTCAACAACCCAATTGATATGCATTAAGAAAATGAATCCAACGCATACGTGTGAAGGTGCTACTCTAAAGAATGGGTATCAGGCAACAAGAAGTTGGGTTGCAAGTATCATAAAGGAGAAGTTGAAAGCTTTCCCTAACTATAAGCCAAAGGACATTGTGCAAGACATCAAACAGGATTATGGAATTCAATTAAATTACTTTCAGGCCTGGCGTGGGAAAGAGATTGCCAAGGAACAAATTCAAGGCTCATATAAAGAGGCATATAGACAGTTACCGTACTTCTGTGAAAAGATAATGGAGACAAATCCTGGTAGTCTCGCTACTTTCACTACCAAAGAAAATTCGAGTTTTCATCGGCTTTTCATAGCATTCCATGCATCATTATATGGCTTTGAACATGGATGTCGTCCTTTGCTTTTCCTTGATAGCTTACTTTTGCGCTCAAAATACCAAGGTACGCTTCTGGCAGCAACAGCTGCTGATGGCAATGATGATGTTTTCCCTGTTGCTTTTGCTGTGGTAGATTCAGAATCTGATGATAATTGGCGTTGGTTTTTGCTACAACTTAAAACTGCACTTTCAAGATGTCATGATATGACTGCTGGAGTTGACAGAGAGGCAATTGCCATCAACACGTTGTCAGCAAGTCGCAGTATGACAATTGTGGCAGATAGAGAGAAAGGATTAAGAGAATCAATAGCTGAAGTTTTTAAGGATGATGAGATCTACCATGCTTATTGTCTGCGATATCTTTCTGAGCAACTAATTAGAGATTTGAAGGGTCAGTTTTCTCATGAAGTTAAGCGTCTAATGGTTGAAGACTTGTTTTCAACAGCTTATGCAACGAGGCCAGAAGGCTTCCAAAGGTGCATTGAGAGTATTAAAAGTATTTCAGTTGAAGCCTATAACTGGATCATGCAAAGTGAGCCCGAGCACTGGGCTAATGCATTTTTTCCTGGTGCAAGATATAACCATATGACATCAAACTTCGGAGAGCTCTTTTACAGTTGGGTGTCAGATGCCAATGAATTGCCAATAACACAGATGGTTGATGCAATAAGAGGAAAGATAATGGAGTTGATTTACACCCGGCGGACTGAATCCAATCAATGGATCACACGGCTAACCCCGTCTATGGAGGAAAAATTTGAAAAGGAAAGCCTTAAAGTTCGCCCTCATCAAGTATTAACAGCTTCTGGGAGCACATATGAGGTGCGTGGAGAGTCCATTGAACTTGTTGACATTGCGAACTGCAATTGTACATGTAAGGGATGGCAACTTTCTGGATTGCCTTGCTGCCATGCCTTGACTGTCATTGGTTGCTTGGGCCGAGATCCATATGATTATTGTGCTAGATACTTCACCACCAATAGTTACAGATTAACATATTCAGAGTCCTTAAATCCTATTCCAAGTATAGAAAGGCCTGGGAGAAAGGATATTTCTCAGGGTGCTGTAACTGTAACCCCTCCTCCAACTCGTCGCCCTCCTGGCAGACCTACCACTAAGAAAAATGCTTCACAGGAGTCGATGAAACGTCAGCTTCAATGTAGTAGATGCAAGGGTACTGGGCACAATAAGTCAACATGCAAAGAGTTTGCATTGGAGTTCTAGACTATGTAAGTACTAACTATATGACGTACTCTCAGTACAGTATTATCTTTTATCTGTTTGCGTGTTGACATCTTAAACCATAGGACAATTAGCCAAATAAATTAGTCAGTTATTTGGACCGTAGTACAGATTCCCCCATATCATTTTCTAGTGTTTTAAATCTGTATTGCATAGGAGTGCAGCCTATGTGTATTGCTACAATGCAGCATATTTTCTAGTGTTAAATTAAGCTTCTTGTTGCTTTCTTTTTTGCAAGTGGTTTTGATCATTTATGCTGGGGAGGTTTGCCTGGGTGATGGAATAACATTTTTTGGTTTTAGTTTCAGTGCATTGGCATGACAACTTGCTGTTAACAGTGCCAGTCGAATTGAATCTGTTTGCTTTCTGTTTTCAGGATTTTTGGACAAATGGAACTGTTGTGCCATCAAACACATTGATAGTTGCTGACGTACCTTCTAGGCAGTTTTCTTTTCTTCATTTTTTTTATCATTTTCTTTTATTTGGTTTTTCTAACTTTAGATATTTTTTAGCCTTAATAAGTTAGATTAGATGTTCAGAATCATTAGACAGCTTTCTTAACTGAGATCAGCTCACCTTGTGGTGTAAATATCAGTTGCGCAGTTCACTTGTTTCATGTCAAAAGCTTCCTCTGGATGTGTCTTTTGTGGATTCTCTTGTTATTGTACCAAGAGATTAGGGATGGTAGTACATTCCCATTGGTGAGATGTGGATCTGTACTACTAGCAATTAGCAATTTTATTCATTTTTTCTTCTTTTAGCATGAAAGGTCCCGCTACTTTCTGTAGTTACTCCCCTTTTAAGCTGGAGGAACTGGAACCCAAATGAAGTCTTTTGTTGCTGTATCACCATGGGAGAATATATTGTTGCAGATTTTACAGGGGCAGTAACACAGCTAATTGGACGATAGCCTTTAGATCGTGTGCCTTTGAATTGTGGTGGGCAGGTTAACTGGTTAACCTTTCAGAAAGTTGTGATCCAAAAAAAATTCCACCCTTAGAAGGCCATCAATGGAAAGATTTTTTTTTTTTTATCCTTTCCATATTTAAGTCCCAGGTTCTCATGGAAAAGATAGACGGTGGATATTGTAGTCGAAATTTCCCTTTCAAGGAGGTTGTGGATGGTGAGAATTAATTTTAGACAAAATTGTACAGGGAATTGGTGAACATGCTTGAATGTGTTCCAATTTAGTGTAAATGTCCCTTTCGTTTCTAGTGTCAAGGTTGAAGCAACTGCTAAAATTTGCATGTCTCAAGCAATAAGTACACTTAATTTTCCACGGAAAAAGTCGTACAACCAGTACAACCAAATTAGTTTCCTGTTTGCCATCCTTGGAATTTTTTGTCATTTTGTTTTTCTTTTTGGGTATTTTATCCTTCAAAGCATGATATGGCATTCCCCCACCATTTAGCGCCTCTCTTAGCTGCTCCTCCCCTTTCAGCCTTCTTCTCGAGAATCCCCAAGTGATTTGAGTTTTACCTTACACCAATCTCCAAGGCAAAAATGGCTTCGTTGGAGTTTGGAATGAATTGTGGACACACTTGATGATAAATGTGCCATTTTCTTGAGCCAGATGGGTCTTTTAGGATTGGTTATCAGAAGCCGTTATTACATGCGACATCAGAATTGTCAATAGGTGACCAACTTCGTCAGAACACTTTTTCAATATTTATTAGCTTTGTAAAGCTTGTTTTGCTGCTACAATCATTGTGAATCTTCAAAGCTCCAACAATTTGGTGGTAGTACATCTTTTTGAGAGGAAGTACAGCTGTATTAGGCCCTTAGCTCCTACTATTCTAGTAGTACTAACATTTGTACTGCGACTATTGCTTTCTCTTCTCCTTTGTATTTAAGTCAGCCGTTCTGTTCTGCCAATTCGTGTCCATCTGGGCAGACATTTCGAAACCATCTTTTTCGAGCAAAGAGTTAGAATTCTTGGTAGAATGCTCTTCTCATTCTTCATATTTAAACGGGACATCAATTTCTATCTCAAACATGCTTTCTCAAACCTAACCCTCATGTGCTTTCTGCCAATTCTCTCTTCCCTATGCTCATTCCACCAATCATGGAGATGGGCAATTATGGTTGCAGTCAGGTGTTCATTAGCACGTCATGGGGTGCTAATTATCTGCATAATTCGTCTACAAGGTAAAAAGATTGGTAAGGACAGACGGGGACGAGGCAGAGCATGAAAAGGGCGCATTTCAACACCCTCTGGTTATTTTGATTTTTGGTGTTGATGGCCTTTCCGTGCACTGCCTCTTCCCTGGCTGTCCTGACATCTTATCATCACCTTTTGCATCTCATTATCATTTGAATTTTTCTTTCAAGTAATTGGTGGATTTAGTTTGGCACGTTCATCAGCCCTGTATGTGACTTGCTTCAACCGGGCTGCCTCTCCCCTACACTCATTCAAAAGGTTTATTATTAGCCAAAACAAGGGACTTACTCCTCTCACATCCCAATTCTACAGTCCATCTCAATTTTTGTCTTTTACCCATAATTTGATTAGTTGAATCATGATAAATTCAATAACACACGATGTATGTTTGGTTGTTTGCCAACAAAAGTTAGCTTAGCTCAATTGGTAAGATCGTACTACTTCCTAAATAAGTCATATATTCGAATGCTGTTGCCGTCGATACAAGGACCGTATTAGTGAGTGAGTGAACTGTAAAAGATTCTGTAAATAACTTAAAGTCGAGAAGAATGTTCTAACTTGTGGTAATAAACGAACCCGAAGTTATATGTCAGTGACTTCGTTGTCAATTTTGTTCTACATGGGATTAGTGTTTCTTTTTTTATTTCTAACTATGTGCTTGTGCCCGTTAATTTTCCCCCCATTTTGGTGTCACTTCATAACCCAAATAGCATAGTGGAAGATTGCATCCTTCTAGCGTGTAAAATTTGTTTCTTCCTTTTGTTAACTCCTTCGGGATAAATATCATTACTTTAGTTCCATAAAATTCTAAACCATTGTGCTTTCTGTCTTCTTTCACTGTCATTATAATTTTCCTTGGTTCTACCACCTTCAGGTTAAATTTCATTTTCTCTAGTATCATAAAATTCAGAGCTATTGTGGTCTCTGTCTTATTTCACTATCATTTTAGCTTCCCTCAACTCAGACGATAGTTTCAATTTGTGGCACAACTTCTGAACTTCATGGATTGAGTTCGAATTTGAAACTAACATCATTTGATCTAGATAAGATTGTAACCTGGAAATGTTTTTTGTTTTCTTCTTTATTCTCTTTGTGTAAACCAAAATTAATCACTATGTTTAATGGGGACCAAGGTATAACATTTCTTTTGCTTATTTTCCTAATGTACTCAAGGCCGGTTGATTCTATGTAATTTCCCACTGGATTAGGATCCTAAATGTCTAGAGATTATTATTCAAAACTAGAATTTTAGGATTTTAGTTGGTATTAAATGGACAACAAATGTCAAATTGTAATTCAAAAGGTGCTTGTATGTATAATTTAGACCCAGATAGATGTACTTCAATAATCTTGGGGAGGGTAACTCCCTTCAAATCGTCCAAATAAAATGAAAAAACGAAGCCTGGACATGATTCCCTCCATGCTTTTGCTAATGCATGCGCACATCTGTTTGTCTCTCTGAAGTTATGGTAGAAATGTAGTCAACAGCTCCTGCAATCATTTAAGATGGGAGAAAGCTCATGAGTAGATGGATAAATATTTTTGAAAGGAAGTGACCTGTGTGGAATCTAGTTCCACTTCCACAAAAGAAATGTTAGAGGTCTGCTTGCTGACTCCAAGCCATCCCTTGTTGCCCGGTGAGGGAACCTCAGCCGACTCCTCGGCTGAAACTGCGTTCTCCCAAACTCGACATCACCAGATGATTCCCCCAAGGTCAACCAACTTCCTGATTAGATAGTTGGTACAGACCTTGGGAACGAATGGTTGCAATTTCTGAAAGTTCATGGCCAATATTTGACTAAAAAATGTAAGGTCCAGATTTCATTTTGTATCTCATTTTGCACACCATGTGTGAGATCTATAAAATTTTGTTCTATATGTTGTTAAAAGTAAGTTATGACATGTGCAGGCAAAATTAAGCCGTGTACACTCTGCACAATTTTGTGCTCTGAACGATTATTAGCTAATAATCGTTCCAGCCCCTTGTCTGAAAGGAATACTCCATTGATTTGATTGACGTGACTTGCACCGTCTAACATTGGGTTTGTTTGGATAGTGACTCTATCCTATTTTGCTTGCATCATAAATACAATTTTCAACTCACCTTTTTATATTTCCAATCATCTTTTTATCTCACATACATCACATCATAAAAGTGATACAGTAATTATTTCAAATAATATTTCAAGTAATACTCTATCCAAACAAACCCATTATAGTGCGATAGGCTTCTAATTGACATGCCGAGCTACTTCTAGCAGTGAGGTCAGCCTACTGACCCGATTTTCCATGATTCTCGCTCTCCACAAAGGAGGTAACTACTACCGCTTCCTCCGCCTCTCGGAACACCTCAACCTCTTGTCATTCTTACTGAGTTAGGCATCGGAGCTACGTCGCCTCGCTCTGTGATCTTGTGTAATGTTGCAGGTCTCGGCCCAAGTTATATATCTACAACCCAAACGTCGTTCGCACACCCAAGCATTCAGTTAGTGGGACTAAGCAGGAGCCCAAGTTCCTAGAGAGTCCAAAGACCCATTGATCAGAAGAGTGTCGGATTATTCCTCCTGCTCCAGCACGGTCAGGCAGTCCAGCAACAGAGCCATCTCTGTTGAGCTAAAACCAATTTGAAATCGGGGCTCAATAAGTAGCACTCGTAGGCCCGGTGGAAACGAAGTTTGACAGGATCTACATGGGCTTGCTAGTTGCTGGTAGAGCTTTGAATTACGATTGTGCCAAAGCCTCCCATGTTCCCAATGAACATAATCATAACTAAATTTCAACCTAATTATCTACACTCTTGCCGGGTGTAATGATCACTTAAAACCACCAAATTAACTTTAAAAGCCCATTCAAAAAAATATTCGAAATAAAATTTTTTTTAATGAAAATTTTAGACTAAATTCTTTCATATAAAAAAATTAATTTATTCTAAAATTGCACATACATCGAGTGTACCCTCGACACTATTTTCTATAAACAGGGGATTTGATTGGACATATCAATATAGGATTAAACTTCTATTTCCATCTAGTCAATATTGGATTAAAACCTCTTTTCCAAACAAAATATATGTGTACATACAAATATATATATATATATATTATATGATATCTTACTTCAAGTTTAAATGCAAAAGAAGTGAAGCCATGTACTTTTGATATTAAAATTGAATTCAGTGATTTGTTGGCACGAATCCAACCTTAGATTTTGCCAAAATGTGATTTAAAGTGCAAAGGAGGCTCCTCCACTTAATTTTTATGGTATACTCAGAGTAACTACTTCATTGTTTGCCTAACTCACCGCTAGTTTGACTGGAGGTCCACACCACCCAGCGTGTTAAGCCTGAATTATGTAGTCCCATTAGTTTGGGCCAAGCCTAATTGCAAACTCCAAAGGTTTCACTTGCAAAAGAGGGATTGATTTTTGAAAGCCCAAATCAGGAGGAATTGATTAGAAAATTGTAAATGAATTTTTTCGTCATCCACTTTTAAAATAGTAAATTTACATTGCTTATAAATTTAAATTATCAAAACTTGGTCCTAACCCAAGTTTTCAATCACATTTTAACTTGAAATCGCTACATGATCTACATGCAGTCATTTTTTATGTACAAAAATGTCATATTCCACTTCTTTAATGGCAAAAATAAATATGGATCGAATCATATTTCACTTTTTTAGAAAAAAAACTTAATATGATTCGAATCAAATTCTACTTTTTTAAGAGTAAAAATGAATATAGATCAAGTTATTTGTTTAATTATAATTAAAATCTAACCTTTTTTTAGTTAAACAGATGACTATGGAGTCACATGATGGATTTAGAGTAAAAACTAATAAAAAATTTATATTAAAACTAAGTTTTACCGATTTGATTGCTAAGAGATGTAAATTTACTATTTTAAAAATGAAGGACCAAACTTTGAATGATTTTTCCATTGACCAACAACTAGGGATGTGGGCAAACCAAACCGCTAGCGAGTAGGTCAAAAGTTTGGTTCGAACTTGAGCTACTCGTTCCGTGTAACGAATCGAATTCGAATATCAGTAGTAATTATTCGAGTACTCGACGAACTCAGTCGAATATTTATATTATTTATATATTATACATTTTAATTATGGAATGACTATTATGGATTCATATTTTAATAAATTTTCATGAAATAATGTTCAATAAAAAAAGTGATGGATGGCAAAATGATAATATGATAAATCTAAAATATAAAAAATTAAAAATAAAAAAAAACTTGAGCTCGAACTTGAATTGTTGGATGTTGATAAGACTTACAGTTTAATGGAATTGAAATGAATCAAGTTTGAGCTTAATATTCATTATGGCGAGTCCTATTCGAACTCAAATTTAGCACGAGCTCGAGCCCAAGTAAGTGTGATAATGATCGAGTTCACGGTGGAACATGATACTACTCCCAAGTACCAACGGCGCCACTGTTTCCCGGTAAAGCAGCAAAAAATTGGAGGACGTTTGCAAAATCCAATAAAGCTATGCGGAACGACACCGTCTACCAGGTCAAACACTACGCCTATCCCTCCCAATTCCGTTTCTTCTTCTTCCTCGTGCTCCTTCACAAACCCTACTTCGCAAGCCCCAAACAAAGAATTCCCACTGTTTCTCGCACACCAAGCTAGAACATAACCTTTTTTTTTGGGTTTCTTTTCCTTCAAATGTTGTATTGATTTGATTTTGATCGAATGAAATCAACGATGTTAGTCAAACCCGACCCATCTTCTTCTTCTGCCTCCTCCACCGCCCCAACCACCTGCGGAAACTGCGGCGTCGAGGAGCGCCGCCTCCTCCACCACGTCCGCCACCGCGGGATCTTCCGCCGTCTGTGCACTACCTGCGTCCTCCGTCTCCACCCTCAATCCTTCTGTCCTACTTGCTTCGCCGTCTATCATCCTTCCCCGCCTCCATCCGGCCCAAACGACGCCGTCACCTGCTTTAAATGTTACTCCTCTTCTCACACTCATTGCGTAGGGCCCAATTACCCGAACCCTTACGTTTGTCCTAATTGTGTGAACCCTAATTCCCCGATCTTTACGCTGAAGAAAGCAAAAGATTTGGGAATTGAGGGCTCGGAGGCTGCCAATTGGAATAATGGGGAGTATAGGGTTATTGATAAGAAGGCTGCTAAGGTTTTGTTGGCTGCGGCGAGGATTGCCGCCGTTTCGATGAGTAAAGCTGCCGTAGCCGCTAGAGCAGAGGCGGAGAGGCGGGCAAAAGAGGCAGCTTTTACGAGGAAACGTGCTAGGGAGGCGTTGGAGCATGTCGCTTATTTAGTTGCAAAGGAGAAATTGAAGAAAAAAGAGTTTGCCGCTGCAGCTACGGCCGTGGAGGTATTAGGGGTTGCCGGGCGTAGCAGCGGTGCCAAAGTGACTAATGTTAGTGGAAATAACGTCAATAGCAATGTCAGTAGTGTTAATGTAGGTGTGGTGGGAGTAGGGAGGGAAGGGAGAAGGGCTGGTAATGTGGAGAGAGTGGATGGGTCTAATGATGTTTTAGCGGCCTTGAATGCAGTGGAATTGAGAGAAGGAGAGAAAAATGGAGACCTGAAGGTGGACAATGTGATTGATGTTGTGCCAATGGACGTTGAGGAGAATGGGGCAGTGCAATTGACTGCTAAGAAATCTGGAAATATAGATCATGTGAAGGATCCCAGTGGAGTAATGGAGAATGTTAGTAATGGGGACGCTGTACTTTTGCCTGCGGAGGATCAGGTGCGGCATGCGGAAAAGAGTCTGTCTTTGCAACAGAATCATAACTGATCAGGACATTAGTTCATGATCTCCAGAGATTTGTGCCAATAATTTGAGAAGTCTGAGGTGGGATTCTATGATCTCATGCTGTCCTTTTTATAATGAAGTTTTGTCTTGTAGCTTCTCTTTGCTTACCATCATAATGTGGAATTTCAGGTTTCTGGAATGTGTAAAGCCTAGTTCAGGAACTTTTGATGGAATGTAACACGGGAATAGGGTTTGTAAGATCAAGTAGAACTCTGTTGGCACATAGCATAATCTGTAGGTTGAGACTAGTTCTTTGTAGAGGGTTTTAGAGCTTATTATGCAGTAAATCTTGTTATTTAAAGCTGGATTCTATAATTGGTTGCAGTGCATATACTGTGGTTGATGATTTTTCTCTTTCTGTTCTTCTGGTACAAATGCCTTTAGTAGCTTAGGTAGAAAAAATTTGTAGCCGCTTCCCTGTTTCAGATACGTGTTTTTAGTCCTGGTATCCATGTCCCATGTTACCTTGTTGACGTCCATGACTCGTGCACCTGGGTTTGTTTAAGGGAACTTATTTTGGTTTATTAAAGGCTTTTATGGGCTAATCAAGAGCTTTCTATACATAGCCTTGTGTAGCACTCAGGTTTTTTCAGTTTTTGGGAGCTCGGGTTTTAAGAGTCGCACAATCTATCCCATGGATGGGTTAAGGCTTTGTCAAAGCATCTTATAAGCACAGCAGTGGCAGGATGCAGTGTTTTTTAACCATGCTTTTCATGGACATTAAGATTGTGTAACTTGTGGTGGGATGACGCGTTTTCAGAAATAGAGGACAGGTGGGTGTTGCCTCAGTTTAAGACTTCCAAGTTGGTGGTGGTTTCTCCAGTTGAATCAAACAAATTCTTTGGTTGGGTTTTTGCAGGTGCCTTTATTGATGTGTGTTGAATGAAAATTTCTTGAATTATCCATCTTCCATATTTTCTGGATTGAAGCCTTCAGAGTTTTTTTTTTTGGAAGAAGGGTGGGGAAAGGAGAGTTTGGTATTGTTGGCTTGTTGGTTGCATGGAAAATAAGACTTGAAAGACTGCAGCGGGATAGATACCTATTCTGCTCGCTACAGTTTTGGGACTTGGAAATGTGATTCTAGTATCGAGCTCTGCTTGTAAAAGTACTTGTGAAATCGTCACAAGTGTAAAATCATCAACAAGCTAAAGTTTGGGCTTGGAGTCAAATTCTAACTAAGGATTCTTGTGATTCCAGAGAATCCAGCTACAGGTGAACCAGGAATGGAGAGCAGTGGCTACTAACCAGGCAGACTTTTGTATTTTCTTCATTCCAATCTTACAAAAGAGAAGGTAGCCGGAAGCTACATTCAGAATTCAGCAAATATGATCGAGGCAGAAAAATAATCACAATGCAGAAATTAATAATCAGATAATTGTAATGACTCGTAGACCATATCTCATTGCGATTGCCTCGAAGGAAAATATAACTGTCAATCTTCCACGCTTTTAAAAATTACTACGATATTTTATTCACAGTATAACTTACTAGTAACATATGTTTATTGATGATAGGGTTTTGATACAGGTAATTCCTATTTCTCTTGAAAGCCTGTAGCATTACCGTGTTTAGAACACAATCCGCGAAACTGATGCCTTTGCAATGCCTGAAACCATGCAAACACCTGCAGCCAGTCCTTTGTCTTCCATTTGTAGATAATATTCTAGTTACCATGCCATCCTTCAGGGTTAATCAAATTGACAAAAATTTGACGACTTTCAGAAGGGCTGGATGACCACCGACCAGGATAATTCCTTCCAAAATTTTTCCCATGCGATCATCATTTAAAGGCCATCTTCATGGTATTTCCGTCAGCATCAATCCCTCAATTTATGCAGGACACTGAATTTCCATGAAGTTTGTCAAAATGAGATCCCTGAGAAAGATACCCCCTTGGTGGAGAGGAAGGGGGGGGGGGGGGAAGGAACTGATATTATCCAATAAACTTCGTCAAAGGCATGATATTAAAGTCAAAATCCATTCCCTCAACCCAAGTCAGTTCATCAAGACCATCATATACAACTAAAAAGTGGTTACTAGGAAGACACAGTTCAAGCACTGTGATCCTGATGACTTCTATGCTAGTCTGGACAAATATAACTATACCAAAATGATCAAGGTTATGTTCTGTCAGGAATAACTAAGTGACAGGAAGAATGAATTTACGGTTTTATGTTTTAAAATTTGCTTCGATAGGTAAAGTACGAGTCCATACACAGACATGAGAAGCCATCTGCTATTAGACTAGCTCTCAGACCACTCTGAACTATTCCCATCTTTTGTTAATCTAGTCAAACCAAAACTTTATAGATCAGTAAATGCATTTCTTACCACTAAAGAAATTAAAAACACAAAAATTTAAAAAAAAAATTGGTGGAGTATGAACCAACATATTAAGTGCATGTAAGACTGTCAGAAGAACAATTTGTTAAGTACCCATGCCACGTGAAGCAAAGTTATGGGCTGTGTGAACATAGCATACCTTTTATAGCACTGAAGTCTGAGATGAAATCTACAAGTCTTATAGAGGCTTTCACAATCGCACTTAATGGAGACATTGAACAAATGCCAATGATAGTGTTGATATATGGAATCAGGTTAAGTTTGAGCCAATGCGTTTTCAAGTATGCTGCTAACCTCATCCAGCGGACCAAAATTTTCGCTCATATATGCTCTTACTTCTGATTCCTCTTTTACAACAGAACCAACCAATAATTGATGAGTTTCAGTACTAGGAATCCAACCCTTCCCCAACATTACATCTAGCAAGCGACCAGCTGCACTTCTATATCCTTCTTTCAAAAGGCCCCTGATGAGCATGTTATAGGCTCTGGAACCAAGAATATTAGAACAAGAGATAAGCTGATCCATAGCACTCAAAATCATGTGCATTTGAGAATGCTTGTCTAAACAAGACAGTACAGTAGTTAGTGTTTCGGAGTTGGGTAATAAACCCTTGCTGAGCATCACATTGAAAAACCGAGCACAATGGTCTGGATTATCGCCTAGACTCATACTTTCTATGAGGATAAAATAAGTTTCTTCCTCAACAGGACAACCATCCACAATCATTCGTGATAATACCACTAAGAGGTCATCTGCCTTTTCTAACTTGGATAAAACTCGCATTATGCTGTAGTAAGCTACAGACGAGTACGATGTACCAGAACAATGAGCAAGAGAGAGAAACCTGATTGCACTCTCAACTTCTCTTATTGCACAAAGCCCTTTAATGAACAAATCAAAAGAGGTTGACTGTAAAGCTACTTGCTTGCCTGACATATAACAATACACTTCAGCAGCCTCTTGAATCTTTTCATTATAAGAAAGGCATCTAACAAGTTCAGCATAGGATACAGAATCCAAAACATCACACTTCTGCTGGACCTGATTGAACAACAGTATAGCATCATCAAGTTCATCCTGCTTGCATCTGCCAATGATAAGAGCAGAGTAAGTGGTAGAGTCAGGAAGAAATGAAAAAACAATCATCCTACAAAGAACTTCCAAGGCTTTCTTGATCTCACCAATCTCACATAGGCACCGAATATAGAAATTCCAAGACAAGCTATCAGTTAAACTCCTCTCAAACATATCATCAAACAGATCTTTTGCTGCTGCAAGATTACCATAACTGCAATAAGCTCCAAGAAGTGCATTGTAAGGACAAGTTATATCAACATCATTATCTACTAAAACCTTCTTTGCTTCACTAAATTTACATAATGTACAAAATCCCTTCACAATATCCACATATAGATCATCCTCTGGAGTTATTCTGCTGTCCACCATCTCTTCAAAAAGGTTGACAGCTTCATCCACATAAAGATTCTGGCATAAACATTTTATCATAGCTCCATAAGTTGAAGAATCTGGAGAAATTTTTGAAGCTTTCATCTTCACAAGTAACATCATCCCTGCCTCACATTTATTAATCTGACAAAGCAGCAGTACTATCCGAGCGTAAAAGCTCAAATCCACCTCACACCTAAGTTCAAAAATTTCATCTAAAAGAAGCAAAGATTCATCGATCCTTTCCCTGGCAATAAGTCCACTAATGAGAACCTCGAAGGTCCTACTATTAGGAATACACCATTTCCTATTCATCCTTCTATATTGTTCCAAAGCTGTATCAACCCTATCATCCTCTAACAACGCTTCCAACAAGTAATTCAAAGTCTCCACGTTGGGAACAATTCCTACTTTCACCATTTCTTTATAGACAAATAATACATCCTTGAAATCCCTCTTTGCCTCCAAAAGTGCACCCATTACTATATTAAAAACACCTATTGAAGGCTTAAAACTACTTGAATTCATACAAGAAAGAACCCTTAAAGCCTCGTCGAGCCTATCATTTCTAACAAAACATTCAATCAATCCCAAGAAAGCTTCATCAAAACCAGGACATTTCTCCTTTAACATCTCATTACAAAATCCCTCCATTTCCTCAATATTTCCAGCCAAACCCAACTTCAAAATCATCAAGTAATAAGTATCCACATTATGCTTAAACGTTTTCTGAAGTGAAGCCCATTTGAACAATTTCAACGAAGAATTTATATCAGTTGTGGAATCCAAGACATGGACCAAGCTATCTGGATGAAGCTTATTCTTTAAAAATTGGATCTTTGACTCAAAATCAGAAGATTTTGACGGGGTAGGATCAGTTTCTGAGTTGATATGAACAACATTTGCACATGAAAGTGAAGAAAAAGAGGTATTTAAATTGACCCTTTTGGGAATTCTCTTTAAAAATGCTAAAGATGCAAGCTTTACAGCCATTGAAGTTCCATATGAAAGGTTTGCAGCAAAGAAAAGTAGTAAACAGCGGGAATGATCCAACTCTAACCTGGGATTTTCGCTTTTTAATGATTTGCCTGGGAATCGCTCCTTGTGGAAGTGGAAGAAGTAAAAACTATAAATTGATTCAGGAAGTAATTTAACACCAAATAAGGAATGGGACACTGGGATTCCGCGATTGCCATTGCTCTCCTGTTTCTGGAGACATTAATTTCTCAACCGGCATTTGAACATTTTTAGTGCAACTTTTTTAGCATATGGTACAAGTTTCGAAATTAGGGCTCAGGTTTTTCTCCCAAAAAAAAAAAATGCTTAGACTTAGGTGACGTTTGTGCAAGAACATTTGGATGGATGGGCAGTTCATTAGTCGCTAACAAAAAGTTAAAAAGAGTAATTTGTTTTCTTTTCCTCCTTACATTTTTTCATTTTTCATTTTTCTTTTTCTCTTTCTATTTCTATTGGGTCTTCTTTCTTGTTTTTTTTTTGAAACGATAACTATACCGAACCAGACGGATGCACCGCACATCCGTCTAAATTTTTTACCAGAGCCGCTTAATATGGCAATTGGTGGGAGACAAGGTTCTCCCACCCCATCAAATTTTAATGCTTTGGTAGTGACCAGCCTGGGCTGGTGGTTCTATTGGGTGTTCAATCACAGATGAAAATTTTCGTCTTTGATGTTCAATGCTAGAAGCAGCTCTTAGATAAGTAGATATATGTCCAACCAATTTTTTCATAAAAAGAGAAATTAAGTATGATGTAAATCATCCGTGGCTATCAAAAAGTGAATAAATCTCTCTTTGAATTGCAAGTCGGAGGTTCGAATCTCACCTGCAATGAAAAAAATTTGAAAGAGACACCAGAACACTCATTTGATTTAATTGAGTTTATATATCTGTTAGTTTCTTATACAGTCTCTTCATACTCTCCTTCTCGTAAAAAAGAATAAATTAGATTATAGAAATAATATCATTACGGCAAAAAAAAAAAAATCACTAAAGGAGCATGCTTACGAGGAAGAGGACAATTTCACACACACTCTCTCTCTCTTCTTCTTCTTTTTTTTTTTTTCAAATTGTAAGCCGTCTCAAGAATTGGACTTCTACTCCGGAGCCGAACGCCTTAGCATACTTCTTGTTGAACTCCAACCAATTTTTATTTTATCAAGCCAACTTTAATTCAAACTCAAGTAGCATAACTCATTTATACGTGAATTTGGAATTTTATTTGTATCAAAACCCAATATGAAAAATTTATTCAATAACCAAATCTGGTACCATCATTTAAGTGACACACCAGTTGATTTGGCTTGCATACCATCTCAATTTGTGCAACTAGGTAATGGGATATAGCCATACAAAGCACAAAATGATTATGCACTATTAAGTAGTAGGACTCACGCAAATCCCACTTTCCACTTTCCAACCCACCAGGCAATTTGATGGACCAAGCAACTCATGCTGCTTTCTTGACTCCAATGGGTGAGTCTTGAGAGTCAATACCCAAAGTCAGTGGACAAGTCATTAGTACCATGTATGCCTGCCTCCTTCACTGCTTTTTTCCCTCCTCCTGTCAAGCCATAGGGGGTGTTAAACAGGAATTGAGTCCTAGTCTTTATGTTCCATCCCTTTTGACAATCAAGAAATTGACACACACGAGATTGGGTCACAAACAACAATTAGTGTAGTTAGATGGTTTTCCCTCCATGGGAGCATTAGCAGTAGTTAGTAAAAAAAATCAAAGTCAGACTGCCGACTGATCTTTATTGGCAGCAGTATTCGCGGAAAGTAAACCAACCTTGCGTCAAACGTGCAACAAGTCCCACAACCACAGACAATGCCCGTTGGCTGTCGCATGAATCTTCCTTCCTTCCTTCGAATTGGACGCGCAGAGAACAGCATCATCTAGACAAGACAGTCGTTCATGATAATCGAGCTAATACATTTTCAGATATGAATTTAACATTGCAATGGATCATTACTAGGTTGGGGAGAGAAAAAGCATGGCCCCGTGTGGGTTTGGAGACGGAACCAAGAAAAGAATAACTAGGACGGTTCTCTTTAGCTGCAAGAAATTAGCAGAAACTGGAGAGCAAAATAATTTTGAATGTTGTGAACCTACGACCTAGCAGATGGCAATTTGCCAGAGAAAACTGCTGCGATTACTTAAACTTGCCTTTAAGCTTTTACCTTAGTAAATGTACGCAATCATGCAGAAAGACTAAATCTACCGCATGCCCCATGTTACTACACAAGATCATGTTTTGGATACCTAAGTGCATGTGCATGACTAAAGAATCCAATAGCAATTACAGCCAAACAAGTGCCCGCCTGCATAAAAGAGCTCACATTACGAGGTTATGTTATCATCATAATCCCAGCTAAAGAAACAAAGTACACCACAAAAACTAGGCAAGAATGATCCAAAATCCCAGCTGAAGCCTGAAGATACAAATTACACAGCATGAAAACCCAGAGACTAGGAGAAGAATGATTAGCACAGGACCATGTCCACCGGACTACTTCTGTTTAAGTCATTAATCCAGACTCTAAACCAAACTAGCTGCATTTATACGTCCCAAAGAGCAAGCCTTAACCTCAATGCAGACACACTACACGGTTCAGATTTTGCCCTTTCACAAGAAAAGTGAATATGATACGTACAACAATCACGAAAATTCCCAACTACTCCACAGAGGCAGCCAAAAATAATAGTAATAATAATAATAATAATAATAATAATAATTCTAGTCTGAAGATTCAAAAACATTAAACCTTCTCACAGACATCACAAGAGCTAGTCATTGACAACTATGTCATGATGTATGTCATTACAATAGATACAAGTGAAGCAGGTTGCCATCAGAAGCTCGCACAATTTTTTCCCACTTGAGTGTACACATGCATCTAGAAGAAGGATCAACATAATAACAATGTTGGACCTGCTTTAAACATGCTTCAATAGAGCTCAATTATACTATACATACAAGATATAACCAGCATACCACAAAATTTTCATTGATCCAATCCAGTTGCCGCATCTTTCATACTCTGCAAATTGCATATGCCTTGAACAATCTGCTGTCAGCTGCCTGTCATTCGTTCTGTAAATTCTGTTGTATGTAGATTTTTTACCTTTAATTTAACTCCCAGGTTTAGGAGTTCAGGTGACAACTGGCTCATCCTTTTGGCTGCTCAAAAGTGTCTCCTTAGTTCATTGTACCTTCTAATTCTTCCCAAAAAAGTAAGTATTATCTAAACCGTCTTCATTCAAGTCCCTTTTACCTTAAGCTCCAGTGCATGATGTAAAAGGCCACATCGCAAGCTTGTAGCTCTTAATTAATTTCACGTAAACTATCAGCAAGCATACCTATTCATTATCAGTTTCCACGACATAATTATCTTATCCGGGACGAATGAACCAAAAGCCTTTATGCCTTGTACAACAGTAATTTCCAGACGTTCCAAGTACAGATGACTTTCCAAAAGAATCTCTTTCCAAAGAGCTCCTACAACTTTCCCATCTAGCAACTTCCTTCAAAATTCAGTACATTTGTAATAGAGCATGAGTTGATGAGAAACATCCCCGCAAAGAACGTATACAACAAAGAAGCATCCAAAAAACAACTTCACAGTATCCACTGAAGTGTCATAATCAGAACCTGACACCGACACCAGCCCAGCTCACAACTGGTTTTCTAATTTTCCCAAATTTACATCCTGCGTGAATTCGTTAAACTCTGGCCAACCAGAGCTACCATTGTCCCAAAATCTACAGAAACACGCAAACCATGTCCAGATATGAACTAAACATCGACCCAGTCGACTATCCTTTAATTAAACTTAAACGCAGCTACTCAACACATCCAAGTATTCTTTAGGAAGGTGGGAGGTGGACCACATAGAGCCTATTTATAACTCCAAACCACCATTTTGAAGACATAAATTCATCACCATCCTCAGGCTCTATCCCCTCCCATAACTAGTTTAACATGAAATTATGAAGCAGCGGCCACCCCTGTTTCAGGGTAGATCTCTGCAAGAACAATCTTAATCGGTTGCCATCCTGATTGATGATGCATAATCCATCTTTTCATGTATATTACCATGTTTAAGATCTGCAGAATTTCTCCCAATGTAAGATCTTTTAAGCATGTTCTCTTTATGACAGTAGCTGCTTCATACCTATCCAACACATCACAAGGTTCAAAGGATACGAGAAGTGTCAGTGAGCTTAAAACAATTGATGAAGAATATAAAAAAGAAAAGGAAAGAAGAAAAGTTTCAAAACTTAAATTACAAAATGGTGATGGTTATGATGATGGTGATGATAAAAACAATAATAATAGCAACTATTAAAAAAAAGGGTAAATCTGTCGCAAACCTGCACTGAGTAGCTAGTATCGCAGTTCGTCCAGAAGATGATGACAGAAATTTCTGGATTTCATCCCAAGTTGTTTTTGGATATTGCTTTATATTAGTATCCCCGAGGTTTATACAGTTCCATAGTCTCTCATTCTTACCAACATACAGCTGCACAGCACCTAAGGTCTGCTTAACTACCAGCTGCTGCTCAACAGCACACTCAAGAGCCTTCTTAACATCAGTGTTGCGATGTTTGGGATCTCCATAACGAATGCAATTGGAAATGTGCTCTTCAGTAGGCAAAAGCTTCTCATTTTTTAGTGTGTTCAATGCAAGTAAAATTACCCCCATAAGGCCTTGAATATATTCAGAAGGTTTAGGACATCCTGGAGATCCCCAAACACCACTCTCAGATATAGAGACACTAGTGTTACCAACTTCTGGGGCAGGTGGTGGTGGAATCTGTTGACTAGGGCTTGGATAACCTATTTCCAACTAATTCATGGGGCGCCGGTGCTTTCTTCTGCAAATTTTGCCCTTTCTGAGGCCTGTATGAATTGGCATAGTTGGTAGGTTCTGCCATAGATGTTTGTCTAAGCTCTCCTCCATTCCAAGTAGAAGGCTTGTGGTTGTTAGGGTATTCAGAAATGTTTATCTTACCAATATCAGGCACAGATGTAAAGGGTCCCGAGGTAAAGCTCAAAGCATCAGGTCGGGGAGGACCAGGAGGCATTGTATGTGAAGGATACTGGACATGAGAGTTAGGCGGTAAAAAGTTACCAGGAGGCAATGCAAGCTGAGAAGGAAGGTTGTTCGGCCTAACTGGAATAGGATAGTGAATTTGTTGAGAGCTATGAGGAATACTGATATTATTTGGAAAAGGATCTGGATTAATCAAACTAGGGGAGGGTCCACTAAATGGAACCTTGGGATTCTGAGTAGCAGAAAACTCATGCAAATCATTAAAGTGTTTAGGAAGCCCATATCCTGGTCTTTGCGGGTTTCCATTGTCAAGGTCATCTTGTGTGCTTGAAGTTCTTGACATAATTGGTTGAGTCAAGTTTCTCCGAATTTGTCTTCCTTTGTTTTTTATATCTGTTCCCCTTCCCATATTTGGGAACCTCTGATTTCCCAAATGGGACTATCATAAAATGAATCTGGGGGTTGATTTATCTGAATCGAATCAGAAACTGGAACATGTAATTTGTCACCATTGGAAGAAAACCCAAAGCTGTTATTCACAAATTGGGATGCTTCACTACTAGTAAGTGGAGGTCCTCCAGCCACAAGACTTGTCCAGAGCCATACACTTTTTGCTGCAGCTAGAAGAGGAACAGATGCTTTTTGAGGTTGTGCCAAAAGTATATTATATCTCCGCATGCGCAATTGGTGAAGTGCGTTCGAAAAATCTCGATCACCAGAAATCAACAAATAATTGGCAGGTGCAGGATTGTCTACTGCCCAGAATAACATGTCGACCAGTATCTTCTTATCACTTGCATCTTTAACCCCTATTCAAATGAAACCGAAATTAGATCTATTCCAGTTTCTAGATCACAAAATACAAGAGGAAATATCTAACACGAGGCATATAACAGTGCTCAAACAGCAAGAATGACCCAAGATTCTCTCCCTTCCAAGTTTTCACAAACAGCTTATTCAGTTTTCTTTTCTTATTTTCTTATTCAGATTTCTAATCATGCAAACACTGTGTTGAAACAGCAAAGGAATTGATCAGGGTGACCAGAAAATTTTTTTTCTGTATGAAAAGAGAATCATCCAACAGCCAGAAAGGTATCCTTGTCTATTCGAACTTCGAAGCACAATGAAACATCTTGCCTGAAGAAGTGACACTTGAGAAGGTAATGATAATGCAAAATTTTCAGTAACAGAACCAGTACAAGGTACTACAATAATAAATCAACTTATCAAAGTAGACATTAAACACTTAAAATCTCAATGCAAAAGGCAAATCCACCACACAAAACCCCAAAGTAACAAGCTTAACGAAAACCATGCTGTAAAAATAGCATGACCGATATTACAGCAAAATTAGCAGCCCCCTTTGCTCTCCCCAAATTTCCTCCTGTAAGAAAAGCAAGATCTATCCACAACTATTACTTATAACACACATTCCGACCAATTAATCAGATCAGAAAAACAGATCCAACTGATCACCGTACACCGACTCCTCGTCCTGTCCCCCAAACTCGACATCAACAAGCAAGCAAGAAAAAAGAATCAGACTGAGACTAAATCTAGCCACAGAAACCCACTTCAGAAATCCCAGAAAAGTTATAAACTTTACCAAAGTCACACAAAGCAACAAACCACCAAAAAACCCACAATTCCCTTAAAATAAACAAAACCCACCAAAATTTCCATCAAAATCTAGACTTTCCACCAAAACCACAATTCCATATACCTGCAGGGACGTGATTGAGAGCAATCCCAGTACTATTTAGAGCCTGCTGGATAGAAGATCCAATTCTAGTAGTATCACCATAAGCAGATATCGAAACCGGCCCACAATAATTCATCTTGACTAAGGCAGAGCTTATATTCTGAGCGATCATGTGGGGTTCGCATCCTTTAGGCACATGACAATTCTCTATATCCCACCAAACCGATATCTTCGCCGCGGCATACTGCGGCTCCGCCACCCCCGGCTGCTCTGCCCCGACGTTTCCTCCTGCCCCGCCCATTATTAAACAAAACCCAGATTCTAATTTACAAAACAATTGTTGTCTGATTGTGGGCAAAGATTGGTGGCCTTTCCTTTATCTTGTATGGCAGAATTATTCAATTAGCAGATCAGATTTTGGTTGGGTAAAGTCCCAATTGAATTGGTTAATGGGAGGGGAGAAAGTGGTTAGAAGAAATAATTTGGAGTGGTGGTGACTCCTTAAGGGTTAAGAAGCAAGGTGATGGGATGGTGGGGGGGGAGTTGTTGGGATTGACGTAGGAAGACTGGCATGGTCATGGTCTGGTGTTCAGAAGATTTAGAGATTGCAAAACCATTCTACACTCCTCACAATGGTTTTCCACTTTTTTCTTTTCCACCACTCTGCAATAGTACTAACTAATAATTACGCCACAGTTTTTCCTATTTTCAAAATTGACTTTATTCTACAAGTTTACACGAATATACTCTTAGAGACCTGCAAATTGTTTAAATTACTAAGAAGTTAAAATTTTTTTTTTTTTGAAAAAAGAACCAATGTATTGAATAATGATTGACGAGCAATGACGATAGTATCTACGAATTATCAGTGAAGAGTCCATTAGACGGTGATTTTGTAACTTGTTTCTACAAAAATCATGTTGAAACAAAACATAGATGAATTATCAGTTATTTCTGTGAGATCGAATCATCAAAACGTAGATGAAAAGCATGTTTAAATTTTTTTTGAAAATGTACTTTTGGTAAAACAAATACAAGCAAAGAGATAAGTTGTAATAAATAATTTGGATGGAGGCAACCTATGTCACAATAAAAAAAAATTCACGTGTTGTGCATGTTATTTGAACAAATTAATGTTAAGCAAATACAAAATGTACTCCACAATTTACTAAGAGAAAAATAACTCTTGGAAATAGTTTAGCTAGACATTATTAACAGAAAAGTTTTTATTACAACTTTGATTTTACATCATTTGTGGCCAACCTGCAAGTATTTTAGCCATTAACAAATGATATGTGTTTTTATTGTAGTTTTTAGGTTGTGCAAACCTGACTATTTTAAGTAAAGTTTATGTATTTATGTATGTGTTCTAATTACTTAAATGAAAACAACAATTATTACCTTATACCAACTTTGTTATTGTTTATTATGTCTAAACATTTACATTCCTTTTCGTTTTTACATTCACAATCCTTAGCTCGATTTTTGTAAGTCAAATATTATTTGCATGTTTAAATATTTAGAAAAAGTTATGTACAGACACTTCATAATAAGAAATATATATGACTCATGCATAATATTCAAGTAGTAAGATAACTCACAAAAATGAAATTAAAAGAGAAAAAGAGAAAATTTGGTTAAAAAAGTAATTATTTCTTACGTTGGAAAAAATGGTTAGATTTCAACAAAATTCGCTTATCTCTTGTTGTTTGAAAATACAAATGTTTTTAAGTTAAGGAGACAGAGTGCATATTTCTGAAATTTAAAGTGGTACAATGTGTCCTTTCTAAAATCTTGGGGTATTTGTTGTAATTAACCCTACTATGTGTTTGACACCAATTGACTTAAGATGGAATATGGACCATCCAAAGCCTACTTGCACTCTTGCAGAAGAGTTTTCATTTTGGTAATAACATACAAAAGAGAGTTTCCCTTTTTTTTAAGAAAAAAAAGAATTCTTGAGGTTGCCTTGCAAAAGAGTGTTAGGCCTGTTTGATAATGAAGTTTAGCACTTAAATTTAATATATTCAGATCATAATATGTTCAGCTGCATTTGATAACAAAAAAAGAACATCTTAATCAATTAAACGACACTAAATTTTTTAGTCAAAACTTGTTCCAAAAAAATAAATGATAAACTGTTCACTTATCATTTAATGTGATACACACTCAAATGTATCAAATTTAATACCTAACAATTTAATAACTTAATATTAAGCTTCAATTTCCAATGTTCAGTTTTATCAAACACGCCTTTAGTTTTAAGTGAGAAACGTGCAGATCAAAGAAAGCTACCAGTAATTCTCTAGGTGTGAAATTTTTGCACTTAGGGACTTGTACTTGTCCCTAAAGAGATGTCATAAAATTAAACAAGCTACGTACAATCTCTAAGAATGTTTTACATCACAAACTTAAGAGTACTGATGCATTTACAATTGTATTCGCAACTTGATATCATTGGCAATCAAAATTGGAATGGATCGCAAATTACTCCTTATCATATGTAGTTGGACAATGAATAGCCTTCCTCCGTGTAATCCACTAGCATCCACCGCTAAAGAATCTAATTGTCAATCTTCTTTATTTGGCACAAAAAAGGAATTTGGTGGGAAAGGGGAAAAGAAAATAAAGGCCAGAGAGGAATTAAATTCTTTCTCTATCCATAGCTTTGCATATTGATGTTCAACTCGGCCTGTAAAGTCAACCTCGATGTTATGATCAACCTACTCGGTGAACCATACCAAGTACAAGAACATACGAAAGGGAAATACTCAATTTTCTTTTTGCCTTAATTTTGTTTGGATAGAGTATTATTTGAAATATTATTTAAAATAATTACTATAGCAGTTTTTATGATGTGACATATGTAAAATAAAAAAATGATTGAAAATATAAAAATGTGAGTTGAAAAATGTATTTATGATACAAACTAAATATTATTTGAGATAATTTTACTATCTAAACAAACCCATGATTGTAAGATCTCGGCCTTCGACACAAATGATTGTAAGCAGTCGTACGGTCTTGTTTGGATTGTAGTTTCTTAAGAAAAAATGTTTACGTTTTTCAAGAATAAATTTTTCATATAAATTTTTTATTTCATATATATTAGCTACTGAAAAATTACAATGAAGTCATTATCAAATTTATTGTCTTCATCGTAGACCACCATTGCCCGGAAAGTTCCACTCTCACTATCTTTCCTTGTCAGATCATGTACAAATTCCTTGTTTGCGCAGTAAACAAATGCAAAAGAAAAGAATATTGCATGTTGAACCGGTAGGGCAAAACCTTTTAGCAAGAAATGGCAAAATAATAATACAAGAATAAGGCAATCAAAAACTTGGGAGACTTGAGTGCATCTTTTCCAATTAGGACAACGAATGGAAAGAAAAACTAGAGCAGTTTTGGGTATGACTTATTCTACGTTACTACTTTTACCATACTATTGAAAGTATCATACTTTTTATTTTGAAACGTCTCAAAATATTTGTCACGTTAAAAAAGTCAAAACACTTTTTAGTCTCTTTTTTCAATATATCTTTTCTTTTTAATCATATATATTACTATTCAAATTTAAATTTAAATTTATGAAAATAAAACTGAAAAAAGTATAAATATTACAATTAAATTATTATTTTTAAAAAGTTAGATTCTGCAATTATGACTAAATAATTGAAACGAAAGTAGTATCAGATATGTACAGTCAGCGATCAGCTGTCAACAAACTTGGGTTTCTATGTCTGTTTGTGAACAAGGGAACTAGTACAACTAGTAGTAGTACTAACTGATATTTCCAAGACTGCCCACAATAATTTCTCGTAATAGTAGATTAAAATGTGATTCACGGGCATAGTACAGAGTCATTTGAATTGGACAAAGACAAAAAGGCAAAAAGAAAAACTAGTACAGAATTTTGCTTTTACTTTTACTGTACAGGCAAGTTAAGGAATGCCTCAACATCGTAGGGTTAGCTGTGCTGGCGTCGAAGGCTTAAAGCTCCAGCTACCTTCCCACTTCCTCACGCTTCACCTTAGCTTCTTCGAGCAAAGATCAGTTGTTGGCGTGCTTTCGTTGGTTTATGCATGGGAAGGGATTTGCTGATACACTCAACGAATACAAGGGACTTCCAAAAGTTTTCTTGAGGACTAGAGTTTATAAATGATGTCTCCTTACCATAGAATAATTTTATTGAATTGCTATTTTTAAAAATTTTTGCAGAAAAATATGCCTTTAACTATTTGACGTATGCGATAAGAAAGTAATCAGAAAATGTCTTCATGAAAAAGTGTAAAAAAATTTTCTGTGAAAACCACAATCCAGACAAGGCGGTCAGTCGGATTGTGAAATATAAGCATAAGGCAATTAATTTTATTTTGGATGCGAAAATCATTGAAAAGTACTCCCTCTATCCCATTTTGATAGTCCTGTTTTTCTTTTTTGTCTGTCCCAATTTGTAGTCTACTTTCTAATTAAATAATGTAGTTGTTTTTTAATTTATCTAAAATACCCTTATTTAATATAAGTTGTTATTACTATAAACTACCTTATCAAATATAGATTGTTAATATTGAATATAACCTACCCCATTTAATGTATTTAGATTTTCCAAAACATATTGATATATGAAAAGCCAACTTTATTTAATGTAAGGGTATTTTAGAAAAATAGCAATATAAATTTGTTTTTCTAACAAAGTTAACTATTTTTTCTTAAACTGTGTGAAAAAAAACTAGAACTATCAAAATGGGACACAGGGAGTAGTAAAGTCACAACGGTTAATAGTCATTTATGTGAATTTTCATACATAAGTACGATGCTCCAGATTTTGCACGCATGCAAATTTTTGAGTACCGAAAATTTGATTACATTAATACACGCATATCTAAATTCGCCTTCCACATCAGAGTTTTCCCCTAAATCTCTACATTTTCTAAAACTTTTTTTTTTAAAGATACGAATGTAAATAATCACATGCACTGTATATTGTTGTACTATAAGAATTTTTGTAATGAGTATTAATATAGGAATCTGATCGTGACAAAATAGGATTCAGATACACCACAATATCAACTGAACGAAAAATATAAGTTAAGCTTGCATGTAAGCGTAGTTATAAAATAGGGATAATTGCAGAAACCTCCCCTGAGGTTTCTGACATTTGTACTGACCTCCCATGTAGTTTGAAAAATTACACTGACCTCCCCTGAGGTTACTAATTCTTTGCAAATTTAGTCCAAACAATTAAAATATTATTTTAGGGAGTGAAATTAGAATTTTGTATCAGATTTGCCCTTGGTGCTACATGTCCAATGAATGACAAAGTACTATAAATCAATTAACAATTAATAAACTTTAAGGAGTATAATTTATGGGTAAACACACATTACTCATTTAAATTTCCGGCTCTTTACGGGTATTTTACTTTCAAACATTTAATTTTTGATAAATATATCAATATTTGTAAGTAAAATTCAAAAGTGTTACAGTAATATTCTTGCAAAAAGAAAATCAGCAGGTTATTTATTTAATATAAATTAAATATATTTTTAAAAAAAGAAATGGCCCATAAAGTATTAATTTTTTATGACTTTCATCCATTATATGAGTAAAGTATACACTCTATATGTGCATTTTATTCATTTAATTTATGTTAAATATATAAATATTTGTAACTAAAATTGAAAAAGTGTTATATTAATATTTTTACGGAAGAGAGATTGGTAGGCTTTGTATTTAACAAAAATTAAATATTTGAAAATAAATACAAATCTGTATTTGAGCGTAAATATTTGTATTAAATTAAATGTTTGAAAGTAAAATACCCGTAAAGAACCGGTACTTTAAATAGTTACAGGATCTTTATGGGCAAACACGCATTATTCATTTAAAGTACCGGCTTTTTACGGGTATTTTACTTTCAAACATTTAATTTATGATAAATATATCAATATTTGTAAGTAAAATTCAAAAAGTGTTACAGTAATATTCTTGCAAAAAGGAAATCGGTAGGTTATTTATTTAATATAAATTAATTTTTTTTAAAAAAAGAAATGATCCATAAAGTATTAATTCTTTATGACTTTCATCTATTCCATGAGTAAAGTATTGGCTCTTTATGAGCATTTTGTTCTGAATCATTTAATTTATGTTAAATACATAAATGTTCGTAACTAAAATTGAAAAAGTGTTATATTAATATTTTTACGGAAGAGAGATTGGTAGTTTTTGTATTTAACAAAAATTAAATATTTGAAACTAAATACAAATCTGTATTTGAGCGTAAATATTTGTATTAAATTAAATGTTTGAAAGTAAAATACCCATAAAGAACTGGTACTTTAAATAGGTAATGCGTATTTGCCTATAAATTATACTCCTTAAAATTTATTAATTGTTAATTAATTTGTAGTATTTTGTCATTCATTGGACATATAGTACAAAGGACAAATTTGGTAAAAAATTTTAATTTCACTCTCTAAAACAATATTTGAATCGTTTGGACTGAATTTGCAAAGAATTAATAACCTCAGGGGAGGTCAGTGTAATTTTTCAAACTACAGAGGAGGTCAGTGCAAATATCAGAAATCTCAAGGGAGATTTCTGCAATTATCCCTATAAAATATAATCACACGTGTAACAATAAATGCATAGTACTTGCCCAGAAGACTTTAGTTTAGTGGTTAATATTGAAATCTCATAATATGTTTTCGGTTCAAATCCTTCCCATTTCTTAGACATAATTTCTTCACTGCTAGAAATTTTAGTTTTACAAAATATACTTATGTTTTTGTAAGTTAGCCTTACAAATGGGTAAGGCTAGGATTTTGTTCCTTAAATCTCATTCCTTCTATATTAGAAAAAATTAAAAAAAGTACTTATAATTTTGTGACTAAGCCTTGCAAAGGGTAAAGGCTAGGATTTAGGAGATGAACCAAGAGACCTCACAATCAGAAATATATCATAAATGCATGTTTTCATCAAACCTAATTAATATCTATACAATATATAATAATAGCAGAGGCATACCAATTAGGATAAACAATCCATATTATTCCATGCGTACCCATCTGGTATGTCTTTCCTTTTCTTTTCATTTTTCTTCTTCATATTATCTTACTTCAAATTGAGTGGGTTTTTTTTTTTTTTTTTTTCAAATTGAGTGGGATGATTTGATGCTTTCTCAACTCAAATTAATTTATTCGCTGGGCTCTAAGTTTAGTTGGGCCACTGGACTGAGCTCTGGCGCTGGCAAACCTGGGTCCAAAGGCTCAGCACGCCGTCCACGTGGCCGGTTTTATCTTCCCCATGAAAATTTAAGATTTGCCGCGCTTACCTCATTCCCCCGCTATCCCCTGACCGACCTTCAGGCTCGGAGTTTTGTCATGTCAACAAACCCGAGGCTCGGACTCTCCGAACCAACTCGTTCAGACATAACCTTCAAATCCGAACCTCAACCCTCATTATTACTCCCTGTCCAGTTGTCTTCTTCCCAGACCCATGTCGCTTAATATAAGCAACAATACGTTAATCACTCAAGACCCCTTAATCACCCAAAAATCCTCGTCCTTCTAAATCCATTCTTCGCCGTACGATCTTTTGTCCCCGACTAATCAACGCCCGGTAAATCCCCTTTCCTTTGTCTACGTTACATATTTATTACAATAATTGCAAGATTGCACCTTGAATCTTTTCAATTTTCAAAGTTCTCACTTTTCCCCTTCTTTACATTGCTATTTTTTCCTCAAAAAATTGAACATATTTTTCATAAATATATTTCACAGTCATCTTTTTATCTTGCATATATCAATCATTATAATATATACTTTTTATAAAAATTTTAGAAAAGAGCAATGAAAACAGAAATTTCTAACGTTGCTGAAAATGAAATAACTATGGGCGCATTTTGGACTTACATGCTATTTCTACCCTCATCAATGCCACGGGTAAGCTAATTATGCAATTGTGCCTTAATATGTATGTGAATTTCTAATCGATTTCAAATACCATTAAAATGATTTAGTTAATTTAAAAAAGTTAAAAGTCTATCTCAACAAGTTCAAATTTGAATATAGTCCAATATTACAAAATTATGATTCCTTTGTGACAAAACAACGAATTGATATTCATTTTGATTCCCTTTTGTTTTCCTTTGCCATTACATCCATCCACTTATTGTCCAATATTTTGTATAACATTTTAAAATTTCGTAGTTGGAAGGGATTACTATAAGTAAGTTGAAAATTTCAAAAATATTTATAAAAATAATTTGGAAAAACGACCCATTCCCAAAAGTTTCAATATAGACAAGATATAGGCACCAAAGTAATTTTGGGTATGAAGTGCAAATTGCTTAAAGGTTAAGGGCGAAGCATAGAATTAGCTCATAGTATCTCTACTTACACAACACATTTTTAAAAGCAGTGAATCCGGGCTTGTTTTTGTCTTGTCTGGTCACCTTCCTCGTTCGTCCTCTCTCTCTCTCTCTCTCTAATACATGTGTCTGTATCTCTATGCTTGTATCACATGAAAGTTTGACTTAAAATTAAAAATGGGGTAGCTGAAAATTCTAGGGTCAGAGTGGTAGTAGTGTGTATTTTCCGTGTTCTTTTCTTTTTTCCTCATCTCCTCAACCATATAGATGTGAAAACTGTTATTATTTCTGCATGTAAAGCTGTAGTCTTTCGTATCAAAAGAGGTTTCTTTATTTTCAGTTCAAAATCAATCAACAACTAAAAAAGGTAAGACATTTGAGGCTTGTACAATTATCTGTTCAAAAACTTATCAGTCTCTTTTACCTTTCTTGTCTTTCCTTCTTGCTTTCCGTCTGGGATTTGAGTTGAGTCCTATAGTTTCATACCCTTCAAGAAAAAAAAGTTTCAAATTTGAATCAACTTGAGTGTGGTATCTGTCAGCGATGAGTAGCCCTGTAATTTATTTTCAAGAATAATAATAATAGTGGTATATATGGTAGTGATTAATTAGCTGATTTAAAAGAATTTTCTTTAATTGTCAGCGAAATAAATGCTGGGTTGGCATACGTGTTCACATGAATGGCCATGAAAGCATTCAACTCATAGCAAAGTGGGCTCATTTCTATTACGCAGAGTAGCAGAGGAGCATTAGAGTAGTTGTGTATGCAGTGATGTCATCAGTATCGACGGTGACGGAGAGGCCGTCGTCTTCCTCCTCGTCTACTTCCTCGGTGTCGTCGTTGTCTTCGTCGGTGGGACTGGGGGCTGCTGGTGGTGGTGGTGGTGGTGGTGGAAGAGAAAGGGAGATAGATCCTTTGTTAAAAGATCTGAGTGAGAAGAAGCAGAGTTTCCGGAGGAACGTGGTGTCCTTGGCGGCTGAGCTGAAGGATGTCCGCAGCCGCCTTGCTTCTCAAGAACGGTCATTTGCTCGTGAATCCCTAACCCGCCAGGCATGTTCTAGAAATGGAGAGATATATGATTTTTGACTTTTTGGAAGTGGATAATGGGTGGGGGCTTAAGTTGATGATTGTGGTGAAAAGTTTTGGTTTTTATTATCGGGTTCTGGATTTGCTTAAAAATTTGAGTTTCTTAATGGGTTTTTGTTTTGCAAAAGCGGATTGTTCTTCTTACTGGGTTCTTGGTCTTGTGAAAAAAGGGTTTGATTTTGCTATAGAGTTCTTGATTTTAGCCAAAAACCCGGCACAGTTGGTTTTGGAAAAGCTTCTGTTTTTATTAATGGTTTTTTGAATTGCAGGAAGCGGAGATTAAAGCAAAGAAAATGGAAGAGGAAATAAACAGACTACAGAAGAGCTTGGAAGATAGAAATGGGCAGCTTCGTGCTTCTGCATCTACTTCTGAGAAAGTATTAGTTTCAATTCCACCTTTATGGTTATGCATGTGTTCAAAACAGATTGATTTAGTTTTGTCTTCTATTATGGGTCTTCTGGTTGCAAATCTGGTTTGTGATGATTCTAGTTTTTCCTGGTGATTTCACCGGATGGATCTGAAGGGAGGGATTGTTTTTCCTTAGCATTTTGTTTTTTGATGGTTTATTTTGTTTTATGTTTCTGAGTAGATCCATTAGCATGACACCTGATACTCATCTTTTGAAGCTAACTTTTTGGCTTTTCTTGTTTGTTATTATAGGGAAGTAGGAACAGGATTAACTATCAACTTCATTATTATATAGTTGCCTTGCTTTACTTTTTTGCATTTTGAGTGGTTCAAAAGTTTGTCCCTCTTATTTATATGACATGGATTGGGAAAGAGAATCTTTTAGTGTGAGATTAAGCTAATACAGCCATTTGCTAATATATTTGGCTTGGCAGTACACTGTCAATCTTAACATTGTTCAAATGTTTATGGGAGTATATGTTTGTTGTATCCTGTTTTTCCTGGTTCGCTTACTTTTAGTTTTTGAAAACTAGAGAGGTATACTCAAGCGAGAGTGATGTTACTATATGATTGACAGTATCATTTGTACTGGTTATGGTGGCAAAAGAACTTCGGTCCACATCTTTTGAAGTATTATGACCCTTAAAGGTAAAATGTTAAACAACATTATTATTTATGCCATACTCAGTTCTACTGGGGAGTGAAGGACAAAGCTAATTGAACTTAGAAAGAAACAGAGAAATTTTCAACGCCTTGTCTTTTTGGGATGGTATTTACTCCAAACTACAAGTGGAAAATTTTAAACTTCTTATTTTATTTTCTAATTATTGTTTGTTCCTACTAGAATTTCTGGACAAGTGCGGGACTGAGTCTTGTCTTATGCACTAAAAACTATACGATAGCTGGAATCTGTGAAAACTGAATTTCATTTACATTGCCATATGGCAGATGATAAATTTCCAGGCGACATTCTTGTTCTGTAAATGCCCAGGGCACAATATCTTGGCCCCAAAACTAAGCCTTACGTGGGTCTTTTCACGGCTTATATTATTCTCTTTTGCTCCCCCCCCCCTTCTTCTGGTCACTAAGCTGAGAACATTAATCTTCGAATGCAATGCAGTACCTTAAGGAGTTGGATGATCTTCGATCACAGCTTTCAGCAACTCAAGCAACTGCAGATGCTAGTGCTGCATCTGCAGAGTCTGCGCAAATGCAGTGTTTGGTGCTTCTGAAAGAACTAGATGAGAAAAATAATTCTTTAAAGGAGCATGAAAGTCGTGTAAACAAATTGGGTGAGCAGTTAGATCTCCTGCAGAAGGATCTTCAAGCAAGAGAATTTTCCCAAAAGCAACTGAAAGATGAAGTCATACAGGTTGAGCAGGATATCATGCAAGCTTTGGCCAAAGCTGGAGCAAATGAAGACTGCGAATTGAGGAGGATATTAGATGAGGTTTCTCCAAAAAATTTTGAGAAGATGAATAAGCTGTTGGCTGCAAAGGATGAAGAAATAGCCAAGCTGAGAGATGAGATCAGGATTATGTCTGCTCACTGGAAGCTCAAAACTAAGGAATTGGAGTCCAAGGTTTTACCACCGCATTTTTCTCTTATATGTTACTTTACCCGCAATTCATAGTTCATCAATAGCCTTGACATTATTGTTTCTTGCAATGTTGAGCAGTTAGAGAAGCATCGAAGGGCTGATCAGGAGTTGAAGAAGAGGGTGTTGAAGTTGGAGTTTTGTCTACAAGAAGCTCGTGCTCAAACTCGCAAGCTCCAAAGGGTAATTTCCTATCGTTCTTGATACTTTGTAGTCTCTTGGTGTAATGGTGAGATATTGCCGCTATTCCTGTTCAAGTTTGAAGCAAACTTGGTTTGACATTTGTTTTCCCAATTTGTAAGACAAGATAAAGAGACTTTTAGCGGTTCTTGAAGCCTGAGCAGCTAACATGGCAATAAGCTCCACTCCCCTCTCTCTTCCCCCCCAACCACACAAAAAGTCCCGTAAAAGGAGAAATCGATTCATACGTGATTCCTTCAGTTATTTGGCATGGTAACATGCATTTCTAATCATATTACCCTGCTATACAGATGGGAGAACGTCGGGACAGAGCCCTGAAAGAACTCAGAGATCAGTTGGCAACTAAGCAACAAAACATACCTGAGAGCATTGACAAGCAGAATTTTTGGGAAACCTCAGGGTTCAAAATCGTGGTATCGATGTCTATGCTGGTCTTAGTACTATTTTCAAAGCGGTAATGTTATAGCCTGCAGGCCCTGTACTGTTTTTAGAGCAGCAGTTACTAGTTACGACTGTATAAAAAACTTAGGCTTCTAGCAGATACTAGTTAGGACTCTGTAAAAATCTTAGGTTCCTAGAAGCCCAGCGGAAGAAATTTAGGCCTTAGGGAGGCGGTAGATCTTATTTAAGAGGTAGTCTTTTGTATTTGTATGGCAAAATCCTCTTTTTCCAGCTGCAGAGATCGTAGTGGCGATAAACTCTCAATGAATATCACAACAATGCTTAGCTTTATCCATTTTTTGAAGCAGGTAAGTGGTGGTAATCCCTGGGGCTGCAAAGAATGATTGTCAGCCGTATCTTCCTAATTATGGAGCAAATTGCTCGGGTAGTCACTAAATTTTTTCAACAATTAAAGATTTGGCCATTTAATTATTAGTAGTATGTTTTTAGTCACTTAACTATCCAAAGTGTGAATTTTGGATCATTTTGTTTGATTCTACTATTAACTCTACTAGATTTACGGGTTTGCACATTTTATGAGACATAATATGAGTAATTAGATTTAACAGAGCTAATGGAGCTAATGGTGAAATGATTCAAAATTTATATTTTTAATAATATAGCGACTAAAAACATATTATAAATGGTTCAAAATTATTTTTAATAATTTAGTGGATAAAAATATATTACTAATAGTTGTAGAGCTAAAACTCAATTGTTCAAAAAATTTAATGGCCACTTTAAGTAATTGGCTCTTCAATTATTTGATATAGTGGATGTAGGGGTAGAGTCAGAGACCCCACAACAAGTGGAGTCAAATTTCAATATAGTAAAACTTATTTTGTTGGTGGTATATTAAAATTTTTATCAATGCAAAAATTAGAATATAAAAATAAAACAGTAAAAAATATTAACATTACATATAAATTATAGTTGTACCATACGTTTTCTCATCTTTTGAAAATGTTGACAAGTGTCTAACTTGTACAATAACAAAATTTCTACTTATAAAAATATAAACAAGTATAACGGCAACTATGGTCATTTTCATAAGGATTAGGAGGAAAATTTGTTTCTTTTCAACTAAAAATTAACTGGGGGAGTTTGAACAACTGAAAATAAAAATGGACAATCAATGCAAATTAAAAACAATTAAATTAAAATAAATTAAATTTAATTCAAGGATAAACGAGCTCTAGTTAAGGAAATAACTCTGGGAGTGATTCAAAAAACTGATCATCAATTCAAGAATTATTTCAATTATTAGTTAATAAACATGTTATAGTTGTCATACACGCGATAAACAATCAACTTTTTCTTAGTGTCTCGATGGTCAAAGATACGCCCGCTAACTACTTTTCTAACCAATAAACAATCCTAGGTATGCCCCTAGGATTTAATTTTTGATTGCATTAAAACCAGAAAAAGCCTTGTTTTAATCAACAAGCACACTACCAAGATTTATTTAAATTAGATCGTATGTTTCTCTAATATGGAACCAATCACGCTAGTCACCATTAATTTAAGACAATTAAACAATTACAGATTTAACTGTCCTAATTGGCAATATTTTGTCAAATTGAATTAAATATTAGACGCCTTTGATTTTCAAATAACTAACAATCATGAGAAATTAAATCAGAAAACATACAAATACTAACGAATAAAAAAAATAATAAAACAATTAGTTCTCATAATTGTTGGTTAACCAAACTCCTTGTTATTCCTCGACCAGAAAAAAAGAACTTAGTTGCACATCATCGCGATTAAACAGCATGAATTGATTGAAATGATTTTCATAAGCATCCGATAACGTAAGAAAAAGATAACGATCAAGATGGCCAAAGCTTTCTTGCTTTTTTTTTTCGTGACCCGTCGCCCAAACCTATTGTCTACTCTTAGTATTATTCATTCGGTTTCTGCTTGGTTAACCGAAAATAGAATTCTTGTCAAAAGAGGCAAGGCTCCTAAAAATAATGCTAATTATTCCCTAAATAAAAGCATCTATTAAAAATGGCAATTTCTTAATGTTCGCGTGACACCCTAAGTAGACTCCATCTTGGATTGGAAACTCGCGCTTGACAATCAACTTCAAGAAAATTGTCCCTTTTAGCACTTTTTGCTCTGACGCCCTATAATTAATACAAAATACCAAATATAAGTAGAATCCGATATTTAAAACAATATTTGGTAGGAATAAAGAGGAAATTAACCATAAATTTAATAACAAATTTCAATCTATCAAACGTTGCAAAATTAATTCATTATCAATTTGGTTAAATATATCTTTCCACTATAAGCATTTGAAGCTCTTGATTTTTTTCTTTAAAAAATACTTTTCGAATTACCCTCAACTTGATCTTTTGTAGATTTCTTTTAAAAAAATTTTCTATATCCCGCTGTAAATAAAAATCATAATAATTTAATTTTGTATAATAAAAAAAAATTCAGCATCCACTAGAAAAATTTTTTGTTTTTGAAAATTTTGAAGTTTGAAAGAATTGATTTGAAGAATTGACTTTTCCACTCCACTCAAGAAAGTTCATCCCTTATTTTTGAAAATATAGGAAGAATTTATTATTGAAATAACTTGACATAAATTCAAAATTCTTCTGATGGTAACATTTGTGAATTTTCAATTGTTTAGGGATCAATATATATATATATAAAAGAGAATTTGTTAAAATTAAATGGGGTCAAATAAGATGCAATTTTAAAATTTTTTGAATTTACCTAAGCCTAAATTCTAATTTTTCAAAGTTAAGTGAGGTCAATAGATCCCACTTGCTTACATGTGGCTCCGCCACTGTGTCTGTGTGGATGGATATTCTTTGGAGGGCAAGCTTTTGAAAGTCTCCATCTTGCATGGCCAGGGCCGGCCTCGTCTTTTAGTTTTCTTTTCCAACATATAAAGTAAGGAGCACAAGAAAACATTCTCTATTCTCTATTCCCTTTCGTGAGTGCTAGCTGTGTGGGACTCAAGAAAGCAAAATTGTTTTGCAGCTCTTTTTGAACATATAAAATGTTTTCATAGCTTTGATGACCAACCAAGTATTTAGTTAAAACCTTTAACACATCTTTTAAAGCAAACATTTGTTCATGTAGTTCCAAAATTTAAAGGAAGGAAGCAGGATAACTCTTTTAAAGGTTGAAGGGAAACTGGTCATAGATGCGGATGTTGGATAGAAGTGGCATCCGATGCAGGCTGGAGACCCTTTCATTGGTGAGTGCCAAACTAAACAGTCAACATTAAGCTCTTATTCTTGTCGTATGAGGGAGCAATATGTTGCTCTTCAATGTACAGTCAACTCTGTGATAATTGCTATTAACTAGAATTACAGGAGAGAAAATGGTATTGTTAATTAAGTCTTATTTCGGTATCTATTAATCAATGGCTAAATTCGGGTAGATCAGGCTTTCAAAGACACAGGGTGATCGAGATTATGTCGCACACTTGGTGAGATGATGAGATGACATAGTACAATTTGGATCATCGAGTTTTTGAAATTTGGGTCTATCATCAAGTGTGAGATCACAAAGCACCAACGCCAACCCATGCAATCACCAACTCAAGAAAGAAAGTTTTATTACGTTGTGGCTCATAAATTCTCAGGAAAAGTGGAGTGCGACTTGAAAGTAGGTCTGCTCCCAAGAAACTCCAATTATTTGTGCTACGGATAAGATACATTAATCTTTTATACATATTAAAGCTTATCCTCACCTAAATTACCGTTAGGTCATCTAAAAAGACTTGTTCTAGAGAGGTTGATGTAATGATGTTTGACACGAATTAGAAAACCGTCTTGGTCGTGAGAGGTGGAACTAGAAATTTCTAGTTTGAGGGGAAGCAAAATGCAAACACAAATTTTAGAGTCAACATAAATTTTTTAAAAAGGTTTTGGGGGACAAATAGCTTAATATATATAAGAAGTTCTGAAAATTTGCAGAACTTTTAAGAAAAGAAAGTATGAGAACTTGGGGGTGCAAAATGCTAAATATATATATAAGATACTTTGAAAATTCTCAAAATTTTATGAGGGACGAAGCATGAGTATCTAGATTCTAGAATTTGGGGGGCGGTGGCTCCTCTCCTCCCCCCTAGTTCCGCCCTTGTTGGTGATCAATAAAAACTGGTTTAAGATTTAGAATTTTGATAAATGAGATTGATAGCCAGGTAATCTGCTGGATCTTGGATTAAAACTACTATAACCCCCCGGACCAGCTTGGAGCCTAAGAAGAATTAAAGAAAAAGGGAACAGGAAACTAGAAAGCTGATGCTCTGTAAATCTATGAATATCAGTTTGTTATGAATTTTGACGAGGGATGCCTAGACCACTGATCAATCAGATTCCCTAAGCTTCTTTAAATCAACCTGAAGGTTTCAGGACAGAGTACTTCTGTGTCATTCTTATTCCTTTAGTTCAACCTACTTGCAGAAGGATACAAGTCAGCTTCCGAACCTCAGGAGACTGTGATCCTTGTGAAGGCGGAGGTAATCACTAATAAGATGCAGCCAATAGCTGGTTGAAGACAGATAGAGAGGGATGTGGAGGTGCTTGAAGTTGAAGGGCTGTCACCAAAACCTGATGAGGTGCCTCCTGAAGTAGGATTACTGGCATTTAAAACAGTTGGAGAAGCTCCAGAGCTGCAAAAAATATATTAAACAAATTAAGAATGTAGGAGGTTTAAAAAAAAAAAAGGAATGTAGAGATTCTTCTGGAAACCAATGACAAATTGCAGTAGAATATATTCATATTTTACCCTGCTGCTGTCGGTGCTCCTCCTGATGTAGATGCTGTTGTTGGGGCGCCTGTTGATGGCGATGAAGAGGAGGAAGATGTTGCAAAAACACAAGAACCAGTACCTGTACCATGACAAAGATTGTCTCAATAACAAGGATTTATCTGTTTGTTTTTGTCGACTAATGCTAAAGATTTCACAATCAAAGAGATCTTTCAGGTGCTTACTTGGATTTGCATTGGTTGTCATAGCAGTTCCCCCAAAGTCACAGCTTGTTTGTGATGGATTCTTTTGGTAATAGCTGTTGAAGGCCACTGAAGCATGATTCTGCACTGTATTAGGATTGTAACAGCTCCCACCTTGTTGGATAGTTGAACAATCCGCACCTCCCATTCCACATGCATAATCAAGTGCAGTCTGAAGTGCAGTTTCTGATGTCCCACTCTTAGCAACACACCAACTCTGCCCAGGAGTTGCTGGGCCGTTTGGAGTTACTGGAGCTGCTGGAGTAGGATTAGTAACAGGTGAAGTGACAGGAATAGCTCCGGGTGTTGTTGGAGTGGTAACAGGATTGGTAACTGGTGTTGGAACTGGATTGGTAGCTGGTACTGTTGGAGTGACCGGATTTGTATTAGGTACCGTTGGAGTGACTGGATTTGTATTAGGCACTGTTGGAGTGACCGGATTTGTATTAGGCACCGGGACAGGGTTTGTGGGGGGAACTGTTGCAGGAGTAGCAACAGGATTTGGCGTTACTCCAACAGGGTTTGTCGCCGGAACAGTGACAACTGCTGGGGCTGAATTATCTGGGGGAACAATGCTCGGAGTCGTCACAGGATTAGTTACTGGAGTTGTGGGATTGGTGGTAACTGGTGGATTTACCAAGTCATGCTTAACTACTTTAATGTGAAAGCTTCCCAATAATTCTCTCCAGGATGGACGAAATACTCTGAGTTTTTCCCATTCGAATTTTTCTTCAGATGCACCTGCAATGAACTCATGAAAAGTTAAAGAGAGTCTACACCAAGTAAAACCTGAGATATTCATCTCAAAACCATGTTAAAGGATAGTTGCTATAAAAGCAGCCAAGGCAGTTCTTTTTTTATCAGTCCCACCAAATCAACCCCTTTTGCTCAATTCACCTTCAACCTTAGATATAAGATCTTTCCATAAAGATGAACTTAGTTCTCTGCACCTCTGCCTCGATTCCTCTCAATAAGTGGCATCACAGTCTATCCGCGATGAAAAGTATTCTGTGATTACAAGCACTAAGCATTCACCAGATAAATTTCACATTACGACTGCTGTTGCCACTTGATACATTACAGTTTCCAGAAATTTAGAGCACTCTTTCTTAGCCATCAAAATGAAACATGAATCGCGAAAGGGAGCCCTTATTGTGTCAATATGCTAAGGTTCGATATTTGTAATGGTTCACAAAAATAGCTTTAGACAGAAACCACAAAATCAAGTAGGATTTAGTTGGTCGGGAGTAAAACTTCTTTTTATATTATCTGCTCCTGCCAATTGAAGGAGAGTACAGCGGAAACGTGTATTTTATAGTAAACAAGATATATCTAACAAAAATCTAAAAGACCACCAACCGTCCTACCCTTAATGTGTCATGAGCTTTACTCTATTAGGTAGAAAATACCATTATTGTACTTGAAGATACTTGGATTCAAGAACCCTAAACTTTTTGAAGAACAAATGGTAAAGGACAGAATAGAGAGAGAATCACAAATTCACAACAGTTTCCATTAGCCAGCAAGAGTAAACTAATGAAAATGCCGATTAAAGATCTTTAATCTGATGAAGCAAAATTGCAAATGCGTACAGTAGCAAGAAAAGAATAATAGCAATAGAAAAGGTTTTCATACAACTTTCCACAACGAGCAATGGAATCTAACAAGCATAATGCTGCACAGAACTCACAAAATAAGCAGTTTTCGCAGATTCAAGAACAGTTCAATCGAACACTTACAGGAAGCAGAGACCACAAGGGACAGAAGTAATAGGAAGAGATATTGAGACCCTCTTGAGGAAGCCATTGTTATGAGAGGAGTTTCTTCTGTTGGGAAGAGCTCGAAATGGAATTTTGATTTGTGTTGGACCATGTTGAGCTGCTTAAAACAAATGCCCCAGAGAATTTGATAAGCTTGCTATCTTGTAAAAAGAGATGAAGACAGAGGCGGGGAAAAGGTGCTCAAGATATAAAGTTGACAGAGGGAAAAAGTTAAAGACAAACGAATATTTTTGCGATGGAAGAAGAGTGGTAAAGAAAAGTGATTACTTTGTCATGAAGAACGAATTTTGGTTCAAAGAAATGCATTGCCCCCCTTGGCCATAGAAAGAACCAACATACCACCATTGTTTTTGGAAAAAACTATTTGCATGAGATTATATGTTATAGGAAAGTAAAGTGCAAGTAGTTTCAAGAAAAGTGGGGTTCACATGCATATGCATCCACAAGCCACAAGGGTTAGTGAATCTTGTCACTGAAAAATGTTTGGTTCAATCAAATTTAGCCAAAGGACTGATAGTGATAAATTTTGTATGAAGCGGAAAAGCAGTACCATGTCACATTGATGGTGCCACGTGCTGATGTCTCTGGACTATCATGAACCATTTATGAGGCAAAATCCTACCAAACTTACCTGATTAATGACTATGTCACACTAGCCCTGCATACAACTGTATTCCACCACAAGATGACATGATTTTAGTTAGTGAAACCTACTCCTGCTCCATGCTAAGGGAAAGAGGTGGAGTTAAAAGGGATCAATGAGAAACTCGATGCGAACTGAGTCACCGTTGGACAAAATGGGTATGCGGGAATTTGTCGGTGAAATTTTCAGAAAAGTCTGGATACAAAAGCAAGTCGAGGTCTCTCAATCTACACTCAATTAGAGTTTTAAATCTCTCCTAATTGCCAACTCAGTCGTGCTTGGTTGGTTCAGTGAAATTGATGCTTGGGTGAAGAGTTTTGAATGCAGTCAGTCATCTACCCTTTGAACTTGAAACATGTCACTAATTGGCCTTTGTTTCGTTATTGTTACAAGAATAGACTAAATGGTACACAGGCAAAGTCCAAAGAGATCTCCGCGCCATATATCTTTCGATACAATTCCTGCACCACAAACAAAAAATTTTCAACTTTTTTTTTAATATTCTTAATTATTTTTATTTGATATACATCACATTACAAAAAAAAATTATAATAATTTATTTGAGATTATATTCTATCCCAAAGCCTGCTGTCTACTTTACAACAGTCACCATCATTTGCAAGAACGCAATAACGCTACCCCAAGCTGAGCTGCAATAAGAAGCCAAAATTTCTGGAATTTGTAAATGAACTCATTTCCTATCTGCCGCTAAATCAAGTCATGATTGAAAATAAACATTTGCTGCTACAGAGAAATAACTAAAATTTTTTTTTTACGAACTCATTTCTACAACCGAATTGATAATCTGAACTAAAAAGTACAGGATTCTGTGAAGATAACAAAGAATATCTGCTTTTCTTGATACCTGTAATTGCTACTACTAAAAAAGAAATTGCAAGAATCAACTATAAAACGCTGCTCATTTTGCCAGACTAGCTCAGATGGAAGCTAACCATTCTTCGGACGCATCATCTCCCAACGACACAACAGCCAACACCTGTGGCCAGGTTAAAGTCTTAAAGAGAAGCTCATGATGGTTGCCTACTGGTGTAAATGCGAAAAAGTTGGCATCAAAGTCAATTTCCAATGACTTTTGCCAAGAAAAACTCAAGTTTTGTTTGGACTAAACCTGTGACTATTATGAGATCCGTTGGCTGGAAACAAGTAAACAACCTTTTACTATTTTAATCAGATTTGGTATAAGCAGGATTTTCCTAATTAAAAGATTAAAACACAACCAATCAGATTCAGGCTCACAGGACAGAACCAACATGGCATAATTTTGCAGTGGAGTGTTGTGTTCAATGGCACCACCATTTCACTTAAATAAGCACTGGAGCCTGCAAAAGTTGCTAGTTTTTGTCTTCAAATCTTGGAAACCCTGGAGGCCTAGAAAAAGCAAATTGCGAATTTTCACAGAGTACTCCAATTAGGGAAGGACTTATAAAGGGGTGGACGCTTGTTGGCCATTTAAGATGGAGGAAAATATTATTTGTACTTTATTTTTTATTATTTATACTGTCACCGTTTCTTTTATCATATAGTCTAATGAGTAAAAATTATATTATTAAAATGATAGTAAGGGTATTATTAACAAAAGTGGGAGTGCATATAATATTTTTCCTAAGATGGGGAAGAGAAATTTGTGCTTCACTGCTTAAATCCTTGCCGTTGTGAGAAACTTGCTAATTTTCTTATATACTGCTATACAGCAAAGCATCAGACAGTTGTGTAGACAAATCTCAAAAATGAAATTTTATTCATAAACGTAATATTAATTTCATAATATAATATCCTGTCTAGGGTAAGCGAAAATTGTCGATAGAAACACCGTTTCTCATATTTTATAGGACCATTTAAGAGCCAAAAACCTCAACGGCCATCAAACTATTGTAGGCACAGACTTTTAACCATCAAACAATTTTTCATCACAAATTAGTCACTGGACTAACTAACCAACACACTCGTGGCCATTTCGACAATTATTGCTCTTAATCTACAAAATAATCAAAACTATGTTTTTGACAAAAAAATACCCGTGATACACAAATACACCATTGCATTTTGACACGTGTTCTGATTATTTTGTAAATTAAGATAAATAATCAATGAAATGGCTACGGATGTACTGATTAGTTAGTTTAGTAACTAATTTGTGATAAAAAATTGTTGGATGGTCAAGAGTCGATGCCATCAATAATTGAATGGTAGTTGAGATTTTTTATCCACCATCTAACGACAGATTCAAGCTAAACTCTATTAATTCTGCTAATGAATATATATATATATATATTTAGGAAACCCACGTTTACTTCTAAGCTCCAACCAAAAGCATGCTTATTTACGACATGGGGAAAAATTTTCGAGAATTCGACATGGTGCGCGATATTAAAAAAAAGAAGGATTTGGCTGATGAATGTTCCCGAGACACTCATTGAAATAGTTTCAAGTGTTAATATTTTAACAAGAGTAAAGTTAATTCAGAAAAGTATTAATAAACGCGGGAGGACAATAAATGTGCATGTGTATTAATTCTTTTGTTCCACTTTGATAGTTTTTAGGTTTTTCTCTCACACAATTTAAGAAAAATTGGTTGTGTTTGTTCGCAAAGTAAATCTAGTCTAATATTTTTTGCAAAATATCCATATATTAATATGAAGAGTATCATTTATCGCTATAGCTTTACATTAATTACAACAACAATAATTATGCTATATTGCACAGCTCAAAACATATATCAAAACAATTATTGGTGAAAAAGTTGACTGTATTAAATAAGATAGGCTATATAAAATATATTAAATAAGAATATTTTAGATAAGTTAAAAGTTAACTATATTTTTCAATTAGAACGTGGATTATAATTTAGGATGGATAAAAAAAAAAGTAAGACTATCAATATGGAACATAGCAGAGTAATATAATAAGTTAAGTAATAATTTAGATGTCTTAATGAATGCTTAAAAAAATCCTAAAAAAGAAAGAAAAATGTTATTAACACTCCATATTTTGTTATTTGCGTTTCCACTATTTGTTATATTATATAGCCTAATAAATAAAAATTATATAATAAAAATAATAGCGGGAGTGCAAATAATGAAAAAGAGAGTGTAAATAACATTTTCTAAAAGAAATCCTACTTTCATTGGTGAGCTTTCCCCCTTTAGTGTCAGCATTAACACAGGCATTTAGGAGACCTTTTTCATACTAGAAACATGCATTGGGCTACTTTTTTCACCTTTTATCCCATGTTATTGAACGGCTATCATATCATCATTTAGGCAATATGAACGTAATTTGGGTCCACCCATGTGGATTAATTTCTCAATTTTCCTAAACCAAATGAATCAAAAGTATCTTGTCTGACTCGGTCTCGTGTCAGCCGAAAGCACGAATCGGTAATAAAATTCTAAAGGGCAAAAAAATACCATCAAGAATTGGAAAGTGAGTGTGCTGGCATTGGAAAGAAGGATATAAAGCACTCAGCACTAAATGTGGCACTCTTTCTTGTACTTCCTGATCCGATGTTTCTCTTCGTCGACAAAGCTTGAAAGTACTAGTATTAAACGATTTGCAGCATGGTCAAGCTCTTCTTTCGAGAAATTCTGTTCGAATTTTATTTGTTTATTTATCGAATCGATTTTAAATAAAATTTTTTTATTGAATTTAAAAGTTATTGAACAAAAAATGCTGTTCAAATTTGATTTTACTAGTTGACGGATCAAATTCAAACAAACTTTTATCAAAATCGAGCTCAATTCTATATAAACTCGATTTGAATATCGAATAATTTTAATTCACCTTTCAACTTTAAAAAATAAGAGCCGCTCTTCCTTGGAATTGATTTTCCTTTAAATGTATCTTTTGACATGGCCATGTGACAATTCTATTGCGTGCTATCAAGATACGGAAAAGGTGGGAGGGAAAGGCTGTAGATTATGTCCACATTTTCTGGAGCATATCATGCAGCCTCCTTATTGATAAACATGACACATGGCGGCTTGGGGTGGATTGATCCTTTTGAAACAGGAAATTCTGTATGCGGTTATAATTTGGTTAAGAAGGTAGGAGCTTTGAATGCATGATTTATTGCCTGCAAGTAAAAGATAACCCGTATGACCTTTGAAAAAAAAAAGAGAGAAAAAGGGAAAATAAAAGAAAAGATGACCCACATGAATTAAACTTTGTATTGTCATTATTTGCCAAACAAAAGAATGGGACCATAATATTATGTTTGTCAATACATGCTTATATGCGTACGCTATTGAAATATTAATAGTACTCAAGATTGCAGTTCAGAAATTAAGAAAAATCAGATTGAATAAAACATATATATCACAAAGTTCTCCCAATAGATCATCAATCTACGAAGCACCGAGCTTACAAAATTGTTGTAGCTTCCCATGAGCATATCATATCCAACTTTTCAATTTTTTTTTCCCCGAATACAGACAGATATATTGATTGACAAAAGCAGGAAAAGAAAATTTCCCTAATTGAAGCAACATAATACTTTCTCAATTAGGCCACTAAATAACCACATGAAACGGAAACCTAGTTGGTTTCTGCTGTCATCTCCCAGAGCTGAATCTACCAGGACCTTAAATAAGCAGCTGATAAGGGGGTTAAGACCTGTATGTATGTCCATGGAAACTAGCAAGTTTTATTTCAAGATTCATGGTTGACGAATAGATCACTGAAAAAAGGATCTGCTGCTGCATCTCTTGCCGAGCCATAACCATTTAAACGCTTCTTCAGTGAACGCAAATCTCTCTGATCTTTGGATGTCCGATCCTGCCACATTATTTCAGCTCAGAGTAAGTCTTGTTTTCTTTTAACTTGCCAATACTTGATTTAAGGATTATTTGGAGTTTTAAGTACAAAAGAGTAGCTTAGGGAACATAACTTATGGTTCGATGGGGAGAGAGAGAGCACAGGTTGAAGAAACCAGAGTTCATAGCAGAGCAAGAATTAAACTGTCAAGCAACATGCAAAAAAAAGAGACTTACATATGATTTCTTCAGTAGCAAAATGTCAACCAAGTACTGCAGCCACAAGACATTCGTCTTCGGAAAACTGTACGATCATTCAATAACAATATCAAATCTTCTCATCTATAAAACGCCCAACAGAGGAAAGAAATTCTCAGGAATAAGATACGTGAAAAGCTAGGTTGGCTATCATCTTCTAGTTGGACATCTAAAGATCGATTGTTTGATGTTTCATTGCAAATATCTCTGTGCAGTATTTTCTGTTCTACATTAATAATAATAAAAAAAAAGTTCTCTTCAACTTCTCTGACCTATAAATGCACACTGATTTCTACCAGAAATAAATGACCAAATGTAAGTTTATTATCAAACGAAATGTGAAGGTCTATGTAGTCTGCAGACTTTGCACGGCCACTTATAAAACACATATGTACTAGATCCAGTTTCATTAGCGCTTTTGCCTAAATCTAGTTTTTTATTCAACAGAAATTAATGCCTTATTTTCCCCTATGTAGATCTGTCTCAACTGCATCTTAATCAAAGATATGCATCGTATTATCCTTAGCCCTTCAACAGGAACCATCTCACGCATAAACACGTAATAGATATTCTTAAGGTAAATACTTGACATCCTAACTGAGAATGAATCTTGCACAAACGTTATGTACATCACTAAAATTGTCATATTGCATGGCATCTTAAATATGACCAACATTGCGAGCCATGTTCTATATATGCACACGGGTGCCTGTAGAAGTGCAGGTTTGTGTCATGACGAAGGCAACAGTATCACAGGTCTAAATATTAAAGCAAAAGATCAAGTTTGATTACCTTCCTTGCCAGCATTCATCAGTAACCTCTTTCATCTTTCGGTATGTGTCGAACTTCAACAACAAATACATGATAGTTAAGAGAATTTTAAATTAAAAGATCAATAAGATGTATACAAACTTCCCTAACTTACTTGCTTATCTCCTTTTGGACCCTCAAATATTTCAGGGTCTAAAGAAAGGTCCAGGAAAAGTATGTCTTCACCTGTGGATAAATTGTTGGACTTTACGACAATGACTTCACACATTGAAAATGCATGACAAAGTAGAAATCAAACTTAACCTGTGTTAATCCTTGAAAGGGTGAAATCTATTATTGATATTAACAATCCATAAGTTCTGACATTCACTTTTCTTCCCTCAAGAGTGAAAGATAGCGTTTCAGAACCTTTCCGACTTAAAAGGATGTTTCCCCTGCAAGTAAGGAAAAAATTTTTCAGTTGCAAGGGAGGTAACAAGAAGCATGGTACCACCCCCAACCAAAAGGCGTGACAACCCTACCAGTGCAGATCCCGGTGTTCAAATTCATATGCAGCTTCAGCTGCAGCCAATGCAAGAGTAACCTGCAACATATGACTGACAAGATATTATGCCATATACAAAATAGTAAAACTAAATTGAACATGCAGGCCCAATAGCTAACCTGAAGCAGTAAGCTCCGGGCTTCATCAGTGTTCAGCAGCACAAAGCTTTCAAGATCTTTACCCCCATGTTCTTGAACAAATACAACATAGTTCTGAACAACATTTCATGAGTTGTCTTAGTGGATTATATATAATTAATACGAGTACTAAAATAATTTTCTTGAGTTATCTTAGCTGATTATCTTATAATCAATACAACTAAAATAAATATATCTTGGTCACAAGAGTTGAGGCATACCAATGTGCAAATCAATGTTGCCATGGTCAGAAATTATGATGTGTTAGTTGTGAAATGGCACAGTTAAAATAAGCTGACAAGAAAGGGAACCTGATTTTCTGGAAACTCCTTAGGGTGATCATTCTCTGAACCATGCTTCCCATCCCAGTCTTCCCAGGCTTTGATCAAGGCAGCACCATAGTGACCTTTGCACACCCGCAAACTTTCAGTGAGAATACAAAGAAGTACTGGTTAGGTTCAGCTATTCAAAATCTTGCTCACAATAGCTCAAATCCTTGAAAATTTCTACAATATCTTAAGGAACACCTGGAATGTAAGAAATCAAATAACTAGTACATAACATGAAACTTTTCTGCCTTTTGCCTATTCAGAAAGAAGTATGAACTGGCATGAAGTGGCACAAAGCATTGTAACAAATTTGACTGGATTGAAACATTAATGTACTCTACGACATTGTTGGTGATGAATGAACTTACTCTATTGTTTGTATAAAGGAAGTACATGCATTCAAGACATCATCCCCATCACGTCTTAGCCGATTAAGAGTGCAGGATAGCATCACCTCCTCAAGTAGTTCTTCTGGTCTCTGAAGTATGTCAAAAGTAGCAGGGCAAGAAGCTAAAACTTAGAATTTGGGCTCTTAAAGTTACTTCACACATAAGTAAAAGAAAAGAACTAGAGACAGAGAACTGATTGACATTTTTACCAAATATAGACACCATCCATAGATCCTCAACTTTCCAACTTGGCTCATAACAAGTATAAAAAACATGCTTCATAAAACTAGAGAAAATCTGGTTTCCTTGACCAAAGATCGCTTTGATATTTGCAGAGATTAATTTTTCCAAGGTGTTTAACAGAAAATAGAGCAAAGTTTGAAAAAGGAAAACCCAGAAATTTACCTCCAATGGAAATAAAAAATTATTTCACTTGCACAAGTACGAATATGATTGTGTTGATTACCTTTTGCACTTCTCCATTGACCCGAAAATCTCCACCAAATGGGACAATCTTGCACACAGTCTCACCCACCTTGAATGCTTCTCCAAATGTTCCTTCACCAACCTTTGATATGTTTTCTGAATCACTGAGTTTGAACAAGAATTTAGTTTCTTAATTAATATCATGATAAAAGTGTAGTGCAAGTGCAAAACTAAAAAGAAGAAAAGAGTTAGCAACAAAGATCCCCCTGTCCACCTCCAAGTTGCTTATGTGCAAGCACAAGTTGGACTTCAGATAAATTTAGCAGGAAATAAATGACGTTAAAAGTAAGATTTAGATAACTTGGAAGTATCCAAGAATCTACTACATCACTTGCTGTGAACCCTGCTTAAATTTCTCTACGAGCTCTTTTCAGTCTTCTTTCATTTTGATTTTACTTCTAATGCCATCCTTAAGAAGAGAAGGCTGCACCTGGAAATGTAACTGTGCTTCTACAAAATTTACTAAATCACGAAGTAAAATTCAGCAAACTAACAGATTTGTAAAATCCTTTCTGATTTTGTCCAGAACATAGGTGAACAAGAACTAGAAGCATAACAGAATCCAGTCACCAATGCCATGAAAATTGACTGTTCTTTAAAAATTGAGGCAACAAGCAACGCCATGAACTATAAATCTGTTGCAAATTGCAAGAGGTACAAGTGTACTACATCAAGACTCTGCTCGTTCAAACTCAAACATCTTTTCTTACTAGATACAAAATATCATGCCAAATTTGGTGCAGTGTCACTTTATGTTCTTCCTGAAAATCCCATAGTAGATGTGAAACCACTTAATAACTTCCCCAATCAACTATTTTCTTTTATCTTTTTCATGATTCTGTTTCAAAAAAACAAAAAGAAACACTAGTCCTGATAAAAAAATGAAATCACTTTCTTTGACATAAGCAGGACATAACAAATAAATAAAATCTCAAGCAATCATAATAGGGATTAAAGAGGTAACATATATACAAACCAGTAACTTAAAAGTACATCCAATAGTGTTGAAGGAGCTGACTGTCCACAGGCTGTCAACAGAGCCAACAGTGGATCCCAGCCCAGACCATCCTGTGAATCATGGTATGAAGTCAGGGAGAGTTTACCAACTGCAACTTGAATATCCTCGCAGCTCTTCTCGCTACACCTTTCTGCTGCAGAAGGCCTTATGGAGAAATCTCCACTCAGAGAACTAAAGTTGATTCTGTTCTGGATAGATAAGCTTGGATGGATTGGAAGGGATCCATCTTCCAAGGTTCTTAGAGCTGAAGAAACAGATTCCTTGCAAACTGCTGGAGTTTGCAATATCTTTGTCAGAGAAAGGGGAGGCCCACAACCTTGTTTTTGAGCAATTAGCCATTTCCGCAGCACAGATGACAAATGCGGTACGGCCACCTTATCAGTTTGGACACCCATGAGCCATGTACCAGATCTCTTAGGTGAGGGGCTTTCCTCCAACAACTCGAAGGAATCAACCTCTTTAAAATATGCAATCTCTTTATCAAAGCTGGGAGTCTGTATAGATTTTCCCTACATAGAACGAAGAATTAAACCGAAAGAGGGAACCATACATGAGTTGAAATGCTTCCTACATAAGTATAGCATTTGTTTTTAGCATTATATTGTTTCAAGCTAAAATATCAGCAAACCAACAGTAAATGCTCTCCTGTTTTCGACTTTTCAGCAATGTTTGAAAGCTACTGAACCAACTTTTTGCTATGCTTCTTAATACAACCAGTGCCACACATAAGGGAGTAATATGTCAAAAATGTAAAATTCTAGCTGGAGTTTAAGAAATGAGGCAAAGGCATTAGTGTATACCTTGGGAAGAGGTGGTTTCCCTTTCCTTTTACTTTTCCTTTGTTGAGGTTGGTAGCCCACAAATGCCTCAACTGTGATGCTTGTCCTTCCCCTGTGAATTTATGATTGGAAGGTCTTAAAATGTGTGTTTGGTTTATCATGTATTACGAGCTTGCTGCAGAAAGGCTTTCTTCAGGGAATGCTGATGTTTGAACCGGATAAAAGAGCAATGGGCTTAAAGATGCGGCATTTTTTGAATAACTTATGGTACATTCACTATTTGAATTGACAAGAAAAGTGAACAGGCCAGCCAAATAAAGATGCTCCAAATTTCAACACGAAGAACCTAGAGATACGAACAGCAAAAGGGGAAAAAAACGACTCCAGTAGTGTGCTCACACTCTTGTTCCGTGCAACCTCAGGGCAAATTCACAATACCTTCGGTATGCAAATCAGCACATGCCTTCTATTTAGCATTATTCAGCAGTTTAAACTGGAGTACAAGCAAAATAACAGGCTGACGAGATCTCGCTATAGACATGTTGTTCTGTAGATACTGTTCACCATTGCTATTTTGGGAAAAGTCATGCATAATAGTATCAGATCTGAAGGGTATAACAAAAATTGAACCTCTAACCTCCTAAAAAAAATGGTAGAAATAACAACTAAAGCATGGATTAAAACACTACATCCCAACATAGCTCAACCTATCAAATGCAGAACTTCCTGCACACATTTCAGACTATAAAAGATTCATGTATCAAAACCTTCACCAGAGTTCCTATCTCTAAACTACTAGCAGAATGTCCCCTATAAAACATCTTGCTAACTTTCTACTTGTTAGCCATCTTTTCACTTCATGCCTTCATTTACAGAGTAAACCGTGAAAACAAAAATTTGAATTTTGGAAACGTGCTAAAAGCTTCAACTTTACTTTAGTTAGTCCTAATTCAGAACCGCAATCCCTCATTTCTGATCAAAACTGCCTCACGCTTATTCGAAACTCGGTTAATTTTGACAAGTATAATTAAATGCAAGGAAGTCGACAGCTCTCAAAGATCAAACAGAAATGTACAGCTTGCATCACTACATAATATGAAATTGCCACAATGCCGTATTTTTGCCATTCCAGCTAAAAATTATTCAGCTAATAAGGAAAACTAGGGCACATACCTTGTGGAAAGTGATCGATTCCAACTAACTCGTTTAGCAGGCACTAAACTCACCCGATTCTCATTTAGCGAACTCGAACTTGACTTTGACCGCCTCCTGAAAGAAATTACTTAAAAAATTCAATATCTTGAACGAAAAAAGAAATTATATTAATAAAAACGAGAAAGATGAACCTTTCTGCCACAACATCTTTGCTGGGATTCTGGCATTTTCGCCTTCGATACAACACGGTGATCTCTGGTTCTTGAGGCTTTAATGGGTTCCCAAAATCACTGCCACGGTCAAGATTACCATCTTCTTGGGCTAAAATTTCTTCCCAGAGATCACCTAAAAAAAATCATACCGGAAAATATGTGTATTAAAATGCAAACCAAATCACTGTTGAAAATTAGGGCTCCAATTTTCGAACTAACCACTTGATTTTGAAACCATCATTGGAACTTGATAGGAATTTAAATGCAAGAGCAGCAGAGTAACGTTAATTGCTGTCATTTCAGTGCAGGAGAAGCATGGGGGTGCGATTTAAAAAGGTCTGATGAGCGGGAAGGAGCACTGCGACGTCGTTTTTTGATTGAAAGCAGAGCTCGCATAAGTTTTGGGCTGGAGTTGTTTTATTAAAAGGCAACATTTTTTGGCCCAATTGAGAGAAGGGCCATTGGCTACTGAGGACGGATAGAATTTGGGTCCAACATAGTTCAAAAATTGCAGCTCAATTTCTAGTTTTTTAATTTTCTTGGTTTCTTTTACCTTTATTTTGGAAATGGAGAGGAAGAATTGACTCATTGAAAAAGTGTATAATAAAGTAGGAGTATATTAGAAATTATCAAGTTAAAAAAAAAGAAAAAAAAAGCGAGTGTGAAGTGAGACAATCATTTCTTTTTTATTTAATTTTGTTAGACGAGAAAGAAAAACTAATCTATAAAATATAATGACTTTTGTATTATATTTTCTTGACTGTTGTCTTGCTATTATTTCTTCTTTTCCTCTTAATTACAATGACATCAGTATTAGGGTCATTTTGGTACCGCAAATCTATGTATTTTTCTTGCTCCAAATTTAGTTGTCCTCCATAATTAATGTGGTTTTGTAACAAGAAGGAACAAAGGCCTTGTTTGGCAAGTAAGTTTTTACCAAGTCTGTTTGCTAAAAGTTTTTTAACAACTTTATCTACAGTAACATCAAAAAACTTTTCAAAGTTTTTAAACTATACACTCCAAAATATCCAAAAATCTACACACTTCCAAATTTTTTTCTACAACTTCTACAGTATTTTACAGTAAAGTTTTAGACAAACATCCAAAAAATTCACTTACCAAACGAGGCCAAAATGTAAAACAAAAACAAAAATAGTAGTTCGTTATCCTTAATTCCTCCCCAAATCATTATTATTATTATTATACTTTATCGATGCAAGAAAATTGTATAATTTGATAATTTTTCTTTTTAAGAAATTATTAGTAATCCGTTACCTCTCAATTAAAAGTGAAAAAAATCTACAATCTAATTATGATTTGCCACATCTACATCCATTGATGGTACTGGTTAGCAACACAAACAAGATTAAGGTTTATGACTTCAGGAATTGTGTCTAAAATACCACGACTTTATATTAAACACTATATTGTACATACTGAATCTTCAAATCTTACAACACAAAAGAGGTGCCATTTGTGCTTAGTTTGTTTGTGTGTGTGTGTGTGTGTGTGTTTTTTTTTTAAATAATTTATGCCTAGTATGTTTCATCTCTAATACAGTAGTAATAATTACTTTAGAGTATGTGCTAATTATGGTGCTCCAACCTTCTAGATTCGAGTAATAGTGGGTCATCTACGAAGATATTGTGCATAGTTGGAATAGTAATGAAATGAAATGAAATGATTACATTCAATAGAACAAATGATTAAAGCAATGGAGCACAGATTTCAGCTCCCTTAAGATTGGCCCACTGCTCATATGATAAGAGAACAATAATCTTGGAACAAAAATAATTAAACGAAACACACTAAATACTTCTAATCAGAAGCTATTCTATGCCTGCTTCGATCAATATCTGTAAAGTGTTGTTACCCATATTGATTTCATAATTAAGAAGATTATATCAAGTAGAGTATTAATCATTGTGCCGGGCCATTCAAAATGCACCATCTTGCCAACAGGAAACAGCATGAATTTCTGATAACCCCTTTTGATGATTTGCAATATCATTGCTTAATTCCTAACCCCCCCCCCCCCCCCCCCCAACCCACATCACCGAAAAAGAAAGTCCAATTTGGATGTGGATTGTTGACGTGTATGGTTGTTGATGGAGAAGACTGCCCAACAGAAACTTCTCTTGCAGCCTGAAATTTTAAGTACTGTAATGCTTAAACAGTTTTCTACAGTTCAATCAATATTAGTATACAAGAAGTTCATGAATTGGTGAAATAAACTGGGATTCACTCATAAAATAGAGTCTTCTGTTTTAGATCTTTGATAGGGACTTCATGTCTTGAGTGATAGCTGTTTTCCAACTATTAAAACCCCACATGGTAGTACAATATTGCTTAAAGATTGTCCTCTTGAACCTGCAAAGCTTTTGTCTATTTGTTTGAATTTTCTCCAATTTGATAGATGACTATTCTTTTTCATCTTTTAGCACTACGTGAAGACAAGTTTTGCGAAAAATGATATGCCGAGACTTGAGGGATTTTCTTCGACCAAGAAGAATGTTATACTAGAATAACAATCTCAAATTGTCAACAATTTTAACTATGTGTCACAAGTGAGCATCTGTACATCATACATGACTATTGCATGATGACCACTTCTATCACATCGAAAGCAAATTGAAAAATAAAAAAAGTAGAAAAACCTACCAGATTGTAAAAGGGATAATTTCACAAGCCTCCCTTGAGGTTTCACAAACAATGATGACCACTTCTATCCTTGTGGATCAGTTTCAAGAAAACTAGTATGTTATCTACAATACATTCTGAACTGCATTGCTTGATCAGTAGATTTTTGAGTTGGTAATAAAGCTAAATTCCTATACTTCATGCATTCTATTATGTGTAAAATTATATGGCGAGGAAGGGATAATAGAAAAATATTAAGAGTTGAAGTAAATGCTGGTGTGTTGTTCTGATCTTATGTCAAATAAAAGTTGTATTTTGTTATTGAAAGATATGGGTGAATTCCATAATTCTCCCCTATGGCTTAAAGAGCCATAATTTCTGCTAAATGTTTTCACTATGAACTCTAAATGCAGCACAAAACAATAACTTTATATGCACCCAAACTCTTGCTGCTTACAATTATAATCTTGAGGGTGTAGATGCAATTGTGATGCTTATATACACTTGCTGCTAAATAAAAAATCTGGCGGTTGGGTCTTGCAGGTAGGTGTTGCTATGGTTGTTAAAACATTGCTTATGTTTCCATGTGGTGCTTGAAAGTTTCTGAATTGTATTTATACCCCCTCAACTTTACTAATCATTTCAACCTTTTAATAACTTACAATCTTTTACTAATACAGGGACCAAGAGGGCATTCATGAAATAAAAATCTCATCTCACTCATGAAAATAATATTTTAATCCTATTTGGATTGAATTGTTACCAAAATCTGAAAAGCAAAGGTGGTTAGTAAAATTTTTAAAACCTCAGGGACTGTTAGTGCAAGTGTTAGAAATCTCAGGGGAGGTTTGTGAAATTATCCCATTGTAAAAACATCGAAGCTATCGGGTAACTAAAACTAAATTCTATGTGTATGAGTTTTTCAAAAAGTGATCCTACACACGTACAATGCATTACATGTAAGTTTGGAAAGGATGATATATTTTTTTTCAATTATGTATGTATATAAAGAAAGTGCAAGCTTTCCTATACAGTGTATAAATTTTTTGTTGTTTTCAAGTGTTATATATTTTTTGAAATGTAAGATTAATTAAAAAAGTAAATAATTACAAGGGAGTATAGGTAAGATTAAATAAGGAAAGTGTATAAATACAAGGGAGGGTAATAATTGTAAGTATATGTATATATATGGTAGATTAGGTGAATATTAGGTGTGTTAACGACCCATCAAAAAAATTTTAAAAAAATTACAACATTATCAATGCATAAAAAACATATTGATGATTTTTCTCATCGTATAAAAATGTGTTCTTGAGCTTTTCAATTCTCTAAAATTATGTAGGCCGATGTAAAGTGTGTGTTCTTAATTTTTTTTCCCATTTCTTAAGTCCTTTGGGAAAATCCCAATTTCTTTTTTATATCGGCTAGAGACTTTCACGGATGATTTATGGTACTGAGGCTAAAGCTTTACAATCAAGTTTGAGGGTCCTGTTGTGGGGCGTGTGAAAACAGCAGATATGCAAGAGAGCATCAGCATATCTTGTTGGATCCTTTGACGTGATTGTAAGCCTGCTCAAATTTAAGGACGTGATTAGCTAGCTAGTATATTGTAGGCCCTGAAAAATAGAGGCAAGAAATCCCGTGATTAGTGCATTCATCCATGAGAAAAGATTGTTGAGCCAATTCATTAGAATTAGTCACATCCTGTTACAGAGCTGAATGAGAATAATTACTACATCAAGTCAACTCATTGCCCCTTTGGAATGCCAGCACATTTGCACGAGGGTTTTAGCACAATTTGATAGCATCAGATACAAATTCCTGTAGGAATCCCTACTCTCATTTTGTACTCTTTTTAAAAAAGAAAATTTTTTTAGCAGGGATGAGATGGAATTTAAGAAGCGGAGAAGGTGCATGTAGGAGAATTAGAATCCAAAATTTCTATGTTCTGCGGCCTCAACATTACTTTTATTTTGTACTCTTCATTTCATTTTACATTAGTGAGTAGCTTGGAATATTGCAGGTGCATGATTCACTACATACTTATAATGACTATATCATACTACAACAATGTGAAAATGCATACATAATTAACGATTTAATTGGAGTCTGATGATTCATCATGTGGTTTGTTGATTGATCATGCCATTGTCCTACGTCAAGATTTCATGTGCTGAGAAGATTTATGGATTCCTAAATCTTTTAATGTTCCTACTCATAACTTTGCTAAGTATGCTATCAATCATTTAGATTCTTGTATATGGAAAAACTCTTCTCTCGTCTTTTATTAATTCTTCACTTGTTGCAGATTTACTTCCATGATTAACAAAATTATTCTATATTTATTGTCAAAGAAAAATTGGAGTCTAAAAAAGTAATAATTAGCCACTCCTTAATTGGGTCCTTAATCAGGTTTACAGATGACTCTTGGTGCACAAATAATAGAATCACTGGTACTGACAGGTTTTGAATCCTCTTGTGAAGCTGGGAATTGAATTGATTTCTCCGCAGCTTTTTGGCCATTGGGTTGACCTCCAACCGAAGCAAAGCCAAAGTCCAAGTCATATCTCCATCAAACAACGCATATGACGTGCCCATCACTTTCACAAATACTTGATCCAGCAATCAAACCAAGCCATTGAATGAAAATCACAATGCTGTACCAAAGAATTTGACATGAAATTTACAGGAACCTGCTGCATATATGAAAAGCTCATACGTGATTATCTGTCCTAAAGGACCTATGTATCATCAACCTTAATTAGCTTATAGTGGATGGTCAGTATTTGGCTTGGCAATCATATCAAAATGATGAATCTGTTACATGTTTTTTTTTTTGGGATATGTTTGCATTATGGATCAAGTCACTTCAAAACCAAAACTGTTGATGATAAGTTCTGAATCAATTATGGTCGATAATTTTTTGTATTTTATTCGGTCTGTGATCCCATGGAAGAAACCTTAAAATATGTCATCTACACACATGGCCATGGTCTAGCCAATTTACATTTAAAGGGCCCTTTTATTTCCTAAATTATAAGTTTAGGACAAGGGTCCACTCTAATCTTAGGAGACAAACATGAAAGGATTCTGTTTATATTCTCTTTGTCAAATATATCAATTGTTTGGATTCTAGTTTTTTTATTCCATTGAGGCCAACATCCTCCTTACATAAATGAATGGGTTGTGTGTATATACATACACACACACATATATATATATATATGCACAAACAAAAAGTGACTAAAAGCCTTGAAAAATACTTTGCTCAAAGCAGTAGAGTGCTTGAAATTTTAGTTATTTTGAAACCCAAAAAAAAAAAAAAAGAGAAGGGAGAAAGGAAGAACCAATTTAAATTTCCCTCAAAAAACCAAATTAATTTTCCTTGTAATATCATCACAGTTCCGTAACTAATCAAAGGTTTTTCTTTTTCTTTTTGTTTCTTTTTAGGGTTCTTTTTGGCAAAATGTCTTTCATGTTTCAACTCATCTTCCACCTGCGAAGCGAAGAAGAATAGCCTTAGCCTTATATCGTTTGCACCTCAAGAAACTGGATACAATCAACATCTCCAATGAGGGTTAGGTCTCCCCTAGAATGGAAACGAATATGTAATCTTCCAGTTACATGTGATGTGAGATTCCTGTGAGGAAATATTAAATAGTGTAACTAGTATTAAAAAAAATATACTTACCATTTGCATGCCTAATGCACGTATGCACAAAAATGGTTTAGAGTTTTGACATCTGTGCACGTAGTGGTTTCTTGTAAAGACAAATATATCAGTTTTCTAATGCCAAAGCCTAGGCTAAATGCAAACTGTCTTCAGAATCTAGTAGTGTCACTCAAAGAAAAAACATATTGTTTTGTTTGTGGTATTTTCTGTTTTTCCTATCTTTTTTTTGGGGGTTAATGGAAATAGAATGAAATATTGGTTTTTATTTTTCACTAAATATAGAACACGAATGTTTTTATTAACTTCAGCTGAAACATTAGCAAACAATCAAGATAAAATGCTCTCAACTTATCCATCCAATAGCATTACAGGTTTTTTTCTTCAGATAAACTTGTGATGCTAGATCTGATATGATTGAAGTTGTGGGGCAGTGGGGCAATATTGAAGTTTGGGGGAGGAGATGGGGGCTACTTTTGTTTTCAAGATAAATGCTAAAGAAAATTTGCAAACATATGGGTAATGCACTTTAATAGTTTATGATTTTGGTGTATGAAGGTTTAGCCTAATGTAGCAGGCTAATGTGACATAGAGGCATGGATCACAGCTTGCAAGAGCAGCTAGAAACTGGGCTTTATTAAATCATCAAACCAAGCATATACTAGTATCTAGAAAATAAGAAAATTTTGAAGTAATAAAGCAAAGAAAGATTAGCCTGAACCTCTACATTAGCTTTAAATGTTATTTACTTGTTATTGCAATGTTTCTTTTTCTAAAGACTAGCCATGGTTTTTAAGATTATCTTTAACTCTTTTAACTTGTTTGTGACTTGTAATTCTCAACATCAATGCAATGATTTTGGAGATAACGTGTCTCTCAAGCATACATGCTCTTGAATGCTCATTTCCCTTTTCTTAGTAGGCTTGGAGAATGATGCAACGCAGCAAGAATGAAATTTTCTTAAAATAACATCCTTTTCTTTTTCTTTTTTTTCATTCAAAAGTTTTTGTCTGATAAGAGGAAGAATAGGATTTAAGAAGCAGGAAGGAATCCAGAACTCGGAGAACTTTATCTTTTTTTTTTTTTGGAAAATTTATATATCATGATTTAGCATCTCTTTTTGGCTAAACAATTACTCATGCATGAATGGAAAATGAAACCGTTCGACAAAGATAAAGCCAAGAAACAAAGAAATCTTGGATGAGGGTCCAATATGACTCATTGACTTGAACAGTGAGATGGAGAAGTAGGCCACCGTTTCTTTTCATAACTGCGATGGACCTAATCAATTTCATGTTTCATTTGTGTCGGTCTTGCTTGTTCTTACACAAGTTTCCTTTGTTTCTTTCTGATCTAAGATACAAGTTTCGTTTACACCATACGAGCTAGCCAGTTCTTTTTTGTTTTTGTTTTTCTTTGTTTGTTTTAGAGGTAAAATACTGAAGTAAATAATAAAACCTGTTTTTCAATCTACTCACTCAAATGAGTCTTGAACTCAAGGGTCATGCTGTTCAGAAGCTCTTGGTTCTTTCTCCATGGAAGCAAGCAAAATTACAGCCTATTTTAGGGGGATTAAGTTATAAGAATGCAATAAAAGCTACCAAATAGTAACAGTCATTGATCAGTTTTAGAGTGGAGTAATGAAAAATTCTGGTCGTGATAGAGTCATTATTTACTTTTGCAACAAAAGTAGTCATCTTTCTACTGTTTTCCCTCATCACAATTCATATTTTCACATCTTTCATTCCCAAGTCAGTCAGAACAGAGTCTCAAACTGTCCCTGACAATCTTCCTAAAATCACTGCACTAATTTTAACCGACATTTGACCTGTAAACATAAAAAGATATTTTATATCTCTGGATTTTCAACTGACTTTACTTTTTGTATGCACTACTGCCCCAAAAAGTGTAGCAAATTCCCTGTAAAACTTGATTTCTTTTTTTCTTTTTTCCTGATAAACAGTCATCTTCACAAGAAATTAAAAGTGCCAGCCTAAGTCCAGGCCGTGGGGGTGGGAGGTTTAGTTAGCTAGCTTGCACCTCTCCATGCTCCCCTTTTACTGTTTCTTCTAAGACATTCTTATTACCTACCACTGATAACTCCATCCTTCCTTATTTATCCTGTTCATTTTCTAGTAAGTATTATAACTGATTCCTCCACCACCACCACCACCACAACCATCGCATTTATCATTGTGTCATTAGTAACATTTTTCACCATTCTATGTACCTGTACTCTCTTTACAAGTACAGCCCTTTTGTTGTTGTTATCTGGTCAAGGCATTTTCAAGGAAAACAGGGCAGTTGGTGGAGTTGGAAAACTAAATCTGAGCTCAGATTTGAACTTGCATTTGTTAATGCTGTGAAAAACTTGTTGGATTTCCATCAGTTGGCTCTGAATTTGATGCTTTTGAGACCTGTATTGATTTGGGATTCTGGGAAATGTGCTGATATTGATATTGATCTTTTGGACTTCTTTGATCAGAGATCTGTAGTTGCAGTTTAGTTTGCTTCTCCAAGAAAAGGTTGGATTTTTATGGGGTGTCTGAGATCTATGCTGTGAAGGGTCGTATACAAATCCCATTTCACGCAAGGTATGTAACTGAGAACGAGAAAAGAAATTGGAGAACTCATCACATTGCTCTGCTTTTCTTTCATTTATAATTATTTCCATTTGATTAATCTGTTCTACCTGTTCATGTGAAGAGTGAAAGAGCAAATTTAGGTTATGTTCGTGAAGTAACTTTTTCGTAGGGAGAAAATGTGCTTTCTGCAGTTGGTCTTCTTTACTTTTGTGTTCTTGATCTATCAACTGAGAGTGAAAAAGATGTATCTGTCTTGTTGCATGGAGTAACTTTTGCTGAGTGTTGTTTCCACAAGCAAAAGACTGCTAAGATGTTACATACTCATATTGGCCTCAAGCCACCCAAACAAAGAGCTAGTGGAAATAAGTAACTTTTTTTGTTTTTGTTTATTCATTTGTCTTGAGCCATTAATATTTGCGAATTCTATGTTGTGCTAATTCATAGGTTTTTGTTCTTGGCTTCAGAGAAGATGGCTTCTGATTTAAATGCTCAGCTATCCAAAAGCACTTCAATATTTGGTCTGAAGGTTTGGGAATTGATTGGAATCATTGTTGGGGCATTGATTGTAGTTATCCTCTTTGTGCTGACATGTTATCTTACATCAAGAAAGAAATCAAAAAGAGCTAATGAACAGATTCCCTTCAGCCAAATACCGGCAGTTTCAAAAGAAATTAAAGAAGTGCGAGTGGAGCAGGTATCAACAAATGAATTTACTCGACGTGAAGGGATTCTTCTTACTATTCATGACAAATCTAGTGATAAAGAGTCTGACAAGGTTTTGGTCCATTTGGGAACGGGGAAAACGAAGAATGCAGATAACGGCAGTCAATCTGGTTCTTTTCATCATGTTGAAAGAGAAGGTTGTGGATCACAATCTGGAGAGGAAGGGAGCTCTGGAACATTTGGTGCATACAAAAATTGGCATCCAATAACAGCTCCTTCTCCTCTGACTGGACTTCCAGAATTTTCGCATTTGGGCTGGGGCCATTGGTTTACTCTTAGAGATCTTGAGCTTGCAACAAACCGATTTTCAAAAGAAAATGTTCTTGGTGAGGGTGGATATGGTGTTGTTTACCGAGGAAAACTAATTAATGGTACTCCAGTGGCCGTTAAGAAGCTCCTCAACAACTTGTGAGTGCCTTAACAAGTTGATTCAAATAGCAACATTTCCCCTTCTCATAGTTCTTTTTCTGTTAAGGGTCCAATTATCTCTTGATTTTTCTTCTTTTCACCAGAGGTCAAGCTGAGAAAGAATTCAGAGTGGAAGTTGAAGCCATTGGGCATGTGCGTCACAAAAATTTGGTCCGGCTTCTTGGATATTGCATTGAAGGAATTCATAGGTATCTGCTTCATCATTCTTTAATCACTCTTTATTTTTCTTAAATAAATAAGCTTAAGATCCAAATTCTCGAGTCTTCATGCAATGGTAATCATGACTCGGACATCATGCATTTGATACATGTGAATAGCCTACCTGCTAGCACAGATTCAAAAGCTGAAATCTCATTGTAATTGACTTGATCATCTAGCAATCACAAGAGCCACCATTTCAAGCTAGTTTTGATTTAGGAGTTCTTCTGTTTAAATATGTGTAAGGTGACATAAGCGCACCACTAAAAATGTCAGGATTAGTATTATAGTTTTAATAATGTGCACTGTCAGCACTAATCTCATTCACTGTCAATATTTCAGGATGTTAGTCTATGAATATGTTGGCAATGGTAATCTAGAGCAATGGCTTCATGGAGCTATGCGCCATCATGGCTATCTTACTTGGGAGGCCAGGATGAAGGTTCTACTTGGCACAGCTAAGGCGTAAGTTGAATCACTGGTATCTTTTGTCCAACAAAATCAGTTTAAACAAAATCTGTTTAATTAAAACTAGATACATTTGTTGCAGTCTTGCTTACTTGCATGAAGCAATTGAGCCAAAAGTTGTTCACAGAGATATAAAGTCGAGCAATATACTGATAGATGACGACTTCAATGCCAAGGTCTCTGATTTTGGTCTAGCTAAGCTGCTTGGCTCAGGGAAAAGCCACATCACAACGCGGGTTATGGGCACCTTTGGGTGAGTAATCTTTTACTTTTCTATCCCAATGCAAGACAGGTTTTTAGGATGTTTGACTTTTCAGGGATGCTAATGAATATTTTGTCTTACTGTCTACAATTGTGGGGGGACATCTTACCTTCATTTACTTTTCTCTGCACAGATACGTGGCTCCTGAATATGCAAATACTGGTCTTTTGAATGAAAAGAGTGATGTTTATAGCTTTGGTGTTGTACTTTTGGAAGCAATTACAGGAAGAGATCCAGTAGACTATGGTAGACCGCCACAAGAGGTACACATTACTACCTCCTATCCTGTTGGATTAGAACTTGCAATGCATTTTCCGATTTTTAAAGGCTATTCAGACATGGGTTATGTGATTTCTCAAGTTTCAACTTACTGCAATTGTGCGAGAGAGAGTTTTTGCTAGATGGACCCTCTAGAATACTGATTATTGTTTGAACTCTCAATACCATTCATTATACACTAGAGTTTTCTCTCTTTACTTCTGTTTGATAGTCTAGAAAGAGCAATATATAGAACCAAGGTTATCCATTTAAGCAAATTTCCTGCAAGCGTTGCAATACTTAAGCTTCATCATGTAGATTTTTGAAACAAAATATGAGGCTATGTTGGCATACTCATGATATGATGTTCCTCTGGTATTGTACAATAAACATTTCTGCTTGCTTTTCAGCATGAACTATATTTTCCAAACAGTTACTTAATCAAGCCTGTTTATCTATGTTAAATCTTCTCAAGACTAATCTTGCATGCATTTGATTGTTCTATCTGATATCCTACATAGCAAGCTCCCCATTTTTAGACTGTAGTATGTACCGCACTACAAGGGCAACTTATGTAAAATCACTATTGTGTAATCTTTTTAGTTTATTAACACTATCTTGCATCCCAAGAAACTGTCTTTGGTGACTAGAAAAAGACAAGCCAGGAAAGGAAATGCAGAATGGCGTGTTCTGGTTAAGGCTATGTATTTAGTACATAGCTTTACTTTTTGCTATTACTCGTCTGTCTTACCCATGATGCCTCTGAGTTGCCTCAAGAAAGTTCTTTTTGTGCAAAGTCTTTTACTGGGATGTAATTATATTCCCTTTTCTGGATGGTTCACTTTCATGCTTTCTTCTGACATTAGTTGCTTTATATAATTCAGCTATACAGCAAGGTTTCAGAACATAGTTGGAAGTTTCCATCTCATTTAATTTAAACTTCTGTTGTGTTAGCAGGTGAATCTTGTTGAGTGGTTGAAAATGATGGTTGGAAGCAGGCGCTCTGAGGAAGTGGTGGATCCTAATATTGAATCCAGGCCATCGACAAGAGCACTTAAGCGATCCCTTTTGACTGCTTTGAGATGTGTTGATCCAGACTCTGACAAGAGGCCAAGGATGAGTCAAGTTGTTCGTATGCTTGAGTCAGAGGAATATCCAATTCCAAGAGAGGTTGGTTTAGATTTTTCTGTCTCAAGAGCTTAAAATTCTTTTGGTTTTTTGTTTAAACACAATAACTTCTTCAAACTAGAGTTTCTATGATCAACTTTACATCTAGCCTTATAGTTTATTACTGAAAGAATGAAAGTAATAACTAAGTTCATGTTGTTTCCATCCCTCCACCCTTCCCTCATTGCTTGAGTAACTTTGTACTGGTTGGAACCGAAGTGTATGTGCACTTTATTAAGAAGATATCCAGATTAGAACCATACGCTACGCATACTCGGTTTACTTCTTCCATATAATTTACAGTTTAAGGGCATGTTCACCTAGCCGCTTTTTTAATCTTCTCCACATTTTTGGGCCAACTTGTGCCTATGGCCTCTTTTACTTACATTTCTTCCTAATAACCTATGACCTTTTCTCACTTATTCAAGATCATTTTGGACAAATGGTTTTCTTACACTGTGCTTTACCCTGTGCCAACCTCACAATAAGGAGACCCTTCACTCACATTCATAATCACTCTGCAGCATTGGCTCATTCATGTAGTTCCTTGTGTTTTTGTTGCAAAATTATGTATTGCAGCAGATGTTGTTCATTCTGCTAATAATGTGCTTTCCTCCTACATTTATATGGTTTCTGCATCCGAGCCCTGAGGGTATTCATTCTTTTTCAATTCAATCTCCCAGGATCGAAGGCACCGAAGAACTCAAGCAGGTAGTACTGAGATTGAATCTCAGAGGGAGAATTATGACACTGATAAAAGTGACAATCCAGAACCAAGGTCAGAGAGCAAAAGGAACTACTGAACATAAAGGAGACGGGACTCCCAACTGAAAATCCGGAGCACAATGCACATAAATATGTTTCTTACAGAATTGGCAACCTGATAATTCATGATCTGGTGTTATGATCCTCAACTCTTTGGTTACAAGTATTGGCGTTTTAGGGTGTAGAGACATGGCGGAAAAGTGCCTTTTCTTGGTTTTTTTTTTCTTTATTTCATTTTCATTTTTGATTGTCTATTTTTACTTTTCCCTTTTGGATTGGGTTCCCAGATTCATTCTGTTTTTGTTTTATAAAGCATTATGATTTCCTGTAAGAAGGAAAGTAGATTAAGAGAGAATTGGCCTTATGTATGAAAATGGTGGTGTGTTTAAATCTGAACAATCGTAGTGGCTATGTACAGATACAGGACTTTATTTCAGCTTGTTTAACCATTGTTTTGATTCAATGAAAATGCTTATATCTTTTTAGACAGTGATTGAAGGGTCGACAAGAAGGAAGCTACCAGTTAGCGCATTCATCATAGTTAGCAGCTCCAGCTCCAGCTCCGTATCAAGGTCACGATCGATATCATCACTAGCATCAATATCGTCACTACCATCAATAAGAAAACCACATGGTAAGCTGATGCAAATATGCATGTGAAAAAACAGGTCAGGAAAGTGAAGTGACATCTCAATATTAAGGTGCATTATCTGATATCCCAAAAGACCTCTAAGCAGGCCTATTGGCTCTAATCCCTTGTTCCTCAACTCTGGGTCGACTTCTTCACAAGAAATTCATTGGGAAAGAAGCGTACGCTTAATTTTTATCGCTCTACTGGGGGGATGAACATTATTGCTTCTTCCAAAACCGGCTGTTATGATAATAAATCAATAATGGCAATTCTCAGACGGACGAGGACTCTTCTGTTTCTTGAGAAAATCCAATTCATCCAAATACAAGGGCTTAGCTGACACCTGCAGGATTGACTGCCTAGAAGAATATAAAAAGCAAAGCAGGCCTGGTTGAAAAATGTCAGGTTGCAAAGCTGATGAGATGGTTGGGTGGCAGGCTCAGAATCAATGCTTCGACGGCTAATGCAAGACCTCTTGCTGATTCCCCACTAATACCTGATAACCGGAGCTAGTTCTACTGCTAACAAGACAAATCACTACCTGTAGTCCAGTAGTCCTTCCTCCAACAGATGGGGGTTTTGTGCTATGGATTCTTGTAGCAGTTTCCTGTGGTAGGAGCTGTAAACAAGTCAAACTGAAAACTGAAAACTGAAAACTCAGGGACAATGCCTCTAGGTTCCTTTTCACAGGCTCAGCTTATAAGTTCTACATTGCCTTTCAATAAATGGGTAACAATCATTCTTCTCATCAGTTATTAGCCTATGCATATAATCATGCGCTGACTATCTCGCAAGGTTATTCTAACAATGATTCAGTTCATGCTAGTGACCCGTACACATGCAAGACCAATTTTTCAATATAATTTATGCATATACTCGAACAAATCGTGAAAGGGATAATGCATTATGCTGAATCAAAAAAAATCTCAACAAACACTGCCAAACTAGTTCTTCCGTTGATTACAGCATTTCTATTCTACTAATTTACTAACTGGGGCCTTCAATCCCACCCAAGGTCATGCTTGCTATACACGACCCAATGAGAGCAGAGAAACTCCCAAAGGGTCGCATCAATCAAACCAAACAATCGCGGTCGATTATGAGTAAATTCCAACCGGCCGACTAAATGCAAGTCTCGGTATGTACACCAGCCAAATGCAGATTTCAGAATCCAAACAAATAATAGTTTTGTATGTACAACATCGGCCGAGGTTCTCTGTCGATTCAGACGCCCCCTTGCTCGGGGTTGCTAATATACAAAGGCGACTCAGGTTCTCTCTTGATTCCGATGCCTCCTTGCTCAGGATTGCTGTTATCCCTGCTTCCTATTCGCTTCAGCTTGCTTCCCATTTTTCTTTTCATACTCCTGCTTCAGTACATCCAAACCTCTCGATACCTAATAATGAATCAAGTATTACAAATGCAAATTGAACAGACTAATAAAAATAGAAATATATCTAATTAATGGATAGAAGGAAATCTCTGTTTATTGAAAATCATTTACAAATGTCCAAAGGCGACCAAATATACTGAGACTGCAATAGGTGTCCTATTAGCAAAGAAGTACAGTAAAACGAAAATTCCACAAATTTCAATGGTATAAATGCAAGTTGTCTCACAGAAACGATCAGCAGCAGTTAACGTCGAATGTTATTAGAAGAATCATTTTATCATGATTGCCATCCTCTTAAGGAGAAAAGCTGGAAAGTTTTCCAAATGTCCTAAATAACTGTCCCCGTGAGGAAGAGATAGTGCAATAAAGCATAAAACAGGCACCTGTCAAGTCAATTTCCTGATGTTGGACAAGGTGACATATCCAACATTCACGAGTTCCAGATTTCAGACTATGATCACTAACTAGCAAAAAGTTCTTTGATATGTAAAATAGTCCATAAAGGTTGGAGCTAAGTTGGTTGCTCCATAGGGTTCACAAAACTTTAAAAAGTTATTTCGTTTCCAGATGTACACTAAAGCGATTTTTCCACGGATGGTCAACATACTAGAGTAATTAACTATTCTATGAGCATGTCACAATTTCACAAATTTCTGGAGAAATAAAATAGCCCAATTGTGACATCAAACGAATAACATTTGGTAGGCAATAGCCAATATGACTACATGCATCTTTGCTGTCTGTGTATCTATTGAGAGAGAGAGAGAGAGAGAGAACCTTAGTTGAATAGGCCAGTGGTAATAGCACATCTGGATTCAAGGCATCCTCGGGGAAATTACGTAAAGCATGTATGAGTTTCTCGAAAGGTAATTTTACCTGTTGAAATAGTCAACTATAAGCAAGACCTAAATCCAGTGCATAAGGCTCCCATGGGCTGGCTCCAGTGAAAGCACAACAAAATTATAGCTGACAGATACAACTTCAGTTTGACAACAATGGAAAAGTACCAGGTCATCATGGCAATATTTCAAGAGAGCCAAACCTACTTTGAAAACAATCCTTACACCCTATCAACAAAGATCAGATCAGTGGTTGGCATTTAACAATGGAAAGGTGAAATAAGCAACTGGTTACTAACCTCATAAAGAAAGACATCCCAGATACGAATAGCCAGATGGAATGGGAATGAATAAGAGAAAACAGTGATGAACCACTGGCTAGCATACATGCTAGGATTTATCATTTCCTGAGCAAAATGCTCCCCTAACTTTGGCAGATGCTCCTTCACTAAGTGATCAAATTGATAAAGATACTGCTGTACAAGAGGCAGTCCAGCCTGCTCCACATGCATAAGAGTTCTTAAGCTAGTTGAAACATAGGACATTACAGTTAAAACACATGGAAAAGAGTAATTTGGTGTTTGCGATGGCCAAGCTGATTAGCTACAGAATCTGGGAGGTTTAATCAACAAGGGCCACTGAAACCAATAAAAGCAACTTTCAACACTTCAAAAGAGGCCATTTCCTGATGTTTCTTTCATTACCGGGATAACAACTAGTAGTTTTGTTTATATTCATCTATGGTACCAAAAGTTTATTCGAACATCTTTTTAAGAGAGACATCAGAAAATTGAACAGCCATTAAAACTTTTACTCCCTGAAATTCTTTAACAGTCAACCAAAAAAAGAAAAAAATACAGTTGCAATATCATTAGAGTAGGCAATTCTCAACTAAAAGCTAAACTTGTTTCTAACATGCTGTTTCCCAGATCAATAGTAAAGTGGGCAAAAAATTAGGGCATTCTATTAAGATCCTAAAGCTATACCATAGATGCTAAATCAAGCTTTTTTGCCATGTGCTGGCATAGCACTTTTTTTTGAAGTCTCAACTGTAGCTCTTAAAAAAATAGCACATTCCCAGGCATCCTTGGCATGGAAAGAATCAAGCAGATGGACAATGCTTTTTTTACAACTTGAAAAGAAAAATGCTTTTTTGTTGCAGAAATAAAGTTTTCAGGAGGATATATGGCAAAAACTCACAATGCATTGCATAAAAGCCCATGACTGAATTATTACTGAATACCTGATTATGCAAGTGAAAACGATTAGACACTAACCAAACGTGTATTCTCTGAAATATATAAAGGATTTCATTCCACACCAAAAATCTTAGATCATGTGATGTCGACTCCAAATTCATTCATTTTGAGTTCAATACATACCAAGTATAAACCTTCCATGGGAGCATGGACAGCTCCTTTAAGTAAGGCCACCAGCAACCAAAATGCATCTTCCTCACTCATATAAAGAAGCAGGAGACCTGCTATAAATCCCATTCCCTGCAGTCAAAACATTTTCTTATTCTTCTGTCTCCAAGAGAAGTAGATAAATGATTTCCGGGTTAACCAGAATAAACCTGTACATATCCAACATCCCTGTCAAACACAGAGTATGCCTTTAACACGTTGTAAAGTGATCTCTGACCGGGTCCATGCCTCTGCCGGAAGAAAACATGTGAAGGAAATGTCCGAGAAATATCTCGTATAATATCCAGCTCAGAAGCTGATGTCTCATAAATGACTAGTTGCTGCAACAAATAAAACTTTTATCACAATCGAAGGAACAAATTGAAATCAACACATACAGCTAGGATACCTCTAGAAGGAAAACTGATACATCATCATTAAGACATGAAGCAGAATGTGACACTATGACAGTTAAAATTAATAAGAATCAAATTTGCCACACAACAGGATTGTGATTAAAAAATTTAACTCCATCAATTCCTCAAAAGAGTAGATCAATTGGGTGAGGAAAAGCAAGGAAAGACAAAATAATTGTGGATATAAAATTCCTTTGACATCTATATGCTCAGACAAGAATATAGCTCGTCTAACATTTGGCAAGAAAGCAGAATAAGCAACTATTACCCAGTGATATAGTCAGGTATTAAGAAAATGGGATGCCTTTTTGAAAACATAGTAGGTAATTAAAACTAGGTAAACTAACCTGTTTACTCCAATGTCAACCACTGATTTACAGTATCACCCAAAACAAAGCATTTCAGCTAGACAAACATCAGCTAAGTGACAAAACTTGGTCTGTGATCCAAGTACCAGGGGATGGTAAATAAAATGACCCCGTCTAAGAAGAAATAGAACCGCTTCCTAGAAGTCAAATGGACAGATCATTCAAAGAGTGCAATCTTTCTCAGCCAGAGAATCAGAGCTACTTTCTTAAAGCAATATAATCACATTTCAAAAGCATGTCAGGGAGCAGGTAGATGTAGCTAAAATTGAAGTAAAATTGTGGACCTCCAAGCAAAAGAAAGCACTGGCACTTCTTGGCATGAATATGATGTTATCAGCAAATGCATTTACTGAGGCTTGAGAAGAAAAAGAGAAGGACAGATTTCAAAAAGTTAGTGCACTACCTCATACACTCCTGGGTTCATCAACAAGAGGTCTCGGCTTCCTGAGATCAACTGCCAAACAAGTCCTCTCAGGCAATCAGGAATTCCTTTTCTAATTCGTCTTTTAACAACATGAGGTTTCCTCCGAATATAATGCTTCCAATCACTGCCTCCAACCCCAATCATCTTCCTCCATTTTCTAATCCTTCTTTCTTCCCTGAAAATCATTTCTTAATTCAGTGCAATGATAATTAGAAAGAACTATATATCAATCATCTTAATGTAGCCTAACTAGTTTATTGTGTAAGTATTTCATTCAGTCCAAGCATCTTCAATGTTCCACACACATTCTATGGACCTCTAATAGTCTGTACCCTGAAGCTGGATTACTGAACAACTACATTTCCAGAGTATATCAAGGCCAAGAATACTAAGAGATAGTGTGGAAACATGAAACCATAGAAACACAAAAAGTATATGTTATTCTTCTGAAAGTAAAAAGGATGCTCGCCTAAGAAAGATTAAGATAGGAAAGCAGACTACCAGAACAAGTGAAGTCCTCTACTTAAGTTTAAGCCTACAAAAAATTATCATCTTGGATTTCAAAAACTGATTATTGACACATACTTTGAGCAGTTCAGAATCTACTTTTGATTGGCGACACAATTGATGAATGGATCTATGTTTAGGATACAATTGGCAGCTTTATGGATGTCAGAAATCTCAGAGAGAGAAACAGAGAGGGGGGGTAGAGAGAGAGGGAGGGAGGGAGGGAGAACAGCCTACAACCCTAAGAGAAGAAATCAATATAGACCAGTAATTGCAGTAGTGCATTCTGCAGGCAATCCAGTGACTGTCATTTCAATCACAGTAGCCTGATGGCATCATGGTGTGGCAGCCAACTAGATCCAGAGCTAAACTTATCAAGATATATCATAAGAAAATTATCATTGTGATTGAATGAAAAAGCACAAAGTAATTGCAGTAGTGCATTCTGCAGGCGATCCAGTGACTGTCATTCCAATCATAATAGCCTGATGGCATCATGGTGTGGCAGCCAACTAGATCCAGAGCTAAACTTATCATGATATATCATAAGAAAATTATCATTGTGATTCAATGAAAAAGCACAAAGTAAGAAGTGCATGATTTTAAGCCATCTTTTAACAAAAAATGCATACCTTTCATACTCAGAAGCTGATCTGCTCCTACATAAACCTTCAGCAGAGTTTTGCTCCTGCTTCACAAATCCAAATCTATCAACTCTTACAGGCACGGCCGGCTCAACTTCATGATCATCTGCCACCCTTTTCTTTTCCATCTCTACCGCAAGAACTCTTGAACACCCCAAAAGGCCTACACCAGGGTACTATAACACCACAAAATCGCTGCTTATTTGCCACATTGCACATCACAGCTCGCTAGAACCCAAATTTTCGCTTCACCAGATGATATTCACCTTCACCAGATAAAATAGCAATCAATTCTTTTAACCGTTCATCACTTTTCATTTTCTACATCTTGCTTTTTAATCAGCAGCGATCCCACAATTTCAAATTAATGAAGTATACCCCGGATAACTCAAGTTCAATCCTGACATTGTATCAAGGTCAATCAGAAGCTCCTAATAACATGGTGATTAAAGGGATAAAAGGGGTTCCTGTTTTAGCTATAAAATTCAAGAAAATCAGCCAATAGTATCAGAAACATAAACCAATATAGCAGAGCAAGAAGAACCCACAAAATTTTCCATAAAAGACGAAAAGGGTTCATCTCATTTCACATTATCATACACAAATATAAGCCGCGTAAATAATACAAGAAACCGAAATAAAAGGAATAAGCTAAAAAGAAGAATACTAGCAACGAGGATTTTGTGAAGATTTACTTACAAAATTTGATCCAATGAAGAATTTGAAATGATTGGCTATAAGATGATTATATTCTTCAGAAGTTACAAGATTGCAGATTTGTACTTGTAACGAATTTTGGCGAGGTTTCGTTGACGTTTACGGTGGACGCGTACAGCAGCGCTGGGAATCTAAGCCACGTTTGGCTTCGAAACGTCGTAATTTGGTAATTGTAGATGAGTACAATTAATTAATCTAGAGCTTTAAGATACCATTACGTTTAGAGAAATTTTATCCTGTATTATTTAACAGTGCTCCAAATAAGATTGTGAAATCCGTTAATTTCTTGTGATATACCATCAAAATCAAATGTCTTAAGCGTATTAGTTTATATATATATATATATATATATATATATATGGAAAATTTGACATACTAAAAAATCCTCAACTTATAAGAAGATATTTTAAGGAAGATTTTACATTTAAGCAATTTTAGGATGGGGTTGAATATCAATTTTATAACTCTACCTTTCCAAGAAATATGGATATGTACTTTGTGAATTAAAGACTAAAAAAAAAGAAGTTAATATTGATGAGTAGCAATAATTGTGTGTTAAAAATAAAAAGGAGAGATCGAAGAAGAGATTGAAATGTAAGTGAGGATGTAGTCATTGCATGATGATTAATTTTAAGTACGATTTTAATCCGGCTAGAAATGAAAAAAAGAGATAATAACAACTTTTTACTAGTATTATCTTGTCCATGGGGGAGATGGGACAAGGACAAATTGGTTTAAGTACTAAATTTCGAATGGCTACAAACTTGTTAAGATTAGGTATGTTATTATTTGTACATTTGAGTCTGTCAAGTTGATGTAATCATAGTACTATTTAGCCAAAATCATTTATAGGTGTTATATCCTATTGAGTTGTATGTCTATCAATGTATTGTCTTAACTAAGAATTTTGATTTTTAATCACTTGCTAAAGAAACTAACAAGTTAAGCAAGTGATCAGGAAAGCCATTTGCTCATGCATGGCTACTCGATCTGATAACTTGGACCTGCAATAATTGCATGAGGGAGTTAAAACATCAAAATCTCAACTTCCATGGCTTTGGGGCTCAATTAAGAGTATTCTTGAAGACAGTTAGAGGTAGAGCTGTTAACGAGCCGAGTCGAGCTCGAGCACATGATGATCGAGCTCGCTCGATTAGTAATTCGAGCTTTACAAGTTGTTCGAGATCGACTCGGTGTACTAGGTAGAAAACTCGAGCTTGAGCTCGAACTCGAATTTTCTATCGCGTCGAGCTTATCGAACTCAAAACTCGAGCTCAAATTCGAATGAAAACCACGAGCCGAGCTTATCGAGCTCGAAACAAGAGAATGAATTATGTTAGAGTATCAAATACACAATGAAATGACGTTAATACCCCTACTATTCGAGCCTGTCGAGCTTTAAACGAGTCGAGCATAGCTCGGCTCGTCTACTAAACGAGTATCTAGTTGAACTCGAGCTCGGCTCGTTTCTCTCACTAAACGAGCCGAGTCGAGCCCTTATCGAGCCGGATCGAGCTCGGCTCGCGAGCTACCCGGTTCGATTAACAGCTCTAGTTAGAGGTGAAGATTTGTTATCTTGACTCGTATTTTTTGAATTTGTACTCCATGTTCAATCGTGGACATTCGTACTTCTAAAAAAAATAAGAGAGGGGCCATATTCATATTTGTTTTTTTTTTTGTGTATTTATTGTTTGAGAGAGACATAGACCTTTTGAATATTTAAGCATACAAGAATACTCAATTGGATAGCATAACTTTTTTATACATCATATCCATGAGTGTAGTATTCCTGGTTTACAGCTTTAATGGTTGAGCGGAGGTAGGGTTTAGATCCTCCTCCCTAATTATTTTGTTGATTATTTATCAATAAAATTCGGGTAGATATCTAACTCTTGTGTACGGGGGTTGTTATATATAAAAAAAAAGAGCAAAGCATACAAGAATATTCATTCTTACGTATCTTGTCTATGTTCATCAAAGCAACCATTCTATCTCTCCTACAATATTATGATGAATTAAATAAAATACCAAAATTTTTCTTTCGTTGTTAAGTATTAGTAATTCGGATTGATAAAAAAGTTTCTATGATTAAGGTAAAAACCATGAATTTTGGTAGACTTGTGACCAAAACCAAAGTTGTGATAATTGAAATTTCCCCATGCATTTCACATAAGTTGTTTACAGATTTCTGAATTCTGATCAAGGAGGCTAATGACTGGTAGTGATTAGTCATTCTTTCCCAAAATTTTTCCACTTTTTGGAGCTGCGTATATTAAAGTTATGAGTCTTTCACAAATTAATCAATTAATTTCATGAAGGATTTGCTCAGGAGAAGGGCACGATTGGACCAGGAGTAGAGAGAAGTTGTAGATGATGTTGGATACCAAAGATAGATGAAGAGAAGAAGCCATGCAAGTAGGGGTATTTTCTTTGTAATGTACAACATTGAGGGGCATTCTTTAAATTATTAAGATATTATCAACCGCTGTTTGTAGTAAGTGACTGTAACATAAAGATCACACACGTCTGTGATACAATTATAACTCTATTTTTTGAGTCCAAATCAGTTTCGTACAACAGCCTAGTACTGACTTGGGCTTGGGACCCTTTGTCCAATACTGTCCCTTTCCCATGTTAAATTGGCGCATTGAGTCCACAAAGCAATTATGTGGCTTTTATAATAATTGCCGAGAAGGACAGAAATCTCCTATCACCATAAAACAATTATGTTAAGAAGGGCTTCGAGTGTTAATATTTTTACTTGATAACATAAGGGTGGATTTGATAAATATGAAATTTGAAAATTGAAGTTTGAAATCTACGATTTGAAGTTCGAATCCATTAAATTATTGAATTGTTAAGTATTAAATCTAATACATTTGAGTGCATATCACATTCAGTGATAAGTGGATAGTTTATCACTTAATTTTGGGAGTAAGTTTTGTCTAAAAAACTCAGTGTCACTTAATTAATTCAGATGTTCAATGTTTGATTATCAAACGGTCTGAATATGTTAAGATGTGAATCCATTAAATTTAAGTGTGATTTAGATTCATTAATAAGTGCCCATTGGGCACTGGTTAAAAAAAAAATGCTTTACAGGATTAATATGTAGACCCTCTTGAAAATTACGGATTGACTATCGATGTTCCACAGGGAAACTGTTTTATAATGGCCTAAATAATCCCTTAAATCATTTCTCTTGTCCGAATTATAATTTAGTCAGATATTTGAGTTAATATATGGCCGAGATAGACTGAGCACCAACTTGTCATTTTGGAGCCATGTTTTTCCAGTACTATGATGCAACTGCTCAACAAATCTGCTATTGATTCAAAAACTTCATCATCGTTTATTTCTCATCAGAATACAATAACGATGAAGGATTATCACATCGATCAACAAATGGAAAAATAGACAGAACAATCTCAAAAGATCTGAGGAAGATGCAACATTAGCTCTCAGACATGTGTTACGTGAAGCAGTAAAATAGACAGAGTAATCATGACTTATGAATTAAGCATGCCGTGTTAAGGAGATTTTAGTGGATTGTGTATCTTAAATCAATTGTCACGATTTCTTGTTTATAATTACACCTAGTTCTTTATAATCAATTTCTTTTGGCAATTACTAAATTTAATTGGTTCTATAGCTTGTAATTTTTAAACTTGCTACCCGTTAGATTAATTGTACTTGCCCTAGGAACCTGTCCATGAAGTTTAACAAAAAGAAAAAGTAAAAAATCAATTGATGACTAATCTCTCTCTCTCTCTCTCTCTCTCTACACACACACACACACACATATATATCTTTTTTTTTTTTTGAAATAGATTGCATAATTACATGCGCCATTGAATTATACACATGGATGACCGGCATATATCATTAATTACCAAGAGTAATATAATCCCAGGTGTGCCAAAAATAAGAGATAATTATAATCCGGCTACATGGATTTTGGAGGTCACTTCTACATCGTCAGAAGCTGAGCTTGGTGTAGACTTTTCTGAGATATACCATCAGTAGTCAACCCTGTATATGTGAGTCTAACAACAAAGATTGAAGTTATGTCACTGCCTCTTTTGTCGAATTATTAGCACTTGAGATAAGAATTTGATCATCAGGAGATGATATTGTTTTGTCAAAAGAAGTAATTATTGTATTTGTGACATTTTTTTTGAGGACCATTGATAATTATTACCTTAGTTGTGAGAAAATTTCCCAAAGTACTTCGTCCCACCTTTTCCTGCAAACTATTGCTTGCAAATTGGTGCACGACTTGCAGCTAGCTAGCTATACTGTGGATTTAAAAAAAAATTCTTCTGGCAATTAAGAATGTGGTTCTTGTCTGTTTTTGCTCACAAATGGTATTTGACATCTAATCAACACCCTAATTTCTAGTTGTTATAAGCTAGTTAACATGGTTATCTGATCCTTCTGTTTTTTTTATCGACTGTAGGAATAATAAAGAACTTGTGGCAAGGTTGGGTTCTCCATCTCTTGGTTCTAAAGTTCTGGAATTCCCTACTAGCTTTTCTCAAAACATGGGGGACAATTCAAAGCAATACTGGTCTTACTGGAGAAGTCCTTCATACAACTTGATCCGCTTCTTGCACATTTTCACCGTTTCTGTGATTTTTGGGGTTTTGTTTTGGAATCAAGGGCAGAAAATGTAAGTATGTTTGTGCTGAACTTGCTCAAACAATGTAATAATGTCTGCTATAGACATTTCAGAATTCCAAAACATGGATCTTTTTCCTGCATGAAAGAGATTAATAATAATAGGTCCTTTGACAGCATGTACAATGATTGGGTGGTTATAATGCTTGTGTATGAAGGAAATTCTTTACATTTTGGTTACGGGTAAAACACAAAAAAACCCCGTGGTAAATCTAATATACAGAAAAGTCTCTGTGGTTTTAAAACGTACAACACGGCACCTTATATTTTGAACTAAATTGTAAAGGTGACGAAATCCGTTGAATTTAACGGAAATGGACGAAATGACAAAAATGCTCTAATATAATTAAGCAAAAGACAGTTCAACAAAATTATTTGTTTTATTCTCTAGAGAGAGAGAATTGAGGGTTAAGGGATAGAACTGGTATATTTATTAAAAATTAGGTATAAAATTTTTTTTAGAATTCAATAAGTCATTTTTGTTAAATTTAACGGATTCCGTCACATATACAATTTAGTTCAAAGCATGAAGTGACATGTTGTACGTTTTGAAAACATGAGAGGTTTTTCTGTGTATTAAATTTACCACGAGGACTTTTTTGTTTTTTACCCTTTGGACCCTTTGGTTATCTAAATTTTGGACCGTGCTTTATATTTAACCGGACGTCTGTTTGTTATAGAATTCTATTTGTTCTAAATGTCCTCTGTGCACAAGTTATAGGATAATATTTGTCATAATTTAAAGATTAATCTTCCCTTAACACCTTGAAATGTCTGTTATTGATATTCCTACATTTCATAGGGACAACCAGCAAAGCTTATTAAACGTGTTCGGCGCAACGTATACTGCTGTATTCTTCTATGGTGTAAATAATTGTGCTTCAGTTTTATCATATGTCAGCACAGAGCGAGTAGTTCTTTATCGAGAAAGGTTTGCAGGTATGTACACTTCATGGAGCTTATGCACTTGCTCAGGTACAAAGTTAAATGACATTCCACAGGACATGCAATTTATTGTTACTCTGCATGCTAATTCAGGCAATGGTGTAATCGACGCAGATTATTATAGGGATTCCCTATAGATTTGTCCAAGCACTTGAATTTACGGTCATCACATATCCAATGATTGGGTTGGCCTGATGATAGTTGCAACAACACCAAGCTTTCAAGTTCTACACAATATCCAATCTCTTTGCTGCTTTCTTGATTCCTCAACCGGTAGGCAATCGTCTACTACACATGAAACTAATCTAGCATGCTGGATCTCTCACCACTTTTTGCGCTTTGCTGTGCAAGGAATTTAAAATAAAGATCAATGTATCAAAATCTTGCCAAGGATAGTCCAACATGACCCATAATTCTTCCACAGGTTAAACCTATCTTTTGCAGTTTCAAGTTCAAGCCACATGATAAGAACTTTATCAGCCAAGGTTGAATATCTTCATGTAGGCTGCAGTGAGATACACGTTTTGTAAAGTTCTTTTGGCATTCTTGTTATGCTAACAAGTTTTGTTATTTTAACTTGCAGCAAATCCCAAAATGGTGGTTTTGGCTATATCACATAACTCCCACAGCTTGGACATTGAATGGTGTGATTACATAACAATATGGAGATATCCAGAAGGAAATTGAGGTGCTCGGAGAAACTAAAGCAATAGCAGCTTCCTTGAGGGATTACCATGGGTTTCATCACGATCAATTACCCCTTGTAGCTTTTATATCAATCTTATACCCATTAACCTTTGCTTTTGTATTTGCCTTTTGTATTCAGAACTTAAACTTCCAGAAGAGGTGATGATAGCGTAATAGTTTGTTTGTAAAACAGTGGATTTAAGTGTGACTTATCATCAGAAAAGCAGTCACAAATCTTTCGTAACAAGTTTAGGAAAGTTATTATCCAGTCTGTTTTGCTGGGGAATTTTTCTTGTGTGGAAGCAGAATGATTCCTTTTAGCCTAAATATTATGCATACATAATAAATTCGGACCAGCGCTGGAGGGATCAATTCGTGATTGAACAGGTTCTTCGTTTAGTGACACTTGGTTTAAAGTTCTAGAGAAAACAAGATTTACTGGCATTCTTATGACATTTAACTAATATTAAGTGCTACAGGATAATGGCATTTACCCCATACGTGTCGCAGTAAAGTACAACTTTTACTGGTACTTACAAGTTACCATTATGACCTAGTGTGTAGAGCTGTTAAACGAACCGAACTGTTCGTCAGTTCGGTTCGTTTCAACTCGTTCGTGTTCGTGAAAGACTCGTTTGAAACCTTAAACGAACCGAGTTCGAACGAATTTTTTTGTTCGATTAATAATCGAGCGAACACGAGCATGTTCGCGAGTTTTAACAAACATTCGTGAACATGCTAAACGAACGTTCGCGAACACGAGTATGTTCGCGAGTTTTGACGAACGTTCGCGAACATGAACATGATTATCATTTGACAAATTTTAAGGCTAATTTTGTGGCTGGACTTTTATATTTGGAGGGCAAATTGCTTTGTTTTATTTGTTGTTTTTATGTTAATGTTAGTTATATAGTTAATGAATAATAGAATTTAGTCACTTAGTGCTTTAATTGTTTTTGAAAATGATTAATAATTTGTATGGCATATTTAAGGCTTAAAATAATTTGGATTCGAGCATTTCGAGCATGTTCGCGAACGGCTCGTTTATGTTAAACGAGCCGAACACGAACTCGAAGTCAAACACGAATTTTGCTTAACGAGCCGAACACGAACACATATTTGGAGTTTGAAACTTAACGAACGAACACGAACATTGTTCGAATCGCTTAACGAACAGAGCTCAAACATGAGATACTCGGTTCGATTCGGTTCGTTACAGCTCTACTAGTGTGACCATGTCGTGCGGCTAAATTTAATAATTTTACCTATGTTACAATGTTATATATGACTTAACAACTTTTTTTAAAGGTAATTAAGTAAACTACATTCTTATAGCCCTTAAAAAAACTACATTCTTTTAAAATTAATTAAATTCATATCATTCTGTACTTGACTAGTTATTAAGAATTTGAATTTTATATGTGAACAAAAATTCTAGTAGGAGAGAGATGAGATTTAAGAATTATAGAGGGAAATAGGGAATATGAACTTGGGACCTTTAATTTTTAAAATTTCAATCTTAGCCATTAAAACCTTAAAAAAAAAACTGACTTAGCTACTAGACAATGAAGTCCTTGACTATTAAAAATATGAATTAATTTTGTAATAAAAATTTCAAAAATTTGCTGTCTAAACCATAATCAAAATACCCAAAAAAGAATGTAAAAAAGTCATTTTTCAATTTTTGCCAACTTTTAAAATCAATCGAAAATCGAAAATCAATTTTTGCCAACTTTTCCATTATTTTAAAAAAATTTCGAAAATCAATCGCAGTATATGCAAATTTTATGTCTTATGGTAGAAATTACCACTCCAATTCTCATAAATAAATATCCGAATTAACAAGAAAAATTATAAAGATATATTTTCAAATTGTGCATTTGCACTATAATCCACGCTTCAGATATTATTCCTCGAAGTCCAAACAACAACAGCAACTTGATTGATTGTGCTTTTTAATTAGACAAAAAAAGATATGAAGAGAAAGGAAACTATAATTTGTTCCTGAAAATTAATGATGGAGCAAGGAACTGAGATCCAACTGATCAGTATCATTTGCTGGGAAAGAGTCCAACTGAGTCATCAATGATTGCTTTGGTTTTGCTTTATGCTTTTCCTACGCAAGTAGGTTTAATTTTGGTTGTTAATCCATCAACTGTTTATAGCTTTTCAGTACCACAATTTTGCTGTTTTCAGTCATCTTTTATCGTTTTCTGAATTTTCCAATGTTACTAAAGATGAGCTTCCATCCATCCATCCATGGTGGGCGGGCACACAAGCATGGAATAAATGCCAGATGAGTCTCAAAGTTGCCATCCAATCTATTATTGCTTGCTTTCTTTAATTGTTTTTGCCTTTGCTCTTTCAGTACCCATTTCATATTCGTTCTCTTAAACTAGTGACTCGTAGTTTTTGACGGTACTTTATTGAGAGAGTTTTGATTGGAGCGTCAAAGATTAGTTTAAAAGTGTGCGAATATCATTTCTGAAATTAAAATGTTCGCTGTATTAGTTTGGCAACCACAAGATAATCCATAGCTTTTTAAAGTACTTTTCCATTTTTCTATGGATACTTTCACAAGTTGGTAATAGTTGATTAGTATACTTCTTCAGGGCATTATTTCTTTTGATAAACAAAGCTCGCTTTAGACTAACGCTTAATTATGGGAGAGCTAAAGAAGTCATGGCATGCTCCACGTACGGACCTCTTTTCCGCCATGGCCCAACCTTACGTGGTGTAGCTTGTAATTTTAACACACATAACAGTTTTATGAAAAGAACACTATCATAGTATATAAGTGTGACACATCTCTAATCAATATTGCATTTCCGCAATCAGTCAGGAAGATGCATTGTAAATTCAGTTGTTTTCCAAGTCCATTTGTGTTTCTTTTTCTTTCATTTATAAACAAGAAAAAATTTTCAAAGAGAGATAAATCACTTTCTAAGATAGTAGACCAACTATTACGTATACAGAATAAGTTTGGGCAAATTACACTTTACCTCCTGTAGTTTAGTGATTTTTTACATAATCCCCTATAGTTTTAATTCTCCCATACATAATTCCCTCATGGTTTGGATTGAAGTGTCAAAGTGACGGAATTTGCATCCCATAATGGAGTCAACTAAAATGTCAAAAATATCCTTATATAAAGTTGAAAATTATTTATTAACCACAAGAGAGTTATGTATATATTTTGAAAACCGTAAGGGGGTTATACGATAAAGCATTAAATCATAAGGGGGTTATATGGTAAAATATAAAATCATACGGGATTAGAGTGCCATATATATTATGTTTATATATTTTGGTCACTTCAGCCATTTTAGTTTTTAAACAAAGGTAATTTTAACATTTTCATAGGTTCCGTTATGAATGATCATTTTCGTCATGTTGACACTTTAATCTAAACTATGAGGGAGTTATATATAGTTTTTAAAACTATAAGAGGGTTATGTGAAAAATAGCTATACCACAGGGGGTAAAGTGTATTTTGCCCTACTCTTTATAAATTATTCCATTCGTTTGAATTGCATTTTTTGAGATTTTTTTTTTAGAATGATAACACTACAATACTTGTTTGGGATGTGATACATAAGATAGCAATGCTTGTTTGTTTGTTTATTTTTTCTGGTATCAACAATAAATCGACAATAACTAAAAAATAAAAGACCCTAAATCACTACTAAACTATGGTAGCTCTACCACTCAACTAATCTACAAACTTTCAAAAAATTATGGTGACACTTTCTTTTCCATCATAAAAAGAATCTATATCACCGATAAAGTGCTATTAAAAGTAGCCTATCATAATGAGATTTAGCATTGTAGTTGATTATTAACAACAAACATAGACATAAAAAAATTTAATACTCATTCCTTTGTAATTAGGGTAAAATATATTTTACCCCCTGTGGTTTAGTGCCTTTTCATATAACCTCCTTATGACCCCTTATGCTTAGGATTAAAGTGTTAAAATGATGAAATCTGTATTCCATAATAGAGTCAACTAAAATGTCAAAAACACCTATGTAAAATTGGAAATTATTTATTAACCACGAGATCTTGTACATATTTTGAAAATCATAAGAGGGTTATGTGGTAAAGAACTAAACCATATGGAGTTAAAGTGTTGTGCATATTATGTTTATATATTTTGGTTACTTTAACCATTTTAATTTTTAAACAAGGATAATTCGATATTTTCATAGATTCCGTTACAGAGGATCATTTTTGTCACTTTGACATTTTAATTCAAATTATGAGGGGGTTATAAATAACTTTTGAAACTATAGGGGGTTATGTGAAAAATCGTTAAACCACATGGGAATAAAGTGTATTTTACCCTTGTAATTATGCGAAATTAATTTGCAATTGTTTAGAAGAATAAATTAAACTTTATTAGATGTGGGCATTTTAGGGTATTCATTAAATTTTTTACCCTTAAAAAGTTACTAAAAGTATCAAATTAGGAGAGGTAAGTGTAATTTTAAAACTTCGAGGGAGCTTAGTGAAATTGCTAAAAATCTCAGGGGAGGCTTCTGAAATTATCCCTTAAAAGGGACCTGACTGGAAGTTGCAGAAATAGAATACGAAAAAGGCACTGGTATTCTTAGTCGGCACATCGTGGTCAAATTAATTAAGCTAATACACTGATAAAAGTTGTAGGGTTCTCAACCATTTGCAAATATTGGCTCGACCAATTAATGAACAATTTGAGACCTTCAAACTAATACTATAGGTATACTTTAGCCCGTGCGACTGTACGTCACTGATTGATTTCAGACTTTTCATGAACAAACTTAGCATATTACAGTCAATGTGAGTTGGGCGTCATTTTCTTTTAGTTTCAACTACCCACTACAAATGCCAGGAATCATTCGAGGGAGGTTACCATTTACCAACATGTTTTTAGATTACTTATTCGTCATGCCAAGCTACTACATAAAGGTAGTTAGGTATGAATCCAAAGACTAGAAAAAAATACCTTTTGTGAAGAAACTCGTGAAACGCCAAAGCATCTAATTGGCCATTGTACTACAATGAAGTCGGCTTTGAAGGGTCCCAAAAGAATAAATAGTGATTATGGATGGAAAACTGAAGTAGATTGATGTGATAAAGAAAGCAAACATACTGGGTTTTCAATCGTCATGCATTTGTGCAATTGTTATCATCTTATCTTTCTTTTTGTCTAAAGTTTACATGAATGCAAGAGTAAACGCAAGCATGTGAAATCCTTGACACTAGATCTCATTAACTTGGTTAACTTTCTTTCTGCTTTTTTGCTTTTGATTTTTTTTTTATTATCTAAAGTTTGGATGGGTTCAGTTTCCGTCACCACATCGTGGGACAGAACATATTTCCGAAATTATAGGTCGCTTATAGAGATTCTTACATATGGATCATCAACACAGTCCGCATATTGACAACTGCTTTTGATTTTTTAATGCTTTGGGCTTTCCGGTTTCACGTTTAAATTAGAGTGTTAATGCGTATGGAATCACGTTCTATCATCTTATTTGAGCAAATAAGGATACTATCGAGACATTAACACACCAAATTGGGAATTTTTTCTTAGTTAGAAAATGAAAAAGTGTAGATATGGAAAGGTTTTGCTTTAGAATTTATCTCTTACCCAATTGTGAATTGGCGATAACCAATTGTCTTTAGCTCACTTTTGTTGATAACCACTAATGCAGAGCTTACCATGTTTGTTAAAAAAAAAAGAATCACATTTGTGTGGTTAGTGAAATTTGACGGATGATATTGAACCAATTTATATTAAGCATTCTGAAATGAACTTGTAGGGATACGATTGTCCATGTTTGGTTCAATTTTTCTTTTCTATTCTTTTAACATGTGCTGTATTATATTACTCATGTACACTCACAATTTACATAGTATTCCAACCGTATACATTTGTGCATCACTGATTTTTATTTTTCTAATCAAAAGTTCGGGAGATTTCGACTCTAGTCACTATTACAAACTAACACACGGCATCTAAAAAAAGAAGTATACTTTACTTAGATTACTTAGAAATCACGATCTCTTTAGACTTTAGAGGAAGTAGTACGTCCATAGCATTACTATTTACGGGAAATTAGACCTCTCTAGTTAAGTTATATTCAGTTCAAATCGGCTTAACATAAATTAGTATAAATTTGGGATAATTATTTAATGTAAATTCATACCGTTTTAGTGTAATCGTAAAGTTTAAAATTGTAAGAGTTGACAAATTCGTGATTACACCAAAATTATGTAAATTTACACCAAAGTAGTTCGAAATTTATATTAATCGAACAGAAATGGACAGAAGTGAACTGGAGGGTGGAGAGCCCCCGATCCTGTTTATACGGGTGGATTGGTTGAGTATAGCTTCTGCTGGCTCTGCATGAGACAATGCCAGAAATTGAATGTTCAGCCCCTAATCTATGCTTATTTTTACAAAGCCACCAAAATTAAAAATGTGAAATAACGCCATGATAGTCTAGTTATGATGCCTGCATTTCACGCCTGATCAGTCTTTATATAGTCCAACAACCACAGACATCAGCAAAACTTCGAAATTCTCTTCTTGTTATCAACTACTGAAGACTTTCAGTTCGCAAGAGGGGTTCTACAACTATGGCAGAGTTAGTTGGAATAGATGAAGTGGAGTTATCTCACCAACCCACGTCCAGTTTCAGAAGCAACTCAGCTTGAATGGTGAAAATGATGAACATATCGATGAAGAATGTGCTTTGCAGTGGGGCTGCTATTGAGAGTTTGCCAACCTTCGAAAGGATAAGGTCATCTTTGTTTTGATGTGAATGATGGAAATGAGGGCAAAACTAATGCCAAAAGGGTGGTTGATGTTACTAAGCTTGCGAGCTCAGGAAGCATTTGTTCATTGAGAAGCTTATTAGACATATTGAGAATGACAACCTCAATTGCTGCGGAAAATCAGAAAAAGAATGGACAAGTAGTATTCTTCTCTTTTAGTCCAGTTTTCTTCAGATAAAAAAAGAAAACAAGATTACAAGTTGTTTGGTACATGTCAGAGCTCATTGTACCAAGGTAGGATTCAAAAGGATATGGTGGTCATATATCCTGAAGTGGCCTCTTTCAATTAAAAAAAAAATTAGCCCCAATAAAATTTTTGAAATCAATCAGTAGGCAAAAGTTTCGTTTTTTGATTAAAAGTTGTTGTTCATCATTATTAATCGGTTTGACCATTAGCTTATTCTCCAGATGCAAAGGTTTTGCCTCTTGACCAAGAGTTTGTTTTCATTGAATGATTCTTTGCAGGGTAGGAGTAAAATTTCCTACAGTGGATGTAAGATACAAAAATGTAAGCGTTGAGGCAGAGTGTGAAGTGTATATGGGGAAGCCACTCCCAACTCTATGGAATACTATGAAAGAGCATTTTGGTAAGCAATTCATGAACTACAGGTTCACAGCTCTCTGCAAGGTTGAAGTTGTACTTAAGTTTGAAGTATTTTGGACTCTGTTTGTCATTTTTTCATTCAGTTCTACTTGAATGAAAAACTCATCGTTGACTAATCATATTGTGACATGCTATATTTTTGTCGATCTTACTGAGGTTTTGGAAACATTTTTTATTTTCTCAATGCGCACCTCTGTGTTTTGCTTGTATGTCAAATTAAGCAACATATGGATTTCTTGATAATTTCTAGCTACCTAAGGTTTGATATTTATAAGATTTAAGTTGAGTAACTATTGACTACCGATATCAGACATACTAAACAAACTTAATCGATAATCCCACTATATATAGACATCTTTCTAGTATCTTGTTCTCGTTCTGTCTGCTTTATTAGACTGAAGAGTGCCTCCATGGATATCCTTCTTGCTGGTTTTTTTTCCCCTTCTTGCTTATCTTTGCCACTTCCTTTTAATCAAGGAGTTGTTTATCTTGTTCACTAGGATCTTGCGAGGCTTCCAGGTTTAAAGCCACGAACGTCCAAGATCAGCATCATTGGTGGTGTCAGCGGTGTAATCAAGCCTGGAAGGTATACAACAATACACTTCCGTAGGTGCTAGTGCAATGTCCTACTTTGTTCTTCTACAAGACTGCTTTCTTTTCCCTTAATGCAATCAATTTCCTGTGGCGTATTCCTTAGAATAAGATAATTCTTGTTATTGCAGAACAATGCGAGTCAGATAAATATCACGAATACAAATCCAGGCTTAGCTTCAATTACTTTCTGCTATGGTGTTCCTAAGTGTCTCCACATTATTGACTTTCCAACAGCAAACTCCTCTATACCCCAGATAAAACAACTAAAATTACAGTTATCCCATTATGCCAATGGCTATTCTATAGGAAACCCAAGTCTTTTGCTAGCTTTTGGTAGCACTCTTTTTCTCGCCCCTTACTTTCTCCAACATTTTAAAGTAGTATCAATTACTTAGGCAGTTGAGTGGAACCTCTTTTTTGCCTTAGTTCCTGCAGAAACTAAACTATCCCCAACTGGATAAATCTCAAATACCTCTTGTGGGTTCATAATAGTCAAAAGAATATCTCATACATCATGTTTGTGCAACAATCCGCCAATTTTCCTTAAACAAGCTTAGTTAGATAGGAAGACTTAATTTTTGTTTTCTTTTTTGGATTATAGGGGCTTTATTGAGACAGATTGTTTGTCGGATGACACAGCTTCTGTACCATTAATTCAAATTGGATACCACGTTTCTTAAATTAACAAAGTTAAGGTAAGAGATAAGAATTAAAACCTGCAGGTAAAATAGGGAAGCAAGTTAGATCTTATATCTGTAAACAATAAAGCATATATAGGGAAGAAATTAACTTTTTTGAGTTTAAAAGGCTGAGATGAAAGTGAATAGTCCAATTAAGAACTGTTAGTTTCGGATGTGTGCTGCCAGAAAGATGTTAGGTTAAAGAACCTGAGTTGCTTTGATAATTATCCCTGTAGTTTTTGGAACTTCATACTCAGTCCATCTCTGGAGTACAATTTTGTCAAATATTAGAATGGTTTCTTACCCCAATTCAAGCTTTAATATACGACACATTGCCTGTTGTCCATCTCAGGACCTGTTGATCAATATTAACTTGGTTAAATCCACTGCTCTAACGCTTGCACTGATCTAGGCTTATTTCTGATGCAGAATGACTCTACTTCTTGGTCCTCCAGGCTGTGGGAAGACCTCGCTGTTGAGGCTCTCTCAGGAAATCTTAACAAGTCTCTCAAGGTCTTCTATGCTATGCTTTTCCTAGATGTAATATTAGGATACAATTGAAGCTTTGACCACCCTCCTACAAATTACTGAACAAGTAAGAGTTCACATTCGTGGAAATGGATGACGGGACAAGATTAATAATATAGATAACTTCTGTGCATTTGGCCTTCTATAGATGGGTATTCCAAGAGCATTCTGTTCAGTAGATTGTTGTTGATATCATTCCATGGAATTCCTTCAGATTTAGTTTCACAAGCAATTAATTCTTATGGGTTCTCATATTTTTGAGGGAGAAATCCACTATGTTCCCTAGGACCATCCATGTGTCATTGCATGGTTCTTCACTTGTCATTTTGTGGTCTTGTCATGCATTTTCCAGTTATTAACAGGTCTCAGGGGAGGTTTCTTACAATGGCTACAAATTAACAGAGCTTGTGCCTCAAAAAACATCTGCTTATATAAGCCAATATGACTCTCATATCCCTGAAATGACTGTTAGGGAAACACTCGATTTCTCCTCTCGCTGTCAAGGAATTGGAAGAAGAGGAGGTATGGCTTTTCAGCACAGCAAAAGTGTCTTTTCATATAAAACATATTGATACAATATGCTCAAAAATAGTATTATTCATGTATTTCCTCCTCTTAAAGAGATTATGATTCAGCTGAGTCAAAGGGAGAAAGAGGCAGGAGTTCTTCCTGATCCAGATATAGACACCGTACATGAAGGTAACTCTTTGAATTTGAATTCACAGGATGTTATTCCAACTTAATTCCTTTCACGTACTGATTTCTTCTTATAATGAAATCAATGCAACATGACAATCACCTATTTACTATTGACTTGGCCTAATTTAAGTTGGTGTATTAGCATATTGACATGGCCATGATCTTTGTCTTGGATAACTGGAGAGAGCTACAGATATCAACATGCTATTGTTTCTTTTTACCTTATCAACTATGATCTCTATATTCCTGAACTGGTCAGACTTGGAATTCATTTATGCCCTTTTTTCATAGTTAAAGATGCCTATCATGATTTTCATTTTGATTTTTAACCAAATTCTAGCTAGATGAACGAAAAGCTAGACATGATAAATATGAGCATCACACTATTATACATGAAGTTTTTCGGTCACATCTTTCTGCAGATAAATTCTATACAACAAAGGCTCCTATCGAGTCTTTCTCCAAGTTTTCAGTGCATTATGCCAGAGATTGAATAACTGAATTCTGGAAATCTAAGATGCTGTTCAATCTGAAGAATGTTTAACTATCCAATGTGAGAAAGAACAGCATTTCAACCACGATGAAATATTTGCCACCAAACTTTAACTTTTTTTTTTTTTTTTTATTGCAGTGGAAAATAATTCAGTGAGTCCTGCCAGTTGTTGTGTAATCTTGTAACTAAAAAGAGTCACTCTTGGATTAGAGAACCTAAATTGGTTAATTCGACCTTTCTCATTGCACCATGTTGCTTTTGCAAACAGCCTGAGTCCTGGTTCCACTTCTTTCAAGTAACTATGTAGGCTTTTTGAATTCAGATTTTTTGCCACTATTGGTAATATGACTTTAAATGGAACTTTTGTTTCCTCTCTCTCTATCTCTCTCATTGTTATGTTCATGGCATATGCTATGGCTAACTTCTTGTAAATTCATGATTTGTTCTGTGTTAACTATATCTTATTTGTTCAGGCAATCTCAGTGGAGGGACAAAAGAGAACACTGCAGACAGATTACATTCTAAAAGTATGTCCTTTTCTTTTTAAGAGGTCACCCCCCATATTTAGTTGAAAGTTTGACTGCATTTAGGTATATGGTTGCACATTGACCATTATTTCCATTATCAGATACTCGGGCTTGATATCTGTGCCGATACACTTGTTGGAGATGCCCTTAGAAGAGGCATCTCTGGTGGTGAAAAGAAAGGTTGACAACAGGTAATATTTATCTTCAAACTTTTAAACATGAAAATTTGCCTTTCACGGATTTAGCAAAAATCATTTAAATAGCTATAACTTAGCAAATATGAAATGTCAACTGGAAAACAACTAGAAAAGAATTATTCAGCATTGGATTCTATTGTCATAATGCAGGGGAGATGATTGTTGGGCCTCCTAAAACTTTATTTATGGATGAGATATCAAATGGCTTTAGATAGTTCGACCACCCATCAGATTAATAGCTTGCCTTCAGCATCTAGCACATATTACAAATGCTACGATACTTGTTTCACTTCTTCAGCCAGCTCCAGAAACATTCGATCTATTTAACGACCTCATTTTTGATGGCTGAGGGAAGATTGTATATCACGGACCTACAGACAATGTTCTTGAATTTTTGAGAGTTGCGGATTTATTTGTCCTGAAAGAAAAGGTTGTAGCAGATTTCCTTCAGGAAGTAAGCACATCAAGCTCATATTTACTTTCTCTTTTTATTTCACATCTAAGCTATAGTTTTTTGCAGGTTATTTCAGAAAAAGATCAAGCCACAATATTGGAATAGCAGCAAAGAGACTTACAGCTATAGTTCTGTCGATACATTATCAAGGGCTTTTCAGCAGTCTTGACAGTGGGAAAAACCTTAGCACACTGCTTTCTGCTCCATTTGAGAGTTCCCAGAACAGTAAAGATGCAATTAATCTTAGTGCATATTCTCTTCCTAAATGGACACTCTTTAGAGCTTGTATATCAAGGGAACTTCTTCTGATGAAGAGGAACTATTCGGTTTATGTTCACAGAACTGTCCAGGTTAGCAAATAGCTTAGTATTTCATTGTTTTGTAATGGTTTTTAATTTTATGATATATTCCTCAGTTTTATATATCATTGTTAACAGACAATTCAAGTATTCTGCTACTTATCTTGCAGCTTTTCCTAATTGCCTTTATGACTATGACCCTATTTTTGCGGAGAACAACAGATTTTGATCTTCCTCATGCAAATTATTTTATGGGAGCTCTTTTCTTTTCTCTTATTATGCTTGTGGTGATGGACTCCCAGAGCTGCCAATGACAGTTGCAAGACTACCAATTTTCTATAAACAGAGAGATTTGTATTTCTACCCAGCTTGGGCATATGCTATTCCATCTGCTATACTAAAGATTCCTATTTCATTGTTGGAAGCTACAGTTTGGACATGCATAACGTACTATGGCATTGGATATTGTCCTGAGATAGGAAGGTAGGTGAGACAGAAGAAGTTTTCTTTTCTGTGGACAGATCCAATACCTGCAATGTCCTTCAGAAGCAATGTTTTTAGCTTTCTCAGTGACTTAAAAGTTTTTCATTACCAATTTTTGAGAGTGGTTGGCCTAAATACATGCTTATACTTCTTGAACCCTTTCATGGTTTTTCTTACAAAGCATCAGTCTTTCCCAGGTTCTTCGGCCAGGTAGTTCTATTGTTTGCTGTTCACTTCACATCAATATCCATGTACCGCTTCTTGGCATCTGTCTGTCGCACCATGGTGCTGCCTCATTCGCTGGTGTCTTGTCAATGTTGTTGCTCTCCATATTTAGTGGCTTCCTAATCCCGAGATGTAAGATTTTTTCAATCTTTTTCAACATTTTCTTTCTGTGGTTGATTTTTAGATGCAGTGGAGTTAAGAAGATGATTTGAATGTAGCCTCCATGCCCAATTGGATAAAATGGGGATTTTGGTTTCTCCAATGACATATGGTGAGATTGGTCTTGCCGTAAATGAATTTCTTGCCCCACGATGGCAAAAAGGTAATCATGTCTATTATGTAAGAGGAAATTGCATTTTGACATTTTCTGTTATATTAAGCAAAACCATTTTCTGCTGAAGTACTTGATATGGCAAAACGAAGCAACAATTGTTTGGCTAGAATAACTGTTTGCTTAGGGTCATCCATCCATGCCTAGCCATACAAGAAGCATTTGTCATTTGGTATTTCATTTTATTCTGAAGTAATTGACGTTGTACAATGAGAGAAATTTCCATTTACAATACTAATATATAAGAAAAGATCAATGTTGGTTGGTGCAAAAGATGCAAGTTACTCCAAGATGCTGATAGGAATGCATATTATGTACTATAAATTCAATGAATTTAACAAGCTGCTTGTACCCTGGAAGATTCATGGTATTCTGAAACATATAAACCAGAGTACAGGGTGCATGTTATGTATTTGAATATCATTTTTCTCAAATTGTATTCAAAGTTTTTTGGCTGCTGATTCTTTTTGCTCGATTCTTTCTTCCTAATTGTTGCTTGTCATCCTTGTGTTCAGATTGCTTCCATCAAATACTACAGTGGGAAGAGAAACACTTGAAGCACATGGTTTAAACTTTGACAAACAATTTTTCTGGATTTCAATTGGCGCACTGTTTGGGTTTACATTGCTTTCAATATTGGCTTCACCTTGGCCCTAACCTTCTTAACCTCGTAAGTTTATCTTCAATAAAGTAAGAATGAATTTCTGATTTCTAAATGATTGCCTAAAAGCAACATACTAAAACTTCTTGTTTGCTTGAGATGCATTTAGCTGCTGGTACTCGTGCTATTATTTCCCGGTGATAAGTTCCCTCGAACACAAAGTAAAAAGTCCACCAGCACATCACATGACGAAATGTTGAGAAATTCTTCTACTACTACCACAGAATCTCACAAAGGTTGGACTCTTCCAATTTCTTCTATGTTTATGTAATTTTGTTGTCCACTGATTCCATGACCACCTTAACCCTTCTAGCTTTGTAATTCCCCTTATTCATTGGTTTCTGTACTAACATCCTCCTTGACTAAAGAGGTTCTCTGATCTCAATTTGCAGGGAAAATAATTTTGCCTTTTGAACCCCCTGGCTGTGTATTTCAGGATTTGCAGTATTTATGTTGAGATCCCTACGGTAATGATAATCAATTTTGGTCAAATTTTGACAATCTTAGGATGTCAAAGATCATTTGAGCTAAATATAAAATGTAAACTCTATGTGCACTGTAGGAAGTGAAGGAGCATGGCTACAGAAAGAAAAGGCTTCAGCTTCTTTGTGATATTACAGGCGCACTTAAACCTGGTGTTCTAACAGCACTAATGGGTGTCACTGGAGCTGGAAAAACTACTCTTCTTGATGTACTTTCTGGCAGAAAAACTAGAGGCATTGTTTGAAGGAGAAATAAAGATTTGGAGGGTTCCCCCAAATTTCAACAGACATTTGCTCGTATCTCGGGTTACTGTGAGCAAATCGACATACATTCTCCGCAAATTACAATAGAAGAATCAGTTATTTTTTCTGCTTGGCTACGCCTTCATCCTCAGATTAATTCCACAAACAAAATTTTGTATGGTTCTAACTATAATAAGTTGAAAAATTTTTCCATTCTTTTGTGTTTTCAACTTATAATTTCACTCTACTGCTAGGATTTCGTTGAAAGAAGTGCTTGAGACCATTGAAACTAGATAGAATCAAAGATAAATTGGTTGGCTCGCCGGGTCAGCGGTTTGTCAACAGAACAGCGCAAGCGGCTCACAATTGCTGTGGAGCTGGTGCTAACCCATCCATTATTTTCCTAGATGAACCTACGACAGGATTAGATGCAAGAGCAGCTGCTATTGTCATGCGGGCTGTAAAGAATGTGGCTGATACCGGGAGAACAATTGTTTGGCACTATCCACCAACCAAGTATTGACATCTTTGAAGCATTTGACGAGGTAAGTAACAAGCAGGGAAGCACATAATGGGTTTTTGCACTTCTGTGGTTAATCATCTGCTCATCAATGTGCAAAACTAAGAATGGAGTAAAGATATTTTACATAGTAAGACCGTAGCTGCTCAAGTGCCATTTGCTGTTCTCTTGGCTTGCTAGTCAGAAGATGAAAAATTTCATGTCAGTGATGAAGTTACTGAGCCATAATGACCGAAAATAGGATGTTGATTGTGAACATATGGCTTTTAAGATCCTAGCACAAAGTAATATCGTGGGCTAATAAATAGTCCTTTAAAAGTTAATGACCTGCAATAGGGAATTACGAATTATTAGGTTGCTTCTGCTTAACTATGAACACTTTTCTGGTTTGGTACTTTCTGTATATTTTTCGGTCATTACAATTGAAACACATCATCATGATCAGATGCTCTTTGATAAAATTATCCTAAGAGCCGCCAAGGAAATAAAATTTCCTACTTTACAGTTGAAATGCTTCATTACTACCATCAGTGGACCAACATGAATTTGCATTTCTTTCATATTCATTGATGAAGCACAACCATGAAGATCTCTTTTAGAAATCAATATCTTAAACAAGGGTAAATACATTACTTCTAAAGTTTCTTCACATGCTAATGAAATCTCAGCTTTTCTAATTAATTTAAGATACTTCATCATGAAACTAGCTTCCTACAGCCGCCTTTTTTCGAACCATTTTCATGTATGTGATTTGAGATATAAAGAAGTCGGTAGCATTCTTATCTTAATTTTCCGTCAACTTGTAGTTAATTCTTCTGAAATCTGGGGGACGCATGATCTATTATGGACCACTAGGTTGGAATTCTTGTAAAGTTATTGAATACTTTGAGGTCAGTTTTCAAATGTTGAAGTTGCTGTTATACAATTTTATTTTTGCAAAAATGTAATTTTCCTTTCGAGCTTGTAAAGCTATTACTTCTGTTTCCTTAACCATGTAACAGGGTATCCCAGGCGTGCCAAAAATAAGAGATAATTATAATCCGGCTACATGGGTTTTGGAGGTCACTTCTACATCATCTGAAGCTGAACTTGGTGTAGACTTTGCTGAGATATACCAACATTCAGCCTTGTATATGTCAGTCCAACGAACAAAAGTTTAAAGTCATGTTACTGCCTTTATTGCCTTACTATTAGCCCTATACATAAGAATTAGATTCTTAAAAGATAACATTAACTTGGTCAAAAGATTGTAATTATTCTATTTGTGACATTTTCTGAAGACTGTTGATACTGAGTGCCTTAGTTGTGGGAAAAGTTGCCAAGAGGTTTTTTGTCCCACTGTCCCCTAAAAACTATAGCTTGCAATTTTCTTCATGGTTTTGGTGTTGGGAAAGGTCTTTTGTGGTGTCCTCTGTAATTATACTTCTTCATTAGGTGTTACGACTGGTAGATAGCTATATGGTGGAGTCTGAAAAAATTTTTTCTAGCAACTAAGAATGTGGTTTCCCCCAAAACAACCAGAGGATCTACAGTGGAAAAATGTGGTTTAATTTTGTCTGTTTTTTGCTCACAAATGGTATTTGGCATATAATCAACGCCCTATTTTTTTAGTCGACATAAGCTCATTAACATGTCTGTGATCCTTCTGTTTCTTATTGACTGTAGGAATAATAAAGAACTTGTGGCAAGGCTGGGTTCTCCACCTCTCGGGTCTAAAGCTCTGGAATTCCCTACCAGCTTTTCACAAAACATTTGGGAACAATTCAAAGCTTGCCTCTGGAACAATACTGGTCTTACTGGAGAAGCCCTTCGTACAACTTGATGCGCTTCTTGCACATTGTTTGCAGTTTCTATGAATTTTCGGGTTTTTGTTCTGGAATCAGGGGCAGAAAATGTAAGTATGTGCTGAATTTACTCAAACAAGTAATAACATCTGCTGTAGAAATCCCAGAATTCCAAAAGATGGATGTTCTTCCAGCATGGAAGAGATTAATCGGTTCCTTTGACAGCATGTGCTAGACTCTGTATTTAGCTTCTTCATACAAGTGCATGGCGATTGCATGGTTATAATGCTCATGTCTGAATGGGATTCTTTGCATTCTGATTGTTAAATTTTGGACCATGCTTTCTAATTGTGGAGTTCGGTGATGTTATTCATTAAATCATTTTATATATTCTACAGAGAGCTCATGCTGTTGTTTCAACATATCCTCTATGCACAAGTTACAGGGTTCTTTCTATCTGTTATAATACAAGATTTTCCCCTAACATCTTAAAATGTCGATATTGATATTCCTACATATGATAGGGATAATCAGCAAGGCTTATTCAACGCGTTCGGTGCAATGTACCTAGCTGTATTCTTTGGTGGTGTAAATAATTGTTCTGCAGTTATGCCATATGTCAGCACAGAGCGAATAGTTCTTTACCGAGAAAGATTTGGCCGGAATGTACACTTCATGGGCTTACGCACTTGCCCAGGTATAAAGAAAAATTCACAGGCCGGGCATGCAAATTTGCATTATTTCACATGCTAATTGAGGCATTGCATTGTGTGTTGCAGATTGTTATAGAGATTCCCTATAGCTTTTGTCCAAGCGCTTGAATTTACAGTCATCACATATCCAATGATTGGATATTATTGGTCAGCTTACAAGGTTTTTTGGTACTTCTATTCGATGTTCAATGCCTTATTGTACTTCAGCTACATTGGCATGATGATAGTTGCAATGACACCAAGCTTTCAAGTGGCTTCAATCTTGTCATCTGGTTTCTACACAGCAGCCAACCTCTTTGCTGGATACTTGATTCCTCAACCGGTAAGCTATCATCTAGTCAGCATGAACTATTCCTAGTATGCTGGAACTTTATCCACTTCTGCACTTTCATAGACAAGGAATTTTAGATAAAATTCAATGTACCAAAATCTTGTAAAAAAACAGTCCAGCATGAGTCATGACCCATACTTCTTCCAAACATCTTTTTGCAGCTTTAAGTTTTGGCCAAATGTTAAGAACTGATCATCTGATAGCAAGATTCAATATTCTTCTAGATAAGCACTTCATGTAGGGCACAATGAGATATAAGTTCTCTAAATTCTTTTTATACATTCTTTTCTTACTTACAAATTTGTGTTATTTTAACTTGCAGCAATCCCAAAGTGGTGGATTTGGCAATATACATAACTCCTACGGCTTGGACATTGAATGGTATGCTTACATCACAATAATGGAGATATCCAGAAGGAAATTGATGTGTTCGGAGAAACTAAAACAATAGCAGCTTTTTTAAGAGATTACTATGGGTTTCATCACGATCGATTACCCCTTGTAGCTTTTATATCAATCTTATAACCCTTTGACCTTTGCTGTTGTATTTGCTTTTGTATTCAGAATTTAAACTTCCAGAAGAGGTGATGATCATGTAATAGTCTGTAAAACAGTGGTTTATAATAATGAATTTGGTCATCATAAAAGCAGTTACAAATCCTTTAGGTAACAATTTTCCAAAGAGTTATTTTCAGTCTGTTGTGAAGGAAGTGTTGAAGGGCCATCAAATGGTCCAATCAGACTCAGAAGGAAGTTGGAATTTCTCCTCTAGTCTTGTTCGTTATCTTTCAACCCCAAAGAAAGAAAAAAAAAATCCTTGAAAGGGATAGGGGCAATTTTCACTATGAAGAAGGGAATAAAAGTGGCAGGGTTGCAGTGAAACCGACTTTTATGTGGAAGTAGAAATATTTCTGGGGCAATTCTTTAACAGACAGATTAAATTGCAATTTAAGCATGCTGGCCAATTTTATAGTTTAGGATGCAAATTGCCAATCTAAGCATAGTTAAGGGGTGGAAAGTGAAATTAACCCTACAAATATTTCATTTGAAATTGTGCAATGAATTACAAGTTAAACGTAGTTAAGTGCTGTAAGCCTGCAATTAAAAGTTAAGGGGGACAAAATGCAATGTGAGAGCAGTTTGGGGTAATAAAATACAATTAACCCTTTTTGGCCAAAATAATGAAACAAAAATAAAATTAGATATTCAGAGAAAAGAAGAGCAAATTACTCAGTCGTTATTGAATTTTTTGAATAGTTAAGATTTGACCACTCAACTATTAAGAGTACGTTTTTACCTATTGAACTATCATATGTGTAAATTTTGGGTTATTCCATTTGATTCCATCGTTAATTCTATCAGATCTAACTATTAATAGTATATTTCGTAAATTATGATGACTCTTGGATCCGATAGAGTTAACGGTAAAATTAAATTAAATGGTCCAAAATTTATACTTTTAATAGCTTAGTAGTAAAAAACATACTATTAATAGTTGAATGATCAAGATTCGACTATTTGAAAAATTTAGTGACTACTTAGATAATTTGCTCAAAAACAAAGTTGGTAAACCGTGGACCCATGGTTCCACTTTACTTTGTGGCCAAATAATACATGACATTTAAAAGCAAAACAATTGAAACTGTGGAAAGTGAGGTGGCCCTAATTATTAATTAAGGTTGATAAAAGCCTTATAGAAAAAAGGTGGGGGCCTCAAGAAAACAAAAGAAGTGGAACAAGGATAATGCATGCATTTAGTTACTTCCATTATTGGACGCAGAAAACAAAAGAACTGATAATGCATGCATTTAGTTACTTCCATTATTGGACACAGAAATGAGAAAACAAAAGAGCTGGAAGAAGGATCATGCATGCATTTAGTTACTTCCATTATTGCCTTATTGGACACAAAAGCGGGAAAGGCAATCAGAAAGAGGAGCATCGTAGATCACACCTAGTGACTACTTCAATGTGATAAAATATCAACGCGGAATCAACTCTGAACTCCGAACTCTGAAGCTGCGTATAACAGAAGGGAGAATATTTTGTGAGAGGATCTAAGGGCAAAAGCTATGTAATCTTCTCTTGCACTCTTTCTTCAACCTTGAGTTGTTTCTTTCTTGTCCTGACTCCTGATCATATATATGTGTGTGGACGCTTAAGAATCCACAAGTTTGAATACCGGACACCTTGGGCTGCATGAATAATTGAATATATATCCTCCGGTTGATTTATACGGAACCCACCTCTAGATTTTGTAAAGCAGTTGGTGCTGGATGACAGAGTAATAAAATTTACTCTGTTTTCTATCAAAAAAAAATTGAGTATATGCTCTTTAGTTGAAAGATAGGTTTAGTGGATGGCTTTATATTTTCAAATACATTGACTCGAGTCATTTGATCTGGAGGCCTTATTGGATTCAATGAGTCCATGGTATCTAATTATCTATTGTCTAAAAAGGGACTGCATTCTAATAAGTGGTCAATAATGGCCTAATTGTAATCAACTTATTTCGAATTTTTGCCTCAACCATCTCAATTATAAAAGTCTCTAAAAAAAAAAAGTAAAATTTATATCTATTCCGTGTTAATAGTGATGTAGTGTATCCTTGAGAGTGAAGTTATGGAAATTGGTTAATTATAAATTTGCACCTTGATTAAATATTTACCATTAATGCTCTGTTCCTTGAACTATCCATTTTTAGTTGTACAAGATTAGAGTTGAAAAACAACTTTCAACGAGTCGGACAGAGTTATGTTCAGAATTGATTTGAAAATTAAAAGGAATGTTTGAACTTGGATTGTGTTTGATAATTTTTTGAAAGAAATTGATTGAGTTTGGCTTGAAATTTTTGATGTACATGAAAAGCTTGGTTTGGCTTATCTTAGTATCGAATCCAAGCACATAAAATCAAAACTTGGTTTGGCTTGAAATTGCATGTTGTATTAATAGAGATTTTCACCCTAATTTTTTGCTTTTTTTTCCCTTAATTTCTGCTCTCTAATATTCAAGAAATCTATTATGATGAATTATGGATGTGATTAAAATCAAGGGAAAATGACCGGTTTCACCCTTCACATTTCAATAAAAATATTTTTTCGTCTCTCACTTTTAAAATGAAACAATTTCATCCTTGTCATTTAAAAACTGAAATTATTACATCCCTGAACCCAAATTTCAAATTTGAATCAAACCACCAATCAACCTGATTACAAATTTTGGGGGTGTAATTGGTAGATTATTTGGTTAACTCAACTTGATATTCATGTGAATTTAATGAACCTAAAAAGAAAAAATAAAAATTGTAACATAAAAAGAAGATTAATCTTTCTTACATTATCATTGTATACACTGACGGTTTATGTACCGTCATATCATTTTAATTTAAATTTAAACACCAAAATTTTATATTTATGATACACATCTAGATTCGCAAGTGGATATACTAACGGTGCATGAAAAATTTACTCAAAAAAAAAAACTCTACTATTCCAAGACAAAGAATGGCTTTTTATTTTATAATTTATAATTTTTTTTGATTTAATAAATGTCGTGTGATATGATGAAGTTTAATCGAATGATCTATCAATTCTATTTTCGAAATTTATTATTGGGTTATTAGATGGTTTGATTTAGATTGAAAATTAGGTTCAGCGATGTAATAGCTTTAATTTTTAAATGTCAGGGACGAATTTGCTTCATTTAAAAGCGAGGGACGAAAAGAATATTTTTGCCAAATGTGAGGGATGAAACAGGTCATTTTCCCTAAAATCAATTATACCTATTCAAGAGATAAGAGTATTATATGCTTACTATTTTATAAGATAAGCAATATAAGGAGAGGAAAGAAGTTGAGTTAAGGAAGGAGACTTTATGTATAATTTTATTAAATTTACTTGCTTTATATGTTTCTGAACATATCGAGCTGGACAATGTGAAAATTGTAATATTTTCGAGTTTGAAGTTATGTTCAGGTTTGGATTGATAGCTAAATAAACAAGTTTGTACGAGTCTGGTTCGAATCGAGTTTAAGTCGAGTACCAAACTGTTTGGTTCGATTTATAGACCTATACATATCTCAAATTGGAAAGAATAAAAATGGGCAGGGGTTTGCAGTGAAATTGACTTTCATGTGGAAGAAGAAATATTTATGGGGCAATTCGAGTTTAACTTCAAGTTCTTTTACAAGATAGATGAAACTGTAATTTAAGCATGCGGGCCAATTTTATAGTTAAGCGATCGACTGGCAAATTGCCAATTCTAAGCATAGTTAAGGGATGGAAAGAATGAAAATTAACCCTGGAGAATATTTCATTTTAAATTGTGCAATGAATTGCAAGTTAAAGGTAGTCTGAGCGCGTGGCAATTAAAAAGTTAAAGCGGGTAAAATGGCAATGTGAAGGAATAGTTTGGAGTGTAAGAATACAATTAACTTTTTTTGGGCCAAAATAATGAAACAAAATAAATTAGAGATTCAGAGAAAAGAAGAGCAAATTACCCAATAGCTATTTCACCACTCAACTACTAACAGTATGTTTTTACTCATTGAACTTCTCAAATGTGTAAATTTTGGGTCATTCTGTCTGTTTTTATTGTTAATTTTGGGTCATGTTAATATGTAGAGTTAACGGTTGAATCAAATGGAATGGTCCAAAATTTATATTTTTGATATTTCAGAAGTAAAAACATATTATTAATAGTTGAAGTGACCCAAAACTTGACCATTCGAAAAGTTTAGTGGCTATCCAGATAATTTGCTTGAGAAAAGAAAGTAGGCAACCGTTGGCCCATGTTCCACTTTTCTTTGTGCCCAATTAATATATGACATTAAAAGCAAAACAATTGTAACCGTGGGAAGTGAGTGCCTAATTATTAATTAAGGTTGATAAAAGCCTTATAAAAAAGGAGGGGCCTCGAGAAAACAAAAGAATGGGAAGATCGTGTATGCATTTAGTTACTTCCATTATTGGACACAAAAGCGGGAAAAGACAATTAGAAAGAGGAGCATCGCAGATCACACACACACAACACCTAGGGAATGTTAGGAAGAAAGTCTTTGTAACTGAACTGTATGAGTTTGAGGGAATTCGATGTCTTATTTAATTGCCAGATAAACATATAAATAGGAGAGGCTTACAACTGCAAATCCTAAAAATATGGCCAATTCAATATCTAAACTACTCTACTAATCCTCAGCAACTACTCGCTAGAACTAAGGAAACAAATCTCCGGTACTACTAATGACTAGAAGACTTATTCAATGGATATCTAACATTCCCCTCCCCGTAAACTGTAATTATCCCATGCATTCAGTTTACATTTGTACAACTCCCATCTTGTCTCGCATTCTTACAAAGTCTTCCAACTTGAGTGGCTTGGTCATGACATCTGCTACTTATTCTTGTGAACTGCAATGTAGTAGTTTCAACCGTTCCGTTCCTTGTAAGTTCCCTTAGGAATGGAAGTGTACGTCTATGTGCTTACTCCTCCATGCAGAACTGGATTCCTTGACAATATTGATGTTGAGCTATTATCACAGTAGATAATTGTGGGATTTAGTTGATTTCTTCCTATAGTTTCAAGCATCCTTCTGAGCCATACTGCTTGACATGAGCTTGCTGCTGCGGCTATAAATTCTGCTTCGGTGGTTGATAGACTCACCACAGGCTGCTTCTTTGAGCTCCATGAAATAGCAGTCTCACTCAGCATAAACACATAGCCAGATGTGCTTTTCCTGTGCTCAACATCACTGGCATAGTCACTATCTGTGTAGCTCACCCAGTTCTCTTCCTCTGTTTCTCTGATAGAACAGTCCATATTCACTGTTCCCTTGAGGTAGCGAATGATTCGCTTTACTGCTTGGAAATGCAAGCTCCTTGGGATTATCATGAATCGGCTAACTTGGCCACACTATACATAATATCTGGTCTCGTGGCAGTGGCATACATTAGGCTCCGACCATCTGATTGTAGAGCGTCTTGTCTAACTCTTTTTCCTCTTCATCCTTGCTTGTTTTCCTCCTGGAACCATTGGATTATGGACTGATTTCGAGTTTCCATTCCAAATCTCTGTAGAAGATCTGCCATGTACTTCTTTTGACACAAAAATACCATCAGCTTCTGTGTTGCTTCAAGACAGAGGAAAACTTCATTTTTCCCAAGTCGGTCATAGCAAACTCCAGTTCATAGACCTCTTGAACTCCATCATCAACTTATCATCATTCCCTGTGTAAATCAAATCATCCACATACAAACTTACCACCAAGATACTCGTCTTCTCCACTTAGTAAATAATGTGGGTTCGTATTCACATTTTTCAAACCCATGGTTGAGAAAATACCTTCAATGCGACTGTACCAAGCCCAGGGGCCTGTTTTAATCCATATAGAGCACGTTTCAGCTTGTATACTTTACCTTCTTCCCCTTTCTGCTCAAATCCCTGTGGTTGTTCGACGTAACATCTTCGGTTAATTCCCCATGTAGGAAGGCAGATTTTACGTCCAATTGATAGATGGCATCCATGGTGAGCAGCTACGGCAATGACTAGCCGAATAGTCTCCATGCGAGCTACTGGGCGAACACCTCCGTATAATCTACACCATGTTCTTGAGTATATCCTCGTACCACCAATCGTGCCTTGTATTTGTGACCTCTCCATTCTTATCACGCTTAGTTTGAAGATCCAATTGACTCCAATCTTTTAGCCCCAGCTGGAAGCTCAGTTAAATCCCACGTACCATTTTTTCTATAGCTTTAATTTCTTCTTGCATGGCTTTCCTCCATATAGGATTTTTTCAGCTTCTTCAAAGTGTACAGGATCATCTCCTCTGCTATCAGTGAAGTGTAATTCAAGGTCTTCTTCAGATAGCTCTTCACCTGTGAAATAATCCTGCATCCATGTCGGTGAAACGTTGCCTTGTTGAGGGAGGACGCTGCGATATGAGGGGTGGAAGCTGTTCTGGAGCTTCTCCTGCTGTTGTACTCATCTTCTTCTGTTTCCTGCTCTGATCATCGTTCATTTTCCATTACTTTCATTCCAATCCAATTGCTGCAATCGATGTGCGCATTCTCTTCCCAATTCCAGCAACTATCCTCTTCAAATACACATCCCGACTAACAATTATCTTTCTACTGATGGGAAAAAGAGTCGGTAAGCCTTGGATTCTTCACTGACCCCAATAGACACAGGTTGTACTACGTTGATCCAATTTTCGAGTGTTATCTGCCACATGCACATGGCTATGCATCCGAAAACTTTAAAATATCCAACTGAAGGTTTTTGTCCACTCCAAGCTTCCTCTGGTGTCTTGTTCTTTACTGCTAGCGTCGAACTTCTGTTGAGACGTGTGTTGCCCAATTAACAGCTTCCGGCCAGAACTTTTTGGGATATTTTTCCCGAACATCATGCTTTGAACCATATTCATAATGGTACGATTCTTTCGTCGACAATGCCATTCTGCTGTGGTGAATATGCAGCAGTAAGCTGCTTTTTATCCCATGTTCAACACAGAAATTAAGAATGCTGATGAGGTGAACTCGCCACCACGGTCTGTACGCAGACCTTAATTGGCAGTCCTGCTTCACGTTCAACTTGACTTTGAACTCCTTGAAGATTGCAAATGCTTCAGATTTTTCATGCAAGAAATACACCCATGTCTTTCGGCTGCAATCGTCGATGAAGGTGATGAAGTATCTCTTGTTACTGTTTGAGATTGGTTGAATGGGACCACACAAATCGGAATGAATCAATTGTAGTGGCAGCTCTGCTCTCCATGTACTCTTCTTAGGAAAGGGGTCCCGGTGTTGTTTCCGAGTAGACAGTTTTGCACACTCGTGATGGTTTTTAGTTGCGGCAGCCCAACACCATCTCCTTTGTTGTAGTGTAGACCCTTGAAACTCAGGACCATATCGGCAGTGCATAGTGGCCAATCTTCCGTTACCGTATTGAAGCAAGTCGTACCTGTTGGTAGAGGCACTGCTGCAACCTTGAACATGCGATTGAAGGACATGGCTGATTCCATAATAACACCCTCTCAGGATGATAACTTTGCAACTGTTGCGTTGAATAAGCATAGCTAGACCCTTCTCTTGAGCTGTCCAATACTTAGCAAGTTGTTTTTCAATTCAGGTACAAAAAATACTTCTGTTATAACCTGTACTTGATTGTTGATTTGCAGCCGCACATTTCCTTTCCTTTTACCACCAAATTGGCATTGTTCCCAAGCTTCACATTATCAGAGAATTGCTCATTAAAGTCTGCAAAATATTCCTTTCGATTGCACATGTGATTGCTGCAGCCGGAGTCCAGGAACCAAACATCGCTCTTGAATTGTTCGTCTCCAACCTGAGCCATCAGTAGCATCTCTTCAGAAACTTCTGTATGGTTGCTTTCCTTGCTCTGACACTCCCACTGGAAGTGCCCTAACTTATGGCAGTTAGCACTCGACAGTGGATTTGTCAAAGTTTGTCCTTCCGCGTCCACGTCCTCGTCCTCGATAGCCTCCACGACCTCGATTTGCAGTCCCCTCATGAGTCACCTTCAAGGCTTGTTCCTCGTCCAAGCTGCTCATCCTTTGCTCATGTACGAGCAAACTGCTTTGTAGTTCATCTATAGACATGCTGCTGGTGTCTTGTGCTTCCTCAATGGAGCTGACCACGTAATTGAATTTCGGAGTCATAGATCGCAGGATTTTTTCCACCACTGCAGTGTCGCCTTTGTTTTCGCCGTTAGCCTTCATTTTGTTTGCAATTGTAAGTGTCCGTGCAAAGTATTCATTCACCATCTCTCCAGTCTTCATGTGAAGTGTCTCAAATTCCTTCCTCAGGGCCTGGAGTTGCGCTCTCTTAACCCGCGTTGAACCTTGATACTTCTGCTTCACAGAGTCCCATATGTCCTTTGACGTGTCTTTCTTGAGTATTGTCTCAAGAATGGATCGATCCAAGGCTTGGAAGAAATAATTCTTCACCTTCAAGTCCTTTAGCTTCTGTTCATCTATCTGGCGCTGCTGCTCCTCTGAGATTGCCTTTCCAGCAGGTACTGCTGGTACACCTTTTTCCACCAAGTGCCAGTATTCTTTTGACCTTAGGAAATTCTCCATCAGCATTGCCCAATGGTCATAATGTCCATCGAACTTGGGAATTGAAGGCTGCACAAACATACTTTCTGTTGCCATCACTTTTTCTCACTCACAGTTTACCTAGCTGCTGCTATGTACGTATTAGGCCTGAACCAGGCTCTGATACCAAAATGTTAGGAAGGAAGAAAGTCTTTTGTAACTGAAGTGTATGAGTTTGAGGGAATTCGATGTCTTATTTATGTGCCAGATAAACATATAAATAGGAGAGCTTACAACTGCAAATCCTAAAAATATGGCAAATCAATATCTAAACTACTCTGCTGATCCTCAGCAACTACTCGGCTAGAACTAAGGAAACAAACCTCCAGTACTACTAATGACTAGAAGACTTATTCAATGGATATCTAACAGGGAACTACTTCAATGCGATAAAATTTCAACGCGAAAGCAACTTTGAACTCTTAAGCAACGTAAACAAAACGGAGAAAATTTTGTGAGAGGATCTACCAGCTAAAGGTATGTAATCTTCTCTTGCCCTCTTTCTTCAACCTTGAGTTGTTTCTGTGTGTGTGTGTGTGTGTTTGAGATGCTTAAGAATCTATGAGTTTGAAAACCGAACACCTTGGGCAGCATGAATATATGTGTCCTTTAGTTGAAAGATAGGTTAATGGATTGGCTTTATATTTTACAAAGGCACTTGACTCTTGAGTCATTTGTTCTTTTGGAGACCTTCAAGAAATGTTATGTACACTCTATTTTTTATTATTTACACTCTTACCGTTTGTTTTATCATATAATCTAATAAATGTAAATATATGATTAAAATGATAGGGGGAATGTGATTAACAAAAAGGGCAATGCAAATAACATTTTTTCAAGCCTTATTGGGTTGAATGAGTCCATATATAGTATATCATTATCTATTATCTAAAAGGGAACTGCATTTAAAAAAGTGGTCAATAATGGCTAATTGTTAATCAAACTTGTTTAGAATTTGCCGACTCAATCATCTTAGTTATAAAAAGTCTCTCGAAAAAAAAGAAAAATTTATATCTATTCTGTATTAATATAGCTCATAAACCATAGTGATATAGGGAAACACTTCTGAGCGAAATTAGGGATATTGGTTAATTATAATTTTGCACCCGGCCTAAAAATATTTACCATTAACGCTCTGCTCCCTAAACTATCCACTTATAGCAGTATGTACCTCAAACTTTTGATTTCTCTGCGAAGTATTTTAGTAACTTGAATTTCCTTGATTTTAGTTGGTCATCAAGCCAAATTGATAATCATTTCTTTTTAAAACCCTTTCTCCTCTCTCCACGCCCTTCTTATCTCCAACTATTAGGTACAAGATTCACTTCATAACAAGAAAAACTCTAATAATCATGCCCTTCGCCTTGCCACTAAACTAATTCCAGTGATTAAATAGACAATTAATTCCTTAACTAAAAACAGCCGCAGATGTTGGCCCTTTTATACTAGCTACTCAACTGCTGAAAATTCATAATTGTTTTTATTTAAGCTTTATATTTATGTCTTAATAGAAAAACACAAACAAATATCAATCCCTTAGAAAAATGGATTCATACCAACATACCATTCCAAAAGTGGTAATTTATTTTGTTCAAAAAGGTAAAAGGTTCTTACTGTATTTTTTTCTTTTGGCTAATGAACAGTTAAATTTGATCCACCTCCTAATCTAGTAAGGCCTAAAGAAATTGATAAAAAAAAAAATCCAGGGAACAAAGTCCCAAACGAAAATAGTTTACGGAGCAAAATATAATTAACCTAATATTTAATGTAACGGGTGAAAGAATGATCAATCCCCTCGTAAGCCTTCATCATTCAGTAGACAACAGACCCTTTGCATCAAAATTCATTCCTTCTTGTAAAATGAGAGGGCAAAGACATAAAAATGATTCATTGATTGCGATGTTGCTCATGTTCTTTTATGATGATTTGTCTTCTATTTTTTTTTCTTGTTGATTATCGTATTTGTTTGGATACAAAAATTATTTTAAAATATATTCTACTTACCTGATAAACATATTTTTTTCAATCATTTTTATATTCTCAATTACCTTTTTATCTCACATATATTACATTATAAAGAGGTGTTAGTATAATAACTATTCAAAATAATATTTTGGATAATGCTCTATCCAAAGTTTGGTGGTCAAATTATTCCAAATATTGCATCACAAATACATTTTTTAATTAACTTTATTTTTCAACTATTTTTTATTTTACATATATCATATTACAAAAAAAATACCATGTTAATTATTTTCAAATAATGGCATCCGAACACTCCATATTATCTCCTATCGACCCTCAACAACTTATGCTTATTTGTACCTGTCGTTATACGGGGTTCTCCTATCAAGGAAAAGTAGGACCAGGAGAGGAGGGTTATTCATGTTGGTCAAGAAAACGTACTCGCGAGGTTGATATCAGGTCAAGGCATCATCATCTGAAAAAATGGGCTTGCTTTGTTCCAATTTGCGTCATTTCCCATAATGATCTGTTTATATGTAGCTTGAAATTTTATAACTATGATCCTAATGAGGTAAACTGGTGAAATCCTTCCAAATTTTGCATAAGCATAAGGATAGTAGAAAGGTTTGGCCCCGGTCCCAGAACATAGTGGACGAACTTAATTGGTGAAAACATAAAATAGAATAGATCGCCCGATATTGGAACATCTACATCAGTGAAGTTTGATTAGATTGTTACCCATGTCTTGTCCACAGGCCAATGGAGTAGGAGGTGAGATGCGTCGAACTTGATCTGGGCACTACCTAATTGGCAAATATAAAAAGGCAAAAAAAAAAAAAGTGGGACTTGACCATGAACCATTAATTAAAAATCTTCAACGGCAATAAATGGGTTGCAATCTTTGATATTATTTGATGATTCAACAATGTTTACTACCAGTCCCAACAGGAGGGGTCATTAGTTTATGGCGACCAGTAGTAGTTCGAGTGAATGAAGAAAAGCCCACTTGATTTGATTTGAACATTGAACTGCATTGCCAATGTTGAAAGTCAAAGAAGCCGACATGGATCCTTAGTTCAGGGCTATAGTTCTACTAATTCTATATCGGAAAAGCCGCCTTTTTAATGTAAATTTTTATTGCAGCATGTGAAACAGCCGCTTCAACTTCATTATCCGATGGGTGATATACTATCCTCATTGCTTCATCATATCTTTCGCTGGAAGCTCGAACGCTTGTGTATCTATGTAGCATTATCCTTTTTCCCTGAAAAATGATAGTTTTATTATGCAATAAGAGAAAAGGTCTAAAATGGCTGAGTTAGTTGGAAGAGATGATGTAGAATCATTAGGAATTGAGTTGTCAGAGTTGGGAAGGAGCTTAAGAGAATCATTTCATACTTGTAATGCGAGTTTCAGAAGCATTTCAGCCTTAAGTAATGGAAAGGATGATGACATTGATGAAGAACTTGCATTGCAGTGGGCTGCTATTGATAAACTGCCTACTTTCAAACGGATGAAATCATCTGTGTTTGACGAGGATAGCGGCAATGAAGCTGATGCTAAAAGAAGACGGGTAATTGATGTCACTAAGCTTGGTGCATTGGAGAGGCATTTGTTCATTGAGAAGCTCATTAGGCATGTTGAGCATGACAACCTTAAACTGTTGCAGAAAATCAGGAAGAGAATTGACAGGTGAGATTTCTTCTCTTTTTCGGTGATGTATTGTTTGTGAACGAGTACAAGGTTGAGAATGCTGCCGATTGACTTACTATCAGTTTAATTACATTGCTGAAATGCCCATAATTAAGAGTCATAAATAAAGCTCTTAAATTCTAGTTTACACATGCAGTTTTTGGTAGTCATGCATTGAACAGTCACTTTCTTAAAATATATCAGCTTGATGATATTATGAAAGTTTGACAAGGCAACTGGCTGGGATTGTCCATTTTTTGTAGTTAACCAGATGCTGGTTCTTCTGTCAACTGTAGTTCGTCTTCAGAATATTGTATTTTCCATTTTTAATTGTATTTGAAAGTCTGTAAGTCAACTTCTCAATTTGGTTCCTGCAGGGTTGGCGTGCAATTGCCTACAGTGGAAGTAAGGTACAGCAATCTCCATGTAGAAGCAGAATTTGAAGTTGTTTCAGGAAAGCCGCTTCCAACACTTTGGAATTCTTTCAAAAGCATGTTTTCAGTGAGTATCTGCTTTTCGTTGAGACAACAATGGTTCTTTGAATGTGTACTCTGCAATACCTAGCCGAAAAGTTATAGTAGAAAACGTGCTAGCTTACCAGTATATTAGGTTAATTAATAATTATTCTACGCTGCCAATAAAGCAGTGAAAGAATAACACAGAGAGCAAAAGTTGATCTTAATTCTTGTTTCCTTGTTGTATCTTAACTTTCTGTTGGTGCTTTTTTTTTGTCCTAGGATCTTGCAAGGGTTGCTGGTTTAAAGTCACAAGTATCGAAGATCTGTATCCTTAGTGATGTTAGTGGTATCATTAAGCCAGGAAGGTACAGGATGAGAATCTAGTGTATTTTTCAAATTGTTAAGTGGGGCAGCATTTACTTATCTTCGCTTGTGACTAAGTCCTGTGTGAAATCAAGTTGTGACATATAATTGTTGATCAGCACATCACCTGTCTGTTTGTGCCTTTAACTGTGTTCTAGTGCCGTCAGTCTTGTATTCCATGGCAGTCTTTTGTGTTCTTTACCATCTGGTGAACTCTCTCTCATTTCTTAGCTACTATAACATTGTATGCTGAACATCTAAGACAGAGCCATTCTTTCCTTGCTATCTACCATTTGGCCCCTGCGAGTTTGACAGTTTGATGAATTAGAATACCAACTCTTAAAATTTACGAACATTTGTTGGCCTTATAACTGAAATTTAACTTTGGATTGCACGGATGGATTGACAATTTGTATCAGGTTGAAGGATCAGAATTCAATTTGTAACTCGAATTTATTCCAGGCTTCTGAAGCATAAAAAAAATGCTTACTTGTCCACGACAGTTGTACTGGGGAATAGGTCTTACTCCTATATTTTGCTTTGCAAAAAGGAAGAACTGAGAGATAGCTTTCGATTAAAACCATTTTATTGCCATCTTATAGTCATTTATTACCATTGCAGAATGACTCTTCTATTAGGGCCTCGAGGATGCGGGAAGACATCATTCTTGAAAGCACTTTCAGGAAATCTTGACAAATCTCTCCAGGTCTCTTTGTTTCTCAGTTCTTTATCTAGCTTGGTAGAAACTATAAAAAGATCAAAACAATTTCCCCTTATCTGCAATAGTTTATACTTTGATAGAGCAACCCTGCATGATTACCAACATTTGCCTTTATTAACTTATTACAGCTTTGCACTGATTCTTGTGCACTCCCAACCACTTGAATAAGCCAACTATTCTGAAGTGATTATTCAGGCTGGTCTTCTGATATATCATATCATGGAAAGTTATTTAAATCTTGAACGGAAATGGAAAGATTTCGTCATCTGTTAATCAAGATATTCCTGAATATTTGCTTTTAGGATGCTCAGAGTCATGTAACAGTTTTAGAGAAAATCATGGCACCAGCTTATTTGTTCGCACCAAAACTTGTTGTTTGCCTCAGTGTTAACTTTTTATTTTTCGCTGACAGGTTACAGGAGAGATAACTTACAATGGATACAAATTCTCAGAATTTGTACCCCAGAAAACCTCTGCTTACATAAGCCAATATGATATGCACATTCCAGAAATGACTGTTAGGGAAACACTAGATTTTTCAGCGCGTTGTCAGGGTGTTGGGAGTAGAGCAGGTACATTTTCAGCGCAAGGGAAGTTCTGTTTCTATTTGAACATATCGTGTCTGTGATGAACCGATGATGAAAGTTGAAGTCTTTTTTGCTTTAAAGCTATAATGAGTGAGCTCAGTCGAAGGGAAAAAAAGGCAGGAATTCTCCCAGATCCAGATATAGACACTTACATGAAGGTAGATTTTGTTCCTTTTGCATTCTAACTCAGTTTTGGTTGGTTACCAATATGGTTTATCAAAGTTTCATTTACCCTTGAAAATGAATCTGCATCCTTATGAACTTCAAGTGGTAATTGATGTGAAAACCATGTAAGAGGCTGGATATTATCCTGGTTTACTTTGTGTTCATTTTTTATTTCTGGAAACAAGGTGGAGTAACACTACGATTTCTTGAAAATTAGCCGAAATAGAGGATAGAGGAAAGAGGAAACCGCAGTTAGGCCAAGAAGCATGGGGATAAATTTTTGCTTGTCAGTATATTCTGGGAAATGGAATAACTTTGCTCTAATTCTTAATATGTATTTGACTTTCATTTGCAGTTGTATTGCATATTCCACTTTTGCATAAGACACGTTAGTGGCCATCAAGCAGAAATATTACTTTGTTCCGTTTGTTTCTGAGCTTTAATATTCCTCTCTTCTAACGTGAATCTATTTTGATCAGGCAATTTCTGTTGAAGGGCAAGATACAACTCTCCAAACAGATTATATTCTGAAAGTAGTGAATTCTTTCACATATTGGTCTTCAGCTGCTATTCAGTTAGTCTAAGTCAGGCAATAAACTTTACATTTGATTGATTGACTGCCAATACTTTTCCAGATACTTGGACTTGACATATGCGACAATACATTTGTTGGAGACGCCATGAGGAGAGGTATCTCTGGTGGCCAAAAGAAAAGGTTGACAACAGGTAACATGAAGCCATGCTTAATAGATGCAACTCTTAATCTCCAAATATTGAGCTTATGCATGACAGCTATTATATTTAATATCAGCAACTTATCAGCAATGAACTTCTGAAATTTTACCTGGCTGAATACGAACCAATACAGTAGTTATCGCTAATAGTGGCATTATACAGGGGAGATGGTTGTTGGCCCTACAAGAGCTTTATTTATGGATGAAATTTCTAATGGACTGGATAGTTCAACCACATATCAGATAGTGTCTTGCCTTCAGCATCTTGCACATATAACAGATGCCACTATACTCATATCACTTCTTCAGCCAGCACCAGAAACATTTGACTTGTTTGACGACATCATCTTAATGTCTGAGGGAAAGGTTGTGTATCATGGACCACGAGATAATATTCTCGAATTTTTTGAGAGTTGTGGATTTAGGTGTCCTGAAAGAAAAGGAGTTGCTGATTTCCTACAGGAGGTGAGGCCATGATGATGCCTCATGTGGGTTTTCTTTTGTTGCCATCGTCCTTTTGGTTACAATTAAATTAATCTATGAAAACCATTGCAGATTATCTCGAGAAAAGATCAAGCACAGAACTGGTATCGCAGTGAAGAAACATATCTTTACCATTCTGTTGATATGTTATCAAGGAAATTTAATGAATCTTGTTATGGAAAGAAGCTTGATGAGGAGCTTGAAAGGCCATTCATGAAGTGCATGGACTGCAAAAATGCTATCATCTTGAGCAGGTTTTCGGTTCCTAAGTCGGAACTCTTCAGAGCTTGTGTGTGGAGAGAGTTTCTTCTCATGAAAAGAAATGCTTTTGTTTATGTTTTCAAATCGGTTCAGGTTAGCTCAATATTTTCTTTGCCTAATACTTCTAGATGATTTCGTTTTTGCTTTTAATGTACATGAATATAGAATCATTAAACCAGAAAAAGTGAAGTAGCCCTTCCATGTACCTGTAGCACGTTATATTTGTAAAGTAGCCATGCAAAAATTGAAATACAAAACATGAACTTTGAGCTGCTAATTTGGGAAAGCTGAATTTTGGCAACTGCTTTATAATATTTTCAATAAAGGCCAACCAATCTATTAAAATCCTCAGAAGCCCTTACAAGCTATTCTGCAGAAATTGAGGAAGATATCCCTGCTTTCCTAAATAATCACCATCAATGTACACTGAAATTCTCCACTTCTTATCTGTTTAAGGCGTCTAACACCATTCACAATATTTTCAGCTCCTTATTGTTGCTTCTATTACTATGACTGTATTTCTACGAACACGGATGGGTGTTGATATTCTCCACGCAAATTATTACCTGGGAGCTCTCTTTTTCGCTCTCATCATGCTTCTAGTTAATGGAAATCCAGAGCTGCCAATGACTGTTGCAAGACTGGGAATCTTTTATAAACAGCGAGACTTGTACTTGTACCCGGCTTGGGCATATGCAATCCCATCTGCTATTCTAAAGGTTCCTATCTCTTTGCTGGAAGCAGTGGTATGGACTTCTTTAACTTACTATGTCATTGGATATAGCCCTGAGTTTGGGAGGTGAGCTACTAACGCAATTGAGTTTGTCATAAATAGTTCATTTTCTTAAAACACATTTTCCTCTTTCTCGAAAAGCATATGTACCAAACTTAATTCCCAACCTTTTGTTGGAACTTATGTTAACATCTTGAATTGTAAATTCCTGAGATCTCCCTTCAGGTGTGTCATTATCTGTTATAACATTGCCTCTCATTAGCTGGAGCAATCATGATGACCTCCCCTGTTAAACTTGTTTTGTTATATTCAGTCATTATTCCAGCCAGCCAACGAAGGGAGCCTAGACAAATGGGGAGGGGTGATGAGAGTACATACACTTTTCTTATCTGAGTTAATCATATGCACTGGAAGGGGTCTAAGAGGGTTAATTGATTATGATCACATTTAGGAACTCTAAACCATGGGTAATTAGTTTATTCACTAATGAAATACCAATATATTCCAGGTTCTTCCGCCAACTGATTTTACTATTTTCCATTCACTTGACATCAATATCCATGTTCCGTTTTATTGCATCTGTCTGCCAAACCGTGGTTGCTTCTACAGCAGTTGCTAGCTTATCGATATCATTTGTCCTGCTGTTTAGCGGCTTCATAATCGATAGGCGTAAGTGCTTGATGATTTTTTGTCATTCTTGGTCCTGATTTTTAGTTTATACTTAAGCAAGTAGAGAATAATCTGAAGATGAGTTTACTGCAGCCTCTATGCCAATTTGGTTAAAATGGGGATTTTGGGTGTCTCCATTAACATATGGTGAGATTGGCCTTGCTTCGAATGAATTTCTTGCCCCACGGTGGCAGAAGGTGAGCGGTTTTTTCCCCTTTGATCATTTGTTTTGCATCTACTTTGAACTAGAATTATGCTGAAATGGACTGACAAATTATTAGATAACCACATTTTTCTATTTCTTACTATTCATGCTACATTTAGTGAATATGCCTTATGCTTCAAAAATAAAAGGGCAAATTACACTTTATCCTCCTGTAGTTTGGTATTTTTTTCTCTATAATCACCCTACGGTTTAAAAAACTATAGATAACTCTCTCTTGGTTTAGATTAAAGTGTCAAAGTGACGGAATTTGTATTCCATAACGAAGTCAACTAAAATATCAAAAATACTTCTATGTAAAGTTGAAAATTATTTATTAATCACAGGGGGGTTATGTATATATTTCAAAAATTATAAGGAAGTTATATGGTAAATCACTAAATCATAAGGGCTTTATACAATAATATATAAAATTATACGGGGTTAGAGTATAATGCATGTTATGTTTATATATTTTGGTCACTTCATCCATTTTAATTTTTAAACAAGGGAAATTTTGACATTTTTATAAGTTCTTCTGTTACTTTAATACTTTAATCCAAATTATGAGGGAGTTATATATAGGGAGGTTATGTGAAAAATAGCTATATCATAGGAGGGTAAAGTGTATTTTGCCCAAAATAAAATAAAATAAAATATCAGACGCAACATTTGTGCTAGAACTATTTGGTCGTAAGTTTTCAGTGCCTTGATGAGCCAACCTCATACTACCAGTGGTCAAGACCAATTGTTCTTTCATTTCAGTATTCACATTGGTTTCTCATCGCCCATATTCCTTATAGTGTCTTCATTGGTCCCTCCCTCGAAGTCCTAAAATATTTAAGACAGACAATTGTATAGACCTTGAGTCAAGCTAATCGACTAAGATATCTCCTGTTCTATCGAGGATGTGATATATGAATCATTTTTGTCCTATCAATCATGCTCTTCTGATAGCTTATTATGTCGACGTACCCTTTTAGGCTTTCTTGTTAATCATGTGTTTTCTTCAAATGTAGAACTCAGCTGGACTGTTTCTCTTCAACTTTTTCTACATCTAACATTTTATACGCACTATCAATGACTTGCTATAATATCTATGCTATTATCTGATTATTCACATTGCCTGCGTCATCTTATTAAGCAGTTCATTTTCAGCTAATGTTACTCTTCATCTTTAATTTTAGATGCTTCCTTCAAACGCAACAATAGCACAAGAAACACTTGAAAGCCGCGGGTTGAGCTTTGATGGTCGCTTGTTTTGGATTTCAGTTGGTGCTCTATTTGGGTTTACATTGTTCTTCAACATCGGTTTCATTTTAGCCTTAACTTTCTTAAAACGTAGGTTCATCTCCGTTATATCATCTTGTAGAATGGAGATTATTTTTCATACGATACTCACTAATCATGGTGCATGCAGCCCCCGGCTTTCGCACTATTATTTCGAGTGAAAAGCTTTCTCAAATACGAGGTGACAAAGACTCCACCATAGTAGGAACTCCGCAAAATTTGAGAAACTCCATTGGATCTTATGAAGGTGAGCACCATATATTACCAGTGATTCTCAGTTATATATCTTAAAAAGATGTCTATTTCCTTGTAGACTAACTCGTATTGCTTCACATAACTTCATATCTTTCTTTTTTTTGCAGGCAAAATGGTTTTGCCTTTTGAACCATTGACTGTAGTCTTTCAAGATCTGCAGTACTACATTGACACCCCAGTGGTAAGTCATATATTTGACATCTGATATTTTGTGGCAAAAAAAGAAGATGCATATGGATATAGGTGATAAATTTTGATCTATGAAGAGCAGTTCATTGTGCTTCAGAAACTAGGTAACACACGTGAAAAGCATAGAAGATCAAAAAAAAAAAAAAAAAGAGTCAGCTCATCTTGATATTTGTTTTCACTTCCAATTTTGATAAACTCATCAGCTTTAACATTTTCCAAATTCTCTCTGAACAATGGCTAACAGCTTCTGAGGCTTCTGTGAAAACTGTAAAAGCCATATTTACCTTGTTATAGAGTTATATAGAGTGGGATTTCTAAAAAAAAATCCAAAATTTTTTGAATTACGATAGGAGGAGCAATTACTTTCTTGGACTGTTTTTTTTTTCTCGAAATAAGAAACTTGGGAATGACAAAATGAGGAATGTTTTGCTTCCTTGTCTAATGTCTTCAGGCTAAAATCTTTCCTATGCTTCAGAGTTATATTATTTCAAATTATTGAGAATACACCAAAGAAATCACATGCTTTAGACTAATGAGGACGTGTAATGATATGGACCAGGTAAAACATACACTTAAGAAGATTCTCTCAATAGATCATGGGAGCAAATTGTTCCCATTTTCTTCCTTTTTCGTGCATCAAAGGCATTACAGTACCCAAAATAGTACGAGAAATTTGAATGTAAAGCACCTTGTCACTTATCCATGCTTTTCGAAATGCCGAAGACATGGTAATTGATATGATCTGAAGATGCATTTGGACCGTGTTATCTTTGCTTATTCAATCCTCTACCGGTTTCAGGTAGTAAAGGAGCATGGACTTAGCAGGAAAAAGCTCCAACTTCTTTGTGACATTACGGGTGCATTCAGACCCGGTGTTCTTACAGCACTTATGGGTGTAACTGGAGCTGGAAAAACAACTCTTCTAGATGTCCTTGCAGGTAGAAAAACAAGTGGTCTTGTCAAAGGAGACATAAGAATTGGAGGTTATCCCAAAGTTCAAAAGACATTTGCTCGGATATCGGGTTACTGTGAGCAAACAGACATTCACTCTGCACAAATCACTGTTGAAGAGTCAGTTATTTTTTCTGCTTGGCTGCGTCTTCATCCTCAGATTGATTCAGTGACTAAATCTGTATGGGGCTATAATATAAGTAGTTGAGATAATATTTATTGTTGAGTTAATTTCTTTCTTTACATGCACATTGATATTGCTATGGCATAATAATTTGTAGGGCTTTGTGAAGGAGGTCTTAGAAACTATTGAGCTTGATCAAATAAAAGATTCTCTTGTGGGCATTCCAGGCGTTAGTGGCTTGTCAACTGAGCAACGTAAGCGACTTACAATTGCCGTTGAGCTGGTTGCTAACCCTTCTGTTATATTCATGGATGAACCTACCACTGGATTGGATGCAAGATCTGCTGCAATTGTCATACGGGCTGTAAAGAATGTGGCTGATACGGGCAGAACAATTGTTTGCACTATCCACCAACCAAGCATCGATATATTTGAAGCATTCGATGAGGTAATTTGCCGCCAATGAACCATTAACTCAACAGGGTAAATATAACAATACTCTCTATTTTTTTCTTGGGCATTGCTTTACTTTTCTGCGCTTATCATCCAAGTATGTATATATATTTGTTATGTGATCCTATTGAATTCTCTTTAAAAATGTTGCAGTTGATTCTCTTGAAATCAGGAGGGCGCATGATATACTCTGGACCATTGGGGAGACAATCCAGTAAAGTTATAGAATATTTTGAGGTGATTTTTCCACGCATTATTTTCTTGATATTCCATATATCTTTCATAGTGCATGTGCCTTATTTCATGTACATATTCACCTTTGTCACATTTGTAGTTATCATTTACCATGTAACAGGGGATCTCAGGTGTGCCAAAGATTAGAAACAACTATAATCCAGCTACATGGATGTTAGAGGTCACTTCTTCATCTTCTGAAGCTGAAATTGGTGTAGACGTTGCTCAAATTTATCAGAATTCTACTTTGTACGAGTGAGTCTAACAGTGACCTAGAATTCAAAACCTCTTTGGTCACCACAGATTTACGTGTTTATATGCATAACTTGCAAATAAAAAATTTTCCAGCTATGGATTTATCTTTTGAAGGTTACCATCTGAAATAACCTGAGAATCATAAGGTGACAATCACAGTATTGTCACTTATCTTTTACAGCAAATAAAAATCTTGCACTTACTAGAGATGCTGAAATACTTCCATATTCATTAGATTCTCATAAGATGTATTGAGCATGTTTTATGTTTTAGACAATATTGCTCAGTGTGTTTGTTATTTTAAAGGGTAAATTACTTATTACCCCCTTATGGTTTCATCTATTGTTACATGACCCTCCTAATGATTCAAAATACCCACTTCACCCCCTATAGTTTTCTATAAAATAAAACTTGATCGAGAATAGCTGTGTAATGTTGTTAGTTGAAATATCAATAGTACCCTTACTTAAATACTAAAATAATCGACGGCTTAATCACCTAGTATAAAAGTATAGGGAGATTACGTGAATCAATACAAAAATCACAAGGGGTAAAGTGGACATTTATTCAAATCATAAGAGGGTTACATAGATATGAAGATTTGATCACATGCGCTTTTAAAGCATGTTTGATAAAAACGCCATAATTGATTGTGCACTCTGTCCATTTTTCACTTTACATAAAATCACAGGGAGGTTATATGGCTATTTTAAAACCTTATGGGGGTTATCTGGCATTCTTTAAAATCACAAGGGGTAATAAGTGATTTACCCTATTTTTGATGGTAGCTATTTCATTTTACACTTGCTTGTAAACAAAAATCTCATGGATTTCTCACATTAACTTTTATACCATGGTAGATGTAAGCACAGCAAAAGTTGTAATTATCTTGTTTCCCATTCCTTTGTTCTCAGGGATACTAGAGAACTTGTGAAGAGACTGAGCATTGCACCTCCTGGTTCAAAAGCTTTGGATTTTCCAACTCGTTTTTCATTGAGTGGATGGGGACAGTTTAAGGCTTGCCTCTGGAAGCAATTTTGGTCCTACTGGAGAAGTCCCTCGTACAATTTAGTCCGATTGCTGCTAATGCTTATACAATCTCTGCTTTTTGGCATACTGTTCTGGGATCAAGGGAAGAAGCTGTAAGTATACTTTATAGAACCTGATTCTAACAACGTTGTGTGTATGTATGTGTATCTGAGACAAGCTTTTTCGTTGCATGTCTTCCGCATGGTAAAGACTCGAATTTAACCACATCGAGTACAAATACTGTTCTTCCATTTACCATTTTTGAATTTTCCAGCTGGTCTTGCATAGTTTCATTCTACGGTAGATTGGCATCTCAATACCTCTGATATCAACCATAAGTAACTGACTTTGTTCCAAGAACCATCCATCTAACCTCGTTTGAATGAACGGTTGAAAATGCAATGGCTGGCCAATATTTTGTTAGTGAAGACTGTATCCCTGACACAAATGTCCCTTCTTTTTTATAGAAATGATCAACAGAGCGTATTCAATATTCTTGGTTCGATGTTTAGCGCTGTAATCTTCTGTGGTATAAATAATTCCTCTTCAGCTCTGCCATATGTCAGCAAAGAGCGAACTGTCCTTTATCGAGAAAGATTTGCAGGAATGTATTCTTCATGGGCTTATGCACTTGCGCAGGTAAAAGTATTGATTCAAAAAAAATTATGTATTTTGTTTGATTGAAGATAGTCAAGGTCCAGATACAAAATTGCACTGAGGTTCAAATATTATTTTGTCTTGCATGGTCTTGAAAAATAGTATCGACCTGTAGTATGATCTGTTGCAATTTCCCAAAATTTAAAGCAGTATCAGGTCCCTCCCTCCAATATACATTCTGACAATTCAAGTATACTCTTCACTTTTGTAGGTTACTCTCGAGATTCCCTACATCTTTGCCCAAGCAATTATATACACAATCATCACATATCCAATGATTGGATATTATTGGTCAATTTATAAGGTTTTCTGGTACTTCTACTCGATGTTTTGTACGTGGCTATACTTCAGTTATCTAGGCATGCTGATGGTTTCAATCACACCAAGCTTGCCATTGGCTTCAATTTTGCTGTCAACTTCTAATACATTGCTCAACCTTTTTGCCGGGTTCCTTGTTCCTCGACCGGTAAGCATTTCTTTAACCACAGATACAATCCCAAGCCCTTCTGCTAGGTCGGCATTCCATGCATGTGTACACAAACATCCATAGTTATCATAGGTAGGTTGGTAGAAATTTATTGGCTTTAAGTTTTGCAACTTGCAACATTTTATAGGCTGAGCTAGGCCAGAAATTGGTATGAGCTATATATATACACTAGACATATATGGGCACTTAATGAAAGAAGAATTGACATCTGAGAAGATTTTATTTTTTGGGTAAATTACCTTTTATCCCTTGTGATTTGAAGCTGTACCACATAACTCCGGTGTGGTATAAAAACCAATATATAACTTCATCATAATTTAAGTTAAATTTCACTGCAGTTTTTCTGTTAAAACTAATGATCAATAGAAAAAAATTAAAGTCAAATTAATAAATTAACAAATTCACCCTTTCGCTACCTCTATATAATTTGGGCTAAATTCCACTGTCAGTATTTCTGTTAAAACTAATGGTCAATAGTAAAAAGTTAAAGTCAAATTAATAAATTAACAAATTCACTCTTTCATTACTTTTTTTCTTTTTCTTTTTTCCTTTCTTTCTCTTTCTATCTCTCTCTCTGTGTGAAAAGAGAAGAGATGATTTTGAAAACCTATACTTTGACCTACAAAATCCTAATTTTCTTCAAATACAAAAGAGATGGAAGAGAAATAAAAAACAAATAAATAAGAAACAAATAAGATGGAAAGAAAAAATAAAACAAATAATAAGAAACAAAAAATACCAAATCTTTTTTGATGACAAACATCATTATAGGTTTTTAAACCAAATCTTTAACGGTTTTTTCTAATTCTTATTTATCTATTTTTTATTTAAATTTCTTCTTTTTTATGTTTGGAGGGAAAAAAAGAAGTAATGAAATGGTAAATTTGCCAATTTATTATTTTGACTTTGATTTTTTACTATTAACCGTTAGTTTTAACAGAAAAACTAATGGTAATACTTCAACCCAAATCATAAGGGAGTTATATATTGGTTATTAAATCATAAGAGGTTATGTGACAAAGTACCAAATTATAGGGAGGTAAAAGGTAATTTATCCATTTTTTTCTTGGGCCGTAGTTGACACTTTCTTTTTTATTCCTTTTACTTGCAGCAAATCCCAAAGTGGTGGATTTGGTGCTATTACTTAATCCCAACATCTTGGACTCTCAATGGTTTGCTTACTTCACAATATGGAGATGTTGACATGCAAATTGAGGTGTTTGGAGAAACTAAAACGGTAGCAGAGTTTTTGAGAGATTACTTTGGATTTCATCACAATCAACTACCCATAGTTGGTGTTGTGTTGATTTTGTACCCCATTACTTTTGCTGCCTTCTTTGCTTGCTGTATTAGGAAGTTAAATTTCCAGAAGAGGTAAATGATTACAATAGTTTGTATATCTGTTGCTACAAGTCATGGAACCTTTGTTATTGTAACGATTTATCAGCGGGTTGCAAGAACTTCAATCAACGTGTACAAACTACAAAGTCTGTAATCCTCTCTACCTGCCTAGGTTAGCAAAGGGAATAGCTAGGTTAGACAGGTTGAATCGCTTCTCTCATTGTAAATTTTTTTTTTGGAAGTTATTAATAAATCGATAGGGTTCGATGCTAAACTCCCAACACCATCAAATAGTTTTTTCAAGGAAAAACAAAAAAAATATTTCAATTGGGTTTTCCAAATAAAAAAAGCAAAGACATTATATCCGACAGTATAAAATTGATCATTTGTCTTGTTTTTTATTTATTTTTCCTAAAATTGTACATGTGTTTATTAATTTTAATTATTTGTGTATATATCTTTTGCGGGCAGAAAGTTTTTTGAGGTCATATGTTCTTCGATTTGTCCATAAGTTGTATTCAGCAATATGTTATCTACAATTTCACATGTTGATGACCTATACAGTGAATCTATACATATTTTGAGATCTTAATCCACAAAATCACCTATTTAAGACATTGAAATTATACAGAAATTCATGCCATTATGAAACAACTAAATATGTGGATGTCCATTTGTATTCTCGAGAAGATTGATTCATGAATGCTCCACAAGATTCATTGGTACATTGAATGAATTATTTCAGTTCATTTGTGGAGCTATTCAATTGATGTGCTTGAAGTACTAAATTCATGCACCTTTGAATCTTGTATTACCAATATATAGAGGTATTCTAACCTCTCTTTATAACAAGAACAGGAATAAGAACAACTTTGAACAATTGAAATAATAGAAAATAGTTCTCTATTCTCTCTGCTTCTTTCTCTAATATTTCAATCCCTCTTTTAGCAGTTTTTTTAGTAGTTTTACAGTAAATACCAAAAACTTTGAATTTCTAGATAATTTTAATTAACATAGCTCAATTATAAATATTACGAGTCCGTGAGTTGACCAACCGGCATCGATTATGATCAGTCTTTATTTATTTATTTTTTGGGTCTTTTTTGGTTTAGTATACCTAATCTAGATGGATTAATGGAGTTAATTAATCTTGCTTGAGGAATCCAACATGTGATGCACTTGTTATCTAGTCCGCGTCGTGTAATTAATTTAAGGACTTCACTGTTCCACGTCAAAGGACAGGAAATCAAAGAAGAAACCACCCATCGGAATTAAGGATAGGAACATGGTAGTACAAGTAATCCTTCATATTTTCACTCTTCTTTTTGCGGGTTTCTCGCATTTTGGTTTTTTACAGTACATTCTTGATCAAATTTACGCATATTTTTCCTTTCAATCATCAACATCTATAATATTTTATTCGGGGAGGTTAGGGGAGCCAAGTTGGATTGCATAAGAGATTAGAGGGAAGGAAAACTCATCTAAATTAAAATGGATGCTCTGATACATCCTTCGAATTTTTAACGTAAAAGTGGAAGATTTTGAATTCCGACGATCTATGTACAATTCAAGGAGGAGGAATTTTAAATCTTTTTTAGTGGCTAGCGTACCTAAGACAAATTGGTTGGAAATGCTGGTCATGCGATGTGGTGGCGGCGGTGGTGGTGAAATTTTCGAGTAAAAATAGATCGATAATGAAGACTAAAATACAATAATTGTTTAAAGGACTAATGTTATTGAGGAGCGAAAAAAGCATGAAGTGAAAAGTTGAAATACGAATACTACTACCTCATTTTGGGAATTCAACTTTTTATGGAGACAATAATCATGTTGTTCTTTGGATCTGTCATATCTGTGCATGTCTGATGTAACTTGCTATTGGTGCATATTTCATTAATGAAATTTTGTTGTGTTTTATACAAAAATTAAAAAAAAAAAGTGTTTTAGGCCAATTTAATTTTCTCAAAACAAACTCAACGCACATTCGCATTCACTTTTTAGTCTTTTGTCTTGTTTTGTTTAGTTTTTTCAATTTTAATTTAGTTTTTTGTGTTTCCATTCCTTTCCTTCTATTCTCTTTTAAATCAATCTAAAACATCTCTAGTACCATACTAGTAGTAGACAGCCCAACTCAACAGAGGAGGGCGGCTAGAGGAAATAACATACTACTAATACAATACACCTTCTGAATCTAAATGCAGGTGCAAGGTATTCGATTCATTGTTGCTTACTTATACAATAATATTCACTGTATCTTTCTAGGTTTTTCTTAATATTTGGATTACACCAAGAATCCAGGAGAACAGAAGAGAACTGATGAAAGACTGGCACACGGGACTTGCTCATGAAACCTGTTTTTATTACTAAACTGGGAACTCCATTACCTTTTTTTTTCCCTCTCTTTTCAATTTAATGTTCACATATTGCATTTGTCTATAACCTGCTGGACTTAATCAATGCCTAAGCTAGTTGATGTTGGTCCATGTAGCTGTCGGTATGCTTGTATCTGAGGGCGCCTGACGAAAAAAAGCCAAAAATCATCATTAATTTTTGCAAATCCCTTCAAGGATGTGACCCTGGAATCAATAAAAGAAAAGGTGTTACGTACAAAGGGTTGTATGGTTATTCTGATTAACTCAAAGATATATATATATATGATGACTCAGTACTGATTAATGGAATAGAATAATGATTTCTCTGCTTCAATTAACTCAATAAAAAAGACCCATCTCTTGACAATTGGATTTGAAGTTGGCAATGCTGGAGGCGTTTTGTTTAAGTGTCACATTTTTTAAGATGAAAGTCAACTAATTCTCTCATGGGGACTTGAGCTCTATCTGATTAATGGAATAGAATAATGATTTCTCTGCTTCAATTAACTCAATAAAAAAAGACCCATCTCTTGACAATTGGATTTGAAGTTGGCAATGCTGGAGGCGTTGTTGAAGTGTCACACTTTTTAAGATGAAAGTCAACTAATTCTCTCATGGGGACTTGAGTTCAGATAGAGCTGTCTGATTCCTAATTTTCTACTAGGAGTAGCTGTCTGATTCCTAATTTTCTACTAGGAGTAGCTGTCTGATTCCTAATTTTCTACTAGGAGTATTACTATTTCTTGGTGAAGAAGCCTTAGTTCATAAACTTCTTAACCAAGGAAAGATTTTCATTGATTCCTTTTGGATTTTTAAAGTGTTCTTTGTGGCACATCGTTTAGTTGTGGTATGTTGAAATTGGCCTTCAAGATGATCCTCACGGTGTGACATATTGGCATACCTCATCAAACTTTTTAGTCCAAATATGGCCTTTATAAATCCATGTGACTTTCACTGTTTGTTTGCTGATAAATTTGTTTAAAGTCCACAAGAGTGTCCTAAATGGCTCATCAAGCTTTTTGGTCCAAATATGGCCTTTATAAATCCATGTGACTTTCTCTGTTTGTTTGCTGATAAATGTGTTTAAAGTGCCACAAGAGTGTCCGAAATGGCTGAGTTAATTGGAAGAGATGATATAGAATCACTGAGAATCGAGCTCTCAGAGTTAGGAAGAAGCTTAAGAGCATCATTTCAGTGCCAAAACTCAAGTTTCAGCAGCAATGCAGCCTTAAGTAATGGAAGGGATGATAATCTTGATGAAGAAATTGCGCTGCAGTGGGCTGCTATTGAGAGACTGCCTACTTTTGAACGGATAAGATCAGCTTTGGTTGATGAAAATGGTGAAAATATGGCTGATGATAAAAGAAAACGGGTGATTGATGTAACTAAGCTTGGTGTTCTGGAAAGGCAGATGTTCATTGAGAAGCTAATTAGGCATGTTGAGCATGATAACCTTCGTTTATTGCAGAAAATGAGAAAGAGGATCGACAAGTAAGGTTACACTCCTTTTAATAAATGTGATCTTCATTTGAAAGTAATTTACATGACTGAAAACAGGAAGTACTTTAAGAGCACCTAAATTCCACTTCTCTTTCACAAATGTAGATAAAAATTTCTGCTGTTAATTTCATACCTTCATTAGCTTTCAATTATCAAGGATGAAGAGATGCAGTGTAAATTCAAAATTGCTTAAAGTTTGTTGGCCTGAGTCAACACGATTTGCAGCAAGCTAGTTTGAGGAAATCTGATGCTGCAGATTCTCCTTTCAGGCCCTGAGGGTTGATTAAGAGCTGTATTTCCTGTTCAGCTTTTCTGGCGTTAAAATTAACTCCATTTATCTTTGCAACATTGTTCTTGCAGTACCGGCATAGAGTTGCCCACTGTGGAAGTAAGGTACAAGGATCTCTCTATAGAAGCAAAATGTCAAGTTGTGTATGGAAAGCCTCTTCCAACCCTTTGGAATTCTTTCAAAACCATGCTTCTGGTAAGTGCTGCATTCTCTTGAAGTAGAATTGGTGGTGTCCGGTTCTGCTCTGAGATATAATTAAAAGCTTTGTGCAAAATGTGCCGAGCTGCCAGTAAAATGGGTAAACAATAAGGTTCCCATGAACATTCCGGTGTGAATTGACCAATCTTTTGTTGTTACAATGTAGCTTCTATGCATTATGGGTCTTTTCATTACTTATTCTTACAGAACATGATTTATATTGATATACAGATTCGCACTTCCTTTTGCTTTCAAAATATGAACAATGGCGTTGTTGCGCCTTTTATGTGGATATGACTCTGCATTTACTCGTATATCTGCACTTATTAGGACTATTGAACAGTAGTATTTCTTCTAATTAATCTAAACAGTCGACTCATAGCTGCTTTTAAAAGCATTAAAATTCAGTTTGTTAATAAGATTATAATTGTTCTTTCATGCTTTAATTCCACTTCCCAGATTATAATGAGTAGAAATCACAGAGAAAACAATTACCATTTTCTTTTCTTTTCTTTTTTTATTGTTATGCATTATTTTTTCGAAGGACCTTGCAAGGATTCCTGGTTTAAAGCCACAAGAATCAAAGATCTGCATCGTTAGTGATGTTAGTGGTGTCATCAAGCCTGGAAGGTACACAATAGAAATTCCATTTTAATTAAGTGTGCACCATGTTGCTAAGTTCCAATTTACATAGTTCTCTATCTTTACTGGATATGAGCCCAGTTCCAATTTTACTTCTGCATCTTCTTTTTAACTTGAAAATGAACCTGTAAACCCAGTACATGATCTTCTACCCATACGTGATTGTTTGGGTATCTCTAAATCCTCTTTGTGGAGCTGGTCTTGTACGACTTTGATAGTTCCCTCAGTGGATATGGTTTATTTGCATTACATTCATGACAATAAAACAACTATCATTCTAAAACCAAGATATGCATCTCTTGTACGTGCCATCTGAAGTTTGGAGTGTATTGTGAGAGTAAAACCTGAATTATGACTACGTTGTCAACTACTGTTGCATTGACCAATAGTTCAGGCGGGGGCTTCCTTTGTATGCTGGTCTCCCATTTATTCCCTTTAACTGCAAGAGTGAGATCTCATTTCATAACAAAGGTCAAATCTGTTATAGTCCAGCTTTTGGTTCAGTATTGACTAATAAACAAGAATTTCTGCCTGGTTAACTGATCATAGTTGTTCCCTACTTTTGAATCCTCTGTTATTCTCCTTTCTCATTCGTCAAAGCTGATTCATTCATGGAATGGTTTCTCAGTGCTAACTCCTCAATCATGCTTCAAAGAAAGGAGATGGGGAGAGATTGGTCTCTTTAAGACCGTCTCATTGCTCGTCAAATTAATTGTTCTGATATTTTGTAATTTGTAATATTCTTATTGCAGATTGACTCTTCTGTTAGGCCCTCCAGGATGTGGGAAGACATCACTTCTTAAAGCACTTTCAGGAAATCTTGATAAATCTCTCAAGGTCTTTCTCTTTCTCCATGCTTCGTTGAGACGACTAGAGCTCTGGAAGAGATGACACTATCTTCTGATCTCTAATCCTTAGTGGTATTATAGAGCAAGTCTACAAAATGGATTGAACTTCAATAATTGCATCACCTGGGCTTGATATATGCGCACTTCCATGCACTGAATTTGGTCTACAGTTTTAAAGTTCAGAACTCAGCTGGCTCTTGTTACAACCTCTAGTAGTTGAAAGATCTTTAGAACTTAAATGACACTGAAACACTGCCTTTTGCATTCTTTGGCAATTTAAGAGTTGATTGCACATTGAGACCATGAATTATGCTTGAATAGTCAATATCAGGACATTTAGCCATGTTTCAGTATATTAGTGAGGACAATGTGAATTCTCCTGTGGACCTTATATTGTCTAATGTCTTTATGAAGTTAAACTTGGCATTTGCCTTTATGTTAGTTTGTGTTTTTCATTGTGACAGGTTAGTGGAGAGATAACATACAATGGATACAAATTGACAGAACTTGTGCCTCAGAAAACCTCGGCTTACATAAGCCAATATGACATGCATATCCCTGAAATGACTGTTCGGGAAACACTGGATTTTTCATCTCGTTGCCAGGGTGTTGGAAGCAGAGCAGGTATATTTCAGCACTTAGAAAATTATTTCTCTATCTTAAGTGTTACAGTGATTCAATGGAGCTGATAAGGTTCCCCACTTTGAAAGCAATAATGACTGAGCTGAGCAAAAGGGAAAAAGAGGCTGGAATTCTTCCGGATCCTGACATAGATACATACATGAAGGTAAATTTAGTGTAACTTACTTTTTTCAGACTGAAGTGGAATGTCTTTAAATCAAGACCTCAAAATTCAGATGCAAGAAAGAATAAACGGGAGCCTAATTGGACTTGGACTGCCTCATAAGCAACTCATCAGCCTGCATAAATCCCATATTGATGTAATGTCAGTTCTGGCTGAAGTGGAATGTCTTTAAATCAAGACCTCAAAACGTCTCTTATTCGCAAGCTTTAGTTTTATTTTCAGTAGACAACCTTTCCGCTAAAAGTAATTCGAACAGTAACTGGCAAAACTTGGTTTAACCACTAAGGGAAGTATGATTTTGGTCTTTTTTCAGAAAACTTGGGTGGCAAAAATACTAGAGCTGACATGAGCCATTAAGAGTATGCACATTCACTTGACTTGGTTTACCTCTGCGGAATTCTGCAAGTCAATTTTTCACTATTTTGCTAATGCAATAACATAGTGGTTCTTACTTCCTCATCCAATTTACTACTATAGCAAAGCGTGGGCCTGAATCTTTTTCAACTCATATGGATAGCAGTAACAAACTATCATTCTCTTACAAATGTCCATCCAAAAATTTCTTAGTCTGAGAGAATGAAAAAGAAATAGAGTAAACAAAATAACTGTCACTAAAACATTTTCTTAATTTCCTTCTACAATTATTTCTCATATTGCAGTTTTTAGCTTAATGCCATATTGATGGTCTTCAAGAACATTATTTTATCATTCTTGTACAGCTGATGGGCTTAAGTCTCATGTTTCTTTATCTCAACCTGATCTTACACAGGCAATTTCTGTTGAAGGACAAATAACAACTCTCCAGACGGACTACATACTGAAAGTACACTATCCTTCAACTGTTTTAGTCTTCAAATGCTTTACTCTAAGCCTTGAATTAAAAATGAGAGACTAATGATGATGCGACCATGGATCCCTTTTCAGATACTTGGTCTTGATATTTGTGCTGATACGCTCGTTGGAGATGCCATGAGAAGAGGTATTTCTGGTGGCCAAAAGAAAAGACTGACAACAGGTAACTTTATGGCCACTCTTAATCTACAGAACACTCACCTCATATGAAAACTGTGATGATTAATAGAAGAAAAAATTTTAGTATCAAGAGAACATTTTGTGACCACTTACTGTACAGGGGAGATGGTTGTTGGCCCAACAAGAGCTTTATTTATGGATGAAATATCAAATGGTTTGGATAGCTCAACCACATATCAAATAGTTGCTTACTTCCAGCAGCTTGCACATATCACAGATGCTACTATACTTGTATCACTTCTTCAGCCAGCACCAGAAACATTTGATCTATTTGATGACATCATCTTGATGTCTGAGGGAAAGATTGTCTATCATGGGCCTCGAACAAGTGTTCTGGAATTTTTTGAATGTTGTGGATTTAGGTGTCCTGAAAGAAAAGGAGTAGCAGATTTTCTCCAGGAGGTGAGTTAATCACGTCTCCTGTTAATTTTCTTTACATCCCATTGACCAATTAGCTAATATTAATTAAGTTCTTGGTTCCATTGTAGGTTATATCAAGAAAAGATCAAGCTCAGTACTGGTGCAGAGACAGTGCAACGTACATTTACAACTCTGTTGATATGTTATCAAGGAAATTTAAAGAATCTGTTTATGGAAAGAAGCTCAGTGAAGAGGTTTCTGGGGAATTTTCAAAGTCCAAGAGCCAGATTGATGCTATAAGCTTTACTAAGTTTTCCATTCCTAAATGGACACTTTTCAGAGCATGCATGTCGAGAGAGTATCTTCTCATGAAAAGAAATTCTTTTATTTACATTTTCAAATCTGTTCAGGTAAGCACATTGTTTTCTTTGTGCACATAATCAAATCACAACCCAGGACCATAGTATTCAAAACAAAACAAGTGGTTTATATCCCGGCCAAATGGTTCTAATTAGTTTTGCATAAACAGTAATAATAAGAAGATACTTTCAAACAATATGATTCTTCCAATGGGTATTTCAAACATTCTCTGGTTCGTGAAGTATAATGAATTACATTTTGTGTGCTAAATTGTCAATTTCCTAATCACTTAATAGCTAACTGGGAAGAGATCGTTGTCTCCCTAACTGTGTCAGTGTACATTACCTTTTCCATTGCTATATCTCCTTATATGTATAATATCATTTACCACATGTTTCAGCTGGTTATAATTGCATCTGTTGCCATGACGGTATTTCTACGGACAAGAATGGGCGTTGATGTTCTCCATGCAAATTATTACTTGGGAGCTTTGTTTTATGCTCTTGTCATTCTTCTTGTTGATGGATTTCCAGAGTTGTCACTGACTGTTTCAAGACTCTCAATTTTTTACAAACAAAGAGAGCTGTATTTCTACCCTGCATGGGCATATGCAATCCCATCTGCAATTCTTAAGGTTCCTTTCTCATTGTTGGCAGCTGTAGTCTGGACATCCTTGACTTATTATGTCATTGGATATACTCCTGAGGTTGGCAGGTAAATTGCGGTTACAAGAGTGCTTTCTGTAATCTGTGGGGTGATCCAGCAAATAGATTTCCAATTACTGAAGACTCATTATTGTTTATCTGACAGACCAACAATCTTTTATTGCAACTTTGTGCTAATATCTAGATTTCTCTACCAAGTTTGTCACTCAAATCATGAAAATGTGGAATCAAGTTCTGACTACTTACCATTATTTTTCAGGTTCTTCCGCCAACTGATCTTATTGTTTTCCATGCACTTGTCTTCAATATCCATGTTCCGTTTCATTGCATCTGTCTGTCGAAATGTGATCACTTCCACAGCAGTTGGTAGCTTATCAATGTTATTCTCCCTGGCATTTGGTGGCTTCATTATCGCAAGAAGTAAGTGCTTAATCCTTTTCAGTTCATTTTTAATTGCAATACTTACTTTAGCTAGTAAAAGGTTCTTAACTTGTGGAGTTAAATGCAGCCTCAATGCCAGCTTGGTTAAGATGGGGCTTTTGGGTTTGTCCATTGACATATGGTGAGATTGGCCTTGCTTTAAATGAATTTCTTGCCCCAAGATGGAAAAAAGTAAGCTCTTTATCTCCCAGGGTCACTGCAATTTTACACTTTCTCCACAGAAATATCAGTACTTACTTTGGCAATTTCGTTAAACATATGTTCAACCGAATAGAGATTAACATACATTACAGCCATCATTTTTTGTTTTTTTGGTGTTACATTTACAAGTTGTCCATTTAGGAAGATTAAAGGTACTATAGTTTGGGCTAGCATGTTGGGTACTCAAAGCACAGCTATTGAACATTTGTCTTTGGCACCTGCATTTTCAAATTAAAGGCTTTCTTTTGACTGCCAGTGCAAAATCTTCTGACATGTAATGACAAATAATGATTTGCGTAGCATTTTTAGCTTGGTAAACTAAATTTTATAATGGCTTAAAATGCTTGCGACTCAATTAATGGTACACTTCTGCTATTTGTGACATCTCTCACTTCTATCAGTTTCCTGCTTCAGTTTTCACCTATAATACATGTCAAGTTTGATGGTCTTCTATGAACATATCTTGATCATCTTTATTTTTTTCTTCCTGCCTGCTATCCTTACTGCAGTATGCGGATAACTGCGATCGCCTACAATTATTTGGTCATCCGCCAAATGGAACACAGTCTAATCTGCAATTCATTCTCTGATATAACTGCTTTTCGTTCTTGTTGTTGATAGGTTCTGCCATCATCAAACATGACAATGGGACAAAAAATACTAGAAAGTCGGGGGTTAAGCTTTGATGGGAAGTTTTTTTGGATTTCAGTTGGTGCTTTGCTGGGATTTGCATTGCTCTTCAATATCGGTTTCATTTTGGCCTTAAGTTTCTTGAATAGTAAGTTCATCTTTTCTGATGATATCAAGATGTAGAAGGGATAAACATCATCCACATGTTATTCACTGATCAAGGTGCACACAGGTCCTGTTAGTCGTGCTATCATTTCAAGCGAAAAGCTCTCTCAAATGAAAGAAAGCAGTGAGCCCATTCGCACAGCCACTATGAAAAATTCAGAAAGCAATCCTAACACCACAACAGAATCTGGCAAAGGTTGGGCATTTTCCATTTCTTACATTAACTCTATCTTATACATGATTAATATTGTTATCTTTTGGTTATATAGTGCACTAATTTAGTTCTTTTTACTCATTTTGCAGGAAAAATGGTTTTGCCTTTTGAACCTCTTACTGTAGTATTTCAAGATCTACAATACTACATTGATACCCCAGGGGTAAATATGCTACAACTCATCCAATTTTTCGGGCAAATGAGAATGATACAAGTGCATTACAAGTGTTAATAAGATGAATATAATTTGGCAGTATTGACACCAGAAAGCAGAGAATTTTAATCATCTCAGTATTATTTCACTCTCAAATTTTAATTAATAAGGTAGTGATTTGAAGAACGAAGGAAACTTGGTAAATAGCAAAGAGAACGAGAAAGAATATGTGCTTATTTGCTTCTTCCCTGGTTCATTGAAACTAAATATGAATCTAATCATGCACTATCAACTGCAAGAAATTTGAAAAACATATCAATGATCTTAAATTCTTGATAATCAAATTGGTCTTCTTGAGTGTTTGTTATGCTGCTTATATGCAAAGTGCTTACATTTAAACTTTAAAGGTCAAAACTACTTCCTTGTTCAATGTTCCGGCCAATCTCTTTCATATTACTTCATAATTATGCAGTTCTTATAATTTCTAAATCATTGCAAGCAATGCAGAAACAGATTGGATGGTAGCATAGTCATTTGCCTGAAGTAGGATGAATTTCTCTTAGTCGTGCATGTTTACTGCACAAAAAGAAGCACGATAACATGTTGAGCAACCTCATCTTCTAGTTGGCCCTCAAGCTAAAACTAGCCATGTTAGGAATTCGTTTCCTTTGAGGCTTACCTTTATAGAATTTTCATATGATTAATCTTGGCATCAAAAAAATGTTACAATGAGCACAATCTTGAAATTATTTACGGTAAGGATTTACGTACAACTTTGGTCGGAAAAACACTTTGGAAGACTTGTTCAGATTGTTGTAAAAGTAAAATTTTTCTCTTTGGTTTTGCTTGGAGTAAGCATACTAATGGGAAAAATATATTTTACCATGAAGCTCTTTTGGTTTGTTCAGTCTTTTATATACACTACAATATGTTTATATTTAGAGAACTAGATAATCTGGAGTTGTTTTCAGGCAATGAAGGAGCATGGTTACACAAAGGAGAAGCTTCAACTACTTTGTGATATTACTGGTGCATTTAGGCCTGGTATTCTTACTGCACTTATGGGCGTTAGTGGAGCAGGAAAAACCACTCTTCTTGATGTTCTTGCTGGTAGAAAAACTAGTGGCTACGTGGAAGGAGAAATAAGGATTGGAGGATTTCCCAAAGTTCAAAGGACATTTGCGCGAATCTCGGGTTACTGTGAGCAAACAGACATACACTCACCGCAAATAACTGTTGAGGAATCAGTCATTTTTTCTGCTTGGCTACGCCTGCATTCCCAGATTGATTCGAAAACTAAATCTGTATGACAATTCAACAAAATGATAGTAATAAACAAATAAATAAAGCTTGCTTTTTCTGTTATCTGTATACCGTTCCACTGACATCGTTGTGGCATCATAACAGGACTTTGTTAAAGAAGTCTTAGAAACCATTGAGCTTGATGGTATCAAAGATTCTCTAGTCGGCATTCCAGGAGTTAGTGGTTTATCAACTGAGCAACGCAAGCGACTTACAATTGCTGTGGAGCTAGTAGCAAACCCTTCCATTATTTTCATGGATGAACCGACAACAGGATTGGATGCAAGAGCAGCTGCAATTGTCATGCGGGCTATAAAAAATGTGGCTGATACTGGAAGAACAATTGTTTGCACTATCCACCAACCAAGTATAGACATATTTGAATCATTTGATGAGGTAAATGAAAACCTACGACACAGTAACTGAAATTTTATAGGATTTTATTTGACTATACTATCCAAGGAATATACTTGATGCAAAGCAAGGGACCAACTTTCTGTCTCTCCAGAGTTCTCTAGTGAAGAACTCTTAATTGGTAAAGTTGGATGAGAGATTATAACCCTCATGAGTAGTTAAGAAATTATTCCTTCTAATTAGCTAAGGTTCAAATGAAGCAACACCAAGCCCTGGTATTCTGTTTGGGATTTTGAATGGCCGTCTCGCTTTTAGTTAGAATAATTCTTAAACATGTTGCAGCTACTTCTGTTGAAATCTGGAGGGAGCATCATATATGCAGGACCATTGGGTCCACAATCCAGTAAAGTTATTGATTATTTTGAGGTAATTTGTCACACAATTTTACTAAATTTTCAGTTTTATCCTTACGTAGTTAGCCATAAGAGGATTGACTTTTGACTGTTTGTTAAAATTTGTAACAGGCAATCTCAGGTGTGCCAAAGATAAAAGACAACTATAATCCAGCAACATGGATGTTAGAGGTCACTTCTACGTCTTCTGAAGCTGAACTTGATATAGACTTTGCTCAGATTTACCGGAATTCTACTTTGTACCAGTGAGTCTAACTGCCAAGAATAAGTCTTATAGGATTTGCTGCCATTTTAGGTTACCAAGATAATTTGTAAATGAAATGAATCATCTGCATATCAAATATTCTAGATAGCCATGAGAAGAGCTTCAACGTCAGAATCGGATGATTATACAGTATGCATTAGACAATCATGGAGATGATGCATGTAGAAAATGCTTGCTAATGATGTCATGGAAGTGTTGGTATCGGAAGCTTCTAGTGTACATGAATGCCCAAATCTGCATCCATTTTCTAGCATGTGTTTCTTGCTGTCAAATTATGCGCTTGTGATCATATGTTTTCCAGAATTTTACTATAGAAAGCAACTTGTTCTGCTTTTACAGTCTGCAAGACTTAATATGAAATAGTTCCTTATGCACTAGATTCTTGCCACAACTTTTAAGGGTGTTTGGTTTCAGTTTTTGGGAAGAAATAGAGATAGCATTCAGAAAGTCATCATGGACTTCCCTATCTTCATTTTTGTGTCATAGATGGATTGAACACAACAAAAGCTTGTCTCGAACTCATTTTTCCATTACGTTCCTTACAGGGATAACAGACAACTAGTGAACAGACTCAGCATTCCACCTTCTGATTCAAAAGTCCTGCATTTCCCGACCCGTTTTCCACTAAATGGATGGGGACAGTTCAAAGCTTGCCTCTGGAAACAATATTGGTCCTACTGGAGAAGTCCTGCATACAACTTGAACCGCTTTCTTCACATGGTCTTTTCATCTCTGGTATTTGGTGCACTGTTCTGGCGTCAAGGCAAGAAACTGTAAGTTGTATAAAAAAAATATTTTGACAGGTTGTGATATATTTGAAGCAAAGTTTTCAGCTCTTGGATTTCTCTTAATTGATAAATGGTAAAAAATCGATTCATCTAACTACGCCCTTGATTTGGTTTTGTAACTTTTTTCTTGTCTCCCAACTCTTGGTTTAATACAGTGAGATAACTGTAGTACATAGTTTACTATGTAGTACACGTATAACTTATGTCCAATAATCTATGCATGGATATTTCTGTCAAAATTAGTTCCAATCTAACCCAAATGAACAATTGGATCCTGGTCTGATCATAGAATTTAATCATATAATTTGGTTACCTAACTTAACTGGATTCTGATTTATCATTTCTTTTCCTATTGCAGGGACAATCAGCAAAGCTTATTTAACATTCTTGGTGCAATATTCAGCGCTGTATTGTTCTGTGGCATAAATAATTCATCTTCGGTTTTACCATATGTCAGCACAGAGCGCAGTGTCCTTTATCGAGAAAGATTTGCAGGAATGTATGCTTCATGGGCTTATGCACTCGCACAGGTAAATTAAATTTGGGAAACAAAAAACAAAAATGAACCTGTTGTTTCAAGTTTACTGAAAGTTTTGCACAAACTTGCTCTTTCATGGTTATGTTTGTGCTTCAGTGAAAGTTATGTCAAGTCCCTCCAATATGCGGGTTTTAGGCTAATCAAATATGTGGTTTTTAAGTTCAAACCGTGTTATATGCATGTTTTCTATGCTGAACATAAAGAGTAAGGAAAAGAATTCAGACATAAAGTTTATGTGCTACATATTAATGGAGCAAAGGCTACTTCATAAGCGCTCACTTCCAAGTACTTGAATTTTTCACTTTAAGAGCAACTTTCTTCTTTAACAAGTACTTATTCGTTCAAGTTCGTATGTATGTCAAATTTTGTAGGTAACGGTAGAGATTCCTTATATCCTTGCCCAATCCCTTGCCTATACAATCATCACATATCCCATGATTGGGTACTATTGGTCAGCTTATAAGGTTTTCTGGTACTTCTATACAATGTTTTGTACATTGTTATACTTCAATTATCTGGGAATGTTCATGATTGCAATCACTCCAAGCTTTCCGGTGGCTGCCATTTTGCAGTCGACCTTTTATACGATGTTCAACCTCTTTGCTGGATTTTTAGTTCCTCGACCGGTAAGTACCATTTTCATCTCTGAGAACTTCCAGGAAAACCCAATTCATGATCAGTACACTAATCCTCCAACGTAGGCATCTGTGATATAACAAACCAGAACAAGGTGTGGAATGCTCCATAGTTGTTCTTCCTCTTTACTGCTAGCCTTGAGGATTTCTATTTCTTTAACTTGCAGCAAATTCCGAAGTGGTGGATTTGGTTTTATTATATAATCCCTACATCGTGGACGCTTAATGGTGTGCTCACTTCACAGTACGGAGACATCGAGAAGGAGATTGAGGTGTTTGAAGAAACTAAAACTGTAGCAAAATTTCTGACTGATTACTTTGGATTTCACCATAATGACCTACCTATTGTGGCCGTGGTTTTAGCCTTGTACCCGATTGTTTTTGCAGCTTTATTTGCATATTGCATAGGGAAGTTAAACTTTCAGAAGAGGTGAAATACACAACAATTTTGGGCTCAGCAGATCATATATTTTTAAGCCTAAAATGTAGCAATAACCAAAATTATAGAAAACTTGTTGTGTTATTCAAGAAGTTAAATCTTGCTGTTTTTGCATAACAGACTGTCCCTTAAAATTTTTCGTATAGCACTAGTATTTTTATTCTTCTTCTCCATTTCTTTTCCTTTTTTGGGGGAAAATTGTTCTAGAAGAAGAAGAAGCGGACAGTGAGATGAGACAACAAAAAACTCCACGCTCTCTCTAGGTTTTCTACTACATAATTATCGGCCTATATGTGGTTGTCATCGAAATAACAGAAAGGCTGGCAAATTCCTTAATACTTCTTGGGTAAAACACCAGTCTTCGCAGGGATGGGATTCAAATCATCAACATATTCACCCTCCTCCATTTGTGCTTTCCAGTGATATATACAGGAATCACGTCTTCGTTGAATCCTTATTTTCCTCCTTTTGAAGGCTTGCAATTTCTTTAAAACCTCTTGGATCATACACCACTCTTCATAGGGATTAGATTCAGATCGTCAACTTATTCACCCTCCTTGATTCATGCTTCTCAGTCCCAGTGATATGTGCAAGAATCACGTCTTCATTGGATCCTCGTTTACCTCGTTTTATGCCGTGTTTAATCATTTTATCTGAAGCCATCCCTTCATATGGATATCTTGACATGTATAAAGCGTCTAAGCCTTAGTTACACTAAACTGCTATAGTGTTCTTTTGGTCTGATATGGACTAAACTGCCTGGCATTTGATCTACCCAATGTTTTGTGCATTGTTATACTTCAATTATGAGCAGCATGTGTGACTGGAACATGAAGCCAAAAATAGCATACTTCTTAAAGAATATAGTCTAAAGAATGCCATACTTCCTAGCTGAAGGTCATATGTACCTTTAAGTTTTTGCCCGCATTGCCAGCATAATTTATAGGGTTAATTACAATTAATCCCCTTAAGGTATGACTCATTTCTCACTTTACTCCCTAACCTTTACTTTTGCTCACTTAACCCCCTATAGGACAAAATTACCCTTTCATTATTTTTACTTTTCATTTACCTTTTTTCCTCTCTTTTATTTCTTTTTCTCTTTCTTCTCTCTTTCATCCTTCCCAATAGAAAACTCCATCTCAACGGAAATTTTTATTTTGAGTTTGTAATTGCATTTCTGGGTAAAGATTTAAAAGGCATCAAAAACTAATTTCGATTTTTTGTATGATGCCACGTGTCACAAATTTCAATTGATGATTATTAATCAGGTCACAGTTTCATCTTATGATATTTTCTTGAGAATAAAATGAGAAAGTAGAAAGGAAAGAGGAAAAATCAAAATTAAAAGAATTGAAAGGCTAAAAAAATTGTATTTTAGGAAAGTGATTTGAATATTTTTTAATCATTTAAAGAGAAGATAGATCTCTACAATTCTTTTTTTTTAATTTCAATCATTAAAATGTAGACTTTTGTGGGAAAGAGGAAGAATTAAAGAAAGAAGAAAGAGGCAAAGAAAATAAAAGAGCACAAAAGGGGAAAGGAAAAAATAAAAGAGAAAAATAAGAGTTTAGAATAATAGAGGGATAATTTTGTCCAATGGGGGATAAGCTGAGACAAAAAAAATGGTTAGGGGATAAAGTGAGATATAAGGTATACTTTAACGGGATTCATTGCGATTAACCCTAATTTGTATTCCATTCATGCCTAATTAGGTCGTACTCAAATAAAGAGTTTTCAGTTTGCATACTTTACTTGAGATGATTTTATCAAGTAGGCGTTTTCTGCAAGTCAGTTCTTGTCTATTGCTGGTCAAGATACTATTAATCTGTCTTAGGTACCTAATAAGTCTGTCAGCCAGAATCAGTTGATATTCTTTTAATTTCCAGTTGATATGAGGACCATTAGCTGTTGCGCTTTCATTGAAATGAAACAGTAGATTCTAACTTTCGCAGCTCAGGTAGGTATTGTTTTGTTTCTTTCTTTCCTTTTTCCGCTGTTTACAGGAATGCTTACTTCACAATGTTATGGAGATATAGGGAAGAAGATTGAGGTTCTTGGAGCAACTAAAACTGTGGCAAAGTTTCTGGACGAGTTTTTTGGGTTTCATCATGCCGATCTGGTTTCGAATCCTCTGTCCCCAAAGTAGTCTCTGTCCCCTTTGTTCCTTATTTGTATAGGTGTCACGTGTCTCTAATCTTTTGAGTAAATGAGTTATCTGTTTTAATTAATTTTGAGTAAACTTGTAATTTTATTTGAATTTGGGTTAACAAAAGATTAAAAGCACGTGACACCTATACAAATAAGGAACAGGGAACAGAGACTATTTGAGGACAGAGGATTCGAAGCCTGCTGGTCTACCACTTGTGGCTGTTGTTTTAGCTTTGTACCCGATTTTTTTGCGATTTTTTTTGCATATTTTATAGGAAAGTTGAACTTCCAGAAGAGATGATTATAAAGACCTTCGTCTGCACGTGTTGTTTACCTGACTGTCTTCAAAATTGTTTCAGTCAACAATAGATACTTTCAATTTGATTGTTTCTAATTCTTTTCTTTTATTCTAAAATGAGAATTTCCTTTTCAAATTGCATGTTTTGTAATTACGTATGCAGACTCCAACCGGAAAAGGATAAATATATTTCGTGTTTTCAAGATCTTTATAACCTATTCATAGATTGCTGGTCTCAGCCTTATATCTTAATTTTTGACAAAGTTCCCAGTTGACCGGCACCTGAATTTTTTAAAGCCCTGTGCATAAATCATAATTTGGATTGAGATTTCAAGTCTTGAGATTTCGAGACACGTAACAAATACTCCACCCCTTCTTTGACCCATTATTCCCAAATTTCATAGATAATGAAAATGTATGTGCTTTTTTTTTGATAGAAAAGATCATTTCATTCAAATAAATCTGCGAGGTATAAAATCATATGATACACTTTTTTTTTCCTTCAAGGTAGAATTCTAACATGCTCTAAACTTTTTCTTACATTATTTCATAACCTTACTGAATTTGCTTATGTTTTCTATTCTCATACTTGCACATAATTCGTAAACATTTAGGTGTTTTATCCGGCCATGTGATACGATTTAAGTGGATAAAGATATTAAGTTGCGAGGTATAAAAGTTTTCACCCCTAGTAATTTTATGGTAATTTTCATGTCTAAAACGATTTTCAACGTTAACTAAGAACTAAAATTAGTATAAGATTTAGTAATTTAATTGCTTCAATTATATATCATGTCTTTTGAGCACTGTCTTCTCTTGAACTCGTGCCTGTGCTCATGTGAGTTTAATTCTTCTATATATTCCCATTAAAGTTTCTCAAAAAAAGATGGAATTCATGAAGTCCATCTACAATTAACATAGGCTATACTTATAATCGCTCATACCTTGCCACTCAACTCAACCCTTTCGCCAAAGTACACCTCTTTAATATTCAAGCATTGAGAAATAGTGAATGGATAATGAATGCAGTCAATTGTGAATGCACGACCAAAGAGCCTTCATGGTGACAAATTCCTAGCCATTCTTTTCAAAATTTGTCACATTTCAATTGTGCATTATCTCATAAACTGAGCTTGTTATATTTGAGGCCCTTCTGTTCTCGCAATTCACTAGTCACCTCACCTGAATCATTCCAACCCAACCCTTCCCCTTCGAGGGCTGCTTCAATAAAAATGTTTTTTTAAGTGTAGTTACTTATTTACTAGTGTGATAACTGATGAGTAACCAATCCTACATTTTGCACCAAAAAAATCTTCCGTTGTCAAGCACATACTGATCAGAGCCCTTTGTTACTAATCATGGAAATTTTTTTAATTTGATAGAGGTGTTTCTTATTTTTATTTGTATTGTTTTGGTTTCTAGATGCAATTACTATATTTATTTCCAATTTGACAAAACTTCCAATTCATAGATTGCTGGTCTCAGCCATATATCTTAATTTCTGACAAAGTTCCCAGTTGACCGTCACCTGAATTGTTTAAAGCCCTGTGCACAAATCATAATTTGGATTGAGATTTCAGGTCTTGAGATTTCGAGACACGCAACAAATACTCCACCCCTTCTTTGACCCAAATTTGTGGTACACTCAGTTCATAGATAATGAAATTGAATGTGTTTTTTTTTTTTTTGGATAAAAAGATTATTTCATTCAAATAAATCTACACTAATGACAGAAAATACATTAAACAAATATGACACAGATACATATAGATCTAAAATCAATGGACATAACAGATCTAAAAAAGCAATATAAATAAATATAACTTTGATGCTTTTATATCTCTTTCATCCGAATGAATCAGTTTGTATGTGTTTTTTTTTTCTATTCAAAAAATGAAACTTCATTGCTCGAATTTTAAACTTTTGAAGTCAATTTGATTATTTAAAATTTGGGGAATTGCCGGTAAACATCAAATACCCTATGGGAGGCTTTGGAGAATGAAAAATTCAACTCAAGCGATGACAAAATGTTTCAATCAAGTCCGTTATTATTTCTTAAATTACTAGAAGGTTCAACTTTAAAAATGCTTTGATTTGATTTAGTCTCTACAGGGAGTATCCCAACTTTGCCAGACTAATCTCCTTGCGCCTGTACACTCCACTCCCAAGGATACACAAGCGGTAGAGAGGTGATTCGAACACACGACCTCGGGACCTAATTAGGCTACCCCGAAACCATTCGAGCCAACCCCAAGGGGCATTGGTATGCACCTAAGATTAATTCTCTTATAAACCAATAAGTTATATCCTAAGAGTCCTAAATAAATAATTGGGCCGGCAAATGTGCTGAGCTTCTCGTGGATAACTCGAAATTGACTTAGTAAAGTCTTCAAACTTGACTAGTTATTGAGTTCGAAGTCGAGCTTAAATTGTATCTAAGCTAAATTTAATTCAATCATTTGTCTCACTTAAATTTTACTGAGTTTAAAATTTAGTTTGAAGTAACCTTTATCAATTCTGGTGTGTTTGAATTGTTATTTTTAACAGTTTTTGTTGGAAAACATATTATAGCAATTTGATGTATGTAAGATAAAAAGATGATTGAGAAATGTGTTCGTCAAACTTAATAAAGCTTCGTATAATCTTCACCGGTTTTTTTTTTCGAGTTTTAGTGATATATATTCCGTTACTGAATCAATTAGGGAAGAAACCATTTTTAAGCGATTTGATTACATTTGAGTGTTGATGGTGCATCCCAACATTCATGCTCTTTCACTATTTGGTGCGGTCAAGCTCAACTCCATCTGCGAATTCAAACTTTTTGGCGGGTCATTCTTGAAATGTGTCCTTGTTGAAACTTGACTGGGTGGTATCCTTACTTGTAGTTCTAAGGAATTTAAGGCGTTGCATGGACCAATGATTGAAGTTACGCAGGAACTCATCCATAATAATATATAAAGATTCCCAAGTTTTGTTAGACTAAAAGATGAATTATATTAGGATTTATGGACTGCTGATCCCAAGATAATATTCAATCTAAACAGGCCAACAATAACAGATTTGATAAGATAGTTGGAAGGCCTTATTCCTGCTTCAATAAGATTTCAAATACACCAAGGATTGACGGAGAAATGCCAGTCTTTGTATGGGGATGAGATGATTTAATTAAGATGTAAAGTCATCTAACATGTCATTGTAATTTAGATACGACAAGTTGGTGGATTTGAATATTAGTTTTATGAGGTTTTCATTGAAGAAACAGTCACAACTGATGAGTTTTTTGACAATGAAAACGTCCTTGTTTACAGAATGTTCATCTGGTAAGTGTCCTTCCGCAAAATGTTAAGGATGAGGTGTGATCATCTGTCATCAATTTTTGGAGGCAAGATTTTATATAAACTGGCTGACACACCAGCATTCTTATGTCTTCATCCCAGTGAATGTAGACTTGAGCATTGCAGAGAGCTGCAGAACTATGGCTCAGTTGGTTGAAACAGACGATATAGAGTCAGTAAGAAATGAGTTGTCAGAAGTGGAAAGAAGCTTGAGATTGTCGTTGCGGCATCTAAGCTCTAGCTTCAGTAGTAGTTCAGTCTTGAGTACTGAAAGGGATGGTAATCTTAATGAAGAAATTGCATTGCAATGGGCTGCTATTGAAAGGCTGCCTACTGTTCAACGGCTCAGATCATCTTTGTTTGATCAGCCTGATGACAATGAAGCTGCAGTTAAAAGAAAAATGGCGATTGATGTTACTAAGCTCAGTGCTCTGGAAAGGCATATGTTCATTGAGAGGCTAATTAAACACATTGAGCATGACAACCTTCGGCTGCTGCAGAACATGAGAAAAAGAATGAACAAGTAATGTTTCTTCTCTTTTTTTATCCAGAATAGCGAGGATTCTATAATTGATGTCAAATAAGTTAATGTAATACGTGCATGGTTACTGTCCTTTGTCTGAATACTGTTATGACTCTAAAAAGAACAAGCGAAAACCTCTAAGGATACGGTAAAACTGACCTGTTTGTAAGTTGTAGTTCTGGCTAATAAGGTTAGTGATTTATTTTTCAATAGTTAATGATTCTCCTTGTCATGTCAGATTATGTTTCAATATAGCTTTCAATGCCAAAAGTTACAGTTATCAATTGATTTTTGCAGAGTTGGTCTAGAATTTCCTTCGGTGGAAGTAAGATATAATGATCTACATGTAGAAGCTGAGTGCGAAGTAGTTGAAGGAAAGCCCCTCCCGACTCTTTGGAATTCCTTTAAAAGCAGTCTTCCGGTAAGTATATGTTCGGCTTCTGTTTTGCTGCTAGTTCGTCATTCTACAATAATGTCCTAAGGATGCACCTTTGATTTGACTCAGTATTTAACTCAATGCTGAAAGATAACTTGATAAACAAACTTCCTGTACAAATTTTCAAGTCATGAGAATCTAATGATTAACTTTAGGATGTAACAATGTTTCTATTCTTTCTCGGCTAAATTACATTAGAGTGGCATTATAGCTAATCTGAAAATGAACTTTTAGGGTGTGATGTTAATATATTTTTTCATTACTAGCCTGTGGTTCGATTTACCCAGGACATAAACAGTCATGGATATTTATGGGACGGGATTGATTGAGCAGCAGCCTTAGATCACAGTCAAAAGGAGTATTAATACATTTGATGCACATCATGGCATCAATTCAGAGCTGTAGACGTTTGCATCTATCTATCACAGAACAAAAATTAACATTCGTTCCAATTTCAATAGCTCTTACAAACAAATATCTTGATTGTGTCTTTTGCTTAAATAGAATGGGGATATACTTATTTAATGCCCTTGAAGTATTAAAGCATCATTCCAGCAGTTTTTCTGAGTTATATATGCGGCTCCCTTATAAGCTAATAGTGATTTATTTCCATCAACAGGATGTAACAAGGCTTGCAGGTCTTGAGTCACGAGTATCAAAGATCAGTATCATTGATGGTGTTAGCGGTATCATTAAGCCTGGAAGGTATGCTTACAAAACTTTTCTTTTAGTCAGTTCATAGAATTTTCAAGCCGTGAAGAATATTGTAGTTATTTTCAGAAATTTCAAGCAATTCTAAAGCATTAGTCTGACATTAGAGTCTTGTCTCTTTGAATATATATGCGTTCAACTCTTCACTTTAACCTTTTGAATTTTATTTACATATCTTGTCTTATATACGTAAACTCCTGATGCAGCATGATATGGTACTTATATATGTAAGTTCTAAATGCAGAATGACTCTCCTGCTTGGTCCTCCAGGATGTGGGAAGACCACACTATTAAAGGCACTTTCTGGAAATCTTAACAAATCACTCAAGGTCCTCACATGCTCTATGTTTCATCTCAACGGATATTGACATAGTACTCATTCTTTTTGTTGAAACGATATAGCAACTCGGGAGACAAAGACGAGATCCTGTTTTTAGATCTCGATGATTCTAAAAGTTACTTGTGGGAGGTTAAAAAAGAAAAAAAAGGGAAAGGATCTATTTGGAAAATAGACAAGTTATGCACAATGACATTTATAGTCTATCTTGGCTTTGAATAACTTATAAACTTGGAGCATTCATATATGTTTGCAGAGGTATTCTGTTCTGTAGTAATTAATTTAATTGATTCAAAGGCTATTATAATGCTGTAAAAGCTTTTAGAACCTTGTTGATGAATGCTAGCGGTAGGATTCTCAAGTGCTAGGGACAGAAGGAATTTGGCTTATTAGGATCATTCAGAGTCCATCTCACAGATGTTCTCTTGCTTTTCCTTTAAACTGACAAGAATAGAAGTTTTGACAGTGTAAGAGCTCAGTGCATTGTATCTATAATCAAAACTCTGCTTATTAGCAGGTAACTGGGGACATTTCGTACAATGGATACAAATTAACAGAATTTGTGCCTCAAAAGACTTCTGCTTACATAAGCCAGTATGATCTGCATAATGGTGAAATGACTGTAAGGGAAACGCTTGATTTCTCATTGCGCTGTCAAGGTGTTGGAAGCAGAGCAGGTATGCCCCTTTAGATAGAAATGTTATACTATGCTGATGAGAAAATTACTCATGGCTTTCAATCTTGTCAAGAGATAATGACTCAGCTGAGTCGACGGGAGAAACAGGCCGGAATTCTTCCTGATCCAGATATTGATACCTACATGAAGGTAGTTTTGGAATCTGATTGTTCATCATCTGATGTTTGCTGAATCATTGGGTGTTTTACGAACATTGAATTCATTGCGACTAAAACCTTGCCTTTCCAAAACAAATTGAATATCTTATAAATTTTTATTCATTTTTCCTTAAGTCCTGGTAATTTTATTTGATTGATGTAGATATATGACAGTTCTTGGTTTTCCTTTTTTTTTTTTTTGGGAATAGATATATGACCTTGTTTTCATTACTTAACCTCTTCATTTGTCTGTTCCTTCTTGATAATCTGCAGTCGGTGTATGTTTCCTTTGCTTACTGAATGTTCCGAAAGGCTTTTATGGGCTTATGCTGATTCTAGTCATATGGTCCACACACAGCAAATGACTGTTTCTGAGAAATACCTTTTCTAAATTCATAATCGTTTTTGTCGAATGTGATCTTAAGGACTGTTTTATAGAGACTGAAGTGGTACTTAGATATACGCATGACAGAAATACTTTAGGCAATATAGGACTGTTTTCCAACTGGGATGCAAATGTTGCTCTCCAGAGGTGACAGATTTAATGCATGATGGAGTAATTGAGTTTGCCAGGCAATTACCTATATTGTAACATCTGCAATAATTAGTTGGCCTATATCCATTTTCTTTCATGCCAATGAATGTAAGCTTAATTATTTAAACTGTGATAAAAATATGATAGATCCCCCCCCCCTTCTCTAATTCAGCTATTCTGAAGTGTTATTCTGATAATATCTTCAACAACTAGGCTCGCTGACAAACTTATACAGGGACAAAAACAAACACACACACACATTCTCTCTCTCTCATTACCTCCTTCCTTTCAGTCTGTCAATTTAAGCTCATCTTTAACTTTTGGTTATTTTACAGGCCAGTTCTTCTGAAGGACAAAAGACAACGCTCCAAACAGACTACATTCTAAAAGTATCACTCCTTTTAAAGGTTTTTTTTGGAAATTTAGATACAAAATCCATTATATGTTACTATGTTCATGATTGTGCATCTTTTTTTTCAGATACTTGGAATTGATATTTGTGCTGACACACTAGTAGGAGATGCGATGAGGAGTGGTATCTCTGGTGGTCAGAAAAAGAGATTGACAACTGGTACTTTTGTTACCTAAAAGGAGATTGGGAAACATGTTTTTGATGCAAGCAAAATAATATTTAGAAAAATTTCGGTATCCAAACACACCCCAATGTTACTGTATTCCGCAACTTGGCTCATAAGTTGAGACAAGTACAATAAGAATGTTTCTAGGCTTCCAGCTGTAGCAGCTCAATCTTTTGAATGAAAGTGTGAAAGGAACAAATGATGATATATATTCTATTATGCAGGGGAAATGATTGTTGGCCCTACAAGAGCTTTATTCATGGATGAAATATCAAATGGATTGGATAGTTCAACCACATATCAGATTGTTGCTTACCTTCAGCAACTAGCACACATCCTAGATGCTACCATACTCATTTCACTTCTTCAGCCTGCTCCAGAAACATTTGATCTCTTTGATGATATCATCTTGATGAGTGAAGGAAAGACTGTCTATCATGGACCTCGAAGCACTGCTCTAGAATTTTTTGAGAGTTGTGGATTTAGGTGCCCTGAAAGAAAAGGAGTAGCGGACTTCCTGCAGGAGGTAAACAAGTGGTGGCATTCATGTTCTTTTCACCACATTGCAGTTTCCTCAAACTTACTTGTTCAATCCTTTATAGGTCATTTCAGAAAAGGATCAAGCACAGTACTGGTATTCTACTGAAGAAACTTACAATTATGTCTCTCTTGATGCATTTTCAAGAAAATTTAGAGAATCTTCTCACGGCAAGAAGCTAACAGAACAACTATCAGCAACATTAGTGAAGTCCAAGAGCCGCAAGGATGCTATGAATTTTACATCATATTCGCTTCCTAAATGGGAGCTTTTTAGGGCTTGTATATCAAGAGAATTCTTGTTGATGAAAAGGAATCGCTTTGTCTACATTTTCAAGTCCGTTCAGGTTAGCCAAAACACATTTATTATTGTTTCTTCACCATGGTTTGCCTTTGAAAATGTGTTCCTTTTTAACTTGTATTAACTGTTTATAAAAATCTCGGTTCTTCTGTTGATATTCTTTTCAAAGTATGATAAGAGTAGTCAGTAATTTTCTTTTGCAGCTTTTCATTTCAGCATCTATCACAATGACAATATTTTTGCGGACAAGGATGGGCCTTGATCTTCTTCATGCAAACAAGTACATGGGAGCTTTGTTCTTTGCAGGTGGCGTTCTTGTTGTTGATGGACTTCCAGAGTTGTCAATGACTGTTACAAGACTTGCAGTTTTCTACAAACAGAGAGATCTACTTTTCTACCCAGCTTGGGCTTATGCAATTCCAAGTGCCATTCTGAAGCTTCCGCTCTCATTGTTGGAAGCTGTAGTTTGGACATGTTTGACTTATTATGTCATTGGATACGATCCTGAGGTAGGAAGGTAAGTGACATGGTACAAGGCCTAGAAGCATTTGAGTTTTGCTGAATCATTGACTGAATGGAAGTGCTTGATTATTCTCTAACTGAGTGCCAGTATTTCCCAGGTTCTTTCGCCATTTAATTTTATTATTTGCTCTTCACATGGCATCGATATCCATGTATCGGTTTGTTGCATCTGTATGCCGAACTGTGGTTGTTGCCTCGATGGTTGGTCTCTTAACACTGTTATTGGTCTTTCTCTTCTGTGGCTTCATCATCCCCAGGCGTAAGATTTTTTGCACTTTTTCATCTCATTCCAGTGTTCTGAAACTAACTTTAAGAGGGAAAAGTGGTGGAATTGACTGCTGTTTTATTGCAGCCACCATGCCAAATTGGCTGAAGTGGGCATTTTGGGTTTCTCCACTGTCGTATGGTGAGATTGGCCTTACTCTAAATGAATTTCTTTCCCCACGTTGGAAGAAGGTAACCACTCATCTCAATGTATTAAGGACATTAGTTGTGCATTGAGTTTCTTGACAACAAATGAGTGCTTACTTGAGTTCGTTTCAAACTCATGCTTCTAATCCAGGGCCATGGTTGGGCATTTTTTATCCTGAAACATGGGAGGCTAAACACAAGCTAAATGCTAGTTACACAAGCAGCTCTTTTGGTTTTACCTTTTTGATGCTGCAACTCACATTATATATATATATATATATATATATATATATATATATATATATATATATATATCCTTAATCAAGACATAAAGAACCCGAATTAGAGTACTAGTTAATATTACAAATTAATGTTCCTCGCATGTAAGACTGGTTTTTTTGCCTCATGCTACCTAGCATAACTCACTTTAAGGGTTTAGAAAAGAATGAAAAGTACTGATCTTCTGCAGATATTCTAATTTGGCTACGCCAACTTCTGACAATCTTGTGTTCAGAGTGCTTATTGTTCATTTGAAATTACCGCTTACAGAAACTTTGCATCCATCGTAATACTTTTCTGTCCTTTTTCTTGATAAATTTTTGGGTTACTTCTCCCTGAATGGTGTTGAGTTATAATTCAGTTTATCATACGCATCAAAAACTATCCTTTGACCTTTAATGATAGATCAGGGCTACCTTTTGGATGAGAAAACTGTCATTAGCATATGTCTATGGAGTTACCACCCTTGTTATGACAACCTATTTCACTATCCGTTGTATGTTTTTTGTTCAAACTTTGCTTTTTATTTTCTCTTTTCATGATTGTTTTAATTTCTTGCCTGCATAGATGCTTCCAACAAATACCAGTGTTGGACAAGAAACGCTTGATGCCCGAGGATTGAACTTTGATGCATACTTTTACTGGATTTCACTTGGTGCTTTGTTCGGATTCACTTTACTGTTCAATCTTGGTTACACTTTGGCCTTAACATTTTTAAACCGTAAGTTCATCTAACTGACAGTTTCAAGCCTGATATGTCAAATTACTGCATAATCAACTTGTCATTTTCTGGGACGCTTGCAGCTGTTAGTCCTCGTGCTATCATATCTAGAGAGAAGTACTTTCAAATACAGAGAACTAAGAAACTGGATGTCATAGCGCATGCAGAGGAAAAATTAACAAATCCTGCCCGTGCTACAGCTACTGAATCTCAAAATGGTGGGTTTTAGCCAATTACTTCCATTATTTTGCAGTTGCGACTGTACAAGTTGCTCTTCGTCCTGAGCATATTTTTTAGAACTAAAAGAGGTTCCTTATCTTATTCAGTCCTTATCTTGTTCAGCAGGAAAAATGGCTTTACCTTTTGAGCCACTAACTGTGGTGTTCCAAGATTTGCAGTACTATGTTGATACTCCTTTGGTAATTGCAACTGTTCTTATCAAACTTTGGATTCCCTTAGGGTGTTAAGTTGGGCCAATTATATGAATTAATTCACTGCTCATCTGGTTTCAGGCTATGAAAGAGCAAGGTTTCCCAGAGAAAAGGCTCCAACTTCTTTGTGATATTACAGGGACCCCTCAGGCCTGGTGTTCTTACAGCACTTATGGGAGTCAGCGGAGCTGGAAAAACAACTCTTCTTGATGTGCTTGCTGGTAGAAAAACTAGTGGGTATACAGAAGGAGAGATAAAAATTGGAGGGTTTCCCAAAGTTCAAAGGACCTTTGCTCGAATCTCGGGGTTATTGTGAGCAAACTGATATACATTCCCTCAAATTACTGTAGAAGAATCAGTCCTTTTTTCTGCTTGGTTACGAACTTCATCCACAGATAGATTCGAAGACTAAAAATTGTATGGTACTACCTTCAAAAAAGTTGGTTAATTTGCTTAAATTGTTCGGTCTGCTGTTCACAAATTAATTTTAAAATGTGGCGTCATATCTGTAGGATTTTGTGAAAGAGGTCCTTGAGACCATTGAACTTGACGGGATAAAAGATGTTCTGGTGGGCATTCCAGGCGTTAATGGCTTGTCAACTGAGCAACGCAAGCGGCTCACAATTGCAGTGGAATTTGTTGCTAATCCATCAATTATCTTCCTGGATGAACCTACAACTGGATTAGATGCAAGAGCAGCTGCTATTGTAATGCGAGGCGTTAAGAATGTTGCTAGTACAGGAAGAACGATTGTTTGCACTATCCATCAACCAAGCATTGACATATTTTGAAGCATTTGATGAGGTAAGCATCTATCAAAAAATGACTGCAAATGGTTAGCCAAACATTTGGGGTTGTCCTCGCTCCTAAATAAGGTCTAACGATTGAGAATAGATTCAGAAAAAGAAAATAGGAACTGACATTTGAGAAAGCATCCTGAATTGATATTAATATCCGTACTCAAGATGGCATACATATTTTAAAACTTCTTCATGGAACAAAAGGTGGTGAGCGAGAAGCATTGCTCGGCGACTTGTTACACATCATTCCTGAGTATGTCAAAAGTGATAAAGATTTAGTAGTTGCTGAATCATGTTTTTTGAAGATGTAAACATGAACGAAAAGCTGTTTATAAAAAGCTAACCAGGAAAAAGCACTAATGGCCTGGAATTTCTTTTGTATAGGTCAGTAATGTGTTTGACTTGATGAATGGCTTAACTTCTTGTTTCCAAGAATCTGCAACTATTCAATTTATGTAGCATTGTCAATGTTTTTGCATCTCAATGGTTGGATAAGATGAAAGGGTCTTGCCTAATGATTGCAGCGTCCAAATCTCTATATACATGCCATGTTTGAGTTATAACAAATCACCAGTCTTCCGCTAAGTACTTTATGAACATCACTATCAGTTACAATTGTGAACTTTGCTTCCAACATATTGCAGTTATTCTTCTGAAATCTGGTGGACGTATGATCTACAGTGGAACCGTTTTGGTCGAAACTCTAGTGAAGTCCATTGATTACTTTGAGGTCAGTTTCCAAAATGGGAAGCCACTTTTTGGACGTTGAGTTTTATATTCTTGACGATTCATTTTTATGTGTCATCTGATTGACTGGACTATCTAAACAGGGTATCCCAGGTGTGCCAAAAATAAGGAATAATTATAATCCAGCAACATGGATGTTAGAGGTCACTTCAACATCTTCAAGAAGCTGAGCTTAGTGTAGACTTTGCTGAGATCTACAAGCATTCTTCTTTGTATGAGTTAAGTACAATAAACCAATTCGTATACCTGGAATTTTACCACCTGGACTTTTACCGCTATACTATGAAGTATGAACCGTGAACAATGTGTATTTGCTGCAAAACAACAGAAGAAAGAGTGATAGATTTTTGAATGGAAAACTGCAAAACTTTAAAGTGAATCACTTTACCTTAGATGACTATAGGCATCGGTCCTGTAATTGCTATCTAAACAGTGTCTAGGTGGACGAGTTTTGGATGATTTCCATCAGGAAATAGCTCCCCTATTCATAAAGTTGTTACCTATCAAGTCATATCCTGATAACTATTCGTCATGGACGTGCTTGCCTTTTTTACTCAGTAAAAGTGGGTAGAAACTTGTATTAAAGGGCAAATTACACTTTACCCTCCTATGATTAGTGTTTATTACATAACCCCCTATGGTTTCAAAGTTATATATAACATCCTTATGGTTTGTATTAAAATGTCAAAGTGACGGAATTTGCGATTCATAACGGAATTAATTAAAATGTCAAAAAAATACCCCTATATAAAATTAAAAAATATTTATTAAACCATAGGGAGATTATGTATATATATTGAAAACCACGAAGGGGTTATATAGTAAAATACTAAAATTATAATGGGGTAAAATATAAAACCATATGGGATTAGAGTGTCATGCATATTATGTTTATATATTTTGGTCACTTTCAGCTATTTTAGTTTTGAAAAAAAGGGAGATTTCAACATTTTCATAGGTTCCGTTATGGATGATCATTTCCGTCACTTTGACACTTTAATCCAAATTATAATGAGGTTATATATATTTCTTAAAACTATGGGAGATTTTGTGAAAGGTAGCTATACCACAAGGGATAAAGTGTAATTTGCCCAATATTTAAAGTAAGGCTGGCTTGCAAAATTACAGTATGTGCTGTTTCGTTACCAAAAAACTGATATTAAATTTTTCAAATAATATTTCGCTTGCATCATAAACACATTTGCCAACCCACCTTTTTATATTTTCAATTATCTTTATCTTAATATACATCACATCACAAAAAATGCTACAATAATTATTTTAAATAATACTCTATCCAAATAGTATTATTCCACTTTTAATTAGTAATCCCCACAAATAGATGTTTCAAGAAATGTGGCATCTTTAACGAGGTTAGGGAGGCTACTGCATCCATATGAGAGCCACTGCGTCATTCTCTTTTACCAACCCAAGACTAGAGTTTTTAGATAGCTTCCAATTTATGCTTGTTTAAATTCGCTGTACATCTTCTTCCTTGTTTTCACAAGATTGTCACTCTACTAGTCTAACTAAATTCTCTCAGTAACTAAAATTGCAGTCATGGCCCATTTGGTAGCACTTAGAATGTTAATAGTTCAAATTGAAGAATTTGCATATCATAGTTCCAAGTCATGTGGGGTTCAGCATATATTCCTTCCTGCTTTATTGGAATAAATGAAGATAAACATAACATGGAGTGGGACGTAAAGCAACACCACCAAACAGGACAACATGCGAACTTAACTTACTCTAGATACATCAAAACATTAAACTCATCACAATGATGAACAAACACTTGAAAACATTGAATCTCTTTCCAGCGTCATTGATCTCAGAATGCTCCTCAAGAGTAACATTGCTTCTTTATTCCTTCTTTTCTTATTGGTCATAGGATTAACAAAGAACTTGCGAATACCCTGAGCACGCCACCTATTGGTCATAAAGCTTTGGATTTTCCCCAACACACTTTGCACAAAAATGGTTGGATTCAGTTCAAAACTTGTCTCTGGAAACAACACTGGTCTTACTGGAGAAGTCCTTCTTACAACTGGACGCGCTTCTTATTCATGTTTATTACACTCTCTGATTTTTCGGGACATTATTTTGGAAGCAAGGGAAAAAGATGTAAGTATTTTAATGTAGAGATTTTTCAGAAGAAAATGCTAAGCTGTGGTTCCTATTTGAGAAAACTACAGCGAGCAGTTGGTTCCTTCATTGTGTCCTAGATCTGTGTGCTACTACTTTCTTGCTCCTATTGCGGAATAACAGAGTAGCATGATTATATGATTTTGGCCTATGTAAATGCGTGAATTTCTGATACACTTAGCAAAGTGGACCAGCATTTATTCTTGAATGAGTCACAGTTTGTGCTTGTCATTTTCTTTAGAAGAGAATAGTATTTCTTTTGAACTTCTGGGATCTGAAATCGTTTGGATATATTGAGGATCAAGTGGCTGACTCTGGTTTTCCTTTATTTTGTAGGAAAGATCAGCAGAGCTTATTCAACATGCTTTGCTTCGATGTTCTCCGCAATGTTCTTTGTGGTGTGTTTAATTCGTCTACAATTTTGCCATATGTCAGCACTGAGCGAACTGTTTTATACAGAGAAAGATTTGCAGGAATGTATGCTACTTGGGCTTATACACTCGCTCAGGTACAACTTCAAGAGTCATTTACTTTATTTGATGGTACTGTATATCACTCATGTTGATATTAGAGTCTTTTTAGGTTTCAACATCTTGAATGTGAACAGTTTTAGCATAATGAACTCACATTTAGAGGCCTGATTTCCTTAATCATATCCTAGTACAATTGCTTTTCAAATTCTTTTATAGCTAGAACCCATTTATTCATGATGACTCAAATGCAGGAATAAGTGAATGAATAAATTCAATACTACCTTCCTGAATACTGGCTTTTCTCCTCTCGATATGCAGCAAAGAACTAGTACTTCTCTATTTCTTATTCATCAGCAAGAATGTGCAATCTGAAGCTACTAGCCATGAGTGACATGTCTATAGAGCATAGGCTCCTCCTAGCCCCTTTACTTCCAATAGTTGATTATTTTTCATGATTTCATTGGCTTTTGTAGGTCACAATTGAGATCCCTTATGTCTTTATCCAAGTATTGGCATTTACGGTAATCACATATCCAATGATTGGGTATTATTGGTCAGCTTACAAGGGTTTTCTGGTACATGTACTCCATGTTCTGTACCTTGTTGTGCTACAATTGTGTCGGCATGACAATTGTCTCAATAACACCAAGCTATCCATTGGCTGCAGTTCTACAATCAGCTTTTTACAATATCTTCTACCTTTTTGCTGGATTTCTGATTCCTCGACCGGTAAGCGATTTAATTTAACTTTTAACAGATTATTCCATTTTGAAGTAAACTTCTAACTTCTTTTGCCACAATTCTTACCCAGTATGTTGTTTCCATTCGCAGCAAATCCCAAAGTGGTGGGTATGGCCTATACTATTTAGCTCCTACATCTTGGACACTGAATGGAATGCTTACGTCGCAGTATGGAGATATTCACGAGCCCGATTCAGGTTTTTGGACAAACTACGACTGTAGCCAAGTTTCTGAGGGATTACTTTGGATTTCATCACGATCAACTACCTGTCGTGGCTGTTATCTCAATTCTGTACCCAACTGTTTTAGCTTGTATGTTTTCATATTTTATTGCAAAGTTAAACTTCCAAAAGAGATAATCAACAATGTTGTAAAGAATTGATCAGACTCTATGGTCATTTTCATTCTGCATTGTACGCTCCTCGCCCATGTTACTGCATAAGAAGGCAAGAGCATTGCTTAAATTGTCCAAAAATCTGGGCATTTCATCCATAGCTTACCAGATACATTGCAAATTTTGCTATTTGTGTGTATGGTATATTGACCATTGAGTGCCCTTTCTCTAGTCATTTTTATTTCCCTTCTGCATCTTAATTATTACAAAACTAAAATCTTTCCATTTTTTATTAGTTAACTTCTTAATCTTGGACTCTTAACCAGAATTTGACGATTCGGATCGGCACTATCCATCTCCTTAAAATGGAAGAATGTCACTGTATGGAGGTTGTAATGAACAATTTTGGCCAGGTGCCTTCTTTATCCAGCCGCATACGCTACCGTACAAATATGGTCGCGACCATTTGGTAGCTTGACGGGCCTTTTCTTTGGGTGTCAAAATAAATTAAATAATAGGTGTAGATGGAAAATTCTATCTTTACACTTGAATGTTTGGTTGCTTTAAATTAATTCAAATTTATAAATTATCATACTCTTTTTAAACGAATCATATAGTTGTACGATCTCGTCCATGAAAGAAAATTTTATCAAATGCATTGTAATTATGATTGAAATGATGGAAAAGGAAATATGAAATAATATATATTCTACGGTTGCAAACATCATAAAAACTCTTTTAAAATGAAGAGTCTCTTAAATGGATATCGAGAGTTGAATTTATTTTAGGAGTTATTTATCTTTTTAGAAGGTGGCATGCCACCACCTGGACTCTAACCGAGATGCTCTGGCATTACTTCCTAAGAGCAACGTGTCTATATCAATTTTTACCATAGTGGCTTGTTTTGAATTTAATAGACAAAGAATCGTCAATATCAAATTGAAGAACTAAATTTAATGTAATATTAATATTCTTTTCCAGAAAATTTTTAAATTATCCAAAAAAACTCGTTCAAATGAGGATTTGAAGGTTCGTTATTTTAGTTTAGAGGTTCTTAGTGACTTTCATAGATTTTATTTTCTTTTAGAATTGAACTCTTGTAACTATAAATTTCTACCCCCTACCAAGACTTAATCAAGAGAAAGGACTCAAAAAAAATGTCTTCTATCAATGAACATAAAATAAATAAAAAGAATACCTCTTTTATCACTCCAAACTGACATGTTCTCAAACGACTAAGAAGAAGAGGGGGAGTAGATAGAATTGGTCGTTGAATGTGATAAAATATCTTGTCAATTTATCGCTAATGCTTGCTTGCTTGCTTGAATTGTCAATTGGTACACCATAATAACGCGGATATCTTGTTATGTCTGTCTCATATATTGGTTTTAAATTCGTAAGAAGTCTGAAGGATAGGAATATAGGTGAGAATAATAATATCCATGTCGGGGAATTCAAAGCCATCGAGCGGATGCTGCTCGCTTGCTTTGATTCTCCCGTCTTTGCTCTTTTAGCAGTCTAGCAAATTTTTAGTTCTTGCTATGGCTTAGTCTAATTTTATAGAGACTCTATGACCTTAATCAACTGCTTTAATCTATCAATTTACCAAGTTGGTTTACTAGATATCTATTCATTAGATCAAACTTTCAATCTTTGAAGCTCTATACAATCAAGCTGTTTTATGATTATGAGAATAGAGTATACTTGACACTTCACTATTTTGGCAAAATTTTTTAAATTCTTAGCTAGATTTTAAATTAAATTGACTCGATGTTTTTAAATCCGGACTAATAACTGAGCTGGATGAGCTTTTTATTAATATTTAAAATTTTCTATTTTAGCATTGATGATTTAATAATATTGAAATATTTTTAAACAGATGGAAAAAATTTGCATCCGATTCTACCATCCAGTTTTTTACCGGTTTCGACTAATCGAATCAATTTTTGACAGAATTTGACCAATGTTATGTCTAGTTCACAAATTCAATCGCTCAATTTGCCAACTCCGTCCAATTTTCAAATCACTAGATTGCTTGTCTCGCTAGTGATGCCTTAGAAATTGGCCTCTTCGATTCAAATCTCACTAAGTTGTTTAGATTATTTGTAATCAAATCAAGAGAAAAAAAAGCTCTAAAGTACTATAAATACTATGCTCTTTTTGTAATCTATGTCCATTTTCCTAGTATCCAATTGCGTATGAAATTTGGTCTTAATTTACTTATATAAGATTTAAGTTCATAAATGACTAAAGAAATTTCACGATAACTTTTGTTTTTGTTTTTTTTTTAGTAATAACAATCACATGGACATGGACCACAATAGTTGATCCAAAATTATTGTGCTGCAAGGGGCAATAAATGTGGAACATTTTGTGGATATGGCGTGGATGCAATTGTGCAAGTAAGATTAGTGACATCTTTTCAGTAGAAAGAAAGTTTGGGTGGATTTCACTTCAATCATCATTATGGGTCAAGGTATATCTCGAAACCATATGTCGCTTATATAAATTCGCCACGAACACATAACCTTTTAGTAAAGAAGCTATCCATAAAATTAGTGACTATGTCCATGAACACGCGATCTTTTAGTAGGGAAGTTATCCATCAAATTAGTAACTATGTCCTTAAATTTTGGTATAAAGAAAGTTTGGATGGATTTAACTTTAATCATAACTGCGGATCAGAGCATGCCCCGAGACCATATGTCACTTTATGGATCCGCCACGATCACACGATCTTTTAATAAGGAGGTTATCCATCAAATTAGTGACAATTTCCTTGAATTTTGGTCCCTTGGGATCTTTACAGTAATGCTTAGAGTTATTCACGTTCTGTGTTTCCTTTTCCTTTGTTTTTGGTTATTTTAATGTGGAATTGTAGGAATTGCTGCAGTGCTAGACCTTAATTCATGTGAAATAAACTCTACATTAATAAACACAGTGTATAACTTCTTTAATGTGGGGAAGAAACCATTTTTGGCTGTTTGATTGCGTTGAGTGATGATGGACATTGTGCATGCCAAAGTTCATGCTTAAACTTTCACTGAGTGGTCGAGTCGAGTTCGAGCAACATTTGTGAATTTGTATATTTTGGGAGGTCATGCTTGGTATAACTCTTATAGAGAATATTAAAAAAAAAAAAAAAAGGTAGCCTTGCTAGATAGTACCCCCACTGGTGGTTCTAAGGGTTGAAGGTGTTATTTAGCCCTATAAGTGAAGTTACAGGGGAACGAACTCATCATCAATAATCTATAAAAGATTCCAAATTTTGCTAAACTAAAAGAAAAGTTATATAATGGATTTATGAACTGCTGGTCCCCTAGAATATACTTAATTAATTGATTGAATGTATGAAGGTCAACAATATCAAATTGACGGAATTGTTGGAAGGCCTTATTCTTGCTTCAGTAAGGCCTGAAAGGCACCAAGGACGGCCAGAGAAATGGCAATCTTTATGGGGTACAGATGTTTTGATTAAGGTGCAAAGTCAACTAAGGTATCATGTAACTTGGATTCTAAATGTTTATGGATTTAATATCAGTTTTCTGAGGTTTTCATTAAAGAAACAGCCAAAACAGATGAGTTCTTTAATAGTGAATACACCCCAATTTGTTTACCATCAAGTCTTGTTATTAGGTGGTATAAGAATCATTCTTCTACTGTAGCGGGTTCATATGGCATGCAAGTATCGTTGCTCAAGAAAAATATTAAGGATGACGTGTGGTCATACCTCATCCATAATTGCAGTCAAGATCCTATATAAACTGACTGACATACTGATGTTTCCCAGTGAATGTAGGATTGGGGCAGGCAGAGAGTCACAGAATTATGGCTCGTTTAGTTGGGACAGATGAGATAGAGTCAATAAGAAACGAGTTGTCAGAAGTGGGAAGAAGCTTGAGATTCTCATTGCGGCGTCTCAGCTCCAGTTTCAGGAGTTCAGTCTTGAGTACTGGAAGGGATGGTAATCTTGATGAAGAAACTGCATTGCAATGGGCTGCTATTGAGAGACTGCCTACTTTTGAACGGCTCAGATCATCTTTGTTTGATGAGCCTGATGGCAATGAAGCTGAAGATAAAAGAAAACAAGTGATTGATGTTACCAAACTCAGTGCTCCAGAAAGGCAAGTGTTCATTGAGAGGCTGATCAAACACATTGAGCATGACAACCTTCGATTGCTTCAGAAAATGAGAAAAAGAATGAACAAGTAATGTTTCTTCTCCTTTTGAACCAGAACAGCAAGGTTTTTCTAATTGATGACAACTAAAGTTAATGTAATATGTCATGACTCTTCATATCCTTTGTCTGAATATTGTTATCACTCTAAAAAGAACAAATGAAAACCTCTACGGAAAAAGTAAAACTGTTATGTTCTATTTAGATGTTGTAGTTATGGCTTATAAGGTTAGCAATTTTTTCTTCAATAGTTAACGATTCTCATCGTTATTTCAGATTAATTGCAGTCTAACTTTCAATTGATTTCTGCAGAGTTGGTTTAGAATTTCCATCAGTGGAAGTAAGGTATGATGATCTTCATGTAGAAGCTGATTGTGAAGTTGTTGAAGGGAAGCCTCTTCCAACTCTTTGGAATTCCTTTAAAAGTAGTCTTCCAGTAAGTATGTGCTCAGCTTCTATTTTGCTGTTAGTTCTTCAATCAAAGAGTCTAAGTCTGTCTACTCTATCATCTAATGCAAAAGTGTTATAGGGGTGCATCTTTGAGTTGACTCAGTGTTGAATCCAATGCTAAAAGACTAACTACAACGAACTTCCTAAACAAATTTTCCAGTCATTAGAATCTAATGATTAATTTTAAGATGTAAAACATTGTTTCTCTCTTTTAAAGTCAAATTACAGTAAACTGAATTTCTAGTGTGATGCAAAAGTGCTTCTTCATTTCTACCCTATGCTTTGATTACCCTGGAGATAAAAAATCATGGATAATATGAGATGAGATTGATTGGGCAGCAAGCCTTACACCATTAAAAAATTTTCGGAAAAGAATTTTTTCTTTTTCATTTATACCCTAAAATAATTATTTGATCCACATCATGACACCATGTGGAGCCGCTGATGTGCATATCTATCTATCATAAATAACAATTATGATTTATCCAATTTCAATGGCTTTTACAGATAATATAAATAGTATGATGAATGGAAATCTCTCTGATACATTGTTTGTATTTTTTTCCTCAATAGAATGAGGAAGTACTTATTTTATGCCTTTGAAGTATTAAAAAATCATTTCAGCAGTTTTTCTAATTTACATCTGTTGCTTCCTTAAGAATTGATAGTGATTTATGTCCGTCCACAGGACATTACAAGGCTTCTAGGTTTTAAATCACTAGTATCAAAGATCAGCATCATTGATGGTGTTAGCGGCATCATTAAGCCTGGAAGGTATGCTTATTTCGCTAGTCAATTTATAATATGTTCAAGCCAATAAGAATGTCGTACTTTCTTTTAGAAATCAGTTATCTGTTACAAATTTCATGCTACTGCAGTTTCTGCTTCTTCTTCTTCTTCTTCTTCTCTCTCTCTCTCTCTCTCTCTCCATGCTAACCTTTCATTTTTCGTTCACGTCTTATATATAAACTCCGAACGCAGAATTATATGGTACTTATATATGTAAATTCTAAATGCAGAATGACACTCCTTCTTGGTCCTCCAGGATGTGGGAAGACCACTCTATTAAAAGCGCTTTCTGGAAATCTTAACAAATCACTCAAGGTCCTCACATGCTCTATGTTTCATCTTGACAAATAGATTGCTCATATATATACTGATATAGTAACTTATAGTAACTCGGGAGACAGATAAGATTTTGATTTTGATCTCTTAATGATTTTTTACTTGTGGGGGATAAAGAAAACTAAATAGAGATGAGTTATGCAAAATGATATTTGTAGCTTATCTTGGGTTTGAATAAATTACAAACTTTGAGCATTCATATTTGTTTGCAGAAGAATGCTATTCCAAAGTAATTAAGTTAATTGTTCTGAGGGATTATAGCGGTAAAATAGCTTTTGAAGCCTTGTTAATGAAAACTAGCACTAGTAAGTTCTAGGGACAGAAGTAATTTGGCTTATTAGAATCTTTCATATTCCATGACACAGAAGTCATTGTGCTCTTCCTTTAAACTGACAAGAATAGAAGTTTTGACAGTGTAAGAGCTCAGTGCATAGTATCTATAATCAAAACTCTGCTTATTAGCAGGTTACTGGGGACATTTCATACAATGGATACAAATTAACAGAATTTGTGCCTCAAAAAACTTCTGCTTATATAAGCCAGTATGACCTGCATAATGGTGAAATGACCGTAAGGGAAACACTTGATTTCTCATTGCGCTGTCAAGGTGTTGGAAGCAGAGCAGGTACGCCCCTTTAGATATAAACATTAGACTATGTTGATGAGAAAATTACTCATGCCTTTCCACCTTGTAAAGAGATAATGACTGAGCTTAGTCGAAGGGAGAAAGAGGCTGGAATTCTTCCTGATCCGGATATTGATACCTACATGAAGGTAGTTTTGGAATCTCATTGTTCATCATCTGATGTATGCTGAATCATTTGGCATTTTGTTAACGTTGAATTTATTGGAAGTGAAACCTTGCCTTTGCAAAGCAAATTCTCTCATAAATTTTTGTTCAGTTTTCCTCAAATCCTGGTAATATTATTTGATTGATGTATATATATGGCCTTGTTTTGATTATTTAACCTCTTCATTTTTTTTTGGTTGTTTTCAATCTGCAGTTCATGTATATTTCCTTTTCTTGCTAAATATTCTGAAAGACTTTTATGGGCTTATTCTGATTCTGGTCATATAATCCACAACTAAGAAAATGACTGTTTCTGAGAAAGACCTTTTCTGTAAACAGTTTTTATAAAAAGTAGACTTAAATTTATAATCGCTTTTCTGCAATGTGATCTTAAGTAGCGTATTATACTGACTGAAGTGGTACTTCAACTTATGCATGCTAGAAATACTGAATGTAACATAGGACTTCTTTCCAACTAGGATGCAAATGTTGCTGCCCAGAGGTGACACAGTTAATGCATGATAGATGAATTGAGTTTGACTGGTGGTTACCTCTGTTTTCGACAATCGTGTTTCAGCAGCTATTGCAGCTGAGTTCACGCTTGCAAATTGCAATAATTAGTTGGCCTATTTCCATTTCTTTAATGCTAATTTGTGGAAGCTTTAGCATTTGAAGTGTGATAAAAAAAAAATGATTGATATATTCGCCTCCTATTCAGCTATTCTGCTATCCTGAAGTGTTATTCTGATAATATGTCTTCAACACCTTGTCTTCAACATGCGCTCATACACAAACACACACTCTTGTCTCTCTCATTACTCCTTCCCTTCAGTTTGTCAATTTCAAGTTGATGCCTGGTTCATTTCTATCTTTTGGCTATTTTACAGGCAAGTTCTGTTGAAGGACAAAAGACAACACTTCGAACGGACTACATTCTAAAAGTATTAGTCCTTTAAAGGTTTTTTGGAAGTTTAAATTCAACATCCAATATATGTTACTATGTTCTTGATGGTGCACCTTGTTTCAGATACTTGGGATTGATACTTGTGCTGAGACACTGGTAGGAGATCCAATGAGGAGAGGTGTCTCTGGTGGTCAAAAAAAGAGATTGACAACGGGTACTTTTGTTGCTAAAAGATGCTTTATTTATTGTTTTAGCTCATAAATTTAGCCAAGCATAACAAAAATGTTTTCCAAGTGTAGCAGCTCAATCTTTTGACTGAAAATGTGAAAGGCAGATTTAATGGGATATATGCTGCTATTCAGGGGAAATGATTGTTGGCCCTACAAGAGCTTTGTTCATGGACGAAATATCAAATGGATTGGATAGTTCAACCACCTATCAGATTGTTGCTTGCCTTCAGCAACTAGCACATATCCTAGATGCTACCATACTCATTTCACTTCTTCAGCCTGCTCCAGAAACATTTGATCTGTTTGATGACATTATCTTGATGAGTGAAGGAAAGATTGTCTATCATGGACCTAGAAGCAGTGCTCTAGAATTTTTTGAGAGCTGTGGATTTAGGTGTCCTGAAAGAAAAGGAGTAGCAGACTTCCTACAGGAGGTTAACACCCGATTGTTTCATGTTTTTTCACCGCTTTTCATTTTCCTGAAACTTGGTGAATCCTTTGTAGGTTATTTCAGGAAAGGATCAAGCACGATACTGGTTTAGTACTGAAGAAACTTACAACTATATCTCTGTTGATGCATTTTCAAGAAAATTTAAACAATCATCTTATGGGGAGAAGCTAAGAGAACAACTATCTGCACCATCAGTGAAGTCCAAGAGCCACAAGGATGCTATGACTTTCACTGCATATTCACTTCCTAAATGGGAACTTTTTAGAGCATGTATGTCAAGAGAATTCCTGCTGATGAAAAGGAATCGATTCATCTACATTTTTAAATCCGCTCAGGTTAGCAAAAACATGTTTACTTTGGTTTCTTCACTTCGTTTGCCTTTGAAAATGTATGTTTTTTTCACCTGTATTAATTATTTATAGACATCTCAGTTCTTCTGTCGATATTCTTTCCACGCTATAATTGAGTATTTAGCAAGTTTCATTTGCAGATTTCCATTTCAGCAACTATCTCGATGACTATATTTTTACGGACAATGATGAGCTTTGATCTTCTTCATGCAAACAAGTACATGGGAGCTTTGTTCTTCGCGGGTGGCCTTCTTGTTGTTAATGGACTTCCAGAATTGTCAATGACTGTTGGAAGGCTTGCAGTTTTCTACAAACAGAGAGATTTACTCTTCTATCCAGCTTGGGCTTATGCAATTCCAAGTGCCATCCTGAAGGTTCCGCTCTCATTGTTCGAAGCTGTAATTTGGACAAGTTTGACTTATTATGTCATTGGATATGATCCTGAGATAGGAAGGTTAGTCACATGGTACAAGACCTGGAAGTAATTGTAGTCTTTGAAATTTGATTGCATTACGATTGACAAGTATTCATCATTTCATCCGACTTTTATGTTTATCATTTTGAGTTCTGTTGAATGGTTGGCTGAACGCAAAATGTTTAGTGATCCTCTAACCAAGTGCCAGTATTTCCCAGGTTCTTCCGTCATTTAATTATATTATTTGCTCTTCACATGGCATCAATATCCATGTATCGGTTTGTTGCATCTGTATGCCGAACTGTGGTTTCTGCCTCGATGGTTGGTCTCTTAACACTGTTATTCGTCTTCGCCTTCTGTGGCTTCATAATTCCAAGACGTAAGATTTTTGTACTTTTTCATCTAATTCCAATGCTCTGAAACTAACTTTTAGAGGAAAAGGTAGTCGAATTGACAAGTGATTTTTTATTGCAGCCTCCATGCCAAATTGGTTAAAGTGGGGCTTTTGGGTTTCTCCACTCTCATACGGCGAGATTGGACTCACTCTAAATGAATTTCTGTCCTCTCGGTGGAAGAAGGTAACCAAGCATCTCAATGTACCAAGGGCATTAATATTACATTGAGTTTCTTGACAACCAATGAGGGCTTATGTGAGGTGGTTGCCAAACTGATGCATATCCTCTGGGGCTATGGTAGATTGGTACACGGCAGGCTAGACATAAACTAAATGCTAATTAGAAATGCAGCACTTTCAGTTTTTCCTTCTTGAAATTACCTCTTACGGCAATACTTTTTCTGTCCTTGTCCTTGCTAGTTAAGTGGGTTACTTCTCTCTGAATGATGTCCAGTTATTATGTAGTTCATAGATATCAAAAACTATCATTTGACCTTTTATGATAGATCAGAACGACCTTTTAGATGACATTTTTTGCCATCATGGTACGTTTATGGTGTTAGCTATCCTGTTATGCTAACCTATTTAATTATCTATTGTATGTTGTATGTTCACACTGCTTTTCGTGATTTCTTTTTAATCTCATGTCTGCATAGATGCTTCCAACAAACACCAGTATTGGACAAAAAACACTTGATGCCCGAGGATTGAACTTTGATGGATACTTTTTCTGGATTTCGGTTGGTGCTTTGTTTGGCTTCACTTTACTGTTCAATCTTGGCTTCACTTTGGCCTTAACATTTTTAAACCGTAAGTTCTTCTTGTGACATATTCAAGCATGAAATGTCAAATTACTGTATCAACTTGTTATTTACTGCAACACATGCAGCTGTTGGTTCTCGTGCTATCATATCTAGAGAGAAGTACTGGCAAGAACAGAGAACTACGAAACTGGATGTTATAGAGCATGCGGAGGAAAAATCATCTAATCCTTCCCTTGCTACCACTACTGAATCTCAGAAAGGTGGGTTTTTAGCCTATTACTTCCAGTATTTTGCAGTTGCAACCATACAAGTTGCCTTCCTTCTGAGCATTAGGTACCTATCTTCTGAAACTGAAAGAGATTCCGTATCTGGTTCAGCAGGAAAAATGGTTTTACCTTTTGAGCCACTAACTGTGGTGTTCCAAGATTTGCAGTACTATGTTGAGACCCCTATGGTAATTACAACTGCTCTTATCAAACTTTTGATTCCTTAGGATGTTGGGCTAAATTACAAGTGTTAGTTCACTGCTTATCTGGTTTCAGGCCCTGAAAGAGCGAGGTTTCCCAGAGAAAAGGCTCCAACTTCTTTGTGATATTACAGGAACCCTCAGGCCTGGTGTTCTTACAGCACTTATGGGAGCCAGTGGAGCTGGAAAAACAACCCTTCTTGATGTACTTGCTGGTAGAAAAACTAGTGGGACTGTAGAAGGAGAAATAAAGATTGGAGGGTTTCCCAAAGTTCAAAAGACCTTTGCTCGAATCTCGGGTTACTGTGAGCAAACTGACATACATTCCCCTCAAATTACTGTAGAAGAATCAGTCATATTTTCTGCTTGGTTAAGACTTCATCCGCAGATAGATTCGGAAACTAAAATTGTATGATACTACCTTCATAAAAGTTGGTTAATTGTTTTGCTTTTGTATCTGTTTTTTGAAATTTAACATAAAATAGTGGCTTCATATCTGTAGGATTTTGTGAAAGAGGTCCTTGAGACCATTGAACTTGATGGGATAAAAGATGCTCTAGTGGGCATTCCAGGCGTTAATGGTTTGTCGACTGAGCAACGCAAGCGGCTCACAATTGCTGTGGAATTTGTTGCTAACCCATCAATTTTCTTCCTGGACGAACCTACAACCGGATTAGATGCAAGAGCAGCTGCTATTGTAATGCGAGCTATAAAGAATGTCGCTAGTACAGGAAGAACAATTGTTTGCACTATCCACCAACCAGGCATTGACATATTTGAAGCATTTGATGAGGTAAGCATCTACCAAGAAACAACTGCAGCTGGTTAGTCAACATCTGCGATTGATGTTGCTACTAAATAGGAACTAACGATATGAAAAATAGATTCAGAAGAGAAAATGGAAATTGACATTTCAGTAAGGCCTCTTATTCCGTTGAACTTATTACACAGCATTACTGAGCACGTCAAAAGTGAGAATAGATTTAGTAGGCGCTGCATCATGTTTTTGAACATGTAAACAAGAATGTAAAGCTGAGGCTAATAATCTAATCAGCCAACAACAGTATGACCTAGAATTTCTTTGGTATAGTCAGAAACGTGTTTGACTTAATGAATGTCATAGTTTCTTTGTTTTCGAAGATCTGCAGCTATTCAATTTATGTAGCATTAGCAAAGTTTCTGTATCTCATAGTTGCATAAGATGAAAGAGTCTTACTTAATGATTGCTGCATCCAAATGTCTTACATTACATGCTATCACATGCATCTCTTATGTCAGTCAACCATGATGCAGTAATCATCCTGTCTTCTGCTTAGTACTTTCTGAGAAAATGAACATCACTATTAGTACAATTGTGAACTTTGATTACATATTGCAGTTAATTCTTCTAAAATCTGGTGGACGTCTGATCTACTGTGGACCATTGGGTCAACACTCTAGTGAAGTCATTCAATACTTTGAGGTCAGTTTCCAAAACAGGTTGCCACTTTCTGGATTGTTGAATTTGCATCTTCTTGTATGATGTAATTTTTCGTGCCATCTGATTAAAATAGACTCTGACAGGGTATCCCAGGTGTGCCAAAAATAAGGAATAATTACAATCCAGCAACATGGATGTTAGAGGTTACTTGTACGTCTTCCGAAGCTGAGCTTGGAGTAGATTTTGCTGAGATCTACAAGCGTTCTTCTTTGTATGAGTAAGTAGAATAAACTAATTCAGATACCTGAACTTTTACCACTATACTTTGAACCATGAATGATGTGTATTTGGTGCAAAACAACTGTGATAAGATTTTGAATGGTACAGTGTGGAACTTTAAAGTGAGTTTCACTTTTTCTCAGATGACCATAGGCATCAATCTTGTAATTGCTATCTAAATACTTTCTTGCTGGGTGAGGATAGATGACTACCACCTGGCAACCACCACTCCCATATTCGTTTTAAGTTGTACCTCTTTTAAGTCATAACGTGATAACCCTAATCTTCACTGACTTCCTTGCCTTTCTTATTCAATAAAGTGGATAGATGGACTAATATCGGGACAGGAAGCTGGCTTCCAAAATTACAGTATATGCTGTTTTGTCAAAGAAAAGTTGAAGAAAGATAATACTATGTGCTGCCTTATTCTACTTTTGATTAGTACTCCAATGGATAGCTGTTCTTAGAAATGTGGCACCTTTATTGAGGTTAGGGGTGGCTACTGCCTCCAATTGACAGCCACTGTGACATTCTTTCCACCAACTCATTTCCTATCATGCAAGTTTAACCTCGGTATATATCTTCTTCGTTGTTTGGACAAGATTGTCAATATACTAGTCTTACTAAATTGTCTGAGTAACTAGAATTGCAGTTATGACCCATTTGGGCACTTAGAAAGCTAACTGTTCTAATTGAAGAATTTGCATTTCATACTTTGACATAGTAGCATTTCCCTGTTCTTTCTTTAAACTTGAAACCTTCTACAAGCGGCATTCGGCATAGATCTCTACCTGCTTTATTGGACTGCATGAAGATGAACACAAAACTGAGTGGCACATAGAGCAAACCACCCAACAGGCCAACATACAAGCTTAACTTACTCTAAATACATCGTAATGTTAAACTCATCACTGTGACGAACAGCACTTGAAAATTTCAATCTCATTTTGAAGCCACTGATCTCAGAATTCTCCTCAAGAGTAACATTGCTCTTTTATTCCTTTCTTTTTTATTTGTCATAGGAATAACAAAGAACTTGCAAATACCCTGAGTTCTCCACCTGTTGGGCGTGAAGCTTTGGATTTTCCAACACAGTATGCACAAAATGGTTGGGGACAGTTCAAAACTTGTCTCTGGAAACAACATTGGTCTTACTGGAGAAGTCCTTCTTACAACTTGATGCGCTTCATGTTCATGATTATTACGTCTCTGATTTTCGGGGCATTGTTTTGGAAGAAAGGGAAAAAGATGTAAGTATCTTAATACTGAGATTTGCTAGAAGAAAATGCTAATGTGGTATGTCTAACTCAAATCTTGAAAATATGATTAGTTCCTTTCTTCGAAAACTGACAATCATTTATGTATTCATCCGTGTCCTAGATCTGACGTATTACAACTTTCTTGCACCTATAGTGAATAGCACGTTCCATGATTTGGCCTATGTAAGCATGAATAATTTTTATTACTTAGTGGACTTCCATTAAAACTTCAATGTGTCACAAAATATTTCTACTTTTCATTTTCTTTAGAGAGAGAATGCCATTTCATTTGAACTTCTGGGATCTGAATTTCTTTCTGTAATTAAGGATCAAATCACTGATTCTTTTTTTTTTTTTTAAGTGGGAGGTCTTGAACCCAATACCTCCTACTTACAATCCCTCCCCCTTTACCACCCAACCCAATCCTCTTCCCCTCAAATTGCTAACTATGTTTTTCCTCTATTCTGTAGAGAAACTCAGCAAAACTTATTCAATATACTCGGTTCCATGTTTATCGCAATGTTCTTTTGTGGCGTGTACAATTCGTCTTCAATTTTGCCGTATGTCAGCACAGAGCGAACTGTTTTATACAGGGAAAGATTCGCAGGAATGTATGCTTCTTGGGCTTATACACTTGCTCAGGTACAACTTTAAGTGTCAAGTACTCTATTTGACAGTACAGCATATTCACTGATGTGAGATTTAGAATCTTTTTGGGATTAAACATCTTGTGTTTTAATAGTTTTAGTATACTGAACTCACATTAAGTGCCTAATTTACCTTCGTCAGGCTCTAGTATGATTGCTTTGCAAATTCGTTTGTAGATAGAACCCATTAATTCGTGATAACTCAAATGAGAAAAATGATTGTTGGAATCCGATGCTGCCTCCTGAAATATTCCCTTTTCTCCTTTCGATAGCAGTAGTCATATAGGATTCTACGCATTCATCAATCAAGAATCTGCAATCTAAACCTGGCCATGAGTGACATATCTTCAGAGCATTGGCTCCTCCTTGCACTTTCACTTCCAAGAATATGCTACAGCATAAGAGAATTCTGCCAGTAGTAGTTGCTAATATTTTCATGATGCCATAATTTTTTTTGTAGGTCATATTGAGATCCCTTATGTCTTTATCCAAGTATTGGCATTTACGGTAATCACATATCCAATGATTGGGTATTATTGGTCAGCTTACAAGGTTTTTTGGTACATCTACTCGATGTTCTGTACCTTGCTGTTCTTCAATTGTACCGGCCATGATGATCGTCTCAATTACACCAAGCTTTCCAGTGGCTGCAGTTCTACAATCAGCTTTTTACAATATCTATTACCTTGTTGCTGGATTTCTGATTCCTCGACCAGTAAGCAATTTATATAAGGGATTATCACAGTTTGAAGAAAACTTACTTCTTGTTACTATTCTTACCCATGGTTTTTTTTTCTTTCACTTTCAGCAAATTCCAAAGTGGTGGGTATGGTTATACTATTTAGCTCCTACATCTTGGACACTGAATGGAATGCTTACGTCCCAATATGGAGATATTGACAAGCCGATTGAGGTGTTTGGAGAGCCTACAACAGTATCCAAATTTTTGAGGGACTACTTTGGATTTCATCATGATCAACTACCAATAGTGGCTGTTATCTTAATTCTGTACCCAATTGTTTTAGCTTGTCTGTTTTCATATTTTGTTTCAAAGTTAAACTTCCAAAAGAGATGATCAGCAATGTAGATTGTGGTTTAAATTTTAAATATATATATATGTATGCATGTGTATGTATATGGAGGGTAGGAATAAAGGTGAGAACATTAATTTGGTGAATGAGGAATGCCACTGTGGCCATAAAGCAAATTGTGCCCGGCGCATGCTTTGGTTATCCTGTCTTTACTCTTTTAGCAAGTTAGACAATTTTTCTTTCTTCTTATGGTTTAGTCTAACTTTTGCTATAGTAATATATAGTTTATGATCTCCAATAGTTCGGGGAGAATTAGTATCTTTCATGGATTCAGAATTCAAATGTTTATATTTTTTCTTAAAAAATTTTATATTTTTCATGATCACATATCAGAATCGCCTTTTTACTTTACACGCATCAAATTGTTATAGTATATTTTTTTCTACACAAACTCCAAAAATAGCAACCCAACCTGAGTAAGATGAAACCGGCCCAAGAAAATACGAATATTGATAATACCAAAACCTCAGGCAACTAATATCAAAAACTAAGAAATGAATATTTACCCCAAGAAACTAATATTTAAAAACAAAGTTACAGACTCTCTTTGAAAAGCCATTTTTTTCTGAAAAAAAAAATTTGACATTTTTCGTGATTACATATCAGAATCACCTTTTTTTTTTTTACATACATCAAATCATTACAGTATATTTTTTTCTACAAAAACTTCATAAAATAGCAATCCAACCAAGGTAAGATGAAACCGGCCCAAGAAAATACAAATATTGATAATACCAAAACCCCAAGAAACTAATATCAAAAACTAAGAAACGAATATTTAAAAACAAAGTTACAGACTCTCTTTTGGAAAGCCAATTTTTCTAAAGACTCTCTTTGAAAAGCCATTTTTTCTGAAAAAAAAAATTTGACATTTTTCGTGATTACATATCAGAATCACCTTTTTTTTTACATACATCAAATCATTACAGTATATTTTTTTTCTACAAAAACTTCATATAATAGCAATCCAACCAAGGTAAGATGAAACCGGCTCAAGAAAATACAAATATTGGTAATACCAAAAACCCCAAGAAACTAATATCAAAAACTAAGAAATGAATATTTAAAAACAAAGTTACAGACTCTCTTTGGAAAGCCAATTTTTCTAAAAAATTTGATATTTTTTGTGATCATATATCAGAATCACCTTTTTTACTTTACATATATCAAATCGTTACAGTATATTTTTTTTAACAAAAACTTCAGAAAATAGCAATCCAACCGGGTACGGTGAAATCAGCCATAAATGTGGAAATTTTCTCGATGTTGGTCCTTTGGATCCCCTTTTTTTTCTGGATATTTTAATGTGGAACTGCAGAAATTGCTAGTGTGGTCTCTCTTGAACATGTTCCACGTCCACACAACTGGGAACCACGTGATTATTGCTGTACAGACCTGCATGAGAGAAGAACCTTTCATCAAATTGCAGCAGGAGAATTTGGAAACAATGCCATGTTGAAACAGAAAGTATGATCCTTCCCATATCAATAAAGTATGGTCCTCCCCTCATCAATGGCCTTTTTGGTCCCAACTACTTAAAACTCTATTCAGATAGGGGAAAAATAAGATCTCCAGTCACAATTTTACCAAAAACAGATAGAAAAGGGCGATGTCTCAAGTTGCAGTTTTAAACACTTTACCAAGAACAGAAAGGTCTCAAGGCACATAAACGTTGCAACTTTTGGAAATCTAACTATATTGCGTCTACTCCACAACAATGACTGCTCATGAAAGATTTTCCTTTTGGCCATCAAAAACTTCAATACTTGGATTATGGTCCTAGCAATATGATTGATAAATGATTGGCAAATAGTTTTAGTTAAATGATTGGTGGATGAAATCAATCCAATACAATTACAACCATTTATTGGATAGATCTAAATGGTTTGAATTTAAATGGATAATGCAAAACCATTTAATCAATTAGTGGTCTCAGTTGGCTGCATGCATTATACATTTGCATTTCTTTTTTTCTACGTTCTTTTTTGAACATCGATGCATATAATACCTCTATGTTGTATATAATACCTTTTCGTTTATAATGCAATACAAGAAGTTTTTGTACTACGTGCTTCTTGAGTTTTCTCTCTTTTTTTTTGAATTTTTCTTTTTTTTGCTTTCAATTTAGAATACAAAATGTCTTAAAGTAATAGAGAAAGTTCTGGCTGCGCATATATATATGTGATTGATTTGACACTCTAATTATAATTTTAGTTACTCCACATTCATTTTTATCCTAATCAATTTTGCAAAACTTTCCTAGGCCAACATGTCTAATGATTTAGATTCCATAATTACTTTAGTTGTATTTTGTGAATAAATGTAATGGATATTTTAATTTATGCACTCACATTTGTTATTCCCTTACCTTTAGATGCTTTCACAAATTAGTTACAATCTTTCAAAAAATTTATACTCAAAGATAATGTAACAAGTATTCCCAGGGCACTTAGGGGCACTCTTAGCACCCATTAACAAAAGGATATTTTAAATATATTTTATAATCAATGGAAAAAATTTAACAACAAAATGCAAGACCATTAGATTCTTATTAATTGAGTCAAGAGTCATAAAAAAGTTTAGAATGTAATTCTGTAAATCTGTTACTAAAATTAAATCCAAATTTATCCCAAACTTCTACCCATCAGAATAATTAAATCTAAAAAAAGAGAGAAAGAACGTAAACATTTTGATTTCAATAAGTTCAATACATAATCATATATTTAGTGGAAGAACATGTAATAAGCATATACTGAGAGGATATATGGGAAAAAAATAGTATTAAGTAAAAAAAAAAAAAAAGGGTTCTACAATATTAAATAAATTGATGATGATAACCTGCTTTTTTATAGCTGCGGTAGTGTGGAGTCTCCAGAACCAGGCTTAGTCTTCAAAGGACCAAAAGAGAGAAACTGTAGAGAGAGTAAGTTCTAGAGCAAGTGTTGGTAGTTTGTCAATAATTTACGTATTTAGAGATTTTACTATTATAGATTTTGTTTAACTTAATAAGGCAATTACTTAAAATCTATAAGTTGCTTCTATCATTGTATCTGATCATAAAAGGTAAGTTTATCAGATTTGTGACTCTTATCAAAAGAGATATGTTTCCACAGTTAACAAACATTACTCTTCATTGGTGTCTCAATAGAGTATAAAATTCAAGCAATACGTAATTAATATTTACTCTTCATTTTTTTTTTGAGAGAGTTTTATTAAGGCTTTATTGTATCTTGGGCGTATCAAATACCTTTAGGAAAGTGAAATCACGCCTCAAAGTCATTCCTGTGCTAACAATCTAAAGGTATTTGATAATGGCAACCGAGGCAAATTCTGTAGTTAAAGTTCATATTCAAGGTCAAGAAGTTATCAAGTTTGACAGGTTTGATGGAACAAACTACGCCAGATGGGTGGACAAGATGGTGTTCCTTCTTACCACCATGACCATCTTTTATGTCCTGAGCCCTAATTTGCAACCAATTCCAAATTCAAAAGAAGATGAAACTCCAGAAGTCAAGCCAAAGTTGGCAGAGGAAAAGGCAAAACGTGATGCTGATGAATTGAAGTGTCAAGGATACATTCTCAACTCGCTTACCAACAGGGTCTGTGATCTTTACAGGAACATGAAGACTTTGAAAGAAATTTGGGCTGCTTTGGAAGTGAAGTATAACTAGTATGGTCAAAAAATTTTAATATATTTACCCTTTTTTATATATAATTAAAAATAAAAAAGTTGGAATGGTTATTCTTTCTTTTTTTTCACTTTAAGAGATCAAAAAACATCAAATAAAAGGATTTTCTCAAATTTCTTTTTTTCACACTTATTAATATTAGGAAAGAAAAGGAGATAAAAAAGAAGAAGAAAGAAAATTAGATTTTGCAAAGAAAGAAAATAAAGAAAAATCTAACATTATCGTATTACATTAAGGTTGTCGGGATTACGATTAGAATTTGGTAGTAAACAGAAAAGTGATATAATTTTAAAATAATAAAAGTATTTAATTCTTTCTTATTTGTAATTTTTTAAAACAAGAATTGAGCTCTCTCCCTCTCCCCCTCCCCCTCGCCATCTTTCTATTCTTTTTTTATATTAATAAGATTGTCAAGAAGAAAGAAATTAACACTTTGACCTTTTTTTCTTGATACTAAAAAGGAGAAGAGCCACTCTAAATTTTTTATTATTTTATTATGCAAAGAGGAGAGTATTTTCTTCTAAAGTTTTTTAACTTGTTAAGTTGGTTTAATGGTAGGATAAATTGGCAAAAAATAACTTTAGGGGGTAAATTGATAATGAGACTATAGTTTATGGGGGTAAAGTGATAATAATTGTAAAGGTTAAACATGATTTTTCACTTTAATTAACAAACCTCGTTAAGTTTGACCGGTAGTTTTGGGGGTAAAGTGACTAAAAGATAACGTTAAGGGGGAAATTGATAGTGATACCAAACGCTAAGGAGGTAAAGTGATAATAACCCTATACTTTTTTGAGAGAGTTTTATTAAAGTTTTGTTGTATCCTAGCGGTATCAAATACCTTTAGAAAAGTGAAATCACGCCCCAAAACCATTAATGTACTGCTAGCAAGAAAAGTAAGAGATCCACGGAATTAGAGCCTTCGGATCTGGCAATGACGTTTTACCATTAAAGCTGACCATACAGATCCACAAGGAAAGCGATCTTCGGATGCGATTAAATTCAGTCTGTCCTCACTAGTCCAATTCTTTTTTTTTTTTTTGGGATAAGTGGATTTATATAGATTACATGGATAATCCACTTAAATCCGCTTACTTAAATGGCTTCAAATGGTTACTCATTCTCTGTTCTAAGTCATAAAATTTTTCTTAAGCTTCCACATCCATTGAACTTTGGTTTATTTGGATGGATAAATGGATAACCATTTTGCTGCCTCTAGTGACAACTATATAATTCCCATGTGCTCGACAAACATGTCAAGTGTTGAGCAATCAATCATAATAGAGATTAAAGATACAATCAATGGCCAGAACAAATCAGCTGTCTTTTGTTCTTGGTCTTCTGCTATGCTCTGTTGTATTCACAAACACAGTAATCCACTGAAACCTATCTATTCACTCTTTTATCTCTTTTCTTCTTTTGTTTTACTAGTCCATATATGCTCTCAAAATTTCATAAATCCGCTTTTGCAACTAGACTTTTTAACGTGATAAGTGACTTCAATTTCCTCCATTAATACACAACAAATGAGTAATCAATTTGTCCATCCGATAGGTTTCCCCACAAAAATATAACCACTCTGCAATGGAATTTTCCTTGAAGAATTATCTTCCGAGTTTTCTCACCCTCATATATCATTTTTGAAAAGATATGCTTATTTTGTCGTAGATTTTATACTAAATGTTCACAATTTTTAACATCATAATCGTGATACGATTTTTTTTTTATTTTTATTTTTTTACGCAGGAAGCAAGGGTGCAGAAGTTCTGGTGTGTATTGAGACGTGGTATTCCTGACTCTCAAGTGCAACAATTTTTAGATTCTGCATGTTCCCAGCTTGATTTGCAGGCCCCATAAATCCTGGTGGTGCTTGCTACGACCCTAACACATATGCAAACCATGGATCCTACGCCCTTGATCTCTTCTATGTCGTTCGTGGTCAATGCCCTGGGATTGGCATATTTACTGATAATAATCCATGTACTTCTCAAACTCTTTCTCCTTGTCACATCAAACAAGACATAGGATACTGAAGCAATATATTTGTATAGAGATTTTGCTCTAACCTGTTTATGTTTACCCTTTTTTATTTGGCAGCTCATGGTAATTGCATCTTCCCTTGATTGGAGACTTCGGAGAGAATGCATTGAGACATCAAAAGGCAATTTCGGATTTTAAGCCAAAAAAACTATGTACAAGGCATTGTACATGTAATAGTTCGTCATGAATATATATGAATAAATCACAAGTTTTCAGGAATTGTTGGACCTTGATCCCATTATATTTTTGTGGGTACGGATATATTGATAAGCATTAGGGTGACTTTTGGCAAAAAGCAACAAGTTTTATGACTCTGTAGTACCCTCGTTGAATCTTTTTGTCGATTATTAAAAATCAAATCATAAGACATACTTTTATGATATCAAAGTTTTAGTTAAAATTTATATGAAAGCTTAGCTAAACTTTACTTCGAAAAATCCATTCTTGAATATGAAAAGTGAAAATTATTTATGATCGATAACATCAATTTAAATTTCTTCCTTTCTCGCACATTTATTATGATGCATAAAATCAATATAAACTTCTTCAACCTCGCAAATTTTACTAAGTCAAAGCCAAGTTATAACTCAAGGTTGAGTGTTTCTTCTTAAAAAAGATGTACAAGAATTTTTCCACAACGGGTTATGTGATAAATTATCAAGAAACTTTGTCTCTTTACTTCTTCCAAGATTATTTTGTCAATTACAAACCAGCAGTCGCATGTCTACTGAGGATTTGACTACGTCAACGTGAAACACAAAATTATGAAACTGTTGGAAAAAAGAAAAAGAAAATATTTAGCACTACAAATGTATAACAAAAGCATCTAGCTATAGTTTCTTTATATGAATGTTGTCTATGTACATATAATATACACAGTGCAATTTCTTTACAGGGCAAATTACATTTTACCCCCCTGTGGTTGAACATTTTTTTACATAACCCCTCTATGGTTTTAAAAGTTATACATAACCTTCTCATGGTTTGGATTAAAGTGTCAAAGTGACGGAAATAACGGAACTTTTAAAAATATCGAAATTATCCTTATAAATACATGACACACTAACCCCTTTATGGTTTAATACTTTACCATATAACTCCCTTATAGTTTAATATTTTACCATATAACCCCTTATAGTTTCCAAAATATACACATAACTTCCCTTGATTAATAAATAATTTTCAACTTTACATAAGGGTATTTTTGATATTTTAGGTTACTCCGTTACGAATGATCATTACCGTCACTTTGATACTTTAATCCAAATCATGAGGGGGTTATATATAACTTTTGAAACCATATGGGAGTTATGTAAAAAAACGCTAAACCACAATAGGGTAAAGTGGAAATTGCCTTTCTTTATATATGAATGTTGTCTATGTACATATAATATACACAATGCAATGTCTCACCAGTACACAAATATATCTATTCTTAAAAAGGAGGAACTTTACATAAACGACAATAACGATATCAATCGTTTCCATAGTAGTGAAGAATTTCAAAAACAATAATTGAAGTTTCCCCCAATTTGGTCTCAGACTATATAGTGCTGACAATCCAAATTTACATACTGGTCGTCAAGAGAATGATCTCAATGCCTTGGCAAACGTTTTGACAATTGTTTAAGTGCAACCCATCCAGTATTGTCATGAATAAAATACCAATTGCAAGAATGACCAACTTTTGTGCTCTCGTTTTCCACAAACTGCATAAACTTTCTAGTGTTAATTTTGATGCATCTTATGCCCTCAATCTCTAGTATGGTGCGGTGACCATAGATCCCATATTGGCTTAACAATTATAACTAAGTAGCCATGTTTCTCACTCTTTTTCTCCTTATTCGAATAAAATTTTGCCTAGGTTCCATTTAGTTTTGGTCTTCTCAATGTAATCCTTTGACTTTTATATTTGTATATTGCTTGGTCCTTACCCTAACTAATGACCAATTGATCTTAGATCGACTAAATTGATCTTACGCCGACTAAATGTGCAGCACTATGTATAGACCAAGATCTAGTGCCTCAATAATTAAACTGTCAATCTCACCATTCATGTTTCAAATGGTGCAATTACCTCTATGAATTATTTTTGGCAATTTTCAAAGAAACATCAACCCGTACAGACATAGCGAATTAATCACCATTAGCAGTATAGTTAGACAAACCTAATTTATTCCTGCAGTGGAAGACTATTCATACATGACCACAAAATTAGGAAGCCATTTATAATATGTAAAGCAACTACCACCGCCAAGTGTATCAAACTTTGAAGCATGAATGGTTAGAGATTTGAACTCATCCAAGAAATGTACGGTGTATGCACCTGGGTTTAGAAATTAAAACAAATTATGCAAATTATTGCAAGTGTGTACACCAGCGATAACAAGGTTGAACCACCTTTTATGTATTTTTAGTTTTCTTCCCTGCGTTGTTGTGTTCTCCAATGTTGTAATAAGTCCATTCTTATTCCTTCTTTTCGTCCCTTTTTTCCAATATAATCTTCTCAATTTGTTACCAGATCACCAAAATTTTAATCGAATCTGTTTTTTCAAGCGGCTTCCATGTTGGCAATGACGAGATTATTCAGGGAAATGATAAATTAGTTATTCAATTTGATATTTTTGAGTCCAGGCCTTCATACCAAAAACAAAAGGTCGTTTCCTTGGTGTTGAGGCCTTCATACCTTTTATTGACACCAAATGACTTGTAATGATGAGTTGACAAAAACCTTTTATTGACACCAAATGTCTTATAGCGATGATTTAACGAAAACTTTTATTGCCACCAAAAGTGGTTGTCTTGGTGACAAGTTAAAAACATCTTATTGGCATCAAAGGTGGTTCTCTTAGTGATGATTTAACAAAGTGTTCTTGTGACAAAGTTTTCTAACACTATATATTTGGTGAAGGAGATAAGTAGGAGGTTAATAATTTACTTTTGGTGAAGGAAATATGTAGGAGGTTAATAATGGGGTGATAGAGGGGTCAAAATTTTGTGCAGACTCAATCTATGTCCCCCTATGCAGAGACTAAGTAGCCAACATTTTGCCACATCATCAAAATTAATAATTAGAAGCTGTCAAAGTTCCTTTCGCATGGCTTAACTAGCAAATCTTTGCCCTACCTTCTTTCTCCCAAATTGCCAATTCTTCTTCTTCTTTTCTTTATTTTATTTTTATTTTTTTCATTGGGGAAAAGAAGTACCAGTACGAACCAAATCACTTGCAACAATTTTTTGGATTAAAATTCCTTTTTCCTTTCTTCCCCAGTCTCTACGTAGCATCTCCAAACTCCCCTTCCCAAATCTTTTTTTTTTATTTTTTATCAATTTCTGGTTAAATATGGGTTGTAATTTTGGGTGCACATTTGGGTTTTCTTCAAGATTATGAATTTAAAAAAATTGTCATTTCCATTGTCACCATCCTTTCCATTGCTGTTCTTGACTTTATCATCGTGTTCACTTCCACTGCCATTCTTGCATTGTTCTCGAATTTTTCATTTCCCTCACTATCCTTGTGATCACCAACTTTTCCCTTCCCAATGAATCCTTATCAATAACTCGTGTTCCCCTCAAGTTCCTCCAACTTTTTTAACCTGAACTTATCAGCAGCATTTGATCCATGGTCTTCGGAAAATCATTCATCCTCCAAAAGCTGAGAAACCCAATTAGCTCAAACCTCGTACCCATGGTCTTCGGGAAATCATTCATCCTCCAAAAGTTGAGAAACCCAATTTAGCTTAAACCATGTGTCCATGGCATTAGCCATTACTGCCATCTCAAAAAGCTTTGTCACTAATTCATCAAGGCTGAAATTCTCCCAACCGGTCAACAGACTATCAAGAAACAGATTTAGTTCCTCGGGTTTCCTCTTCATCTTCTCATAGTCTTTAGGATGCAATTCTACCACAAATTTCCCATCTATCAAATCAGGAAAATTGCAAGTTTCAGTCGGGAGTTTCAATTGCTTTTTTACCATCCTGGTGTATAGGCACATATTTTTCATATGTTTTTATTGAAGAGTATCATGGTGTATAGGCCCATATTATTCATATGCTTTTACGGTGTACACACCTAGGTTCAGAAATTGAAATAAAATTTTGCAAGTCTGTACATCAACGATGGCAAGCATGAATTAGCTTTTATGTATTCTAAGTTTTCTTCTCCATGTTATTGTGTTCTCCAATGTTGTAATAAGCCCATTCTTATTCTTTTTTTCTCTTTCTTTCCCAATGTTATCTTCTCAATTTGTTACCAGATCACCAAAATTTTAGCCGGATCTTTACTTTTCTTTTTTTCTTTGTGTATTCTTGTTAATTAAAGATGGTTACAAGTCATCAAGCAAGTTCGATGTTGGCAATGTCAAGGTTATTCAAGGAAATGATAAATAAGTTATTCAATTTGATATTTTTGAGTGCAGACCTTCATACCAAAAAAGGTGGTTCTCTTGGTGATAAGTTAACAAAAACCTTAGTGTGAAAATCTGTTTATCCTAGAATGTTTATTCCAACATTTCTGTGGAATCCCACTCCTTAACAAAATTTAGGGAAAGCCCTTCCACCTTTATCCCATAATGTCTAAATAGTAGGATGTCAAATTTATCCTTATAAATCTTTATATTGCATCATGATATCTTAGTCTATTTGTAAGTTGAATTAATATTTGAATCTAATTTTTCATAATAATTAATTTTACATGTATTTAAAATATTTTTTTCTTTTATACTACAAAACAATGTTTTAAAATACTTTATTCTTTGACCTTTGAACGATTATGCAAGAATTTTCTTAATCTTATCAAAATTGAAAATAGATTAAAAAGAAATTATAATCATTTGACTTCATGTAATTTATATTTTATGTTGCTAATTATATTGATAGTAAATGTAAAAGTTTAACTTAAAATTTATTCATTAGAATGAATCAAATATTACAATTGAAGAATTTTGATATCAATCCTCATTTATTTTTGAATTAAAAATATCAAAATTTCACGTAGATAGACAAATACTATTATAGAACAAATAAAACTAAAGATAATAAGACATATTACATCCTATAAACTAATCTAGGGTAATTAAGTCAAATTTATATTTAGTATATTCCATTTCGACATCTACATAATAATTATAGCAAATATTGGAAACTGAGTAAACATTCCATTCTGATTTGTCTGCCAAACTTTGGAACAATAAATTTTTTTTCCGCACTATTCTGAGTGGAAATATATTTTGGGTGGAAAAGTCTTTTCATTCTAGGCATTTCTGTATGCCCAACAGGGGGTTTATTGACACCAAATGACTTATAATGATGAGTTAACAAAAACTTTTTATTGACACCAAGTGACTTGTAGTGATGATTCAACAAACAACTTTCATTGACACTAGAGGTGGTTGTCTTGGTGATGAGTTAAAAGCTTTTTAAAACTTTTTATTGACACCAAAGGTGGTTGTGAGCTAAGTGTTATATAACAAAGTGTTCTAACACTCTTTCATTGACACTAGAGGTGGTTGTCTTGGTGATGAGTTAAAAGCTTTTTAAAACTTTTTATTGACACCAAAGGTGGTTGTGAGCTAAGTGTTATATAACAAAGTGTTCTAACACTTTTGGTGAAGAAGACAAGTATGAGGATGATGATAGGGTGATGAAGGGTAAAAACTTGTGCAAGCTCTACCTACAGCAGTACTCATAGATTGAGCCACCAACATTTTGCTGTATCATCATAAAACAATCAGAAGCTCGAAGCTCCTTCACATACCTTAACCACCAAATCCTTGTCCTGGCTTCTACCTCTTAAATTCCCAACTCTTCTTCTTCATGTTTTTCTTTATTTTTTTTATTTCTTTTCTTCTTTTTTCTTTATTTTTGTTTCTTCATTGGGGAAAAGTAGTACTAGTATGAACCAAATCACTTGCAATAATTTTCCAAATGAAAATTTCTTTACTTTCTTCCCTAAATCGCCAAACTTCTGCTCCAAAATCTTCACTTTTATTTAAACCGTAATCTAAAACTTTGTGAGAAAGAAAAGAATATGAGGAGAAAGATGACGAAAAAGGTTGTAGCAATGCGTGTCGATAATGGTGGTAGTGAATTGGTGATATTGAGGGAACAAAGTAGAAATTGCCAATGCAGTAATGATTTGGTAGAGGGAGAAGGCCGCTAACTGGTGATTTTAATGTTGATAATGGTTGTACAGATGATTGGGTGGGGTTATAAGGTACGAAGCACGTGGCGATGATTTGTGGTGGTGAAGGATTAGAAACTTAGTATGAGTTCTACAAATTTCTTCCTGGAGCAAAGAGCTAACCTTGCTTTTCAAACTTGAGGGGGGGAAGGTTCTTAGAGTTTTTTAAGGTTTTTTTGGCATTAAATTGCAAATGAGCAACGTAGCACATTTCCTTCCACTACCCGTAGATCGAATCTACCCAAATTTTTGCCAATAAAAGGAAGTGCTAAGGTTTTATTGACATCAAATGACTGTGAAAAGATTGAAAAACTGATGAGATAAATGCTAATATTGTCAAACACTTTGAGTTGTGAAAAGGTTGGAGAGGAAAATGTTTTGGATAAAGCTGTTATATTGTGAAAAAATTGGAGAGGAAAATGTTTTGGACAAAGCTCAATGTTTTGAAAACCGGACCGGACCAGCCGGTTCAACCGGTCGAACCGTGAACCGGCCATGGCACTGGTCCGGTTCTATGCCTTTGTTGACTTTGTCCGAAAACCGGTCAAAAACCGGTTGAACCGCGAAAACCGCCGAACCGGGTTGAACCAGTGCTTTCCGGTTTTCGACTTTCCCTCTTTTTTTTTTTTTTTTTTTTGCAAAATGCAGCTGTCAAGATTCGAACTCAAGACCTTTGTAATAGAAGACCAATATATTAACCATTGCACCATCACATCTTATTAGTTTTTTTTGATAACTTATTTATATAAAACAAACACTCATATTTCTTTTTTTTCCATTTTTCTTACAAAATCTCATCCTCTTATGACTCTTTCTTTTTAATTTTCAACTCTCTCTCTCTATCCTCTTTTCTTTTGTCACTCTCTTTTTAATTAAACCTCTTTATTTTTAATTTATTGATGTTTTCTTCCATCTTTTAATTTTTTTTTTCCATTAAATTGAAAAAAGTTAAAAAATAATTATTTTTCTTTAACCCAAATTATTTAATGATACAACCACTCATTTTTATCTCATTTTTTGTTTCTTATCAAATTTACATTTCTATTTTCGATTCTCTTGACTTCCTTCGAATTCCAAATTTCCTTTTTTAAATTGCAATCTCTAAATCCCAAAACGTAAATTAAAATTTAAGTTCACAATATCTAAATTCTCATAGACATGAATTTTGTATAATTTCAAAATATTGTAATATTTTTGGGTTGGATTTAGATATAATTGAAATTGAGATGAAATTTATTTGTTTTAACTTATAATTTAAAAAATTTATTTTTAAAAATCCAAGTTATTAAAAAATAGTAACCTTTTCATCATATAAAATATTAAATTAGTCCATTACATGTCTTATTTTGTGCATTTATATATTTATATAAATTATTTTTAAAAAAATTCATTGAACCGGGGTTGAACCGGTCCGACCGGTTGAATCTCGACCCTTTCACTTCACCGGTTCAATTAACGGTCCGGTTTTTAAAACATTGACAAAGCTTCTAATATAGCAGCAATGGGATTGGGGTCGGACAGTTGTTAGGCGGTCATTTAGATGGGTGGATTCGCCAATGGGATCAGTGGGATTAGGGTCGGACAGTTGTTAGGAAGTCATTTAGATGGGTAGATTAGCCTATAGGATCAGTTACAATTTAAGGAACAAATTGTTGTGGGATCAACACGAGTGCTCAAGTCTAATGTAGCAGGAATCTCCCAAAAAGCCGGCAAACTAAAGTCTAATGTAGCAGAAATCTCCCAAGAAGCCCAAGAATGTGATCAAATTGGGAATCAGGATGAATCAGCTTAATACTACTTCTACCATTTTGAACACTTAAGTTGGACTATTTTACATTAAAGAGTCTTCTAGTGCTGTTATTAATGTAATTAAAGGAGTCTTTCAAGTCTTCTTGTGCTATTATTAATGTAATTAAAGGAGTCTATCATGTTGAACCAACACTCTGTACTCTATGCTTGTTCCTGCTTCAATTTTGAATAGTTTTGTCACCCTGTCCTCTTGCTGATGACATATTGATTGTCGTGAATAAATCTTTCCATTTTTTTTTCTTTTTTGTGAGTATAGGATATGTGATTTGCTATTATTTCAGATTAGGTTTAGTTTAGTTGATAATTGAAATTCAAGAATAATCGAAGTCCTCTGTTTGATAAATGCTCAAAATTATTCAGTTATCGAATGGGCCAATAAAGTCTATTTTTTTGTCGTAGTATCATGTCTGAAAAAAAATCAACGGCACAAAAAAAAAATCCAAAGAATTAAATTGGTTCATGTATTTAAGTTCTTGGTGACCTGCCAAGAAGGTTTTGGTTTAATGATTTAGGTCGAAATTCCAAGAATTAGAAATTCTAAATTCTACTCTTCTGCCCTTTATTGATTTTTTAAATCACATCTCTTTCCTATTAGGAAAAAAATTTGAAAAAAAGAGTTCATGGTGACCTCATGAAGGACTCGAACCTTTTGTGATTTAATCATCATAGTAAAATTCAATTAATGATTGCATCAGTGGACAGGGAAGAAGTTTTAGAATTCTCCCCGCCGTCAATTCAAAGTTTAAATCTTGAACTTGACAATCGGGAGCAATTACTATTCAATTAGTGATTGCATCAGTGGACAGAGGAGGACTTTTAGAATTCTCCCCACCGACAAGTTCAAAGTTTGAATCTCAAACCTAATGATCAAGAGCAGAAAGAATGTGAGGAGGGGTGAGAGGTAAAAAAAAATTTTAAAAAATTAATTATTGCAGATGTCAAAAACTTCTAACATACTCTGTAAGTTATAACTTATGCTGATAGGGGGATCCATTATCCCCCTACTTGTTCCTAATCTGCTCAGAGGGACTATCTAATCTGCTGAGAAGAGCTGAAGATATGAAGCAGATATCAGGAATTAGCATTACTAGAAGAGGGCCATCTGTATCCCACCTATTTTTTGTTGATGATACACTAATCTTCTGTCAAGCAATCCCAAAGTCAGGCCGAAGATTTTGGCAAACTATGAGAAAGGATCAGGTCAGATGATAAACTTTGACAAATCATCTGTATTCTTCAACAAGAATGTACCTGAGGAGAAGCAAGTAGAAGTCAGTTGGTTGGGAAACATTCAGAAGGTTAGCCAAGGTAAATACCTTGGTTTGCCTATGGTCATCACAAGATTGAAAGAACGACTATTTGGATTTATCAGAAATAGCTGTCAGAGAAGGATGGAGAGCTGGAAGAATAAATTACTGAGTACTGCAAGGAAGGAAATACTACTAAATGCCATCACAATGGCTTTACCTACATATGCTATGTCCTGCTTCAAATAACCAGGAAAGCTATGTAAGGATATCAGCTCTATGATGACTAGATTCTGGTGGGGGAAAGAAAATGGAAAGAGAAAGATGCATTGGTGCTCCTGGAGTAAGCTTACCAAGGACAAAAGTAGAAGGGGATTGGGATTCAGGGACTTGTAGGATTTCAATAAGGCTCTACTGGGAAAGCAAATCTGGAGACTAGTGACATGCCCTAATCTGTTGATAAGCAAGATCATAAAGGCCAAGTATTATCCAGACAGCTCAATATTCCAATGCAAAAAGTGGAAGAACTGATAATGAATTTCAGATGAAATTAACACCTGATCTTCAGAACTTTCAATGGGAAAGATGCTGCAAAAATACTAAAAACTCCAATTAGTCTGGCAGGAAGGGAAGACTGCAATTTCTGGACAGGAAGCAATAATGGTAATTATTCTGTCAAATCAGCTTATAAGATTTTTAGTAGAGGAAAGGATATTCAGCAAAAGGAATCCAGATGGCAAGGGGAATCAAGCACCACCGGACAAAGAGAGAAGGAGTGGATGTGGATGTGGAGACTGAACATTAAAGGCAAATTGAAGAACTTTATGTGGAAATGCTTGAACAAAGCTCTTCCAGTGAAAGAACTGATATATTGCAGGACCAGAATAGGAGAGCCAATATGCCAGATATGTGGGGAAGGAGAGGAGACAGTGGAACACCTATTCTTTTTCTGCAATCAAGCAAAGGAAGTCTGGAGATTGGCTCCATTGCAGTTGGATGGACTTACAGATTACAGAGGAAATTCAATAAATGGTGGTGTGGCCTAATGGAAGCTACATGCAGGACTGAAGGAAATCTCCACCAATCACTTACTGTCAACATACTCTGGCAATTGTGGAAAGCTAGGAATGAGAAGATTTTCAACAATAGCTACTGTCACCCTTTTGAAATTGTACAGAAAGCTCACCTAGAGTGGTTGGAGTACACTGAAGCTCAAAGTAGAGACAAACGAGTGAGCATTCAAGAAACAACATCAAGGAATGAGGAAGAACTGTATAGCAATGATGAAAACAATCTGATGAACATTGTAGTGGAAGTCAGCCAGCAGGAGGAAGGAAAGCCACTGGGAATTGGTATAGTGGCTACTCAAGACAATAATACATATGCTGTCTGGGGCCATAAGGGAAAGAAGCACAGGAGAAAGCATGTTGGACTGTGCTGCAGCGATCAAACTAACACTGTGTAAGGCTAGGGAGAAGCTCTGGCAAGAAGTGAAAGTGCAAGTTTCATCTCCTCAGTTGATATGTTGTTTGAGGACGAACAAAGCACAAGACATAAGACTTTTTGCTGAGCTGGAAGACATTCAAATGCTAAGATCTTTGTTTATGAAATGCTCATTTAGCTTGATAGACCACCAATGTACTATGATAAGTAGAAGGATCAGTGCTTGTGCTATTAAGTTAGTGCAAGATGAGGAACACTTAAATTCTCAATGTCTAAGGACATTCTTGTAAAGCTCAATATAATGAGCCTTTGCTCAAGTTGTATAATTTGTTTTTTATATCAATAATATTTCTAACGTTTCCGTTAAAAAAAAAAAGTTCTAACTTATGCCTGCAGAGTGTAGATAATAAAAGTGAAAGGTTGGGCAATTAATGCCCATGAGCGTTTACCAACTTAACAAACAAACCAACCATTGTTGAGACACAGGCAATAGGTGTACCAGTAATTCCTTTCCGAGGGTAAAAATCCTTCCCAAGTGCGGCGTGGCAATTATCTGTTATGATTAGTACAAATCCAGATTTCATAGAACAAGACCTTTAAATTCCTTGTTTTCCCTCCTCTCTCAATTATACGAGCAACTAAGAGTACTCGTGATCAGGAGGTTCTAATTTTGTAAATGCTGATCATTTTTTTTCAGCAAAAAGCAACCAGAAAATGAAAAAGTGAGGTAAACTAATTACTACGAGTGATTTACGTTTGGACTTGTACTTTTTTAATATACACTAGTTCTCACTTTGGGCTCTTTAACTTTTATTTTATACACTTTACTGCAATTAAATCTAAAAATGTTTTAGATAATACATAACAACTTATATTGTAAATGTGAAATACGCTAAAGGATATGCATACCCACATTTTCAAAGGCTAATGCCAATTTTCATCATCGAGAAGAAGAGTGTCATGATGTGTAGGTGCAGTTTATTCATCCTAGTGCTTAAGGCACTCTCCAACATGTGTGCAGTTAACAAAAAATATATTTATCAAAATTATCACTTTAGAACATTTTTTATGAGTTTTATGGGTCAAATTCCATTATAATGTAAATACATACAAAAAGATGATGGAAGTGAAGCAAAATATGTGGAAGTTACAGAGATAACTACCTTCGGATTCAAATAACTATCTACTAATTGTTGACATTTTTTTTTAATAGATTGGGACAAATTTGCCATTATAATTAAAGCTATATTAGAAATTTCAAAAAATAACACTATGTGTTTACACCATACAGTGACACTCTCGCTTTAAATTGTACTAGTAGGCAGAGCACACACTATATGTGTGCCTATTTTAGAAAAAAACAAATAATAAAAAAATTAGTTAAAGATTTTTGGGAGGTGATGCAATGTTCATCAGCAGAGTGGATTAGTTAATGAGTTAATCCAATAGTGTAGTGATAGTTATGTAATGGTAGTTATGTAGGAGTGGGAGGTTTTCCAAATAAAATATTGATAAATAATGGTAAATGCTGGAAGGATATTTTTGAAAGGGTACATGTTAACTTTTTTTTGTTAACGCCAAATCTCTACGCACACTTTATTATATAGTAAGATATTGTATATTGTGTATATGCTTTTATTGATAGTGCAGAATTATAGTAATTTTATAATTTAGGAGACAAAGTACTCAAAATAAAAAAAATTTGGAATACATTAGGCATCCAAAGTCGAATATTTAGACGACAAAATTTGACCATAATTAGGGCTACAAGTGAACCCTCCTCACTGACACTCCCCCCCGGGTACCGCCCAACTTATCCCTCCAACTTGAATCAAACTTGAACTTATTTAACAAGGTATCAAGTCGAAGTGTCGAAACCGCATAGACATACTAAGCTTGTGGGCTTGTCGATCCGGGTCAATCTTACATATGTTTAGTAAATTAATATTTATTTATGAAATTATATTAACTTTAAGTAGTGAAATTAAATGTATGTAACCGTATTTTTATTACATATTAGAGTAAAATGTACATATCTACATTTTTATAATTTATTAAAGTTAAACATCTAGTTTATCCTCCTAAAAAAATGTTATACTTGTTTTATGTTTCTATTTAAGTTTGATTAGGTTTGAACTCGAGGTGAGTTTTACTTTGACTGCTCAATATAATTAAGCGCGAGTTAGGACATGGCAAAATTGAGTCAAACTGTATTTGATTAGATCAAAACTCTACTCAATTTAGTTGGTTTGTAGCCTAATTAATTAATTAATGACTACTCTGTTCGAAAAGTGTATCCTTACTTCTTACCCATCTTCCAAAGCAATTTTTTCTGACTCTAGAGACCAGAGACATGGCTCGTGGACGTTCCAGAGGCAAGTGCTTTAATAAGTGTTTGACGTCACCTGTGTTGAGAATCCTTTCGTCTCAAATTCTGATTTTTCGGTCAACTTGCTGTGGTTTATGCTGGTTTGTTCGTCGCGGCGGTTTAGAATCCTGGCACATATCTTATAATATACAAAAAGTTATCTTGTTCTTTTTACTTTTTGAATGAACCCCAAAAAGAAACATATAGAAGAAATACAAAATTTTAGTTTGGTAGCACGCAAACCCGTACAAACAAGTATTGGCGGTAGGTAAGCAAAGATTTAGGAATCAAAAGGATTTTTTGTGAGTTCTTGTGTCAAATCCGTTTGTGAGTTCCAATTCATAGTGTAGTGTTAAAAGAATTAATTACTCTAAGACTACATGAGTTGCAATCAACTAAATCGTCTAAGAATAGCAATATTGTAGTTGAATTGAGTGCAATCAACCAAATCGTCTACGAATCGCAATATTGTTGTCAAATTGAGTGTTAAAGTAGAAGGGATTGTTAAATAAGAAATTTTGAATTCAAGATATTTTACTTAAAAAAATTAAAAAATTTGGAAGTGACGAATTTAAAAAGAAAAGAAAGGAAAAGAAAAGAAATCAGAGTTTTCCTTGGTCTGGGAGATATTTTGAGGAAAGAAGAGAGAGGATGCCGACGGAATTGGATGGCTGAACATAGTAAAAAAAAATTTCCTCTCCAAATTAGGCTGAAATGAAGAGAAAGTTGGAGGATGCCTATAATATTTTTTCAAAATGCAACTATTGATCTTAGAATACTAAATAAGAAAAATAAATTTAGATGTATGTCTTATATTCCTTCATTTCTTTCCTAAACTCCCAAACAATACAATAATCTTTTCCCTCATCTCTTCCTTTCTTTTCCATTGTAATTTAGGGTGCTTTTGATAAAATTAAAATCTGAAAGTTGAAATATGAAATTTGAATCCATTAAGTTAGTGAATTATTAAATACTATATTTAATACATTTAAATATATATCACATTAAGTGATAAATGAATAACTTATCACTAATTTTTTGGAACAAAATTTGTTTAAAAAATTCAGTGTCACTTAATGAATTCAGATGTTTTAGTTTTGGTTACCAAACGCGGAATATGTTAAAATTTGAATTCATTAAATTTAAGTGTTAAATTAAATTATTAAATAAAGCCTTAAAATTTCTCTTCGTTTCTTTTCTATCCTAAACTCCCAAACCAAGCTTACAGCAAGGCCCTTAGTATAAATTAATCCAAACAATACAGTAATCTTTTCCCTTCTTTTCTCTTCATTTCTTTCCACTGTGACTTAAAAAGTTTATCTTCCTTTCTTTTCTATCCTAAACCCCCAAACCAAGCCTAAGTTATGGGTAAGAGTGGTAATGGGAGTGGGGTGCCCACGGGGTAGAAAATGGGGTGGGGAATGGAGTGGGTGTTGAAAATTTTTTAAAATTTGTATGATGTACATGCATGTAATTAATGTATATTCATTCATGTTTTTGATACATGTATAGTATTGTGAATATTTCTAAAATGTACATTCATTCATGAATATGTATACTCATTCATGTTTTTGATACATGTATAGTATTGTGAATGTTTCTAAAATGTACATTCATTCATGAATATATTCATGTATGTGGGAATCCTTGAATGAAAAGATAGATTCATATATTTTATCTTAGGATGATGAGATGCATGAATTAAAGTGCATGAATTTGTACACAATATTTTGAATCTATTCATACAAGTATTTAATAAGTTCTTTTGTTTCTTCAACAATCCCTCCAATATAAAGAGATCAAGTAGAAAGTGATTTGCTGCAGAAAATCACTTTTCTAAATCACTTTTTTACTACTGTGTATTCTCTCAAAAAGTACTCCTTAGTTGAAAAGGATTTGTCTTACTTTATGCAAGAGTTTAAGATAAATAAACTTCATCTTATCTTAAAGGCCTAGGGGAGTGCCCGCGCATCGCGTGGGTATTTGGTGCCTGTGGGGAAGGAGATTTTTTTGTTGAACAAACAATAGTACATTGTAAGAAAAAATAAAACTTAGTATGAAAAGATAAACGATATAATCAATCAATTCACACAGTATTACAATAAAACTGTGTCAAATTGAAGGTCGTTGATAATGCAGAAAGGCAGAGCAACACATAAAACTAACCTTATTTCAGAATTCTCACCGAGAACTCTTTTTTGCTGTTGCTCCAAACTTAGAAGATTATAATCAACTCAAACCAATTGGGGTTAGACAACACGAAAAATACTATCTTGCAACTAGGCAATACGATAAGAGTCGTTAATTGTAGATATTAAAAACATACCGACAAAATTAAGGGAGGAACTGAAAAATTAGGGGGGTAAAATTTAACCTCACGCTGAACCACCATGAGTAGCTGGGACTGAAGAGCATTATGAGCTGATTAGTATGAAACCAAGTAGAATTATCCCAATCCTAAAATGCGAATAGGGATAAACTGATAATCAACTGTTTAGACATTAACATACCAACGATTCGGCAATTGAATTGGGTATAATTAATGACGAAATAATAGGTAATTTCAGAGTTAAGCTCGGATGGAAGATAAAACGATGAGGCAAATTGTTGTAGACAAAGGCAAAAAGGGAAAACTTAACTCCTAAAACTAAAATGGGATAAACTAACCAACGTTTGTGGCTCATAAATGCAGATTATAAATGATAGAGAAATGAGTTCCTACCATTGATAGAGAAATCGTTAGCTCATTTCCTAAATCCGATTGTCATTCAAACGTTTCAAACAAAGCAACATCTCAAACGGTTATCTGCGGCTGAAAAGGGGAATTATTGGTAGTTAAGGGATATTCTGATAATTACACCAACATATAAGTATATATGGGTTGTACGCAAAAATGGTTCCACACTAATTACACATTCTATCAATACCCAAATGGCTCATCAATGATAACTTTAAATGTATTAAAATCGGGTCATTTCAGTAAATATACCCAAATACATGCTTCCTTAACTTGTACCTAAAACTTTTAAACTAATACAAAATATTTCATATTCCTAGAAAATCCCCACCTATGCGGTTGAATTTCAACCTATTTTTTGACCAAAACTTAATCTTATATAGTATAAGGATATTTGTCCAAAATTATTACACGTTATACCGAACAAATAAAGTCTAAAGGAAAGTGATTTTCTATCACGATTTGAAATCAATTCTTGTCACACAATATTTGCCAGTTCATTGCAATATTCCCAATAATCTTTAGGTTTTATTTTGTGCTCTACAATGACTGGTACCTTAAAAGAGCTGACATCCAATATTGTCAAATTCGAGAGGTTTGAAGGAGGAAATTTCATCCGTTGGCAGAAACGTGTTTATTTCCTTCTCATTGCACTCCAAATGATCTATGTTCTGATTACACCAAAGCCATTGATCATCAATCCCGAAGAAGAAACTGTTGAAGACATGTGAAAACGTCAAAATGGGAGAACGATGATGAAATATGCCTTGGTCATATTCTCAATACCATGAGTGACAGCTTGTTTGATATCTATCATTCAATTACTACCGCCAAGAAACTTTGGGATCGTTTGGAGTTCAAGTACATGCAAGAAGATGCTACAAGTAAAAAGTTTCTTGTCTCATCTTTCAATAATTATAAAATGGTAGATAGTAGGTCTGTTATGAAGCAATTTAGTGAAAGTGAGAGGTTTCTTAATCACTTTACACAATACAATCTGCACATGGATGAAGCCATTATTGTTTGCTCTAGAATAGATAAATTATCACCTTCTTGAAAAGATTTCAAGAGAGACCTCAAACATAAAAAAGAGAATATCTCTCTTGAAATTCTTGCTAAATCTCTTCGAGTAGAAGAGAAAATTCGCATGCAAGAAAAGAATGATACTCAAATCCTTGAAGAGAACAAAAATTCTACTTCAAAAGTGCATATGATTGAAGAGAGACAAATTGAATAGTCTCAAGGAAGTAGAAAGGGCCAACAACCCAAGAACCAATCCAAGAAAAGAAAGAAGGGACAATGCTTGTATTGCAAGAAAGAGGGACATTACAAGTTCGAGTGCAAGATTCTTCAAAACAAGAAAAAGAAACAAGAGTCTTTCCAAAACACACAAAAATCTTGTGGCAATAATCTCTGAGATCAATATGATTGAAGATGATTTTACTAGGTGGGTTGATTTTGGAGTTACGTGACAAGTGTGCAACAATAAAATGTTCTTCAAGTCCATGAAACCGATAGATGAAAGCATCGTTGTTTACATGAAAAATTCTGTTACAATTCCGGTTCAAGGCATTGGAGAAGTAGAATTAAAATTTACTTCTTGCAAAGTTGTAATCTTGACAAATGTGTTTTATGTACCGGAAGTTAGGAAGAAGTTGGTGTCGGCTAATTTGTTAAATAAATTTGAATTTAAACTTATGTTTGAGGCTGACAAATATATTTTGTTTAAAAGTGGTATGTTTGTAGGTAAGAGTTATCATAGCAATAGGATATTTAAATTGAATGTATTTGCTATTAAAAATAATAAGATTGATATTGTTTATGCGTATTTGGTTGAGTCTTCTTTTGAATTGTGGTATAATAGGATTGACCATCTTAATTACAAAAGAATTTATGAAATAATGAGATTTGATTTGCTGCCATATTGTGATAAAATTAAAGGAAACTACAAAATATGCATGCTAACAAAAATCACAAGAAATTCATTTTTTAAAGTTGAAAGATCATCTAAAATCTTGGATCTTATTCATAGTGATGTATGTGATTTGCATGGTACTCCTAATTTGGGTGGTAAAAAATATTTTATAACTTTTATTGATGATTATACTAGATACTGTCATGTTTTCTTATTACACTCGAAAGGTGAAGCAATGCAAAAATTCAAAACATACAAATCAGAAGTTGAATTTCATTGTGAAATTTTTATCAAATGTCTAAGAACAAATAGAGGTAGAGAATATTATGATATTACCTATTTTTAATATATTAGAATAAAACATGAGGTGACTGCTCCTTATACACCACAACAAAATAGTATAGTTGAAAGGAAAAATCTTGTATTGACAGAAATGGTTAATGCACTTTTATCAAAGTTTGGACTCAATCAAGAATTTTTGGGTGAAACCTTGTTAACGGCTTGTCATATTCTAAATAAAGTTCCTAATAAAAGGAGTTCTATAACCCCTTATGAATTTTGGAATAAAAGAAATCTCAACCTAAACTATTTGAGAGTTTGGGGTTGTAGAGTTGTTGTAAAACTCCCAGAATCTAAAATAAAAAAAAAAGAAAATTGGGAGAAAGAGGTATGGAGTGTATATTCTTAAGATATGCACAAAATAGCAAAGTGTATAGGTTCATGGTAATTGAACCTAATGATTCAATTTCAGTTAATACCATAATTGAATCTAAAGATGCTATTTTTAAAGAGAATAGGTTCACCTCTATAAAAGATGTTATTCCAAAATCAAATGAATTGACAAAAGATGGTAAAATAAACCATTGAATTGAGAAGGAGCAAAAGAGTTAGAAAGTCAAAAAATTTCGGTTCGAACTTTTATATGTATCTAGTTGAAGGAGTTAGAGATATAGTGAGCAACCAAATTTCATATTACTTCAATACTGAACATGATCCCAAGACCTATGAAGAAACAATGAATTCACAAGATATTCTTTTTTGGAAGGAACCTATAAATGATGAGATGGACTCAATCATAGGTAATAAAACCTGAAAATTAGTAAACTTACCACCTGGTTCAAAACCAATTAGTTGTAAGTGGATCTTCAAAAAAAAAATGAAAATTGATGAAACTATTGATAAGTTCAAGATCAGATTGATTGCCAAAGGGTTTACACAAAAGTATGGTGTGGACTATTTTGACACATATTCTCCAATAGCTAGAATTGCTACAATTAGAGTACTACTTGCTATAATTTCTATCCAAAATAGTCATTCACCAAATGGATGTTAAAATAGCATTCTTGAATGGTAATTTGGATGAAGAAATATATATGAAACAACTCGAAGGGTTTGTGATATCTGGTCAAGAGTATAAGGTGTGTAAACTTGTAAAGTCTTTATATGGACTAAAACAAGCACCGAAACAATGGTATCAGAAATTTGACTAAGTTATTCTTGCTAGTGGATTCAAAATAAATGAATCTGATAAATGCATTTATAGTAAATTTAATGATAGCAAAGGTGTCATAATTTGTTTATATGTTGATGACATGTTAATTTTTGGAACTGACTTGAAACAAGTTAAAATTACAAAAACTTTGCTTTCAAACAAATTTGACATGAAAGACATGCGTGAGGCAGATGTCATTCTTGGTATGAAAATCTTAAAAAACGATAACAATATAATGTTGTCTCAATCGCATTATATTGAAAAAATTTTTAACAAGTTCAATCAAAGTGGTTGTATTTCAACCTCAACACCATTGGATCTCAAAATAAACTATATGAAAAATGAAGAGGATACAAAATCTCAATTGGAATATGCTAAGGTTATAGGATGTTTAATGTATGCAATGATTTGTACTAAACCTGATATTGCATATGCAGTTGGTATATTGATCAGATATACAAGCAACCCTAGTAGGTTACATTGGTAAGGTGTAATCAGAATTTTAAAGTATTTAAAAGCTATTAAGTACTATGGTATATGTTATACCGGTTATCCTTCAGTTTTAGAAAGATTTTCAGATGTTAGTTGGATCACTAATAAAGATGATCACTCGTCGACAAGTGGTTGCATCTTTTTGCTTGGTGAAGGTGTAGTTTCTTGGGGTTCTAAGAAACAAACTTGTATCACCGATTCAACAATGGCAGCAGAATTTGTAGCACTTGTTTCGACTTGTAAAGAAGTTGAATGGCTACGTAATTTATTTAGTAATATACCGTTATGGCTAACATCTTTGTCGCCTATCTCAATACATTGTGATAATGCAGCTACACTTGCTAAAGCATATAATCAAGTGTATAATGGTAAGTTAAGACATATCGATTTAAGACATGGTTATGTCAAAAATTTGATCACAAATGGAGTCATATTAATTGACTTTGTAAGATCCAATAAAAATTTGAGTGATCCTTTGACAAAAGGATTATCAAGAAATTTGGTGTTAAGGACATCAACGTAAATGGATTTAAAGTCCAAAATTCTTGATTACTAATGGTAGCACCTCAATTCAACGCTAGATACAACGTCTAGTTTTGAATTTAATGAGTGAAAGTACATCATTCTAGTGGTTGGTGCACTATATGAAGTTTAGACATCCCAATGTAAAATAATGCATGTTATTCTCGCTAGTGCAAATGTAAGGGTGAATCATTGGATTCTTAACGAATCTTAAAAGTGCTATCTATGGCGCGGGCACTAAAATGTCGCTTATATGAATGTTGGTTTTCGGCAAACCACAAAGTTAAGGGCTTTACTTTGTAACATTCATGAAGGGATAGTGATACAAGGTCATAAAATGTATCATTAAAGAATTTATGGTTGTGCATTGCTCAGTGTGTGATGTGTTTATGAGGTTGGTTCAATGTCCAAGTGGTTCAAAACTTGTCTACCATCTTGTAAAATTGATTTCAAAGAACTTTCACTAAAATAGTGGTTCAATCGAAAGACACCATTATTTATGCATATGAGTGTCAGATTATTTGGTGACCTTTTGGAAATCCATTTTTTAAATTTTAAAAATGGCGGGGGATTGTTGAAATTTTTCAATATTTGTATGATGTACATACATGTAATTAATGTATATTCATTCATGTTTTTTATACATGTATAGTATTGTGAATGTTTCTAAAATGTACATTCATTCATGAATATATTCATGTACGTGGGAATTCTTAAATGAAAAGACGGATTCATGTTTTTTATTTTAGCATCATGAGATGCATGAATTAAAGTGTATGAATTTGTACACAATACTTTGAATCTATTCATACAAGTATTTAATGAGTTTTTTTGTTTTTTAAACAAACTCTCCTATATAAAGAGGTCAAGTAAAGAGTGATTTGCTGTAGAAAATCATTTTCCTACTATTGTGTATTCTCTCCAAAAGCACTCCTTAGTTCAAAAGGGTTTGTTTTATTTTGTACAAGAGTTTAAAACAAACAAACTTTATCTTATGCTAAAAGATATTTATCCAAGATTATTGCACATTATACCGGATAAATAAAATCTAAAGGAAAGTGATATTTTATCACAATTTAAAGCCAATTCTTATCACACAATATTTGCCAATTTATTGCAATATTTCCAACAGAGGGATGGGGGAAGAAAATTCGCCCCGACCTTAGAACGAGGAGTTATTTGACAAACGGAGTGGGGCAGAAGGAGTTATTTGACATCGGAGGACGGGGAAGTCATTTGATAATCGAAAATAACAACGGAGCAGCGGCGAAGGATCCTTCCCGGCTCCATTGGCACCGTTAGTCAGGGCCCTTGGATAAATGAAAGTAAGATTAGTGCAAGTGTTGCTGCTTGACAAAAATAAAATACAAAAACTTAAAATATAAAAATTGAGCCGCAATCAATGTGGATAATTTCGTCAAGAAATAGAGAAAAAGGTCGAAATATGCAAGTGTCAACTAGACATTTATTCGACTTTAAAAACCAATACCCACTAATATGCATACATCTCCATGTAAGAACAAGATGCTGTAAACCAAACAATAAGAATGGGAGTAGCGACACGGGTGAAAGGGGCCATTCAAGAGAGGGAAAGAACAGTAGACAGAAGCAAACAATACGCATACTGCAGACTATTCAGTCAGAGCAGCAGCTACTAGCTACAACATTTCTCACTTTGGCAACAAGCTAATTCTGGGGCTTCTCCCATTTAAGGGGCTTGGCAACCTCCCAAGTGAAGTCACCATCATCTCTTCCGAAGTGGCCATAGGCAGCTGTTTTCAAGAATCGGGAATTGCCACCCCTCTTCAAGTCCAAATGAATTGCAATCATCCCTGGCCTGAAATCGAAGTTCTCCTTCACAATCTTCAAAATTTCCTTGTCTGGTATCTTTCCGGTGCCGTAAGTGTCAACAAACACAGACAATGGCTCTGGAACACCGATGGCATAAGACACCTGGACTATGCACCTGCGAGCTAGACCACTAGCAACAATGCTCTTGGCAGCCTGCCTAACAATGTAGGCACCACTCCTGTCAACCTTTGTTGGGTCCTTACCAGAGAAGGCACCCCCACCATGGGCACCCCAACCGCCGTAGGTGTCAATGATGATTTTACGACCAGTAAGACCAGCATCTCCATGAGGGCCACCAATCACAAAACGGCCAGAAGGATTGAGGTGGAAGATAGTCTTCTCATCAAGATACTTCTCAGGAATAACAGTCTTGATGACATGCTCCTTGAGATCCTTGGCAATCTCATCGTTGGTGACAGTCTCATCGTGCTGAGTGGAAATGAGAACAGTATGGACCCTGACTGGGACCATTGCTCCATTGTCATTGTAGTATTCAATGGTGACTTGGGTCTTGCCATCAGGTCTCAACCAGGGGCAGGTTCCATTCTTGCGGACTTCAGTTAAACGTGCACCAAGTTTAGTTGCAAGAACATGGCTGAGAGGCATCAACTCGGGTGTCTCATCTGTCGCATAGCCAAACATGTGACCCTGGTCACCAGCACCAATCTCTTCAGGGCACTTGGTAAGGTGACCATGGACACCCTGAGCAATGTCAGGGCTCTGTTGCTCAATATTAACTAGGACCTTGCAGTTATCAGCGTCAAGACCAACATCATCAGAGATAAATCCAATGTTGCGGCACGTATCACGCACAATCTTCTCATAGTCAACATCTGCTTTGGTGGTGATCTCACCAAAAAACCATTACCATGTTGGTCTTGGTGCAAGTCTCACAAGCAACTTTGCTGTCAGGATCTTGTTCAAGGCAGGCATCAAGCACTGCATCAGATATCTGATCACAGAGCTTGTCTGGATGTCCCTCATTTACAGATTCAGAGGTGAACAAGAAGGTATCCATTCTCCAAACCTGGAAGAGATTAAACAAATTTGAAGATATCATTAGGTTCTCAACCATCATTAAAATAAATACAAGCACAACACGAAGAACCAGTCTCTGCACTCCATAGATCACCAACAAAATTGTGCCAAAGAAGATTGTAATCCATTTTATGCTTTAAAAACATGTTAGTAACGTGCTACAAGAAAAGTATGTAATGCAAAACTGGACCATTTTTTAGAAGTTCTGATTCCTTATGGTCGACAATAGAATCAAATTGGTCTTATACCCACTGACAGAACATCATGTCAGATAAGATGGCCCAGCATATTCTTTCAAGCTTACAATGGAGAAAACAATTGGTATGCATTAGAAATAGATTCTGAAACAAATGATCCTCCTCTGTAACACGCATTCAAAGAATATTACCAACCTCTACACTAACCAAGTTGCCGATTAATTGACATTAATGTGAATTTTTATCAACTTCAAAGACAAGCTAGGCTGGCCCCCAATCTAGAAGGAGATCTAGATCCTTGGAACCATGCTTCACTTACACTACAAGAATTTTCACCTTCCAGCCAGCACATAAGAAAGATGCAAAAGCTCCCCCTTTTTCTTGATAAAGAAATAAATTCCAAGTCAAAGCTCATTCTAGCACAGATCAAGAACATTTAAACCCAAACTAATTGCTCAATGGCAAATTCCAGGGGAAGATGCAAGTTTAGCACATTCAAGAAAACACGACCAAAGTTTGGGATTAGGCCATGACGATATTCATCATTGTACAAGTAATCTTCAGAATACCATATGCAAAATTCAAAGCATCGCCAAGTTCAGATCTTGCATACAGCAATGCCCTCACAAACTTAAAACCAAAACCCAAATCTTGAAATCAAGTCAGACCACAATTATGGCTCTAATTACTTGTTCCATAAATACTAGAAGTTCAACAAGCAAACAAGGTGTAGATGCAGAAGCTGCCATAAACCATTCAAGAAACACCAACTGATATTAGATCTAGTAACATGCTTATCTTTTAATTACACTTCTTATCGACAAGCTAAAAAGATTTCCTAAATCCTCATTAGCCGTACTCATGAATTATCAAAATCAAGAAAATCTCATTCCCCCACCCAAGAACCCCAGTGACGCATAAAACAAACTATGTTCAACTACTATAAATCCGACCAACTAGTAAAATCAACAGAACCCAGAACAGATCTACAGTAAAACACCAGTCACTTCTAAAGCGCGATCTTTTTCATCAGCAAATGCAGAAAAAACTCAGATCCAGGAGCCCCAGAACATAAACTAGCAAGAACCCATGTGAGAGAACACAATTAACCAGCAGCAGCATAGAGTCTACTACTGAAAACAGAAGACCGTACAGTACAAAAGACCGTACCTTGAAAACAGAAGAACCCAACAGCTAGAGTGAGAGAGAGAGGAGAGATTTGGTTGGACCTCTTTTAGGCACACCCCAAATGCTTGCGAGTTTTAGCCTAACGCATCGGGCCCGTATTTATAGACAACGCTGTCTTGAATCCTAAAGTAAAATTGCTCGCATAGACAGGTGGCATATATGGGTGGTTGCGTGGTGGGTAATTGGATTTTTCATTTTCCTCTTAAGCTTGACTGGCACTACTCGAATTTTATAAGTACTAAATTGGCTGGTGGGATCCAAATTAACTGGGGCAGTTGCGAATCTTGCGATTTGGGATGGAGATTGGGATTTTGCATGATCTGACGGCTGGTATTGCTTGAAGTTGGTGAGAACTCATACTGGCTACACAAGATTAATAGTGGTATACATTTGATAATGCCCGTGTACATCATTCACCAACCCCTGACTTAGACTATAACCAGTTTGGATTACTATTTTTGATGGTGTGGCTTCTATGGCTTGGCTTAGCACCTATGAGCCAGCTTGGTCAATGCAAAGATTCAAAAGGAAATGCTTAACATGTCAAACCAATGTACTAAGTACTACTTAGATAAGGAAAATTATAGACTTTTATATGATGATTGCATTTCATAAATTGGCATAACATTCGAGTTTCGACCAAATCAAGCCACATGCGATAGTGTTGGATTTTTTTCGATAAATGTTGGCTAGATTTTTTTTTGATACATTATTTGCTTATTGTTCTCGTGGGATTTTTTTCCCCATAAATGTTGGCTAGAATTTTTCTGGTAAATATGTAATTGCTTGATAGGGAATATTATTATGTTTATAATACTGATTGAGGCTCTAGAACGTAGATATTTTGGATTCTAACCCTCCTACTCCCTTCCTTCCTGCTTCTTAAATTCCGCTATTCCCCTGCTAGAAAAAATTTTTATTATGTTTATAATACTACTAACGTATCATGTGTTTAGTTTTTTGTACCCTTTAAATAGTTTTAAGACGAAATGACAAGCATGTACATTAAACAAAATGCAGAATAGAGGGTTGCAAAATTGTTTTGGAATGTGTAAATATCATGATCCATGTGTTTTTTTGGTAGAAAGGATATTTAGGTTGTCTTGGTCAATGCATTTGTAACGTGAGAACATATATTTTGCCAATAGGAAAAAAGCCATCATTGGAAAAAAAAAAAAAGAAGCCATCGGTGGGAGGTCTAGAAAAGTAGGTATATTTGACTTGGGTTGCAACACGTAAACTAAGATTGACGCTGCCTAATTTCTTTGCAGGGGGTAGAAGTGTAAGTTAAATGTCCAACAATTGATTTACAAATCCAACCTAAAAAAGTCCAAGTTCTTGGCAGGTCAATCAAACATTTGATATTGTAGTTATTCCGCGTATTAGTACATATGAATTCTTTTTCTTTTGTTTTTGGTAACTGATGCTGATTGATTGAGAATATAGTTGGGCATTTGGCAGAATTCCGCGCATGCTCTGTGAAAAACACTTCATAATGACAATTTTGTTAACGTTAATAAACCATAAAGTCCATGCGATTCATGGGACTTGAAGTACATGATTCATTCCTGTATTACACTTCAAAAAGAAGTAACTTCAGAAGAGACCCCTTTTTTTTTTTTGGATAAAATGTGAATATTTACTCCTACTGCTGGTCCTACGTTATGAGAAAGGGGACAGATTTAATTAGGTCATTAGAAATTGAAAGGGACTAAATTACCTTTGAACCAGACAAGTGCCCAACGATACCCACTAAATTTGAGAATCTGTGTAGAATGGTAATTGATAGAAGATAAGGTTCAAAATCAAATTAGATTTTGAATATTAATGACACACCAGTTGGTAGCAAGACTTTTGAAAACGGGAAATAAAGAGGAAAAAAGAGAAAAAGGGACTCTCCAATCACTTTTTTACTTCATACATATCAAATCGTTACAGTAATTTTTTTTTTTTTACAGAAATTCTAAAAAATAGCAATCCAAATGGGCTCTAAGTTTGCTTCAATTTAATTACTCACATTTTTTGGTGATTGATGAGGTCACTATCTGATAGATGTAATTTTGCATGTCAAAATTGTTATCAATTTCAAGATGAAATTCGATACTTTGAATCTGGCATGAAGATTTTGGTACTAATTTTACAGGAAAGATGAGAAATAAGTGCGTCCAAAAGATATCCTAGGTGTCAATTCATATATTCCAAATACTTTTTTTGCCCATGTCCAGCTGAGGATATCCTTTTATTGTTAATTTACACGTTGATTTCGTTTCAAATTAGTAATTACCCATCAAATAAAAACAACATGGCAATGTTTTTCAATTAGGAATGTTTTTCAAGTACGGCTCCAAGAGTACCCATTTAAGAAATTTTCCAAGCATAAACAAATGAAAACCTCATCCTAATTGCCATCTGACTATTACACATGCACATCATCTTTCTTTTTTTTTTAGCGCTAAAACTTTTTATTCCTTTCAAAGCAATTAAACATATGAGACATAAGAATAAGATGGCAATATGACATCTAAATGGCATATATAAATGAGTTAATTAAGCAATATTTATGGAGCTCACTGCATTAAGAAGCATGAGATTTCGTGATGCCAAGTGGTAAATATTACTAATGCGAATTTAATTTCCTGTAAACCAAATCTTTCTAAAAGTTATCAGGCCTTGTTCGAGAGACTGCAATCTTATTTATTTATTTATTTACCAAAACTTTTTGCAATAATTAGTGTTCTTTTGTTCTTGTGCAATGATCCCTTGTGATATTTGTTGGGAAATATATTATTTGCACTGCATTTTTATTATTCATTTATTTACACTCTCATCATTTATTTTATCATATAATATAACAAGTAAAAACTATATTATTAGAATGACAGTGAGAGTGTAATAAAACAGCAGTGTTTGGATAGCACATTGATTCCAAATAATATTTTACTCGTATCATAAACACATTTTTCAATCTACTCTTTTATATCTCTAACTACATTTTTATTTCACATACATCACATCACAAAGAGTGCTATAATAATTATTTCAAGTAATAATATATCCAAACACTTATGTTTTGTCATATTCAAAAGCAATTCTATGAGGATATGAGTATGAAATATGATTTTTTTAAGTAATACGCACTAACTGTTTTATGATATATATGGAATCTATGAACGTTAAAGCATGTGGATGCATGGAACCTGGCGGAAGACTAGCGAAATGTTGGATTGTTATCGTTAGGGAAAAAAAGACCAGCGAAATGTTGGATAATTATTGAGTTGACTTAATTCTACAAGTACTACTGCCATAACATGAACTGATTATGAATATGTTTTATAAAGATTAAGACATCTACAAAATTATCTATTTCAGAAAACTTTAGAGTTCTTTTTTTTTTTTTGATAAAAAAAGGAGGAAGGGAGGTCTAAGCTCAAGACCACAATTTTATTCACTAAATTAAGGTATCATTTATCTTTAAAGATTAATCTTTTCTACACTAACAATATATACACCATCAATATTGAATAAATGATAATGATGCAAATTTTGAATTTAAAATTCAATTTTTGCACATATGTCATAGATCCGATGATAATAGTGTATACACTATCAGCATATATAAAATTTACTCTATTTTTAAAGGGGGTTGGGCTTTGCTCTGCTACCCCGGGTTGCTGCATTGCGCACCTATTTTCTTCCGTTGTTATCATTTTTCTTGTTAGTAGAAGGGAAGAGAAGAAATGGATAAGCCAAATGTGGAATATATTTTAGAGTATATTTTGGGATATTTTTTGAATATTAAAAAAAATTTAGACTACTTTTAGAGTACTTTTTAAAAATTTTTATAATATTTGAAAAACTAGTGAATCCAAACAGAGCCAAAGCTTTTAATTAGCCACTTGAAGACAAAAACCTAATTCTGGTCGTATATAAATATGTATAAGCTAGCTTGGCTTCACGGTTAAATTTCTGTGATTCTAAAACCATCCTACAAAGTTATGAAGAAGGAAATTCAGTACATTCAAAGGGCTTGTTCTGAATTACCTTCGATTTTAAAAACTAAAATCAAGATCCAAAAACAACCAGTTTGGTTCATCCGATCCTCAACCTTTTCTCTCTCTTTTTTTTTTTTTTGAAATTAAGTTGCCATTTTTATTTTTAAAATAGAAAACCACAATCACATATGTAGAATCATTTGACAACAAACCTTGAGGTTATAAACAAATCTGAGGAATTGTACCTTTTTAGGAAATCTATTAAAAAACTTCTTTCATTGCAGAGCTATTATTCTACAAATACTCACCGGAGAGTCGGCAAGGTTCATGCCTACGATAAACAAGCTGGAACTGAGAGCAGCCGATCTAGCAAGCATGTCATGTTGATGGAAAACTATAGAAAACATAGGGAAGACGTGCTGTTATGTTATGGGGTTACGCGGTCTGTCTGCCGACACTCGTGGATGCAAGCATTTGTGGGGCTTGAATTATTTATCCAAATTAGCCTTTACTTGGCCAAACCATCCAATGACTAAAGCCTCCTTCGCAGTTATCGGTGGCTACCCATGTGCCAAATCATGTTTAATTTCCTCTCAACTCAAACTTTTGTTTTATTCATAAATACATCGCTATTGATCGGTGACGTAACATCCCACAGAAGAAATAGATGTATTAATTTCGTTGTTACATCTTTTTCCGTTGAATTGATTCTTTCTACACGCGGACGGTTTCTGTGTACTAACAGATGTCGATGCATATCACATTATTTAAAATTTAAGTTAAATTCTAAATTTTCCACGTATAATATACATTTGTACGAGTTTATTTGCTAATATATGTACTGTTAGTCTGGAAAAGATTTATAAAATTTGTTATTCTTTTGATAAAAAAGCGTACTGATTGGTCATTAACTCTAAAATTTAGCATGCGCGGTGATCTAAAATGTCAACTAAAGATGGTGCAGCCTTCAAAGCTCTGCTCCAAATCGTTTGCTGTGGAATGCGAAGCATGGAGTAGTCAACAAGCGCGTTTATTCGAGATTGTCGGTTCATAACATGATGACTGATACTGATTATAATATAATAAATATGGATACTGATGGTACATCTTGAAACTAAAATCCAAGAAATAAAAAAAACAAATGAATGAATTACATAAACTTGTGTCACCATCTGAAATGAGAAAAAAAATGAAGAAAGATTACAAAAATGCCAGAAATGAAAGTTGGGGTCTGGATTTGAATTCCTCGTCCATTTATAGAGCGTTGAATCTCTCTCTAGAGCCATAGTGTCTCGCATATCTAGCGCTGTTAGTGGGGTCGAGTCAGCTCGAGTTTGACCAATTCCATCCAAAAAAATTTGCTAAACCTAAGAGTTAATAGGGTCGGGTAGAGTTCAGATCTAAATATTAGATTTAAACTAAATATGGCTCGAGTTTGGACCATGCTAGATTCATATCCGATTAACGCTCGGCAAGTGTGTAGACACACACACACACATATATATATACACATAAAACGTTAATAAGTTATATAAAATTTTATAGTAATTTATAATTATAAATATGTATTGTATATAATTAGGTATGTATATATATGTATACACATATACATATATACATACATACACACACATGCACATATATAGAGACACACACACAGACATACATACACATAGTATAACATAAATGTTAATAAATATATAAAATTTATAGTAATTCATAATTATAAATATATATATTGTATATAATTATGTATTTAAGTATGAGCCTGTGTTGAGTTCAATTTGAGTTTGAAACTCATATATTAATGTGAGATGAGTTTGAATCTTTTAATTTGAACCCGAATCCCAAAAGTCCGAGACTCAAAAATTCGTATAATTTATGATATGAGTCTGGGCTTACTAAAATCCGATTCAAAAATTTCAATTGACACTCCTACATCCAGCTTAACTAAAAGAGAAAGCCTCTTACAAACTGAACAACTTCATGTAATTATAACAACAAATTATAATAGGAAACAACATATTTAGAAATGGCAATGGGGCAGCGATAGGGCGGGAAGGCCTGCTGCCCACCAATTCCCCCTGTCCCGCCCTGCTTCCACTGCGAGAGCACCCGCAGGGCTAATAAAAATATATCATATAATTTCATTATAGTTAAATTTTAGTAAAAAATCAAGTACTTAAATATACCAATACATCATCAAATCATTATTCATTGTAATTATTTAATTGAAACTTATAAAAGTAATCAAACAAAAGTTATTTAAATACAATCCAACATGTAACACAAATACAACTAAAGTAGTCAAATTTTCACTTTTGAGCAAATATAATCACTAAGTCATTATTGCATTTTTTTAAAAAAAAGTGTTATTGTGTTAAGTGTGATTAGAAATTTAGTATAAATGTATTAGTAAATTTAGTATAATCAATTAATAGTTTTCATTAGTAGACATGTATAATTATTAGTATAATTGATAATATTAATTATGTTACATATACTAATATACATTATATAATACTTATAACTAATAATATCATTATTATAAGTTTATAACTAATTAAATTAAATATATATTTATTTAATTTTTTTAATGAGTGATGGAGCGGGATTTTTAAACAAGAAAAAAATTCCCTAAACCCCGTCCTATCCCTTGCCCCATTAGCTCCTCGTGGGACACATTCCAATTGCCATCCCCGCGTAGATTCTTTATATCATGGATTCCTTAAAACTTAATAACAGTAAGAAGAGAACCCCTTTGTCTTTTTGATATTCGATAACAAGCCGAATAATGCATCAAAATCTATTTGGTGGCCGCTACCCTATCTGAAAGAGGATTAGAATTTGCAAGTAGTTATTGGGTATCAGTGGCTGTGGTGTTATATTCTCTTACCTACCCCAAACCTACCACACCAAACGTTGGCCAATTGAGCTCCTAAAGACATCATAGCACTGAAGTCATAGTGATTCATCACTGAATTCACAGAAAGAAGAAGAAGCGCATTCGGCATCAACCCTTCTCATTTTTTTTTACTCATGAGCTCAATGGAAAAAGAAACTCTTGTACTACCCTTAATCAAATGGAAAATTCTATATTAAGTAACGTACGAGTTAAATGATAAGAATAGACTAAAAAATGATCCACTTATTTGATTTTAGTGATTTCTGTATTTATATCTATCGTTGACAAAAGTCATAATTTTTAATCACTTTTTGTAAATGATCTCTAATAAAACTATATATTAACAGTTAATTCTTCTTTTTGCATTTCAGTGTGTTGAAAGCTTAATGCATAACTGCATATAGAATAATGGGGAGTCAAACACTCAATCTGGCCCCCACGTAACAACCCCCAATCCGACAAACTCCCACCCCCTTAAAAAAAACATTATAAAAATACAATAATCAACAATATGGTACCATTTGGTCCTTCAAGCTTTACCTTAAAACTGTTGAGTTAAAAGAAAAAAAAAGAAGAAGACCTTAAAACTGTTACTGTGATATTCCATTCAATGCCTTAATACTTTATTGTTTTGGGTTTTGTCAACCTCCAAATTTATTGTTAAGGAGAAACCAAAATAAAAAATCGGGCAAGACATGGACATCGTTTCTACTTTCTACTGTCCAGTTCACCTTCTTAATTGGTAGGGGCACTATGGATCGATCTTTCATAAATTACATAAAGTTAAGTCAATAAAACTAATAAAAGTAAAAAAAAAAAACCATAAATGTAATTATATGTGACTTGTGAGTAAAATCTTTGCCCGGTAAAGATCCTTTTTCTAATAATATGCTTTTCATCCCTCGTCCTGCATTTGCCTGCGAATAAATATTAAGGGGCCAAGTGTATTTGCCAAATTTTAGAGATAGAATAATTTGTTGTCCATTGCTTTGTTTGGATTGCCATTTTTTTCCAAAATTTTTTACATTTTTTTATGAATACCTCACATACATCAAATCATTATATTACTCTGTACATTTTCTAGTAAAAACTTTAGAAAATAGCAATCCAAACGCTCCACACTGTTTGGAAAATTTCTTGTTGGAGAATTTATCTACCAAGTTAATTTTGTTTTCGTACTTCAGCTCCCTAAGTTGACTTTGCTTTTTCCCTTAATATTAGAATTAATCCTTGTCTTTTCCTTTTAGCATCTTTAGATCTCGCTTGATGGTATAAATGCTTACGCTTTCGCAAGTAAAGAACAAACAAAAGAAATATGCTTTTTGGAAAAGTTAAATGATATTCCAATTTAGTTCTGGACACTGCACTATTTCCTCTGGGATTGCAACGCGTTCTACTTTAATTGAAGTGTACTTTGATCTTGTTGCGGAGCACTAACGAATGATGAAATGAAGCAAGAATTGATAAAAAAAAAAAAAAAGAATTTAGCTTTTCGCAGTTCCTAAAGGCATCATAATAGCATATAAAGTTATGGACTTTTACAGGTGGCATGGTGCAAAGAAACTAAATATTAAAAACAATTAAAAGTCTATGTTCACGTCATAGAATGGCATGTAGCATGACCAATTGGACTACACGTCGATTGCACATCATCTTTTGGTTCACTACTTGAGAAAATCCTTATTGAAGATGGGCAGAAAATCAAGTAATTTCTTTACTGGATGGTGTTGTAGTAGTATTCTTTTGGAGACTATTGCCTAATCAGATATGAAAATAACACATGAATTGGACTCCATCAATTGCTCCATATATTGAAGAGAATTTGAATCAAATTGCAAAGTTAAATGATATTGTCGCGTCAGCAGATTCAGCAGCTTAGTCATATAGCTTGGAAGTGCATTTGCATGGTAGGGCACCAAACACTTCCAAGCTATGCGGGATGTGCTTTGTCTTTCACGTTTCAAGAAAAAGTGCAGGAGTGGACGGAAATGTTTTTTGGGATTTTTGTTATGTTTCGTGCAATTGGGAGTTGAGGAAAGTACATAATTTCATCTTTGAAGATTTTCTGGGTTGCAGAAGATCATAATAATCTCCTAGTTGCAGATTAATTGGTCCACGCAAACGAATCTGTTTACTATCTCCAACTTAGACACGTAGGAATTTTCAAGATCCCAATATCAAATATTTGAATACAACCGCAATATGAATGTGTACCCGTGCTCCAAAGATACATCGGGAGATTGAAAGATGCGCGACAACCTTGATCAGCATATTATGGCTCGCGTGCCTGGTATAGGTGGCTTCCTCTCCCTCTCCAAATTCTATATGTGGTGGCTATCAATGGGACAAGCCGCCCTAACAATACGATACTAGTGCGTTAGATGGGAGAGAGGAATCTAACCTTTTACAAGTGTAATGGTAACGAGACCTCCCATTAATGTAACTCGAATCTAAATAACAGACCCTACACCTTACATATCACACCAAATAGATAACTGAGACAGACTTACGTTCCGTTTGATAAAACCGAATCTGAATACTGAAACAATTAATTTGCTGAATTTTAAGCACTGAAAAGAAATATATGAATGTTTGAATTTTAATGTTAAACCTATTTATATTGTTTGATAAATATTTATAACTGAATGCTTAATAAGTTTAATTTGACAATTTTGCCCTTATATCTTTTCATTCAAAAAAAAAGAACCTATGATTTAATTAGGTTAAAATAGTTAGGTATGAAAATGACAATATTTATTTTTAAAACAAATTAATATAAAAGACGAAATATATTGTATGTGGAGTATGGAGAAGAAGTGAAAGTCATTAAAAAGGGAGAAAAAAGAAACAGAAAATCGTTAGATAGAAAATATCAGGTTGTTTTATTAGATAAGAATTTTGAATATAATTAACAAATAAGGGTAGATTTGGTAGATAAGATAAGATAGTTGAAGTAACTCTATTGATTTTTATCAAAATTAAACATTCAGTTAGGATTCTTGTGATGGAAAAAATACACACAAGTTCAACACTGTTTAACAAGTTTAGCACATAGATTTTCATTTATCAAACACTCAAAACATCTGAATATCTGAAAAGATTCAGTTTCAACAATTTTTTATGTTATCAAACAGACCCTTAGGCCCCAACTGTAGTGGGATTTACCGGTCTTAATTTAACATGTTTTCAACAAAACAAAATTAATTAGTAGAAGCCCAAATTAGAGATTAATTCTAACAAGACAAGCACTCAAACAAACGATCACATGGGAAGATTCAAGTCCCACCACGTTACTTGGCCGGAGGGATGACAAAAATATTCTTGAATAGAAACAGAACAAAAATATTCTTGAACAGAAACCGAAGAGCTGGCAATCACATTCTACTTGGAAGCTCCATTGTTCTCGTCCCAATTGTCAGGAGATGCTGAGTGTGAATGTAAAGCTGCACTTTGACAAAAATAATGTTGAGTAGGACTTTCAGTCAACATATGTGCCCAGTTAACAGGATGCTGGACGTATATTTAGTCATATTGATCAAATTTCGTTTGGAAGTAAACTGATTTTCTGTTTCTGTTTTTTGCGCGTGTAGTTATCCTAATACTGTAAATTTTTTTTTTTTATTCTTCGTTGTGTAATAATTTTGGGAATGTGAGACTTACTTAGCCTGGTGTGTGTGTGGTTTTTTTTTTGACAGATTAATTAGCCTGGTTATGTAAGAGAAAATTCGGAGATTATAGCTGATTGCAGGATGAAAATCTTGGAAACAGAAGCTATGAACAGGATTTTCAATTTTTCACCAGGAATTTGCCAAATCTAATCCTTAGGAACCAAGACACGGAGTTGTTGGACCCTTCCTGGCTTTCATCGTGTTTTTTCAGGTTTCGAGTCTTTTTATTTATATTCAAAGGAAAACTCCAACAAAGGAGAAATGAATAAAGGCTAATAGTCAAACTAAGAAACCTCACTATCAATCCTTACTATAGTTAGTAAAATATGGGATGGGTATAATATGAGATATTATACGTATGCATATTATATGAATTTTTTTCAGAAGTACGATAAAAAATTCAGGATAAAAACATGTGTTTCTGCAAAATTAAGCATATAAATTCATACATGAATAGTATGAATATATATTTGAAAGTTATGACACTAAAACTATGAGTAAATGTACTATAGGATTCAAAGACTATACTACATTTATACTAACTTTAAATTTTTTTTTACGTACGAGACATTAAATTTATTAAAATTTTATCACCATATAATTTAAATATCTATATATATATATACTATTTTTATGATATATATCGCACTTATTTTCTATATAACTCAAAAAGTATGTCATTATTCTTATTCAAATTTTAAATTTTTTTTGAAAAATTGAAATATAATTCATGTAGTATAATACATTAAAATTTTATTACATGTTTATGTGGTTAATTGAAAAGTACGAATATTTTTTAGAGTATTTTTAAATTTTTTGAATGATACATATAAATGTGTATTATACGGGTATGATATGAGTATTTACTACTATGATCATTACCAATTAACAAATATGTATGCATTAACAAGAGTTCTTTTTTTTTTGGGCATTTTAATGCATGGATACCAGAACGAATCACGGAAAGTTAATACTCAACAATGTTGGGCCGATTATGAAATCCATTGTACGAATTGCAAAAGATCCTAGAGACAAACTGTATCTTTGTGGTGCTCCAAGCATGGTTAATATGATCGGAAATGCAAATCTTTAGCTCTACCAAATGACTTAGTCTTGGCTTCTTCTTCCTTTACGGCAGGGCAAGAGCCCATACTTGGAGAACGAATTCATACGTAAGATGCCCCAGTTGGATCCACTTACCCATGGATGAGCCCTGGGATTTGACGGCGGACTTAAAAAGCCACCTACAAACGCTTTACGTCCAATTATTCTGGATAACGCTTGCATCGACTGCTGGTACAAAGTTAGCCAACAAGATTATGCTTGGTGTTTGCAATTGCTCTCAAGGAGCTGCGCGTCCTCGGGGATTTCTCCTTCTTTAAAACCCAAATTTTTTTTTTACAAAATTAATAAAAGCTCATTTTTCTCTTTGACAAATTTATTAAAAATTGATTTGTTCTTGTTCAAGAAAAATTGGATCACTTTTTCTTTTAATTCTTTTCTAACAGAGAGAGGTTGGAAGGAGATTTAAATCTAAATCCTCTAAATGATTAGGTCTCAATTTCAACCACTAGACCAAGGTTTCCTCAGTCCAAATTCAAGGTGATTTTGAGCATTCCATTTATCCTTTCTCTAATTTGTAAACTGGTGCATTAAACTATTTTAATTTACTTGAAAATTTTACGATTGGTATTTGAAGTAATATTTTAGTACTTAGAAATTAAGAAATTAGACAATAAATGAAGACCTTTTCACCATTTTGGGTTCTAGTGATCTATGCATAGGAGAAGTGAACAAAACTCAGTTACAAGTCCACCATGTTAGGCCCATTATGAAATCGTGCAAATTGCGAATGATCTGAAGACAAGTAAGCCATGGGTTGTGAAAGCCCATTGATATTTGGGGCGACAAAAACTTTCGGTGGCATAGCTAAAAGGGTTAGTTGAGTATTCATGTAGCTCATTGCATTAAAATGCATGAAATTTCGTGATGCCAAGCGGTAAACATGATGAATGCTAAATACTTCCTATACAAATCTAACAAGCAGTTTGCATCTGATTCTTGGGAATTTTTCATCTGTCTTGTGGAGAGGTATTTTAGGGAGTGAAAAAATGATATGGCAGATTTTGTGCAAAGAGTACAAGCTGGTTGATGTTGTAATAATAGTTGTATCATTTGAAATATTATTTGGAATAATTACTGTAACACTTTTTGTGATGTGATGTATGTGAGATAAAAAGGTGATTGGGAATATAAAAAGGTAGGTTGAGAAATGTGTTTATGATGCAAGCGAAATATTATTTGAGATAATTTTGGTATCCAAACACTCCCAGTGTGTTCTCTATATTGCCCTTTTGGCTTAGTTTGTGACAGACGGTTGGGAAATGAGCATTATTCTCTGTAGGGGTATTTTGTTCAGAGGACAGTAGGGAGAAAATGGTGAAGCCCAAATACAACATGGTAATACTTTTGCCAATGTTGGTTGCCTATAATGCCCTCTTAAGTGGGCACATATCTTTTAAATAATGAACTTAATGGCTTAAATTTGACATAAGAGTAATAAAGCTTTGTTGGAGAGAGCTTTAATGGAGGGTATTTGGAAAATCACTTGTGTAACCAATGAATAGTGTAATCGCAACAAGTGAAGCATCATTTGTAGTCACTACAAATATTATTGCAATACTTTTGAGCAAGTGAAGCATCATTTGTAGTCAATACAAGTGTTATTGCAATACTTTTGAGCAGCCGCCCAATAATGGAAATTCTATACATACTAAAGAATCTTGGCTCACATATTTGTGGTCTGTTGGCTCTTTCGTTTAGAAAGGTATAGTCACTTCATGCTGCAATTTCACCATTTTTCATGTGTAGGAAGTAGATTAGACACATGTTAATATGCATGGGGAAATTTTTAATATTTGCTAACTATATTTGTGAATTGTCAATTTTACTTTTGTAGTCGGCTGAGCAGTGAGGAAAAGTGGTCTGCATGTAGGGATTTCTGGTGAAGGTAAGCTCTGAATCTTCACTCCACAAATGGTGCATGCCAATTGTATATTGTTAACTCTATGCATAGGATTTTTTTGCCCAGTGATGTGATTGTTTGTGTTGATATCTCTGATTATTGTGCTTCATTAATTTAAATGCTTTGTTTAGCCTACTTGACAAAGGTGTTGCTTTTAGTATCTAATTTACCATCATTGTTTTGCAGTTGCTCTTATTTATTGGAATTGAGTTGTTGTCGGTTAAAGCTGATGTAAACTGTTAGGCGTCCCTATGTTTGCCACCATTATGATAGCAGATGCAAATTTGACCTTATTTATTTGCACTGATATATATGATGGTTGGATGTTAAAATAAATTTATTGCTAAAAAACAACTTCGTAATGAAAGATCAAGGCAGAGACATGGTTCGTTATCCATTGAGCAAAAAGAAGAAATTTGTGAAAAATAACTGCAAGATTATAAGAGACGTAAAGCAGTTGGGAAAATTGTTGGACCTCCATTTCAACCCATGATGGGGGGATTTGCTGGTGTCCTCATTGCGAGTGTTGGAAATTTGCTGGTTCTTTTGCTGCAACTACACTTATTGCAATTTTTCTCATTGTGATAAGCTCATTGTAACGAGCTCATTATACCAAGCTCATTTTCCCGCTTTCATGGCTAAAAATTATAATTTCCTACAATTCCTTTCACACAATCATACTTTGTGACGCAACTACAACCGATACAACTACACTTATCGTAGAGGTGGCAAAATGGGGGGATGGGCAAGATTTGCTTGGATTTAAGATGGAACCGGATCAAATGGGTTTGGACCCAACCTTACCCATATGTGTTTTAGGACTAATTTGGACGGGATCAGTTTGGAATAGATTTAGATTGATCCCGCCCAATATCCAAATCTATTTTCTACATATTTTTTTCTTTTAATTCATTTTTTATTTTTTAAATAACTTTAATATTTTTTTATTTATTAAATTTCTTTTATAAGTCTTATAGCCACAAACATCTACAAGTTAATACACAAAAAACCAACTCACAAGTCAAAATACCCGCGTTGTGTGCCGGCGAACCCCTAGTTCTTCCAAGTCAAATCTCTTCTATAGAAAATTGCATAGGCCTCGTGATATATATATATATATAACAGGAAATATTTATTTACTACAAAAGTAAGTAACCATTTCCGGACATTATTTTCCGGATTGTGTTTAAGAGAAAAAGCCATGTCGGGCTCATTTTGATTTTTAAGCGACCAATAATCATAGAATGATGATCATAAATTCAAAACCACTCTTGTAAAATACATGTGCTTAAACGCAAACCAGCAAATAAAGTACATCATAGAGGCTAAGAATTGGCAAATTATCAATTTAATGTGTTTAACACGCGACATTCCCAAAAATGTAGTATTATTTTTTTAGCAGAAAACACATCCATTGAAAGGCATTTCTCATCGAAGACAAGTTGAAACTGAGAGCAGCAGATCGAAATAAAGCAAAGGCAAGTTGAATGTTGGACAAGCAGCTGCCAACACTTCAAAGTCGTCGATACACATAGCTTGGAAACAGGGTCTCTTTAATTGAGTTCTGTGCAATACAATCCAATTGATATAAATTTTTAATGACCTTGGTGTAAATTCATATAGTTTTAGTCTAATCATGAATTTTATACCGATAATTGTATAAGTTGACAAATTTCACGTCACATCAGAATTATGCAAATTAATTAATACAAAATTGTACGAGTCTACATCAACCAAAAAAAAAAAAAAACTGAAGAGAAGTGAACTAGAGAGGCTCCGAATCCCACATATTTTAGGGTTGAATACTGCATTAATCATGCCTCGGCAAAACAGTCCCAAGGACAAAGCCATATTAACAGTGGTTGGTAGCTATATAACCAACTACTCCAAAATCACAAACTTTTACACATCATTTTATCATTTTTGACTTGTGACATGACAAATGATTAGGAGTTTAAAAACGTTATTATTTTCTTTTTTTGGAGGGCCGGAGGGAGGTGGGGGTGGGGAGGAGTTAAAAACGTTTTTAAATTGCTATCAGCTTGATGTAAACTCTAGCCTTCAACTCATGCAATTTTAAATCCGTAATACCATATTCACCTAAAAGAGAAAAATTGAAAAGCAGAAAAATCCTAAAAGCGACAGAAGTCAAGCTAATTTAGTGGTAATTAACAAGCTTCAAAGCTTGTCTACCAAATAACTGGCATGGGCTGTTGAGTAGCCACAAGGGCGTCTATTGATTGAGAATTTTGATGAAAGATATCATGATGATCGATAATAATAGTTGCTAGACCCTGATGGACCATCTGGAACCTAGTAATACTTAATAATAATAATAAAAACAATTAATCAGCTGAGATTTGCCCCTTGCTAATTAATGCATTTATCCTGATGAACCAGTCGTTTTTGGTGCATAAAAATATATTTGTTGGAACATCTATCTATCTATATCTATCTATAAGGTGTGAGTAGGGTATGGTGTTAAAAGAATATGTCATTTTTTGAATTACCAATTTTATCCTTATCATTAAGGCAAAATTGTCATAATATAGTTACAATTAAAAACATAAAACCCACGTTGTCCTCATTATTTATAAGCTTAAAGCTTCAACATTCGTGTCTATATAGTTGTTTTCATTATATATCTTCTCTCTAAAATATGCACACACATAAAGTGTGTTTTACCCACTAGTTGATATATAATTAGCGGACTGCTTAGAATACCCCGCTTACTTGATAAACCAAAATTTCATAAAAATGAATTGAATAAACTTGAACATCATCTAATAGGAGAAATAATGAAAAGAAAAGAAGAAAAACCATCAAAAAGCCAGATATGGACAAAATGGGGCCGTGCTATAGTAAACTAGATTTCTAATCATCCCGTTAGCGGATAAGAAGCTAAATTTCTTCTTTTGGGCGGCTTTGATCTTGATTGGGAATTTCCCATTAAAGATAGTTAAAAAGGGTGTTTAGGTTTCTTCCCTTTCATTGTTTCAAGGCATTTTATTTTCGTAGACTGAAAAAAAAAAAGAGAAAGTTGTAGCAGCATTGATTGCATACACTATGATATACTATACTATATTATCAACAATGATCAAAAGCAAAAGTAGTAAAAGCCATACTAAAATGAAAGACCAACAGGATCCAGTAGTAATGCTCGAATACGATCTTTAGTCTGGGAGTTAGAACTACCATGACCATCACCATACTGGTACATGCACTGAGCCATCCTACCAAGGTTCATTGCCGTTCCAATAAATGTTTGAGAGAATGGTGAGTCTGCTACTCGTTCTTTGTTCATCTGTTTCCATGTTTCACTGATCAAGAATCTTATGTGTTCACGTGCCTCTTCTTCGGATGCACCGCTTTTCATTCATGTAACATTGGATTGATTTTGGTACATCACCTCTTTGCAACTCATCCTGCTCAGTTAAGTATGAAGTATAATAGTACGAATTGAGCATGTCATGTCCCTTCAGATTTGATTGTCTTAAAAGAAAAAAAATTAACAGCAGTTTTCATTTTCTTGGCTTAATTGAGTAAATTTCCAAACATATAGTTATGGGATTTTATAATTACAAGCCTTGTACAAACATATCTTTGGGTAAATTGTGTCTCTTCAGATATTTCGTGAAAAAAAAAGAAAAAATTGCTTTTATCTGTCCATATATTACTGAATCTTAAAGCGAATTATTCATAGCCCCTCTCATATTTTTACATAATAATACATGATCCCTTTAAAGTTTGAAAATATTCACAAAACCCTCACGTGATTTTATGTAAAGTAAAATGTGACAGGAAATAGTCTCTGCAGCCTTAGGGGGGTCATGTGATATTCTGCAAAAATAGAAAGGGTCTTCAAAATTAACCCAAATTTATAACAAAGGGTTCAATTGATGTTCCCTATACAAGATTCCTCCAAAATTCAGTCACGAATAATACATATAAATATATGTCCCAATTGGTGCTTAAATTTTGTTGACTTTTTATAAAGGTCACTGTGGCTTTTAATTATACTCTAAATTTTGCTTTTTGAATTGGATTTGTAGGGACTAAAATTAACTAAGACAGCCCAAAATGTTTAACCAGAGTTACAAAGCAAAAAAAGATTAAATAGAGTTACAAAATAAGAAATATTATACTGTGAATCACAAACCAACAAGATGCATGTAAAAAATTGGTGCTAATTATTTTTAAAGTCTGTTGACGTTTTATGAAGGTCGCTCTGGTTTTTAATACTCTCAATTTCGCTTTTTTGAATTGGACTTCCCTTTTTTTTTGTTAAGGCTTGAATTGGACTTCTTAAGGACGAAATTGTAGCTTTTGAAACTGAATACGGCAACTTACAGTGGATGTTCCCAAGTCGTCTGCAAGGCGCAAAATCATTGCTGAACATCGAATTATGTTGTGATATCTGTCTAAGCATTCCAGAGCTTCATCTGTTATCGGGTTGCTTACGAAGAAATAAGCATGCACAACTATCACAGGAGCTGATATTGAAATCCATGCGTTATCAAGGTATTCTTGTAATGTTGGTACATAACCACTATGGTACCATTTGGCCTCTTGCAAGTAAGCTTTGCATAGATCTGTCCACTGAAACATTTTAAATTGTACAGCCAATTTCAGGAGAAGATTGATCAAGTCATAAAGAGAAAAGCAAATTAGTTCAAGCAAAGATAGTCACCGAATTTTTCAGGTATGAAATGACATGAACGCCTTGCTCTTTCATAACGTCATAAGCCATTTCATTGATTGAGTTGTAAAGTGCAAAATAACATAGTTTCAGGTAGCTCGGAAGTTGATCTATGACGCCAAGGTCCCATCTGAAATGTTAAAAAAAATTTTAAAAAAAAAAGTAAAGTGCATTGAAACTTTTTAGAATTTTAAATTTAGCCATTAAACTATTTTTCACCTCAAATAGCCCACTCAACTCCTAAAGATACTTCATCTAGATTATCTTGTTAAATCTAGGAAATTTTAGTAGCAGCTGAGCTTCCTAATCTATTTAGGGCTAGTGAGTTCTGCAAGAAATTAAATGTCCAAAATGTTGTTTCAGAATAGGCATGCCTCTAACATGGGCTAATTCTCATCTAACTTAACTATCAAATTTAACAAAATGATTTGCATGAAGCATTTTTAGGGAATCAGTGGACCATTTAGCACGAGAAATAGTTTGAGATAAAAAGTTTGAAAAGTTTAGTAACCTTCGATACACTTTAACCATAAAAAAATGACAAGAAGTTGTGTAACTTGTTCATCCAACATGGTCAATTAAAGCACAAATTTATATTGAAAATTATCAGCAAAACCTTTCAACAGCAGCAGTAAAAAGTTCGAGTTCATCCAAAGTTCCATAAACATCGTATACGTCGTCTATTGTCGTTATCAAAGCATTGACCCTTGTTGACATTCTACGGCAATACCCTTGTTGCGGGTCAAAGATAACTCCTACCGTCCAAAAGAAATTTTCCACCAATCTGTCCCTTGCAAAGGCCAAATTTTCTGCTAGACATGTACTCTGCCACCACCTGTTCAAGTGAAAAACAAAGCTATAATTATTTCTTACACTTTAAATTAATCTTGATGGTGTTTCCTGCATGGATGCGTTTGCAATAATCACTCATGAAAAATAGAATCGATTATTTTCTAATTAATGCAACAGCCATAATGGAGCCTATTTGGATAGACATTATTCAGAGAAACAAGTAGTGAGTCCGTGTCATTAGACATTATTTGAAAAGACAATTTTAGGAGATTCTTTAATTATGTTTGTATCTCACAAAGCATCATATTACAAAAAATTATATGAAAAGATAAAAAGAGTAAAACAAGAGAGACGCGGACATGGAAACCAAATTCACACAAAATAAGGCTCAATAAATTCAACTTCTTAAAATAATGTTAAAAAATAAATAAGAAGAAGAAAAAAGACTGCAAAGTTCTCATATTACAGGTTTAAAAAAAGGGCAAATTACACTTTATCCCCTTGTAGTATAGCTGATTTTCACATAACCTCCCTCTAGTGTTAAAAGTTATATATAACCCTCTCATAGTTTGGATTAAAATGTCAAAGTGACGAAAATGATCATCCGTAACTGAACATATGAAAATGTCGAAATTACGCTTGTTTAAAAACTAAAATGGCTTAAATGACTAAAATATATAAATATAATATACATGACACTCTAACCCCATATGATTTTATATTTTAGCATTAACCCCCTTTATATTTTAGTGTTTTAGCATATAACCCCCTTATGATTTTTAATATATATATATCACCCCCCTTGTGGTTAATAAATAATTTAAACTTTACATAGGAGTATTTTTGACATTTTAGTTGACTTCATCATAGATTGCAAATTCCATCACTTTGATACTTCTAAACCATGAAGGGGTTATGTATAGCTTTTGAAGTCACAGGAGGTTATATAATAAAACACTAAACCACAGGGGTGTAAATTGTAATTTGCCCAAAAAAACCATATTATAAAATTAACAAGTTGTGCAGAAAAGTATATTTACTCATCTAAGGACAGTTACTGCTTGCTGGGATGTTAACCCATATAATTTTGGATTTCCTCGTTGGTCAAATATCTCCAAACTGCCTGGTACGACCATGGGAATTGAACTCTTAGTCTCTTACCTTGATGCATATTGGAGATCATCCTGATGTGTTGCTTGAACAAGATTGAAGTCTATTTTTGCAAGATCAAGTAGAGTAGGATTTCTATTAGCTCTCTTCTCATACATGTCTATGAACCACCTAGCCTCCAAGCGCTGCATTCTCCAGTGTAGGGGAAGCTCCAAAGAATGTTGCACCAGTAGAACGAGTTCTTCACTGATCCCTTCATGATTGAGGACGTTCTTGAGACATTCAGATGATAATTCCCTAGCCATCTCCAAGGTGCTTTCGCTTTCTGCTAGAAGGAACGAAGCTTCATACAAATGAAGCATTCCCTTGATGTCCTCGCAAAGGTTGGCCTTAAAATTTCCCCTCTCATTCTTGAAACAATTGAAAACCTCTACAACCAAGACGAGGCACGATTTTCTTATATATTTTGCAATTAGTGAACAATTTTGTTTGAACAAGTAGATCTAGATCTGTGCAACTAAAAAAATTTTAGGTGATGCAAACCTTGGGAGACATCAAAACCATGTTGTCTGAGGAGTCTAAATTCCAGAGCTGTTGCATATAAATCCTTTTCACGTGAAGTATTTCCCAAGTGATTTTCCTTGTATACTCCACTCAAAATTGACTGGATTTTGTTCTGGAAGTGGTAAGCTATTCCAAGCCTTTGTAGGTCATCGATTAACTCCAACTGAATTAACAGATCCACCTCCTCGTCCAGCATCATTTTCACTTGATCCTTCAGCACAAGACATCTATTTATGTACCTCTTCCCCTGCATTATGAACATTATCTTCGTTTATGACCAACAAACAAGCAAAAAATCTTTAGTTTTACTGACAGATTAAAAGTTCTGTACAAGGTGATTACTGAATATTGATTTGATCGTGATTCCACGTAGGAGAAATCCCAGGTGGGAGGCTGGTAATTTCCTGATCGCCTCAATGGCTGTTGTTCCCCAAGCTTAGAAGTCACTGAAAGGGTCTTCACAGGAGAAGAAATACTACAGGATGAAGATGCACTTAAAATTGCGCTGGTTTTGAAGGTTAGTCCATGCCCTAAACTGTAGTGGAAAGTTGGTTGTCTCTCGGAAAACAAGGTTGTGAATTGTGCCATCGAGTGAAAAGGAACTCTCCTCACAAAGTGAATTCTATTAACACTCTTGTGATGGTAAAATTGTTGATTGCATGATGGTATTTATACGGAGCTTCATAACCTATATATTTGTCAATACAATAAGCAATCTTTGAATTGTTTATGAAAGGTTAGTCCCAAAATAGGAATCACGTTTTAGGAGGTAGACCCCTTTTAGTGTAGCTCTGTAGTCTAACTTGGATGAAGTTACAGACATGGTTCCTATAATCTAGACTTATATTTTACGACAAGTATTGAAGATTTAAATTATCCCTTTAGTAATCTAGACTTATCTCATAGGAAACGTGCATTTCATTTAACATCTTGTCATGGTTATGGATTATCACTCTCAAGTGATCACGTAATTATAAGTATGAAATTTGAAAGGCCCAAGAATCTCCAATCTCTGCAGGAGGCACATGGTCATGGGGAGCTAGTATCCTGTTTTACCGCTTCACATGATGCCAGTGCCCAACCAGTATCCGTGCGGGCATTTTCCATTCTTTTTCTTGAGATTTGTCAAGAATAGGACTGTGCATCGAAATCGAATTCAATAATTTGAATTTGGAATTTTCAGAAATTTGAACATTAGCAAATTCGACCGATTTCATATTCAATTTCACAAATTTTGGCATTTGAATTTGTTCTGAATTCAATTCGGAATTCGGTAATAACCGATTTTACCGAATTCTAATTTTTGTATTATAATTATATATAAGTTTTGCTAAATTAAATGCTAACTTTTGTGTACTATAAGTTTATAATTGTATTGTTATATAATATAATTAATAGTTAGATGTATTATTATATAATATAAAATTTATATTACATATATATAATATATATAACACATGTGAATTTGAAATTGAATTAGGTATTCGATTTCTGATTTTGCATTGCGAATTCGAAATCGGAATTTCCGATTTGACAAAACATAATCCTGAATTCGAACCAAATTCATGTATTTCGAAAATGAAAAACCCGACTTTGAAAATTCAGATGGTAAATCGATTTTTTTCTGAACCCCTAGTAAACAACATAGAGGTTTTTTTTTCCTTGCTTGCTCAAAGTAGATATAAGTAGAAATTTCATTTTAATGTTATGTCTACCTCAGTTTTACCATCGTCCTAGCACAATATTTGTTCTAACAATTAATGGGCCGCTATCTCCACACCTACTAATATTGATTGCATTTTATCAGTTCGTTCTTGCAAGCAATAAATTTTCTGCACTAAGTTTCCAGAATACAATGACAATCACGACTCAGATTGGGTACAGCTATTGAATAATGTCGCCTAAAACTAGTGTGAATCATGACACAGATTGAGTACTAAATAGCAAGTGGGTCCGTTATTTGTGTTTATTCGAAGTAAGGCGGGCCAAGTGACTAAAATAAAACCCCGTGTTTACACCAAAAGATATTGAGAAACCCTCCTAAAGTGATTGAATGAAACCTTTTAATTTTATTATTATATCCGCCAATGACGGTCCCATAAGGTGACTCGCTAGCAGGTAGGTTAGTTATTTGTGTTAATAAACTTTGGTTATTCTTTACGTAGATATGCAGATATGTCCCCAAAACCGACTGAATGAAATCTCCATATTTACACGAAAAGATGATAGAGATATTTGCCTATCTGAAATTGAATATTGTGCTCGTTTTCTTTACTATTTTTGGCTAGCTATTCTAAAATATGGTGCTGGATTTTTATTTAGTCCCAAAATTTGAATGCAGTTGCAGGACTACACACATGGGTAATACTTTCGAATAATATATAGATAGGACTTAACTCGATCAAATTTTTCTTAATCCCAATTCGGACAGCTTGCATAATTATCAAGATCACTCCACCAAGCAGAACAGTTACAGAAGGCAGGGGAGAGGGGAGAGGCAGCAAGGAGAGAACCAGAAGGAGATCAAATACATTACTTGCCCAGCAGAAGCCTCCAGAGGGATGGATACAAATTAATGTGGATGGAGATTGTAGTGGAAATCCGGGAGCAGCGGGTGCAGGAGGATTAATTAGAGAGACCAGTGGGGAACCACTAGCAACATTAGTGCAGAATTATGGGCTATATACAGTAATCAGCCTGGGACGTGGGATTTAGAAAGGTTATTTTGGAAACTGATTCTAAAGCTCGTTTGGAGCTTCTATCCAAGCTGCCTCCTGACAGTCCACATCACAACCAGATAAGGAGCTTTGTGGAGCAACAGTGGAAATGCAGATTGCAGCAACAGTGGAAAGAAGTCAACCAGTGTGCTGATTTCTTGGCAATGGGGAATCTAAACTCAATGCTGCTGCACCACCAGTTGACATGAGAAGCCTAGACTTGTATCAACGTAATATGGCCTCAAGCCTCCCAGTAGACCCAAACAAGAAAGGGATCGATCACTCTACCAAGGATTGCACCGGAGGTTTAAGTTCTAGGGTTTCATTTTCTTAAAATATTGATATATATATATATATATCAGAGTGAATTTGTAAATTTATTAGTTTTTGATTGACTTTTTAATATTGGTGTTTAGCTTTAATGGAAAAACAAATGATGACATTTTAATATAAATTATGAGAGGATTATATATAAATTTTTAAAACATATGAGTGTTATATGATGACCCATACAGCTACAGGAGAGCAAAAGATAAGCGAACACACTACAATTGTAGATGCACATGCTCATATAGCAAATGCATACATTTGTAAGTATTAAATTGTTGAGTGTGTCTTTGTATCACACATCGGAACTTCTATAAAAAAAAAAGTATTTCCTCTTTATAGTTATAAATATAGTGGATTTAAGTGAGTTTAATTGTGCTAAGGGCATTAGCCCAAGTATCATATGCACCAACCCAAGAGAGTTTTTGGGTGTCCACACCCCAGTCTAAAAGGAGTTTTGGTTTGGCATCAAACCAAAAGAGCAAGTCATAGGCCTTTAGACCATTAAGCATTTAGTGTTATTTAGACTCTTTTGTATTTTCAATTTTAGATGTCTTTTGGACTTGGGAATTATTTCCTAGGGTTTTGTACTCTCTTTCTATTATAGTAAATCTGCTACCTCTTCGCCCGTGGACGTAGATTAGTTTGACCGAACCACGTAAATTTTGGATTTCTCTGTTTGATTTATTTGTTTTGTTATTGTTATTATTGAGTTGTCAAGAACCTTATTATTCTTGTTGGTCAAATTCCTAAAACTAGACCTAACATAAACTATTTTTTATACAAGAAATACACAACTCATATCTAATTTACCCTACATTTGCACTTGCAAGTTGCAATTATAGAACCTCTTCGTCAGAGTGAATCTAAGCTATAGGTAACATGATTACAGTAATCGATTTAGGAATCACAGCCACGTATATATCAGTGACGATTACCTTCCATTTGTAACCAATAACGTTTACAACAATTTAGGTTCCTAGTAAGGCAAAACTTATAAGGGGAAAATATTGTGAGAACAAATTGTTAAAAGCTGTACTGACACACCTGAAAAATAAAAAAAAAGTTCAACACAATAAGTCTAATTCACTACCCTAGAATGCCTCTTAACAATAGCTTAACGTGTTTTCTTTTACTAACATTACATGATGCCGGTATATTGTAGACAAACTTTTGACAAAACAATCAATAAAGTGCACTCTAATTAGATTGGCAGCTATGCCAGAGTCGGGTAACCCGAAAAGTTTTATCCTGGTCATTGAACAATTTATAAATTGTCCTAATTAATCCTGCTCCAAAGAATTGAGTACGGGATGTTCAGTATATATATGTCATTATAAGTTAGCTATATAGCAAAAACAGGAATTCACCAGGCGAATCTATTTTTTCCCCTATTTCACAGGGCACATATGACTACAAGTAGTGGAAAATGAATCCCTTCTTCATCTAATTGAGTGATTTCCTTTCCGTTCTTGTGTCTCAAGCCACAAGTACTGTTTCAACAGCATCTTTGGAAGTTGCATATTGGTTTCTACGGACAAAAGTTGCCCATCAGCTGAGAGAAATGTAGGAGAAGTTGCTAAGAAAGCTATGTTGCTGGATTAATTATCAGTTTACAAGGGACCAAAATTAAAGAGAATGATTAATTAGTTAATTGATGGACGGTAAAAATGATTATACAAAGAGTAGTACAAACTGATGCGTCAGAGATATATACTAAGAACCTAAGAGGGGGAATGTGGGGTGGTGCACTACTTAGGACTACTTAGGACAAGCTTAAAAAATTAATCGCCATGGATGATACGTTTTACATAGGCTAGTTGGCTAGAATTAGTCTTTTATTTATTTATAACTAGTGATAAGGGCACATTCGATGTGTGTACAATTTAGAAGCAATTACGGAAGAATTTGATATAAAATTTTCATAAATAAAAAAAAACTTTGATCTTTTAAAAGTTTTTTGAATAAAAATTTTAATTAACGTGGTGATTACAATGTTTATGAATGGTTATGGATGAAAATTAGTTGTGATTACATTGATTGATTGGTAATATAGACAACATGTAATTAAATGATAAACGTATAATTTAGTGATTGTGAGAATAAAGTTGAAAATTCAAAAAGTGACAAACAAAATTTACACCAATTAATCCAATGCTCTTCCTGATATAATTTAGTGATTGCGAAGATAAAGCTGAAAATTTAAAAACTGACAAAATAAGTTCCCACCAATTAATCCAATGCTCTCCTTGATATAATTTAGTGATTGCGAGGATAAAGTTAAAAATTTTAAAAAATGACAAAATAAGTTTACACTAAACCCCAATACTTTCCTTTTATATGCAGTATAGAAATCATTTATTATATGTTTGAGATACGTACTGCCTTGACACTGTTGAACAAGTCTTGGAATGTAATTTGCATCGTGTTCTTTCTACCGTTTTGACCTCTGGAATTTCATTAGTGTTAAAAGCCCTCAAGACGGATGACCTTAAACACATGACAAGTAAATAGAATCAAATCAGATAATCTGTATTTGTTTCAGGTGATATAGATGAATATTAAACTTCACCACGAAGACACATAACTAGGAGACTCTTTGTTTCTTTCTGGTTTGTTTTCTTAGATACTGCAGATTGATATCTTACTCCCAGAATTGTATTCTGCGTCCCGTTACTCATCAAAATATTATTTAGCATCTTTAAGGTTTGGAACAAGGATCCGATGTCTCTACGTCGACAAAAATTTCTATTTGATTTCTCATAAAAGGTTAGCATAGTTGGACATTAATTCCTTTCTATTATTAATAATTTCCAAATGTCAAAATTTTTAATTTTTCATCTGACTTACAATTTTGCATTTTTATATGTTACTATGAGTATAACCTAAGATAAATTAAAACCATTTGTGCATTATCTGAAATCGGTTAGACCCACTATCACTTGGGATTTGCTCTTACCAAAAAGAAAGGGATTTATGACAAGCTTCTCTTTCATAGTTACTGTCGAGTTATTTACGAGCAGCGCTAACATAACAGACATGTAATTTTTCATGTAAGTTTGAATGAAACTTGCATGTATTGTGCTTACTGATATAATTTCCCCTCCTGAATTGGTACTGTCGATGGCCCCAAAGCCGAAACAAGGAGGCGGACACATTCCATGTGGCATTACATTAGATACCAACAAAAAAAACCAGCAATCAATCAACCAGCCAACTGCTTTTAATATTGCCCCATGTTTTCTCCATCACATTAATACTCAACATAGATAGAAATCAGATTTTAAAAAAAGAAAAAAAAAAATCAAACTAGCAAAAAGGGGGAAAATAATTCAGTGGGCTAGGCTAACCACTCTCTTCTGATATTTTACACTTTCTTTTCTCTTGTGCTGAACAACCACTTTCGCTTGCTTATAAAAGCTTTTGTGTTGTAATAACACTTTCTAACCAACCTTTTTGTCAGTATCAAGAAAGTTTTTGGCTTCAGTATTTCACAGCAATCTTTCATTACTCTGTGGAGGAAAACCCTCAAGCTATCCAGCAGCTTTTCTCAAATCAATCAATGGCTTCTCTTGTTCTTCTTCTATCCGAACTAATTAGACATGAAAATCCAGACCACCTAATTTCATTGCCCGCTTTTTCTTCTAAAACTACTACTGCTTCTGCTGCCGCGGCTAATTCCAGAATTCACCTCTGCTGCTTGAACTGGCCATTTGTGCGTGTGTTTGTTGCTGCTGTAGTTCATCCAACACCAAGCACTTCAGTTGCATGCTGCTGCATTTTACTCTCATAAATAGCCTTCTGAACTGGCCCATTGAATATGGACATTAGAAATGACTGCCAGAAAGAGCCGTTGCCTTCCGTTGCATTCTACTGATGTTCAGACCTTAATGAATATGCATTAATTTCACTTACGCCCCTTCAAGTTTCATTCTTGTTAAATTCCCTGCTTTTTCTTCATATGAGATTAGCTCATTAATGCAAGATAATAAGGGCATTTGTGGTATACAATTGTTTCTCTCTCCAGCTCCCTATTTTTTATTGTTTGTATTTTCAAATTGGGTCTACTTTGACATTGCCTATTTAGTTTTAGGGGAGGTTTGTGGTTATTTTTGAAACTATAGGGGAAGGAAGTGAGACTGTCAGAAACCTCAGGGGAGGTATCTGAAATTATCCCTTGTTTCTTTTACCCATTGGTAGGACGATTTTGGATACCTGCCGTGCTGAAGACACTAACGTGAGTTGACAAAATAAAATTTTAAAAAAAATACAGCCACGTCCATGTTCTCTGGTCCAGCCACGTGCCTGGGCCAAAGTCCATGTTCTATGTTTTTGGTAGAGGAGAAAGTCTAAGGCCCGAGTTCATGTTTACAAACTACAATCACATCTATTTTTGACATTGTTTGGGTGAAATTTTGAATGGTCCATCATGTTAGATAAGCCCAATCTGCTTATTTGTTTGGACCGGATACCAAATAAACCTGGCTGCGAAAGGACAGTGACGCCGGCAGAGTTTGCACCAGAATTGCAGGACGCTTGAGGGAAGGCGGCAATGGCCGACAAAGGGGAAGAACAAAAGGAAGGGCTTTTTTACCGAAATAATTGCAAAATGTTTTTTGGAAATTCTAAAATTAGTTCAAACTTTTGAATTCTTTCCAAAAGAATGATTTTGTCATTTGAATTTGCAACTGCAAGTCTTCTTTCAGTCATCATTTGAAATGGTGACTTTAATTGAAACTAAAAAGAAATTGGGACTAAAAATAAACATTTAAAGTCACTATCTTAGGCTCCATTTCCATTGCAAGTTTTTCGAGTTTTTTTAAATTAATATTAGTGTAGTGATGTGATGAATATCGAATAAAATGATGATTGAAAAATAAGTCAACAAAAAAAAATTTTTTTGGTTAAAACTCGCAATTCAAACAAGATCTTAAATAATGACCTTAAAGTCCATCTTTCAAATGACAAAATGTCTACTTTTAGAAGAATTCAAAATTTTGGATTATTTTCAAAATTTCCAAAAATTAGATATTAGATATATAACATAGCAAAAGGCAATGACGTCTACTTTTTAAAAGGAAAATTTGGTCGATAGATTTTGTGTTTTGCCTTAAATACATCTTGAGCCATTAGCCACATCACTATGAACTTCTTGGTTTTACTTTTATTTCCTCCCCTTTTTCTTTCTTTTTTGTGAGGTTTGAAGCATCCGTTAAACTAAAATAAAGATGTTATTCTAACAATATTGAACTCTCGGATCAAGAATAGTTCCCTTAAAACTTGTCAACGTATAAAAGATGGTAATCCGTTATCTTAATTTTCTTTTTTTATTCGGTGGTATCACCAGACAGGCTTAACGCATAAAAAGAATACTAAAGCTTGAACAAATTCAGAATCAAATTACTATAAAAATTTGAAACTTTGTGATAACAATTTGACAGAATTCTACAACATCGATTGGAGCATTCTACTTAGTTCAATATAAGAATACCAAATATGTTTACTAGTTAGTTATTTCAAACCAACGGGATGGATACCTAACGCAACAGTAGAATCTCAACCACGTGATGATATGGCCTTCTTTGAAGGCACAAACCAGAAATCTAATTTAGCAACCAAATTTAATCCCGCGTATTTTTTTTCATTTCAAAGATATAAAGAGCCTTTATTGATTCATTGATCTTGACAAGCAGTTGCCCCTGATCTCGCCAGCTACTTATAGTTCACAACCCTACAGTTGCTCCTGATCTCACCCTGGTAACCCGTGAGAACTTCAATCGAACCCATGCGCACCATTGCAGCTGCAAACTCCTGGGGCCATGCTGAACCATTTTTGGCATATTTCTTGACTAGCTTTGCTGTTGCAGGACTGCTCATTAGCGTCTGGTCAGATGTCAGCAAACCCCGATGATTGATCAAATTAACGTAGTACTTGTTGTCCAATCTGTTTGGTGTAAGAACATCCAAGGGCACAGCAGTACTGGTAATTCTATTACCTCCACTAGCTCCTTTCTTGGATTGGATGGGACACTTCTTCTTCAACTGTTCTGCAAATTGAGGTGCCAGTGAAGGATCTTGTGATTGAGTGGAGTTGAAGGAGAAAATTCGGTTCGAAAACGAGGGACAATGTGCCAATCCAATCGAATGTGCCCCGGAAAGGGTCACCATGTCTTCCGTAGAAAGCCCTTTTCTTGCAAAGTTTTGTTCAAGTCGTGTGACATTGAAAAAACCTGTTGGTAGATTGCCAAGGGGGTCATCTATTTTGGATATTTTTCCATCACGGCGACCTGCTGGAACTTCATAATTGATGCCTCCGACTAGGAAGGCACTATCACGAGCTGCAAATGTGAGTATGTCAGCGCATGAGACTGTTTTTGGACATGCAGCTTCTATCTCAGCCTTTGCCTCATCAATCACCTCAAAACCGCGCAAGCTTTTGTTAATAATTGGATGGTCTTTCTCTGCACGATTCTTTGGTGTTGAATCAAGGAGAACTGAAGCCTCACAACCCTGAAAAGTGATAATTATCGGATGATGAGGTTAATTTTTGTTAACTTAACCAAATATTACTTAAAGTTTCAACATCAGAGCATTGATCGCATTTCTTATTTTTGTCTGACAAACAATTTCTGTTCGTTGCAGTATCAGCATAGGAATTTGTACAACCACATTAACGTAAAGGGAAAATTCCACTTTACCCCCCGTGATTTAGCCTTTTTTTACATAACCTCCTTATAGTTTCAAATGCTATATATAACCCCCTCATGGTTTGCATTAAAGTATCAAAGTGATGGGAATGATTATTCATAACGGAGTCACTTAAAATATCAAAAATACCCTTATGTAAAGTTGAAAATTATTTATTAACCAAGGGAGGTTATGTATATATTTTAAAAATCATAAGGGAGTTATATGGTAAAATATAAAAATCATATGGGATTAGTGTGTCATGTATTTACAAGAGTAATTTCGATATTTTTAGAAGTTCCGTTACGAATAACTATTTCAGTCACTTTGACACTTTAATCCAAACCATGAGGGGGTTATGTATAGCTTTTAAAACCATAGGAGGATTATGTAAAAAACACTAAACCACAGGGGAGTAAAATGTGATTTGCCCTAACGTAAATAATATTTCACCCATTCCATCTAAAGTATAGTATTTCGTATTTTTGCTTCTTCCCAAAATTGGTACCTATTACTTGTCCTTTTGTTGATACCATGTAGCATGTTGCTCAAAATTTGAATTTTGGAGGACAAAGTTGAAAGAAATCGAACAACCATGACTATGGGTCTATGACACACAATCTAATGTTGTTAAAAAGTTGGAAACTTTGAAAGGAAGGAGTACTCAAAAATAGTAAAGGTCATGCCCATAGATTTGTCCAAGGGGTAAATAAGCACAAATCTTATTTCTAACCATCTATGGTTTCCTTTAGCTGAAATCCGAGCCATGAACTTTATCAAACGTTCGAATTACTCCTAACAAATTTTCTGACACCAATGTATTTAGTCCTACTAGAATTTTCTTTCATGTTTTCATAAGTAATATCATGCATTCTAGATATAGTTTGAGGATTAAGATTTAAGAGAATTATCGGGTGATCATACCCTAACAAAACAATCATGAAAGTGCATTCTGATGAGGCCTGCCGCTAAGCCGGGGTTGTATGATACAGCTTTCTTCACAGCTCTCCTCACAATTGCTTCAGCCGACGGACAACTCTTTTTGTAGAAACCAACTTCCAAATACGCTGATGATGAAGCAGTAGCCAATGTAGACACGATGAAGAAGAAAAACATGAAAAACATCAACTTCATAGTAGTCATTTTTGTTGCTCGATGACAAATGAACAACAATGAAGAGATTTGAAGGAACTCTAATTATCTGCTTAGACAAATGTAATTGAGATTACAGATTGAATATGGAGAGAACCAACTGATCTGAGTTTATGTACTTAATTAGGTGCACCAGATCGCTACATATGGCTAGTACATAAGCTCTTGTACTTTTTCATTTGGCACCATGGGATGAAGTATGAATGATTAAGCTTTTACAACTTCAGGTTGGAAGTTTCCAAGTCTCTCAGTGTTAAGATACATCACAGATAATCAATTATTTTTGTTGTCCCGTTACAATTTCAAGCTTCGAAAAAAGTTTGAGCTAACATGCATTGAAGAGGTCAAGTACCAAATTTTCCAAACTACCTTGACCTTGCGTATATATCAGGTATGCAAAGTATGTTTGTTACTAGTGTATCAGAGAAAAAGTCATAAAGAAAAACATAATGAATAAAGCGTACGCAAAACATCTTTGCTACGTACATGTCTTTTTTGTTTTTAACGTATGAGACATTAATTATCGAGCAAGTTTTTTATACACTATCAGTAGACAATTTTTTTTTATACTAACACATTGGATCATATCACATAATATGAATTTTAAATTTAAAATTTAAATCATGCATATATCGCATACATCCATAACTGCTAGTATAAAAAAATTACTACACTGTCAATGTATAAAATGTTAATCATTAATTTTTTTATTGGATATTTGACATATGAGGGATTAACATATTTATTGCAGGCTGTTCTAATGACACTAAGTATATTCCTGTTTATGGAACTAATTAAACTTTTTTATCTTGTACATGAATCAACTATGTGTTTGTTTTGGCAACATGGACTTGCTTTCTTGTGGCATTTTCGAACAGGTTCCTGTTATTGTCTGCCGGGCTGCGGCAATGATTAATTGGTGGGTGCAGCTAATTCCGACAAACTTTTATTATTAATAATTTTATATGGTAATTAATTAACATAAAATATCTTAATTAGCTGCCACCGTTGCTTTCAAGTTTCAACCATTGCCCAAGTGATGCAGTGCTACATGTTGTCCAAAACAATGGACTACTTGTCATTATTGTAAAAACGTTGCTTAATAATTAATTTATTCGATAATTTATGGTTAGTAGAAGATGATATATATATATATATATATATATATATCTTAGACTGTTTTCATTATTTCAAGTAATTCAATAGGGAGGGACATCTGGACATTTTTCAAGAAGTACCAACTCGGCTAACGTCCATGCTAATATGAGAGACTTTTTTTTTTTACATAGATTGGGCTTATATTATATAAAGGTCATAACTTAAAGGCTTTGTAAGACATAAGTTTCCATTCATATTGTACCAATGCTTGCAAACATGAAAGTTAAATCTCTCAATAAAAATCCAAAAACAAAAAACCAAAAAGAATTCTATGTTACGTACACTCCTCATATTGAGATCACTTGGACTTTCCTCCTTCGAGCCATGTATAGCACATGATCTTCTGTTGTTGGCTGGTATGGTACTAATTAAGATTAAGATAAAAGCAAAGGACAATACATATTCTTCACAAATATATATGTGTGTGTACGTATGTATTTTGTTTTAGGAGGTTGTCTTTCTACGTTTTGGGTACCTTTTTCTCGTGGATAAACCAGATTTTAAAAGAAACATAATAATTGTCGGATTTCATGATCATTCAAGAGAGGGTCGAAAGAACAAATTAAGGAGAGTACTGCACAAAGAAGATTATAAATATAAGCAGATGCATCCGAGATCAACTAATGCTTAGAAGTTTTTTTTTTTTTTTTTTATAGATAGTAGTTTCATAGCGGATTCAATGATTCTAAGGGAAAGATACCCATAGGAAGCTTTACAAGAATGATATTAGAAAGAGAATAAGCTGGATCGATATCATATGACATCCTTTTGTATGCATGCATGCATGTCAATGTACAATGCAGGCAGACCTTCTCTTGTTTGAGACTGAGACATATGGATTGCCAGACTGAGACATATTTTAACAGAATCCTCCACTCCAGAGGTTTGTGCCAAATGATAATTAATCAGTTAGACTTGTTTGTTGTAACTGTGATTCTTCAATGATGTGTGAAGGCTGCAGAAGATGACTAGCATTATTCTTCAATTATCTGTAATTGGTATTCAAGATCACTTTTGAAAGTTAATACTAGTAATCAAATTACATATACATGGAAGTTGTAATTCATAAGCAGGCTGCAACCAATGTTTAGCTAGAATATAGGCAATGAACCATTAACCATGGAAGTTGTAATTCCACAGGTTTTGGAATAATGTTTATCCTCCCTAATTAAAGCTATCTACATGAAGGAAAATTGAAGACGTTCTAGTTGCATTCTTATGGTTAACTTTTGCCAATGAACTTCAATATCATGTTTAAACATCTATTCATGTTGTAATACTAATCATTTTCACATCATTTAGATATTGGAAGCTAAGTTTTTTTGTCAAAAACTTTTCACACGAAATTGATCTCAAGTGTTATTCACTGTTAATCATTAGGGTTGGCCCAGTGATCAGGAAAGAGTTTTTAGAATTTACCTCACTATTAGATTCAGAGTTCAAATCCTGAATCTAATAGTTGGAGTTAGAAAAAATTTAGAGAGGGATGGAACAATAAAAAGAAAAAATTATTGTTCACTGTTTGAAAATCGGATCCCCCCAAGTTTTGGCCTTAAATCAAACATCAAGCTGGTGGCAAAGGATGAGTTAAAAGGTGAGTTTCTTTGTGGCCACAGTACACTAAATCTAATCAATTCTGAATAGTCCGTTTTTTCATTATACACACACACACGAACGAACTCACACATCAGAAGATTCATAAGCAAAACGAAATCTTCAACACTAACGAAGTACAAAGGAACCACTTCAATGCCGCATTGAAAGAAAGAGGGGGGAAATTTCTAGTTAAGCATTTTATGCTTCGTTAACCGATCAAGATTTTTCCATTTTCTGTTGGAAAATAAGCCACACTCTTTTAACCATTTTAGGTTTTTTTCCCAGTTTGATATAAGCTAAAAACAAGCTAATAATAAAAACATACGAGAACCAAAAAAAAAAAGTCCTAGCTTAGAAAACTCATAATCCACATATTGAGCAATCAAAAACAAGCTTCATTAAATCTTGCCTACATGCAATTATTACTAGAAGCTGCCAGTTTGAATACCAACAAAAAGATACAATTGATCACCAAACATTTCAAGATGTCCAATTTCAGTGTTCACAGTTGCCAAAGGAAGAAAGCAAAACAAATGCCACGGCTGGATCAGAAATCCATTTGTCCTTTCTTATCGCAGGTTGTGTCTAAAGGTGTGTAAAAGAAGAACAAGCATGTTGTCAGATGAAGTTGCAAAACTATGCTGTAGACATTATGCATTCAATCGCTTCCTTACAAATTCCAGTCATTGTAGCCTCAGGTCCATAAACCTACAGTCAAAAAATGAACATGATTTAAACAGTAAAAAGCATCCAGACCATTCTTTTCCAGTTTTATGCCGTTGAGTGAAAATGGATATACTCAAGCCTATGATTGAAAACTAAAGTTAAAACGACAAGGCAACACTAGTAGGATTTGTTTTCATCCTGACAAGAATAAGTAAGTTTTGTTCTATTCAATAGATCAAGAAAAGACACAAACTTTAGATTCATGAAGATTTGCCTGGGTATAAGGAAATTAGGATCAATCTCACAATGCACTCAAATGAGAGATTGACTGTTGACGATGCAATGCTAAACTCATTTTAGGCCCTACTACAAGAAAGCTCCATTCTGTATGTGATACTTTCATGCAACGGGTACATCAAAAAAGAAATTCACGACCTCGTACCTCAAGGGGAACTCCCAATTCCTCTCCCAAAGCACGCATCTTCGCCAAGCCAGTCTGATAGCTAGGACCACCTCTTCGAACATATATATGCATTCTGGCAGCCTTTAACTTGGATTCCTACCCAGTTCACAGAGAGTAAGAGAATGAGAAAATGAGGAGTTTATCATTCAAAGAATGATGGAAGAAAATAAAAGATTAGACTGCGGCTAAGTCAACCAAACCTTCTCCCTAAGAGCTCGAATAATCCCATTGAAAGTAGCAGCAACGTCAGTAAAATTTGCAATGCCACCACCAATAAGTAGAGCTCTCTTACGGCCGTCAGGGTTAGCTGTTGCACACTGCACCAGTATTAAGATGGATTATTCATTAAGCAAGTGAGAAAACAAAAAAGGTAAAAATAATAGATATGTCATTGAAGACAAAACACTAAATTCCTTACATCAATGACTACTCGAGCATATTGCAAAACTTCCTCTTCATTTGGCGCTCCACTGTATTCTGCATAGTTTCCAAGCTCTGATGCATATCCCAGGTCTCCAACCTAGATAAAAGATTTTTAGACATACTAGAAAACAAAATTACCACAGATGAATGAGATATTCACAAAAGCTCAGAACTGCCTTTGAGCAGCAACATTTGTTGAGTGGTAAGCTATTTGGGATATGTTTGAATACTCACTGTATCAGCATAAATAACACTTGCACCACCACCAGCCACCATTGTCCAGATGCGTCCTTTAGGGATTCAGAACAGTGAACTTCAAAGAAGCGCTAGTCTTCAATTGTTAACAACAAAATACATTAGCCACCAAACACATTTTGCCATGAAGTAGCTCCAATGACAATCAAACTCAAGTCTACATTTCTAAGACTAAGGGAGAACATATCATCAAAGAAAATTATGAGCCCAAAAAAATGACGGTTTCCTCAAAACAGACAAAAATTGTGTGGTCAAATGAATCTAGCTCAAAAACAAGCAAGTTTATATAGTGAACTTGGTCTCATCTGGCAATGATACTCAATGTCTCACTTCAGTGAACTGCAGTAAAATTCAGGGCAAGAAGCTCCCTTTCTTTTCCCACCATTTCTTCTTTCAATGGATATGACACTGCAACTTTAAGCTGTATGCCCTCAACTTCCAGAATGCCTTGACTGTTTAGTGGTTTTGATTGGCAAAAGCTGTTTTTGTCTCCAAGCCACCAGTTGTTCAATTAGCATTTGAAAAATACAACTTTCAAAAATGTAGTTACACAACCACAATAATGGCCCTTATCAGACAAATTAGCCTTATAAAACACAAAATGACGCTGTGATATGCCTGGATGAGCAGAAAGATATGTGACTTACTTTTTCATCCAATGTGTGAACAAAGCTCTCAGTTGAGCTCAAAACCCTTCCAAAAGGAAGAGGGAACTCTATCATACCCCACCTAAAAGCACAAAAGTAAAACAGGATCAGATATCGAACAGCAAAGTATCTCCAGTTGGAACTTCAGAGTTCATGTCCACATGATAAAACTTTTAAGACATACTTCTTAAAGTTCTTAAAAGCAGCAGTGTCGTCCAACTCTCCTCGCATGTCCAATGGATATGGCTCCCCATTTACCAATGTAAAGGGATTCATCTCAAGGAAACTGAAATCCAGATCTGTGGAGATATAGAAACAAAGAAGTTCACTAACTTTATGATCTCAATAATTTAATTAGCAAACAATCATGCCAATCACTACCTGAAAAAAATAATAAACTTAACACTCTTTCATCTTGCAGAAAGAACAAAACTGTAAAAGTGCATTAACTACTCTATTAAAAAAATGATGGAACTTTTCTTAAAGAAGTCAGAGATGATCAATCATATTATCTTTACAAATTTAGGATCTTCACAAAATTACAATACTCGGAGCAGTACAGCTATAGATGGAAAGAACCTAGATCATCTACATTAAACGATTATCAATAACAGATTTGGAAATGCCAAGTATACTGTCATTACTGGACACTGCATACCTTGAAATACAGAAAATATGCCCATTATAAAGTCCCCAATCTTCCCTCGTACCTGAGTCAGATAATTTCTAAAATTCAACCAGATACTTCAGAGATTAAACAAGAAATATAAAAGAAAAGAACATTAAAATGTTCGAGAATGAACATGAGCATGTGCAACCAATAAGCAGACTGGATGATACATCTTTCCACCTTTTGGGATTATACATGGAGGAGTTGCAAATCATGCATTAGATTTACTAAACCCGATAGACCACATAACTAGAAGACCTATTGGCATTTGTCTCTTGAACACGAAAGTAAAGATTTATGCGGGACCACATTTGTAAAAATAGGTTCTTTGACCTTGTTTAGGTAAAATGCATGGGCTTTCTATGCCACATTCATCAACGTGCAAAGGTAGTAAAAGGCAATCCATAGCCAGAACCTAGCATTCTCTACTGTTACCAGTTACTTCCAACTAGCCACTACACACTTTTATGTCATACATTAGACTCCTAACTCCAATCAGTAGACTGGTTGTACGCTCTGGAAATCCAACAGTTTCGAGAAAGCCAACAATGAGTTATGGTAGTTGTAACAAACAAAACTTCTCACTCATCCAATGCAAGTTTGTGACAGAAATGTGCAACAATTAGGGAAAATAACACCTGGAGCCTTGTATATTTCCCCAACTTAGAGCACAGAAAGAACAACCACTATTCTAACTAATTCAAACCATAAGCCTGACTCATCCAAAATATAAAGACAAGGCACATCAACTTTCAGTCATGTTTATAACAGTCTACAAGTCATCCATTCAGCTAAATTCAATAAAGGGCAACTAGATTGTGAAGGAAGCCAGAAAATTTGATCAGTTCAATAAGGCCAAAGAAGGCATGAATGCCCTGCTCTTCTTCTTCATTGGTTATTTTCCTAAACAACTTTTGCTTGAAAAAACTCAGTGTATAACAATATATTTCTTTTAATCTTCAGCGAAAAATAACTGGTCAAGTGTTCATTCCCAACAGAGGCAAAGGGAAGAACTTATGGTTCATACCTCCAAAGGAAGTGTAGCAATCAGTGGAGCACATGCCTCCGTTGTCATAGGTTTTTCAGTTGGAAGAAAGATTGTCTTAACCTGTAACATAGGAAACTTATTTATTATCATCAGTTTCCCTAAGATAATCCAATTACCATGACATACGTGCAACAGCAATTCTCCAGAATCTTCTAATTCATAGCACAAGAATTTGGTAAATTTTCACCTTGTCCCAGTTCTCTTCAATTTCAATACCTCCACATTCTGAAAAGCTAATGGTACTGCCTAACCTTTCAGAAAGTATGGAGAGGTAATATTCTTGGTCATGGGGAACAAATGGTTCAACAATGAAGGTTGTAATAGGTGCCTTGCAACCACCCATCTCAACCTAGAAGTCATCAAATGCATGCATTAGTAGCACAAACGCCAACGTCAGAAGTAAATGAAAATCCAATTCCTTGGTTACCTCCACACCAAGGCGAGCTTTTACAAACTCAGCAACTTGTGCTAGATCCAAATTCAAAGCTACCAACCCACTCTTACCACGCTTCCCGAACAACATATCAGGTTTAACAACCAACTGTGTAGATGAAAGCCATGGTTCTTTGTTTGTCAACTCCGTGAAATCCGTAGATTCATTCACCTACAAGCAGTTTTAAGATTTTCCATAAAATAAGTGACTCTTTAGTACAAAGAGCATCGTCAAGAGAAAGCATCAATAAACATGTATACTGTAGATCACAGCTGAAATGTTTTCATAAAGAGAAAGCCAAAAATGATGTGCCATACAGCAGGTTCCCAAGGAGAAGACTAGAAATACATGAAAAATATGTCATTTCATCTAGTGTTATTTATGTAAGTTTACCAAGCCAACTGAACCACTTATTACGGCTACTTGGTGGAGCATAGCCTTTATATTTGGCATCCCCTTTTCACCTGTTGCTTGTTCACATGGGTAAGCGACAGAGAAAGTAATGGAACATAAGGACCCTTGACAAGATTGATATTGCGAAGCAGTAACTTGAATTGAACTGACATTTTCCAGGTTTTGAAATCACTAGACTTGACAAATTCTAGGTCTTTTCTGCTCATTTCAAAAGGATGTCAACTCCATTTTCCTCACTTATTCATTTTAATCATAATTTCGCAAAGTAGCATTTTTCTGATCATAGAACTTTCCTTTTCATTGCTTTACACCATTTAACTCTTTCTCCAAGTAGATTAATGCTTTTCAACTTTGGTATTCCAGAAGTGATTCTTCAAAAAACTTACATGATAAGGTTCAGGTTGTCATTTTTTTATTAATACTTTTCAATCGTTGCGTCAAACAGAAGCAAATCTCCTACAAAGGTGACAAAGCTGGCCTATTTAAGAGGAGTTATAACAGTGACTCAGATACAATCTAACAGTATGATTGCAGTCCCAGGTAGTATTGGCTCTTTTTAATCATTTACCCTTTGGCAACTGAAATACAATAAAGAGAACTTCCAACATTTAGCAAATAGAAGGAACAACACAAAATTCAATGTCCAACTGTAAAGATTCCAATTCAAACAATAGAAAACTACTATATTAAACTCCAATCAAGAAAATCACAGTCCCAAATGCAATTAACGTATCTAAAGCCTATAGCACAAAATCAAAACCACAAAAACTCAAGAACTCTATTCAAATTCATCAGATAACGTGAGCAGTAATCATATTAAATACAAAAAAGGGGATTGGATAATGCAGAAGATAGAAAACGGGATTACTTGAGCAGAGCAGATCTGCAGGTCAATGCCAGAAAGTCTTTTCAAATTCTCCTTTAGAAGTCTCTTTGAATCATACTCTCTGATCTTCTTTCTTGCCATTGTTTTCCCTTCTTGTTATCCAATTATGCACTCAAGAAAAAAAATCCCAGAAAAACCCAAGTCTTATATTTTCCACTCAGCTATACTCAAAGAAATATTGAAGTACAGTAGTAGTGATATATTACCAGCTATCAAGACTCTTTCCACGAGAGGATAAATGAAAGAGATCTGATAGGATAGGAGAGATAGAATTATTGGCTTTAAAGAGAAGAATGGGCAGGTGGATCGATGATACAATAAAAATTAGGAGCAAAAGGGAAGAGGAAAAGGAGAAGGGTTGGCACTGAGTCGGTACTAAGGTAGTTGGGCGACTTCAGCAATGAGGATGTTTGTTGGATAACGGTTATGGGTATGCTGTCTCGTGACTCTTATCTTTCTTTCTAAAACTATTTTTTTGAATTCATATTTAATATTGAGGATTCCTTATATATATATATATATATCTTTCTATTTTTTGTTTGGGGTTTACTTATATGTAATTATCTATTTGAAAACATTATATTGACATTGAATTGGTAAACTTAGCCAAGATATGCCGAGGGTTTTGATTTTCGAAATTCTTGAATTGCAATTTGCAAGTCTTGCATTTTATTATTCTGATGATGAGAAAGATGATTTCAAGATATATTTGAGATTTTCTTTGGGGTTAATTTAAAAAAAAAACTTTATGACGAAGGGTTTTAAATGGTACTATTTGATGATGAATGTTTGAATGATTTAATTGATATAGCTTTGAATCTATCACGAATTTTACTAGAAATTTGAAAGGCCAAGGTATTATTTGATTCTTCTGCTTCCCCTTAAATTGTGCAAAAGCATAGTTCATTTGACAAAGTTAACAAGATGTTGCACAGCCCAACCTAATTTTCTAGGTTTTTTTTTTTTGACGGTCGATAATAGTCTATTGTATACTTACTCATATTCTAGAGGAATCCAACTGAACCTATGGAGGGACCGACGGGGACTGAACCACCATCGGACCAGACGGGTGCACTACACACCCGTCTGGATTTGTTGGAGAGCAACGTACTGTGACAATTGGTGGGAGGTAAGGTTTGATGGTGGGCAAGCCTTAATGGCTTGATGGTGGCCACCAGCCCAAAGGTTGGTAATTCAATCTAATTTTTAGGTATCAATGCTTTTCTTTTCTTTCTCTATTTTAATTGACTGATCACTATTTCAAGTAAATGAATTTTTTATCACGAGTCCCCTTCATGACTCTCCAAACACCTTGCTACAAAACACTATAGCTCTACTATCCATCAGTTTACATGGTCTACTAACTAAAGAAAAGAACTTCATGTGATTTACTCTTGTAATAGTTTATTCACATGTACAAATTTTGTAGGTTAAATATGTCATTTAATCCCTATTTACTTCCATATGTTGCTAAAGTAGTAGAAAATTAAAAATTATTTAAGAAAAAGAGGTCTGCCTTTATCTGCATGGCAACATAAAGCCATAGAATAGCTATTTGGATTGTGATTTTTCTCAAAAAAAAATTTTACATTTTCTGTAAATATATTTTTAATTACTTTTTTACTTCACATACATCAAATCGCTACATTGCATTTTTTTTATATATAAAAACTCCTAAAATGGCAATCCCAACGGGGTAAGAGTATCATTCTTTTTTACGTTTTCTCTCTTCCTTTTAAGAACATTAACCAGACAAGATACACTTTCTAATTATGAGCAGAAGTGTTTATCTTATATATGCACAGAAGTTGGAAGCATCCAAAACTAGGCCTACTTGGTTTGTTTGTTCCAAGAATACTAGAATAGTGAAAGTGCTACTCATTCATATTAGATCATTGTTAACCAGATAAATAACTTTCTGCAGAGGGTTTCTTTATTTCTACAAAAATGGTGCTCAATTTCCCCAAAACTTCGAACGCACTCGCCATGTCAATGTTCTAGTAGGGCGTAGTTCAATTGATACAGACAAGAACCTATTTTTATGTTTAAATAAATCACATTGGCAGAAAAACCTTATAGAGATTCTGAGTTACCCGTTGAGAAAGTCCACAATTATACTGCTAAGCTTTAAGAGTGACAAGATAATAGTTCATTCCATGTTTACCAACTTGATGACTAATTTATCAAAAAAAATCATTGGATTGAGCATCATTTGGATCTACATCTTCAACTTTTTCAACTAAAAAAATGTTGATTTTCTTCCATACTGAAACCTATTTGACCAGATAGAAACTCAAAAGCATCCCTCCCACCCCTCCTCGAAAACAAATAGAGCGAGTAAAATATGTTTTAATAATGGTACACGTCTTGTCTAGTGAACTATGTAGGACATAATTTTGGCTACAAACTTAACAATATAAATCAAGATGAATTACTAAGACAAACTCATTGAGACACTGATATTACAATAAATTGGCAGCTCAAAAATTTAACAAAATTAATGTGTCGATTTTTAGATTTCAATGTTCAACTATTAGCTTTTTTCAAACACCTAAAATATGCTGAAATAGTGTCTAAAAGCCAACTATAATAAGTAATAAAAATTTTACGTCCATTGCTTTAAATCACTAGTCAGTGGTGGCAGGGTGCTTGTAAAAGTTATCCAAATGCAATTCGACTAATTCATCCATTCTAAAATTGGATCCCATCATTTACTTACCTTGTATTAGAAAAAGAAATCTACTAGTCCCTTCCTTGCAGTAATTAAGGATAGATATTAGACCAAATACATCATGAGACTTACCTTATCGGGTACACAAAATTTGCCTATGGGAGGACTTCAATAGATAGCGCCGGGGCATACAAGTCCAAGATATTGAGAGTCCGACTTATATACATCATGACGAAAAGCCAAACGCTTAATTACCTAATAAAGGACATTAATCACAACCAACATGCTACATATAAACTTTTATGAGTAATAGTTTTTGAAGAAACTAAGCGAATCTAATATTTTAGATTTAACAGGTAAAAAGAAGTTAAGTACATAAATCCATAACAGACATAAGATAAAATTAAAGGAAAAACAAGAACACGCAAAACACTGTACAAATAATACTTTTTTAAGCAATCAAATGAACTCATAAATGAACTTAGAGAAATAAACTAAATGAACTGAGAATTTTAGATTGAACAAAGTAAAAGAGCAACGTACGTGAAATCATAAGAGGCACGAAACAAATTAAAGGAAATACAATAATAAAGAAAAATGGTTTATAATTAATATCTTTTTGCATCGTTAATCGCTTTTTTCCTAAATAAATTATTAGGACCAAACCAAACCTAAACTTTCCACAACTTAAAACCTTATAATCCAATATAGGTTGAAAAAAATGACAAAGATGTAAATGATGTTTTATTAAGACATGGACTCCGTGAGCGCACCCGATAATTTCCCGCCAGGGCCTTAAAACCCCCAAAAAATAAAGCCTTGCTTCCCGCCATTTTCAGGGAAAAGATAATAAAAGGAAGGCAGAGAAGAAAACGGCAGCTTCACTTTCCCTGCACAAAACGACGTCGTGTTCCCCATCTGGGCCACTGTCCCCACATCTGAGCGGAAAACCCCAAAACTACCCTCCTTGAACACCTTTATCCAAATACCCTTAACTTTTACCAAAATTGAAATTATCAAAATACCCCTCGAAACCACTCCCGTACGTTCCCCCGCCGCAAATTACCTCATGGTCCACGGGACACACTCGTCATTTGGTTCAAAAATCGGTGGCATTTGGAGTAATTATTAGAAACTCCTTGCCGTGATTCACAACTCACCCAACGATAAATACCTCGGAAAGCCTGAAAATCAAGTTACTATAATTCATTCACTCCTCTCAAACCCAAAATTCACTCTCTCGACCTTGGCTCTCTTTCTCGCATGCTCTCCAAAAATCCTCTCCCCGAATTCGTTCTTTGAGCTCTCTCGACGAAGAATTCATCCTTTGTTCTTCGTTTATCTCTTCAATCTTCAAAATTTTTTGGAAAAACTCGATGCGTTTGATCTTCTTAGCTTCCTCACTCAAACTGATAACGTGTTAGCGATAAAATTAGTGTAAATTAACTCCGTGGCTTTGCAACCCTAACCCTAGTTGCTACATTCCGCCGCTAGGTCAAAACCGAAATCCAGGCGGCGGCTGAAGCGTATAACTTCATCCGGGTTGTTTGATTCGCTCTTTCTTCAATCAAAGGGTGAGTCATTTCAGTTGTATTAATCTGTTTATGTTTCATTTCTAGGGCTGGTTGAATAGGTTCTTTACTTTTTATGGCTTTTTAACTTAATTGAAACCCTAATTGGGCTTATTTGGGGATCAAAACTTTCTTTTTTGATTTGGGGGGTTTTTGTGTTTGGGATTGTGGGAACGCTAATGTGCTTGAATTTAACTTTATTTTGGGGTTTCCTCTTACTATTTATTAAATTTGGAAAGCCTAAATTCATTTAATTTTTGAAATTTTAGATTAAAACAGTTCTTTTTGCTTAAAGATGGGCGATTAAAAACTGTTTTATTTTGATGGATTGAAGTTGTTCTGGTGGATTCCCTGGTTGTTTTTACTTACGAAAAAACTAATTTTTCTTAGGGTTAAAAAAAAAAAGAGAAAAACTTTTATTGATACTTGTCTGAGTTTCCATATTCGGAGATTTTGTGTTGGAGTTTGTTGTTGTTTGGGGGCATCCTTGATCATTTCCTCTAAGCCTAGTTTTTTCTCAATCCTCGACCCCCATGCAAGCCCCACACTCACCTTCATCCAACCCCGCATCTACATAGACCCACCTATATTCTCTTTCACACTCATTGACAGAAAATCATGCATCTATTGATGGTTGTGCATAGATTTTTAGATAGCTCCTTTGCTTTTAGCAGACACCCCAGCCCACAGAAGCACAGGTTAACACTTCCAGATTAGCATGCAAGTTATTAAAAAAAAAATAATAGATCAAAAATAAAGGTTGGTGTGTGGTTTGTTAGTCGATATTTTCCTTTAGCATCTGTTTGTGATCGCCTTTTTGAACAATTGTTGTCATCACATTGTTGCATAGATGCATATGATGTGAGTTATTTACCGTTGACTAGAAGAGATTCTGTAACATCTTTAAATTCTTTTGCATCTTTCCATTCATAACCTTTTGTTTGCAGGGCAGTGGTTGATGCATCATGGCAGAACAGCGTAATGATAGTGGTCCACCTGCTAATGGGAATGCAGGTGGTGGAGCTCCATATGCTATAGATCTGGACACCTTCTCCAAAAGGTTGCAGGCCCTCTATTCGCACTGGAAGGAACACAAAGATGAGCTGTGGGGATCTGCTGATGTGTTTGCAATTGCCACACCACCACCTTCTGAAGATCTGCGTTACTTAAAGTCTTCCACCCAGAATATTTGGCTTCTCGGATATGAATTTCCAGAGACAATCATGGTTTTTGGAGGCAAACAGATCCACTTCTTATGCAGCCAGAAGAAGGCTAGTTTACTTGAAACTGTGAAAGGATCTGCTAAAGATTCTTTGACATGGATGTCATCATTCATGTTAAGCAGAAAGGTGATGATGGGACCACCCAAATGGATGCTGTTCTCCGTGCCATGCGTTCACAAGCAAAGTCTGACACTCGCAACACCCCACTGTGGGACACATTGTGAGAGAGGCTCCTGAAGGGGCGCTTTTGGAAAAATGGGCTGATAAGTTAAAAAGCTCTGATTTCCAGCTGTGTGACATAAGTAATGGATTATCTGATCTTTTTGCTGTCAAGGACCAGAATGAGATAACTTATGTCAAGAAAGCTGCGTACTTGACTGCTTCTGTAATGAAGAGCTTTGTTGTGCCAAGACTTGAGAAGGTCATAGATGACGAAAAGAAAATTACTCACTCAGCATTGATGGAAGACACAGAAAGGGCTATTCTGGATCCTGCTAAAATCAAGGTGAAGCTGAAAGCTGAGAATGTGGATATTTGCTACCCTCCTATTTTCCAGAGTGGTGGGAGTTTTGATCTCAGACCTAGTGCTTCAAGCAATGATGATAATCTCTTTTATGATTCAACCAGTGTGATCATCTGTGCTATTGGGTCACGCTATAAACAGCTATTGTTCCAATATTGCAAGGACGTTTCTTATTGATGCAAACACAATGCAAATGAAAGCTTATCAAGTTCTTCTAAAAGCCCATGAAGCAGCAGTTGGAGCACTGAAGCCTGGGAATCAAGTCAGGTGCTGTCTATCAGGCAGCCGTTGCAGTTGTAAAAGAGAATGCTCCTCAATTGTTGCCCAACCTGACTAAATCTGCTGGGACAGGTATTGGGCTAGAGTTTCGTGAGTCAGGGTTGACTTTGAATGCGAAAAATGATCGATTGCTCAAAGCAGGGATGGCTTTCAATGTGTCGCTTGGATTTCAGAATTTGCAAACTGAGTCGGCCAATCCAAAAGGTCAAAATTTTTCACTGTTGGTTGCTGATACAGTTATTGTCACAAATGATGGTCGTGATGTGGTGACCCAGTTGAGCTCTAAAGATGTTAGGGATGTTGCTTACTCTTTTAATGAAGGCGAAGAAGAAGAAGAAGAAGAGCCAAAAGTGAAGGTTGACTCTACTGCCAAGGAATATTCGAAAACAACGTTACGGTCAGACAACCAGGAAATGTCAAAGGAAGAACTCCGGAGGCAGCACCAGGCTGAACTTGCGCGGCAGAAAATGAAGAAATTGCTCGTCGCCTTGCTGGTGGAGATTCAGTCACTGGAAACAACCGGACATCTGTCAGACCTCCAGTGAGCTGATTGCATACAAGAGCGTAAATGATTTGCCACCACCCAGAGAGATGATGATACAAGTCGACCAAAAGCACGAGGCTGTTTCTTGTGCCTATATATGGTATCATGGTGCCTTTCCATGTTGCCACTGTGAAAACAGTCTCCAGCCAGCAGGATACTAATAGGAATTGCTATATCCGCATAATTTTTAACGTGCCTGGTACTCCTTTCAATCCTCATGATGCTAACACACTGAAAAATCAGGGAGCTATATACTTGAAGGAGGTTTCATTCCGTTCTAAGGATCCTAGGCACATCAGTGAAGTGGTGCAGCAGATCAAAACACTTAGGCGAAATGTTGTTGCAAGGGAGTCTGAAAGAGCTGAGAGGGCAACACTGGTTACTCAGGAGAAGCTAGTACTTGCTGGAAACAAATTTAAGCCTTTGAGGTTGTCTGTCTTGTGGATTCGTCCTGTTTTTGGTGGTCGTGGAAGGAAGCTGACTGGTACTCTTGAAGCTCATGTTAATGGTTTCAGGTATATTTCTCCTTTCCTCTGCCCACTTTTCCTCTTAGCTGCACAGCATGCTATAACTGTTTGTCTAAACCTGAACTGAATATTTCAGGTATTCAACCTCGAGGCAAGATGAGAAGGTTGACATTATGTATGGTAATATCAAGCACGCTTTCTTCCAGCCTGCTGAGAAGGAGATGATTACCCTTGTTCACTTTCATCTTCACAATCACATAATGGTGGGAAATAAGAAAACCAAGGATGTTCAGTTCTATACTGAGGTGATGGATGTGGTCCAAACACTTGGGGGCGGAAAGAGATCTGCCTATGATCCAGACGAGATTGAAGAAGAACAGAGGGAGAGAGATCGCAAAAACAAAATCAACATGGACTTTCAGAATTTTATCAACCGTGTGAATGATCTCTGGGGGCAACCTCAGTTTAAAGGGCTTGACCTCGAGTTTGATCAACCTCTGCGAGAACTAGGATTCTATGGAGTGCATCATAAATCCTCAACTTTCATTGTTCCAACTTCAAGCTGTTTGGTTGAGCTGATAGAGACTCCTTTCTTTGTTGTTACCCTTAGTGAGATTGAGATCGTGAACTTAGAAAGAGTGGGTCTTGGGCAGAAAAATTTGATATGGCAATTGTTTTCAAAGACTTCAAGCGTGCAGTAGCAAAGATAGACTCAATTCCTTGCACAAGCACTTGAATGGCATCAAGGAATGGCTGGACACCACAGACCTTAAGTACTATGAGAGCAAGCCTGAATCTTAATTGGCCTAATATACTAAAAAGCATCATTGATGACCCTCAGGGCTTCATGGACAATGGTGGCTGGGAGTTTCTGACCTGGAAGTTTCTGACTCAGAGTCTGAGCAATCTGAGGAGTCAGATGTTGGTTATGAGCCATCAGATGTTGAGCCTGAATCTGAGTCAGAAGATGAAGATTCTGACAGTGAATCACTCGTTGTATCTGATGAGGATGAAGAGGAAGAGGATGAAGAGTCGGAGGAAGAGAGAGGAAAGACTTGGGAAGAGTTGGAGAGGGAGGCAAGCAATGCAGATAGGGAGAAAGGGGATGAATCAGACAGTGGAGATGAGAGACGCAGAAGGAAGATGAAGGGTTATGGCAAGTCAAGAGCTGGTCCAAGTAGCAGTGCCCCAAAGCGAGGCAGGTTCAGGTAGATCTGATGGGAGTTTGATCTAGTCAGCTTCTTCAGGCATTGACTTGGGTGCAGTAGTTGCAGCTAGTCTAGACATTAGCCCAGTAAATTCTCCATAGAAAGTGGTTTTAGCGTTTTGGTGTCCTTGTCTATGTTTTGATTCCTAGTTGGAAGGATAGATGATAAGACTTCAGCTGTAAATTGGTAGCTTATCTTTATGGGGAACTTAAATCTTATGTCCCTAGTCTGCTTTCATGATAGTTGTGGTTTTCTGTTTTCATTTGTGATGGCTTTTGTAGCATGGTTGATCTCACCTCTCAACTCTTTTTCCTTTATTTGGCTAGGTTAGTGTATCCAATATTATATCTCTATGCGGAAGCATGCCCATTGAATAGGACATTTGCTGGACACATGCGTTATTTGGAAAGAACAGGAGAATGTAACCTTAACGGTCAGCTTTTTCTCTTTCATGTTGTGGCATATATGCCCATTTATTGATGCATCTGTGATTCGTACTGAATCTATTGATTGCATGCTCTTTTTATGCCCACAAGTAAAAGATGTCATATATGAGTATACATCTTAGGCTAGGGTTGCGGGCTCGCCCACCATGCTCACATCCGTCATCAACTAGCCTTAGACATGGATCCATACTTCCTGTTAAAAGTTGCATACGAGATCCAAAAGAAAATTACGAAGTAAAGCTTATATAAAGTAAATGCAACTATTAACAGGTTTTGTTTTTTCCTAATACATGATATTCATATTCAACATGCAATGTGCTGTTCGGAAAACATGTTTGAGGATGTTTTACAAGCAGACGAAAGAAGAAATATGACCTTTGAAGCTCGAAATATACCTTCTAAGTTCATTTTTTAAGTGTTTCAGAAAGGCTTAAGCACAGCGTGGATAAATATATAGAGTTTGCAACAGAAACTTCCTTAACATACGTTGCATGCATGTTTCATCAAAATTGGCCAAAAGATATGAAGGGGGAGCTAGTGTTAAAAAGTTTTAAACCCTTCTTCTATAGTAAAAGAAACACTAACGAAATAAAGTTTCTTTTTTTGCTTTCAGTGACCATCACTTTTCTTAATATGCTATAAAGAGATGAAATTTTTCTAGCGTGTAATCCAGTTGAAGAAAACGATACGAAAACAAAGCAAGTAACTCAGGTCGGGACATCCCACCCCCGTTAAATTAACTAGAAGCTATTCAAATGCGTTTTGATGTTAGATTGCACCTGCAACCGTGGTCAAGATTTTGGCACAGAAAAAATTTGGATCCAGGTACTAGAATTCCCTCATGTATCAGTTTGTCTATGTCTTAAATGAATTCTCCATTTGAAGGGGCAAAAATCACAATAATTAATGTGAATAAACCCTAAGCTTATATAGGTGTAAATATAGTGTTACCTTTTTTTTTTGTTTTAGAACTAATAGGAATAATATCAAATACCGCATTTAGTTTGGCAATAAAGTTGGTAGTAGTACACTTTCAGTACCATCTTATTACTTCATTCTAGTATCTCAGAAAGATGTTTTATGCAAAAAGGATAGAATTAAGTTGCTCTGTTAAGTTTTGTACTCTTGAACTTTTTAATTTTATGTGAAGTGACTAATATGACATTCCAACTCAACTTCAAATGGAGTTAAACAGGAGATTGTACTTTGTAATAGGTTAAATTAATTTAGGTTCTGCTAAATTAATTTAGGTTATTATCATTTTATCCCTTAATATTTTGTACTACCATCAATTTCTCCCTCAACATAATTTTTTAGTCACTTTATCCCCCCAAAAGTAATAGTCAAATGTAACCGAATTTGTTAGTTCAAGTGGAAAGATATGTTTAGCCATTAAGATTAATATCACTTTATCCCTATAAATTATAATGTCATTATCAGTTTACACCTTAATATTATTTTTTGGACAATTTTATTCGACCATTCAACTAATTTAGTATGTTGAAAGATTTGGACAAAAGTACTTTCCTCTCACGTATAATTACAAAAAAAAGGAATGGTTCTTCTCATTTTTTTACCATCTGTAATCTTACCAAAAAAGTCAAAAGTGTTCTTTTCATTTCTTTTTTATTTTTTTAATTTTTGGCAGTCTTAGGAATCAAGAGAGAGAACTCAATTCTGAGGAAAGAAAAAAAAGAAAGAGTTAAATAGTCCTCATTACTCTTCTATCTATCACTCAACACCAACTTCAACAACCCTAAAGTAATGATAATATTTTATTTTTTCTAATTTTTCTTCTTCTCAAAAATGGATTTTCTATCTCCCTTTCTCTTAGCTCTTTGTTTATATTAATACGAGTGAAAAAAATAGGGTAAAAACCTATTTGCTTTTATTTTCTTGGTACTCATAGAGTTAAAAAAACAAGGAATAAGAATAACCATTTACAGTTTTCAAGTTTTTATTTTATATATAATTTTGTTCAAAATTTTTTTGAACATGCTCATTTAGCTTAATGGTGGAGTAAAAAGCCTTAAAAATAGCATTAAGATGTAAGATGATAGTAGGCTTTGGTTTAGCAAGTAAAGTGATAATAACAATATGGTAATGCTATAAGAAAGAAGGGTATTTTTGTCCAAAACTGGTTAACACGTTGAAGTTGGATTTAGAGGTGAAATGAGGGAAGAATAAAAAGAAAATTGATTATAGTGATATAGGTTGAGAGGATAACATGATGATAACCCAATCTTTTAATCTCAACTAAATGACACTAATGTCCTTAGGGACTAATCAAAACCAAATTGAGAAGTTGAGGACCTAATATACACTTGTAAATATTGAGAGACCATATAGAAACACTAGTGAAAATTGAGAAACTATTGGAGTTATTTGTTGTCCTGATTATTACTACTATAACACCACAGACATAATTGATCGATGGACTTTAGAAGTCTAAGATACCCCAACACATAGTGATGTAAATTTATTGGCTAGGAATTTTGAGCATACTTTGGATAACAGAAGTTGTGAACGTCTGTTGATCAAAGAACAGCTAATTGTAAAACTTACAGACAATATATAATATTGCTTCCAAACATTACTTATATATATATATATGTATATATATATCACTTAATCGGAAAAGTACCTATAAATCACGGGTGCAAATACATAAAAGATAGATAAGATGATAGGATAGACTCCAAAAAAATTTATAACTAGCTGTAATTGTTTTCATTTTCCTACCGTAACAGCTCGACCCTCTCGTTGTATTGTATCTCCAGTTATCTGGTGGCGGTGGAGTTTACTCAATACTGTGCATGTGATGTACCACCAACGCTAGGGCGGAGACATTGATGATGAACTGGGGGTTGGAGGGGGGTTTCTATATTTGGGCCTGTTGATAGATATCGTCTATTATGAGCTCTTAGGGGATTTGTTGTGCCTGTTAATAAATGCACCTAAACGTGATTCTTTCCATAGAACACGTACGTTCCAAATTGACAATTACTTGCGCATAAATGGTCTTTTTTCACTCAGAAAACTCCAATGACTTGCTATATCCGATACAGGTTTGACCAAAAAAAATAAGGGCCTGAATCCTGAGGTAGATGACATTGCCGCAGAACGTACCCAAGTAAAAGGTTCTTTTGGCGAGCAAAAAAAAACGTTGTAAATCTCTTTACCTTCGTTAAACCCATACAGCAATCAGCACGTAACAAATACTACAACGTTTATATACATATGCAGTAGGAGATTTTATAATTCAAAACAATTTGGATCATCGGAGGGAGTCGTAGGGGCCATGCATGCAGGGTTTTAAGGATGAGGAAAACAGTAGAAAAAGATATTGGTGAGAGAGGAAACGGAAAAGTTAGGAATCGGCTTCATTTGTTTTTTTTTTTGGTTATTTTGCGGATGACAAGAAATTTGTTGTAGAGCAATCTCCCAGTCCTCGGAGTCCTGGATTGCTTTGTGAATTTAAGAAGGAATAGTCAGGACCAAAACAAAAACAAAAAAAAACACTTTCTGTAGTTAACTTGGAAGTGGTTTTCACACGTACTACAGTTAGGATTAGGATTAGGGATAATTTCATAAACCTCTCCTGAGGTTTTTTATAATATCACTCAGCTCTCTTGTGAGACAGTTATAAGGAAGGCAAGATATTTTTTTCGGAAATATGTTTTAATACACGATGTAATTTAAGTTGTATTAAAAATTAAAATAATCTCTTGATGCTTGTGGTTCGTAACATAAATTCTACTTATAGGAAAAAAATCTTATAAGTAAGTCAGGAATTAAAAAATTAATCAAAATATGATCTAATGATGAAATATATCTAGGAGTATAATACTTTTTTTTAAAAAAAATATCATTCATTACACTAGGTAATAATTATTGTATATCTATAAAATTACTCGTTATTATGTTTATAACCACTTATATTTTCATTTTTTTTACTTTTTAACCTTATTTTATTTTTTTATTGTTGTTGTAAACTTCATAAGTAGGATAACATAAGGGTAGTATTGGAATAAAAAATTTATTTTTTTTGCATTTCCTCCAAGGGGACTAAAATGTTACAAAATGTCAATTTAAGAGAGCTAAGTGAGATTTTCAAAACCAAAGGAGTGTTAAGTGATATTATGAAAAATGTCATGAGAGGTTTCTGAAGCTATCCCTTAGAATTTTCTTTGAGTTTGAGCAACTTGGGTCTGATTTCCTAGAAAAATGTACAAAAGTCTGTTTCCTTATTTTTTTTTTTCTTTTGGTTTCTTTGTTGGCTGTGCTTTGGAACCCGTGGAAACTGATTCAGCTATTAACATTTATTCGGGTACTGCTATTTCAGATACCGTTGTCCAAATATAGACTTTGATTATTTACTCACTGCATTAACTTTGCTGAATTTGGTTTCATGGTTTACTTGCTCCATTCACCTCAGAATATGTTTTCCGTAGTTCAAATCGAAGCATGATCATGATGACACAATCTGTCAATTACCAATCACTTGCAGTGCAATTTTGCTTTGGTTAGAAAAGTAGAAACCCTATTCATTATAGATAGTTTACATATTTGATTTGTCCAAATGGTGGCTAGTTTCATATTGGATAATGGAATCTCAAGCCTTCCTTAAAACTTCATATATTGATCATAAATCATAATTATTAAATCCAATTCGATCCGACAGTTGAATCAATCAGGCCGATGATCTATGCATTAGATCAGGCTAGGTCTCTAGTTTGGTCGGACAAGAAATTGACCCAATCAAACCTAGATAACCCGGTTGATTCGATGGTTCAATCAGAAACCCGTCCGATTTTTCAATTGACCCAGTCTTTTTTTTTTTTTTTTTTCAATTGTGAATCTTTATTTTTAAAACAAAGTGTATATATGTTTTTTTTATAAGATTTCTACTTTATATCCCAAATCTGCAGACATATTCCATTTTTATCTGTTCGAGAGACACTAGAGTTTGCAAGGGAGTGCAGTCAAAAACTTCTTCCACAGAACTTCACTCCTCAAATGAGAAAATTCTTTGCACATGCACTTGTAGAGGGATAAGATTCATTCTTAGAATATATATTGGAGATTCTGAACTTGAAGAACATTGAACACAAACTTACTGGAGAAGCAATTTCAGATACTGATCGCCAGAAGCACACAACAGCGGAATTAGCACTGGGGACTTGTGCTGTCATGCTTTATGACCCAGCCACTTTCAGGGTCTGATCTTGCAGGTACTTATGACCTGGTGGACACAATAAGAAGTATGCAGAATTCAACAATCTTCTGCGATCATGTCACTAACGCACTTATCACAATAAGTATTTGATCTCTTCGACAGAATCATACTTCTAGGTGGTGGTCATGTGGTGTTCCAAGGACCTCGACAAGATGCAGTTCCCTATTTCAATAAACTTGGGTCAGCAATAATAAAAATGCATAATTCCAAAAACTCCTAAACTATGTTATAGTGAGTGTGGTACTTTTGAGTTCTGGAGGTGCAATCCTAGTGATCCAACTCAATGTGTGCTATTTTGGTGGAATGTGCAGATATGAGAAGCCATTACATGTGGAATCAGCTGAGTTCCTGGAACATATAGTGGCTGGATATGGTTCCTGGTATATAGCACCAGAAGCGACTCCTTTGTCAATAGATCAGTTAATTGGGAACTATAGGAATTAGGATCACTACAAAGACATAATAAGAATTGTCACCGGGGACAGAGTGAAGCACACTTACTGGATCGAAACTGAGCCCGGGCTTGGCCTGTCTCTGAAAACACCATCCATGTACAGTTCCTTGGTTGATGCCAAGCCAAGAAAGTTGACAGGTACGTCTGCCCATCAAACCTGATAGCAATGCTCCAATACACAGGATTCTATGCACCATCTCCACTGATTACAAACTTCGAAGTTATAGAATAAGAAAAAAATTGTGCTTTAGCTATTACTAGTCAACGTAAGCAAAACCATGCTTGGTTGCAGAATTGGTAGCTAGCAAGATTTCTAGCAAAGTTGGTCAGTCAGGAGGAATTGAGAGCACAGGCAGAGTTCAAATTGGAGATATCGTTACAGCATTGTCTGTAAACGGTGAAGAATCGACATATCTGGCATTGGGGCCACAAAGACACCAGCATGAGCATGCCTCTCATTCATAATCTACATTGAAGAAGGCTGCGGGGCATAAACGTATTCAAGTGGAACGTTATGAGACAAAGGTACAGATTCTCTTCAAAAAAAAAAAAAAAAAAAAAACTAACTAGAAAAAGGAGACTACAAGGACTTTCGTTTAATATTGTGACAAGCAAGCACCTTCGATAGAGCTAAAAAGAAGATGCTAGTTCCAAAATAACTGAAATAACTTTTGGTGATATAGCAGGAAAGTTATCAACCTCAATGGGAGAAATCTCAAACGCCATATTCACAAACATGGTTGAAATCTACAATAACACTCATCAGCAGGCAAATTAAGATCACCAAACGCCTCCAAATTTTACTCATGTTAAGGGATTTTGATACATTTTTGGATTCGATTTTTCTTTCTTTTCTTTTTCTCCAAGCTTACCAGTACAAAGGCCACCTCATCACCTCAAATATCTATCAAAGACAGCTGGAAAAATGGATCCAATGAACAAGAAACGGCCACCATAAACCCACAAAAAACTTGGCTTCATCCAAGCCCTTGTTCTTAGGTTTATGTGTTTTGTTTCGTTTAAATAGCAAGGAACTTAGCTTGAGGGTGCGAAGGAGTGAGAAAAAACGGCATGAAAAAGAGAGAGAAGGAAAAGAGGGAAAACAAAGAAGAAAAAGAAATTTTTTCCGCAAAAAATTTTCAGAGAAGGCTGACTTTTCAGCCTGGTTCCAACCGAGTTTTTTCCTTCGATATAGCTTCATTTGAGAAGCTGTTGATTTCAACACAAACTAGGAAGTTGGGAGAGCAAGTTTCATTCAGAAAACATCTAGAAAGCTCTCAAATTCGGCCCCGAAATCATTGATTTGGCTGCCCTGGAGCAAGTTTGAAGCTTCGTCAACCTACTTCTATCCGCTTTTTTTTTAGCTCTAATCTGCTCACAAAGCTTCATTAGGTATTTCCACAACTTCTCCTTGTTCAATTCAACATTAATACCAGATATTTGAGTGTGTTTATGAGAGTTTATGTACAAGAAATTTGGATCTATATTTTTTATGATTATTTGGTTTTTAAACTCTGTTTGGGGTTATTTTGAGTTCACAATAGTATGAGTTTCGTGTATATCTAAAAATACAGGTTTAAAAGCTTGAAAATGGAAGTTCCTGCGAGATTCCAGCCTCTTTGGCCGGAATTTTTCCAATTTCTGGAGGGTTGATTTTGTTAGCTATTTTCGGATCTTTTTTTTCTGATTTTGTTAGTATGTTTGATTTTCCTCAAACCTTTTGGGCTATTTTCTGTGTGTTTTCAGGCCAAGACTTGATTTGTAGTTTATTCACATATGGGCTTTGATGCTTAAGCTCGATTTATTTTTTGTTGGGTTTCGTTTAAAAACAAAGGGGCCGGCCCACTCTTTGCTTCGCCCAAGAAACCATTTCAAGGCGGCCCAAGGTTCATTTTCTTTCAAAACCAGAAATGAAATTTGCAATCCAATCCCTAATATTTTGAATAATTTCATTTTGGGCCTACAATTTGAATTCATTTCAATTAGATCCTTAATTTAATTTCATTTTGGTCCCTAAACTTTATATTCTATTCAATTTTGACCCCCAATTTTTTTCATAATTATACTTTGACCCTAAAAACTTTTCAAATTTTTGCAATTGAGTCTCTAATGGTTTTGATTTCTTAATTACAATTGTTCATCTCTTTTAATTGTTAATCATCCTTCATTTGAATGCATTTAATTAGTAAATTATTTAGAAATTTTTTGTTTATTTGTATTTCTTTAAAATAATTTGCTATATGATTACTTTTTTAAAAATTATTAATAAAATTGGTGTCTTAATCATTTTGTTGATTTTGGAGTATAAATAGAATAAATTCTACCTCATTTAACCACTACTTCAATGGAGGTACCTTCTATTATTATTTTAAGTCCTTTTATGTGCTACTATGTGTTTTTTTATGTGTAATTGCATGTTTTGAGTGCTTTTTCTTTTATTTCCTCATTTTATTCATTTCAAGTTTTCATTTATTTTATTTAATTTTTTATGATTATTTGAGAGGCATTTAAATGTCAAATTATAATAGATAGGTGCCCAAGAAATGTATTTAGTTAGGCCATGTAATAGATAGATTTCATTTTGCCATAAAATGTAATTAGTTAGGCCACGAAATTTGTCTCAAACATCTATAATCTTTTACTTGTGAGAAAGCGTTAACGTTTTCCTTTTTTGTTGATTGTTGCTTTAGACATATTCTGAGAAATCCCCCCTCTTTTTCTACATTTTCATGGAAACAGCCTTAACATGTTTTTATTGGCTTTGCTTTTGCTTATTTTATATGTTTTGTCACCATTTACATAGCTATAAAATCACTACTAAAAAGGTAAAAGACATTTCTGTTTTTTGTTCTCCATTTTTTCTTTTTTGTTCTTGCTTTTTCTACTCTTTTGTACCTTTGCTGACGTTAGACTGGTTTGAAATCGGAGGTTTTAGGTGTTTTAATCTGCTACAAGTAAGGCTTGTATTATTGAATCTAATTTTTTATTTTCTTTTAATTTATGTGGTCATATTTCACATTTAATATGAGCCAAAAGAACTGCGAATTTTAACAGAAATTTTACTACTACTACATGCCAAATGACATGAAGAGTACAGCCTATAAAGCAACAAAACAATTATGATAGTCACAACAAAATGTTGGTGGACTCAGATTCAGTTAAATATGTACCATAGTTTTGATTTTTTTCACTTTGTGCTTCTATCTTTTGTGATTTGGAGACAATTTATTCCTCTCTACTTGATCAAACTTTTGCGATTCTGATTTATGGTTGTCATTTTTTGGTTCCTGGTATGTGATTGTCACGTGAAATCTAAAGCATATGCTCTGAAGAATGATAGTGTAACCAATAATTTTATGTGGTAACAACATTTTGATCTTGTATCTTAAAAGATTATGGTGATATGATCGTTCTCTACCTTTGGTTTGTTGTTGTTTATTTATGTTGCATTGCTCTCTCTCTCTCTCTCTCTCCTAACTTGGATGCAGATTGCTGTTGCCATAGGTGTTCTCATGGTGCACTGAAACTATATTGACAGGCAAAAAAAAAAAAGAAAATGAAAGAAATCAACGGTAGAGTTATTTTAGAAAGTTGGGCGGTCCCCCTTACCACGGCATCCAAAATGACAATTTGACAACTTGGTAAAACTCTGAAAATATTTAGAGAGGGACTTTTTAAACATGTTAAGTCTTACTGTTGGCTTTAATTTATTGTTGTTGGTTGGTTTTTATGATAGCAAAACATCATTGGTTTGAAGAAAAAAGGTGATTAATACAACAATTTGTCAAGTGCTTTAGAGATTGGAAGCAAACTCTCACAGGTTTCGCCTTTTTCAGGTATGCATGCTTTCTCTCTTAAGTTCACATTGTAACTATTTGTTTAGGGTTTTGTTTTTGTAATTCTTAGTTTTTTTTAAGTAAAGCATGATGCATTTTTACAGATGCTTCCTTCAAACATTATTTTGGATTACAAATACTTATTGTGATTGACTTTTATGGTTAATGTTATCTATCGGAGATAATTTCAGAAACCTCCCTGAGGTTTTTGATAATTTCACGTGGCTCCCTTAAAGTTTCAAAAATAACACTTACCTCCCTTACTCGTTTAAAATGACAATACTAATTTAATATTTTAATAAAACTCTCTTGCTGTCTTGTTTATACAAAAGATGGATTTTATAATTTTTTTCCTTTTTCCTTATTCATTTCTCTTACATTTCATTAGAAGTATAGAAGAACTATTAATGTTGTCGCTAATATTTATCCAGATCAAACATTAAACCAGTAACTTTTTTATGACTTTTAATATCATCCAATTTTTTGTAACTTTTTTTTGTATCAAAATCAACAATAATTAAAAACAAATGGTCCAAAATCACTACCAAACTATGGTGGTTCCATCACTAAACTAGTCAATAAATTTTATTAAAAAAATAGTCCATAAACTTAAAAAACACAAGGTAACACTTTCTTCTTTATCTTAAAAAGAATCTATATTCCCAATAAAACACTATAAAAAAATAGCTTATCATAGCAAAAGATTTATTGTTATAGTTAATTATTAAATAACAAATATTGGCGTGAAAAACTTGAGACTCCTTTTTTTCCTATAATTGTGTCAAATTACTTTACAACTGTTTAGAAGAATTAATTGATCTTTATAAGTAAGGGCATTTTAGGGTATTCATTATATTTTTGACCTTATTTTAAGGTTTGATTACCAAAGTGTCAAATCAAGTGAGGTAAGTGTAATTTTTAAAACTTCAAAGGAACTAAGTGAAATAGTCAAAAACCTTAGGGGAGGTTTCTGAAATTATCCCTATCTATCGAATCATGACATATGTATTCAAAATTTGATATCTGAAGGGAATATTGATGGAAATGGGGTTGTGTGTGTCTTGAAAATGTTATAGTCCATATATAATAAGAATTGACGAACAAATTTATTAATAATTTGTGTCAAAATAACCAGTTTTAGCTTCTTCTTTTTTTTGGGGATAAATTTAGGCTCCCTTTAAGCAGTAAAATTTTTAAAATACTACACTGTATGAGTTCGATGATGTATTTTTGCTCAAGCTCCATCAAATAGATAAAGTTTTAAATTAGTGAAACTTCATCTAAAATGGTTCATATCCTTGAAATTCCAACAAAATACATAGTTGGTACAGTTTATTAAGATTTTTAGTGCATCAAGAGTGAAAAATAGTTGGTGCAAATTCAGCAACACTAGGTATACACTTAGTTATAGTTTTCAAAAATCCAATTTAGAAAGCATGTTGAAACTGCATTTTGTAATATTTAGGCAGTGTCCTTGTTTTAGTTTTTAATTTGAAAAATTAGTTTTTTCCATATTTCATTGATATAAAACTATAGACTTTTGGAGTAGGATTTCTAACGACAAATTGACTTAGTTGTATCAAGAATTTGTGTTTCATGATAAAATTTGTTTTACAAATTCATCAGCCTTTTTTAATAGATAGATATTATTTATACAAATTTCTTATGAGTGTTTCAACTGCCATTTGTGGCTTTCTTGGATTAGTTTACAATTAATTTTTCCTTTTTGTTTCTAATAGTCTCCTTCATATATATATATATATATATATATATATATATATATATATATATATATATTTCTGTACTTTTTGGATTTTAACTTTGTCTTTATCAGAATACCTGATATCAGCTTACCATACTTCAATACACTCTTCTTTAAGCACGTGAGCAAAAATGGGAACAAGCAGAATTGGAGAATAGTCCTCAAAGATAGAATTTCTGTATTTTAAAGAAACAAATAGTGAAGATGTGTCATTGAACACCATCAGAGAGCCACGAAATTGTCTAGCAGCCTGCTGTGCATTAAATCTATTCGCAAATTTCATTACATGTATTGTTCACAATATTTGGCAGCGCAGCCACCCTTATTCTAGTATATGCAACAAAATGATAACAAATTCCAAGTGAAGGCACTGAATAAAGCCAATTGATGCTCCGGAGAGATCTTCAAGCACGCGAATGGCGATAGCGCAGAGCTGCAACACATTTAAACTATTGTCAAAGAGCAATTTACAGTAATACTGTGAAACACATTGTACAAGGGATGAAACGGCTAATTACTCAGAATATTGGCCAAAAAAAAATCGGAAGAATGAGGTTCTGACAATGGTCGTGTATAAAATCAAAATTTAAAAAAACATATATGAACAGGAGCTGCTGGGCTATGTCAGCCCGGCAGCAAAATCCAAATTTGAAACAAAATAAATGAATAAGAGCTGCCGGGCAACAGAAGTCAATTTTTTTTTTTAAAAAATGAACAGCATGCTATATGACTAGCAAAACTTAAGCAAATGAGATTGGAGAATGAAGGTGAAGTGAAATTTAGTTCGTATGAAGTGGAAATGTCAGAGGCAAAGCCACCATTACCTCTGGGGTCTGGTGCTTCTTTGAAAAATGATTCTTGCCAAAAAAAAATCACCTTTAGGTTTGGAGCTAGCTATACTTTCACCAACATCCTAGCCTATATCAAAGAGCAATTTTACTGAAACATATAAAAGTCATTTGAGCGTAGTTTTAATTAACAAAAAAATGTAAAAGTGTATTATAAGATTTTTGAAGAATTTATCTTGGAAGATAAGTGATGTGTATAAAATTTATAGAGTAGTAAGTGATATTAAAAGAAAGTTGAAGAGAGGTTTCTGATATTATCCCTTTTTAAATTTTTTAGAGGTAAAATTTTTAAATTTTTTAATTAAAAACTTATGATGGCTGACTGACAAAGTCCAACAGTTTTTTTAATTAAAAAAATTTTCAAAAAATTGATAAAGACAGATTTGTTAAATAAATTATTGTTATGTTATGTTAAACCCTTAAAAAATTCATTTTTAAACAAAAATGTCATTCAATTTACAATAAGATGCATTTCTCAAATCTTTGAAAATTAATAGTTAAAATTATTATGTAGAAGATTTTATTTTATTTTTTTAAAATGCATAGAAAATTGATATTTATCCAAATAAAATATACCAATAAATTATTCAATGATAGTGATTAAGTATAAGAATAGAGGTAGAAGTAAACATGACAGTAGGTTGTTAAACAAAAAAGTAATTTTTAAATTACACTATAATTTTATAAATATAAATTTTGGATGGCAATATAAAAAAAAGGAAAAAAATGGAAAAGAAGAAAATTTTGATAGCGTGAAATGATGAAATGGTAAAATTTAAAAATAACAATAAGCATTCAAATAAGTTAAGATTAAAATAACACTAAATCCTCATATTGAAATATTCAAAATTTAAAAACATGTATAGGAAATGATAATTTAAAACCCAAAGATTAACATGCACAATAATTGGATTAATTCAAATTTTACCATCAAAAAATTGTCAATGAGCCAGTACGCAAACAACAAAAGCCAAATTAACATAACTTCCAAAAATAAAACTTCTGAAGCGGAAGTACCCATTACCCAGTACAAATTTACACTAAAACTAAATATATTTCTACAAGAAGATCTGGTATTCGAAGAAATCCACCAAGGAAAAAGGAAAATAAAACTTGGGTTCCTCCCAAAAATCTTGAATTTTCCTGCTAGATTTTAGTCTGCAAAATTTGTGCGTGTGAATGGGGGAGAAAGATAGTCTACTGCGGGAGTGTTTGTGGGCGTGAGAAAGATAGTCTAGTGTGGATCATCAATTTGTCTGTTTCAAGTTTGAACAATTTGTGCGCAACGGATCATCAATTTGTGTGTGTGAATTGTGAGTGATTTTTGGGAGATAATTTTCGGGTATGGTGAAGATGATGATGAGAGGACAGAGCTTGAATGGGTTTTAGGGCTTTTTTCCCTTGATAAATTGTGATTTTGTGAGAAAGTTATTATTTTAATCGGTTTTGATTATAGAGATTAAGTTTCTCTGCCCGATTAATTGATTAATCAATTTAACGGGGTATGGTCTGGGTTGGGTTGTTTGAGGGTTTGGTTTATCAAGGGACACTTGGCAAGATTAGAAGGAGTGGGATAGGATGTGAGACAGGGTGTGGTACAGAAGATCCATTGCGCAGTGAATGCCACCATTGGCATTATGAACCCAATAAGGACTGTAATAGCCAAAATGACAAAAAATAACAATTTTGGATGCACAAAAAAATTGTAGCGAGCGTAAATGCTGATGAATGTGGTATACGCACTAGTCAAAAGCTGCAGGACGGTCCACAACGAGATCATCCAACTCAAGTTTTTTATTCATTTCTGTTGTAAAAGACTTCACTTCAGTTTCAAAGATTCTGCAGAGCTGTCTGATATTTTGTATGGACCAATTGAGCGAATTAATCCGCCTGTAGGAGCTAGATAACATGACAATTGAACCAAACCAAAACATTAACATCATTGCTAAAGAAAAAGCTAAACATTAACAATTTTATTTTTTTTAAATGCATAGAAAATTGATATTTATCCAAATAAAATATACCAATAAATTATTCAATGATAGTGATTAAGTATAAGAATAGAGATAGAAATAAACATGATGGTAGGTTGTTAAACAAAAAAGTAATTTTTAAATTACACTATAATTTTATAAATATAAATTTTGGATGGCAATATAAAAAAAAGGCAAAAAATAGAAAAGAAGAAAATTTGATAGCGTGAAATGATGAAATGGTGAAATTTGAAAATAACAATAAGCATTCAAATAAGTTAAGATTAAAATAACGCTAAATCCTCATATTGAAATATTCGAAATTTAAAAACATGTACAGGAAATGATAATTTAAAAACATGTTATTTATAGGACCGCATGTTACAATAGTAGCAACCACAAATCACACCTCGAAATCAATAGGCTGATATTCCTATTGAGTTTTCGTCCAGACTAACTTAAGGGAATTTTTATCTCCATCCACACGTCATGTCAAATTGAGAACCAGAGGCAGGATATCATCTAGAAACATTTGTTTCATCTATTACCTACAATTCAAAAATGAAGAACATGAGTTGGCACGCCTATGACAATTCTTTAGCATGTTTTACAGTATTTCGTTTAGATGCTCAATACTTAACATATTTACTTTAGCCTATTAAATCCTAGCTCTTTAGTTAACCTCCGAGAAAAATTGTGCATCCTCTAGTTTGATGTGCTGCCCGGCAGCTTCTGTTCATTTTTTTTTAAAATTTGGACTTTGCTGTCAGCCCGGCAGCAATAGATCTGTACAGGACCATTGTCAGAACCCCATTCTTCCAATTTTTTTTTGGTCAATATTCTGAGTAATTAGCCGGATGAAGTAGCATAGGATTCACTACACTTCATGTCATATAGTATTAGATAATCACCTCTGGGCGATAATAACTTATAAAAGGCAACACAACATTGAAGGCCCAGAACAGCAAATAACCCAAAACAAGTATACTCAGACTTCCACACACATTATGTTCTTAGCTTGCTAAAAATGAAAGCAAACCAACCTTAGAATCCCTGAAATATTTGCCATCAATCAACTGTTGCATAATCATCGATGCCATTTCCATCAACATAATGGAACAAATTAAACATTCCAATGAAGCTATCATGCACTTGTACAAGACATTATGATCAACAAAGAGAGAATGCATGCATTTCTAGAATCAAAAGATGGACATTATTAGTTTGTAATATATAAGAGATTGATGAGCTAGAGTGATATAAAACATGGTGTTAAAATGAAATCCCTTCCTCTTCAACAAAGCTGGAGTGATAAACCTGATATACAAACTATCAACTTAGACTACGCATTAGAAAAGTAGTGCTATCTATTAACAGTGCTGCAAAAGCATGAAAACCAAGATAATAAGAAGAAGAGAAAAAGGTATTAAGCACTTGTACAAATGACAACAAACTCATTCCCTGAGCTTCATGAGGTAATCATGAAAATTATACACCAAATCAGAAAGAGAAGCTAGCAACAGAGTCTTATAATCCCCTAAACTCTAGCAACAGAGTCTTATAAATTCTATCTACAGTACCTTTAGCTCCGCCGCTTACATGATAACCAAATCAACCAAAATCAATTAAATGTCCAACATACTACAAATTTGTCCATAGATTTCATCCACTACTTTGCACCCTGTCTGAAAGAAAAATAAAAAACAAAAAACAACCTCCACCAACTGCTTCACTTTGGAGTAAATTAACTAGGATGAAGCATCAGCAGAAGATAAATGTATCAAATTCCCTTCTCATAGAAGAGTTAAGTTCCCATGTGAGTTCATGATCCCCTAAAAGATATGCCAAAATTTGTAATACTAGTTATAGAAATTGGAAGCAGTAAAAAGTGAGTCATGTGACAGCAACAAAAAGTAAAAAATCATACCTATGCAGTACCTTACAAAATATTGTGAATAGTTTTTGCAAAATATGTGACAGTCCCACCTTCCCCTAAGGCGAACCAAAGGGTTTGGCGGACCGCCTGCCTAACTCTCGCCAGGACTACGAAGTCGAATCACACAAAACCCTAGATTTCGCGCGATAGAACCCAAAGAAAACAAACAATCGGAGACTACTAAGCCGATCACACATAACTAAAACGTTTCGAATGATAATACAACGATTAAATGTGTCAACGACCACGATAACGAAAAACGAAAACGAAACTGAAAATGAACAGTGACTGCCACGTCACAATCCGGCCGGTTTCTGGCCGGATTGGAGGCAGTAGCTCAACCAAAAACCCTCCAAAATCCCCTGCAAATCCGGCCAAGAACTGGCCGGATACTCGGCCGGATTCCGATGAACAGTTCCCCGCCAGAAATTTTCTTTTCCTTGCTCAAACGCCACGCTCGTCCGATCGTCCAATGGTTACAAGTAGCATCTCAACAAGTCCAAAGGTACCATATCAAACGAATACACTTAATGTACATGATTAAACACTTATATACATATATAGAAAACTTTACAAATCAAAACGTGATACTTGATTAAAAACAATTAGGGTTTTGATTACAAAAGAGTGTAACAAAAGAACATTTACATTAGCTCGACCCTTTCTTCAAAATCACGGTTCAAAAATGTTGTTCCCTGTAAGGAAAACAAAGATAACGGGAAGGGGGTGAGTTTACGCTCAATGAGGTACCAAAAGTACAAGTAGTCACGAATCATGGCATTTCACGTATCAATCATGCAGTTGTACACACCAGATAGGGAAATAAATAAACACTTCAAATGGAAAGGATACAGGTAGCTCTCAGGAGCCAAAGTTCTCATTGTTTCACCGGAGCTTGATCAAATAGTAGTTGACACTCCGTCAACTTTGAAATAAAGTAACCCGTCCAGTAGAGCACCACTTTACGCCGATTCCGTCCACCAAACATCCCCCTCACCGGGCCCGAACACCTCAACAGTAACAGTGATTGGTAATACTCGAGTATATCGGAAATTCAGAGTCTCCAATACCCAAAGATTTCCTAGAAGTGGACTACCGTGATTCCTTATCTAATCGACTAGTCCTTGCCGGCTCGACTCGAGTAACTAGTCCCCGGTCTTGAGGTCAAAGGTCATAGAATGGTCGTTGGACTCAACCCTCCAAACGACATCAACAAATACAGAGAACAGATACATATAACAGATATAGAGAACAAATACAGACTTATACAGTATACAGGAACCAGAATAAACAGATGAGAGAAACGAGTGTGATAAAGTACACCCTCGTTTCATACAAAATATACAGAAGTCTCAAATAATCAGGTTGCAAATTGCAAGTACAGATAAATCAGATAAGCACCAATTTAAGGGAGTGGTACACTCACCAGTTTAACCAACAACTTCAAACGTTTCCTCTCGAAGTACTTGGATCACCGGCACGTCCTAAACCACCAAGGTAAAACAATTGAGACTCGATTACGAGTCATATGCCTAACCAAGTAAATTACAAACGCAACACAAAAGTATAGTTTGGAATGAAAAGGTAGTAGTTGGTCCTAAAACATGAACGATCCAAAAACCCTTCGCTTCTACCCAAAATCATACCTACAATGATTAACTAACTCCAAACTTAAGGTGCAAAATGAAAGTAACAATAATTCTAGGAAAACAGGATTTTCCAGTTTTGCGCACCATCGATTGAAAAATCATATCTCACACTTCTTAAGTCCAAAATTGATAAAATTTATACCGTCGGAAAATAAACTCAAAGGGGTAAAATTTCTCAGAAAACACATTTATAAGATTCAGATCACAAGTCAGTCGAATTCTAGCCTCAAGTCGCAGATTCATCCAGTAAAAGACAGAACAGGTATGTAATTTCAGTCAACTTTGAAAATCACCATAATTCGGACAAACAGAAACAAGGTCTGAAATTTTCACGGTTTATAGCCCTGTGAATCTAGTTTAAAACGCAATAAACGGAACTTAATTCCAACTTTTCTACACCAAGTTATAACAGATTTCCCGAAACTGCTCAGGAGTTCCTGCGAAAATTTTGACAACACCTCCCTTTTCTTTCCTTTACTTTTCCATCCTACAAACTACATCAAACTCAATTCAATTCAGCCACAATTTCACACATAAACCACAAGTTATTAAACACACCTCTTTAGGGTCTCAATACCTTTCAATTACAACCAATTGGTAGCTCTAAAACTAACCCTAATCATGCTCAAAATTAAAACCCTAATCTGAAATTTAGGTACACAAACTGAAAATTTCTTTAGGCAAGTCCATCTAGCACATAATACCTCAATAATCCATATAACAAAGCTATCATAACATGAACAACCCTCAAGCATCACATGTGACCAGAATTTTCACCATAAAACTGAAATTTACCATAAAACTACTTCAAACCAAGAAATATTCTCATAAAGCTACACATATGGCAACTATAACCCACTAATTCACACCTATATGAAAGAAAAGAAGTTTCTTGTCCAAAGTACCTTGTATCCTCAACAAAGATGGTAGCTTAGAGCTTGCCCCTCCAAAATCACTTCACTCAATCCTTTAATCCTCCTTAGTGAACACTTATATGGTGTAGTTTCTAATTTGGTTGGCTAAATCACAAGATTCAAGTAAGTTTGGAAGCTAGAAATTGAAGAACTCTCCTTGTTTTTCTCCTCAAGAAATTCGGCCAAGAGAGACAAGAAATGAGGAAATTTGGGTCAAAAATTGGTTTTGGTAAAGCTGAGAAGGTCTTGGTCAAGTCCAACATCCAACCGGTTTGCGACACGTGGCACCTTTTTAGGGTTCAAGTTTATCTTCTTTCTTCCAATGGTTAATTTATCTAACTAACCTCTAATTATCTCCTAACACCTTGAAATTAATATTCCAGTACACAAAACTTCACCTTACAAACAAAATTTTACCGCATTTGTCGCACTAGCGGGTCCCACGTCCATAATATACTTCCAAACTAACCCGAACTAACTTATACTAGAAAAATGTTTTAGAAAACTATATTCACTTATAAAATGTCTAGAAAATTAAGGTAGTAAAATAAAATAAAGAAAGTGCATGAAAATAAATAGAATAAAATGATATAAAAATAAGGAAATTTTACGGATCCTCACAAAATAACCTTCAGCTTATCTGCAAATAGAAACAGAAGATCAAAAAGATAAGTCAATGTAAACAAGGAAAACACAAAACACAAAAGAAATTGATTTTCTTCATACCATCACAGCACCCAGTGAATGCCACCGTTGGCATTATGAACCCAATAAGGACTGTAATAGCCAAAATGACAAAAATAACAATTTTGGATGCACAAAAAATTGTAGCGAGCGTAAATGCTGACGAATGTGGTAAACGTACTGGTCAAAAGCTGCAGGACGGTCCACAACGACATCATCCGGCTCAAGTTTTTTATTCATTTCTGTTGTAAAAGACTTCACTTCAGTTTCAAAGATTCTGCAGTGTTGTCTGATATTTTGTATGGACCAATTGAGCGAATTAATCCGCCTGTAGGAGCTAGATAACATGACAATTGAACCAAACCAAAACATTAACATCATTGCTAAAGAAAAAGCTAAACTCTTCAAGCAGCCTAATTTCAATCCAGCGAATATGGTACTGCCTCCAGTGAGTGTAAAAAAGAATTGAATACTGGTTTCTGTAACTTTTCATCCTTATCGAAAAGTTCTTTGCATCTATCTTCAATGTGATCCAGTGCTGAGAGAATATCTTTCCACACATGAAACATTTGAATCACAACATGACCAGAATTGCCATTTGATCCTTGGGAAGGCCTAGGTTGCTCATCAGTCCTACCAAGCAGCTCAATTTCTCCTTCTTGAACAGTATCCTTCTCCTCCTTCTTCTTATTTTTCTTCTTCTTCTTATTTTTCTTGTTTTTTGGCCATTACGTCACTGACAAGACAAATTGACACAATTCATTAATGGCATCTTTTACTGCAACAACATGATCCTATGTCATAACTAGTAGCTCTTAGACAAACCATAAAACTATGCACCTGTGAATTAATGGCAACAAATTAAGCTCAATGCATCCAACATTCGCATGCAAAAATCAAATTCTCATATCAAAAAATCGCAATTTCAAAAGTATTTGCATAAAATCATTGACCAGACAATTTAAATGTTCTTTTAAGTACTGATAAACGAAGATTAAACCAGCCACGAGCATCATATATCCAACTTAAATGCATCATTCTATCATAAAGGCAAAAACATAAAGAATCCCTAAGAATAGGCCTTTTTCTAGCGTTCATTAAAAAAAATAATAATCCTTCTAAATGAGCTAGGGTTTACAAGTGAAAATTCATATAACAAATGGTTTGACGTAATCATTTACTATGAAATCAAAACTGTGACCTTACATTCTAAGCCTTTCCGAAGAGCTCCTAAATTTCTAAACTATTAAACGTGACGAGCACACACACACACTGACAAAGCCACCAAATTGTGCATTGTACTGACCAATGGAAGAGAAGAAAAGCAGTTCGGCGGAATTCTGAACTTCTGATTATGCTTAACGACTGACGATTGGTTAAGAACCAAAAAAGAATGGTGAAGCCTTGGGGAAGAAGATGATAGCTCCGGCGCAGAGGAGACAATACTCAGTGGTTTTCGCGGCTAAATTTGAATTGAAGACTAGAGGAATTTTGATTACAGATATATATATATATATAATATATATATTATATATATATATATATATATAGTCCGTTTTCTGCGTTCACTGTCAGTTGATTGAGAAGCTCCGCCCAGTAGTGCTCAGCCAAGAGTGGACTAGGCCAAATGGCGGTTCCGCGAAGCCCGTCGCAATAGGTTTTAGGTTGGATGGACCAGAGAGCCGAAAAAACTTAGGTTAGCCCAAGATCAAATTTTAGAGACCAGTTAGGCCACGAATATAGATAACTTCTCACGGACTGCACCTTAGTTGTAAGAATTAATATATAATTTTGTTTCAACGATATTCCAATTAATATGGAATTGTGGACCATGTTCTAAGCAAAATGTACCTGAGTCCTTAATCGCTTTGCTACAATTGTTGTTTCGTATGTGCTGCTATTTCTATTATTTAGGAAGTAACGATTATAATCATGTAATTTATAAGATTAGTTCTTATACTTTAGACATAATTTATAATGAGGAATAGATTAATTTTCAATAAATGAGGAATAGATTAATTTTCAGTATACTTTTTTTTATATAAACCTGATGAGTCTTTGCTCATACTTGTAATATTCAAAGTTAGCAGATATCAATTGGTCCATTGTGTCGTTATGAAAATCAACATTCTTCTGTGTATATTTTATTTCTAGTAAAATATATTAATAGCAGAGGAAGAATATCCTAAAACATCATCACACACACACATACATTTATTTTTTAATTTGTGACCCAAATTTCTATTTACTAGACAATTTTTTCCTGTTCATTTGATTTACAATGGGATTCAATCAGAGATTTACAGCTACGGTAAAATTGACTTGAATAACAATTGAAATTTAATGTAGAAATAATCTTTTATTCACAAAATATATAATGCAAATGACATGAATTCGTCCTAACTACTACTATATTGAGATTTAAAATCATAATGAAGAATGAACTATAATAAAGATTTCTGAAACTGAAATTGCCTCGAGAATAATATATTCGAAAATTAAATAGTTTGGTTTGTGGTTTGGTCACAAAAACCTGGTTTTTTTTCCGCCCACTGGGCTTGGTTTGTTTACCTCCTATAATGGTTAATACAAAATCCCCATAAATATCTCATATGCTGCAAATAATCTATCTCCCAGTCCTCCCATCCGTATCTTTCTTCTCCCTTTCAAACACTTCATATGTACAACGTTTCTTCATTTCAATCAATACCCCAAAAAAAAAAAAAAACCATTGAATCATACATTGACTTCCCTTGGTCAGTCTTTAATGAATCAATTTACTATGTTAACTACCCAAATTAACACACTTCAACATCACGATGATGGTTATCTGTACTGATCTTGGCAAAGATAATGGATCCATCATCATCAGATAAAAGCCTTATTCTGTAAGCTTTTTTCTGAAATTATACTGGTTCTTTTCTTTGTTTCTTCGATTTTGGAGTTATCGGATCAGCTAAAACTTTTGAGTTCTTCAAATAGATGAATCAAGGATCGGCAATCTTCATTTCTCATATCAGACCAATCCCAGTGTGAGTTTAATTAGACTCTGCCTTTTGTTTCTTTAATTGAGCTCCTCGATTTTATTGTGTTCTGATGAATTATGGGAGGGAAAGAAATGAATGGAAACCAGCTCAATTGGTGGTTGTTTTTGAAATGAAAGCGAAATTAACTTATAGGCAGTGCTTAAGTCAATAGCAATTCTTGATGATTTTAAAGCTGAAAATGATCGGTCCAGTTCTTTTTTAGTTTCCCAATTTGAGCTGAATCTAAAACTTTTGTACCTGTACATATGGTTGCAAGGTTTAACTTTTGCTACGCTACAGAGACAGTGTAAACAAATCTTCACACGAGCAAGTTTAGATGCATGCCTCTTCTGGAAATGAGGAGACTAGACTTCAAATTTGAATAGAGGTTACTGCTTGAATTTAAATGTGCTTGTTTAAAACATTTTATACTATGTTTTACTGTAGGAGAGATTAATTGTTCATCGATATAATTGATAGAAAGGAAAAAGCTGATGTGGCTACTTCTTGGTGCTCTTTTTTTTGCTTTGGCAAAGTTTAAATGAAAATGTAGAAAAGAGGGGTGAGCAGATTACAGGGTAAAGCTGATGTGGCTACTTCTTGGTGCTCTTTTTTTTGCTTTGGCAAAGTTTAAATGAAAATGTAGAAAAAGAGGGGTGAGCAGATTACAGGGTAGTGGTTTGCTTGTTTTTAATGGTTACAGCCTTACAGGTGATCCGAAGCGTTGAATAACTTGTTTTGTTGTTTGAGGACCTGAGGCTTATAATTTAAAACCCTTTTAATGGCGGATCGTCGTAATGGCAATGCTAAAAGCAATAATAGCAAGGCTCCTGGAGGGTCCACTTCATATGCCATTAATCTGGGGAATTTCAGTAAGCGGTTAAAGATGCTGTACTCTCATTGGAGTGAGTATAACAATGATTTATGGGGTGCTTCTGAAGTTCTTGCTATAGCGACTCCTCCACCATCAGAGGATCTGAGATACCTGAAATCATCAGCTCTGAATGTTTGGTTAGTCGGATATGAGTTTCAGGATACAATCATGGTGTTTATGAAGAAGCAGATCCATTTTCTTGTGTAGCCAGAAGAAGGCGTCTTTGCTGGATGTTGTGAAAAGATCTGCTAAGGATGTTATGGGGGTCGAAGTTGTGATCCATGTGAAGGCCAAAAATTGATGATGGGACTGCATTGATGGATAAAATATTTCGTGCTGTGCATGCCCAATCAAGATTGATGGTGGTGATACTCCTGTGGTTGGGCACATTGCGAGAAGAGGCCCCTGAAGGAAATCTATTGGAAACCTGGGATCAGAGATTGAAGAGTGCAAATTTTCAGCTTTGTGATATAACCAATGGCTTCTCAGACCTATTTGCAATTAAAGATGAAGCTGAGATCAACAATGTGAAAAAAGCTGCTTACCTGACTTCATCAGTTATGAAGCATTTTGTGGTCCCAAGGTTGGAAAGAGTAATTTGATGAAGCAAAGGAAGTCACTCATTCCTCAGTTGATGGATGACACAGAAAAGGTTATACTGGAACCTGCAAAGATTAAGGTAAAGCTTAAAGCTGAAAATGTTGATATCTGTTACCCGCCTATAGTTCAGAGTGGGGGGAAGAGTTTGATCTTAATAACCCAAGTGCAGCTCGCAATGATAGTAATCTTTACTATGATTCTAACAGTGTAATCATTTGTGCTCGTTATAACGGCTACTGCTCAAATGTTGCTCGGACCTTTTTTAACTGATGCTAATCCAGTTCAGAAAAAAAGCTTATGCAGTCCTTGTTAAGGCGCAGGGTGCTGCTTTGAAACCTGGAAGCAAGGCTGGTGATGACGCATACCAAGCAGCTGTTGCAGTAGTTGAAAAGGAGGCAGCAGAATTAGCTCCAAGTTTGGATGTGGACTTGCATGGCAATCGTACGAAGTCTCCATTTTGCTCTTGCAGAGAGTGATTTACATGTTAGAAACATGGTTAAATGAGCGTACATTGAGATAGAGATGATGATGATTTCTGAGTGCAGTTAAGTTAATTTTGAAATCAATTTCCTCATCTTTTAAGCTTCTTTGGCTACGGAAACGTTGGAAATGGAATGGAAACCCCGCTTCACTTATAATCCGTTGGGGATGTGTGCAAGCCGTTCGTTTCTCAATTAGGGTTCTCCTCCTCAATTGACATACTGGTGTCTTTCTTAGGGAGAATGTGCATAAAGCATAAAGGAATGACAAGTAATTGTGTGTACGGTGATATTCATAAAATGTCATATCCGAATTTATCGTGCAAAAAGATTTTGAGATGCCCTACATATTGCAAATAAAAAGGATTTAGCAATAAATATGAAGCTGGCAATTAAGATAGGTAGACTAAAGTCTTGTTTGATAATCCAATTCAGCGCTTAAAGTTAATCGATTCGAACTTTAATATGTTTGTATTTGAAAATAAAAAAATAAAGCATCTTAATTAATTAAGTAACTTTAAATTATTTAGGCAAAAACTTAGTTCAAGAAATAAGCAGTAAGCTATTCATGTATGACTTAATGTACAATAGGTTTCAAATGTTAAAATTTCAATTCAAACTTTTGATTTTATACCTCAAATTTCAAATTTCAATTTTATCAAAACGCACTCTTAATTAATTTATATTTTGAGTTTTAGTTCGGAGCATCATACTTCTCGCTATGGTTTGACAGTTTTAGATGGACTAGCTTTTGGTAACGCGCCCAGCGCGGGGTAGCCTGCATGTAAGTTGTATACAATACTATGATTGAATTTTGAATTTTGTGTATAATAATTTTTATGAGTTGGAGCTGTTTAGTTAAATTTATAATTTTTTGTTACATTATTGCATGATTAAAAGTGTTAATTGACTTGTTTAAAGACAAAGTGATAGTTTGTATTGTCCGCATATTAAATCACGGTTCAAAATTAGAAATTTCATATTATCATTTGGAAGTGTTTTAGTCAAATTAGGGTTTTAATAATTCTATTGAAGTTAAATTATGATAGTTTTGTTGTTTAGGAATTAATATTATGTTATTCGGAAATTTCTTATGGTTGTAAGACTTGTTTATCAAGTCATCTGTAGAGAGTCATATTATTGTGTTTAGTTGAAAAGAGTGAAAGATTAAGAGTCTTGTTTTTATGATATAATCAATAGATTATTGTTAGTATTATTCCTCTTCTCTCATACATATTTTTATGTGTGTAAATTGCCTTCCTATAGACACTGATTTTATGAAATATATATATATCTTATATATTTTTTGGTGAATTTTTTGGGTTCACATGTATATTGATTGTGAATAATTTGTGGGTAAAATGTGGGCTTGATTTGTGAGGAAAATAATAATTTTATTGTAGACAGAGGTAGATGTCGAATTAAACATGTGCACAATTATAAATTTGTGCTGATGATAGTATTATAATATTAGTGTAGATAAATATGATTTCTAAATTCTGATTCTAATAACAGAAGGGATAAAAATTGTAGCCAACAACCTATTGTAGGCCATGCTTGTAGCAAAACCCATGGCCGCATGAAGTCATCCATCGAAACCGGCCCATGGCTACGCTGTCACATGTTGGATTGGAGATATGCAAATCTATATTTGTTATGCTTAATAGATAGCCACTTTTATGGAGCAACCGAAGCCTTTTGAAGGTGTTGCATTGCATCAGAGCAGTGTGTTAGCTATCAGTTAACAAAATGAGTTAAGAATAAATCCTTAATTGAATTTTTTTGAACTATCTCAAGGGATTGAGCTTTAAATTAAGTTGGGCTTCCATGCATACTTTTGTTGGCCATTGGGTGCTGGTACAATTAACTTTTACTACATGAGAAGTATTGAAGCATATTACTGTTCCAAATATGAAGCAATATTGTTTGATTAACCTAATTTGAAAGATATAAATTGTTTTTATCTGCTATTTGTGCAATGTACAAGGATACTAATTTCATACTAAGCTTTTTAAAACAAAAACAAAAAAAATCAATTAAATAGTTGTGCAACGTACTTATTCTGCAAGTCTATAATTCTTTTATTTTATTTTTTTTCTTTTTGAGCTATGTCAAACTGCATGTACATATAGCCTATAGTTTAGCTTCAAATTCTACTGTTTATTGTGATTTTCCTTGTTGATGAAAATAGTGTGCATGAATAAATAAAAAGCTTGAATGGTTCCCAAGGGTGTGAATTTTGTCCAATGTGAAATTCTTCATCAAGAATAAAATAAAGAAATTGCTAACTAAAATAAATTTCAGGATATAAATCTAAACTATATCACCTAGTAGCTTTGACTAAAATGGAGATAATATTTGTTTGGATTGAGAAAAAAAAATTGGTATTATACTACTTTTTAATGTGTTGTATGTGAGATAAAAAGATGATTGAAAAATGTAACTTTTGAATTATAAGCAAAAAATAAAGAAATTTTCCAAATCTATCCTATCCAAACAAATTGGTGCCAATTTTTAGATGTAAGTAAGAGTTCTTGGTCTTCACTCTCAACAATTTATTAATAATTTATCTACCGAAATTCCAGTAATAACTACGTATTAACTTCAGCCCAGTTCTAATTTTGTTTTGGATTTTCTGTTTGAAGTTACATAGAATAAATATTAACATAACCTCAATCTAAATCTAATTTTATCTTCTTTTTATTTTTTTTTTTAAACGAAGCCATCAGATGTTAACTTGCGCAGTGATGTTGTAGAATCAATCAAATCAAGCTTTCTTTTATTTATTTTTTTTAATTCTTTATTTTACATTACTCATGGGTGATAGATGATAAATGAACAGGACAATAAAAAGCTAACCTCATATATGGTTTTCTTTTTTTGGGATTTATTTTCCTATTGAAAATTAACATTTATGTAATTCTTTCGAAATTCTATTCTATTTCATACATTCTAGGCGTTTCTTATAGAATTGCGACATCGAATAACCGATTTGCATTTGTGCTCTTATGACTTGATGATACTCCGCATGCAAGGTAACAAACTGACAATATCCCTAACTTTATTTGGAGTACAAAAGCTTCTCGACCATAGCATATTCAATCATTCAATCATTGATCACTCCGACAGATTACATTGAACACCAACAACAACACATCATGGTTCAAATAGTTGATTATGTTTATCAACATAATGTTACAATATGCTGGCTGACAACAAGAGGACAGCTTAACATGGTACCCAAGTTAGTTTTGGTCGTCTGATTTGTTGATAGCATATGCCTAAAACTGCTCTTACAATACAGCGAGATACAACCGGAAGGAAACAAGGGGATATAGAAGAAGAAGACATAATAGATTTTCGAATAATTGAAACCACAACTTCCATATGAAATGGTTTCTTGTCAACCTTTACTCATTCACAGTGCAAGGAAGGGGCACTGCTTCCTAGCATGCTCTGGAATCAGTTTGACAAGAGTCTCCACCGGGACACCCTTCAACTCTGATGGCAAGAAAAAATTCAACAAATTTAGTTGGAATTCACATTAAAAAGGCCAGAAATTCCATGAGCTTGTCAAACAAGTTTCATACCATGAGGCTTAAAGTTGAATAATGGCGGAAGAAAACGTCCATTGGGCAAGCGGCTGGATGGATCACGTAATTCATCAAAGAAAGGATGGGTCAAGGCATCCAGCTGCATTAAAATCAAATCCAGACATTGCACATCAAGCCTCCTCCACAAGAAATATAAGTTTCAATTAGAGGCACAAGAAAAGGTTCAAGAGACAAATTGCACAAACTCACAGCTGAGCATCGTAAATTAGGAGAGTACTGAAGGAGTCTCGAAACCAGATCAACAGCTTCAGGGGGCATACGCTTATGGAATATCTGACATTCAAGGGAAACAATAAAAGAGCTGAATCATAAAAAAAAAACAACTCAAGGTTTTTTGCTGGAACTCAACAATTACCTTGTGCCATGGATGAGCCTTAATCTGTGGAAATTTGAATTCAGTGTAGTTGGGATTCATGCATTTGATTTCCTCCCTCGTCGGAGTACCCAAAACCTGAAAATGTCAGCTTTATTACAAGGATATGAAATAACCTGAAAGGCTACCAAACAGGGAAACCAAAATGAGCATCTCCCACATGATGCTCATCCAAACCAATTTATTTTAGCTAGGATAAGTAAGTGAACGGGGAAGTCAACAGTATTACTGCAAATAGAACTGCAACCACCAAATGTCAAAGTAAGGAAAGATCGACAGAAAATGGTACCTTAATGATCTCAACAAGTTGGTCCACTCCACTCTCACCAGGAAACAAAGGCTGAAATCAAATCAGAAACCACATATGTATGTTAGAAATCTACATGATAAACAAAGGTCAAAGGAACAAATGCACAAAGAAAACCACATTCTACCTGTCCAAGTAGTAGTTCAGCAAGGACACAGCCAGCAGACCAAATGTCAATGGCAGTCGTATACTCAGTTGCCCCGAATATAAGCTCAGGTGCTCGGTAATACCTAGAGCAAATGTAAGAAATATTCGGCTCCCCTTTTACCTGCCACATCAGGAGTGAAAAACATCAAGCATCAAAGAAAAGCACAGAGTGATCAGAACACCATTGAGTGCAGATGTACAGAAGGAACACCAAAGCATACCAAAACTTTAGCACTTCCAAAATCGCATAATTTAACCTGATGAGTATGAGGATTCACCTGTGACAAGAAATAATAATCTCAGCCACAAAGCAAAATTCTATCCCTAAAAGTACATACAAATATGAATGAGACCTTGAACTTGATATTCAAGGCAACATCAAATGTATTGAACAAACAAAACAATTTCATCAATAAAAATCATTTAGATATTGAATAACCAATAGTAATTCAAGAAAATTTGACAAAAAATTTCTTTACTTGAATGCAGTTACAATTCAGATGAACATAAAACAATATTATGGCAGTGTCTTTACCAAAATAAAACCTTAATAATCCCAAGAATCAAGCCCAGTGATTAAGGATCTTGTCTCCTCATCTTGAGTACAAGGACTCGATTCTCATTTCCTGCTTCTTCCTTGCCATCCCTCTCTTCTATAACAATTTAAAGATAAAACAAAAGAACAAGAACAACAAAATACACCAACCCATTGCCCCAGAAACCCCCAAAATAGATGGGAACAAAAAGCAAAAGAAAAGTTTTAACACACTAACACTTCACAATTTACTGGACCTTTAAGACATTGTTCCACTCTGCTGGAACAGGTAAGGATAATTAAGAAAAAAAAGAACGTGTAAAATGACAACGACGAAAAAATTGCAATAGTTTCTAGAAGGACAAAAATCAAACAACAAACCAGTTGAAAGCAAAATGCAACACTGGCGCTTTTAAAGTACCACCATGAAAACGCGTATGCAAATGGTTGACATGATATCATACCAGGAGATTTTGAGGCTTGATATCCCGATGACACACTCCAATACTACGATGGATGTAAGACAGGGCCCTGAAAATCTGCAGCACAGTAGGATGTCATTCTCTAGACAATACAGAATTCTCAAACCGAACTCTCAGGCAATGTAAAACCCAGTTGTACTGAAAACTTGACAATAAACCAATCATTGGAAAATGATTTTCCGCAACAAATGAAGTTACACAAGCAAAGGAGAAGCAAGAGAACCCTGAACTGCTAAGAGCACAGCTCCTACCGATATTAATTAATCATTTGTTAAATTTTTCTTTCATGTTTTCCAACAACAATGAACTAGCATAGCCAGCACCTTACATATACTCAAGAGTCATAACTTGATAATACATGCATCTGAGTGTGTAGATGACCCTTAAAAAAAAATTTTTTTTTTAAAAAGGCTAACATGGAATTTGCTGTTTCCCTCCAGTCATAAAGAAAGTCAGAATACAACAAGATCATGGCAGACACCATGCTGCTCACATCAAAATGCAAAATCTGTCTGGCATCTCAAACTGCAAAAACTTGGCACAGCACTTTGCCATGCAGATGCAATCTGAGGAAGCTGGTACGTTCATGTACATCATGTATAACTACTCATTCAATGACAAAACAAATATGTGGAATTGAGTTAGTCTGTGCTGACACAAGTACACCAAATTAATGAATAATTTGCTAAATGTTTCTTTCATGTTTCCAACAGCAGCAAACTTTCATAGCCAGCACCTTATGTATACTCTGTGTCATAACTTGCCTTGACGATACATGCCTCTGAGTGTGTAGGTGACCCTTAAAATATTAAAAACCTCCTATACACATAGTTAACATGGATTTTGCAGTTTCCTACCACGAGAAAGCAACACTAGATGACAAAATCATGGTCAGACCATGTTATTCACATCAAAATCTATCAACAATTTCACCTCTAACATCTCAAACTGGAAAATTTTGGCCCAGCACTTTGCCATGCTGATGCAATCTGGGGAAGCTGGTACTACCGATGTACATCATATAAAAATATTTATACAATGACAAAACAAGTATGTTGAATTAAGCTACTATGCGATCACATGAGTACACCAAATTGGGTACATGCATGAACTTGCAAACACTTAAAAGTCTATAACACAGTTCAAATAGGACATATGAATGATTTACAGAATCAATAACTGGAAAACTACCTGATATGTATACAACTTCACATATATCAGGGGCATCCTTTGGTTCAACTTATTGTAGTGCTTGATAACACGATGAACAGTTTCTGGGACATACTCAAGCACCAAATTGAGATATAATTCATCCTTTTCTGTAGTTGAAAAAAAGCAGTGCTTCAAAGACACAACATTTGGGTGGTCAAGTAGGCGCATGGTTTGCAACTCTCGGTTCTTGTATCTCTTGTCTTGAAGAACCTTCTTTATAGCAACAGTCTCACCTGTCTCTAAACATTTTGCCTGGAAAAATTTGGAAACTTAAGCAAGAAAACAGAAGGTCTACATATTTACAGGGAAAAAGGAAGTACATCAGTACTATATCCCCATCTTCAACCAAACTCAGGCAGCAATTGACACGTCTTACCTGGAATACTACTCCAAAAGATCCATGCCCAACAACACGCTCTGCCATGTAACTTATGGTCTGAAAACATCAGAACACATTGTAAGTTATAAATTCAGGTAAGATTCAGTGTCTGTACTGCCTGACAAAAACAGGAGGAAGAAAACAAAACATAAGATTTTTTTTTGCGTATTAATCCCCATTTTGTTAGTATATCTAGCCAACAGTTATTCTTGCAATAATCCACTAGACAGTGAAAACTCATTTCTTACAATAAACTTTCATAAAATAGAGCACATTACATTCTATTTTCTCTTCCTTTATATGTGTAGTAACAGTAGCTCATTCATACTAACAAGTCCATACACACAATATTGGATAATTTCAGAACCATCCAACTCATATATTAGCCACCTCAGGGGGTGTGGGGAGGGTTGGGTGGTAAGGTGGGAGGGATTGTAAGTAGGAAGTCCAGGGATAATCTTTAAAAAAAAAAAAAAAAGCCTATAAATCTGCTATCAACAGTTCCTGTTCTACAACTAGTCATCTATTAGTTTTCACAAGAAACAAAAGGCTGAAGATGCAAATAACTACTTGATTTGGAGAAAAGACAAACTTGTCATGTGCAAGAAAATCTTAGAAACAGAGACACACAAAAGTAAGAGACAATGAATGCTACCTGCTTTGGCTGGCCATTGCGACCACCAATGGTTGTCACTATTATATGGCCTGTCTCAGTCCCATTACCATCGACAATGGTAGCTTCCATTTCCTACCAAACCCAGATAAGTAAATCACAAATTTGAAAAATGCCCACACAAAGAACTATAAAGCCATCAAAGAGACGTAAATGCTACCCCAGAAGAAGCAGAAATTTCATATAGTTGAGACATGTACCTTATCATCCCTGATTTTCATGTCATTCATTTCTTCAGGTAACCTATCAACACCAACAACATGGGCACTAGATTCCCTCAAACCGGAAGTAGGTGCTACTCCCACAGATGCCATTTGCTATATTCTTCTTCACTGTTTATCAGAAATCATTAACCTGTCCAAATTTGCAATAAGAAATGCTTGAACATTAAACCCGTTTGCATAGGTGTGCATGTCTTTCTTTCACCAACTTCTCCACTTAATCATTTAACTCAGGCTATATAACAACTAAAATAGTACAAGCAAAGAAATTGAGTCAAATATATGACATGTTAGCAATTCAAACTAATTATGCGCACACAAATCCCAAATCCAAACTTCACCAGAGACATCCCCAGAAAATAAAGCATAAAATCTTCATGTTTGAAATCCGTGGTCACACAGAATAAAATACAATTTCTACACCATAACCAACAACTGTTGTACATAGGCTTCTCACAGGTCTATTTCTTCCTTTACAGCGAAAAAATTGGATAGCTTTTGTTACCTGTCATTCCTAAACATAAATGCTCACAATAGTTTGTGCTATTTAAGTTCAACTCTCAATTATACCATTCTCATATGATTGCAAGGAAATTCAATTTAAGTGAGACAGTACCAACCAAAACTTTAGAAATTGTTCCTTCTTCTTAAAACTATAAATTCTAGCTATAACCTAGTAAAATTTGTACTTTCTCACCTAAGAGTACAATACAGAACCCTCCTTCAATAAAAAATAAAGGGAAAACAAAATCTAAACTCCTGTGTACCCTGGTGGGTTGGTTCCACAGTTGTACCAGCACAAGGAAATCAGCTTTCCTCGAAACAATTGATGGACCAAAATCACTTCTTAAACTGAAAAGATAACAAGATAACAAAATTTTTTCTCTCTCTAAGCTCTGAGCTCTGAAATATTCTAGCCAGCTGAAAATACATAAGGCAAATAATTTCGAATCTTTAGCTGAATTACTTACAAATAACTAAAAGCAAAATCTAAAAAATAGTTCTAGTATACTGGTTCATTAACTCATCCAGAAGACACAAGAGAAAAGCACCTAAGAAAAAATAAAAAGAAAGAATACACAAAAATAACGAAAGCATGCAAGTCATAATTACCAAAAATTAAAGGTCTTTTTTTTAGGAAAATGTTCACGTTAATAACTTTTCCAAAAACAAATTAGAAGCAAAATCTACCAAGATCTAACGAGCTAACTCACCAAATCCAGATAAATCCACAGTACAAAAATCAGGTTTAAAAAAAGGCACAAAAAGGAAACTTATCTATTTGCTAAAACCTGAAACGCCTATAATCTGTAGATCCGCATCTAAATTAACTTCTAGTCATGAACATCCAAAATTATCAGCAGGACAAAAGCACACAAAATTAAAAAAAAAAGGGCCCAAAATAACCACAAATTTGAGGCAAAAAATCGGAGAAACAAGGAATTTACCGACAAAATTAAAAGGATGGTAAGATATCACCGATCTTCATAATCGGTGGGGCGTTGTGATCAATTGAGGTGAAGATAACACCATCACCCACACACAACACACACCAGAAAAATAAATGTAAAAATGGTAATTATAATTTAGAGAGAGAAAGCTTGATGCAGAGAGAGAGAAAGAAACGGCAAAGCAGGAGAGAGAGAGAGGGAGAGAGAGAGAGAGAGAGAAGGAGACAGGTGTTATGATTTTTATTTTTTTGGGGGGGAACTATTTATTTTTCCTTTTTCTTTATATTTTTTGAGGGTGTCGAATACTGGTGGAACAGCGTGACGGACAGTCAAAGCTTGGCCACTATAAATTGGAGCATTTAGTATTTGAATAGGAATATGAAATGATTGTGATTGTGGCATAAATCCAAATTCAAAGCAATAAAAAGTCAATAAACATATTGACATTATTCCATTTGTTGATAGTGAAATAGTACTAAAAGTATGACCACGTTTTACCAATAACTTTCTACCTAAAATTTTCCAATTTCCTCCAATAGAAAATTCTGTAATATTGCAACAATAGATTAAAAAAAAGTCACAATTACATGTTTTCTTTTTTTCTTTTTTGTTGTAAATTGGGTTAAAAATTTTGTGCTTCAACCATCCTTTTTACTATTTTATATACGACATACTTCAGAAAGTGCTACAGTAATTAATTTTTATGGCCTTTCAAAGCAGCCGAGCTGGTCTCACTAAAAGTTAGTACATCTGAGATCCAGTGTTCGAATCTTGTAATAAAAATGGGGAATAATCTAACAACCCGAATAAGGGTTGGGGCCTGAAACGGGGCCAGATCCTTTTGTTTGTGGAAAAAAAATTAATTTTTATGGTAAAATTTTAAATGTTCTCAATTTTATTAGAACACTTATTTATTAATAGGTTAATTTCTATCCACGGGATGTCTTTGTTCACTATTTCTTCTTAAAATTTCAAAGAAAGGTGATTTTTGGTAAAAATAATTGAAAACTAAAAGAGTAGTTTTGCCATTAAACTTCAAAAAGCTTTTCTTTTTTTTTTTTGTTGGGAGGGGGTGGCGCAAAAGCCCCCTAAAAAGTATTTAATAATTTTCTATTGGAAAGTAACCAGAAATAAGCAACTAGTTGCATAAAGGAATTAATAACACCTAAAAACAAATTTGAACCCTCTTTTTTTTCTGTATAGAAATAACTTCATGAAATAAAGGAAAAAAAGAAAGTTTTTTTTTTTTAAGGGAAGTTAAAAGGTAGCAAACTAGGACCGTTAATCTAAGTTGGAGAAAGTTAAAGGTAGCAAATTAGGGCCGTTAATCTAAGTTTAAAAAAAAAGAAGAAAGTTATCCGTTTGGATTAGCTGTTTTTGGGGGTGTTTTTAAAAAACTTTGTTGTAGCAGAATTTTTAGATTATATTTTAAGATATTTTCAGAAAATATTTTGGGATATTTAAGAGTGTGAGAGTTTCTAGAATATATTTTGACATATTTTTTAAAATTTTAAAAAAATTTAAACTAATTTTTAGATTATCTTTTAGAGTACTTTTTAAAAATTTTATTGTATTTGAAAAACTAGTTTTTGAAAAACAGTGCAATCCAAACGAAGTTTTGACTTTTGACCGTTCAAAAACCGGCTTCGGTAATCGATAGTTCCATACTTGATCTCCATTAAAGAAATACTACTTAGTAAAAAGGGTCGGTGTCCATTGGGAGCTAATATGTACTTTCAGACTTAGATTTTTGCTAATGTCTGATTATTTAAATGTGTACATATATAAATGTATATATATAATAGATTAGAAGAAATATAGGTATATTAATGAGTATTTAATGGGTACTTGTTAAAGAAAACTCATTATTTCAGTGAACACATATTAGAAAAATTGATTAGAAAAAATGAATCACAAGATGAAGCATGATGGATAAATCCAGAATCTATAATGTGTTTGGGGAGATTAGATTTAGATGAGTCCAATGATTTCCGGCACTTCTATGAATAGGAGATAGTTTTTTTTCTTTTCCTTTTTTTTTTTGAAATACTAGGAGGGCACTTTTTTATTCTTTTCTTTTTGTGTTTTTTCTCATGTGGAACTTGCTTTACCAAATTTACATTTTGTTATTAATGTTTGTTGTCTACAATAAACAAAAAGGTTTCTTTTCGTTCTTTTGCAATTAAAAATTACATTAATATTTCCAAATTGACTTCTTATGTGGATGTACTTGGAAAATGATTACCTAGTTGTCATTGTGATATAGTACATTTTGTACATAAAGTTAGGTTTTGTTCACTGTTGAACATCCTGAATGAATTTAGAATCAAGTTAGTGTGTAAATTTCGGTTTGAACTTAAGAAAATATTTTGAGATTTTGGAACAATGAAACCTTGATGGGTAAAAAATGCTGTCATTTAAAAGTGGTTGGTATATGGTTTACTCAAATCTTTTTCATTTTGTTTTTAGTACATATATAATTTGCTTAAGTTCTGAAGTCTGACCCGATAGGAAAATTAAGAAAATTAAGTTAGGTGATAAAGTAAGAAGAATTATAAGTAGGAAGTTCTGAATTCAAAACTTTCCATTTATAAAAAAAAATTAAGAAAATGCTAGAAATAGAAACAAAAGGCAAAAGGATATATCTTTTGCTCCATTGAGATAAAAAAAAAATTTTTTGTGAATTATTTAGTTATCATAACTCATAAGCACCCAATTGGGTTGCAATTTGTGAACAGTTTGAAATCCTCTTCTCGATAATAATAAGCTTTTCTTGATCTTCCCAATAGACAGCTTTCTCTTTTGAAACGTTACTGGAAGACATCTGAAGTTGAGAGAGCTATTTAATCAATGCAGTTTCTCTTTTGTTCATAGGTCAGGAAACGACGTTTGTTATAGGTTAGCTAAATTTACAATTAGGCTAGTAAATAATGTAAAATGGGACACTAGTTTCTTAACGTGGATCAAAAATCTCGTACAAAAAGATTATGCTACCTTTCCCCAAGATCAAATTCCAAGTACTTCTGATTTGCAAAATTTTATGTCTCATCTAGAGTGATATCTACTTGCTTTGATTGGACCCATAATTTAACAAGCAGAGATCCCACATTTTTTCCCCAGTATAACAAGTCTGCCAAAGTTCGTACCCCATATTTGACTTGACTTGTAGCAATTGGTCTAGCTTCACATGTTTTGATTTGGTTTACTTCTCTTAGAAAAAGAAATTATTGACCAGTAATTTGGAAATGAGCAATTGAACAAGTAAGAATTGTACAAACTAAAACAACGCTGCCTGTCATGTTTGCAACATTGGACAGGCACAAAATGATATGATTACATGGTCAAACAAATGGTCCCATTATTATTTAATTACCGGTCTTCAATTATTAGCATTTTCAATGCATCACCTAAATCATCAGCTTCACGCCGCCGGTAGGCAACTCGTCCTTACTATTTTTTTAATTAAACTTGCGGCATCAGGAATTGTTCAAAATGGGCACAACCAAAGCTTTTGCCATCTCTCCGGGCCCAGTTTGGGAGGGATTGGACAAGAGATGAAAAAAAAAGGAGAAACAAGTTTGGAATTCTGAGAGAAGAAAAAAAAAAAAGTGTTCATTGTGCTCCTACAGCATCTTGATTTTAGTTGATAAAACTTTCCAAGGCTTTTTTAGCGATGTCTCATTTGGTTTTCCTTTTGTCTATTGTGAAGATCAAGAAGAAAGGAAAAAAAAAACAATACTCCCAAAAAAAAGAAAATAACAGTGTGTTTGGATTGCTGAATTATTTCACGTAATATTTTGCTTGCATCGTAAACATATTTCTCAATCCACTTTTTTATATTCCCAACTACCTTTTTATCACACATACATCGTATTATAAAAGTATTACTGTAATTATTTAAAATAAATTACAGTAAAATTTTATACACGCCGCCTGCCTAAAAAGCTCACCATCCAAACCGGTATCATTTCAATGTCTATGCAGTACCAGTTGACTTCAAAGGAAGTTTGAAGAATTATTTAGAAGTTTTCAATATACTAACAATTTTCAAAAACGTCGACATACTTCAAAAGTCCAAGCGATAAATGTTCAGTGTAAAAGTACACATACGTGACTTTGACACAGATTTAGAGAAAATGCATTGTGACGTTCATTTTTAGTTACTACTAAACTATCATTCAACTTGTAATTTTGGCTGAGTCGATCAGAGGTAGCTTTCACAGCTCGCAGGGCATATTTTGAAAGCCATGTTAGGGGCCCATGAAGCCCTTTGTCAACATTCAATAATAAATCTGGGGGCACAATGATGATGGTGCTTTTTTAAGTTTAATTATGTACTATTTTAATCTTATAACACGTGTACAGAAAGTATGGGAAATACTAATCGGACCAAGAAAGATCAAAAAAAAAAAAAAACACAACAGAGAATTCAATATCATATGATCCTTTACATTGTCAACTGCTGGGCTAAGACTCCAGGACATGAAACTAAAAAATGTCTGTAATTGAATATAAATACCCAATTTGGGGCTGCTGGATTGATTTTAAATTTTTCACACCAAAAGTTTAGAGCCCAGCAAAGATATACTATGTATATATATATACATGAACTGAGGACAAGCCGAAATATGTGTTTCTCAAAGGGAGTAATTTCGGAACCCTCCTGCTAATTATTCCTTCATCTGTTTCTTTTTGCTGACCACTGACGCTAGTCTGTTAATAATGTCATCGCCATGGCTAAGCTTGTGCCATCTGCAATTACACAATACAGGATGATTTTTAAGTGGAAACTCAAAAAGATTAATCCACCCATTTCTTTTGTCCTCTCATTGAAGAGGTTCACAATTCAAATTGACGCCTCAGAGGGGTTGGTAAGGTTATCTTACCTAGATAGAGGAATTTCAAGAATTTCAACTCAGAAGAACCAAAAAGAGCTGTACGAACATTAAATTTCCAGCAGCAACTCCATTAGTCACAATTTAAGCACCACACTGCATTGCAAATTGAGGAACTCTGCCAAGTGGAATCATCAGGTCCTTCATAATCTCGTACTCTTCTGCACTCATTTGCGCGCCTTGCAGCACCTATGACCATAACAAACAACTTTTTATGAGTTACAAGTTCTGAATCTTGCAATGTTGAACCGCCAAAAGTTGCTCATTCCAAAATTGCTTCGAAGAGAGGTCTTGGAGCATTTTGACAAAATTACAGACCCAAGATGCTAGTAAATCCATCATACACCACATTCAAGGTTGCAAAGGAGATTTAAAAAAAAAAAAAAAAAACTGGACTTGATGTACAACCATATACCCATTCAGGAAACGATAAACACTGGACTTCAGGAACAGAATATCCTAGACATGACGGTGTCACTTTAAGCATAACAATTTCATCCACTGTTTCCTTAGCATAATTACCTCCTCGTCTGCATAGTTTAACCAAATTTTGTACAAAGTGTAAATGTTAATATTTGACTGCTTAAAAGGACATATTCCCCAATAACAGAAACCAATATGGATCCCTTTTACAATAAGCAAGGGCTTAAAAGCTACAAGACAGAGACTAACCAGAAAAACAAGCATTTTGTTGTCATCTCCTTAACATATTCTAAAAAAAAATGTTTTCGCTCCCAAAACTTTTCATGAGGGTCTTGCGCATAATTTGGAAGATAATCTGTTTATCTGACAGATTAGCTGAAACAAGGATAAGCACGCAAATGTGAGAAAGATAAATAAATCTGTGCCACGTCAAAAACCAGAAAAACCATATGATGCAAATATCTCACCTTTGGAAGCAGAATTCTTCTACAGTCATGTAAGGAGTCAGTGCAGGAATCCTACAAACTGATAAAGCATCAAGAAGCAAAGAACAAGCAGTTGCCACTGCTTCATCCTGAATGGTGGAAGTGGATCCATAAAAGACATTGTATCAAGTAGATGGTCCTGCACTAATAAATAAATAAATAAATAATGTATACACACACACACACACACACACAAAAGAGCAGCAGTTTACTAAAAAGGAAGAACAAAATCAAAAGACAAAAGGGTCCCACACTTGGTTCTTTTTCAATCTTCAATTTAATTAAAATGAATGGAAACAAAAAAGTACAATAATGCCTGGTTCCTTTCTTGCCCTGAGTATGGTCCAGTCCAAAGAAAGCAAGACAGCTAGTCAAGCAACACAGGAAAAAACACATTAATGCCACCTTAGTTCAGCTCTCTCAGTAAAAAGCCCATCATCATAAAAGAAGTTCAGATTCTGACATAATTAGATTAATTTCATTGCCCAAACTTCGATGAGAATATATGCAGAATATTGTGGTTATTACGAAAAGACTAGATAGAATTAATTATTTAACCTCCAATAGGCAGAGCGAATAAGATCAGTCTAAAACCCAATGTCTGATTGAGAAGAAAGCAAATTGCACACAGAGGCTTCCCGCATTTTGTGATTTCATTCCTGCAAAACTGCAGCTAGAAAGTGCGAAGCGAGTGAAGTGCATAGCCCTAAAAGAGACACATAACTTCTGTTTCAAGTCATCAAAACCTTAAGAAAAAAATGAGGACGTGCTCATCTAAAACCAACACCTGAATTCCTCTAAACCATGCAGTTCCTATAACTTGTGTACCCAGAAAAAAAAGAGCCTCATTCATACTATGGTTTCACTTTTATTTGCAAAATCCTACAACTGTAAAAACCTTGGGAGATAATAGAAACAAGTTTTCTTTACAAAAGGTCAAGCCAGCAAACATTTTTAAAACGGTTTAGACAACAATTAACACAAGGAAAAAGAATGAGCTTCAGCTAAGATTCTAAAATGAAGTTGCTCTATTGTAACTCCAGAGTCGAGGTAATCTTATATAATACATCCTCTCGCTGCACATCTCTCCTTTCTCAGACCCAAACAGCTATAGATGCCTTATGGATTCATGAAGCACGCAAATATGGTCGTACAGAAGTGGACTTTGTTGACATGAATGCAAAGTTTCACAGTAAGGATGAAGAAGAACTGATTTCTAGTTCTCTGATTGTCTAACTACCACAAAGATATTCACTGAGAAAACAACAGTGAATGACTTACAGTTAGAAGAGACAGCCAGTTGCATAAAGAATCCAACAATGTGGCTTTAAGTGCGAAAAAAGCAATCACTGGCTCTAAAATAGACCGCTTGCTTTTTTTCCATTCTGCCCCCACAACCACACAAAAAAAAAAAACCACCCTGGGAGCCAAAATAACAAAGGGAAAAAAGTGTCTGTTTCCTTTTCTTAACATGAGAAAGGGTCATACAAAAGGAGGACTGGTGTCAGAGCTTCTAGGGCTAAAGTTGTCTGCAACAATTGTAGCATATTTTCCATAGACTCCAATATTAAGGAAAACAAGGAGCATTGAATTCTCTTCAACCACCCCCCCACCCAACCCCCCTTATAAAATTGGAAGAAGAAGAAGAAATGGGTAACAAAATTTAAATCATTACCATTTCTTTCTCCAGAGTAGATAGTGGCATTGGAAGCTGGAGATCGGCAACAAGCCCTGGTAAAGCCCGAGCAAGACAGCCAGCCAGAGCTTGCTTAATTTCAAGAGAGCGACCATTCAGTTGGAAAAAATCTTGCGGGGTACTCCCTCCCATTGATATACAGATAATCTTCATGAAGGCTTTCATCATGTCCATATATTATAGGCCAAGGAAGACGATTGATATCCATCCAAATAGTGCCATAAACATTGTTTGCAAATGGCGGATAACTGGGAGAAATTAAATTTTAGATTTTTTAACTTAACAAATTCATGCATGTGAAGAAAAATGACAAAAAAAAAAAGAAAAAGAAAGCAATGACTCAAAGACAAACTTACATTCAAACTGAACCCCTCTGGTGGCGTATCATACCAAGAATCATTGGGGTCCAACAGATCAGAGTTTGATAAGCCTGATTTCATTGGCCATTTTTAAAACATTTGTTTCGGAATCAGGCATATCAACTTCCACTTGAGCTTCAGTTCCATTGCACTTCTGGATGAGGAGGTAATACAATAATTCCAGGCTTCGCCCACTGTTACAAAATGAAATGCAATAGAACACCAATTCATTTATAAACGTACTCAACTATCTAAACTTGACTGTATTCTTAGACTAGACAAGTAAGCAATATCCCTTTACCTGCATCAGAAGTATCAGCATCTCCAGATACAACAGCCTCTGCTTGCTTCGCTGAGCGCTCTTGCACACACTTCAGCTGATGCAAACCTATATGGATCCTCATTTACTTCCATAACTGCAGAACCAGGTTGGCTGAAAATATTTTTTTGTGTCCTCTAATTCTCGAAACTCACAAAGGCTTTTTGCTGTCATTTACCATCAATTTTCTCATCAGCCCATAGTGACAGAACGAGTTTCCCCTCTTTCCCTTTGTTGATTTTAAAGAAGGATTTAGCATGTTGGCAGTAGAACTAGATGCCTTTTCAGCTTGAAATTCTGAAGCTGCTTTCACTCGTGTTCTTATTTAGATCATTCCGGCCAGGACCAGAAAATGAGTCTGAAATTGACAAGCTTCTCATCGATATCATTTGATAAGTCACAAAGGCTTTTGCTGCCATTACCCATCAACTTTTCTCATCAGCCCAAGTGACAGAACGAGTTTCCCCTCTTTCCCTTTGTTGATTTTAAAGAAGGCTTTAGCATGTTGGCAGTAGAACTAGATGCCTTTTCAGCTTGAAATTCTGAAGCTGCTTCACTCGTGTTCTTATTTAGATCATTCCTGCCAGGACCAGAAAACGAGTCTGAAATGACAAGCTTCTCATTGATATCATTTGATAAGTCACCTAGACTGTCTCCTAGATTGTCTTTAATGGCAGGTTTCCTTGGTGCCTTATCCAAATTTTTCTTCTCAATTTTATTTCCCTCAGAAACAACTCGCCCTTCTAATTCGGTGGATTCATCATCTTTCATGTCTTTGTGCTTCATTTTTCCTTTCTGCTTATCAGTTTTATGACCAGAGATACTCCTTGCCGGATCTGGAGATTTCGATATACTATACTCATCTTGAATAATTAAAGTACTTGTGAAGTCCATGTCATTAAAAAAATTGTCTTTTATCTGCTGGATATGAGCATGCTCAGACTTACACCCTGCAATGAGCATTTACAGCTCATATCAATCAATTAGCATAGACTGATCTACAAGAGGATAATCCCAGAAAAGACAAAGCAACAGTAGTATGAATATAGTTTATTGGGCTAAATCCTGAAAAGAATTAATATTATGATATGTTGAATGCCTGCATCTTTTACCTTTTTCAAGGTTTCTTGCCTGTTGGATGTTGGAGTAGAGTCTTTCAGAGGAACATAGCCTTCAATAGCATTTGAAGGTCCAATCCACTCCTCAAGAGACACTTCCCCAGACCCTGTGTCAGTCGTTTTCTTGAATCCTCAACTTGACAACTCTTAAATCGCTGTTCTTCCGAAACCACCACTGGACGCTTCCAAACTTAATCCCTCAAATAGCCTCAAAATTTCGTTCAGTTTCACCGGGTTTAAAGTTGAAGATCTCTCCTCCTGCAGACTAGCTGCAAAAGCCCGACTATTCACCACACAATTTGTGGAGCAGTACATGTACGTTTCATGAAGATCATAAACTTTATGTTCCTTGAGTGAAATCCGATATCTGCCTTTTCTTGGCCTTGCCAAAGGCAAAGAATTGCCACAGAGAGGGTAACCACACAAATTAGTTATGGATCTCTCTGTAACCACATCTTGATAGTCACTTTGTGACATCACTGAACCAGCTGCAAATAATTTGTTCTCATCCTGAATGCCTTCTAGAAGAGAAAGTTGAAGCCTGTGAACAGCATCTTTTACTGCAATTGCATGATCCTTTGCCATAACTAATAGCTCTTAGAGAAACCGAAAACCTATGTACCTGTGAATTAATGGCGACAAATTAAGCTCAAGGTATCCAACGTCCGCACGCAAAAATCTAATTCTCATATCAAAAAATCGCAACTTCAAAATTATTTGCATAAAATCATTGACCAGACAATTTAAATGTTCTTTTTAAGTACAGATGAACGAAGATTAAACCAGCCACGAGTATCATATATCCAACTTAAATGCATCATTCTATTATAAAGGCAAAAACATAAAGAATATCCCCAAATTAGGCCTTTCCTAGCGTTTATTTGAAAAAAAAATTAATCTTTCTAAAGGAGCTAGGGTTTACAAGTGAAAATTCATATAAAAAATGGTTTGACATGATCATCTACTATGAAATCAAAACTGCGACCTACATACTAAGCCTTCCAAAGAGCTCCTATATTTCTAAACTATTAAAACGACAACGAGCACACACACACACACCCCACACACAAAGCCACCAAATTGTGCATTGTACTGACCAGTGGAAGAGAAGAAAAGCAGTTCGGCGGAATTCTGAACTTCTGATTATGCTTGATGACTGACGATTGGTTAAGAACCAAAAAAGAATGGTGATTGCCTTGGGGGAAGAAGAAGATAGCTCCGGCGAAGAGAAGGACAATACCCAGTCGTTTCCGGCTGCCAAATTTGAATTGAAGACAAGAGAGGACTTCTGATTATTACTGACATACAGCGAATCAGGGAGGTCGGTTTTAGATTTTAGTACTTAACCAATTTCGGCTCGCCAATTGGTTTTTGGGTTTGATGGACCAGAGAGCCCAAAAACTTAGAAAATTTAGGGAGGTTGGTTTTGGGCTTCGATGAAAACTTAGAAACTAGGCCAAGATCAAATTTTAGAAACCAGTTCAGCCCACGAATATAGATAACTTCTCACGGAGCTCCTTAGTTGCAAGAATTAATGGTAATTTTGTTTCAATGATATCCAATAATGGAATGATGGACCATGTTCTAAGCAAAATATACCTGAGTCCTTAATCGCTTTGCTACTATTGTTGTTTCATATGTTTCTTTTTTTTTTCTTTTTATTTATTAAGCAAGGATTATAATCATGTACACCCTCTGTCTCGAAAAGTTTTGTCACTTTTCGAGGACTCCAACTTATTATCAATAGTGTCTAAACTTTTGAAGGAATTCATTCGTACTTTCCATTTTGCCCTTCATTTGAACACAAAAGGTGGATAATGGTGGACAAAATATGACAGCGAAGTCCACATATTGATTGGTTCACATGACTTCTTCTAGTTTTGAATTAGAGTGTGAAGACCACGGGAAAGACAATCATTTCAAAATGGTTGGGTGTCCATATCAATCAATTGAACAACAAAGTTGCAAGTCTTGGTGGAAGACCTTTCTGGGTACTTTTTAGTCAAGTGAGATAGGGGTAAGTATTGAAAATTATTGATTAAAGTTCACATCCATTTTTGGCAAGTGACAAATATTTTTGGGACAGACCAAAATGGGAAAACATGACACTTTCAATGGGACGGAGGGAGTATTTATAAAATTAGTTCTTATACTTTAAGTACATTCCATTGATGAGAAATAGATAATTTTCAGTATCATGGTGCATTTTTTATATAGAATTGATGAGTCTTTGCTCATGCTTGTAATGTTGACAGTTAGCAGATATGAAACTTTATCAATACGGACATATCCGCGGAGTGCACAACGGTCTTATACGTTAATATGAGAGGGCGTTTACTGTGCTTAAGAAGATTGGCAACGTTAGCGTACGATGTGGAGTTGCCCGAGACCCTGTCCCAATTCCATCCGATCTTTCATATCAGCCTATTCAAGCCGTTTTATTAAAATCCGCACGATCTGTCAATGAACGTGTCGGCAAGAGCACCTGTTAGGTTATGAGGAACAAGCACGACAAAATTGTGGAGGAGATCATGGCCGACCGTACCATTGGGAAACAGAAATCGCGTACCATCAAAGGAGTACTTGGTGCATTGACATGAGCTACCCCAAACGGAGATTAATTTGGGAATCGGCCAAAAAATTGTGACAATTTGAAGACCTCATATGAGCATATGAGGCTAGTTAAGACATAGGGTCGATGCCTTGTTCGAGTGGGGAAGGATGACATGGATCGCACACTGTTCGCGCGCAACCACATGCGACCATGCCTGGTTGGCCAAACCATGCACACTGTACATAGTAGTTCTGACAGAAAAACTAATACGGTTAGTAGACCCACACCTTATTTCCCCTTCTAAGTGTCAACCCTTGTTGGTTTGAATAAGGCATGGAAACTACACAATATGATGCTAGAAGCATGTAGTATTTGTTAGAAGCTTCCGAAACGTTCTAGGCTATTTAAAGGTCTTTATAGAATGGCCTAGAGGCCTTGTAGATAAGAGTGGATTAGTGTAGAGACTTTTGGAGACCAATCTTAGGTGTACATTTTATAAAATTCTTTAGAGTTGTGTATAGTTTCTTGACTTGCCTATAAAATAGGGCAAGCTCTTTCCATTTATGACAACCTTTGTACCAAAGTTCTCAAGTGCAATAAAGAAACTTTCCTTTACCTCCATTACTTTCTACTTTTGTCTATAACTTTTATGCTTCGCATAACTTCCGCACGTTTAGCATTCAGGTTGAACTAGCCAACCGTTCATAACTTAAATTTTGAACGTTTGCTAATGCAGCACGGTATGTTGATTATAGAAAAACAAGCAACCCGCAACAAGTGGTATCAATTGGTTCATTGTGTCTTCATGAAAATCAACATTCTTCTGTGTATATTTTTATTTCTAGTAAAATATAGGGTAAAATACAAAAAAACCTCTTTGTGGTAAACATAATATACAGAAAAGCCTCTCGTGGGTTTCAAAATATACAACACGACACCCTGTATTTTGAACTAAATTGTAAAGGTGACGGAATCCGTTAAACTTAACGGAAATGACTTATTGGAACCCTAAAAAAAAATTTTATTCCTAATTTTTAACAAATATACATGTTCTACCCCTTAACCCTCAATTCTCTCTATTTAGAGAATGAAACAAATGATTTTTTTGAGCTATCTTTTGCTTAATTTATATCAGGGCATTTTGGTCATTTCGTCCATTTCCGTTAAGTTTAACGAATTTCGTCACCTTTACAATTTAGTTCAAAGTACGGGGTGTCGTATTGTATATTTTGAAACTACGAGGGGCTTTTCTATATATTAGGTTTACCACAAGGGATTTTTTTGTTTTTACCCTAAAATATATTAATTAGCAGAGGAAGAATATCTTAAAACATCATCATCACACACACATGTACCTTTATTTTTTAATTTGTGACTCAAATATCTATTTACTCGATAATTTTTTTCTTGTTTTATTTGATTTACAGTAGGATTCAATCCGAGATTTACAGATGCGATGGAATTGACTTGAATAACACTTGAAATTTAATGTAGAAATAATCTTTTACTTACCAAATATACAATGCAAAATGACATGAATTCATCCTAACTACTACTATATTGAGATTTAAAATCATAATAAAGAACGAATCTATAATGATGATTTCTAAAATTGAAATTGCCTCAAGAACAATATAGACTCGAGAATTAAATAGTTTGGTTCGTGGTTTGGTCACATAAACTCGGTTTCTGTAACTTTTCATCCTTATCAAAAAGATCTTTGCATCTATCTTCAAGGTCATCCAATAGTGGAGAAGATCTCCCTGAACATGGTATATTTGAACCACAACATGACCAGAATTGCTATCTGATCCTTAGGCAGGCCTAGGTTGCTCATTAGTCGTACCAAGCTGCTCAAAAAGGTCTTTGCATCTATCTTCAAGGTCATCCAATAGTGGGAGAAGATCTCCCTGAACATGATACATTTGAATCACAACATGACCAGAATTGCCATCTGATCCTTGGGCAGGCCTAGGTTGCTCATCAGTTGTACCAAGCTGCTCAACTTCATCCTTTTGAATTGTATCCTTCTTCTCTTTCTTCTTATTTTTCTTGTTCTTCTTATTTTTCTTCTTTTTGGCCAAATGTCACTAACAAAACAAATTGAGACGATTCATTAATGGCATCTTTCACTGCAACTACATGATCCTATGCCATAACTAGTAGCTCTTAGAGAAACTATAAACCTATGCACTTGTGAATTAATGGCAAACAAATTAAGCTCAATGTATCCAACATTTGCATGCAAAAATCAAATTCTCATATCAAAAAATCGAAAATTTTGAAAAGTATTTGCATAAAATCATTGACCAGACAACTTAAATGTTCTTTTAAGTACTGATAAACGAAGATTAAACCAGCCACGAGAATCATATATCCAACTTAAATGCATGATTCTATTACAAAGGCAAAAACATTGCATCCCCAAAATTAGGCCTTTTTCTAGCGTTCATTAAAAAAAAAATTTAATCCTTCTAAAGGAGCTAGGGTTTACAAGTGAAAATTCATATAACAAATGGTTTGACGTGGTCATCTACTATGAAATCAAAATGTGACCTTACATACTAAGCCTTTGGAAGAGCTCCTAAATTTTTAAACTATTAAACGACGACGAGCACGCGCACACACACACAAAGCCAACAAATTGTACATTGTACCGGCTAGTGGAAGAAAAGAAAAGTAGTTCGGCGGAATTCTGAACTTCTGATTATGCTTGATGACTAATGATTGGTCAAGAACCAAAAAATGGTGATGCCTTGGGAAAGAAGAAGATAGCTCCGATGCAGAGGAGACAATATCCAGTAGTTTTCGTGGCCAAATTTGAATTGAAGACGAGAGAAATTTTGATTACAGATATATATATATATATATATATATATATATATATATATATATAGTGGTTTTAGATTTTAGTACTATACCATGGCTCACAATTGGTTTTAGGTTTGATGGACTAGAAAGCCCAAAAAACTTAGGTTAGCCCAAGACCAAATTTTAGAGACCAGTTAAGCCCACGAATATAATTAACTTCTCGCAAACTGCGCCTTAATTGTAAGAATTAATATATAATTTTGTTTCAACGGTATCCCAATTAATATAGAATCGTGGACCATGTTCTAAGCAAAATGTACTTGAGTCCTGAATCACTTAGCTACGATTGTTGTTTCGTATGTGCTGCTATTTTTGTTATTTAGTAAATAATGATTATAATCATGTAATTTATAAGATTAGTTCTTATACTTTAGACATAATCCATGATGAGGAATAGATTAATTTTAGTATACTTTTTTTTTAATATAGAACGGATGAGTCTTTGCTCATATTTGTAATATTCAAAGTTAGCATATATCAATTGGTCCATTGTGTTTTCATGAAAATCAACATTCTTCTGTGTATATTTTATTTCTAGTAAGTTATATTAATACCAGAGGAAGAATATCTTAAAACATCATCATCACACACACACACATACCTTTTTTTTTAAATTTGTGACTCAAATATCTATTTACTCAATAATTTTTTTCTTGTTCATTTGATTTACAGTAGGATTCAATCCGAGATTTACAGCTGCGATGGAATTGACTTGAATAACACTTGAAATTTAATGTAAAAATAATCTTTTACTTACCAAATATACAATGCGAATTACATGAATTCATCCTAACTACTACTATATTGAGATTTAAAATCATAATAAAGAACGAATCTATAATGATGATTTCTGAAACTGAAATTGCCTCAAGAACAATATAGACTCGAGAATTAAATAGTTTGGTTCGTGGTTTGGTTACATAAACCTGATTTCTTTACCACCCACTGGGCTTGGCTTGCTTACGTCCCATAATAGTTAATACAAAATACCCGTAAATATCTCATATGCCGCAAATAATCTATCTCCCAGTCCTCCCTACTTCTCTTTCTCCTCCCCACCCCCCTCTAAAACACTTTATATATACAACGTTTCTTCATTTCAATCAATACCCAAAAAAAAAAAAACCATTGAATCATCCATTGACTTCCCTTGGTTAGTCTTTAATAAATCAATCCTACTATGTTACCCAAATTAACATACTTCAACATCACGATGTGGGTTATCTGTTCTGATCTTGGCAAAGATAATGGATCCATCATCGGATAAAAGCCTCAATCGGTAAGCTTTTCTGAAATTATACTGGTTCTTTTCTTTGTTTCTTCGATTTTGGAGTTATCTGATCAGCTAAAACTTTCTGAGTTCTTCTAATAGGTGAATCAAGGATCGGCAATCTTCATTTCTCATATCAGACCAATCCCAGTGTGAGTTTAATCAGACTCTACCTTTTGTTTCCTTAATTGAGCTCCTCGATTTTATGGTGTTCTGATGAATTATGGGAGGAAAAGAAATGAATGGAAACCAGCTCAATTGGTGATTGTTTTTTAAAATGAAAGCTAAATTAACTTATAGGCAGCGCTTAAGTCAATAGCAATTCTTGATGATTTTAAAGCTGAAAATGATCGGTCCAGTTCTCTTTCAGTTTCCCAATTTGAGCTAAATCTGAAACTTTTTGTACTTGTACATATGGTTGCAAGGTTTCACTTTTGCTACGCTACAGAGACGGTGTAAACAAATCTTCACACGAGCAAGTTTAGATGCATGCCTCTGCTGGAAATGAGGAGACTAGACTTAAAATTTGAATGGAGGTTACTGCTTGAATTTAAATGTGCTTGTTTAAAACATTATCTACAATGTTATTGTGGGAGAGATTAATTGTTCATCGATATAATTGATAGAAAGGAAAAAGCTGATGTGGCTACTTCTTGGTGCTCTCTTTTTTGCTTTGGCAAAGTTTAAATGAAAATGTAGAAAAAGAGGGGTGAGCAGATTACAGAGTAACGGTTTTCCTGTTTTTAATGGTTACAGGTGATCCCAATTGTTGAATAACTTGTTTTGTTGTTTGAGGACCTGAGGCTTATAAGTTAAAACCCTTTTAATGGCGGATCGTCGTAATGACAATGCTAAAAGCAATAATAGCAAGGCTCCTGGAGGGTCCACTTCATATGCAATTAATCTGGAGAATTTCAGTAAGCGGCTAAAGATGCTGTACTCTCATTGGACTGAGTATAACAATGATTTATGGGGTGCTTCTGAAGTTCTTGCTATAGCGACTCCTCCACCTTCAGAGGATCTGAGGTACCTGAAATCATCAGCCCTGAATGTTTGGTTAGTCGGATATGAGTTTCCGGATACAATCATGGTGTTTATGAAGAAGCAGATCCATTTCTTGTGTAGCCAGAAGAAGGCGTCTTTGCTGGATGTTGTGAAAAGATCTGCTAAGGATGTTATGGGGGTAGAAGTTGTGATCCATGTGAAGGCCAAAAATGATGATGGGACTGCATTGATGGATAAGATATTTCGTGCTGTGCATGCCCAATCAAGATTGGATGGTGGTGATACTCCTGTGGTTGGGCACATTGCGAGAGAGGCCCCTGAAGGAAATCTATTGGAAACCTGGGATCAGAAATTGAAGAGTGCAAATTTTCAGCTTTGTGATATAACTAATGGCTTCTCAGACCTATTTGCAATTAAAGATGAAGCTGAGATCACAAATGTGAAAAAAGCTGCTTACCTGACTTCATCAGTTATGAAGCATTTTGTGGTCCCAAGGTTGGAAAAAGTAATTGATGAAGAAAAGAAAGTTTCTCATTCCTCATTGATGGATGACACAGAAAAGGTTATACTGGAACCTGCAAAGATTAAGGTAAAGCTTAAAGCTGAAAATGTTGATATCTGTTACCCGCCTATATTTCAGAGTGGGGGAGAGTTTGATCTTAAGCCAAGTGCAGCTAGCAATGATAGTAATCTTTACTATGATTCTACCAGTGTAATCATTTGTGCCATTGGTGCTCGTTATAACAGCTACTGCTCAAATGTTGCTCGGACATTTTTAATTGATGCTAATCCAGTTCAGAAAAAAGCTTATGCAGTCCTTGTTAAGGCACAGGGTGCGGCAATCGCTGCTTTGAAACCTGGAAGCAAGGCTGGTGATGCATACCAAGCAGCTGTTGCAGTAGTTGAAAAGGAGGCAGCAGAATTAGCTCCAAGCCTGACAAAATCTGCAGGAACTGGAATTGGCCTTGAATTTCGCGAGTCAGGTCATAATCTTAATGGCAAGAATGAGAAAATTCTGAAAGCAGGCATGGTTTTTAATGTATCTCTTGGTTTTCAGAATCTACAAACAGAGACGAAAAACCCTAAAACTCAAAAATTCTCTCTTTTGCTTTCTGACACGGTTATTGTCAGTCAAAATGCCCCAGAGGTGATTACTTCACTGAGTTCTAAAGCTGTGAATGATGTGGCATACTCATTCAATGAGGATGAAGATGAAGATGAACAAGAAGAGCAGCCAAAGATGAAGGCTAAAACTGGCAATGCTGAGGTACTCCCATCTAAGGCAACACTGCGGTCGGTGAACCACGAGATGTCAAAGGAGGAACTAAGGAGGCAACACCAAGCTGAACTGGCCCGTCAAAAGAATGAGGAGACTGCTAGGAGGCTTGCTGGTACTGGATCTGGAGTTGCAGATAACCGTGGCTCTGGAAAGCCTTCTAGTGAATTGACTGCATATAAGAATGTCAATGATCTGCCTCCTCCTAAAGATTTTATGATCCAGGTTGACCAGAGGAATGAGGCCATCCTCTTGCCTATTCATGGAACCGTGGTTCCTTTCCATGTTGGTCATGTGAAGAGTGTGTCTAGCCAGCAAGATACAAATCGTTCCTGCTACATTCGCATAATCTTTAATGTACCTGGAACTCCTTTCAACCCTCATGATTCAAACACAATGAAGTTTCAAGGTTCTATATATGTTAAGGAAGTTTCATTTCGCTCCAAGGATCCAAGGCACATTAGTGAAGTAGTGCAACAAATTAAAACCCTTCGCAGGCAGGTTGCGTCCCGCGAATCAGAAAAAGCTGAGAGAGCAACTTTAGTCACTCAAGAGAAACTTCAACTTGCTGGATCCAAATTTAAGCCCATGAAGTTGACTGACCTGTGGATTCGTCCAGTATTTGGCGGTCGTGGAAGAAAGCTAACTGGGACACTTGAAGCACATACAAATGGACTTCGGTATTCAACTTCAAGGCCCAACGAGAGAGTTGATATTATGTATACAAACATCAAGCACGCATTCTTCCAGCCAGCAGAGAAGGAAATGATCACGCTCCTGCACTTTCATCTGCACAATCACATAATGGTGGGAAATAAGAAGACAAAAGATGTCCAATTCTATATTGAAGTAATGGATGTGGTGCAGACAATTGGAGGTGGGAAGAGATCTGCATATGACCCTGATGAAATTGAGGAAGAACAACGGGAGAGGGATAGGAGGAACAAGATTAACTTGGATTTCCAGAACTTTGTAAATAGAGTAAATGACCTCTGGGGGCAGTCTCAATTTAAAGCCCTTGATTTGGAGTTTGATCAGCCCTTGCGAGAGCTTGGCTTCCATGGGGTACCCCACAAAGCATCTGCTTTTATTGTTCCCACTTCAAGCTGTCTGGTTGAGCTCATAGAGACACCCTTTGTGGTAGTTACTCTCAGCGAGATTGAGATAGTTAATTTGGAGAGAGTTGGTCTTGGACAGAAGAATTTTGATATGACTATTGTATTCAAGGATTTCAAGAAAGATGTTATGCGGATTGATTCTATTCCTTCTACGGCACTTGATGGTATAAAGGAATGGCTTGATACCACAGATCTTAAGTACTATGAGAGCAGGCTAAATCTGAACTGGCGCCCAATATTGAAGACAATCACAGATGACCCTGAAAAGTTTATCGAGGATGGTGGATGGGAATTTCTGAACATGGAGGCTAGTGATTCAGACTCTGAGAACTCAGAGGAATCGGATCAAGGATATGTCCCTTCAGATGCACAGTCTGACTCAGGTTCAGAAGAGGAGGGTGATGACAGTGAGTCACTTGTGGAATCTGAGGACGATGAAGAAGATGATTCTGATGAAGGTTCTGAAGAAGATGAGGGAAAAACTTGGGAAGAGTTGGAAAGGGAAGCAAGCAATGCAGATAGGGAGAAAGGACATGAATCGGATAGCGAGGAGGACAGAAAGAGAAGAAAAATGAAGGCTTTTGGAAAAGCCCGGGCACCTGAGAGAAGAAATTCTGGTGGCAGCCTTACCAAGCGGGCCAGGTTTAGGTAAAGAATAATATGAATTGCCTAAGGTTTTTTCTTTTTTATTTTGCTTCAAGTTAGATTGTCAAACCCAGAAGGTAACATAAAACATATCTGTTTACTGGATGTAGTCCAAGCAATTTTACGAACATATGTAAAATAGGTGGTGGATTTCTTTCTCTGTCTTGTTTGTTGACACAGTCAAGTTTACCATTTAAGAGGATAGTTGTTTAATTGGAATGGAGAGCTTCCGGATCAATAGCACTGTCTAACTAGTTAACTTTGGCAGTTGTTATCTGACTTTATTCTCTGGGTTTTCTTTTTCCTTTTGCTCCGGCTGGCAGGTTTGCTAGTGAGTTTTTAGTTTAAACTTGTGCTTCATCTGCAATAATATGTGAAATTGACTGACCCTATCAAATGACCTGTAAAGATTTTCTTAAGGAGAAATTTACTATTTCTTGGCTGGAGCACAATAAATTTGTAAATGGCTAGGATTTAAATATAACTGTGTACAGAAAATTAGCACAATGCTTATGCTTCAATTTTTATACATATGTGATATTGCTTGTGTTTATTGATGTTGAGAATAATGTATAGTGAAAAAAGTAGGCTAGTGTAGCTTAGAGAGAGAGAGAGAGAGAGAGAGAGAGAGAGCAAAAAGGAAAGCGAATTGGTTAATCTAACAAGTAAGATGGCTGTAAACGCATTAATTTTCTACATCAAGGAATCATCTTTTAAGTGCAAGGAGAGAATGGCTAAGCACATTGATGTGCAAAAAAACAGTTACAGTGTACACTGGCCCATGTGGGAACAGAACAATTAATTGGCATGCACAATGAGACATTTGCAGGTTCATAAATTGCTTCTTCAAGCAATGATTTGCTTTGTTCCTTATATATGCTAGAATAATATGCTAGAATAATTGAGATACCGAATTCTCTTGTTCAAGTCACCTATTTAATGATTTTGTATTCCTGAAGAAGATCCTTCTAGAATAGTTTTGCATGTGCTGAAGCTTCACACAGGTACATTGAAACTTGAATATTCTGAAGATTTTGTTCTTTAGGGTAGCAGAATTGTTAGGTTTGAAGTCATATTTAACTAGGGGATTCTGCTCTTTCACTTGTTGAACAGTGTTGCCTCACTAATTTGTTAGTGAACTGTCTTTCGCTTTAGGTGTGCCGAATTAACTCTTCTATGAGAAGGGAATTTGATACATTTATCTCTGCTGATGCTTTATCCTAGTTAATTTGCTCCAAAGTGATTGCAGTTGGTGGATGTTGTTTTTGTTTTCTATTTTTCTTTCAGACGGGGTGCAAAGTAGTGGATGAAATCTATGGAGAAATTTGTAGTACGTTGGACATTTAAGTGATTTTGGTTAATTTGGTTATCATGCAAGTGGCGGAGCTAAAGGTACTGTAGATAGAATTTATAGTTGGCAAACATCAATCCATGTGCTTGAAGATCTTTCAGGAGCACCAATTTGCTTTATTGAGTGGATTTGACTTCATAATCAGATATCCATGTACCTTCACTTGGAACCACACTAACATGGTTATCATTTTATTGCACATATGTTGAGCTTATTGTGCAGGAATCTTTCGGCAACAGCCTAGAGGAAATGAGTTTTCAAGCTGAACACGTGAAGCTAGCCTACTGATGCAACTTTCTGGTCAAACATGCAAATTTATCTGTTTCCTCAATGTGCAATTGTCACGGGCGGTGATGTGTAGCTTTAATAATCCTGCCTGTGAATGTGCAATTTTCTCCAAAAGGTTATCCAATGAAGGGACCGAATTTTTTTGTGGTCTATCACTATCAGTACAATCTACACTATTTCTATACTATGGGCGAGGGGGAGGGGGAAGTCCAACTAGGCTTTGAAAGGGGTTGGGGTGTGAACCACCAAACTAGATAAGTGCATTACTGGACTCTTCCTTTGTTGCTTCCTTGCAATGCGTTAGGCGGGATTTGAACCTCGTGAGCGCTCCAAGAGACCTCTTCTCAACCATTGGACCAAAGTCCAACGGTTTGCATGAAGGGGACTGGATGCCACTCCCACTTTTTGTGTACGACCATATATGTCTTTCAAGGGAGAAGAAACCAATACAATTGGGAATTTCGTACGATGGTGCAGTTATTGTACATTTCAGGTGATTTGGCGTATACTTACATTTCTTTGTTGTACATATAATTTTTGTTCTTGTAGATCAACTCAATAATTTAATACAACAATGATTTTAAACATATAACACCTTCTGAAAAAAGTACAATAACTTTTTCGATTGCACAAGAGGCCAAATTGTACCAGCCCCTTATCCGTCTCTCAAGACTGCTATAGTATGTGGGAAGGCTGAAAAATTGTTGGTAGAAGGAACACGGAGCTGGATTATGAAGCTTCTCAAGTGATGATCATGAATTCTCCACGGAACTTGCTTGTCACCATCGGCCTCCTTTTCATGGTTTATGATTGAATGATGAAGCTTTAATTAAGGAGGGTTTTGGATTCCATTATCCAATATGAAACTAGCTCCCATCTGGACACATCAAATAGGCAACTATTGTTTCTATATATTTTTTTGTTTTTCACCTAACAAAAGCAAAATCCCTGCAAGAGAATGGTAAATGATAGATTGTGTCATCATGATCATGCTTCGAATTAATTAAACCACCGGAAAACATATCCTGAAGTGAATGGTGCAGGTGAATCATGAAAATCCTGAAATCAAGTTCAGGATAGTTAATGCAGCAAGTAAATCATCAAAGTCTTCAATGGACAACGATATTGAATTTGATATAGCAGCATCCCTATAAATGTTAATAGCTGAATCAGTTGCCAAGGGTCCCAAGCACAGCCACCAGTGATAAAGTAAGCATTGTGTCAAATTCTTGCTGAATGTATTTAAAGAAAGAAAATACAGACCATCAAGCACTAAAATCTAGTTCTAAAAAATATATATGTATATGTATAAATTGACTGTACGTGTGTTTGATAAAACTGAAGTTCAAAATCTAAAATATGAATCCTTTCATTTACTAAATTGTTAAGTAATTTATTAAATTGTTACGTACTAAAATTTTAATATTTAAGCATATTGTGCATTAAGTAATAAGTGAATCGCTTATCAATTATTGTTTTAAGTAAATTTTACCTAAATAATGCAAAGTTGATTAATTAATTAAGATATTCTATTTTTTTATTATCAAACATATTTAAACATATTAAAATCTCAATTCATTAAATTTAAGTATTGAATTGAATTATTAAACACGAGGAAATCAGACCCCAAGTACCTTGAAACCAAGCATAATCCTTAATCCTAACTGTGGTCTGAAAACCACTTCCAAGTAAACTCCAAAAGGTATTCTTTTGCCATACTCTTTCCTCTTAAAGTCACAAAGCAATCCAGTCCTTCGAGGACTAGGAGTTTGCTCTACAACAAATTTCTTGTCACCCACAAATAATTTAAATAAATAAAGCCGATTCCTCGCTTTTTCGTTTCCTCTCTCTCCCAATATCCCTTTTATTTACCTACTCTTTTCCGCATCCCTTAAACCCAGCACGGATGGCCCGTACGACTCCCTCCGATCAGAAAAAAAGAACTTGTTTTTGGATTGAAAAATATCTTCTGCACATGTAAACGCCATATTTGTAACGTGCTGATTTTGTTTGGGAAGAAGGTAAACGAAATATAACTTGTTTTTGATCTCCAAAAATCTACTACTATGGCTTTCTGTGTTATGTCATTTACCTCAGCCTTTTTCTTTTCATAGATTCAAATCTGTTTCAGATATAGCAAAAGTCTTTGGAGTTTCTTTGGGTGGAAAAGACCATATGTGCAAGTAATGCAAAGCCTTTGTCAATAATTTGGAACGTTATTCTATAAAAAATATCACGTTGACTGCATTTATTCTATACGAATTTAAACAAAAATAAACCCAGGTATTATTTCAAGTGAATGTGTTTGGATAGAAAATTATTTGGAACGTACATTATTTTGGAAAAACACCCTGTCGCTTTTTTTTTTTGTAATGTCATATATATATATATATAGCTTTTTTTTTGTTTATGTGTGTGTTATTATAAGTGATAGGAAATCTATAAAAATAAATTAAAAAATTAGTTTAAGAATGTATTATGATGCAGCAATGTAAACTTTGCAAGAATTTGATGTTTATTAGCTAGGCCAAAACTCCTGTGGCTTAAATGATTACATGTTTTTTGGTCTTGCGAACTTGTGTTATGTCTGTTGTACAATTTCTGCAAATTCAACTACTAAGTGTTTAATTCCTCCACTGTTTTTTTTTCTTTTTTTTTTGGGTCTCTGGAATCTTGATTTTAGACTACAATGTTCATCTCAATCCCCTCCCCGTCGTATTATCTCCATGTTGCTCCGGCATGTCGATTATTAATTTCTTCTTGCTATTATTTATACTCGAGTATTTTTTAAGGACTTGGACATTGTTGATTGGTTGGCCGCCTCAAACGTGGTTCTCCGGTGGTTCTACATAGTTCTCCGGTGGTGCTTCGCATGCATTGCCCTTGTTTCGAGAAGGATAATTAGCGCATTATCGTTTTGTGGCAGTGATAACGTTGTTGCACAACTTCCTGACGATGTCGTGATAGACATCCTGCTTAGACTTCCTGCAGATCGTGTCGCAGAATGTCGAAGGGTGTGCAGGCGCTGGAGATCATTGACTTCCTCAGATTATTTTATCAAATTGCACCTGGATAGGTCTGCTCCATTCATTTTTGTGCAAGCCACGGATCTAACGGATTGGAGGGGAACTGGAAAATTGGCTTTCTACATTTTGGATCAAGCAAGCAACCGCAGGAACAAAATAAAAAAATTGCGGCTTAGGCCTGTAATAAAGATGAGTCAAGGTGACACCGAAGTTATTGATTCATGTCATGGACTGCTTTTGTTCAGGGATGCCTTTTCTTGCTGGCGTTATTATGTATTCAACCCTTTAACACAAGAACTATTGGTTCTAGATGGTCCTAATGAAGGTGCTTCCGGTGCCTTCTTTTACGATCCATCGGCAAACGAACTTAAGATTCTTTACTTGTGTATTGGTTTCCAGTTCTTTATCTACAGTCTCGGAGGAAGGAGTTGGAGAAAGATAAAAAGCCCACCTTCAGGTTCTCCCCCTCAATATGATACCCCACCTGCAATCTGCAATGGAGCTCTTCATTGGATCACAAGTTGCGGCCGTACTGCTGAGGAAGATATCCCACCTTGCACCAGTGGAATAACAATTTTTGGGATGGATACCGAAGATTTCTCTACCTTGCCTCATCCTGGTGACGAGTGCAACTCCAGAGTGAATCACAGAATATGCGGCTTTTAGTGGTGGATGAACATCTATCCTTCTGTAATGTGTATCGGGGTTATACCGTCATTGATATATGGTTGCTGGAGGACTACGCGAGCTGGGCTTGGGTTAGAAAATGGTGTCTTCGGCCAAACCTAGATGGTCCTCGACCTCTGGAATCGGAATGTTACAGCTTCAGCCGGAGATTAGAGGTTGTGCACTTTCAGAATGGAGAATTGTGGCTGGATTGTGGTGAAAGAGGCTTGGTTCTCTATCATCTTGACCAGAATACCTTTAAGAAACTTGGAAGACCACCCACTTCTTATCAGCATCGTTGCATTCCTTATACGAAAAGCCTGGTGCCCCTACATCGAGCTGCTCTCCCGCAGGATTGATTACTCATTCGCTTATTGGATCCTTCTTTTAAGAGTTTTCTATATCTTCCAGTTTGGTAGTATTAATTTATACTTGTGCTAGTTGAACGGGGTTTCACCCAAAACGTGAGGCCGCCCAGACATGGGTTTATAAAATGCTAGAAGTTTATGATGATAATAGTAGTATATGTAGTTTTAGTATTTATTTTTTCTATCATGACATTTTTATAATCTAATTTATCTTATTCTACAGTAAGGGAAAGTTTATAATGATAATAGTAGTATATGTAGTTTTAGTTTTTTTTTTTCAACTATGATAACATTTTTATAATTTAATTTAACTTATTCTACCGGAAGGGAAAGTTTATAATGATAATAGTAATACATGTAGTCTTAGTTTTTTTTTTTTTTTGTTGTCTGGTTACAGGGATAACATTTTTATAACTTAATCTATTTTATTCTATAGGGATAACATTTCTATAACTTAATCTATTTTATTTTATAGGTTCTATAACTTAATCTATCTCCTTCTATAAAAAAGGATAACATTTTTATAACTTAATCTATCTTATTCTACAAGAATAACATTTCTATAATTTAATCCATCTTATTCTATAGGTTCTATAATTTAATCTGTTTTATTCTATAAGAAGAGAAGGGGGGTTTAAAGAGACTGTATCCGTGGTTAGTAGACATATAGATCCGACTAGATTAAATGAGTATTCTGACACCTTTTTTGAATTTTATTTTATTATAGATGAGGTTCTAACCTCCGACCTATGATCCAAAAAGGGATTTAGTCCCCTTTTTGATGCTCATTCAACCAAAACTCGATGGTTTATATGTAGATGTGGTAGTACTGTAGGAGAACAAGTAAAAACATTTTGGTGTCATAGTCAATGATCGGCTTAGGATCTGTGCACATTGCGCTTGGGAGTTCTTGATACTACAAATAAGATAAACGTATTCGCATCATGAAATGTACAAGTGCATACAAATACCAAAAATACGGTGAAACTGAACACTTGGAAATATATGTTCACCCTACTTGTATTTGGTCGAGAATAAAATAACTAAATTCGAAACAAGCAAAAGCCTTGTTGTATTCTCAAACTCCTTGTGCTCTTTACAACACAATTTTTGTGGTCTTTCTTTTACGTGCGCCTCTGATATTTGATGAAGAAGATCTTTCAAAATAAAAAGACCATGATGAGTCATAACCATCATCAACTTTTCCTCTTTTTCTGCTTCAAGCAATTACGATAATAATCTCCAAATATGCAATGTATTATAACTAGGGTGTCAGCGAGTCGGGTTTGGATTTGGACCTGACTCGAATTTGATAAATTTTTTTGAATTTGGGTTGAAAAATAATTCCGATACCCAAACTCGAATTCGAACACATTTTCTCTAACAAAAAAGGGGTCGATACGGAATATAGGATTTCGACCCGTATCCAACCCAGATCCGAACAATATATTAATAATTATAAAATATAAATATTTTTAAATACATTTTTTTATCAAATTAACAATTTAGTAATGACTTTGTAGTTAGTTTTGAATTGATTATTGCGAGTTATTTGTGATTTAGTTTTGTAATTTAATTTGTTTAAGTTTGGAAATTGGATTTGTGATTGGTTATAAATTTAATTTTGAAATAATTAAATTTGAACCTTTCCGACCCAGACCTGTCGGATCTGGTTCCAGAACTCTAAAATCAAGACTCGTCGGATATACGAGTTGGGTCCGGATCTATTACATAAAAACGGGTTTGGGTTCGAAATTTTTAATTCCGGTCCGAACCTAACCCGTTGACACAGACATAATTATAACACATTCCACCCCATGACTTTGATGACCTCAATAATTAACTACACCTTAACTGCCATTTGTGTGAAGAAATTATGGGGGTGAATCATTTTAAGTAGTCAATTAATTAACAATGAAAAACATGAACAGTTGTATTGTCCCAAATCTTACAAGATAGTATATAAAAGTGTCAAACAGTCAAACAAACTCAGTTAAAAAATGCCGTTGGGGAAGTATTACTGCGATTACTGCGACAAAGAATTCCAAGACACCGCCGCAGCCCGGAAGCGCCACCTCCAAGGCGTCCATCACCAGAGGGCCAAGGCTCTCTGGTACGACTCCTTGCGCTGTTAGTTCCCTTTCTTCCTTCCCTACTTATTTACATTTCCTTTCTTTATTTTTTCAGCTTGCTTTAATCCCTAAGTTGATTTTATAATTGTTTGTATTTTTATTGTTTTGCAAATGTTATTATTTCTGTTGGCAGATGCAAATCAGATTCCTGATCCAGGGGCCTTGGGAAAACAAGGTGTTTGCAATCGATTCGTGCGAACGGTAAAGACAAATTTTAGCCTATAGCACTTTTACTCGTCAATTAACAAACAAGGGAAATGCACTCCTCATGTACTTTTTTTTTGAGTTAAATGATTTGAATTTCTTGTTTGCTTTTTATTGATAGCGACTAAATTGAAGGAATTTGTATTTGTATGGCATGACATCTGTTGAATTGTTGGAGAATTATATTTGATTAATATCCTAAACTTTTGATGTTCTCAGGGCTCATGCCAATATGGGGATTCTTGTAAATACTATCATCCGAAACAAAATCCGAATGAGCAAGTGCTGCCAGGTGCCTCTTTTGTCTCAATGATCTGGTTGTGTTATTATATTTTAATCTTGCATGCAGTCTTTCTTGCTTACTTTCCTTCTATTGTTGGATCGGGATATTTTCTTCTGTGCAGACTCAACCTTAAGGCAATAATGGGACCAAACACGTACTAGATACCTTAAAGCAAATATACACCTGATCAAATGGATTAGCAATAACCAAAGAGGGGTAGCAGAACTCGTTTTGAAAGCACTCTGGTCAATTGGGGTAGAGGGATATAAGTCCTATGATGGATGTAAACTATGAAGTCATTTGTCAATTTATGTGCTATACTAATACATCAGTCATTAGAAAGCTTCAATATGAGCCCAATTTAACAGTATGTTTGTGAATACAAGGAGATGATAACTGTTTCAAAGATAGCAGCTATGAGATTTAGGAGGCATGAATTGGGATCTTGTCCATCCATGTAACCGTTAGTCATCAGAAATCTTGTCAAAAGGCTTGAGACTTTGCTTGTATGGAATCCTAAGACCAGACTTGAAACAGCCCATCCAAACTCTGAGGGCCAATCTGCATAGATGATGCTTTTTTTTTTATTAAAAAAAATGAAGGGTAACATTAGGTTTTACCTCTTCTAACATGTGTTTTATGAAGTTACTAATCAGGTTTTTGGTAGATTTATAGCAATAGCTGAAACTGAAATCAGGTTTTTGGCAGATTTATAGTAATAGCTGAAACTGAAGATGCCTATGCCATCGATCCTATGTTCTCTGTATCACCTCCTTATAACTACAATTACTACCATACTACAGCTTATTTTCATAATTTGAGCACAGAGAACAAAGATGACACAACTTGGATAGCCACCATTATAGGTGTAGTCCATCCTGATGCAGGAAAGGCTTTAGTTTGCTAGGCTATTTTGCTTGTTGGCAAGAGGGGTCCATGGGGAAGTACTCTGTCCGCTGGTCTACATGCCTTTTAAAGGCGGAACCATGTAGAGCTACTTAATCAAACGCATTGTTTTACTGTAGTATTCAAAGTTTTTCTTTTTTGTTAATTAAAGGAGAGTCTATTGGGGGAAGAGGAGGGAGAAGGGGTGATTATGAATAGTTATTCCTACCGATAGACTTCACAAACTTGTGGTTGAAGAATATCTGATACTGCTTTTTCCCCCATTGGTTTGACATTTAGCAATAAATTTCATTGATAATGGTTGATTACAAAATAATCTTGGAAGTCAAATAATTCGACCAAATCCTTTTAAAGGCACATTGACCAGTTACTCTTTTCCCCTTTTTGCTCTACTCTGCGTATTAGAAGGAATATTAAACATATTCTTTCTTAACTTGTTTCCATCTAATCTTGTTATCTTCGTGGTTGAAATAGGTCAGATATCCAGTCAGAATGTGCATATTTCATGGGGCAACCTACCTCCATCCTTGATGCCTCCTCCAGAAGCTGGATATCCTCCTTTACCCTTTATTGATTGGCGATAGGTATTTACCTCATACTTTATGCATCAGTTTCCATGTCTTTTTTGCTATTAGCTTTTATTTGGATATGTTTTTGTGGTTATATGGATCAAAGGACAAGGGTTGCACATTTCCTTAATGTTGTAGTTCTAGCACCTATAGCTCTTGAATGATGAAGAATTGCTTTGAGTTAACCTTTCCACACGTTATTTCATTCTGGAATTTTCACCAAGACTCATTTGAGCTCTAATTTGTCATTTTCTATGAATATGTGTCGGCATTAATAATTCTACGATGTTTTTCTTATTGAGGGCTAAAAATATATGGCTTTAATATTTCCTAGGCGTTGTTGTAGCATCATTTGTGGGCTTTTGATATAGACTATAAATGGGTTGCATATGGAGTGGAACAATTGTTTCCCTTTTTAATCATTAACTTAGGGAACTTCAAGATCAACAACTTATATAATAGATTGGAGTAAAAATATCTGATTTCAGTGGGTCTGGATCCAGAAAATGATTACGTATCTTTGCTTGAGCATTGCCAAGCATGGATACAGGTGAGGATCTGTTGTTTTCTTTATTTGTACCTGTACCTGAGTCTAATTAAGCACCTCAAGTGCCAAATTGAAATCTGTAGTTGTTCGATCTTTGACTTTCAAAGATAAGTTAGTAACCTTTTTAGTAACAATTCACACAATTTTAACATGTACACAATCTTATGACATGGATGTTCTTGAGATGTTAACAAGCTTTATTGGTTTGGAAGTTATTGATAGTAGGCTTTGTTGAAAACACTGATCCTAACTTTCGATGACGGCTAGGAGCCGCCTATGCATAGCTTAGAGATTTAAAATTCCTTCACTTTGAAGTCTTGTATGTTAGGAATTGCACACCACAAATCAGTTTCTTCATATTATTTCACTTAGTTGATGTTACAACTTATCTTATTATAGTACTGAAAAATGGGTCACTCTTGCCTATATCTTGTAATCTGGTTTAGGATAAAAGAGAGTTTTTCTTTAGCACCTGCAAATGTTTTTCCTAACTACAATAGCACAGGAAAAGAATACAGTCTGGTCTTGATTTGTATTTCTGGAGCCTATCACTAAACTCTGCAAGATGGTACTCGATGATTTGTAAATATCAAAGCTTATAAGATACCCAATCAAAACATACTTGGGCGGTATTTTGTTATTATTATCATTTTTAAAGTATTTGCGGATACTTAGTCATGCTGTTATACTCAGGTTCAAGACTCATAGCTGCCACCGCTTACATACATGATAAAGAGGGGGCTGAGAACGGAGGACAGACGAAAGGAAGAAAAAATTTTGCAAGAGAACCTGTATATGTGTATTAGGATACACTTTTTTTTTTTTTTTTGAATGAAGGATACCACTTATTTCAAATCAATGTCTGACTGACTCGTTGGAGAGAATCAAGGTGCAATAAGAAGTGATTATGATATCTGCAAGTGAAAACCGTAGATAGATGTATGGCACCAAAGGTTCGTTTATTTTTGCTTTAACGCAATAAATGTGTTTTACAACTATCACCAAAACACCTGCAGACAAGTTTCTCATTCTTGTCTGCTCATAATTCGTGGACTAAAGATCCTTATGACAGCTCAAACTTGACTCGACTGCCAAGCTTAACAATTGACACCACCAACAATTAAGTCCAACTAAGCTTATGATTAACTCGATGAATTGCATATCAAGTCTCTTTGGGATTTTAGTGAACCAGCTCAATGCCTTCTGAGATGAATGGGGTTTGAAATATAACTCTATACGGAAGGATTTTTGTTGTGTCTCAACATGGAAAAGAAGAGAAAGGCTAGGCTGGCAAACAGAACGCCCATGGCTGATAAGATGAGTATGTCCGTATTTATCCTTGTGTGGCTTAGCGCTCGCGAGTTTGCCAACCGATCCCACACATAGGAGCCATCTGGGAGCCTTTTGCAGCTGCAATCTGATGCACAAGTCTTCGGGTTGCAGTAAAAACTGTTTGAAGTCAATGCATTCATTGCATATTGAAAAGGGTTGGTCCAGTACATCCAACGGTAGAACTTAATGTTCGACAGCACGACAACTACTCCAGAAGCTGACACCCAGAGTGAAGTTAGGATTGAAACCATAAATGCTGCAAATATCGGCAGTGGGGCAAGGAAAGTCACCATCATACCAAAGTACGTGACACACAAAGTGAATACACAGAGCACAAGCCAATATTCTAGGAATTCTGGTACTGATCTTGTTCCAATTCCTGCCAAGCCATTTCCAATTCCTACCATTGCGAGCGTTGCGATGAAGAAGTATGGAACCTCACCCACTGCCCAGGATAACGGATAGAATATTGGCAGATACATTGCTGCCCTTTTCTCCCTTAAATAAACTAGTCTGTCCGTACCAATCTGTGGGATTACGTTGTTTGCTGAGATTACTCCAATTAGGATAACTTGCATGTATATGTAGAGTGATCTTGATGTCACACCATATAGGTCCGAGTATTTGATCTGATAGTATAGGGAGCCCATTAAGAAACCTATCATGATGCACCCCGTAAGCCTGCCATATGTGTATTGCACATTTCTCCATAAGAACCTTTGTGTTCTCAAGAGCACCAGACCTGCTTGGCGTGAATATGGAGCTGGGTAGGCTGGGGCAGTCTTTTTGGGTACTCTAACTTTGCGTAGATTCTTTATTGCGGCAATCTCTTCATTCACCTGCTTATGCAGGGAGCTAGCTCTATACTTGTCTGCAAAGTTTATGGATGGAGTTCCCCTACTTTTAATGCCTTGTCCTAAATATCCCATTACCCAAGCTAATGGGACTTTCTCCACTTAGCTTTCTGGGGGAGCTTGGGATCGGTGAAAAATAATTTAGCAAATCCTCACAGTTTGGTCCGATTGGGCCAAAATATGCTTGTTCTCCTTCTCTTGTTAGAATTAGAGCTTGATCAAAGAAAGAAAGTGATCGAACAGTTGGGTGTGTCAGGGTTGCAATTATACTCAGACCAGACGCTGACAATCCCGAAAGAATGGCGAGGATACTCGAGATCCCTGCACTATCTAGTCCATCTATTGGCTCCTCCAGGAAAAGAATACTTGGGTTCGCGGCGAGCTCTACTGCAATTGTCATCTTCTTGGCTATCTCAAATGTTCTCCCTGTAGCATCACGAAGTGAACCAACAAGTTGGTTAGAGTAAGGCAATAAACCAAGTTGATCCAGAACCAACTCAACATGGATATGACGGCTTCTGGTGTCTATTTCTCTGTTTAGTCTAAGTGCTGCACTGAATTGAAGAGATTCACGGACAGAGAGATATGGCTGGTGTGCATCAACCATCTCAACATAGCCTATTAGTCTGAAGAAAGTTTCTCCAGGTATGACATCATTTGCCCGCAGGTCACCTTGGAGGTGGGGACTTGAAGGTATCCTCGCTGCCAAGCATTTCAGGAGTGTGGACTTGCTTTCTTGTGAACCACCTAATAGAGCTAGCATGTTTTGAGGATTCGCATAGCCTGTGATGCCGTTGAAAACCAATATCTTTTTCTTCATTTCTTTGTCAAACCTGGTATATGATTTTTTTTTTTCCCACAAATATGTTTGGATGGTTAAATGAGTATCAGCACTGTGAAAAACAAAAAACATAAATGAAAGATTCTTTAGCCGGACCAAGCCTTGTTTAATTTAAGCTGATTTTATTCCCTTACAAAGCATGTATATCATTTTTGAGTAGTTAGGAATCATCGTCATGCTAGTCAGAAGTTTAGTTTGTTAAGATACCTTGTGAAAGATAGATCTTCAAACATGAGGGACACAGGCTCTACTGGAATTCCCAATTCTCTTCTCTCCATATCAATGGCAATATCCTCAATCCATTTCTCAACTCCACGGTCGTCTGTCACTTTAACACCAAGTGGCAGTATATTTGGTCTGGCGTCCATGGTGGGATATGAGTCTTGCTCACTTGCACTGCCACTTGATGACAATTCTCTCTCTTTGTCTTTCCTAAAGTTGCTTACCACAGTACTCCTCTTGAGATGTGGCAGTGACTGGTTTAATCCTTTGAACTCTAGGGTTTTCAAACCACATAATGCTAATATGGTCATAAATGCTGTCCATCCTATTAGGACAGCATATGGAAACCATGGTCCAAAGTTGTCATTTAAAAGCTCATAATAAAGCAAATAGGCCTTCCCAACCGTATTTGATGGGAATTGATCACAGAAAGGAAATTGACCTTTATAGTTGGAGCATGGATCATCATAATACTGGAACTGGGATCGGCAATATGAAATATTGGCCCAGCGGATTGGATTTATATATGTTAGCCATTTCCAGTAGGTAGGAATATTGGATGGGTAGATTACAAAGCCACTGAATAAGAGGAAGATAGAGACGAGAAGACCTGCAAGATATTAAATGATGAATGTTATTTGTAGCAGAGAGGTGGGGAGAAAAATTTTCCGTCTGTGGAGAACAAACCTATAATTTGACCTGTGATTTGTTAATCAAGTGATTGTGACTACACGTGGAAATGTAGGATTTTAGGACTGTCATGTGTTGGGTAGATAAATTATTTTTAACTAAACTTTTACTAACTATATTGTCTTTTACCCTGTCACTAATCTTGTCATGCCCAAGATGAATCATGATATGATATGTGGGAGAAAAAGTGATTTTAAGTGCTTTTGCAAGGAGTTTCTGTACCTGCTAAAGCATTCCCAATCTCTGGAATTGAAGATACAGCACTTAGAAAGAAAAAAACTGATGAACCAAAGTATGCCACCAGGAATAAGAGAAGCAGATATTCAACCAAAGCTGTTCCCTTCCCTGAAAGTGATAGCCCGACCAGAAAATACACGGAGAATGTATAAGATGCTGCCTGCAAAATACAGTAGTCATACGATCTGTCAGTCTCGCATTATAGATTTCTCTTATTATAGTTCTGCAAAAGGAAGTCATTTAGTTGTTTACTTCTATTAGAGTTTGCGGGATGTTGACTATGGAATGGGCCACAACATATGAGGAAGCTCGAAAGAATTTCTGTGCTCGATGCTTGTAAAAGATAGGCCTTTGGAGCAAATAAAGTGGGAGCTGTACCAAGTTTATGAGCATTATGCTCATTGTCGACACAAACCCCAAGGCCCTCACAGAGTTCATTTTCTGTTGGTCATATTGCCCTCCGAGCTTGGAGAACAGAGTCCCAGTAAACAGGCCAAGTATGATTGCCTGCAATAGCAGTAGTCTTTGTTAGCTAGAGTAGGCATAAACTTCAGATGAACAGAATCTACATTATTTGTATCTGAGAGGGCATTACAAAAAATTGACTGTGACATTGTTCAGCTATTTCCAATATATTTAATTAGGACTAATACCAAGATTTGATACATACCTGGAATAGCCTTAACATGAGTAAAATTTGGAGGCGTTTGGTGATCTTAATTTGCCTGCTGATGAGTGTTTTTGTAGATTTCAACCATGTTTGTGTAAATGGCATATGAGATTTCTCCCATTGAGGTTGGTAACTTTCCTCCTATATAACCAAAAGTTATTTCAGTTATTTTGGAACTATCATCTTCTTTTTAGCTCTATTGAAGGTGCTTGCTTGTCACAATATTAAACGAAAGTCCTTGTAGTCTCCTTTTTCTAGTTAGTTTTTTTTTTTTTTCGAAGAGAATCTGTACCTTTGTCTCATAACGTTCCACTTGAATACGTATATGCCCCGCAGCCTTCTTCAATGTAGAGTATGCATGAGAGGCATGCTCATGCTGGTGTCTTTGTGGCCCCAATGCCAGATATGTCGATTCTTCACCGTTTACAGACAATGCTGTAACGATATCTCCAATTTGAACTCTGCCACTGCTCTCAATTCGTCCTGACTGACCAACTTTGCTAGAAATCTTGCTAACTACCAATTCTGCAGCCAAGCATGGTTTTGCTTACGTTGACTATTAATAGCTAAAGCACAATTTTTTTCTTATTCTATAACTTCGAAGTTTGTAATCAGTGGAGATGGTGCATAGAATCCTGTGTATTGGAGCATTACTGTGAGGTTTGATGGGCAGACGTACCTGTCAACTTTCTTGGCTTGGCATCAACCGAGATGCTGTACGTGGATGGTGTTTTCAGAGACAGGCCAAGCCCGGGCTCAGTCTCGATCCAGTAAGTGTGCTTCACTTTGTCCCCGGTGACAATTCTTATAATGTCTTTGTAGTGATCCGAATTCCTGTAGTTCCCAACCAACTGATCTATTGACAAAGGAGTCACTTCTGGTGCTATGTACCAGGAACCATATCCAGCCACTATATCTTCCAGGAACTCAGCTGATTCCACATGTAATGGCTTCTCATATCTGCACATTCCACCAAAATGGCTCACATTGAGTTGGATCACTAGGATTGCACCTCTAGAAATCAAAAGTACCACACTCACTATAAGATAGTTTAGGAGTTTTTGGAATTATGCATTTTTATTATTACTGACCCAAGTTTATTGAAATAGGGAACTGCATCTTGTTGAGGTCCTTGGAACACCACATGACCATCGCCTAGAAGTATGATTCTGTCAAAGAGATCAAATACTTCTTGTGATAAGTGCGTTAGTGACATGATCGCAGAAGATTGTTGAATTCTGCATACTGTTTCTTATTGTGTCCACCAGGTCATAAGTAGCTGCAAGATCAGACCCTGAAAGTGGCTGGTCATAAAGCATGACAGCATAAGTCCCCAGTGCTAATTCCGCTGTTGTGAGCTTCTGGCGATCAGTATCTGAAATTGCTTCTCCAGTAAGTTTGTGTTCAATGTTCTTCAAGTTCAGAATCTCCAATATGTACTCTAAGAATGGATCTTGTCCCTCTACAAGTGCATGGGCAAAGAATTTTCTCATTTGAGGAGTGAAGTTCTCTGGACGAAGTGTTTGACTGCAATCCCTTGCAAACTCAAGTGTCTCTCGAACAGATAAAAATGGAATATGTCTGCAGATTTAGGGAAGAAAAAGCAGTAAATTTCAAAAGAAGGTTTATGAAACTTATGAAAGGTGACTGCAACACAGCAAAAAAGTGATTGGCTTCTTTTAGTCCTTGATATCAGCAAATATTAGATAACCTGCAGAATTGAATCCTTCTTCTGGAATAAAACTTTTCAAAGTTCATGAACTTATTCAACGAGTTTTAAATATATGCTAGTGAAAACTTTCTTTGTTTGGCTAGAAATTGTCATGCTGGTAAGTAGGGAAGCTGCATACTTGTTGAGCTGGCCACTGACATAGGCAACAAGTCTGCTTAGATGAACTTCAGATGCATATTTATCGTTGTACATAACCACTCCTTGCAGGTGAGAATTCTTGTCTCCTTTAGCTCTTCCAGCAAGTATTTCTAAAAGAGTGCTCTTGCCACAACCTGCAGCATTGGAATCATGGTTCAATATTCGTGCAGAAAATTGCAGATTTGATGGTTGTCACCTTTCCAAAAATTGTGCAGATGGATACTGTTCATACCTGGAGGCCCAAGTAGAAGGGTCATTGAACCAGGCATGATATAACCATCTACCCCCTTCAAAATATTAATCCAGGTAGAATTCTTACTCTGGAATATTTTCTTAAAGGGCCCTGTAAACCATCCCACCACTTTATTTCCAAATGTTTCGTATTTGTTGCTGGGTATCTCAAACTTCTTTGCATAGCTTATGCCGGAAAATCTGATTACCTGCAATGTTAATTCTTCCACTCTTACCATTAGAAATTCAGGTGAATATAGGAAGTAATACTTTGGTTCTTTCTCTCTTCCACGACAAGAAAGTGTACATAGATCCTTGATTAGGATAGACAAACGGTTTCCAGCTAGTTGCAGGCTTCCTAAATGCATAGATTGATATCATCGTGACAAAAGGACAACTAAACCTGTTTTAGTTTTTCAAAATCATTTTATGCTAACGAGTTTACCTTTGGCCCATAAGCAATCAAGAATTGGAAATTTGTTGAGTGTTTACTGTTCGATATCTTGAATGCCCACTTAGACATCTGAAGTCATTGTTATGTCCTGAAATCATATCGAAGTATTTCTGATTTTCGAACAAAAGCAGAGGCTTTCAACATGCATCTTTATTGGATACTTGATGCAGACATTTGATTTAATATAAATATTATGCTACTTTATAAAGCTTCTAACGACGTATGCATTTCATATAATTACTATGATTTCTTGATGCTGGCATTCAATTTTAAATTGATCTAGAAAATTGACCATCCCAATTCGGACTTTTACTGTCTGGATATGAGCTATCACAGTCAAGACTCAAAAGTCAGAAATATAAAGAGACAAATTGCAGTACTCCGGCCTAGCCAGAACAGAGATTCCCAAGGGTTTTTTAAAATTTGTATGAGTTTTGCATTATTACGTCCCCTTTACGTACTTAACAAATCCCAACATCATGAGAAAGGGAAATACTGGGTCTGATCACTTACAATTCTTTGCCAAGGATGGTTTTTTGCATTTCTATTTTCTTTTGCTTTTTATCCTAGATATGTTAGCAAGAACTAAAAATGGTCTCTTTGGATTTAACAATCCTTCTTACACTGAGAATAGAAATAATCTGGAGTATCATGTATAGGAAATTTTATCTAGTGAGTGTCCTGAAATTTTAGCACGCAACTAATCTAGAACTCCTTGTGTAAATAAGTTTTTACAATGATAGCGTACAAAAGATAAATCCAGTCTCTAATGGTGGAAAGTAACCCTTGGTCCTTTCTTAGCACTTATCTTCCTGCAATTGCGGCATTTTTCATGCAGTTTGGATATCCTTTCACAGTAAATTTCTGTTACCTCCTTGCACTAATAATCAAAATATACGCATGCATTGTGGACAAGCATTTTCTGTGTTTAATTTTATTTGATGAAGAATCTTGGGAGGTATCATCAACATCTAAAACCAGCCTCATATCTGCATTAAAAGCAATGACCGTTGGTAAAACTTACTGATGAAAAAGCATAGTTTAATTAAGTTACCTGTTGAGGAATGGGAGGAGTAATCTTCGCCACATCTTGAAGATAACTAACAAATCCATCTCTCAATATGTATTCCATCCCCAAGAGCTCTTCACTCCTCCTGCTGTCTTCCTCAGCTGACCTGATCTCTTCATTCTCTGACCTGTCTCTCGTGAATGCTCTACCAATTTCATCTCTCAATCCATGCTGCTTCAAGCTCTGATACATGTTAAACGCGATACTTTTTGCAGTTCCGGGCGATGCATTCTGTATCGTTTGCCTTATATCCGGCGTGGAGTTTCCAGGGTAGATTGGCGTTTGTAAGATGGTTCTTGGTGTCTCGAAGTTATACTCACTTGTGAAGTTTATTGTTTTGTCACTTACAACTGAATTTCTGCAAACTGAAGATGGTCTTGAAGAGTATGTTTCTTCAATTGATGTGTCACCTATTGGAGACCATCTAGATTTTGGAGAAGAATTTGGTGAGTTCTGAGGCATTCTTTTGTTGGAAAGAACACGATCAAGAACTTCAGTTTTTAGAAATGTTGCAGCGTTGGCCTATGTTGATACAAGAAAGTGAAGTAACAAGTTGCATTTAAAGGTAGTGAAGAATGGTTACTTCATTTCCTTTTTTAATCTTTTGGACTTGGGACATAAAGAAATTGTCTCGGTTAGGAGCATTCAGCTGATGGGCAATTCAATTCGGCGGATGGTGTTGTAAGTTGCCAAATGGATATAAGAGGTTTAATGATAAAAAAGATACAAGTCTGTGTTTATTTATTTTTTGATAAGATGACAAGTCTTTGTCTAATTAAATTATGTGTTTACTCATGTCATGTTAATTAGTTAACTCAAGTGGTTTTAATCTTAGGATCATGAACTGTCCAAGAGATTTTTCTACTTTGGTTAGTGAAATTACATTGACCCCCATGCCCTCAACTTTCTAAAACCAGTTTTTGTTATTTTGCTTAGTTAAAATAAACTCTCTTTGGTACTTGTAGGGGTTAGTTTAGGAAGTGAAACAAACTTGTGCAAGAATGGAACTTAAATAGAATGGTACTTTATTGCTTCAAAGGGCTCTCCTATTTAGTGTTATTGGCCGGATATGAAGCGAGGTCATCTTATTTATGAAACTGTAGACATTTTTTTCGCAATAACATAAGAATTTTAGGGGTGAACGATAGTTTTAAAGCTGTAATACTGGTTCTACCCTGTTTTTTGTCATCATTATCATGGGATCAGGGACTTTTGCGATTTCTAGTTTGAATTATATGGTATAATGTTTGTACTGTTTTTATCCCGTTAATTTGAACTAACAATATTAGTGATTCGGACCATAAAAATTAATGACAATGTGTTAAAATAGTCAAAAGAAACTAAGAGTTCATAGTTACAACACAACGATTTTGCATCGCCATTTATCTTGTTAATTTTGGCAACATTGTCATTGATTGGATTTAAATAGACAACTTGAGAGTTTAGGGTATAAAATGTTAAAAATTGAGAGTTTAGAATGCAAAGTTGCCCAAATTGAAGTTTGGAGTGCGAAGTGAAAAAAGTGATAAAGTTCGCTGTGCGAGTGCAAAGTGAAAAAGTGATAAAGTTCGAGAGTGTAAAATTATTTTGTCGTTCATCAAATGAAAGATATCCTACGATCAATCTCTTCCGTCGACATTAAAATTAAACACAATTGAATCATCAACTGAACAATACAATTGCTCTTGCATTTGCATAGAATTTCAATCCTATTATCATGTGCTTCTGTGGCACCAAATAAAAAAGGCTTTTCTGAAAAAATAAATTTGTGATATATCAGGACTCGTACTAGATCTTGAGAATGGTCCATGATATTTACCTATTGAAAATTAATCGTTACTAATCTCATTTCTTTCATAGTAATTTCTAATTGCAACTGATAAGTTCTGGACAAACCAAGACTCCTCACAAGTCACAATTCTTTGTTACTTGTTACTAATAAATTGTGGCCTGGTTTTGGTGAGGTGATGGATATCATCACTAACACGCATGATCTTTGTTCTGTTTCCTCATCCTTGTGGTATATCTTTCCTTACTATACTGACCCAAAAATAGATCACTAAACATGCATCATAAAATAAGGCCGGCGATGACTATGTCATTGAAGTAAAAGCAAGGAGCACACTCATTTGAATACGAGTTTAGCATTAACCAATAAAGTCTACTAATTTATCAATCTATTAGAAGCCACAATGCTAATTAGGAGGTGTTTAGAAAGTGAGATTTTTGGGGGGGGGGGGTTAAGTCTCTTCTCTCCAGCGTTTAGTAAGTGAGTTTCAAAGCAAGTGATAAGTTTCAATTTCTATCATACCTATGCATAATGTTTGTTTTGTTAGAACAACAAAGAGAATACTATAAAATGGTTACAAGACTGACTAAGAGAAATGTTTCAAATCCTGATTATAGATCATTTTTCTTCAACCTTTATTCGTCCACTATAAAGTGAAAAGATCAATGACGAATATTCTCTAGAATAAGATGAAGTTTGGTTACAAAACTCTGCGCTAAGTTGTTACAACCTCCAAGAACAAAGAAGAGAAGAGCAATAATTTTCTAGAGTTTTGTGGGTCTTTTGTGTGCAGCCAAAAGGCTCCAAATTGATCCATATAAATAAGGGTTCATGTCTTCTGAACATTTAATAACGTTAGAAATATGTTTAGAGTTGTATCTTTTTAAATAACGGTTGAAACTTAAAAGGTTGCAAACGAAACGCAAAAAGCTGCTTCAAGAATTCTGTCCAAATTTTCAATGTTTGAAAATATTCTAGCATGTTTAAGGTCAATCATAGTCGATTAATGAGTTTTATAGATATATCCTTTCTATGCGTTTTATGATTAACCACTAAGAGTAGGGTTTCACTCATCTTTATCACTAAAACCCATTGGTGTCAAGTTATTAAACGCTCTACGGATTGTAATCAAATTCATTTCTCAATTTACTATACACTATACCTATAGTAACAGTGATTGTAGAATCTGAATCAAACTGCTTAGTCTTGGGTTTGTTGTTTATTTTGTCACTATTACATACTATTTTTAACTCAAGTTGTTCAATTTTCTAAGCAGGGCTGCAGACTCTGCTTCAATTTTCTGACAGAAAATACTTTCTCACGAAATATTGACATATATTACATATGAAAGATCGGAGTCAGGCCGAATAGTATTGTTTTTTTTTTTTTTAAGATTTGGTATGATTTTAATGAAATGATTGAAATTTGATACAATTATTAATCCAGCCGAACTGAAATTTCAACTTTCATCCAACCAAGCTTAAGTTGCTTTTGATTTTGTGATAGATGTCTAATTTATGCTTATTTTGCCAAGAATGGATCAAGTTTGGCAAACTAACGAAACACTAAAACTTAATCAAACTTGTGTTAAGTAATTAACATATTATATTTAACCTTTCTGCTGGATACTTTATATTCGTCATTTAGGCCTTGCTGATGTAATTGGTTAGTTATAACTTAAAACTCGTAATCTTTGTCTTTGGCGAATCAGTCAACTGACAGAAAAGCCTGGTCTAGCCAAGCTTAAAAGGGATGTAACTGGAAATTGTCTAGTCACTTGGCCGTTCTGCAGTTTTGTAGTCCCACCGGAATCGTGAAAAAAAAAAAAAAAGGTTGAAGAAGAAGAAGAAAGGAATTGAACCAAATGTTATATACTTTGCTATTTTCATCTATATATTCGTGTATGCAAGTCAATAAATTGTTTACATTAAATTTTATGTGCCAACCTAAAATCGAAAAAGGAAAAAAAATTGAGTCGAGTTCGAACTCAGTAAAATTGAGTCCAGACTCGACGCGATTAGACCAAAATTCGTCGATGTAACTCGACTCATTTGCAATCCTGCTGAAGGCCAACTCAATAAAATAAACAATTATTTCACTGCAACTGATAGATTATTTTATTCTATTGTTACAGCTAATTAAGAATGCCCAGAATATTTGCTGGCTTGGAAGCAAGTACCGCTACACTCCAAAGTAGAAGCACTTCCTCAGCCAAGCCAAAAAAGATTCCATTAAAGAAGCCTAAACAAGAGATTAAGATATCGCTATCCGTTCTCCATCTATGAAAAACAATTTCATCTCCACCTTTAATCAATTCCCTGCCCTGGTTACATGGTACCAAGTGTAATGAAACAACGACAACCGCTTGTCTGCTGGCAGAACAAGCCAAATAGGAAGGACTAAAATTTTGCTTCTGGATGATATTGGTAAAGACTCCATTTCCGATGTCAGGTGTGATTGGAGAATACAAGAAATGAAAAATTAAAAGAAAGAAAAAAAGGAATGAAGAACAGTCCAGTTTATATGGTTTATTGTGGTCCTTTGCATCAAGATTTTATATTGGACGGGAGAATTTATACTTTTTGGTTCTTTTTCTACTTTCTAGTTTAGAATTAATATCATCTGTTTAGTTGTGGTAACTGTTATTTAATCGGGTAATCAATGCATTAAGAATTAGACAATCGGCTGAGATTGCAATATTAAACAGGTAATCTTCTGACAGATGTGTGATAAATCCTCCATCTGTAGCTTTTAGCCTCAAAGTCATAAACTAGCTTCTAATTAACCCAACCCAATATGTATAAAATTAAAAAAAAAAAAAAAGCTTCGATTTAAGATTTGGTTAATCCTGTAACTCTTGACTAGTTTGATGAGTATTATTAAGAATAGGTTGAGATTTGAATATCTTTATATACAGTAGTAAGATATTCAATCGGCTCAGATTGTTTGAAATTGCAAATATTAAACACAAGTTGAAGTGATTCTTGCACTGTGTAGCCTTAAACTAGTAATCTTCTGACAAATTTATGATGAAACTCTCATTTCTAGCATCTGAAAGTTATAAATGTTATTTCTAATTTGACCCAATATGCAGTAGATTTTTGTTTAAATTTGGGTTAATCCAGTAACACTTGATTGGTTGGATTTGTATCAGGATGAGATTAAGATTCGATTGAAAAGGACAATTCTCTGTACAGTTTGACGTAATTTTTCCTTTCGATCATAATTAATTAGTTACAACTTAAATAGAAATGAAATGTAGAGTTAATTATCTACATGCGTAGGATGCAATACTCGAAAATCACAGTCACCAGTGCAAAGAACCTCCTAATATTTGTAATTTTCCTTGATCTGATGTATCTATTATTTCTATGACATGTTAATGATATATTTTCAACCATTAGTGCAGATCTCACGAATGAAATGATAATTTTCATTAAAAAAATAGTGTAAAAAAAACCCTAAAAAGTATATTGCACTACTCAATCTCAATGTTTAATTGACTGATAATGGAAAATTAAAGGTATACTTGTTAATTATTTTCATTTGTCAAAGGAAACGGTAGAGAACAAATTGAAACAAAAAGGATATGTTTTTGTTTTTTCCTTCTGTTTTCCCCAGTATATTTAGCTACGAGTTTGGGAAAGCCTGCCAAATTAAAAGAAAAAAAAATTACAAGTCCAGAAGATCAAACTTGATCTGTTTAGCAGCAAGATATTTAGCTATTCTGCTGAGAGTTTTGTTTGTTTTTTTTATTTATTTTCTCAGATCTAATAATTTTTCAGATCTATATGTTAGATCTAAAATTTCTTGGGTCTTCTCGTCAGACCTCAACATCAGTTTTGACCTTGAACCAGTTGGATAGCAGATCTGAGAGAATAGACATGCACAGATATCTATGGAGCGGTTCATTCAATTGACCAAATTTGATGATTTATAATTCACAGTGTAATCTTTTATATTTTGTAACTTTGTTAAATCTTATGATTTTTCAGATCAAATATATCCGTGACATGTTCAATAAATTTTCTGCCATTAATGCAGATTACTTTGTCAAGCAAATAGTGTTGGACGATTTTCAGTTAGATTATTAATAATATTGACTTATGTTTTATCAAAAAAAAAAGGAAATAAAATAATCAAATCCCGCTTAATGAGTATGGGTTTCATAAACCTGGATGTCTCAAATTGGCCCTGTTAAATCAAGAAATTGTTCTGCTAGTATAGTTCATTACTTCATTTTAGCTAGAGTTCCAAGAGGGCTAAAATGGTTATCGGCATCTTATAGTACGTCTTTTCTAAAATTTGATGGAGTTTGTGAGTAGTTACATTCATTCCATTGAATTACTTTGCCATCCTATTAACGTTGTTCTACTTTTAGTGAAATCAATTCTAAAATTTGGTGAATTTGTGAGTTGTTACATTTATTCCATTGAATTATTTTGCCATCTTGTTAACTTGATCTACTTTGAGTGAAATCATAGAATTTCATATTGTTAACACAAATTGGTTCAGTTGATAATAATGACGGATCACTTTCTCAAAAAATTAAAGTCGTGTAAGCCTGATGGAAAGGTTGTGTTGCCGGGCGACGTGTAAAAATCTTTGTAAGCAGCCCATAGTTTTTAGAAGCATGTTCTGATATGTGATGGTGACCGAAACCGAATCCATCCAAACTTTTCTTCGTCGAAAAAAAAAAAAGGAAGAAGTACTTCATGTTTTTTATTTCAATGTAAACTGAAGTAATCTACAACTTATTAGTTATTACCGAATTGGTTGGCTGAACTTCTATAACACTAAATCTCTTTTTTGTCACTTCTGCATCTATTGACTGATCATTACCGGCAATTAGCAAATGTATAGTGATCAGGATTTTGTACGTACTATTAACCTACCTTGGATTCATTGTGCTAATAATTTCAGATCAGTTCATAGTTTTCAGTTTGAACTTCTTAAAATGCTAAAGGCACAAGTCAGATTTTGCTCTGAAAGTACTCTTCGCACGAGGGAATGCCAAGTTATCTAATCAACTAACCCAAAAACCTAAGCCAGTAATCTTCTGAAATGAAAGTGCAGTGCAGTTATAGAGGTACCATCTTTTTTTAATAGAATGCCAGGCCACCCTTAAAAAAGATGAAAACTTTTGTGACCAGGGAAAGTGGAAGCAATGGGAGGGCATGCATTCAGCAGTTGATGAGGATATCTTAATAGATTTTATACAACAATGATTACTTTCTGATAAACCAACAAATGCAGCACACACCCTTTTTTTCTTCTTCAGAATCCACCAATGCACTCTCCACATATCCTCAACTGGAAATGCCATTCTCTAGATGGAATTGGTCGGTTTTGCTAAGATTAAAAAAATGAGAGGTGCATAACTGCATATACCGACCTGAAAAAAGGTAGCTTCCACTAACAGTTTGTTACAGTTCCAATGTAGTATAAATCTGATTTCATTCAGCTGATGGATTCTGCAACATTCTTAGCTAACATATACAGTTTACTTGTAAAAACTGAAGAGATCAGCCAAGTTGAAGCAATAGTGGCCTTAGTGGGCAGTGGTCACGGAAACAACTTAGTTCTGTTGGTGGCTTCTTTAGACCTTCCTGAAAACGTGGGAGCCTTCACCCTGGGAACCTATGATCTTGAGCTATTGACAGTGACAAAAACTACCTCTGATCTTGAGTTCCATTCTCTGAATATCAAAAGCATGCTCCATCTCCACAACCTACCCATTACTCAATAGAGACATTTCTATAGCTACTACAAGGAAGTGCATGCTAAGCTGCAAGTAGTCAAATTCTTTTTGTGTACCACCGTGTGGTTTTTGTATAAAAGGAATCCTCTGTTTTTGGATACAAGCTACACTTATTATGGAATTTAACAAGGTTTTCCTGCTGTTTTTCTGGTATTTTCTTCTGTTTTTCAGCTTTCCAAGCTGAGAGCAGGCTTCTAAGTAACTTCTTCCAAGAGCCACAAGAACCACATTTTCGTGTTCTGTCTCAAATTTCACTACCTCCTTCTCCTGCACCTGAGGCTCATTCCCCGAGTCCTGCAGATTCTGCAGCAATTTTCAATGTTTTATCTTTATGGGGCAGTAGGTGACGGTGTCGCTGATGACACACAAGCGTTCAAAATGGCCTGGGATGATGCATGCCATACTAACTCGGGCATTCTTTTAGTTCCCAGTCTCTATTCCTTCATGATACAGTCTACCATCTTCACAGGTCCTTGCAAAAGTGGACTAGTTTTCCAGGTAACGTTGCATTCACTAGAAGGGGTAGATATGTGTTGAACTAATGATTGAACACACGTTGATGATTTCTTTTCATGTCTAACTGTATACAGATTGAAGGAACTATTATGCCACCTGATGGACCTGATTCATGGCCAAAGAATTACAGTAAGCGACAATGGCTAGTCTTCTACAGAGTCAGCGGAATGACAATGCAAGGTGGTGGACTAATAGATGGGAGAGGAGAAAACTGGTGGAATCTTCCCTGCAAACCTCACAAAGTATATCTTTTTTGTTGTAGTATTATTGTTAAAGCCCTTTTACCCTTTTGTTAGGACTTAAACCTTATTGTCCTAATGTCACAGGGAGTAAATGGAACCACTTCACATGGTCCTTGTGACAGCCCGGTTGTAAGTCCTAAATCCTAAGCACAACATGACTACTATATTTTGTTGTTGCAGTTCTATATATACATAATTCCTTCTGAAGTAAAAATCCTGATGAATTGCTGTACTTGTTGCAGGCTATAAGGTTTTTTATGAGCTCCAGTTTGACAGTACAAGGGCTTAGAGTTAGAAACAGTCCTCAATTCCATTTCCGTTTTGATGGCTGCCAAGATGTCAATGTTTATTCACTCTACATAAAATCGCCTTCTCTTAGTCCCAACACTGATGGTATTCACATAGAGAACACAAGTGATGTCAGGATACATAACACAATAATTTACAATGGTACTAGTAATATTTTAGCCTCTCAAAAGCTCCTTTCTTTCTTCATAGGCACCTTTTAAGGTTTCAAGTCTATTGCATCACTCTTATAGTTTTGCCTTTCTGCATAGGTGATGACTGTGTATCAATTGGAGCTGGTTGTCATAATGTAGACATAAGGAACATAACATGTGGTCCCAGTCATGGAATAAGGTATCTGCCCTGCAATCTCTGTGTCTCTTCTTTTGTACTAAACTAAGGCAGAAACAAAGTTTAACTCCATTTCCAAAACCTCCAAATTAAGTGTGCAACTATCACCACAACCACCAAAAGTGTGAGACCCTAAATTGCAAGATTCCTTGGAAGTGGCCATTAAGCATAAGCATAATTGCCCAGCTAACGAATTGAAATGTAGTCAAAACAAGTCATGCCCGCTTACCGGGCTCATTCCATCAACTAGCAATCGAGTTGAGATTTGGACTGCTGTCGTGACACTAAAAGATGTATAACAAATGTCAAAGGCTCTCCATTTTCAAGAATGCTGATGGAAAACGGAGCACTAAAGCTACCCATTATCCCCCATACCCCCTTAAAAGGAAAAAAAAAAAGGAGTCTAGCCTTTTCTTTAAGATATCCTTAACCTCATGTTTTATCTTGTTACAGCATTGGCAGCCTTGGCAAACAGAACACCAAAGCATGTGTGTCAAATATAACAGTGACAGACTCATTGATCAAGCACTCAGCTAATGGTGTGAGAATCAAAACATGGCAAGGTGGATTTGGATCAGTATCCATGATGACTTTCAACAACATTGTTATGGACACAGTTCGAAATCCCATCATCATAGACCAATACTACTGCGAGACAAAGGGCTGCCAGAATCAGACTTCAGCAGTATACGTTTCTGACATATTGTACACAAACATTAAAGGGACTTATGATGTGAGAAGCCCACCAATGCGATTAGCCTGCAGTGATTCTGTGCCATGTACAAATCTCACGCTTTCAGATGTTGAATTGTTTCCTGCTCAGGGACAGAATATACTGGATCCCTATTGCTGGAATGCTTATGGTTCCCTTAAAACTCTTACAATTCCACCAGTTTTCTGCTTGTTGGAAGGATACCCTCCTGACTCCCTGCCATCAAATGATGTACTTCTGTGCTGATCATTAATCAATAATCAATGTATAGTTCTAGTCATTAGTGCATGTCAAATAAGCATGCATAGATTTATGTATCACTGGAGTTATAGTCTATAGATTTTTAGAAACTTAAATGAATTCTGAAACTTCTGATTTATCCCAGAAAAAGAAGAAGAAGAAGAAGAAGAAGAAGAAAGTTCGAAATACGAAAGTATACAAACTTTGTCTGTAAGTCAAACTTCCGCCAACTTGGTTTTGTATTTGGCAATGATAATCGTAGACTTAGCTTTTAATTACAAACAATGATAAGAATCATGAGGATTCCAAACTAATTTTCATTTCAAAGAATATATAAACTGAATTCACGGTATGGATCAGTTATACATTTTGTTGCCTCTATAGAGTATAGGTAATGGCATAATGCTGCTTCCAAACTTCAACACCAATGGATAAAAAGAATAATATTCTTGCACACATGGCCTTATAAAAATAGTATATGTTTACTTTAGTCCCATAACTTCTAGACATGGCTACTTATGTTTAAGGTTCTACTGAATTGTAGACAGTATAATTACAATTTCTATTCATGAACTAATTTACATTTAGTCTGCCAAATGATATCAAAATATGAATTGATCTGCGTGGTCTACCCAATTTGTAAATCAGATAGATAATACGTATTGGTTAAAAACAATTTGAAATAGAAAAGGTAGAAGAATGTTTAAGATAGACAACAGTTAGCTGTCATTTTTAAGTACTGCACATATATATATTCATCAAACCCAAAAAAGAGGAAAGGGTTTTCACATAAGCAATAGTTGGAAAAGAGTAAAATTGGCATGTCAATTATAAATATTAACCATCATTAAACTCCTCAGTTGGAATCCTCTCTGCCACTATTCGGTACCAAATTCAGTGTTAATCCCACTTATCATGTGATGGTAGAAGAAATTTAAATAAACAGCACATGACAAATTAAATAAATAGGACACTTGGCATAAATATAAAAGTGGCACTGAATTGCCACTGAAAAAGTGGCACTGAGGACTCCGTGTGCTTAAGTAGCTTTATAAGGGTTTCAAGAAGAAAGAAGTCACAGAATATTTTTAACAAAGCATCGAAGGTTTCTTCTAGGTCTCTGTCAGGTTTCTGTTGCATGATTCAAGATAGAGCTGATTAATTTGAAATTCCATAAAATGGAAAGAAAACAAAGAACAAAAGAAGAAAAACTGAGCCTTGGACTTAATTACACTAGAAATAGCTAAAATTTGAGAGACAAAAGTCAAGTTGAACCACTGGCATTCTCCAAGAAATAAAACTAGGTATATACATCTCTACAATTGAATTGTTCTTGTAGTGGAAGCGTCATGATGGGTTTTGTTGATGTTGAAGTAACTCTTCTGACTTCGAATACAAGGTAGCCATTGGCTTTTACTTTTGGCCAAGCAAGTCATAATTGCATTGCCAAAAATAGACTAAGCAATTGCAAATTTCTTAAGAGCAAAAACTGCATATTCTCCTCTCTTTACGCATGCAGATGGGAAAAAAGGATCTACACAATGTTAGGACTAGGCTCCTCTCCATTGAATTCGAGAGACTTTCTCATCATCACGCTCACGCTCGAATAAAGTTAATGTAAAAATTATTTTCAAAAATTAATATCGTTCATAATTTATTTCATCACTTATGCTAGTTGTACATCAAATTTTGTATTAAATTGATTAGGTTTTACTCTTTGATTAATCATTAGGAATATTATTACAATTTTGATCCATTTTCACCATCTAAATGTTTCGTCTAAATTGAATGTCGAAATGTATTCAAAAAATTATATCATTTTTTAGTATGTTGTTGATCTAGATATCAAAATAATAATAATAATGGCACAATTGGATGATTTACAAAACTATAATGATTTAGATATAAAATGAATGGAGAGAAATCCAATAGAAAGGAGAGGGTCTTCACCCAATAATGACTAAATCAAGTGGAACAACTCCATACCTAGTCACTGCTATTCACTAAAAATGCTGCCTAGTTGGGTCCAACTTTTCTTTCATTTTTGTTTTTGCGTTATTTCCTCCAATTTTTTTCCCCCTGAAATCAGACTACGGCTTATTTTTCTTTTCTTGGAGTTGACTAGAAAATTTCCTTTTACAAAGATAATCAAGGGTTTAATCACCTGTGTTTTATTTACAGACAGGACAAAGCAGTCGTTAATTAAGTTAGCATGAATTGTTTCCTTTACCACAAATCTCAAATGGTACCTAATCTATTGTACTTAAGGTGCTCAAATAAACAGACACAAATTGGTTAGCATTTTTTGGGACTCCTTCTAATATTCTTAACTATTAGCTTCGTTTAAAAAAAAAAAAAAAAGCTCCTAGAACAAACCCTATTAACTTTTTTTTTCACACCCTATTCACTTGATTATCATCACTAAAACACTATAAATAGAGATTTCTCTCTGCCTATTTTTTTCTTCTCATCAACTGACCATCCCCATACACGTATTAGCTAATGGTGGTCCTGCTATGCAATTATTTCAATTTTGCGTTGACACCTACAATCCTAATGATAGATTAAATCCATTTAAACATCTGGAATTATTGTATTCCAAAGAAACTAAAGAAAATTGTGGAAGAAGAGAATAAAAATTTCTTCAACATGTTCTAAAATTGACCAAAAAAAATAAAAGAATCATGGAATAGAAACCAAAAAAAAATACATAATAAGTCCATATATTTCATAGCAGAGACAGCAAGTGGAGGGGCGGCTGTTTTCACCTAGTGTAGTATGATTAGCACAACATTCCAAAGTTCAAAAGGGCAATGGAGGAGGAGGAAGCAAGCATGCTCTCCAAAGTTGACGGCCGGTGCACGAGCACGAGCACATATCCATGCCCAGATGTCACCATTCGCACGCACTCCCATGCAGTTGAATTTCATGGACAAATCACAACACTACTATGTGCTGGTATTCCTACAAGAATGTTGGATTTGCGTTTTTGAAATGACTGTCTCGAATTTCATCCTTATCCTGTCTATTCTGCTCTTGTTTAACTGTTACATGTATTGGTTAATAAGTTTTAAAATTCTATTGTGAATAAGTTCAGCAATAATAACTCTTAAATTCTATTGGGGATAAGTCCAATAGTATAATACACGTGGCATTTAAACAAAAATAGGACAGAAACAAAATCTGGGACAGATGATTTATATTTTGTTGTTTCTCCAATAATTAATTACATTATAATATGAGCTGTGGTAAATGTAATCGTGTATATATATGCAATATTTATGCTAATTATTCTACTGGCCTAGAGACAATCAATTTTTAATCAACCTGCAATGTGTATCAAGCCTTTATACGTACTTTGTTACTAGTAGTTGATTAGCACATTAGTGGCTTTTACGTCACATGGAAAAAGAAAATTTGACTACATTTTACTCTTGTCTCTTAAAAGGAAGGAGTCTTTGGACCATAAAAATACCAAATGATTGTTCTTGGACATGGAGGAAATTGTTAAATCTGAGAAACATAGTAAGAAACCACTTCTTTCATGTGACTGGGAACGGTAGAAATACATTACTATGGTATGATAATTAGCTTCCTGGAGGTCCAAATGTGTGACTAATAATATTTGTTTTTTGATTGCTTTGTGACTAATAATATTTGAAGTTTCGTCAAATCCAAATGTGCTGTCCAATGGCCTCAAACCAATTGGAGCAATTTGATGGAATGGGTTGGCATTAACTTGAAAGGCAAATCTCATGCCAAAACCCAAGGAAGAGTTTTGTTACTGCATTTGGAAAGAAAGGAATGCAAGGCAATTTAGGAATCAATGCAAGGATACAAAGTTATTCAAGAAGAGATCTTTGAGGCAGTCAGATGCAGATTATTCTCCTTCAAGAAAGTCAAGAAGACGGATACTAATAGATGACTGCAAAGTATTTGATCGTTCTTCAAGAAAGTCAAGAAGACGGATACTAATAGATGGCTGCAAAGTGTTTGATCCTTATCAAAGAGCGTTTATTCCAGTTGAAATTTTGATGTTAGTTGCTGCTACTTCATTTGTAGTCGATACACAAAGCATCTCAAACTGTTGTGAGATTAGCATCAGATGTAAGTTGTGTGAGTTAAAGTTGTTGACTTGAAACATGTCTTGTATGTTATTTTGATTCTTGGGTACTAATACATTCTTACTTGCCCAAAAAACGCTCCTAATGGAGAATGAAGCACACAAACGGATGAAGGCCTCCGTCTCAAGTTTAATGAAGGAGAGGAAAGTAGGGAAATGGTGTACCACTTATCACAAACTAAGAAATGTGTAAACTTCAAACCTGATTTTGTGAAGTTGGAACAAACAAATACAGCATTTAGAAACACAGTAATAGTAAAACCTGAATTAGAGAGTCCTGTCTTCGTCTGCAAATAAATTTTATGAGCAGGAGGAGAAAAATTGTGGCGTTCAGTAAAGGAAACTTGAAAAGCTGCAATCAGATACACCAAATCAACATGAACCATTGCTTCAATATTCAAAAGCCATTGTGCTTCTCAAATATCGTAACACAACCCCTGATATATGATATAATTCATCAGCAAAAATCGCATTTCCATTCCACATACAATCAAAAGTTTATTGAAGCTTGACATAGAGATATCTGCATCCATCGTCACATGCACGACCACCACGACGAGGCAAATATGCCACCAGATCGAGATGAAAAGAGAGACAAGAATGTGACAGTCTAAGATAAAGAGGCAAGTACCTCCAATAAGGAAGCAGCAAATTGCATTTGTGTCTCCTCATCTATAGTAAAGAAGAGAGGCACATGTACAAATACAGATTTGACTCCATTCTGCTCTGCGAAACGCAAGGAATGATAGTATACATAGTTGCACACAAATCGGCCAGCATCATCAGAGGTCATCACTTCATAGCCCATCTTTGCCAATGCCTTTGTGATCTCTTCAACAGGAAGAGAAGTCTAGGTACACAAAAAAATCAAAACATATACCAATAATCATTTCCCCAGTTCACCATATAAGCTCCAGAAGATGCAATGAATTATGCTACAACACAACAAATAAAAGTACTGAGAAAAACAGAAGCTAGGCTAAGGAATACTAAGAGTAACTACAAAGATAAGATTTAAAACATTAGAGAGTTCTGAAGAGCTACCGAAATATAGATACATCTGTTTGAAATAGTAGTATCTCCCTTTACTGGGGAAAATATATAGAAAGGCATTGATTTCTTCAAAAAATTACATATTCACTTAAATTGAGATGGTAACCACACTATAGGTGACACAGCTTCATCAAGGTTGACAAAGGTAAGGTTTATCCTGATGTAAGTTTCAACTGCACAGTGTTAATCTCTTAATCCAGTGTTAGGCGGCCAGGATGCGCGTGTTCCTTTGGTCAGTTCTTTCATTTGCATAGGATATATGGCATCTAAAAAACATAGGCAGTTAGAATCTAAAGGTCAACCACCGATTTCAACCTCTAATGTAGTTACTGATTTCTCTCAAATTAGGTATTTTCAGCTAAAAATGTACACAAGAAGAAAAGAAAAGACTAAAAATCAATTTAATTGCATGACATAAAAAGGTTGTGCATTATAATCCTGCTCGATTTCCATCTTACTAAATAGCCCAAGTCTTCTCCTTCCCCCAAACCCTCCCCCACAGACTCCAGGAACAAAACATATTGAGTTAAATCAACAAACTTGTGTCTTTGAATCCAGAATCATGCCCACAAACAAAAACCATGATTTGTAAGTGCAGAAGTTAATCATCTCACTTTCTCCCTTTTCATAATACAGTTGGCAAACCAAGTACAGTTCTAAAGAAACCTATATCAGAAAGTTCAGCATTTTCATACCCATTAACTCTATACTTGAAAAGCCTTTCCAGTTAAAAGAGAGATACAAAAAGGAACAAATAAACCATGCAAATGGAGGTAACAGAAATGAGATGAAAAAGAAATACAGGGATAACATCCAAGGAAAAGAGTGATCCACAAGCAGGTGAAAGAGCACGCCGAGGATGCAAGAGTAGATGAAATTATAACATGTTCCAGATAGGCCACCATTCACTGTTAAGAATTATAGTCAGCTTAGTGGCACCTCTATTCATATTTTCACACTACCATATGTTGTCAACTATCTGAACAAAAAACTTGAAGCAAGCTACAGAAGTTTCTTCTGGAGCTGCGAAAGGAGGCCATAAAAGCACCATACCTCTCGTGCTCGTGAAATTCCACGCATCTGCTGGGATAATAGGGACTTTCTGAAATGACAGATGTTAAAGCAATAACTAAGTCAGAAATGGAAATAGATACTTAAAATGAGAAAGTGATCAATGCAACAACAGACCTGAGGCTTCCACCCCATCTCATCAGGGCAGCGAAATGTAGCTTCATTGACTGCTTGATTCTCTATTGCAAACTTTGTTTGCACCACTATTAACTCCGAATGAACCTAAGGACTCAGAATCAAGATAATTGGAAAAGTTGCTATATGAATTCAGGAAATTTAACTGTTTTAAACCCATTAAACAATCCTATGTGATTACACTAGAGTCATGTGCAGACATTCAAATCACAACCATAACAAGTTAATAACAATCACTCTCTGATAATTCTAGAATTTTATTTGTGTTCTGATCGCATTTGCACTTACCAACGACCACTCACCATGCCAAAGTTCCATATTAGTAATTTTCTTTTAAAACCATAACAGAAGGCTGGCTTCTTTGCAATACAGGTTGTACATCTAACACTGGAAGCACAGAAGCAGAAAAAAGGTATTACTTTTGGTTTAAAGTTAAATACTTTGCTATCCAATAACTATAGTTTTAATGTTATAGGTGGACAGTCTGAGCACTTGTTCATAAAAGAGTATATATGGGTGTCAGAAAGTAAGTCCCACTATTCAATTTTTTATCACATTCACAGTCATCTTTGTAATACTCAACCAAGAGTTAAAGCTGAAATGCCTGAAGGATGTTTTCAACAAGTCCAACCAGCAGTTAAGTGAATCATGTCCAATTGAGAACTCTGATTTCAGCCTGATGCACATGCTTCTGTGGACTTCAAACAATCAACTCTCGTTTTAATTACATTCAACTAGTCACTAGTAACTGCAGTTAAAGGCTCGATTTTTCTAGCAAAAAATGCAAATTAATAAATGCCCGTGGAAGGCATCCATCACATAATTTTAGAATGTCTTAGTCAAGGTACTTAAAGAGTCAAATACCAATGCTGACGTTTATTTTGATCCTGATATCTACTGAAAGGAGCCTTTCTAAACTGAGAGGAAAGGTACATTTTGAAAAACCACTACTTATCAGGAATTACACAAGCGCGCACACTTGTAGCAAATATGACAGACCAGTTACCAGTCAATGCCATACTCAACATGCAATCCAGCACAAGTCCAAATTCACATTTTCCCAATGTCCTACTCAACAAGGGAATAATTTAGAATGTCAAAAATACTGGCCTTAAGAGAGTCATTAGATGTCAAAGTTCGGCTAATACATGTATAAGTGAGCAATCAATCAACACTTTGCCTTTTCTTCATTAATGGTAGCACGAAAAGAAGCAGATGAAGAGAAAAACAAATGCAACAACATACCCAAAAACTCTACCAGGAGTGGATGACTCGTTCTCAGCTGTGCTGATAGCAGATTGCAGTGTCTGATATAAAGGAACAACTGCTCCCTGTCCTGCAGTCTCAAGAATACTGCAACTGCCAAGGATTACCCCTTTGGGCAACCCCTTTTTTTCACATACTCTTTTAGATTACTGACAATTGTCTCAGTAGGATTCTCCGCAACTCCATGAAATTTTTTAAAACCAGTCACATGGGATGGTTACAGCAGGAGGCCCTTCAGACCCCATCAATCAACAAGCCTTACGGTATGAAACTTTACACTGTTAAAGCATCCAACGATAAAAACAGATATCTAGATCCCTGCATCAGACACAAAGCAAGCAATCAATTTATAATTACAAAGAAAACATCTTCTTTAATCTACAATTGTTCTTTTATAAATTGAATTTGAAATTTAATCCTCCACTTCTCATATCAATTGTATCCATTAAATATGTTTTACTGATAAAAAAAAGTGTCATCTAAATGAACATTGATAAAGGATTTAAATCATAAGGGCCAAGCCATCAGTGACCCGTTGGACATAATCATGATACTACATCCAAAATCGAGCTTTTCCAAATGACAACTATGCTGACAATTGTCGGTTGAATAAACCGATAAAGCTCCAAAACGAATTAAAACACTAAAATCAGAAGCATATGAATCAGTCCCACAAAAGATGCATATTTGAAAATTACAAAGCTGATAAGTTTGGAATGACTATGGAAATCCTACTTTTCAGAATTCATGATAAGATCAAATAAAGCCCAAATATTGATCCAAAATCTAACAAAACCACATCAAGAAAGCTAAAACCCCTCCAAAAGTCCAATTATGACTAGTTCACCATACAGATACTAAAGTTCATGACTGAATGAGTCGAGCTTACCAAGAATCAACGGTAACACACAAACCCAGAAGAAATTCAACTCAAACCATAGAAGATAAAGCAATTGATCATCACATACCACACGGATCATCAAGACCCAGAAATTTCACCAGAAAGAAAGAAGAAGATAAAGGACTTGATAGTATGCAGCAAATCAAGACAAAGGAACAAAGCAAATAGTATAAAGATGAGAGCTTTATGCTCACCTGAGGGAATCAAGGGAGCCAAAAGAAGAAATGGCTCAACCACCACTCTTATCTACACAAAGCTATTAAGCAGTCAGTAGTAATAATGGCTGTAAGACTAAGTGTTTGACACCTTTTAATTATTTGATTGATTAGATTAAATAAAAACATACATAAAGAACGTAGAAGTGGCAGGTCGTTTTCACTTTTCATCATAGAAAAATAACACGACATGGAGAAATACATACAATACAATTAAGGGATAATTCTAGAAAACCTCCCCTGAGGTTTCTGATAATCTCATTAGCCTCTCCTAAGATTTGTAAAATTATACTTACCTCCCTTGACAGAATTGTGGGCCTAATTACTTACATTACATGGAGAAAAATTACTCATATACTCCAGTACATTATGTCTTATTATAAACTAATATCTAACGGTTGAATAATTAGAATACTAATTAAATATTAGTAACTAATTAATGGAGGTAACTGTTGAAATTTCTTTAATGATGAATGGTGACTTGCAATTACAAAATAATACCAATTGATATATCAAATTACGTTATTTTGTGATTGATAGAACTTGACAATGATCAAAAATCAATTGTATGCAGTGTAAGAAGAGAGATTTTGGGTAGAAGGAAAAAATACAGGAGAAAAGAAAGTTGTTCATGAAAAAAAAAAATTTTTGAAACTTTTAAAACTATGATAGTTGTAAACTAATTTCGTGAAAGTAAAAAAGAAATGAGGGAAAAAAAGGACAAAATTCGAAACTTTTTCTGTTCAAAATCACAAGAATTATAGCAAATCTTATATTACGAGATATGAATTGGTCTGTTTTGCTGAATCTTGTGATCATTAATGTAGTTTTATTGTTTATTTGTATTGTCCAATATATTGAATGTAAATTTTTTGAATGGTGGAAATATGTGTGTTAACTGTTTCTAATTTTTTAATTATTTTCATTCTTTTACTAATACAACTTATATACAGGCATAAGGGATATTTATGCAATAAAAGTTTCATCTCTCTTTTTAAAATATTTTTAATGTTATTTTTTTATGATTTAGATTAATTTTATTACCAAAATCTTAATCTTCGGGGAGGTTTGTATACTTTTACAAATCTCGGGGAGGCTTGTGAAATTGTTAGAAACTTTAAGGGAAGTTTCTGAAATTATCCCTGCAATTTAAGTATTTGTACGTAATTATTGTGCTTTAGCCTATAAGATATGGTATGATGGACTTTTCAATAATGTCTTTTTGATTTTTTAGTCCCAACAAAACAATGGCTATCCAGTACCTACCCCACCCTACCCCAATCCTAGCAAATAATTCCCCACACATCCCAATATAGAAAAACAAAGATGTTAATACAAGAAAACCCATACAATTTTCATCACTTTACCCTCTAAACGTTCAATTGATCAATTTTCCTTGTCGCTCTAAAATTTCTCAATCAAATAGAATCAGCATATTAGTTCTTATAATCCATCTTTTCATTTATATGACATTAGTTGATTAGTGTGCATGTCATCATTGAAAAGACTAAATAATCCTTAAAATTTTTATTTTGTTCTAAAAATTCAAATTTGTAATTGACTTTAGCACATAGAATTCTCTCTCTTTTTTTTTAACAAAAACAGGGATGAAATTTAAAAAACGAGGAGGGAAAAGGAGGATTTAAATCCAAGAACTTTAAATCTTGGGGTCTCAAATTTAGCTATTAGGTCAAAACCTCTCAATGTACATAGAACTTTCACATGTCTCACTTTATATATATATATATATATATATAAAAGAGTTGTTGCGCATAAAAAGTTTTTATGCAAGGTATTTTTTGGATCAAAATTAAGCATAAAATATCTGTCGATAAAATATGCATGTCATGTGACCAAATGAAAGAGGAATTGAAACTTATTTGTTGATTACACTCGATTGGGAAAATTAAGACACCACAGACAGATAATGATGCAATTGAACAGTTAGGGAGCAGAGTGATGAAATTGAAAGTTTGGAAGGGGGATTTTGGAATTGACCCAAAAAAATTACCCTAAAAACGTTAGAAGGTTTAAAGACGCTCAACACTAAATGTAGTAGTAATACTTAGGTTGGCAGCAATTAAAACAAAACCATTGGTTAGGGCCTATGTTGTTTAAGGAGTCAAAAGTGGAAATGCCATGAAATTATATTACGGATATTGATAGAAATGCCGTAGTATTGTTTGAGTTTAGTACGAAGGAAACTGAATAAGTATTACTAGCCCCTAGTAGTAGTTGGTGGAGAGAATTGTTACTAACAAAAATAAAATGAAAAAACCCATTACTATTTTCTTTTCCCTTTTTTTTTGTTTTGCTTTAAAAAATGAGTTAAGCTGTGGTTTCTTTCATGTGGTTTTATTGGTTCCACAGTAGATTCTCTGGGTTTTTTTTTTTGTCAGCAATTAAAATTCCTCTATTTGTTTTTCTCAATAACTCCAAACAATCGGCTGATTATAATTGTTTTTAGCTCAAAAGTTTCTGGACCATGCAAATTAGGAAGGTAGATAAAACCAGAAATCAGTATCACAAAGACATTTGCCATGGATTAACTTTTTTTTTTTTTTTATGGAAAGAAGGAATACTAATAAAATATGAAACAAATCCCTGTCTAAGTTGTGAGTTTGTTTATTGTTATATGCCAGTAGTTTCTGTAGAGCTATTATCTAAATTTTCTGATTGAATTGGACAAGAAACCAATTCCAATCAAAATTGGGTTTGATTTTTATATTAAAATTTGTGGAGATGTGCCCTCTGTTGGACCATAGATTAAATGATTTGTTATCTAGTTCTTAATTGAATATACGGAGGGTATAATCTGTCTCAAATAATTGTATCTTAGTTTATTATTTTACACAAGAATTAATTGATTTGCAAATTGCAGATGGAATTATCTTCAACTACTCCAACTTTTGCTTTTTGGCATCAAGCGGCATATAATTTGCTGGTAACCTCAATAGTGAGAATTGCCTTGGAAGGGAATTAGAGAACTAGTGTAGTCTTTTATAGCAAGGGAATAGAATTAGTATAATCAATAGTGGTGCTCATTGTATATATGCAATTATGTTTGACAAGAAAGATGATTTTGGTCTTACTTTAGTGAAACAAAAAAATAAAAATCTGAAGCTACTACTTTGTTCATCTTGTTAACATGTTTCATTAACACACTTGATAAATTTCATAAATTAATCTGTCTACTATCTAACGGATCAAGCAATGTTTGCATCACAAAAATTGAATGCATAAACCTTTCCATGGTTTCTGCTCAGATCAAAACGCATTAAAAACAAAAAAGTAAATTTTTTACACACTTTCAGCGTCAATGTGTAAAATTTTTTACATTAATAAGTTTAGATTATGTCATATAACATGAATATAAATATAAAATTTAAATCATGCACATGTAATATATATTCATAAATGTTAATGTAAAAAAAATCATTATAGTGTCCGTGCATAAAACGGAATCCTAATTTCCAATATTTTGAAATGTCAAGGGCCAAAAATTGACACCAAAATAAACTTCAACACCGAGCATGAAAAGAAAAGTGTAAGGACCGGATCGCAAATTTTTCATTCCAAGGGCATAAACCTCGTGCGGGAGCCAAACCTCGTGCGTTGTGAGCCTCCGGGGTTTATTCACTTTCTTGTTTGATTCTTCGAATGTATCGAAGAACTGAAGCTCTCAAAGTTTGAGGAATCCAATCATAGTCAAAAAAATGTCGATACCATCACTTTCATCCCTGAAACTATCACTGCCTTCTCTGGAGACCTCCGGCGGCCGGCACATTCATCGGAAGATGGCTGTTTCTTCGGCCACCCCATTTCGGAGTTCTTCCTTCTCTGTTAAGTGCCGTCAAATTTTGTTTACGTTATATTTCTTGCTGACCCATCTGAGCTCTTTTAATTTACGTTTGATAAAATGGGCTTTTATCTATTCTTCTGATCATTTTCCTGAGTTTATAGAGTTAGCTTATTTAATTATTCAACACTTGGGTACTGAATCATTTTATAGTTCTCAGTGTACTTTTTTTTAAAAAAATTCTTATCGGAAGTAAATTCTATTTTGGTCCATAAATTATGTTGCTTTTCTTGGTTTCTCCTGATGAGTCAGTGCAGGTTTTTTTTCTTTTGGAAAATGTCTGAGCTGATTCGTCAAACTTGAACTGTATACTGGATGTTTTACTCACCAGAGTTTGCATGAATGTGATAATTTTGAATAAAGTAGCAATCTTTACATTTGAAATACCAAACATGAATTGTATCGTGCTGGTAGTGCTATGGTTGGATGCCTGCTCAATATTGCTGGAGCTAAGGAGTTCGACTAGTGGAAGTCCTCCGCCTTCCTCCCTAAGGATCAAGAAAGAACAAGAACAAGAAGAGAAACTAAGCTTTACATAGTAAATGGAATTGGGATTACTTCATGGTTCAATTTTGTACATTGCATGAGGAGGAACTAGCAATAGATTGCCTGGCTTAGAATGGGATACAGTACAGTGTCTGCCTTTCTGTTGGGATCATGTTCATTGTACTTGTACGAGCAAAGGCTTGGCATCTGTGGCGGTGAGATACATGTGGCTCCCGTCTGCAATTTTTGAATATTCTTGGGTGGATTTTATCTTGGAAAGTCTGTATGAAGGTGAACGTGATATGCTAAGTTAGTCTAGTATTTTTCAGATTTATGATATCTTATGTTAATCCCATCCACCATGTGGTTTTGTGATGCTTCTTTTGATGTTCTGTAGTTTCAGGTGTCCCATTTATTTTATGAAATACCATGAAATATATCACTGAAGATTTTGGGGTTTCTTATTTTGACATTGCTAATGAAGGTATTCAGCTCGAGAGAGGGACTGTCTTTGCTTTTATTGTGATTTTTGTTTGTTTGCTGGCATGATTTGAAATTTGACGGCTGAGGGTAGCGACAATTATTTGATGTAAAATTATAAGTTTGCACCTGCTGGAGAATAATAAAGCTGAATCAAAGCCAGCTTTGACGAATACTTTGGCTACTTTAGGTGATTGTCTATTTTCATGTACGAGTCAGTTGTTGGTCTTTTGTCATAGCATGGAAGGGAGTACTGTATTTGGTTGGAACTGCTCCAGTAGAGCATATACGTGTTAAAATTCAATCGATCAATGATCTGATGAACATTAAACTTGTGAAGAACTAACGCAATACATGTGTATTATTTTTAGGTTGGAGCTAATCATGTATCCCTTACAGCATCCAGCCGTCTGATGGCTCATGGAAGGGCTAAAAAGTTCTGCAGTAAGTTTTGTCGCTTGAAGCTTTGGATACTTGAAAATTTGAATTTTCGAACCGACAGAGACTGTGAACAGCAGAATGTGTTGAAAATTCTACAGTTGCAAGGCAAAGATCAGTCTAATGACTATTCAGATACAGATTCATTGTTTACAGGCCAAGATTTCACTGCAGTTGCCTTACCATCTGGTTGGCATTTGTCACATAAATTTTATGCATTTGACTAGCTAAATTTTCAGATTTAGAATCTAAAATACAAATGAATATTGAAAAGTTTGCTAACTCTGCCTAGAAAGAAGTCCAAATTGTACATATTGGCATAGTAAGGTTATTTGTAGATATCGTGGATCTTTTTTCCTGGTTAACTATCTATTTGTTTGTATCCAATCACTCCAATTTTTAGCCCAGAGCCCCCCCCCCCCCAAAAAAAATAATAATAAAAGAAGAAAAGAACAAATAGAAAAGTTTAATTTCTTCTTGAGCTATGTAGGAGTTAATTTTATAATAATTTAGGCCTCACAAATAATAGCTTCAATTGATGAAGCACACAGATTCTAAGGAAGGTTTGGGGAGAACAAGTCTGTGTCCTGAAGCAGTACCAGTATCAAATTTTGCGCTTCCATTTAGATCTGGAATGAATGCTTCCTCAGAATCTTTATCTTCCACTGGTGCCAAGGCAAAAGCAAGTTCTCAAGAGGAAGAAAGTTCTGAACCAACTTCTCATTTCAATATTTCATTAAAAACATTAAATGCTACGAAATCGTCAGCATCTCTGCTGCAGAGCTATACCCCTGAAGTTGGTCGGTCACCATTTCTTAGCATTGCTGTCATTGGTGCTACTGGTGAACTGGCGAGGAGAAAAATATTTCCCGCATTATTTGCTCTTTATTACAGTGGTAACCTTCCAGAGGTATGGCACAGACACTTCTACTTTGTTTTGGATTACTGTAGCTTAGTCTTTTAGTTCATGAATTATTATTAGTATTATTTTTTTTTATTCTTTAAACCTTTTCTGTAAATGCTTTTTCTGGTCTTTTCACCAAATGTATGAAAGAGTTGGGTGCTTCGTGGATCCTCACTTGCGCCTATTGGCTATTGTAATCCAGATACATATAAAAGAAACAGTTTTTTTCTTTTTTTTTTGGTTGGGGGGGGGGGAGGGAGGGATGGAGGAAGGGGAAGAGGGGAGGGCTTCTGTTCCATTCGTCGTCTTATTATTTTGAGACTCTCTTTTTTGCTTTGTACTTGGGTTAACTTTGGTGCTATTTGTGTTTTTGTTTGATACCCTGAAGTCAACCCAAACACGTGAGTCAACTGCATATCAGGTGCTGTTAGTTTGAATAGTGTTCAGAGACATTTTATAGGGTAGTTGGAGAGAAAACACTACATAACCATTTGATAGCTTTAGATATCTATAATTTGAATTGTATGATGACAACTACTTACTCCTTTTGTAGAGAGTGCTCCTACCATCTTATGCTTCCCTCCGCACTTGTTAAGAATAAGAATCAAAATTAGAAGTCACAAGAAAATTTCAAATTTCATGGATTAAATGCATGCAAGATCTTTGGAGGGAAAGATTCAAGGCAACATGTGTTTTTTTTTTGCTAGATGAAAATATGAGCATCTTCCCAATAGTATCCCTGATTGTGAATTTTTTTTAATATTCTTTTTCAGCAGAATTATCTAGTCTGACTTGCCTTCTTATGGTTGCAGAATGTTGCTGTATTTGGGTATTCAAGGAAAACTTTAACAGATGAGGATCTGAGATCCATAATAGCATCAACTTTAGCTTGTCGCATCGATCATCAGTATGCTCCTCAGTTTCCTTATTAATTAGAAAAGACATTTTGTCCTTTTCTTTCTAACTTCAGTAACTTTCGAGGTAACCATTTTTGGGAATTCAGTAGCTGCAAAGTCTAGATTCCCTTTTACTTTTGCAACTTATGAGCAATTAATAACACAGAAAAACTTCTATTCTTGGTTTCATGGAAAACTCTTTTCATAAGAAGACGACTCTATCTCAAACTATAATAGAGTTCATAATTATATTGACCATTTCGCAAGATAGTATCCTTGCTCTCATCTTCTTGATACAATTCACCCCTGTACCTTGAGAACATAGAATTTCAATGTCCTTCAACTTTCTTCATGGCATGGAATTTGACACTACTAACATCCAAAAAAGGGGCAATTATGAGTAAGTGAAAACTTTTTAGGTTTCTACTTGTATGTTGGATTCCCTGGTATAATGTCTCGTAGAATTGACCTTGGATTAGCAATGTAGTATATGGTTCCATTAAAACTGAAAGCCTCACTTCCGCAGAAAACTGGCCAAGTGATGTGAAATGAACTTGACTCTCATTTATACAATAAATGCGCAAAATGTGTTTCTTTTAGTTTGTGACACAGAGACAGTGCAATGAAGGAAAAAGGACTTCTGCATCCTCAAAATATGTTGATCACCTTAGCTTCACCTTGAGTTAGACTGCCAATTAAAACTTGGAATTGATTCAGTTCTCTCTCACATCTGTCTTTCTATGCAGAAGTCCAAAAGCTCTAAATGAGTTGAACTTTCAAATGATAAATTACTTTGTGGAAGTTGTAGAGTTTTGTCACTCCTTAATTTACTAAACAGATGATGAATATGTATTCACGTATAGAATATACACGTGCATATCACCGAGTTGAATAACATCTGCAGACAAGGTTGTGAAGACAAAATAGATGCTTTCCTTAGACGAACATACTTTGTTGATGGAGGATACGACAATAGAGAAGGAATGTTGAAGCTCACAGCTCGAATGGAACAAGTTGAGGTAAATAGTGTCAATCTATTGGAACTGTTATGTGTAGGATTGACATCCTTTCGCTTGAAATTATTTTGGATTTTTTTGATGTGTAATTCGCTAACAGCTGGCCTACCTCAGGGACAATTTGAAGCAAACAGAATGTTTTACCTGTCAGTCCCCCAAAAAGCACTCCTTGATGTTGCATTTTCTCTCTCTGAACATGCTCAAACACAAAAAGGATGGAGCCGTATTATAATTGAAAAACCCTTTGGTTTGAATCTGCTGTCTTCTGATCAGTTCACTCAGTCCATTCATTCAAAATTTGAGGAAAAGCAATTATACAGGTGCAACTGTTAAAATTGCATAAGATCAGATTCATATTTATTTATCAAGTATTTACCATTGATCTGTTTCCCATATTTTCAGGATTGATCATCTTTTGGGAAGGAATACCATTGAAAATCTAGCAGTGTTAAGGTTTTCTAATCTAGTTTTTATGCCACTATGGAACCGAAATTACATTGACAACATTCAGGTAATATTACTAGCTAATTCATTGAGTTGAAAATGTGGCTTTAAGTATTATTCCTGTCTTCACTTCTGTTAACTAAGTTTTGTAGGTTGTTTGGTCGGATGACTTGGCTACGCATGCACAATCAAGGTCGACTACATACACACACACACACACACACACACACACACACACACACACACACACACACATATATATATATAAGCAGCTGAACGTATTTCATTGTCTTATGACTGGTGTTTATTACCTAATTTATAATTCTTGAAAGTACCTTTAACTTTTGACTTTTTCTATCAGATATTTGGACGAGAATGGGATTATAGGTGATGTAGTACATAGTCACATACTCCAGACAATTGCTTTGCTTGCTATGGAACCACCTATAACCCTTGATGGTGAAGATGTTCGCAATGAGAAGGCATGTGACTTATATATATATATATATATATATATTTATATATATATTTGTGATACCTTTTTCCTGTGCAAAAATTACTAATCTATCTGAGGGTAACACCTTACTTCCGCTAAACTTTTAAACATATTATGGTGAAGTTTTTCGAATCGTTTAAATGGTTTCAGGGTACTGATTTAGTTTTTGTTTTTGCTGTTTCTTTTAGACAAATAGTTTGAATCTGCTTTTTGATGTATCTACTGGGAGCTACTATTATGATTTTGAATTGAAAGACAGCACAATGGATCAGTACCTTTCAATTTTGTCAAGTGTGGTTTAGAACTTAGATTAGTTTTTGGATGGATATGAGCAATGAGGTTAAAGTTTTGAATAAATGTAGAAACATTGAGTGAAAGTGTGCATCTCCTCAAAGTCCAAATTTTTGCCTTTTGTAGGTCAAGGTTTTGAGATCAATCAAGAAACTGGAACCTAGTGACGTTATTATTGGACAGTGCAAATCTGTTTCTGTAGGCAATTCTGCTGACAGTCTAAATCTGGCTCCTACATACTTCGCTGCTGCTCTGTACATTGACAATGCACGTTGGGACGGGGTTCCTTTTCTGATTAAAGCTGGCAGGGGTCTTGGAAAAAATAGGTGGTGTACTTTTCTTTCATCAGTGAAGTTTTAATTTCATGAAGTTGTTCAACAATTTAATTGCATAAGTGAGAAATATGGTGATTTTTAATAAAAATTCAGGAGAATTTCCCTCTAACCTGGAATCTGGATCTTACTTGGTGTTGAGAACTGCTTTGATTAGAAATGAGCTACTTCTCTCAGCTTCTGTACTGGTTTCAATTTCTTCAAACTTTAATTTGTGTCTCAATGACCACTTACAAGGGTACTCTGGACATGGACATTTTTGTGAAACCTGCTTTTGACCAATGTTCAACCTGATGCACATTCTCGATGCTCTGTTAAAGAATGAAGCATTTACAGGAAGAAGAATGCTGCATTGTTTGTGAAACCTGCTTTTGACCAATGTTCTACCTGATGCACATTCTCGATGCTCTGTTAAAGAATGAAGCATTTACAGGAAGAAGAATGCTGCATTGTAATCCATACATCGGCCAGCAATACACTTGCATATTTGATAGCGGTGGAGGGTAGTTGAATTGATGGTGCATTTACGCATCTTTTCAGAAGTTCATAAAGTTCCATCTGTTTCAACTTTCACCTTTTCTGGTTGTATTTTGGATTATCGAGCTTCAATGGTAGCATAGATTCTAGTTCTGGTTATTGTGGAGGACTGGCATCACCTTCCTCATGCTCTCATTCTAAAATTTTGTGTCTCTATTTGACCATACTTCTTTCCTTTGTATCTCGACTTTGGCTTAGACATGTTATTGACTTGGAGAACTTCTTCTGCAGGGTCGAAATACGCATACACTTCCGTCATGTCCCAGGAAATCTTTACCTCAAGAATACTGCATGGAATAATGATCTTGCCACAAACGAGCTAATTTTACGTGATGCTCCTGATGAGGCAATCCTAGTCAGAGTCAACAATAAGGTCCCAGGATTGGGCATGGAATTGGATGCCTCAGAACTGAATTTGCTTTACAAGGACAAGTATGCCATTTACTTTTCTTCCAGTAGCCTTTTTGTTTTCGTGTGCAATCTTGTGCTATGATGCTAAAGATTACCTTCTTCCTAATGCTTCATAATACCTGACATTTTCTTGAAATGTCAGGTATAATGTTGAGGTGCCTGATTCATATGAGCAGCTTCTCCACGATGTCATAGATGGAGACAACCATCTATTCATGAGAAGCGATGAGGTTTCAGCTGCATGGAACATTTTATCCCCAGTATTGCAGGAGATGGGCAAGAATAATATTCCATTGGAGCTGTACGAGATGGGTAGTAGGGGTCCAGATAAAACAATCTATCTTTGGGCAAAACATAGGGTTCAATGGGTAGATGACTAATAAAGTCTTCACACGGCAAAGGGTCCATCTTGGAAATGGTCCTGCCTGCCAGAGTTTGCCCTTGACAGATCTTTTTCCATGAACGTGTGGCCTCCTTTACGAGTACATTATTCATTGACCTTGCTTCCACATCTGTGGGCCTGGTAAAAGAATAAGGGTTTTAAACCTCTGGTCATGTTTTGGTGATTAAGTCCGCGTGTTGTGGTTACTACAAAGGTGTGAGCATTTAGCAGCAGAATCGTTGCATCTCAAACTTGTATTTTGCTCGTTGAGGGCCAGTCTGATGTAACATTTGCCCCATCTGCAGCCTCATAATCAGCTTGGTGAGGGCCAGTTTGATGTAACGTTTCTTCTATTTACCACCCTATTGTTAGCTCATTAATTTTTGCGTAAAATTTTGTTAAACCATTCCAAAAGCCATCATTCTCTACGGATGAAAGAATGCACCTAGGACATCTTAGAACCGCAGGGGGCAGACTTTGGACTCCTAACTACTTGATAAAAGACTGCTTATGGGAGGGCTTGACTAGAATTTCGCCAAACGATTATTATTAAACGGAGGTTGCTTGATAGCTATTGCAGGTTTCTTCCATTTGGCAGGTCTAATAGTTGCTCCAAAATCAATGAAAGAGTTTCACGTGAATATACAAGGGTTCTACTTGATTCAATTTAATATATTAAGTAGACTTCACTTGACATGTGAATTAGCGAGGAGGGTTTTCATACACTCACGTGGTACTTTTCCATTCCGTCTTAAAACAACTACTATTTGAATCGGCATAAGATTTTTATCAAAAGTTTTCCAGTTCAAGGGAAGGGATGCGAGTTTGATTAGATTTCTTGAAGTGGTGGGCATCCTTTTTCAGAGGTTTGGTGGATTGAACCACATTCAAACTTTCAGAGGAGGTATGGGCAAAAACCGTGTGGAAAATATAGAGGGTGACATTGTGGAGTAGGGAACGTGCTTACCTAGAAACATTCCACCCCAACAAAAAAAATCGTACAAAGAAGCCGCCAGCTATTGGCCATCATCACCAATATCAGAATATCTAACGTCACCATTATGGGTGGCCATCATGGATTGATCGGATGAACTGGTGCCCCTGTCATCATTGATCATACTACTGAATAATGGTTAGGACAAAGCATTACGTTCACCATCTGACGTAAGAAATGACGCTTATCTGCAATATGTCACTCATCACAACGACACCTTGATAGGAATCAGATTTTGTTCTTCAGTACAGATGCTAAAAATCGGTGGAAGTGGTTCTGATCAAGACCTACAAATTAAAGTACTGACCAGAGACATCGTGATATTTTTTGACCAAGATGAACTGGTGCCCCATCTCAAAGTAAATTGTTGGTTTTGTGGTGTTAAAGTTATAGAGACAATTGATTTCTTTATAACTATGCGAAGACCAAAGCAATACAAATCATAACAGGTCACTTGGACAGACCAGGTTGAAGTCAATCACCTAAATCATATCTATCTTTACTAGTGCTATTCAAATTTCAATCAACTATCCATCATTCTCAACTCCCACACAAGCTGCTAGCCAGGCCCTTATTATCTCCAGCCTTGTTATTTTGCAGTATGGATGGGGAGAGGAAGAAGAGAAAGATGGATGATGCAGAAGCGGAAGAAGATAATGAAGAAGAGAAGATGGAGATGTTCTTTGCTTTAATCAGAAGTACTCGAGATATCAGGGAAAGGATGGTTATGAGCAATGCAGATAGGTTAAGGTCGGAGGAAGATCAGAAGAAAAGGGCTAATCAGGATCAGAACAAGCCAAGTGCAGTTTGGAACCCCACATTCCAGCCCGGAGATTTCATGGAAGATCAACCAGCTCAGAAGGAGCTATGCACTCCTCCTCCTCCGCCTCTTCCTCCTCCTCCTGGTATGATTATAAACCAAGAAGAAGCAGGCCCTTCAAATTCAAGGAAAGAAGCTGATGTAGCTCAAGATCAAGATGATCATAAAGATGGAGGTGAACACCATCATGACTTGGACCTCAATCTTTCTTTGTAGCACATTTTGATTAAATGGTAATAGTAGGAAATAATTTTGATTAATGTGCAGTAGGTACAGTACCTATGGCATTAGTTAGAAGTTTTTGAGGTGTAGAACAAATTTTAATACTACACTTAGGTTTTCAAATTAACATGGATAGAGAATTCATGCTTACTTAGCTCCATCGATTTTTTTTTCTTCCTTTCTTTTTTGAGTTGTGTGAATTAAGAAGTCATCAGAAGCTTCGTGAATGAATAAATGTGCATTAATTCTCACCCGAAACTGACAGGACATATTGCTACCTACCTTTGAGACACTTGGCATGACTTGTTTAATGCTTCTTGCACCTTAGCATGGATTCAGTTCTGAAAGCATATATTAAAGTCATATGTGTAAAAGGCTTGTCTATTTAGCTTCCCTAGGCCTAGGGCACTGAATAAGAAGTGGATTAAGTTTTTTTTTTTTAACGTGAAAAGATAAATTTCTTCTTCGAATTTATTATGAGTGGTAATTCGGGTTATTTGAAATATGACTAGTAATTTTAAAACATTAATAGTCAATATGCTTTCCTTTTATTGGAGTGTTTATAATAGAGGAGAGCTCTATAGTTCCTTTAGGGTGCTTTGCCGATGAAATCAAATTCACTGCTGTTTGATGTAAAATAAAAATTATCAACTTTTAAATTATTTTAAGATTTTGAATCAATAAAATGATGTGACAAGATGTAAATGGATTAAAATCTTGAATATCGTACCTAAAAAGAACGTAGCATTTTTCTATAATATAACATGCGAAGAACTCATGATCCAAACACACCAATAACTTTAAAAAATGCACACACTGGTATTATTGTACTAATATCTACAAATGTTATTGACTAAATATTTGGTCTGTTAATTCACAGACTTGTGTAGAAAAAAAAAATCCCCATTGGAAAAACCTCCTTGATCTTTCTTTCTTGGCCTTTAGGAGGCCATGGTGCATTAATTGAGGGGCTGCTATTGTTTAACGGGGTTGGGTCCATTCGAGTTCCTTTTTTTGCATGTTCACTGAATAAGTTCAGTTTCAGCTGGTGACTCATGCTTCAGTAAGAACTGGGCCGGCTTGAAAACGATATAGAATAGTACGTGTAGAGCTGGGGCCTGCTTGAAAACCAAATCATTTTGTTTGGTGTGAAGATTATTTGAAATTATTTAAGAATAATTATGTGATATATGTAAAATTTTTTTAAAAAAATGATTAATGTTTTATACACTATCAGTGCAAATATTTGTTTACACTAAAACAAGTATAGATATATGACACATGAACAAAAAGTGAATTTAAAATTTGAACAGTCATAATATGTCGTTCATCTAAGCTTGTTTGTGCAAAAAAAAAAAAAAAAATCTATACACTGAAAATGTATAAAAGTTAATCGCAAAAGAAAATAGTTAAAAAAAAGGATAATTAGGAAACCTATTTATTAATCAATTTTATTTTCAAAATAATCCAAACAGGAGAAAGCAAGAATATCCTTCTTCAGGTTGGTAAACCTTCATAGTTCATCCCCACCCCCTTCTTGAGGTTGGTAAACCTTCATAGTTGATCCTTCGACTTGATCAACCAATCAACTAAATAATTAGTCTACTCAGAAATGCTTTACAATATTGGAGAATTGTCCGACAGGCCATGGCTTTGAAAATAAAGGTACATACTGCACACGCATATATATATATATATATATATATATATATATATATATATATATGTATATGTATATGTATATATTTCAAGTTATGAATATAGTAGTTATGAATAAAGTTCTAACATCGTCTCACTTAATACATTATATTCAATTTCAAGGTAATTTAAATGAACTTTTGGCTTAGTTTTATGAATAGCCGACTAGCGGGGATGCATTTGTTAAAAACAGTTTCTTTACAACTTATTTAGGAGTTGAAACATTGAAAAATGACGTCTTGAAACATGGTCTAAATTTTGCTGCAAAGAACTATCTTAAAACTTTTTACTTAGCAAGTAATGCTGATATTTGATTTCTTTTATAATTCAATTTGTTTTGTAAATTAAATAGGGGTAATAAAAGATATTCATTGAACTTTTTGTGCTTACATCACTATTTGTTATCAAAACATACTTTCTAGGTGAGGTTTTCATAATTTTTTAAACCTCAAGAGAGATAGATACAATTGTTACAAACCCCAGGGGAGGTTTTTGAAATTATCCCTGTTAACAAATGGACAGGAGAGTATAATATAATAATAATGCGAAAAAAAAAAAGAAAAAGTGCCACGATTAATTGCCTTGAACAAAAATGAACAAACAAATCAACTACTCTTTGTCGCTCTCAGATGAACCTTTCTCTGGGATTTGGGCTGTGGTGGGTCAAACTTGCAGCCATAATTACTGCATATGGATGGTAGACCACATCCAGAGGACAGCGGATAGTGGAAATTGATTTGATTTGAAATTGACATATGAAATTGATTATTGAAGACAAATTTTAGCAAGTGACAAGTTTTGTTACGATATTTGAATATATTGCTGTTTTAGTGACTTATTTGTCACTTTTAGTTCTTATGTCCATTGAGTTAATGGATAAGATTCATTATCCCATCAATTCAACAGCTCATAATGTTGTACAAGTCCGGCTCCCGCGACGAGGTTCCAACAATTTCAGGGAACAAATCAACCACCTTGATCATATATGAATGGAGTTCTGTAGCTGAGATTTGATTCAAATTCGATGGTTGTAGTTTCCCGAATTGAGTATCTATGTATATGATCATGATTGTGTGGATGATGAAGTACATTAGAAAGATCCCAGAAACTTTTCTGTTTGGATTGTCATTTTTTTTCAAAATTTTTTTATATTTTTCTTAACAGATTTTTAAATTATTTTTTTACTTTACATACATCAGATCGCTGCAATGTTTTTTTCTATAAAGACTCTAAAAAATAACAATGCAAATGGGCTAAGCAAGTAAACCCATGAATAATCCAAAAAGATTTGGCATTTTTCTGTTGAATTGTAGCCTGTATGATCTGGTATACAGCGTGCGTGAATACCCAATTTGGTAGTAGTTTTGTATTTTCATACTTTGTATGGTTGTATTTTGCATGTTTCGTTTATTATTGCAAGTTTTGTCTAATTTTTCAAGTATTTATCACACCAAATATGATTTGGTTATAATTGATGAGTCGTAAGTTGTTGTATTAAATCATAATTGATGAGTCGTAAGTTGCTGTATTACTCAATCATCATTACATGTAATTTATCAAAAAAAAAAATTCTTTTTGTTTAATTTCATTTTTAATTGTCGATCTACATTTAACAACACTTCATAGGATTACTAAAAAGTTTAGTCCGAGGCATGATTGTATCACATGTTTATGAATATTTACAATTTATTTAATTTCTCACATTTCATGTGAGATGAAAAAAAGTAGTTTCTTTGGTAACCATAAGCAGAAGAATCAGAAGAAGATAGTCAAATTAGTTACCAAATTTTTGTTTGGCGATAGTATGCAATTTGGATTCGTCTACTTGACATTTTAATACCATCTTGAACACTTTCGGAATTTTATTGCTTTCCACGTCCCAACTGCAAAAGACCTTATTGTTAGGTTTCTTTGCTTTTTCCTTCCTTTGTCAATATTTTGCGAAGATGGCTTTCTAAAGTTCAATGTTTCTGCAAAAGAAAAGTATACAATATTATCCTTTTGACCCCTTCATGCACAAAATTTGAAAAAAAATAGTCTACTTTAAGGATTATCCAAAAAAAAAAAAGAATGAATAACGTATTGTTGTAAAGGTATTACCGATGAGGAGGAATTGTAAGTAAGAAGTGTTAGATTCAAGACTAACACTTATAAAAAGGGTTTGGGCGGTGCAGCGGCAGTTGGAATTCTCTATGCCATTACTCGATGCTAAACTCAGTATCAATCTCACTTATCACATGATGGTAGCAGAAATTTAAATAAACAGCATATGACAACTTAAATAAACAGGATATTTGATATAAATATAGAAGTGGCACTGAATTGCCATTAGAAAAGTGGCACTGAGGATCCCATGTGATGCGACTGGGCGGGGCAGGGCGGGGGGTGCTGCCTACCTATCGGAAAAGGAGGAGCTGCTCTTTTTTGGCATGGTGGCAACTGGGAAGTACTAGTGTACTGTAAGAAAATGAATCTGAGCAAAGATCCAGTACCACTGCCCTAGACAAGTGACCCATCACTATATGTGCATCACTTTGCACGACAATTTTTTACTTAATCGAACAAGATATCAGATACCCAAATTTCCAAAGAACTGGGATGGTACATTGAGCATTGCATGCACAATTATGGATATACAACATGCTGGAGTCAGTTGCAGAAATAATCAAAGGCAATTCTTGGAGTAGAATAATCAGTGGAAAGTATTTTTGAGGCTATGATGCTGTTTGCAGCTTCAGTATAATGGATTCCATCCCAACTTACGTATTTTGAGTCTTCATCGCAAACCTGGTAGCCTGGATGACCACATGTCACCCTAACATCATAGTTATATGGAGGTCCTCCAAATCCACAACATGCCATGAGGGGAGATGAAAATCCTGCAATGATGGGAAAATGTGATCAATTTGGAGTAGGGCTGTCAAGGGCTGCAGGATTCTAGATACTGTTTAAGCATAAAAGCATTTTCAAGATGTACATGCATAAAGCTCGTGTAGATGAAAAATGCAGATAATTCCTGAAAATTGATAGATACTCTTAAATTAAGAACAAGAGGACTTGCATGACAAAATATGAAATAATCACTACCATGCAACAAAGATGATCCTAAAAATTGGGTTTGGAGTATCTGTTTCAACACTATCCCCAGTTTCGCTTTACTCAGACAAGGCAACGTCTTTGCATATATAAATATTTTGGAGAGATATATCAAGCATATGATCTGGTTCTTTCGGAAAAACTAGCACTTTCATGCAAGGTTTTTCCTACATTGTGATAATTGAAACCTTTTACGAATCTCTATGGTTGGAGGAAACAATAGAAAGAATTTCTAAATGTCTCGAGGCTTACCATATTTGGTGGAGTTGGCCATCAGGTCATATTTGATTGTGTATACATCTACATAAACAATAGTAGCATCCTTCTTTTCATATCTCAATTCTTCGCACAGAAGAAGAAGAGCTTCATTGAAAACTCTTGCAGCATCATTATAGCTCGAAATACAACCATATGGATCGAGGTCATCTGGAGCTTTTTGAACTGTTGACAGTTTTTGAGGAAGACATCCCAGTGGCCCAGTATTATGGACCCAAAATTTCCTGCCACCTTGAGCATATATCTCCTGCATTTCGAGAGAAACAGTTGTGGTTGTTGATCTTCGCCTGATAACTGCTCACATGAGCTAATAATAGAAAGGTAAATAAGTTTTACATCGGCCAACATCAGAAGGCAAGGACTATTCCACAAGTCAAGATTTTTATTGGTATTGATTTATCTAGACAATTTCTCAACAAAACACAAGTGAGCTTCCAAGTAAGATCTTAGGAAACTTGTGTACAGGTCATGGCATCTTGATCTAGCGTCTCTAAAACACAACTACTTGTCATTTTTGTGAGCTGGCGTAAACAAATAAAGGATCAATTTACTCTTCACATAAGTTTTGTATTTGGCATCATTTTCAATATATGTATATTTTCTTCATCAACTTGGAAAAGCCGCATCATACTGGAAATCTGACAGCTTCACATCATGATATCTATTGATTGTGGGCTAATCTTGCTGCAGTTAGATGTTTCCTTCACAAATCCAAGAACCTGGAAAGGGGGGAAGGGGATGGTGGAGTGTGCAAAGATTTCTAAACTCACCTCCACAGCATATTTAATCTCCAATATAACTGAGGGAATCTTCTTCACAACTTCCTTATAGGATAGATTCTTAGCAAATGAATCAGCCAGGTCGTTTTGTCCTATATCAATCAAATAAAGCCCGTTGCGGAAACCTGCATCACCTATGAAGTGCAATGAACCTAAAAGAAGAATCTTTTAGTTAGTTTGCTAGTCTACTGCAGTTTTTAGATGCAGAAAGCATTCAAGTGAAAGAAAATTAATGGCTTTGGCTAAAAGCTGCTCTAAACTGCTAATTTCCTCTTTACACCAGCTACACCGGAGACATTAAAGTAGAATCATGCAGTATAACTTGACATAATATTCATGGACAGAAAAAGTTTTCCGAATCAAATGAGAAGAAAAGAACTACGTCAGCTAGTGACAGCAAACTAAATCTCTGTCATTTATTTTCATGGACTATGAAAACTTAATAAGCTAGAGGCAACCCTTTGCTTTTCTACCAAAATAACAGTCAAAAGCCTGAGAATTAATCGACAAGGATAATCTATGCTATAGGTCAAATTAAGTTTTTAGGGTCATTCAGTAATTGTTATAGGAATTAACAGTGGCATGGAGCTACATGAATCTCTAAGAATTCTATTTTGCAGTCAAAGTTGAGTCCTTGTGCAATGAAAATCAACTGTTCCGGTTTGTACACATCAGCGAGTAGGATGGTTAAGATAATTTTAAATGTTTTCCATCTCATGTGATGATTATCCTTTTGTTTCTAATTCTTTGCACCGAAGTGGCATTTTGAATCATATTTTCAACCATTACAACATGTTTAGTTTCTATTTCGATTGTGCAAGAAAAATATGCTACAGTAGCTTAGCTACTGCGTTATATAACCTATAATAGCTTCATGTTACGTTACTATGAGCTCCCCTGGCTCAACCCTTATGTGCAGATCCAGTAGAGCCAGCTAGAAAGAGGAGAATTTTTGTAAGCCAAAACAATTGTCAGAATGTTAATTAATACTGTCTTTCACACATTTGCTTATCAAAGATTTTCAAAACTCAGAAAACCAAGTCATTGCAAAGCTAAATATTATCACGTTTAAAAAAGAAAAAGGAAGTTGAATTTACCTGCAGCAACCAGTTGAATAGAGCGATCCTTGAAATGAACAAACTGCATGACCTGTATATTTAATGAGAAAGGTACATTTTTAGGTAATGTGGAAGAACCTGCAATTGCAAAATTGGCACCATTTAAGAAAGTGGATCCCATTGAGTCCAGGTATGGGCTCAAAAAAGTTGTGTCTACACTTTGGCCTGCAAAAGCAGAAGCATGTGAACACCATAACTAAGGAAAGCAGAAAAGATGAAAAGCAAGCAATTGATGTAATTCAGAAGAACACCTAAGAATTAAACATAAGTTGTTTTCCATGACGGATTTATCCATATTGCCATCTTTCTTATACCAAGAACAGTGATGGCCAGGCCAGCAGAACTATCCTTTTTAATGCATTCAACAAGTCTGCAACTTCATTGCAGCCCAATTAGTAATAATCTCCATAGTGCCATTTTCTTTTTGTATGGATATTTTCTGGATTCCTTTTCAGCCAATTCTACAGTCTCAAAACTGAAACTAAGTTGCATTGTCTTATTTGAATACCTTCCCTTGTGTTCTTAATATCCAATGATAATAGTTATGCACAAAGAAATTATTTGACCGAAATGTTTTACCAGTAATAAACAAAGTAACACATCAAGCACAACTAGGAAGAAATTGAGTTCGAAGTTCCAATCTAGCATTGCAATAGAGTTAATTCGAGGACTGTTCGCTCTTTCCTGAAGAATAGTTGCAAAAGATGATCTTTCCAACGCCAAGATCTTCATAATTTTTCCGTTGGGTTCGCCTTTGAACAACATCATCATTTAAGTTTTAACATTTGAAGCCGCAGAGTTCAAAACATAATAGAAAAAGAAAAAGAAAGAAAAGGCACTCCTAAAAGGGTTAACTGGTACATCTAGAGAATGGCTAATGGGGCTTCGCCAGTTCTCCCAAAAATAAAAAATAAATAAAAGAAGCTAATGGTGAATTGAAATTTGAAACAAACCAGTGCTTATCTTTTTCTTTTGATCAATTGAAACTGCCCTGTGTCTTATCATCTCGAGAAGGTACATGTCCGTTTGGGCATGTATCTTTTGGATATTACATAAAGGGTAAATTACCTTTTACTCTTCTCTGATTTGATATTTTATCACATGACCCCTTATAGTGTAAAAATCTATAAATAAATCTTTTTATAATTTGGGTTAAAACGTCACTGTTAGTTTTCTATTAAAACTAACAGTCAATAGTAAAAAATCAAAGTTAAACTAATAAATTGACAAAATTACCATTTCACTACTTTTTTTTTCTTTTTTCCTTTTCTTCTCTCTCTCTCTCTGGAAGAGAATAGATAATTTTGAAAACTTATACTTTGGCTTATAAAATCTTAATTTTCTCCAAATACAAAAGAGATGGAAGGGAAATAAAAAATAAATAAATAAGAAACAAAAAATACCTAATCTTTTTTTACTACAAATATCATTATAGGTTTTTTAACCAATCTTTAATGGTACTTTCTGTTTCTTATTTATCTATTTTATTTCAATTTCTTCTTTTTTATTTTTGGAGGAAAAAAAGAAGTAATGAAAGGGTAAATTTGTCAAATAATTAGTTTGACTTTAATTTTTTACTATTGACCGTTAGTTTTAACAGAAAAACTAACGGTGACACTTTAACCTAAATTATAAATGTGTTATATATAGGTTTTTAAATCATAGGGAAGTTATGAAGTAAAATACCAAATTATAAGAGGGTAAAAGATAATTTATCCTTACATAAATCTGATTATAATTTTCTGATATTACACCGTCCGACAAATATTAAGCTGGTATTATATGATTCAGGGAGGGCTTTACAACTAGCATATGACAAATGATATTACTATTAAAGTTGTGGGGAGGCAACTCTAATTTCTTTAAAGTATACTAGTTTAATTGATTTAGGGATGGCAATTGAGTCGGCTGCCCTTCTCGCGGGGGGTTAATGGGGCGAGGCATAGGGCAGAGCGAGAGGTCATTTTCTCTCCCCGTTAAAGAACGGGAAGGGGGATTGGGGAGTATACCCCCACCTTGTCATTAGCCTTATATATATATATATATATTAGTTATAAGTATTAGATTATGTATATCTAATATAATTAACATTATTAATTATACTAATAATTATATATTTATACTAATACAAATTATTGATTAGTTGTACTGATACATTTATATTAAATTACTAATTACACATTCTTTTCCTTGTGAAGGCGGGGCGAGACGGGGAGAGCGGGTGACGGTGGGCAAGGGAATGTTTGGGCACCGGGACGGGGGCATCCACCCTCATTGCCATTCCTAAATTTTGTGTAGGGACTTGAGGAAAATTGACAAAAAAAGCTCAATCATCAACTAATTATCTACCACTCGACAGAAGTTATCACCAACATAAAAAATTTCTGATCATCAGCATACTGATTTAATTGACTTATGTAGGGACTTGAGGGAAATTGACAAAAAAGCTCAATAATCAACCAATTATCTACGATTTGACAGAAATTATCACCAACATTAAAAAATTCTCATCATCACCAACATTACATAGGAGGTTGCTTTCCCCTAGGGTTTTTTATTGAGAAATTCTTCTCCCATAGTTTTTTTTAGTGGGAGTTTTATTCTCTCTTAAGATATTCTTGTAAGAGTATTTTTATCTTTTTTTTGTCTCTTTTTTCAGTGGGTGAGATCAAAAACTTGTTAGATCCCAAAAACCAAACCTAGAAGTTAGATCTAAAATTTTTCTTTGGACTTGAGTAGTTTTTATCAAATTTGACTATTGGAAGACATGAACATAGATGTATTGGGTTCTGGTGATATTCATTTGATGGAAGATACTCTTAGAGTATCTCGGAGTTTCAGTTTTCACAGGAGTTTATTTGAATGATTTATTTGAGATAATTACTGTAATATTTTTTATGATGTGATGTAATATGAGATAAAAAGGTAATTGAAAAAATAAAAAGGTGATTGAAATTTGTGAAGTAAATTATTTTATTTCAAATCTTGTTAATCCAAACACACCCACTCTCAGTTTCAGATCTGTGTATGTGTGCCATGTTTTGATGCACATATTGCTATTAGTGCAGAAATTGGAATGCAATTATCCTCTTTTATCAAAAAAAGAAAAAGAAACACATTTCATACTCCGTAGCCAGCTAAGCTAACAGAACATTTCCCAGACAAAAATTTAATTACTAACGTACAAACAGATGCATGATGCATCAGAGTGAGCAGTCAGAAAATCAAAAAACGTCAAGCAATATTGGACCCCGGTCACCGAGCCTGTGAAACATCCATCAATTTAAGAATCAAGATTCAAGTGTACTAGATAGTATGCTTCCAAATAAAAATCTAAAATACTCGTTTCCACTCTATTTTCTTGCCAAAAAAAGACCCATCGATGGGTTCGACTGCTGTTGATCCACTTTTCTGTTTTCTCCTCCTTTTTTATCCTTTCTTTTTTTACCCCCCATCTAAACAGGGAACCTTTCCTTGTAGATAAGTCCAGTTGCAGAATTTAACGTGGTACAAAAACAACACTAAATATTTTCTCTTAATATTCAATCGAGTTCTGCATGCAATGAGTATATGAACTTTCTAGGAACAAAAAAGTGGAATATTTCTTTTTTTTTTTAGTACAATGAACACAAACTTAATAGTTTGCTGAGAAGAAAAAATGTTGCAGAGAAGAATATTGGTGATCAATGTGGATGAGAAGATGGAGAATTAAGCGAGAACATACAAAGAAAATCAATGATGAGGCGGCCATCAGAGAGCCGGCCGGTCGATCGGAGGAAGAAAGTGCGACCATTTGGGAAGTTGATGGAGTAACCGAGTCCGGCCACAAGTCCACCAGTGTCCGAGTTGGAATCTCCAAAGTTGAATATGACTGGCGGGTTCTTGCACTCGCCAAGAACTGAGTTTGGTAAAGGGCTCAAAAATGTAGGAAGGAGAAGAAGATAAAGAAGAACTTCATGAATTGTTGTGGAGGAGGAGAAAGTAAAGCGGCCGTGGCAGAAAGAGCAAAGCGGAGGAGAGGCCATAATGACCACCAGCGATCAAAGTTGCAGCTGTGTTTTTTCTTTTGCTTTTTAACCGAACTGTGTTAAAAGTATTTTCTAGGTTGTCTAATCCGTTTATTTATTGTAGCTGTGTTTAGATAAAAGGTAAAATATACCGTTCTCCCTGAAATTTGCCTTTTTGCGCTTTGCCCACTTATGTTCAGTTTCATAACATCCCACCCCCTCCATAATTCGTTGCAAAATGCACACTCTCTGTGCGTGCAAATTTTAAAAAAATTTACAAGAAAAAATAATAAGTAGCTATTAAAAAGTTTTATTAAGTTGTGTAATGTATTTTTTTTTTGTGTTGCTAAAAAATAATAAGTAATTATTAGCAGTTATTAGAGGGTTTTAATAGTAAACTTTTTAGTGGTACGATAAATAAGATAAAAGAAAAAATGATAAAAAAAAATTTTACGTCATATTTCTTCCTCTCCCTTTATATATACTAACACAAGAATCGTAAGACGATTTTAGATAAGGATCTCCATCCATTTTACTGGCTCTAAGTTTTTTTTCCCTTTATTTCTTTTGCTTTTCTCTCTATTCTTTCACTTTTTATTTTTCAATATTTTTACTGAATTCATATCTTTATTTTTCCCTTTATTTCTTTTGCATTTATCTCTATTCTTTCTCTTTTTATTTTTCAATATTTTTTTCTGAATTCGTATTTATATAGTAAACTCAACCTGACATAAATTAATCGTAAGGATAGCTTGAAATCACAAAGTTTATGGGAAACAACTTAACCTCTTTCCTTTTCAAAATCTCACTGATATAATATAATTTATGTGATGCTAAAAAAGTAAGAGAGATAGAGAGAGAAACCCACACTTTCACGAAGAACATTTGTGTCACAATGGTTCCCGCTGACAACGGAGTAATGTTTATTTTCATAGGTGAACAACACTCTTAACTTCTAGAGTTCGTTGCTTTTTCCAAGCTCGTAGTCACCAATGTAATTTAATTTTTTTTTTGATGCATAAAGAAAAAAGAAAAGAAAATCATCTAACTTGCCTTTCTTTCCATTCACAAGTTGACACATTTGATGCCTTGTTAGATTGTAGTATTACTATCAAGAGTTCATCGATAAAAAAACGATTCTGAATCACGATATTCCTAAACGATAGATCAAATATAAGAATTCCTGAAATCAATAACATGTGCTATTGATTAGTTTGTTTCTGTGGTTTAAGTCATTTATATATCGCTTAATATAAGATTTTCCTAGTATAAATGAGCGAAAACAGTGGCATAGAAATTTGTACAAAGTGTGGATTTAGAACAGAGATGTGAATTCAAGATCACAATTTCATGTTTAAGAAAACACATCATACCACCAATTTCCATTTTCCAATCATCACTTTCGTGCAGGATTCGTTCTAATATTTTCATTCTAAGTACAAATATTACAAATGGCCAAAAGACTTTAAAATAATTTATTTAGTATGGTCCCCAAAGGCATTAGTTTCGAAGAGGAGCTTAACCAATGCCTTTGGATACTATCCTTCATGCTGTGTTTTCTGGAATTAATTGTAGCCACAACTGATGCACTCAGAGATTTTTTTTTTTTTCTAAATGGCAAATAAGAAATTCTGAAGAATGTTAACTAAACCCCTGTATTGGATTCGCTTCATTGTATTGAGCATATGGGACTGGATGACTTGGGAACTTATCCAATGAAGTCCTTCTTTCAGGTTTTTCTAGTTGGCATTACTACAAAGCATCAAGAAACATTTTCAATCAATTTCAATTATTACACTCATTCTCCTAGTTCATAAACCTGCAGTGAGATGCAAATCAGGGAAGCCTGAATTTCTGGTTAGCAATTGGCTTCAAGTTACACAAAATCTTTGACTTTGATTGTGGAGCTATTACAGTGAACTGTAGGTAATGATACTGCTAATTCTCTCCATTTGTGCCTGCAGAAGTATTTGACTTCTTGAACAATTGTGATTCCAAATCGTCCATGGTAAACTGCTTCCCAGAATCTACCTCCTGATCAGGAGTTTTAGTTGGCTTCATCTCTTCATTCTTTCCCCAGAGGACGCAGTAAAGTCCCATAACAATCAGAGTAGATCCTATTACCCTGCAACAACCACAACAACTACTACATCAATGAATGCTCACACAATTTCTGGTTTTCCATGAAATTTTGTTTTGGCCTAAATAAGACACACGACAAATGGTTTAGTTGCAGTAAATGAAGGGGATGTCAAGCTGAACAATTAATACTTACGTTCCAATGTATAGTTTCTCCTGAAGTATTGCCCAACTGAGAATAGCCACAATGACAAGCAGCAAAGGGCTGAAAACCGAGACATATAAGGGTCCTTTTCGTTCGATGCACCATGACATGAGGCAAAATGCTAATGCAGTACAGATGATTCCCTGAAAAGCAAAGTTCCATCCTGCATTAGTCCTTTCCTATCAGCTGAATGTTTCTACCAAGAACAATCATAACACAAATCGTTGCCTAACAAGTGGATCAATAGGTCTAAGCAAGCAACTTCTAAATGGGGGCAATCTGTAGTCAGAAAGTAAAAGGAACAGCTTGACTGAATCACAAATTGTAGCAAGTCATTTGTTCATATGTACTCCCATTGATGTGCCTTTTAAGCTGCAATGTGTGCATGTTGCAGTGGTTCATACCGCATAGATACTTGAGACTGCTCGGATGGCAGGATATAACGACCATGCAGATAAGTGGTGATCAAAACAAAAGCCAATAATCGCACACTGAATGCTGGCCATGAAACATGTCAATGCTGAGCTAGAATAGGGAGCAGCATACATCTTGCCCACCCTTGCCTGATAAAACAAGCATGAAGCCATCGTTAGTTCATCGGGTGACAGCATATAGAGGTTACAGATAAGCCTAAGGTGCAGACCAGAAAGAATTTGCTTATGCTTACTTGGATAATTAGCCATACTGCCCAGGAAACAGAACTAGCTATCAGCATAAATGGCCCCAGTACAAAATTTACATGGTTGCTAACAGTTTTATTCCTCAAGTTGTCCGCAAATTTCCAATGAATTCTCGACTGCCCTACACCGACAACTGGCCCGTGGTAAAATGACAATAAAATGGCACCGCCAACACATACAACAGTCCCTAATACCTTGGCCTGTCCTGCCTTAGCCCTCAGTCCTGCACTTTCTAATCTGTCAAACACATATTAGCAAGACGTAAAATCCTTTGAACCAAGTGTGCCTGTTTTTGCAAAAAGAAAGGAGTAGAATTTTTCATTCTGTAGAGGAAAGAAGAAAATTACCCTAAAGGCACAGCCAGGATAAATGTGACTGCTGGGCTTAGGTTTGACAAGGCACAAGCAATAGTTGGAGTAGAATTCTTTAGCCCCACAAAATATGTGATTTGGTTCACGGTTGCCCTGTATTTTCAGCCTAAGTTAGAAGGTTCTAGCTTCAGAACTAACTATCCTTGATGCAATACCTTCCAATATTGCATAAATCTATATATAGCATCTTAGCCCAAGAAAGATAGAGTTTAGCCGAGTACTTACCCAAAAACAGAACACATGAAAATGTGGAAAAGGATAGAGAATGTTAACCGGGGTCTTGTTTTCCTGCATTTATACATCAAGATACTTGAGTTTCAGTTAAATAGCTATTCGTTTTACAATAACAGAAATGGCTACATATCCTTGCAAGAAATATATGTTAAGTATGTATTACTGCTTAGAGTTAGGCTTTTGATCGGAGATTGCTCTGTAGTTTACAGACAGATTCTCTCATTGGTTCTGGTTCATCACCTTTTCAGTTTTGTTTTGAGCTATTCATCAACTACTTGGTTATGTGCTTAGTAAGATCAGATTGCAAGAACTGCCAATAGTACAGGATATAAAGCAGGACAAAAAAAATTTAAGTACAGAGAGTATCGCCCTTTCATCACGTTCTTTTGGAGAATTAATGGTTAAACTCTCAAAAGTCGCCATGCTTTCTGAAGCAGGAAAAAATAACACGTATCTTTCGAAACCTGAAGAAGGCAGGAGAAAATAGAAGGTGGCAAGAGAAGAAGAAAAGGGCTGCTGCAGCTATCGAGAAAAGGGCGACAAAGCAAGAAAAGAAGAGGCGGAAATCAGATTTCAGGCGGTACTGCTCTGCTTGGCTGCTTGACTTGTGTGAGAAACAGCACGATCAAACCGTGAAACATCCATCATCAAGCATGCTTCCAGGTTTTTAAGAATTTGATATTTCTTCAGGTCCATAACCGTAGTATAGTAGTCTAAAGCATTTGGTGCCTTTCATGTGAACAGACCACACTTGAAAAGAGGACCCTTCTCTATCTTGATTCTTGATTGTTGGACAAGAAAAATCAAATGATCAAAGAAATTTTACGGTAAGGATCATGCACTACAATCGATATGAACATGCACACAGGACAAATCAGTGTTATCTTAATCAAGCCAGGAGATTCATCATTAAATTTCTCTTTGATAGTCCAGGTAAATCTGCAGAGTCCATGAAAAAATGGTTGCATGTTCAGTGAATTAGCTTTAATGTTTGACACTCAATCCAGTTTCATTGGAAAACCACATTTCGACTCTAATGAAGTTCAAGAAACTCCTGCCTGGATTATTAAATGTTGATTCTACATGCAAAATCAACTTAAATCTGCGGCTACTAGCAACGTACCTCTCCAAGAAATAAGCAAATGGGGCGATGGATAAGGTGGCAAAGAGTTGCCTGTAAGCAACATGAACAAAAGGATTCATGCCTGAATCCATGGCAAGTTTTGATACAATGTTCATTCCAGCATAGCCTAGCTGAAGAATAACCATCGTCAGGAAAGGCAAGAAACCCCCAGCCATTTTCTTCTTTCTCCAGTTCTCAACTTCTTGGATGAATAATGGAGGCCGAAAGAAGGAAGAGGAGAAAGCAAAAATCAAGAATTTCTTTACGGAAGAAGAGGAAAAAAGAAAGGAACTTGCTTTCTTCTTCTTCTTCGTGATGAAAGAAAATTATGGGAAATATATAAAGTTTGTAGTACTAGAGGACAATTATAGAAGGTCATACAAAAACAGAAAGCTTAGAAAGAAATTATTTCCACTAGGAAAGGAGGGAAAAAAAGAATTGGTGAATAACGGAAAAGGATTTCTTGTTGGGCTTTGGGATTCATGCAATGCATGGAACGCTAGCTTTAATTTGTCATTCTTGAATAAAGGCACTTTCAGTTAATCCCTATTATCGGGCCAAGTGTTTGCCAGCTTCTTTACAAAAACTTGTAGAATAAAAATTGCCCGTTTGCCTTTGGGATCCATCCACACTAGGAATATAAGGATGCATACAAAAATCGAAAAAAAAAAAAGAAAAATGAAAAAGGGAGAAGAGACGCAAGGCCGCAACTACTACTGAAATAGGATCAAATTGAATGAAATCGGACGTTTTATTTTATCATTTTGATACTTGTACGTAAGGGTGTAATTGAATTGATTCGAGTTTCAACTTAACTCAAATTCAATCAATTAAATTATTTCATTACTCAAGTTCGACCAACGTTTTATTGTTTTCGTTGTAGTTTAATTGCATTACTCGAAATCAACCAACTGAATTATTTTGAGCGGAGAGAAAACAAAAAAACTTTCAAAGATCAATCCAGTGAGACATAAAAGAGATTTCATGATTAATTATCTTCCACTATATTCTAGTTTGTGTTACACCGAACAAACTGAAAAGAATTGCGGAGATGGTAGGATAAATAGGATAACAGCTTTGAATCACAAAAAAACATTCAAGAGCATCACCATGGACTCGGAATGTAGCGTTGTCCATACATGGATGGAAGAGAACTATCGTGCAGACTGGTTACCAAAGCAAAGACGAAGTCAATTCCATAAATTGAAGATTTTAGACTAACCCCCGTAGCTACTGAAGTAAGTTCTGGCACCGGACCTGATCTAGGTTGCAATCCCAAGATTTATGCGCATCCAATGGACTGATAGCCCTTCATAGCACAATAAATAAATAAATATGTAAATATATATATATACACGCGCTCGCGCACACCACGAACTATATAATATACCTTATAGTTTACCTCCTGAACTATAATAATAGGCATTTTGCCCCCTCAAATGATATGTTTGGACAACACCACCCCAACTATTTTAAATATTTTCTTTTTTCACTATTTTTTTTTTGTCTTTTTTTGCCTTTTCACCCTTTTCTTTTTCCTTTTATTTTCTTCTTTTTTCCGTTTCTCTCATGGAACTAGCCAATGTTTACATAAAAGATTTTAATATTTCTAAACTGCTTTTTAAATTTATTTATTTGTTAAATTCATTCTTAATAATTCATCATAAACTCTTTGTTATTACAAAATATATATACAGCTTATATCGTAAACTGTTTTAATCTAGTAATTCAACAATTTAAGTACATATAAACTAATTAGAGTTTACAATTGCTCAACTATTTATAACAAAAATAACATATTATATATCGCGTAAGAAAGAAAAGTTAACAATTGTTATTGGTAGTGAAACGAAAAGATAAGAATAAACAACAATTATAGTTCATTTTTTATTTGTTATTGATACAATTAATAATTGATTACTTAATATCTCTTTTGTTCTCATATATCTAAATAATTCAATTTCTTAAATGACATTGACTTCAACATTTGGAAAAAAAAAATCTTGTATACCATAGAATTCTTTTATAAAATATGGACACATGAAATTAAAAAATAAACAAGTTTTGACTAATCTAGTAAACTGGTCTAAATAATGCTTAAAGAAAATAAGAGGAAGAATCTAAAAGAAAATGATAAGGAAAAAAAATAACAATGCTTAGGATAAAAGGGATAGATTTGTCCAACGATTTCATGAAAGGAGACAAAGTGCCTAAAAAAAATAGTTTGGAAGATAAACTGCAACAAGATATATACTTCATGGGGATTTTTTAGCATTTAACAAAATTACATATTGCCTCCCTATAATTAGAAGTCAGTAGTAGTTAATTAGGAGTCAATAGCAAATCACTCACAGAGCCTGTTAATCGCCACCTAATGACTAAGAGCCAAATGTTTATGAGTATGAAAAGACAATTATGTCCTTATTATAGAAAATTTGTCTCATGCCTCTTTTCCATTTTATTTTTCTTTTCTAAATTTAGATCTCTATTTACAGTTTTTGCTAGTTATCTTTTTTATGAGAAATATTTGCTTTTCATTTTTCTTATAACAAAATTTAGTTATCCTAAATCGTCATATGAAATCTAAAATGAATGTACCTCTATTAAAGAGAATTTAAGTACTTTCTGATTTTATAAAAATATTTCTCAATAAGCATCAAAAGAGTTGTTACATATTTAGAATAAATATTTCACTTTTACCTCTATTTTGTCTTCAAAATGATCTGGTTATTGTCAACGACATCAACATGCCAGCAATAGTTTCTACTTTATGGATGTTTAATTCAGCAATCACATGTATCTTGCCAGATACGTTTTTCAGTAACCATCATCATATTGCTGATGAAAACTTTGTTCTAATTTATTCATTGATGCTTGTATGTATCCTTTCACTAACTTTGACAGCATCACGAACGAAGGAATTTAACTTTCATCACGACCCGCGGGTAGTCATGACCTTTGTATAGCCACATAAATGGGCAGCAATGTGATCAATCAGATTAGAGGCTTTTCAACAAGCTGCAGCTTTTGCCGTAGAATGTATCAGGAAATTCATCATGGGTAGTAACGGCTTTGGTATAGCCACATAAAATGTGATTTGATTTGATTAAATTAGAATATTGTCAAACACTCAAGAAGTTCACGCAATCGGATGGAAAAACAGAAAAACAACAATTTTTTTTTTTGTCAAAAAAAAAAAACGTACTACTAGTAGAGTAATCCAAAATAATTAAGTCAAGTTTTTAGCAAGTTAGCATCAGTAGATCGAGCTGGAGCAATGGAAAGATTCCAATTCAAGATCCCAGCCCTTTCATTTTTGTTGCCCCTTTTGCTCTCTTCTTTCTGCTCCAATGTCTGTAAGTAAGGCCTTCATTTTCAATTTTTTTTTACTCTTTATGTGACCTTTTTTTTAACTCTTTATGTGAACTATTAATTGTGGACTATAAGACAGGAAAGGGTTGAAGGGCTTGGAATTGGCTTGGTGAAAATGAAACCACTCTGACATAATGTCGTTGGTTAATGGGATAGATTTTTCTTCCTTTTGATTCAAATGGTCTTATTGGTGCTAACTCTTTCTGATTTTTTTGCTTGATCAAAGCTATAACAATAGGTTTAGTATGAAGAGTTATTGTAATTGCCGTAAAAAGCTTGCAATTTTGGGATCAAAGATTTTGTCCCAAAACCCTGAGATGGAATTTCATTGAGAACACAACGTTTCATCAGATAGAATTTCATTGAGGAGACAAACACAAGATGGAGAAACATACTTTTTCAAAATGATGCAGATAATTGATTTAGAAGCAAAGGACATAATAATGGTACTGGGGATGAGAACTAGAATGTGAATTCTGTCAATTTGGAAGATAACGTGGTTCATACCCTTGAGAAAAATTTCCCAGCAAAATGATTTAGGCCATGAGGACACAGATCATGCAATGAAATGGCCTATGCCCCTCCATTAAAAGTTGTATATGGTCTTGTTCTTGGTGTTTCCTAAAATATGGTAAAGTTTTCTTCTTCTTCTTCTTTTAACTTCTTGTAGACTTTTTTTTTTTTTTAATAATCCTATGCAATTAAAAAATTATATATCAAATGCAATAGGCGGGAGAAGGATACCAGATTGAATGAATTAATTGCATCCTTTGACATAGGAGCACATGTTATCTAAGATGCTTGAGGACTACTAACTTAAATTGCAACGATTGATTCATTATATAATTTTTTACTTTATCCAACGTCTTATCTGTCTGTAACAATGGAAAATTTGGGTTCCACCTTTCAAGGGCTCAGGCCCCTCTTTCTCATTGCCCCCCTTCGCTCGTCTTGTCTCTTTTTTCTAATCCTCTTTTTGTAAGACCTTCCTTTTAAAATTTTTCTGTTGTTTTTATGTATCCATGTATTGTTCCCTTTTTACGTAGAATTATTGTAGATTAAACCAAGTTATGTGTGTGTGTGTGTTATGTGACCAAAATTGATTGGTGGGGCTTTGTTGGCATCTAGTTGTCTTGGGTTGTGAGAACTAGCTAGTTTATTTAGTGATTATTGGCTGAGCAAATGTTTTGATTGGCTAGATTGAGGTTGCATGCTAGTGGGTTTGACTTTGGCCGTTGGTGTTCTCCTTGTAGCTAAGAAAGCTAAGTCAATTGACTGTGAAACCCCCTTAATCATCCATATATATATATATATAATATATATATATATGCTACCAGTACTGAAGTTGCAATGAAACAATAGGATGCAGAGACTTTTGAGTAATAAAATCATTTGATTGCCTCATTTATCCTTTATTGTTTGCGCTGCCAACCTTTTTCCTCCAATTGAGAGATTGATGCATTTACTTGGAGTGAATTTATTTCCTCCAATTACTTGTGAATTATTTGTGTTAATTATTCCATGAGAATTGCAGATATTGAGAGCTTTGGTTCAAGGGCTTGGTATTGACTTGGTGAAAGTGAAATCAAGCAGAATTGGTGTTGTTGGCTAAGTGGGCTTTAAAGGCTTCCGCTTGAAGTGAAGGTGCTAGATTTTTCTTCCTTCGAATCTAACTTGTCTGACAGTAGTGTCATTGCTGTTCACAGTTTCAGAATCGTGTGTTTAAATCTAAAATCATCTTTTGCCTGATCAAAGCTATTACACAGGGTCCACTGTGAAGAATTAACGTAATTGTAATTTGTAACAGAAGGACTAGTATCCCTGATTCCCTGCAATAAACCCTTGAAACTGAAGCTTTTATTTTGGGATTTTAGACTCAAGTTATTTTGATGTAAACTCCCTGAGTTCTTTCATGAAGTCTCAGTGGAACTGGTTAATGTCATCAGCTCACTGCAATGCTTTCCAAATCCTTGTATTTCCGGAGGACTTATCCTGATTTGGCTTATTTTTGTTTCTGGTTGCTGCAGATATAACAAGGAAACATTATGGGTTTGTCATTCACCAAGCTTTCCGGAAGGAAGGAGATTGGCATACTAATGGTTGGCCTTGATATGGCTGGCAGAACTACTATCTTGTACAAGCTCAAGAGAGGGGAAGTTGTAGCTACGGGTGCTACGATTGGTATGTTCTGTTAATTCATTGACTAGTTTCACCAGAATAGAGCTTCTCTTTTGGCAGTCCTGTTTATTGTTCTAGATTGTATTTCAATTGCATGCTGGTTGACTGGAATAATTTAAATACCCAAGCTTCTATTTAAACACTTTTGCTAAATCTTGGTAGTGAGTTAGGTATTTTGCTTTATACCAGGATATAATTCGGAGACCCTGGAGTACAAGAACACGAGCTTTACTTTCTGGGACATTGGAGGCCAGAACAATGTAAGTGATATAACTTGCCTGTGATGTGTCATTTAATACCTCAGTTTTCAAATGGAGATGGGTTATTTGTATAAACTCTGTTTGTGCTTCGTGAAAATTGGGTATGCTCTACATTTTACTTTATGAATTGGCACCACAAGGAGTAAGCCCCATAATGATTCTCATCTTCAGAGACTACCATTGCCAAGATATTACTTCCAAAACATTGAAGCAGTGATCCTTGTTGCTGATAGCAATGACCAAGATCGTGTTGTTGATGCTCGGGAGTACCTGCAAAAGCTGTTGAGTCAGGTATTGATCCAGTATACTAATCCATGGATTGAACTCTTCTTGTAGTTCTTGCTTTGATTTGCTTATTTCCCACGTCATAATGGTGATTAGATGCTTGATTGAGGGTGCACCCCTCCTGTTGAAATCAGTTTACCAGGATTCCAAAATGCAGGGAAGATCAGTGACATGCGCTGATCCTTGTAAAAATGATCTGAACTGATGCGTGTGTGTAGGATGAACTTAAGGACGCACTCCTCCTGGTGTTTGCAAACAAGCAAGATCTTCCAAATACATTGACTGCTGCAGAAATTGCAGACAAGCTTGGTCTTCACTCCCTCCATCGCCGTAACTGGTAATCTCTCTCTCCAACTCTGCTGTCTCCCAAGTGCAAACATGTGCACGAACCAGCTGATTTCCTGCACTGAATCCTGGTTTCTTGCGTTTCTAAGGTTTATCCAAAGCACATGTGCCATCTCTGGGGAAGGGCTTTATGAGGGGCTGGACTGGATCTGCAACAACATAGTTAACAAGGTAGAGATTCTCTGATTGCTCTAATTTGAAGCTCTGATACCTTCTTGTGTAGGCATCTCTCCTGACTTCTATTTGTACATATTTTTGCAGGTGTAGATGATTCCTGAATCTTTTTGCCTACCATATAATGAATGACCTTTCAGTTCAGTGTATATCTCAACCTGTTATCTCCGGGCTGAATCTGACGGTCTGATTTCACCAGAATAATACCAAATAGTACCATATTCATTCTGTTTGGGCTGAATCTTGGTACTGAAGTATCTTGTTTTAGTCCCATGATTTAATGTGGAAAGTGGAGTGTTTGAAGAAAAAATGTGAAAAGTGGAGACCCAGAGTCCACCAAATATTTATTTTTACATCTAAGTTGTAATAGTTTTATACCAAATAGTTTACATCTAAGTCCACCAAATGTGAAAAGTGTATGAATTATACAATTGGATAAAACTGAGCAAAATTTACACCAGAGAGACCCTTGATCTAAATATAAAGAGATGACCTTTATTGTTTGGGACACTTGTGATCAAAACAATGCGAGTGACGTGAGCTTTATGCTTGTAGCCCGACTGGACCTTTTTTTTTTTTTTTTCTTTCTATCCCATCTTAGTCAAACTAATCCACCTCTTGACTTACAGAGTCTTGTCCAAAAATGTAAGTGCGATATCACATCGAGATTCGAATTGGTGACTTGTAGTGTATTATCGCATGTGATTACCCACCGAGTTCCCGCTCAATCAAACTAATCCACCTCTTGCTTACAGAGTTTTGTCCAAGGATGCAAGCGCGATATTATAATGAGATTCAAATTGATGAGTTATAGCATATTTTCCAGCCGAACTCCCCGCTTGGGGGCTAGCCTGACTGGACATTGAAATAGGGAAACATTCCCCTCCTATGAGCCTTCTTCTAACCAAAAAATTAATTTGTCTATGAAATTTACTGTTCGCAAGTTATTTTGACAGACTCAATTTATTTATATTTACATCCACGATTTGTTTAAGGGGTGCCCGTCGATCGAGTTTTCTTTCAGAGATGTCTACACGTGAATTGTTTGAAAACTTGAAATGAAATATGGAAAGTGCCAATGAGAAGAGAGAAATAAATGGAATAGGTACACGAAGGAGCTCTTGATGACGGGCATCTTTTGGCAAAACCGAGTACTAATACATAACAGCCACCTGGTTTCAAAGGCGTGAAAAAAAATGCTCTTTAGATCACGCCATCCGCCAAAATGAAGGCTTCCATCTCTCATCTTTCTCTCTCTTGTGCGAACAATATACTATCACAAGAATCCCAAGTAGAATAAACTGAAGTCAACACGTTTTATTTAAAAAATGCCTGTTCATCTTCTTAAGAATCAGCAATGGTGGAAGTTGGAGAGGTGCAAGATTGGGTTTCTTTCCTGGGGTGCAGAGTCTCGCAAGATCCCTGGCCCCTCTTTCATTGCCATTTCCTCATTCCGTCCATTTTTTCTGCTCCAGTAAGACCATGCTTTCCAAATATCTTTGACCATGTATCCATGTATTTGTTTCTTTTAACTAGCTTTATTGCATTTTTGTTTGTGATTTAGTTGAATCATTATGCATGCAAATTAAACTGAAAATTGTGGTTGAAGGGCTTGCAGAGTGACTTGTTCAAATTGAAATCAGTCTAAACTAGCAGTAATATTATTGGTTTAATGGGATTTTAAGGCTACTGTCTCAAGGTGTTGGATTTTTCCTTCTAATTCAATTTGTTGCTTGTTGTCATTGCTGGAAAAAGTTTCTGGATCAAATTTCTTCTATTTGTGGTGATTTTCACTTCATCAATGCTAAACCTAAACACTAGGCTTAGCAAGAAGAAATAGTGTAACTGGAATTCGTAATAATCCTTGTAAACCGAAGCCACAAAATTGGGATTTTTGGGCTAAAGTTTCATGAGGTGTCTGAAAAAGCTGTTAAGTTTGCATTCTAGCTCCACTGGGATCTTATATTCAAATCCCTTTGATTGTAAACTCACTGAATTTCTTTCATAAAGTCTGAGCATTACAGCCTACAGGTTAATGTCAGCTCACTCAGATGATTTTTGAAATCTTTCAGTTTCTGGATAACTTATCCTGATTTGGCTTATATTTGTTTGTGGCTGCTGCAGTCAAGCAAGGAGACAATATGGGACTGTCATTTACCAAGCTTTTCGTAACTAAGGAGAATCGCATACTGATGTTGGGCCTAGATGCGGCAGGAAAAACTACTATTTTGTACAAGCTCAAGCAGGGAATAGTTGTCGATGACATTCCCACAATTGGTACACTGTTAATTTGTTGACTAGTTTAATCCAGGGAGAAGATATGCTCATTCTTACCAAAATGTTGCATCTTTTTTAAGCAACTGTTTGTCGTTCTAGAGTGTAAATCAATGCTATTCAGGCTCAGTGGACTAATTTGATTACCCAATGCTGCTACTTGCTGACTCAAAGATCACTTTTTATGGTGATTTATTTATTTTTTCCTGTATATATCTACCATACAGATCTACAGATGAACAGAAACTATTCATACTAATTTGATTATCGGCCACTGATATGTTCTATTCAGCTCTGTTCCTTGTGATCTGTTTCATTAGCATAGCCTAGTGGTTGCCTATGTGGAGTCATCCCAACATTTTGTTGAATTCTGATAGTGAATTTTTTTCTGCCAAAAAATACCAGGATTTAATGTGGAGACCCTGGAGTACAAGAACACGAGGTTTACTATATGGGACTTCGGTGGTCAAAACGTTGTAGGTGATATGGTTTTGCCAGAAATTGCATCATATTCCCCATTTGCTTCAATTAAGTATTGATGATCTCCTGTTGAAAACTTCTGGAAAGTAGATGAATGAGGCCTAAACTGCCTGATTTCTTGTAAATTAATTCCCTGATAACTGAAAATTTCTCTGTTCATATTTCCTTTTTCTTCTTTCTTTTCATTTGGTGTGCATGGTTATTGAGATTCCTAATGCAAGCATTGTTCCTTACTCGGTATGTTTAGCATGCCAGAAGTAGTAATTAGTAGCATTTGTTGTTTCTGTGAACTTAAACCGCTGTAGTCAACTAAACTATCATGGAACAACTTCTTGTTCTGGTCTATGGTTTAAAGCTAATCTGTGCTATATTTCTATCTCTTGCCGATTTCTCTTAGAGGTGTCATCCAACACCTCTTTTCCAGATCGAGATAGCTTCTTTTTTTTTTAGCTCTCTGTGTTTATTGAATTAGTTATTTTCCTGAATCTTGCGTTTTATGAAAATTGAGAATTAATATATCTTACTTTTATGAATTGGCACCACAAAGAGTAAGCCCCATAATGATTCTCATCTTCAGAGACTACCATTGCCAAGATATTACTACCAAAACGTTGAAGGAGTGATCTTTGTTGTTGATAGCAATGACCAAGATCGCGTAGTTAATGCTCGGGATGAGCTGCACATGCTGTTGAACGAGGTACTGAATCTGATGTATCGATGTAACCAGATTGAAACAACCATGCTAAAATCCAGTTGCATTTGCTTTTACGAAAGAAGTCAGCAACAATTGTATAACATATGGATGAGCTCTCTGTAATGCTTGCTTTCAACTGCTCATTTCCGTGTGTCACCATGAAAGTTAGATTTTGATTTAGATGCATTTATATATCAAAATCAGTTTCCAAGGAAGGAAGATGAGTAACATGACTATAGTTGAAGCAAATGCTGATCCTTGTAAAAAAAAATTGATTCTAACTGATGCCATATACAGGAAGGACTGAAGGAGGATGCAGTCCTACTTGTGTTTGCTAACAAGAAAGATCTTCCAAATGCATTGACTGCTGCAGAAATTACAGACAAGCTTGGCCTTCACTCCATTCGTCCGCATAACTGGTAATCTTTCTTCCCGTCTCCCTTGCGTGCAAAGATGTCTGCGTAGCACTGATATCTTACACTTGAGAACATATGCTCAAAAACTGATTTCTTGCCTTTCTCAGGTTTATCCAAAGCTCATGTGCCACCTCTGGAGAAGGGCTTTATGAGGGATTGGACTGGCTTTGCGACAACATTAGTTAACAAGGTAGAGAATCTCTGATTGCTCCAAGTTGAAGCTAATTCCTTCTGTACACATCTCTCCTGATCACTATTATGATTCTCTATACCATTGTCCATTGCAAGCGTAGCCGATTCCTAATTCTCTACACCACACTATAACGACTGCACAGTTCAGCTTAATTTTATTAATTGCAGCCGAAGGGAAGGCTACTAGTTTTATCATCTTCCACTGCTTCTGATGCTTTTTATGAGTTTAAATTCGAGGTAAACTCTGGTTACACACCGTTTCATCATTTCCTCCCCCCCCCCCCCCCCCCCTCCCCCCTCTCAAAGTTGCGACCAAATCATTTTAGATCAGTTTCGCCATATCAATCACGGTCTCGACGAAACGCAAATTTTGAAATATTTAATATTCTAAAAATTGTGAATAATATTAAAAAATATACTAAACAAAAATAATAAAAAAATTAGCAAAAGAAAATCTATAAAATGTAAATTTGCGAGTTGACTCGAGATAAGTCGGACCGACTCGATCAAGACTATCCGTATTGGAGACTTCTCGGTCGAGTTCTCGGTGATTTGGCCGATTTCTTGGTGATCCATGTGTATCGGAATCATCTCGTCTCAGTATCGAAACGGAGAAGTCCGTTTCGGTGATTGTTGGGTTTTGATTTTATCGCACAACTAGTTAGTAGAATAAAATCTAAATCTAACAAAATAAATATTTGATGAGATAAAATTTAAATCCAACAGTGATGATTTGGCCGAGTCGTCTTGGTCCGGCCGAGAATTTGAACCATGCCTTATATTGTAATAGTAAGTGTCTCGGATCTCTTGAATGTTCGTTACCAAAAGAATCAAATGCTGCGACTAACAAAACAGTTCGAAACGTACAATTTCTTAGTCACCAAAATGGCTGCACAAATTTGTGATAAAAAAAATAGTTCCACAGAGGTCACCAGTCAAAAAATGATGTGCAACCTTCAAACACGAAAGTGATCATGATGTTACTTACAGCTAGCTAGATGTGACATATCAGCCATCAGTTAATTAAAAACATGAAAGGTCCAATTGATAAACAAATTAGTTCATTGTTTATAATGAAAGGCCATAAGCGACCTTTTGTCACATTTTCAGATGGAATAGTCAACAAATTCCACAAGTTCCTTTAATTAAGGAGCCAGACACTAAGACAGTAAGACAGTCACGTATCGATCTTTGCCGAAAATATTTATTTTAGGGAAATGTTCCATGTTATTTTGAGTTTAAATTTTCCTTTTTTTTCTTTAAAATCTTTATATAGGAATACGTCGAAATCCAACGAGACAGCAGTAATACTACTGGATCATACCTACATGAAAATTTATTCCCCACCTCTATTTCGAATAGACGTGTAAATATCTAAATAGTAGCAATAGGAATTTAGTTACAAATAAATATAATTATAGGAATGTTAAAATGTCGCCCGACGCTCTTCTAGATTTCAAAAATAACACTTCAATTTTCAACTACCAGTTTGTGTTTACCGAAAATTTTTTTTAAAAAAAGCTACAAGATTTCCAATTTCACCAAAAAAAATAAAATAAAATCGAATCGAATCAAACAGCCACTTAACAAATTACCAATTGCAAATTATGGTCCCCCCCGTACATATTGTATATAGTTCATTTTTTTCCTTAAAGAGGAAATGAATTGGATTAGACATTTGTGATCTACAATTTTTAATTAAGGCAAACGCATATTCCCTTCGTCATTATTTCTTCTTTTTCATCCATTTCAATTTATGGTCTATTTTTCAATTAAAGAATGTAATTGACTTATAACTTTTTTAAAATGCCCTTATTTAATGTAGACTATTATTGAGTATAACCTAACTTATTTAATGTAGAACTACTTAATCATGCTTCATTTAATATAAAAGTATTTTAAAAAGATAGCTAGTTAGATTTGTTTGTTCAACAAAATTAAATAACTTTTCTTTAAACTGTGTTAAAAAAAACAAACCTATTAAAGAGTATGTTTTAGGTTGAATATTTTAAATCAGAATCTATGTGAAATCAAAGAGTTTGGATTGCAAATTTATTTCAAATAATATTTCGCTTACATTATAAACAGATTTTCGAATCCATCTTTTTATATTCCCAACTACTTTTTATCTCACATACATCAAATCACAAAAAGTGCTACAGTAATTATTCCAAATAATATTTCAAATAATACTCTATCCAAACACATGTATCTCAACTAATACACAGACACACATACATCTATATGTATTATTGGCAAATCACTAGTTTTTTTTTTGTCAAAATATTGGCAAATCACTAGTTATTACATTAACTTTGTAGGCAAAAATAGTTACTAGTAGTAGTAAATTTCCCCCATTTGTTTAGGGATTAATCTTGTATACACTGACAGTATATACATTGTCACCATTGAATGCATGATATATAATTCGAATTTGAATTTGAAACCCAAATTTTACATATGTGTCATGCATCCAATCGTGACAGTGTATGCACTTACAGTGTATACAAGATTTATTTTTTGTTTAATATTGCAATTATTTTGAAAAACAGTAAAAATAATCATTTAGGCAACACGTTTCAAATGCATATAAAAATGAAGGTGTATTCACATTCGGCCGTAGCCAACGCGATATTTGGGCTTTCTCTTCTCTTCTCTTCTCCTCGTCAAGGGCAGACCCTCTCAAGATCTGCCCCCTACCCCATCGCTCAAAACATTGCCCTCTGCTCTCTCTAGAGTCTCTCTCGCTCCACAACTTTGTACTCAATTGTAAGATCTTTAGCTATTCATCAATCTTTCTCTTATTTCATTTCCTGTATTCATGCATCTGCGTGATCTTTCTACTACTTTTATGTGTTAATCGTGTTATGTGTCATCTTATGTAGTTGTAGATCTGACTTTGATTAGATCTGATCTCTTGCTTTAGATCTTAGTTCTTTGATTTCATTATTTTATTCTTCGTTGTTGAATTTTGATTTGATCCCATGTCTTGATTTAGAAGAAAGATAAAGATGAAAGAAAAAGTTTCTTGATTTGATCCCATGTCTTGTTAGAAGAAAGATAAAGATGAAAGAAAAAGTTTCTTGATTTGATCCCATGTCTTGATTTCATCTGTGCCGTGCTGTGTTAAAGAAAGAAGAGAAAAAATTGGGGAAAATGGAAAATAATTGTCTTCGATCTGTTTAATTTATGAGTCGGTGTGATTTTGGAAATGGCTCATATACGAGTTTCTGAGCTTTGTGAGTTAAGGCTTGGAATTACCTTTTTCGTGATTAGAAACGGTACCCCTTAATTTGATTGTGTGTTAATTGGGATCTTTTAGGACAAAAGAATTAAGGAATTTTGGTTGCTACTGTAAAGCTTTAACCTTTTCTGTGTTATTTTGCCTTTTGATTTGTTATGTCTGATGGTGTTGTTGCTGTTATTAGTTTCTGGATCATAGCATAGGAACTTTGTAAATGGTAATCATTGATCGCTGTTGATTTTATAGTTTTTGTCCCATAAAGAAAGAGCTTAAAAGCAGAAAGCTTTAGGATTAGTTTAGTAGTTCGCTTGAAATATTGTGATTTTAAAAGTGATGTTTTGTAAAATGTGAACTCATAGAAAATCTTCAATTAATTTTGTGATTCACTGGTTGATATTACTCTTCTGAGCTCATTTTCTGGTTTCTGTGCTTCTGAATTGGTATGGTGATCAAAAGTTGAGCACAGGCATCTTACTCTTCTTTCTGGCTGTTTCAGGTTTGAAAAGAAAACAGGATGGGTTTGTCATTTACCAAGCTTTTCAGCCGCCTATTTGCCAAGAAGGAGATGCGCATACTGATGGTGGGTCTTGATGCTGCTGGTAAGACTACCATATTGTACAAGCTCAAGCTCGGAGAAATTGTTACGACCATTCCCACCATTGGTATGTTCTATTGGTTCTATTGACTTTTCCAACCTATTGGGTAGATGTTTTCCTTGTTAGAAAATGTATATCCTTTAGTGGTCGTGCCCTTTTGTTGTTCTAGAAATCATTTTATTTTCTATTACGAACTCATTGGGCTACTTGCTTAGCCCAGGCTAAATGCTAACACAGATTATTGAGAATGGTAACACCCCTCATTCTCACAACATCCATATCCGCTCGCAAGCAAACAAAGTAGATTCAGACAGACACCACACACACACACACCACACTCTCTCTCTCTCTCTCTCTCTGTCTCTCTCTCTGTCTCTCTCTCTCAAACAGAAAGAGAGAGAGAGAGATGTGCTGCGAAGAAATGCTATCCAAATGCCTAGAAGTCTACATTATTATTTACCAATCATGGCATTTAACTTTTTTGTCTGCCAGGATTTAATGTGGAAACTGTAGAGTACAAGAACATCAGCTTTACTGTTTGGGATGTTGGGGGTCAGGACAAGGTATGATATTTCCAATATTAGATTTTTCTTTTCAAAGCTAGATGAGCTTATAATCAATTAACAAGAACTTCTGCAAACTAGAAAATGAGGACATAAAACCGGCTTGATTTGTTGTTTATTAACTTTACAAGAAGCGATTGACGTGCATGATCTTTTCCTTTGAGATTGTGGTTGTTCTCACACTCATTGCAATCGCATTTATCTGATGATTGATAAAAGATTCAGCTTAATAGAATTGGTGCCAGCGGATTCCAATTTTCTTTGGGGAGTTGAAAGACATTATTTGTCTTTTGGAAATTTGGCTGTCAGTTTATGAATATTAAGGGTTATATGGCATTCTAGTTTATGTATTTCTTTATATGAATTCTGTACTCTTGTCTGCTCTCATTTCAGATCCGACCATTGTGGAGACATTATTTTCAAAACACCCAAGGACTTATATTTGTGGTTGATAGTAATGACCGAGACCGTGTTGTTGAGGCTAGGGATGAGCTGCACAGAATGTTGAATGAGGTAAGAAACATGTATCAATTATTGCTTTTGGATTGGGTTTACTACTATTAGGTTGTATTCTGTTCTGATTACAGAGGTAAGAAACATTTCTAGAACATGGCTGAGCTATTTCTATACACATCTCATTGTTGTGTTGCTGCCACGATGATATGCTTGATGGAGCCCCACTTTGTTTTTATCTAAATCAGCTTTGTTAGGATGCCCAAGTGTCACATTTTTACGTTTTTAGTTACATGCCTCGACCTTTCTGATTATGATTTGAACTGATGCACGTGTAGGATGAACTGAGGGATGCAGTCCTCCTTGTTTTTGCAAATAAGCAAGATCTTCCAAATGCAATGAATGCTGCAGAGATCACCGACAAGCTTGGTCTTCATTCCCTCCGTCAACGTCACTGGTAAATCTCTATCTTTTATGTGTTTGTGAAGGTGTTTGTGGGTTTGAATTGCATTTTTAGTTTGTTGGGGTGTGTGAGAATTAATTTCTTTCATTTTAGTGAATGCTGACGAACTGGTTTCTTGTGATTCTCAGGTACATCCAGAGCACATGTGCCACCTCTGGTGAAGGGCTTTATGAGGGGCTGGACTGGCTGTCTAACAACATTGCTAACAAGGTAGAGATTTTCTGATAGCTCTCTAGTTTAAGCTGGTATTTGTTGACATCTAGCCTGATTCCAATATTCTGTTTATAATTGTTGCAGGCATAGACGGTGGCAGCATACCCCATGATTTTGCAGATCTATCATTGTCAAAAGTGGAAAAATTACATATTTCCTTGTCATTTTGTGTTTCATCCATCTTGCATGTGCAAGATCGAACTGCTTTTTTATGTTTAGTTGATTGTTATTTAACATACGGTTTGACATTTTGATCGGGTTAGATTTGAGAATTGCCTGTGATATATAGCTACTGCAGTCCCTATATTCTTACAACAGTATGGTGTACTACTACAATTCCATTATTAATGTTCAATTTCTTCAAAAAGTATGCACTTGTATTTTTATCCGTGCTTCTGAAATGGTAATTAAAGTGTCCTTTCTTAAAATTGCAGCAGTAAAATGCGTTTACAGATCAGAGTATGTTTTGCTGGTAATTTGCTTCTAGTATGTGAGGATTTGCTATGATATTACGATTGAAGACGGTGCCATATCATAAGGTTCTAATTAGCTGTAGGAAAATGTTTAGCCTTTGAAATTGGGCATCAACAATTCATTGAGAAAAAGTGCTCAAACAACTTGCATTTGGCACCTCTATTGTATTTACGGAGCCAAGCATCTAAAGTTACACCTAAAGACTTGGCCATCCAGGGGTGAGAGTTCTGCATATTTATAATGGCAGAGCGCGATAGGATTAGAGATGAAAGACAACTGCGTGCATGCTGCTGCCGCCGCCTCCCACCAGTCCCGTCACACAAACCACCGTCCTCATCACGCACCACCGTTGCAACAATCATCACACGCTCACGCACTACCAGATTGGCAGCAGTAGGTAAAGGAATGACGAATGAGTTGCATGGACATAAGCTGCACCGGTCCACCGTACACATCACCACCACAAACGGTCCACAACCACCACAGTAACCAACATCTACATCAGCGACAGCAGCAGTAAAGGCACAGGAAAGTCAAAGAGAGAAGATTGGTGGGGAACGGTGAACCAACGGATCAAATTGGTTAGGAAGAAGGAAGAGTTTGAGAGTAACTAGTCTTTAGGTAATTTAGCATTCTCTTGTGCTCTATAACGCTCGCAAAGAATAGTATTATTCATAAAATAAAGACACTGGCTGTAGAGCTAAAAATAGATATAACAGTTAGAGAGAGGAGGGAGGGGTTGTAGCATTGGAGGAGGGGAGGGGTGGGCAGTGTCATCTGATGTGTCGTGACGGGTGGTCGTAAGCGGAAGAAGAAATAGATGGCAAGATTTATTTTTTGGTTAGGCGCGCTTGAGATTGTATAGATTAGATGCTTTTTAAAGGTGTTTTTGAAATGTGTTACTAACTCTAGCGAAAAAACAAACAAATCCAAGCAGAGCCGAAGATGCTAGCAATGAAAAACACCGACACTCAGGTACGATCATCAGCTAAATACTCTGCCCCAACAGTGAAGAGACTACTGGTATCCAAAACCCATCTTGCTGTAACGACGTATAAATATTTGCCACATTTATGAAACAAATTATACGGGTACCACAGCTACATTTTCCCCAGAAAAAAGTACTATTACAACAAGAATAAAGAATTAGATTTCCCTAGTTACACATAGATACCAAAACTATATGTGGAACCATCTATCAATTCTAATCTTTTATCTTAGGACCCTGTTTGAGCTCAAGAAAAAATTATCTTCACCAGCAAGGGTGGAATGCATTCTCCCACCAGCCCATCCATTATTCAAAGCGCGCGAAGCCACACGGGCTGGATCCCCCGTCACCCGAGTGCCATCGACTTGATTTTCAAAATTCTGGCAGACCTTTTGCCTTTCTTTCCTTCCTCCTCCTCCTGTCTTCATCTCTTTCTTTTCTTAGCCAACTCTCCACCGTTCTCTGCAGACAAATTTCACAGCAGACAAAAAGGTTTGACATATTTGCTATCATCAACCATGACAAAAGGAGAATTTATCATGAGATGGAATGCACGAGCCAAGATGGCATTCAACAAATTTGTACCGAGAAAATTGGATTCAGGAGATTAAACATGTTTCATCTAATGGACTCCATTAACTATATCATCATATTTGCCAGACCAGAATAGCATTTCTAAGGCTTAATCTACAATTGCATCCAGTCTAGGATAATTGCAAGTTACAGCATTCACAAGACAGCTAAGAAGCTTATTTCTCTTGAAATGCCAGTATGTTTTAGCTTGTGCAAAGTAATATCAGCGACTCTCAGCTCAATCCTATTATCTGAGTTACGGAATACCACCCAAAAGATCCCCTCAGAAGCCCGGTTTTCTATCTTGGTGCAGTATAACATGCTTAATCAAGTCTCAGGCTACTTTTTAGGACCAAAAAGATAACACAGGCTACATGGTAGTTTAAACTGGAATTTTCTTTTCAAAAAAAATTCCAGAATGAGAGAAACTTACCATTAGAGACAGGTTGCTTATCTCTCTAACCTTATCCATTGGCATGGCCAATTGCAACTTGCCATGGGCCACATACACCTAAAAAGAGTAGAGCCAATTTCAGATTACAATTGTGAAGAACCACATCAAGATGCCAAAAGAAGTAAATTGCAAGTAGAATACTACCATGTAAGATGGCCAATCCTCAAGGCCGTCAAAAATATGTGTAGCATAGATTATTGTAGCACCACGCTCTTGGCATTCCTTCTTCAAAAATCTCATAAGATCAGCCCTTGCAAGAACATCTAAGTCAACTGTGATCTCGTCTAGAAGAAGAACCTAGATAAACAGGGGGCCCAAGTAATGTTAAAAGAAAGATGGTGATGTATCAGCTGAGGAAGCAAAAAGATTGACAGACAGAGTACAGATAGGGACAGCATTCTCAAGCTCAAGGATGTTGTACCTTAAATGGCTTAAGTAGACCCATACAAATCTGTACTCTTCTTCTCTGGCCGTCAGATACCTTGTGCATTCGCCATGACAGATCAACACCCAAGACCTACGTCATGAAAGAAAGCAAAGTAAAAGTAATAGCCATATCTCCAACATACTAACAAGATGGACCCTTAAGATGAGGAAGAGCGTATTAACATGATACAACCGTCTTCAGCAAGGATCAGTGGAGTAACAACGGTGGAGGAATATAAATCTCTATCAACGGTTTTTACAAGATACCATCTTATTTCACTATTTGCTTTTGGAACTACCACTGTTTATCTATCAACTTTTACCATTGTCAGGGAACATAGAGTTGAAGATTGTTCTGTCACAGGGTCAGATTAACACTTTCATGTTTATTGGGAACAAAAGTAAAGGTTAATCCAAAGAGACCTTATAGAGGCAGTAATGGAGCCCAAAATAGTAAATGTCACCAAACTAGCATTTACAAATGTTCACAGCAGAACTACAACGAACATTCTTAATTAAAAGCATATTGGGATAATTCAACCTTAAGGTTTCCACTAAATCCAAACCCATTTCTCAAATCAAGTAGGGTTAATTTAAAATAATACTTGGATTAACTCAATGAATAGTCTTAAAAACTTTTCTTCTGCACTTTAACAATAAATGTTGCTTCTATGAAGCACATTGGCGCATAAGCCATTTATTTAGGTTTCCTAATTAAGAAACACAAGTCAAAGTAGAGAAAGAAATAGGAACCCTTGGTAGAAGGACAAAATGAAGAAGACAATTACGAGATAAAAGGAAATATATGGAAAAGATATGAATGCAAATGAAATTTGATACCTTTTTTTTTTGTACAGGTTTGGAGATTTATCTTTCTGGTCAAGAGGTTGTTTTTTGCACTATCTTGTGGGGCTGTCTGGAAAGAGATTACAGGAAAGCACTGATTTCAAGCCAGCTTTATGTGGTCAATAATTTGGAAAGTGGGATTGATGCTTTTTGGGCAAAACCTGAGGTTAAACCTTTCTCTTTTTTCCAAATGAATTAACTGGCTTCACCCTCAGGCAGGACAAATAGAATTGTAAATAAGGCAGTCCAAGGCAACCCTTGTGCCAGATTACAGGGAGCTTTTAGAGATGGAAAAAGGAAAACATAGATAGAGCTATCATGGTTCATTGGTAGAACATCAAGAGTGACAACTTGATTATGGAGTATAAGAGAGAAAATATCTGTACCAGGTTAGTTGTTTCAAAGACTCATGAAACTGGCTCTCTTCTTGCAGAACAGAGCTTATGAACAATTTTTTTTCTCCAATCAAAGCAACTCGCATTTGGAAAATTGCAGGAATTAATGATTGCCATGAAATCAATTTCATTCCTGGGTACAGCAAGAATTGAAAGAAACAGTGTGTTGATTTCCTATCAAAACTTGGTCTAAGCCAAAGGAAAGGGTCCTCATGAATTTTTAACCATCCACCACCAATGCTTCAATAGGTTGTTATGCGGAGATACTACAGGGTTTGAAAGAATCACAAAGCATTTAAGTGTATTACCAGTTAAATTTTCTTTCTTCAATTCTTCTGCCTCAACCGACCAAAAAATAAAATATAAAAAAAAAAAAGCATAAACTTCCATTGTAACAGGACAATCTGCGACTTTATCTGAAGGATGCTAGCTCCTTACTAGCAAGAGAAATATAACCCCTCCCATTTCAGCATAAGAAATGAAATAGAAGAGTCTAGCATCACACCTTTATCAGCTCCTCTCGTCTTTTGGGGATTGACACCTGCTACACCAAATATCATCTTTTCAGCAGAGACATCCATTTGAATGGAAACCTCAAATCCAGCAAATGCAAACTCTCTTCTCCACTGTACCAAAAAAAAAAAGTGTAAACACTAGTTCAGAAAATGACATATTGAAAAGTTTCCACTTTCCAACATGCATAATTACTGGCAAAATGAAAACAGTAAATCATTTCTCAGACAAGCACCACTCAATGATCAATCAAAAATGGAAACAAATTGCAGTAATCCATATCCAACTCATTTCAGAAACTACTCAGATCAAAATCCTCAATGACAAATGCAAGATAAATGATTTCCGCTCCCTGTCTCACAAACAGCAGAAATTAAATTCCTACCCCAACCAAAAAAAAAAAAAAGAAAAAGCCCCCACAAATACTACTCCTGACTATTTAGATATCAGAGACTACCAGCTAAGAACTATATTAAACATTGTCAAACACATTTACTAACAATTCCACATAAACTTAAAAAAGAGCTTAAAACCTCAATTCGACAACAAAAAAGAATGAAAAACGGAGATGACAAAAAGGAAAGAGAAAGACCTCTCCACCAAGATAACAGAGGTCTCCAGAAACAGTCAAAGCAGTGTCATGAAATGCTGATCTCCCCAGCACCCTAACCATGTCAGGCTCCACCAGATGCTTCCCTCCCAATATCTTCAACATAGTGGTTTTCCCTGAAAACCCAAATCACAGAAACAAATATATAATCACACTCAGCTTATTGCCCGACTCCTAGAATCCACTGTCTTGAACTCAAAATGATCGTTCAAAATTTAAAATTTTTCAACTCCTCTTCCAATCTACATATCATGATATTGACCAGAAAATTACTAGAATTAATAAAGCAAGCTCTCAGCTAATGGGATTAAGTAGTAGTTTCTATAACGAAATGCATTTCTGAAACAAGCCCATGTACCAGAAAAGGGCCCTTCTTTCTTGATTAATTGAGAAGGAAACAGCAAAAAAAAAAGGAAAATAAAAGGAAAAGTAGGAAAGAACCTGCGCCATTCGATCCGACAAGAAGGCAACGATCTCCAGGATAGAGGGAAAGGGAGAAATCTTGGATGAGGGGAGTGGAGCCAGGGGGGGGATGGCCGTCGATTCCTGGGTAAGTAAATCTGAGGTTATTGATCTCCAGCGCGGGCTTTGGACCCTCACCTTCCACCTCCTTCAGCGCCATTTTCTTTCCTTTTTTGGTTTCCTGCGGAATTTGCTTTAATTTTGAGCAGGTGGTGCTGTAGGTTAGGTGGCTGTATACATATATTTCTGTGTGTGGAATAGTGCGTGGCTACGTTTCCTTGTAACAGTGTCACTAGTTTAAGCCTCCACCAAAAACTCAATGCATGTATTTTTTTTTTTTTGTCAATCGTCGTCTCTACTCCTACTCTTACTTTATCCTAATTTAATTATGAAGAGACCCAACTCAGCCTATGGAGGACCGATGGAAACAGAACCATCACCGAACCAGACGAGTACACCACGCATCCATCTGAATTTTTTTTAAGAACCACTAATATGGCAAATTGGTGGGAGGCAAGGTTCGAACTCTTGCCTCCCACCCCACCAAAGCCTTAAAGACTTGTGGTGGGCACCAGCATGGTTACTCAATGCATGTACTTTGCTTTGCCTAATTTTTAACCCGAAAACAGCCTCACCAAACCCAAGGATAGAAAGTGTCCAGGGAAAAATAAAGGATTAATCCATCAAAATAATCAAACAAATTTAAATATTAGAGCGTTCAACTTAATTACACTCGTTTATATCCCTATCAACCCAAAAAATTGTAGTAAATGGTCTGGGCTAGAAAATTGACCCGACCCATTACCCATATTTTTTTCGATTACGGGTTGCTTTACCAGCAGCACCAAATCTAGTCTGTAGTCTGTAGCGTACCAAATTTTTCAGTCTTGGGTGGCTTTCTTCTTCAGAGTCGAGAGAGAATTGAGAGGGATCAGTTGAAGTTTGGATTGGATAGAATTGGGAAGATGGCAGCGATTTACAGCCTATACATCATCAATAAATCAGGGGGCCTAATTTTCTACAAAGACTATGGATCGGCAGGACGAATGGATACCAACGACAGCTTGAGATTGGCCAGTCTATGGCATTCGATGCATGCCATCTCTCAGCAGCTTTCCCCTGTTCCTTCTTGCGCTGGAATTGAACTTCTTCAAGCTGACACTTTCGATCTCCACTGCTTCCAATCCCTCACTGGTTTTCTCCTTATTCCTCCACATTTTTTTCCTTTAAGTTAAAGTTTTCATTTTTTTTGCTTAATTTTTATGACTAAAGATTCGATGTAGATGGGTTCTTTTCGTTTGAATTCCGCTTCAAAATCTATTTTCTCGATGTGGGTATTCCCTTTCGTGCTTTTTGTCATTTTCTTTTTTGCTCGCGTCAGAAAAGTCTCTCTATTTTCCTATGTGGTTAACGCTGTTGAATAAGTTGTTCCTATTTCTGAATCAAGATTATTCGGGGAATGGTCTTCATGTTCGGATTTGCTTTACCTGGGCTAGAATTAAGCAAAAATCTGGATTAAAATAATTATATTTGCCTTCTAAACTTTGTCAAGGGAAAAACTTTTTTTTTTCAATGTCTGGTAATGTTTTATGTAAACTCATCAAACTAAGCTACTCTTCCTTTTCTGAATTTTTCTGTAGTTATTGTATGAATTATATGCACGGGAACATAATTTAGATTGAAGTTATTTGAAACGTACGAGTCACATGCATTATAAGCTTAAGGTTTTAATTTAGATATCAGAAAGAAATTGTTGGAAAGCCAAACACTTCAACAGGGACAGCTTAAATTTGGGCCTAGATTGTTTTGAGACATTTCATGGTCTGAATTTGGCCTTAAGCTTAAGAACTGTTATAGTTAGGACGAGTATTTGAAGAGTTATACATACAAGAAACTATTGCATACTAAAAAACAAGAATGTATAGATTTTCCCAGATGGTTGAGGCTTAAACCATCAAGGGCCAAATTAAGAAAATTGTCATCCTTTGATCAGGTAATGCCATGAAATATGAAAATTTAGATTTTATACTGAATGGATGATAGAGGATGTTTGGATTGGATAGATCGTACCACTTTAGTCAACATTTGAGTGGATGTTAAACAGGCATGCCTATGCACTCACTGCTGAAATATGAAACTCTTTCCATTGTTTAGTATGCCCCAAAAAAGAAAAATATAAATTTTTGTTATGGGCATTTTTTTCTGCAAATTTTCATTTTCTAATGCAGAGCAGTTGAATCTTACGTGCGAACTCAAGCTTGTAAAAGCAGTTTACAGGTTTGTGGGGTAGAGCTAGTGCATAGAGTCGTACATTGCTGCATATAATGCTTGGTTTGTGTTTGATTAAGTCAGAACTGTTAAGTTGCTGGCCATATAGCTCACCCCAGAGAATGGGTTTCTGGACGTGCAGCTTCCACTATAGTTATTTTTCTCTGCATGATATGATGAGTTTCTTTACATAATGAAGATAGTGTATTAAATACTGTTTCTTGACAGAAACAGGACTCCTGAACTTCCGTTCTAGTTAGGTGGGTAAATATAACTACTCCTAAAACCAAGGAAATGAGTTATATTCTAGGTTGTAGATGCTCTCCAAAATTTTGATAAGGTATCGGCTAAAGAATCAGGAACAGCGCACTTTGAACATGTCCAACTGGGATGGCAAATTGGGACTTGACTCTCACCAATTGAGGTCGCAATTGTTTGGGGCAATTTATGGTTCAATTTAAGCCTTAACACATTTCTAGTCTAGGATAAGAATATCATGTAAATATATGTAATTATTTACCAATACTAGAAATATATTTAGTTGTCCAACCTACTTATGTTAGCACATGAAGAGGAACCCAGAAGTATGACAATCCTTGCCAGCTTATTCTTGCATTAAGCTAAATGACTGTTAGTGGATTTCAGACTACATTATCTTCATGACAGAAGCACTGCTGTGCTATTGACAGCTCGTTTTATCAACTTTCCAAGCTACAATAATTTTGGCCATTCCTGTGACATTCGGTTGTTCTGTACAGGTTTAGATATATTGCAAGTCTGACCAACTCTTTTTTTTTTTTTTTGGGGTGGGGGTGGGTGTTTGGTTGGGGGAGGCATTATTGTGTTCTTTTCCAAGTCTTGTTCTGGAGATGAAAGTCCAACTTGAAGATCTAAAGTTTTGCTCTAGTATTACAAAATGAGAGATTTAAAGATGGATAAGAATATAGATGGAAAGGAGGTGATTGCATTACATACATATGCTGGGTATGAAGGTCTGTTCCGGGTAATTTTTTTTTATTTTTTTTAAAATGTGGTTGTCTTTCTTACATTTTGCTTTTCCATGTTGGCATTGCATAAGGAAATGATACTTCCAGTAGCCTGGCTGTTTTCCCAGTGAGCTTTACTCCTAAGTTTTGTTCTACCCTTTATCATATTGAGTGTTGCACTTAAGAACATAGCTGATAAAAAGGTGGAAAGGAGGTGATTGCATCACATAAATATGGAAAGGAGGTGATTGCATTACATACATATGTTGGGTATGAAGTTCTGTTCAGGGTAATTGTTTGATTTTTCTAATGTGGCTGTCTTTCTTACATTTTGCTATTCCACGTTGGCATTGCACAAGCAAAAGATACTTTGAGTGGCCTGGCTGTTTTCCTAGTGAGCTTTAATCCTAAGTGGAATAAACTCTGTTCTACCCTTGCATCATGTTGAGCGTATTCTTTGAATTTGTACAGTTTTGATCTTTCTTTATCACATTAGAAATTACTTAACTAGTGTAAGTAAATGCTTGCAGGGACAAAATTTTTGTGGTCTGTGAACCTGGAACACTACACATGGAAGCTCTTTTGAAGCACGTCTATGAATTATACACTGATTTTGTTTTGAAGAACCCTTTCTATGAAATGGAAATGCCAATTCGGTGTGAACTGTTTGACATCAGCCTGGCTCTGGCTGTGCAGAAGGATCGTGTTGCTCTGCTGGGGAGATAAGCGCCTGTTTATGTGGCAGTGTAGGATAGATATCTAGAGTCTGGTTTGACCCTTTTTCTGTTTCGATAGTAATTTGTGGTGCCAAATTGACAGAGGATTTGCTGCCGGACTGCCGATCTGATCAGCTTTGCATGCATTCGATTCCGTTAATTTATGACAAAGCATGGATGGATATCATCCCCTCTTATTAGAGCTTCTAGTCATCTGTGAAGAGTCTATCGTTAATTCTGTGAATTGTGATGGCTGTGATGAAATCCTGTGGCCTACTGGCATGGTTCATGTTACTGTTGACACTCCAGTTTGGTTGGATGATTTGGGAAGTTATTATCATAGCGGACAGTTAGGGCCAAGAAAAAGGTTAAGCTTGTAATCTTTGAATTGGTAACTTGCTCGTATTTTACTAATGTTGCTTAGTAATGTAACATGGATGCGATAAGTACAAAGTAATGATTAATTAGATGCTTATTTATAAATGAATAGTCGTTCATTGTCTACCTAATAAACATTCCCTGATATAAACACGAAACCACAAATAAACAAAATATATATATATATATATATATATAATACACACACAAAACCACAAAAAAAATATAGACACTAAAAAGAATTAAACGATTATATCACCACAAATAAAATACTGAACATGCACGCACACACCCACACACATATGTATACATATTAAAAAAATATGTTATATACCTATATCTATATATTAATACAAATTCACTGCAACATTAAGTAACATAAAATAAGTCGCATAAACATCAAACAATAAATATTTAACAATTTGCTGCGAATTACTGTAATTAAACTCTATAATTTCCATATGCAACAGCTTCTATTCTTATAAAAAAAATTATGCGCATCACCTTACTTTTGATAATATCCATTATAAATAAACTATTAATATAAATCTCTCATCTCTCAAAATTAATATTATCCATCACTTATTCAAATTCTATTATTTAAAAAAAATATAACTTCCGTCAATTACAATCACATTCATTCATAACTAAATCAATCTACTATCCATTTATTTTCCAGCGAAACCTCCCATTATTTTATATCCTTTCCGTAGAATTTTTTACTACAACAATGCACGCTTCCTCGTTCTAATTATCTGAATTATGAATATATCATCAGTCTAAAATAAACAAACTACCAACATCCAAACCACAATAAATTATAACACTCTCAGTGTAATTCTCCACTTAATTCTTTGTCCTATCAACTTTAAAAACCAATATATATTCCATTAATTTTAATAAAATTTACTTATCACTAAACGAAATGAAAAAATTAAAACGAATATTATCTGTCAAAGGCTTAAATCATATTAATTTTAATAAACACAATACAAATCACATCAATTTTACGATATCTATTTACAAACAAATCAATCCAATATATCACTCCTCTATCCACTATTTCAACTCCATTATCATACACAACACTCTAACCATACATTATTAAATAAATCTTACATTATTGTAATACAATCAATAATGGACACCCCGCAAAAGACGGGTCACAAAGCCTAGTTTTTATTACCAATCTACAGGTGACATAATAAGGTACAATCCAATTTGATCTAAACATGTATGATTCTAATAAGTGATATCTAACTTGACTTCGTATTGACTACTTGGTAACTAGTGCTGTTAATCAAATCGAGTCGAGTTGAGTTGAGTATTTGACTGTCGAATTCGACTCGTGCTGGCTCAAGCTCGCTCGACTAAACGGACGAGCCTTGAAGGGTGCTCGAACTCAGCTTGCTAATTGGGACATGTGATTTGAGTTTAAGCTCGAGTTCGACTCTCGTGCAAATTGATCACAATAAAACATGTAATTTTCAATTTCTATTCTTTTGACTTGTGCTCGACTAATTAGACGAGCCTTGAAGAGCGCTCGAACTTGGCTCGCTAATTGGGACATATGATTCGAGTTTAAACTCGACTTTGACTCACTTATCACACTTGAATTGATTACAATAACATATGTAATTTTCAATTTCTATTCTTTTGACTTGTGAAATGATATATATATATATATATCCTTCCTTATCGAATCCAAGTAAGTTACTTGAATAACAAACGATTCGAGTTTACTCGGCTCATTAATTAATTGAGTAAATTCTTAATTCGAACTCGGCTCGTTTTTTAAAAATTGACGAGTCGAATTCGAACCTTATCGAGTCAAACTCAATCAAATTTTGAGCTGATCGATTTTTTTAACAGCCCTATTGGTAACTATCGAGCGATGGCTGTTTTTGAACACCCCCCGCCCAAAAAAAAAAGAATGATGGTTGCTTGGGGGAGGAAAGGCGGGCGGGTGGGGACACTTTCAAAGTGATGTGGCAGTACTGCAGTAGCAGGCATCTCAATCTCCATTAAGTGGAGATTGCGTAACTGAATGTTGGTATTGAAGATTACACGGGTATGCCTAATTTGCCTTTGCCAATACATGAATCTTATGGGACGAAGAGCAAATCAAGAACTTACGCAGATATATGCCTCTTTGGCTTGTCGAAGCTCATTGAAACAGGACGTGGGTTTTTTTTTTTTGGGTGCAATGAAACTAGAAATGAAAAGCCAAACCTCAATATACACATGAATTAATTAGCACTAAGATTCAGGAATAGAAGATGAAATATACAAGTTAACACTAGCTGCAGCTTCACAAGTTAAGATCATGGATTCAGTATCTGCAGCTGTGGTTGAATTGAAGAAGTCCATTCTCGCAGTTGTAGGCCAGCGTTTGCGCCTGTCCTAATTGATGTATGTCCTCGTACCTTCCCAGTTGGGATAACTGATAGGCATCATTAATTTTGTCCATCATCTCCTGATAAATTCTCACACACTTGCCGTAAGACCTCCTCAATGATCCAGCAGTTGTGTTGGCTTGCAGGTCTCTGAAAATCTTGTAATTCTTATTGTCTTGTTCTCTCGTCAGATTGATGGATATCAGAGACAGCTGAGGGAGGGGTCGAAGACTTTGTATTGGGGATCGCTCTCAAGAATTCGAACACAGATTTCTTCACTCTGAGTTTGAGAACAAATGGTGTACAAGATGTTCTGAGGGACAGCAGATGAAGAGAGATCATGAGAGCTACTGCTGAGAATGTAAGCAGAATTTGTGTAAGATGATGACAACCCATGTTTTGTCTTATTCGTAACAACTGTGGGAGGATCTTTTCTTGGTTAGTTCCGCCGGGTTACAGCATATATAAGTCTAACCTTTTCTGCCATGGAAATTTTTTATTGCCTAACCAACAAAGTTGGAAAAATGGAAGAGAATCTTGTTGCGTAGCAAATAATTCGCTGGATCTTGAAAGTAGGAAGGAATCTTGTCTTTCCTAAACTTCCAACTTATCCATTATAGAGCATAGATCCATTATACGCTTCAAAAGCAAGAGACATTATTGAGCATAAATTAGTTTTTATTATCCATGAATGCCAATACATTATCATTTGGTTGGCTTATAACATAGAAATAGATATTCGGCATTATTACCCTGATATAAAACTCGAGTCCGATAAATACAGAGGTTGACAGGGCATTAAAGACGTATAAGAAGTAGCAGTGACCAAGGTTGTAAATACTTATCTTTCAGAAGCAAAATGAAAAAGGACGTTAACTTGTTTGGAACAACTTCCAACTATTGAATTTCGTCCCATTTACCATCAATGATTAGTTATGGGCAGCATGGAAAACGGACAGAATTAGGTAGATCACCATTTAGATTCCTCTTTTTCTCCTATCTAAAAATCTTTAGGATGAGTCAAAAGAAGATTACTAATTCGGAAGAGACATGATAGTGCTATCCTTTTAACGGTCTTCCAAGGAGGACTTTGTTAAAGGTACCAAAGAGAACTGATTCAAACTTTGGAATGGCTGTTTATTATCGTGGGGTGACTAATGATCAAAATTTTGATAGGCTTTTTTATTGCTTTTCCTTGGGTGAGAATCAACAGTAAGATTTTGCTATTCAAAGAGTGTGTTATTTCCAATTTCGAAACTTTATGAAGAGCCAATACTTAGTTCTACCCTTTCTTTTTTTTCTTGGGTAAGAGAGTAAGAGAACTTATACAAAACCATGTATAGTTTATTTGTAAAGGAGTCTAGTAACAAAATGCCTAAGCAGCACAAAGGAAATGGTTGATTAAATAGAACAGAAAGCACATTAGGGATGAACTCCGAAGTGAGATTGAATCCCTCCATTCTACATTCTGTAGTCTATCCAATGCATGTTTTGCTAATTCTAAACGATTTGCAATTACTAACATTGTTCAGAAAAAGAGGAGGAGTCCTTTTATTTAACTTATGAAATAGTGGTGCAATTCCTTTTTTTCCTTTTCCCTTTTTTTTTTTGTCATTTTTGGGTACACGGACAAAGGTAACATTGGAAAGCATGGCAGAATACATACTATCCATTTAAGTTCTCAAAATCTAAACATCTGCTTCAGTTTGGCTCCTCCCATTTATCTCTATTGAAAGTTAATTATGTTAAATATTTCTTTATAGTTGGATCTTTTTTTTTTAATAAAAGAACAGAATAGAAATTTTATTAATGATGTGTGCTGGAAATCATCCAGCATGAATTGCTTGACAAAATTTAGAGTGGAATTCTAAAAGAATTCAAAAAGATTAGCACTCTCAGCACCCTTATTTGCTTCTCTTGGAATTTCATTTTATAGTTGGATCCTAACGTACTCTGTTAGTTTTTAACCTCAATGGGGGTGGGGTGAGAGGAAAGTCCAACTCAACTTAAAATAAGCCATTTCAACAGTTCGAGTGATAAAATAACAAAAAGGAGCTTTTGAAGGTTGATAAAATAACAAAAAAGGAGCTTTGAAGGTTGATTGGATGCGTTGGGATGATGTTGTGAAGGGTCAAAATGAAGATGCTATATTGCTGCATATTAAAGTTCACATCCAACTGGTCTGGTATACGACACACAACAATTTGCCAATCTTCAATTCTGAGGAAAGACTAGCTGCTTTTTTTTGTTTTTCCCTTTTTGTCCTTTTTTGGGTCTCGTCGTAGTATGGTTTGTGTAAATTTCATTAATGTCCATCACCAGTCTATGCAAGTGTACTATACGTGCCACTTTTTTCACACATTGTGATTGAGGAATGAAATATAAGGTAATTGTGGCATGATTTTATACACTAATACTTGTTAAGATGCTTATAAATATGTTTTTTTTTTTTGCCCTTTTTGGGGTCTCGTCATAAATTTCATTAATTTCCATCATCAATCTATGCAAGTGCAATATACGTGCCACTTTTTCGACAAATTGTGATTGTGGAATGAAATATAAGGTAATTGTGGCATGATTTTATACACTAATACTTGCTAAGACGCCTATAAATATGGTTTTTTTTGCCTTTTTTGGGGTCTCATCGTAGAATATTTTGTGTAAATTTCATTAATTTCCATCATCAATCTATGCAACTGCAATATACGTGCCACTTTTTCCACAAATTGTGATTGAGGAATGAAATATAAGGTAATTGCAGCATGATTTTATACACTAATACTTGCTAAGACGCTTATAAATATGGTTATGATCCAGCTACATTTTGCAGTCTCAGAGTATCAAAAAGGGTGTTGGAAATTACTCTTGCATTGACATCAATTTGATGGACGATTAGGTAGTTGAAAAAAAACATAGTAGTGTTACAAGTTGTGGAGAAGCCACATGGAATTTACAAATAGGTGCCAAATTGCCAATCGTGCAATGCATGGGAATTCTAGTGACTATAAACAGGTTTATCTTCTTTTCTAAACTCATTTATAGTATTAGATATCTAAATCTTAAATTATTTTCTACATGTTAAGTTTCCATCTCACTGTTTGAGAGTGATATTGTTCATTTGAAAATCCATGTGTATTCATTCCAATCTGTGGTGCTCGTAATCATTTCGAAAGAAAAAAAAAAGTATACCTTAAAGTCTAATACGTGAAGCATTTCAAGAGATTTCTCATACCATATGGTCCATATCGCTTTGCAATAGTGAAACAAATCACCACCATCGCAGACGAACTATTTTTGGAGTATTGATGAAACTTGCTGGGTATATGATTTTCCTGTAAATGATACTTCACATGAACACATAGATTTATATCCTAAAAGTAGTAGCAGTAGTAATAGTAGTAAGAAACTTTGAACATGATAGCAATGGATGGTAAAATTTTATCAACTCTACAATAATAAAACCTCTGTACAATAATAAAACCTCTGTACCTAGTTAGTTTGGTGTAAATTTTTCCCGTCACTTTTTGTATTTCCAAGTTTACTCTTATTATCTATTATCCACTACATGTATATGGAAATTCTACTCAGCTAAGACTACCTAACTTTTTTTTTGAGGGTAAGACTAGCTAACTTCGATTTCCACCTATCCCAATTCAACTACTATTCTCTATGTTTTCAAGAACCAGGACCGGGATATCGACTCAGTCGGAGCTCAGGGGTCAGGAATGGGTTCAACCGGGGTCGATAGGGGTTGAACCGGATGACGTCATAAAATAAAAATTATTTAAAAATTAAAATATTATATGTAAAATACTTAATAACATATTAATATTAATAAATGTATACTCATATATATTTGATATTTCAAATATATTTAACAAGAAAATACAAATAAAATTAGAACAATCAAGTAGCAATTTATATTATTTAATAAGCATTAACAAGTTTAGAAATTAAAATTATGGACTTAATTTGAAAAATAATAACCAAACTTTTAAGAACAACATTTAATAAAGTATGAAATATTTGAGGTATATAACCAATTTTTAACAACTTAAGGTCAAAACATCATATTTAAAATATTTGACCTTTCAAAAAAGTAAAAAAAAAAAGTAAAAAAGAAAAAGAAAAAGAGACCGGGTTCATTTTTCCAGTCAAACCCGGTTTTTGACCTGATTTGACCGAGCTTTTGATTTCCCGGTTTTTAGTATTAACTCGGACCGGACAACTAGCCGGTTCCCGGTTCGGCCGGTCCGGTCCGAGTTTGAAAACAGAGCTATTTCTCCCTTCACTCTTGGATCATCGGGTATACGACATATTACTGCTGTTTTTATGTTTTAAACTTCCCAAATCATTTGTTAACAGTCTTTTACGAGATTCTTCCCCAGTCAATCATCTTTATCAACCTTTTTTTTTCCAAAATTTTTCAAGTTTTCTCCACAACCTGTAACTTTGATGGTTCTTCACATGGTTGCTCTTCTATACTAAGTGATAGTTGCTCCCACATACATGACGTGAAATTCATTCATTAGGTAAATGTTTTAAACTCAGTGCATTGATTATTACTCTTTTATATATGCATACCCCTTTATCTGTAGATATCCAAAGCTGTGTTCTTTTATGTGCAGTCTTTTTGTTCACTTTTTCAAATATTTTATATATATATATATATATATATATATATATATATTACTTTAATGGTGCTTTGTCATGTAATCTAATCAAATCTTTTTTCTGGGTTTTCATGTCATTGCCAATTTATGCCATACAAACAATTGGAAGTTGTGGTCTTGAGATGGATAAATTTGACACAGTTATTTGTGAATTTTGATTATGCTAAGTGTCGATGCCTATGGTAATAAATAGGCCGAGAGGGAGGGTGACAAAACCTGAAAAAAGAACAACAGGGTCACAACGAGAGTGACCTTCATCATACATGGTTTATACCTCCAGTCAATATGTAATCTAAGTCTAGTTTTGTGTTGTTAGTTTACGGGTTCTCCAATTCGTATAGTTTCACATGTATCTTTCATAGCTTTTTGTCATCAAGAAAATTTTCCTTTACAATGATTCCATTTACCATATTCATGACTAGGACAAAAGCAAAATGAAGGCAAATATACGTTGGAAATTAAAAAAAAAAAAAAAAAGGTAAGAAGCCAGGGAAAATTTTTACTTTTCACTTCAGCACTTCAAGAGCTTAATTTACTTTTCTTATACCTTCTAAATTTCTAGCTAAAAATTGTATTCTTTCATTAATTTAAATTTCTCCCTTGCTTGTGAGGACCCAAAAGTTTTTTAATTTTTATTAAGTTAATTTCTATTTTCTTTTATTGTAATTTACTTGCCTTAATTTCTTGGTTGCTTATAATGGTTGAGTCAGGATGTCAATCCTTTTTGGTTTATATAATTTGGTACATGTTGAGTTTTCATAGTGCATTATGTGAGTGTGACCAACTTGTGAGATGTGTGCAATAAATTTGGTGAATCACGAAGGAGTTTTGTGCAAAGAGAATTGTGTGACAAGAAGTGTTAAGAGTTAATTGGAGGAACACTAGATATGTCAGTATTAGAAACAAATAGAGAGACAAAGAGATAGGTATGAACCATGCTTCGCCAAGGTCAATCATCTAAGAACTCTTTGACCAAACACTAGCTTAGTATTGATCTTCCATTTTATCACTAAAAGCCCTACCCTTCATTTTCTTCTTGTGTTGATCGACTTTAGAGAGAGAAAAAGGGAGAGAAAAGAAAACCTCCAAATTCTAACCTTGATCTCTTGCTTGATTCGTGAGAAATCCAAAGAAAAAACCCTTATCTACTCTATAGATCTTTGAAACAAGTGTAGAAGGAAGTTTTTTGGTGAAGTTTTTGCTTCTGAGTTTGTGAGTGAATCCTGACGAGAGTTAAACAGACGAATCGCCCAACCTAGAGTACACTCTAGAGGGAAATGGAGTCGTCACATTGCTTATCTATTTTAATTGATCACTTTTATGTGCAGGTTTAACTTTCGAAGAATTACGCCAACCTAAAAGTTTTAGCCCACCCTAAATATAAGTGCCAATCACTTGGTACTAATACTTTATTATTCATTTGCTCCAAACCAATTTTTACTTTATTATTCATGCCAACCACTTTTGATTATATATTATGTAAAAATTTTTACTATCGACTTTGCACTATTTATTTCATTGAAACAACTAATAATATTTTTTCAAAGTACATGCATCGAGTGTATCTCGATTAGGGCTGTAAACGAATCGAAGCTGCTCGCGAGCCGCTCGAGTCAAGCTCAACTCGAACTCGATCAAATATCGAGTTCGAGTCGAGCTCGAGCTGGCTCGAGTTGAAATCGAGCTCGAACTCGAGCTCAAGATATTAAGCTCGTTAGCTCGCGAGCTCGAGTATATATATTATATACATATTTTTTATTTTTTATTTTTAAGTATATATATATTTTATTTTTTTTAATTTTAAGTATACATATATATTTTTTTATTTTACTAGTAAAATTACATATATATCCTTAATATTTATTATTTATTAAGAAAAAAATATTATTTTATTTATTTTTTAAAAAATAAATTTTTTATTTTTTTATTTTTTTCGAGCTCGAGCTCGAGCTCGAGTTCGCTCGAATTCAAGTCGAGTTCGAGCTCGAGCTTGAAATTGTTGGCTCGTCGAGCTCGAGCTCGAGTTCGAGTTCACTAAAATTAAGTCAAGGCTCGGCTCGATTAGGCCAAAACTCGACTCGGCTCGGTTCGTTTACAGCCCTAATCTCGATAGCTAGTATGAATAAATTGTTTTATACACTAAAAGTGTAAGTGTCCAATAAAATCTTAGTGAATATTTAAAATTTGCATGTGTTATTTTTATTCTTATACTATATAAAAGAATGAGTTTTGGTCAAATTGTCTCTAAATTTCAACTACAAAGCGGTGGATGGTTTGAAAATATGAGAGATATTAAAGTGTGGTTGAAACATTTGGTATGAGTCATGGGAGCTGAGTATTTTAGGGAATTACTTTCTTGCCCTTTTGTTCACTTAAATACACTTTTTATGTCATTGGTGATAATAAAAATTATTGCTTTTGGTTAGTGATTTACACTTATGCCCTTAGAAAGCTATTTTGTTTTCCCCTCAAAATAACTGTTACTCAAACTATCGGAATGCCTCATCTCCCACCTTCTTTTGTTAGGTTCCTTTGGTTTTTGCTTTATGTTTATTACTCTTTTGGTTTTTGATTCCGACACTTGTAGTTTTCTTTTACATTTTTTTTGTCCTTTCATCCCTTCCTATACCCTTCACTACATTCAACTATTAGATACAAATTCAAACCCTAGAAAAAGGCCCTAAGTACTCTCACCTGGCCATTGGACCGACCCCAATAGTTTTGTTTTCTTTTACTAAACAAGAATTTAATCCCTGCATATATTCTACACAATAATATATTTATGTAATAAATAGCCGTGGCATTATTTGATCTAGTATTAAATTACAAAAATTAGTTTTCCAAAGCAAAAAGTAACCAATAAGTATAAATTGTTTAACGTTTCTTCTTGCCACAAAATCATTGAACTCATTTCTTTCAATATAAATAAGTCCAATATTATCCACTTTCTTAACAATAAGCATATTCAGTTGATTAATTGTATCCACAAAATGGAATTACAATTTCTTCTTACACTTATACAAATTGGATTTAGTTTATGTGCACTGTCAGTGTAGATAGAATATTTGAGAATATGAATTTGAACTTGTTTTTTTGACTTAATTCGATACCAACAAAAGGCCATTGAACCTTATCAGGGCACTGCTGACAGTAGCCAATCCGGTATGGTATTGTAGGGTGACTCCAGGTCTTCTCACAGAAGCAGTCCTTTACAGCATAGAAGTATCCGTCTGGGAAGACAAACAGGTGATCTTTGTTCTCAAAACGCTTGGATATCTCCGTCCAAGTATACCATTTTGCTATACTCAACAAACTGCATCCGTAGAAACAAAACAGAATCATCAATTTCCAGCAAAATTAAGCATTATAATCAAATCAAATTTCTCTCTAGTGTTAGTGTTGGGATTGAGAATAACGATAAAAGAAAACAAGGCACTTAACCAGGATTATGCAAATATATATAATAAAGTGCATAATTTTGAAAACATAATTTTGATGTCTTTTGAATTTATCATCATTGATTGTAAAAGGATCATCATATATAAGTTTTTATTTCTAAAAGAATAATAAAAGAATAGGAATCTGCAGTTGGATCCTTTTGATAGAAATATTCAACAAGTATAGATTAGGGTTGAGAACAATTAATGCTTTATAGATTATACTTTCATGTAGATGACATTGAGATATAATTAATGTGATTTATTTCTTGCTATGTCTTTCTAATTCCACTGCCCTAATTCATGAGGAAATGTGAGGACATTTCCTGAAAATATTAACTTTAATATTGAATAGTTAACCAAAAAAAAAAAAAAAAAGTAGACACAAGGAACAGAACTTCAAGAGCACAATTATTTAGATACAAAAACTGAATTGAACTATGAATAAAAAAAACATAGGAATACCCTAAACAAGGTAGGAAAGTACAAATAATTGAAGAATAAATTACACAACTTAAACGCCTTTCTTATTTTTTATGAGTATAAATAAGAGTCAAACTTTAGTACAAGGTTTTCGATTTCTTGTTCTTCTAGATTAGGTAGGGATGCATAAAAGACTTGAATCAGAACACTTCATTCTTAAACTTATGATGCGTTACCAAGTTATGAAATTCAACTTAATTTACATTGATTGAAATGAAACATATTGATAAAAAAAAAATTACACATATGTGACCTAGAAAGTCACAAGCCTTGCACGCACATCAAATGTTGCTATAGCTTATAAGCTTATTTAGACGTGTAAAGAAACTAGCTGGTTTGGTGTGCCTAATCTCAAGAAGAAAAGAAACAAAACGATAATTTTGGGGGATATTAAGGAAATCGCAGTAGGTAAAAGTTACAAATTATTTAGTTTTACATGAGTGTATTTGCTTTTTAACTCTAATATGATTCAAACCAAGACTAATATCAATTATGAGGTGCATTATTAATTGACACTCTATCTGGATTGTCTGTTTTTTGAGGTGTTTTTGAACAAACTTATTGTAATATGCTTTTCAAAAAAATATTTGAATGGGCAAAAACATATACATTTCACATATAAGTTGTATACAATAATTTTGCAACTTCAAGTTGAAAGCTTTATGAAATGTTCAAAGAATAACTTCAAGATTGCTGACTGCAAAAATCATCGTCTATGTTGGTACTTGACTACTAGCAGATAATGTGGATCATAAAAATTAAGCAAAAAGATGGACCCTCTTGGATATGTAATTTCAGTTTATATATTCCAGGTATATTCAAGCTAGCTTTTTACAATTTAAGTACAACTTTAAACAAACACTTACACAATAAGGTCAATCTTCAAAAAAAGGTTACAGGATGGCCAAACAGTAGATGAGGCAGTAATATAGCCAACAACTCTAGCTTTGAGTATCTTAGCCTTAGTTTCAGCCCTCGTTGTTATAGCAGATATCTTGTAATCTAGTGTCTTATGGTTGTAAATATCACACCAGTTCTTGACAAGCATTTTGATGTCTTATCTATCCATGTTCTCTTCCTTGCAGGTATTACCTCCAAGGCTTCAATCTAACAATACAATAACGAACAATCTTCACTTTAGCAATGTTCTCTGGATGCCTTCACAGCATAGCCAAAACCAAGTTGTAAATTGGAGGAATTGGCTTGGACATATTCTTGAAAAACATCCTCGATTGTAAATCATATTTCTTCCTTTCTTTCTTCGTTTAGAGATTAGATACTTAAAGCCAACTAAATATCTTTCATGTATAAATACTTATTACACTAATAAAAATAGTTAAGCAAATGCGAGACTCGTGAATTTTTATTTATTTTAATATTGTGTATTTTTTCATACTTTAAAAATCATTTTTGGCGAACTAACATACATCAAATAGTGGTAGAATATATGCTCTTCAAAACATAAGTAACTAAATATGAGGTTGTATGCCTTTTGAATTCCGTGTAATTAGTTTTGATATGGCAAACATATGAAGAATAAATGTTAGTCCGTTAATATTGTTATAAATTGATACTTAATTGAAGAAAAAATCTAATACATGCAAAATATATCACAGGCAGGATTGGTATCATAAAAGCATAACCCGTGAATAATAAAGAAATATTTAAAAATCAATTGTGATCTTATGATCTCAGATAGCATAGGGTAATCTCAGTAAAATTGAGGTGGAATTTAATTGATACATGGTTTCAATCAAAATTAATAAATTCCACCGTTGCATTTATTAGATTTCAATATTTGATCAAAGTCAATTACCAATTAAATCTGTATATGGATTAAAAACTTTCCTAAATAAAAATTTTCCATCCAAATGAAGATGAATACCTGCAAAAATATTATCACTAGCAACAATAGTGAACGTGATCAAATTCAATTTCCAATTAAATCTGTATATGGATTAAAAACTTTCCTAAATAAAAATTTTCCATCCAAATGAAGATGAATACCTGCAAAATATGTTATCACTAGCCACAGTAGTGAATGTGCTCAGAGTGGAAATGTGAATTGTCTTCAAAATGGGAAAAAGAGTAAAGAGTGAAAGTAGAGCCCTTATATACCTGAGACCAATGCCTATTGTTCCATGCTTTTATGTTTTTATTTGTGTTTAATTGTCAATTTACTTACCTTTTTTAATGTTATATTGTAAATCATATGTGCAACAATTAAATTTTTGAAGTTTTTAAAACATACCATTGCAAAAGATTGTCTTTAACACCTTTGTTTCATTTAGTGCTTTGTTCTTGAGGTTAATGCTACTAATTCTATGCTTTTTGGTCGTTGTTTGGTTTCGACTTTTCATTTCACTAATCTTTTTTCTAGCACTATATTATAAACCATATGTGAAACAATAAAATTTTTAAAATGTTGTTTACAAGTATCATTGCAAAAATATTTGAAAAATAATTGAAGGGCATTCTAATCGAAATTTTACTTCTTCAATAGTGTTACTAAATGAAGAATAAATGCTAAAGATATTTTTTACTTAGTCAATAATGTTACTAATCGAAATTTGACATGTTATAAGTTGAATAATTATTTAAACCAAACAAGAATTTGTGTATCTATTCTTTTTTCTTGAGCACCATAAAATCTTTTTTCTTCCTTTCTACATTTGTTCAGAGATATTTAAACAAGATAATTTTCTTTCATGTATAAATATCCATTATAGTAAAAATAGTTGATCATGTGCAATCCTCGTGAATTGTATTTAATATTTTGTATTTTCTTGTACTATAAAAAAATCATTTTTGGTGAACAAATATACTTTTGGTCGACCAATATATGCATGATCCACTTTAGGAAAAAGTTATATCAATGTGCTAGCATAGTTAAATGCGAATTTCAATAGTTGTAAGTGGTAGAATTCATATGCCCTTTCAAAATATAAACCGCTAAATATAAATATGATACTCCTTATCAAAACCAATTATATGGACTTATTTGGTAGGTGAGTTTTTTTTTATCATATTTTTAATAGACAAATTATTTCACAACGTTGTATATAGAAACCCTCAAAAAACATTCCAAAGTTTTTTTGTATTTATTTTACGCCACACTACCTATATGAGGTGGCAATGTCTTACCTGGCGGCAAAGCAATGGAAATGCATTCGAGACAATTTCAATACCAGCCATCCCATTTTGGGTGACCACATCCTAGAATTTTTAAAATACATGCTCTAAGTTATGAAAAAATCACACAAAATTTTTTTTCTTTCTCTTCTTTCTTCTTCCTCTTCCCCCACCTCAACAACCATTGCTAATTGTTGCTAGCGCCACCCTCCCCATTTTTGTGCCTCTCTTCTCTCTATCTCTCTCTTCCTCTCTTTTTCCCCTCCTTTTTCTCTCTACTCCCTCCTACTCCTTCCTCTCTTCCGCCCCCCCCGGGGCACCACCTGTTCTGTCTCCCATCTCACCCCTTCCCTTTCAACATGAACTCTAGTTGCACAACCAGAGATCAATAGTTGCACAAGTAGAGTGAGGTAGAACTAGTGGCCGAGAAGGGAAGAATGATGAAGAGAGAGGAAGGGAGGAAGAGGAGAAGGGAAAAGAAGAAGAATGAAAGGGAGAGAGGGAAAGAGAGAAAGAGAGAGAGAGGAGAAAAAACAGTGGTTGAAGTAGGCGTTGTGAATAAAAGGAAGAACAAAAAGAAAAATAAAAAATAAAAATTTATATCAATTAGTCCATTAAAATTTTTTTACAAATTCCATAGTAAATTACAATAAAATTTTATGTAAATATTAAAAATGCTCACCATCCAAACGTGGCCATGATTATATCAATGTAAGAGCAAGGTTTCTATTTGCCCTACAATCCTGCAACATTTCATTTAAAAAGCTCCTGTCATTTAACAACTCAATAGTCTATACTTCTATAGTAACTGAAGAAGTGTAAAAGTGCAAAAAAATTTATTCTCTCTGCCGTTAAGCACTCATTATTACTGCACACCCATAGACTTCTAGCGCTGCTGTCACGGACCAGGCACACTAAGGGTATTTTTGAGACAAAAAGGTAGTAATTGTTAAAAGGGATAATTGCAGAAACCTCCCCTGAGATTTCTGACATTTGCATTGACCTCCCCTGTGGTTTGAAAAATTACACTGACCTCCCCTGAGGTTACTAATCCTTTACAAATTCAATCCAAACGATTAAAATATTGTTTTAGGGAGTGAAATTAGAATTTTTTACCAAATTTGTCCTATGTACTACATGTCCAATGAATGACAAAATATTACAAATCAATTAACAATTAATAAACTTTAAAGAGTATAGTTTATAGGCAAATACACATTACCTATTTAAAGTACCGGCTCTTTATGGGTATTTTACTTTCAAACATTTAATTTAATACAAATATTTACGCTCAAATACAGATTTGTATTTACTTTCAAATATTTAATTTTTGTTAAATACAAAAACTACCAATCTCTCTTCCGTAAAAATATTAATATAACATTTTTTCAATTTTAGTTACAAATATTTATGTATTTAACATAAATTAAATGATTCAAAATAAAATACCCACAAAGAACCAATACTTTACTTATGTAATGGATGAAAGTCATAAAGAATTAATACTTTATGGGCCATTTCTTTTTTTAAAAAAATATTTAATTTATATTAAATAAATAACTTACTGATTTCTTTTTTGCAAGAATATTACTGTAATACTTTTTGAATTTTACTTACAAACATTGATATATTTATCATAAATTAAATGTTTGAAAGTAAAATATCCGTAAAAAGCCAGTACTTTAAATGAGTAATGCGTGTTTGCCTATAAAGAGCTGATAACTATTTAAAGTACCAGTTCTTTACGGGTATTTTACTTTCAAACATTTAATTTAATACAAATAGTTACGCTCAAATACAAATTTATATTTACTTTCAAATATTTAATTTTTATTAAATACAAAACCTACCAATCTCTCTTCCGTAAAAATATTAATATAACACTTTTTCAATTTTAGTTACAAACATTTATATATTTAACATAAATTAAATGATTCAGAATAAAATGCACATAAAGAGCGAATACTTTACTCATGTAATGGATGAAAGTCATAATAAATTAATACTTTATGGGCCATTTCTTTTTTTAAAAAATATTTAATTTATATTAAATAAATAACCTACCGATTTCCTTTTTGCAAGAATATTACTGTAACACTTTTTGAATTTTACTTACAAATATTGATATATTTATCATAAATTAAATGTTTGAAAGTAAAATATCTGTAAAGAGCCAGTACTTTAAATAAGTAATGCGTATTTGCCCATAAATTATACTCCTTAAAGTTTATTAATTGTTAATTGATTTATAATACTTTGTCATTCATTGGATATGTAGCACAAAGGGCAAATCTGGTACAAAATTCTAATTTCACTCCCTAAAATAATATTTTAATTGTTTGGAGTAAATTTGTAAAGGATTAGTAACCTCATAGGAGGTCAGTGTAATTTTTCAAATCACAGGGGAGGTCAGTGCAAATGTCAGAAATCTCAGGGGAGGTTTCTGCAATTATCCCTTGTTAAAATAGTCTTTTAAGAATCTTAAATCTGCTCCCATTTTCTCTAATTGAATTTATTGTAGTGGATTATGAAAAATAAAAAGTTGAAAGTAGCTGATTGCAAAAAATTAGAAGTTTAGGACAAGATCCAATTTAGACATACTTGAGGGTCGTGAAGTGCAATAAACTGTTAAATAAAAGATTTGCACAAAGCCTGCTAGATTTCTTTAGTAATTGGAAATAAGTGAGATAGTGCCTTAAAAGTTGTAGGAAAGGGGTCCATTGAGTTGATAGAAGCTGCTACTTTAACAATCAATTGAAATAATTGGCATGAGCCATTTTGGGAGAATTAAGGGAGGGTTTAGTGGCGAGATAATATTTGCTGTTTGATATATATATATATATATATATATATATGCGCGCGCACATATACACGCACAGTTACACGCACCATTTAATCAATTAAATGGGTCTCGATTTACTTTTTTTCTTTATTGGTAAAATACTTTAGAAAGAAAAAAATTAACCATTCCATGATGTAACATGTGTCCAAGATGCTTTGCACATTACGAATCACTGAAAGGTATTAGACTTGTCAATTGGGCATTTGAGTTGGGTTTTGATATATTCAAATTTAGCACACAAAAAATATCACTCATTTGAACCCAATTTTAATTTAGTTAGGCTCACATTTTCATAACTCACACTCGACTCACAAAAAATAAAATAAAATCGGGTATGAGGCTTAGTTCGAGCAGGTTCAAAGTCACGTCTGGTATTTTTCACATTTACAAAATCTAGTTGAACCAAACAACTGTCTAAATATAATCCATAGACTTTCTATAATATATAAATAAAGTTGCTATATCAATAAAATAAATTTGAAGTTCATATGAAAAATAATTATAATTTACCATGGCATCCATAAACTTATCAACTAGAGATTAAAAAGAACAATTTAACATAAAAGTAGCCATTTAAATTTCAATTATTGAACTGAATTTAAACAAATAAATCTACTTAATTCCCTCACAACCTATACAATACACAAAAAAAAAGGAAAAAGAAAAGAAAAATATCAGACAAAAAAAATGATACTGCATTAGAACTCAATTGGGCAAAATACTTTGGTCTCTACTAAACTCAGCTCCCAGGCACAAGGCTCTCAAACTAGCCCAACCCAATTGACAGGCCTAGACGGTGAGGCTCCTATCAAGTAATTACCGAGGGGAATTGAGACAGTACTCGAGTGGACTAGAACTCTAACCAAAAGTTCAGGCATGCAATTTGGTGGCGACCTGAAAGCCTATTGCTTTCCTTGAACATCCCATGCAAGTTGAATTCTTCTACTGTTAACAAGAGGGAAATACTCATATACCTCTCTTAGGCAAAAGTAGCTGAACCATTTCTCATCGTGTTTAATGTAGGCTTCATTATACAGATATCTTACCCAAGAAAAAAAACCTTAATTTAACGCGAAATCAGACTGTAAAATTTTTTTTAATGATACAGTCATTTTATGCCAAAGCCATGTTAAACGTTTCTAAATAAGACCTTTCTCTAGTACTAAAATTGTGTCTTCTGAATCTTAGGATTATTACCCATTTCCTATCCACTATTGCAGAGAACTAGCTTCCTTGCTGGATGCTGTTATGGTAACTTCAAAGTTGTTGGTTTCAGTCTCTATTCCATCCAAAACTCCACCCACCAAGATTGCAGAGAAAACAGCTATCAAACAAATTGTCTTGGTCAATTCACAAAAAACAAAGAAGAAACTTAAAATTCATTTCATTTATGCGTACCATTATGATTAAATCCTACAAAAACATATTGATAGGTAGACATAGCAGAACATTACTGGGGAATCTAATGGTAGACACAGCAGATCATCAACAATTATCTGAAGACAAAAAAAAAAGGTTCCTTCTGTTATATATGCTATTCATATATCTGATTCAAATCTATACACAGCCAAGCCATTTAAAACATGGAGAGGCAAAACAAACTCAATCTCCTATGAAAGACCAACCTCAAAAAGTTACAGGAGGGCCAATTACAAGTACAATGGATTAACAAGATCCCAGGCACTTCAAGTACCTAACAATAATCAGAAATTACATATTTCTGTCGTTAAGAAAAGGCGAATGATCAAGCGGCAGATGGGGCAGGAATGCAGCGAAGAGCTCTAGCTTTGAGGTTCTTAGCTTCAGCTTCACCCCCAATTGTGGCAGAAATATTTGCAGCAGACCTCTTGTAATCCAATGTCTCATCATTGTAAATATCCCACCAGTTCTTCACTAGCACCTTGATGTCTTCTCTGTCCATGTTGTCTTCCTTGCCAGTGTACCTCCATGGCTTTGATCCAGCAGCACAGTAATGGACTACCTTCACTTTTTCCAGCTCAACGTTCTCTGGATGCCTCCATAACATGGCCAACACCAAGTTGTAAATTGGAGGAATTGGCCTATAAACATCCCTGAAGAACATGTTCAGGAAGTCCTGCTCAGCAAACGGAGTAGGAGGAGTGATCTTGAGAGTGCTCAAGAGATCATCATAGGTGGGAAGACTAGGCTCGTATACGAACATGCCGGCATTGAAGTAAAGTGGAGGCCTTTGACCCAACTCTTCTTGCCACTGAACCTTATCAGGGCACTGCTGACAGTAGCCAATCTGGTATTGTGGGGTGTGACTCCAAGTCTTCTCACAGAAGCAGTCCTTTACAGCATAGAAGTATCCGTCTGGCAAGTCAAACAGGTGATCTATGTTCTCAAAAACTTGGATATCTCCATCCAAGTATACCATTTTGCTATACTCAACAAACTGCATCAACAGAAACAAAAAAGAATCATCAGTTTCTGGCAAAATTAAGCATTATAATCAAATCAAATTTCTCTCTAGTATTAGTGTTGGGATTAAGAATAAAGATAAAAGAAAATATGCCACCTCCCAAATGTTTGATAAAAGTAGAAGCATCTCACCTCCCAGATGCGAAGCTTGGAGTAGTTGATGACATAATATGCCATGGCAAATTGAGTCTGGTTCTCAGGAGGATAGACGGGCTCAATCTCGCGGACAATGCAGCCCTGGTTCAGCAGTTTACGGCGGTGCTCCTCAGGGACGTCAGGCAAAACTGCAACCACCAAAGGATAGGCAGTTTTAACCTTCCTTAACCCTTTGGCCAAACCAACCACACCCTTCACGTAGTCACCGTTGCCTGCCAGAAATGTGACGTAGGCACGGCTAGACAAACTAGCAGCCTTGACAAGACCACTTGTGACTGGCGAATTAGTATTACTAACCATATCAGGAGCCATTCTTGTAATATAAATGATCTAATGAATTAACAAGAAGGTATGTTTTCTTTGTAAAAGATGAATGATTGGAGAGATGGTTTGATGATTCTGAGGTTTTTGCATCAAGGGCTTGGTTTATATAGGCATTGCTCAAGACTTAACCGAGAAAGTAACCGTTATTTGCATTGGAGTGGAGAGGACTGAGGAGAGGACTTGAATCCGAAGTGGATAAATTTTAGGGGATAATTTTAGAAACCTCCCTTGACCTTTTTTATAATATCACTGAGTGCCCTTTAAGTTTTTTAAAATCGCACCTACCTCCCTTGAATTGACATTTTTTTTGTAACATTTTAGCCCCTTTGGAATAAATGCAAGAAAGATAAAAGTGTTGTTCCAATAATACCCTTATCCTACCTTACTTATGAAGCTTACAACAACAATAAAAATAAAATAAGGTTAAATTTTGAAAAAATGAAAATATGAACACATTATAAATGCAATAATGAGTAATTTTGTATATATACAATAATTATTACCTAGTATAATGCATGATTTTTTAATTAAAATATATTAGGATATTCCTAGATATATATTTGGGTCGTTAGATTATTTTTATTAATTTTTTAATTTTTGAGTTATTTATAAATATTTTTCTATAAGTAGGATTTATATTACAAACCATATACATAAAAAGATTAATTTTAATTTTCATTATAACTTAAACTACTTTATGTATTAAAATATATTTCCTAAAAAAATTTCTTAACTTCCTTGTAACTGTCTATGTTTCAAGGTGTTAATTATTCAACTAAATCCTTTGCCATCTCACAACCACCCAATACAAAGAAATATGGACCAGTATTGAATGGAAATGTAGTTATGTTTTGGTTTAAAAATCCTATTTTGTTTTGACTTTTAATTAAAAGTTATTAAAAGTGCAAGGGTAATATTGTCAATTTATGACTTTTAGTAGGGATATTTAGTCTTGTCAAATTGACAAGAGAGGTAAGTGAGATTTTAAAAATCTTAAAAAAACTATATGATATTATGAGAAATTTCAGAGAGAATTTCCAAAATTATCCCTTAATTTTAAAATGGACGTCATTGCTTAATATTCTTTTATCAAACATTTGACGGTATGGTTTCATGCTCCACTTGAATTTAAATATGAATCTAGATTTCAAATTTGCTCATAGTTTGGAATTTGGACGAGGGATAATATCAAAAATCTCTCTTGAGATTTCTCAAAATATCATTTAGCACTTTTAAGGTTCTGAAAATATCACTTACCTTTCTTACTTTTATTATTTGTGCAACAAAATTTTTAAAATCCCTAAACTACCCTTTTACTTATTTTGCTAAATAAAATATATTCCTAAACCACTTTGTTTACTCCAAGAAAAACTACCACCTGAAAAACAATTTCTAATAGTACCACCACATCATAAAACTATAGTGTATAAAAATATAAATTTGAAAAATAAAAAAGATATTCGTAAATAAATAAATTAGTACTAATTCAACTTTATATGTTCAAAATCAATTTCTTATGATCCTTTTTTTTCTCAACTTCTTCTCAACCCATGGTTCAACCCTTTCAGTTGTACTAAATCATCATAAATTCAACTTACTATAATTCACAAATAAAAAATCCATAGTCATCCAAAGAAAAAAAAAAGAGTAAAAAGGAATGTTGGAAAAAAGGGAAAGAGAAAAAAGTGACTTTCATTTCTTTTTCTTTAATTTTTTTGAACTCCATTTATTTGATATGTGAATTATATATCAAGTGAGGTTTAATACCATCATTTTATAATTATTAGAGGAGATAAATGATATTTTCAAAACTTTAAGAGTACTATATGATATTAAAAAGAATTTCAGGGGAGGTTTCTGATACCATCTCTTTGGATAATGGGCGGTGGAACAGGGGGGACTTAATTTGGAGCGACATTCAATAGCCGTACCCACGAACGGTGCAGTCCACCGCGGGGTCCTATGCTGTAGCCTTGACAGGTAAACCTTTCCGCCATTTACGCGCAAAAATACTCTGTAGCATTACAAACTACTATTAATAAAAGTACCCAAATTCTTTGGACTTTGTTTGATTTCTTGAGTATCCTACAATCACATCCCTGCAACATGAAGATTCAAAGAAGCTTCATTTCATCTAGGAATCAATCATCTATGCTTCCATGGTAACTGAAAAAGTGCAAAAGTGCGAATAAATTATTATTATTATTATTATAGCCTACCATTATCCATTGACTTCTAAGCAAACGGTAACCGACCAAGCACACATCCACATTTTCATAGCATCAAATAACTGTCAGCCCACTGCAGGAAGAAATGAAATTGGATTTGCATGTGGCCGACCGGATTTCTCCTTTGCTTTTCAAGTCTTCAAGTATTCACTTCTGCTGATGGGAAACAGCTGAGGTAGTGTCCATTGAATTGATGGGAGCTGATACTTAGCAATCAATTCAGATATATAATTAACAATCATCAGACATGAGCAAGTTTGAGAGAATTCGGGCAGGAGTATGTGTGTGTGTCTATATATTGTACACAACGCCTGTCACGCTATGGAAGCTAGTCATATCTGAAGTCGTTACCTTGACTGCAAGAAAGGGGATGCCGAAATCAGGGCTAGTGACCGGAGTGAAGATTTATTCAATTACATAGTTTGAACTTCTAGAATATGGCACCCTTGAACCTTTCTATTTGATTGTATCGAAAAGTCTAAATTGAGGCACACTTTGAATATTAGATATGATCCCAAAATAACAACAGGGTTAAGGTCGCCAATGAGATCTATTTGTTTTGTTCTATGAACTAAATGAAACTTTTTTTCAAAAAATTTACCGGTGATTCATAGGGTTAAGTGAAATTTTTACTTAAATTCCCTTCACGAGAATATGGTTCAAGATGCAAAATCTAAAAACTTACACACACACACACACACACACACACGAGGGCTTAGAGTGCATTTGATAAAACTAAAATTTGAAGACTAAAGTCTGAAATAATTAAATTATTGAATTATTAAATATTAAATATAATAAATTTGAGTGTCATATTACGTCCAGTGATAAGTGAATAATTTATCATATAATTTTGGTAGCAAGTTTTTGTCTAGAAAATTCAGTACCACTTAATTAATTCAAATATTCTATTTTTCATTATCAAACAGTCTAATATATTAATATCAGAATCTATTAAGTGCTGAATTGAGTTATTAAATAAGGCCTTAATAATGGATACATGTATAAATATATATAGATATGTATCAGGAATTTTGGTTATATTTACCATTTAATCAAGTAGAGGGTCTCGATTTTTAGTGTTTATTCTGGTAAAAATACTTGAAAGAAAAAAAAAAAACCAAATACCACTGCTGTGATGTAACGTGTCTAAAATACTTCCGTCCGATCTCTAATGCTAGGAGACTAGACTAGTTGGAAAATGTCGTTCTGGATAACGTAGGATATTTTGTATTTAAAAACCGACCCATGCAGCTTTGACTGATGACTTGAAAGGTTTTTTGCTGTCCTCGGATAGATATTCATTGCAGCTTGTATTATTCTACAGTTAATGAAAAGGAAATAAATTTTCCTTTATATAGGAAAAAATGGCAAATATTTATTTCCTATCATTTTCAACTTGGGCTTATTTCAATAAATATATCTTATCCGGAAAGAAAAGAACACTTTAATTAGGAAATAAGCCAGTAAAAGCATATGCTATTTCTTCATCATTTACATTCATCTTTGTATTAAAAGAAGCTGTGTTTAGGCCTTCTAAGTAAAACCTCTAGAAGTGCTTAAAATACTAAAGAGATCCTCCCTGCTGGATGCTCTTCATGATATTTTCAAAATTGTTGATTTTAAGTCTCTATTTAATGCCAAAACCTGCAGCCACCTAGCTGTACAACTTACAGCTCTCCGCAAATTCTTTTGGTCAATTAAAAAAAAATCTTAAAAGTCTATTAATTTATGCTTGCGATTATGTTTAAATCTTCTTTATACTTAGAAAATCAAACAATAAATCCTACGATACTATTATTAATATTACAGATCTGGCTGAAATAACCAATTATAGACATAGCAGAATTAACAGTTCCTTTCATGGCTGAAATAACCAATTATAGACGTAGCAGAACTAACATGAAATAACCAAATTATAGACATAGCAGAAATAGCAATTCTTTTCATTAATATATATATATATATATATATAGTTCATATTCATGATTCAAATCTATACAAAACCAGGCAATGTGAAACACAAAAAAAAAAAAACAAAAAAAAAATCTCTTATGAAAGAGCCATCCTTCTAAAAATGCTGGAAGGCCTATTAACAGTACGATGGATTTGCTTCATATATCCATATACATAATTGAAGTTTTTTCTCTCGATGAAATCACAGCTACATATTTCAGGCTGCAGATGGGGCCGGAATGGAGCGAAGAGCTCTAGTTTTTAGACGATTCTTAGCCTTAGCTTCACCCCTAGTCGTCACAGCAACATTTGCATAGGACCTCTTGTAATCCCAAAGCCTCATCATTGTAAATATCCCACCAGTTCTTCACTAGCACCTTGATGTCTTCTCTGTCCATGTTGGTTTCCTTGCCAGTGTACCTCCATGGCTTGGATCCAGCAGCACAGTAATGGACTACCTTAACCTTTTCCAGCTCAACGTTCTCCGGATGTCTCCATAGCATGGCCAAACCAAGTTGTAAGTTAGCGGAATTGGCCTATAAACATCCCTGAAGAACATGTTCAAGAAGTCCTGCACAATCACCACCACCCAAAAAGGAAAAAAAAGTTACTAAACACAGTAACCACCCAAACTAGGAAAAAAGGATTGCTATAACTAAATTGCGATCAATTATTTACCTGCTCAGCAAAAGAGGTTGGAGGGGTAATCTTGAGGGTGCTCAAGAGGTCATCATATGTGGGAAGACTGGGCTCATAAACAAACATGCCGGCGTTGAAGTAAAGAGGGGGCTTAGGACCCAACTCTTGAGGCCACTGGACCTTATCAGGGCACTGTTGACAGTACCCAATCTGGTATTGTGGGGTGTGGCTCCAAGTCTTCTCACAGAAGCAGTCCTTGACAGCATAAAAGTATCCCCCTGGCAACTCAAAGAGGTGATCTATGTTCTCAAACACTTGAATATCACCATCCAAGTATATCATCTTGCTATACTCCACAACTGCATCCCCAAAAAAAAAAAAATCAATTTCCACCATAACTAGGCATGATTCATCTCCAATTTTAACTTTTCTTTCCTTCTATTCCTTTGTTTTGTATTTTTCGCGTTTCAAAAAAATCATAACGTGCATGAAAATAAACACTAACCTCCCAGATGCGAAGTTTGGAGTAGTTGATAACGTAGTAGGCCATGGCAAACTGAGTCTGGTTTTCAGGAGGGATGAACAGGCTCAATCTCCCGGACTATACAGCCCTGGTTCACCAGTGTGCGGCGGTGCTCCTCCGGGACGTCAGGCAAGACTGCAACCACCAACGGGTAGGCGGTTTTAACCTTCCTCAACCCTTTGGCCAAACCAACCACGCCCTTCACGTAGTCACCGTTCCCTGCCAGAAATGTAACGTAGGCACGGCTAGATATACTAGCAGCCTTAACAAGACTACCAGGGACTGGTGCACTACTAACGGTATCAGGAGCCATTTTTTTTCTCTCGTTCTTTTGCCAAGAAAGTAATCAAATGGAGGAAAGTAAGAGATGATTCAAAAGTAAAGAAGAAGAAGAAGAAAACCTTCTCTGTGTAAAACTACGAATTGCTATGAGAATTCAGATGCTTTCGTTGATGTGTTCTAGGTTCCTGGGATGGGGTGGTTTATATAGGGCGTTGGTGAGGACCTAAAACAAAGGAAGAAATCAAGAAAGTGGATTTGCATTGAAAAAAAATGAATCATGTTGGAGCCAGAACATTTGGTAATTACGTGGATGAATCTTTGTGGATTACCCGACATAAATGACCTCGTATGTTCCTCCATTTCCAGTCAGTTTCATTTGAATCTGGATTGATACTATTTTTTTCCACACTAAATCCAGACTATACATCTGGCAGAGGACTTGATCGAACGATGATCTGTTCCTTGGGATTAATTTCTGGGAATGGGCGGTGGAGCTGAAAGGGCCATAAGGATTAATTATAATCGAGTGCATTAATGAGTATTAAAGAGACTTGGCCTGGCCCATATTTTTTTTCCATTTCGAGATTAAGTGATTTTCCTCTAACACCCATTCATGATCAGATTAATCTGCACTTGATTTGTTAGTTGGATGTGAATACGTGGGAGAAATTTGAAGATTGAATGAGGTGAAAATCGTGGTTGCAGTCGCAATCAACGGGATGAGACAGGCTTCATTTCTCACTTGGTCAAATCCCTTATCTTCACACGTTCAAGTTTTGATCAGTCAGTCCAATTTTCTATCTTGAAAGCAGGTCAAAAATTTACAAACTAACTAATTCTTATTATTATCCCTCTATTGCACATAATTTGTTAAAAATTTTTAAAGAAGAAAATCATAACGGATGTAACGCACTCACACCTGAAATCTTAAATACCTAAATTTAAGAATAAAGATAGAAGATAATTTACTTACATTAAAATACAATTAATGGTTAGAGATTTCACAATTCTATGGTTTTGCCACTACTTTCTTTTACCACTCTCAAGTTCAAAACATGAACATCCAAATTGATTAGTCATATTTGCTAGTGCAAATATCAATCCACTTTATTTCAACATTCGTCCCAAACCCTTCCTCTGCATCACTAAGATCATAATTCAATAAGAAGAAAAAAAAATCGGTCTGTCTAATGATTGCTCATATGGCACTCGTAAAAATATATTTCAGACGTTATTTTTGAAAATATATCAGACTAATTAGGGAAAATTTGGTGTTAACAAAAAGTGTTACCATTTACCCTTCTAATAATACCTTTACAACGTTTACCATTATATATCTGCATTTTATCTGAAACACCTCCTACTCCTACATAACTATCATTGCATTCTCAGATTAACTGATTAACTAATTCACTAATGAACATTGCATTCCATTCCAAAAACCTCTCTAACTAATTTTTAATTTTATATCTTTTTATTATTTGTTTTTTTCTAAAATATGCACAGACATAGTGCATACCTCATCCACTAAATATAAAATAAGTTAAATGAATGTTAGACACATTAACGGTTATCTTAAAACAGCCGTTAGAAAAATCCAAAAGAAAATGAAAAGTGATAAAGTCGACGTGGGCACCCCCTGAACTCAACCTGTGACTACATTTGCATTTGAATAACAGCCACCGTCACCGACAAAGGACACTAAACCTCACTTCTTGTGTTGTGTCCTCTCCTCCCATGAATCCCACAAGATGGTAAATACTTCCACGTGGCAGACAAGGAGGTCTGCTTTCCTTTTTCTTATTTTTAATTTTTGAGGCATTTTTTCAATCCCGAGCGATGGGAATTGGGTGAAGTAGGATCCACAAAATTGCTAAAGATCAACACGCTCCATTTGATTCATCGGAATTGATACTTAAACATATTACGTTTTCAGGTGGTAGGCACAATTCTTAAGTGTCCAATACTTGTAGGTCCAAATATGGCACCCTCTTATTATTAAAATCTTCCCTAATCTCAGAGGTCGTATCCATAGTCAAAATTCTCAAATTATATCCGTGTAATATACGTTTGTACGTATCATTCAAAAAAAAATTCATATGTCATTATACTTTAAAAATATTTTAAAAAATATTTGTATATTTCAATTAACCATATACAACACATAATAAGCTTTGAACGTATTATATTTCACGAATTATACTTTAAATTTCAAATTTGAGTAAGGATAATGACATACTTTTTGACTTATATATAAAATAAGAGCGATATATTACCATAACAATCATAGATTTATACGTATTTAATTAATAATGTGATAAATTTTTAATAAATTTAACATCTCATACACAAAAAAAATAAGTTAAAATGAGTATAAATGTAGCATAGTCTTCAAAAATTATAATAAATTTATCCTTATTTTTAGTTTCATAACTTTCCCATATGTTCGTATTATTCACGTACAAATTTATATGCATAATTTTCCGAATACATAGCTTATACCGAACTTTTAATCTTATTTTAAAAAAATCATGTAATATGTGTACGTACAATATCTTGTATTATACCCGTCAACATAACTACCGATATAGTGAGTATAGATAAAAAAAAAAAACATGTATATTAAAATAATAATGTGAAAAAATATAACAAATTTAATATTTATTGAAAACTCAGTTACAGCCACTCAATTAGAGAACGTATTCATCTTTTACTCTCAACTGTCACACCATTCCAATTTGAATTTGAATGATTCAGCAACAGGTACAGTGACTCCAAATTAAGGGTGCTTCACCGAAAGCAATTGGTGGGGTCTGGGTTTTCCGTCTCTTTGCTTCGCTGGGGAAGGGCAGCTGGGAGAGTTGAAGTCTGAGTAGTCCCTTTTGAACTTTCAGTTTTGTTAGTTGGTCCAGTGACTGAGCTAACACCTCTATGTCCTTTGAGTTCTAGGTAGCCTTTTAGATAAGGTGACGGTCTGTTTAGGATAAACCGTTGGACAAGGACAGGTAAAACCAACGAGAAATCTTACCAAAAATTCACATAGATGTGTTCATTGACTGATGACTTTCTAGATCTCCTCGAATATTCCATGGTATATTTCTTCCATGGTTAGAAGTAATTTAATTTCTTCTCTAGGTTAAATTAGGTAATATGTTCACTTCAACCTCAACACGGTTTTGTGACAATGAAGTATTCAATAGTCGGCTATAAAAAAGATATTTGGCTGCTCTGAAGTATATGCTAAGGTTAAAATCTATATGCTTGAATTGTTCAATAACTAAGGCCCTGTTTTCAATTGTTTTAGATTTTATAAAATCTAATTATAAAAACTGATTACAGCGAATAATCAGAATCATCAAAAAATTATTCTTTTAATGACTATAGATTTTAACCTTTTTTTATTATTAAAAAAATCTATAATCAGAATATAAAATTAATCAAGAATTTCACAAAAAGAGATTATTCAAAATTAGAATCTATAATTAATTAAAATAATCAATCGAAAACAAGCCCTAAGTCAAATTTGTCTTTTAATTTTCTTCTAACATTGCTCATGCTTCAATGTTTGTCAATGACCAAAGTCTGAAAATATGCTTTTGCTACGTATCTACGCCTGGCTCTTGTAGTAAACACAAAAGTACACTCAAACCATAGACCATAGGGGAAAAAAAAAGGACTAGTAGCGTGTCTATGAAGAATCCAAAACTGGATGGCTGGCCTCCTGTTAGGGCCGCAAATTGGGCTGGGTTACGTAGAATCTTCCAGTAAGTAAAAAGGGTTAATCCACACTTTCGGACTTGGGCTCCAAAAGGAGGAAAAACTTACTCCAGGAGGACCCCACTGTTCCTCAAAGGTGTGGAGCCTTCGAGTTTTGATCGGGGTTGTAAATATGTTTGTTTGGGTTGTAGTTAATTTGCAAATTTTTATTTATTTATATCATTAACATATTTTTCAATCATCATTTTATTTTATAAATATTATATCAAAAAATGTTATGATATTTTTTAAAAAATTATTTCAAATAGTCTATTAACCAAACACACTATACTTTTTAAGCGTTAGAAGAATGTAATATTTATTGAAAAGTTCTACAATCTCTGTAACGATGAGATTGAATTCAACGTTGAATACAGTATAAGAGTTATTAATTTTTATATTATTTTAAAATTTTAAATCACTAAATGATAATACAATATGTTAGTAGATTAGTTACTTCTCTTTTAATACAGTATGTTAGTAGATTATTTACTTCGTCTTTAAGTAAATTCTTTCTTTTGTGTTTTATCATCATCGTACGAATACGTTGCATGGCCCTTACCAGCTTTTTCTTCTGAGTTCTGTCCTTGAGTCTTTAATTTCTTATTTAACAATATCAATTTCGTTTCATTCAGAGAGCAACTCGGCCATTAGATCACAGTGATTTTTCAAAACTACTATAAGTTAAGAAATAATTAACGTCCTACCTAAAAATATTATGTTCTAATTTTTTTTTTTTGCCAGAACATTCTTCTTGGCTCTCGTCGACATTCTAGGGAGTTCAAAAAATAATTATGATAATAACAATCACGAAACTGTTACCGGCCGTAGTAGACAACAAGAAATGACAATAATTATATCTGAAACTCGAAAAGCTGTTCATCAAATATATTGTCGAGTTTTTACATCACAAACTTACATCAAACATGGGAACTCAGCAGAATCTCCTGGATCCTACGCAAGTCTTCCTTTCAAGAGTTTAAAGGAGACCATTAACATAGTAATAGATCTTTGTATCCCTCAATACCTATATACAGTAATAGATTACTAGGAATAATCCCATAATAATAAGTTGTTTGTGATCAAGCGGCGGATGGTGCAGCAATGTAGCGAGCAGGTCTAGACTTGAGTGTCTGAGCTTCAGCTTCAATGCCAGTTGTTGCTGTGCCGATGCTTGAAGTTAATGATCTCTTGTAGTCCAATGTCTCGTCGTCGTAAATATCCCACCATTTCTTGACAAACATTTTGATATCTTCTCTGTCCATGTTTTGTTCCTGGCCAGTGTACCTCCAAGGCTTTGATCCAGCAGCGCAGTAATGGACGACCTTTACTTTTCCAACTCAACATTCTCCGGATGTCTCCATAACATGGCCAAAACCAAGTTGTAGATTGGTGGGATTGGCCTGTATACATCCCTAAAGAACATGTTCAAGAAGTCCTGCACCATTACGCACCCAAAACACAAAAAAAAAAAAAAGTTAATGCCACACTGACTAACCAAAACTGAGATTGACTTCTTCTGGTTTTTCGCCAGAAATTTGTGACGATTATGGTTTTTATCAATTTGTTACCTGCTCAGCAAATGGGGTAGGAGGGGTGATCTCGAGGGTCCTTAAGAGATCATCATAAGTGGGAAGACTAGGCTCATAAACAAACATGCCAGCGTTAAAGTACAGTGGGGGCTTAGGACCCAACTCCTCAGGCCACTGCACCTTATCAGGGCATTGCTGGCAGTAGCCAATCTTGTGTTGTGGGGTGTCGCTCCAAGTCTTCTCACAGAAGCAGTCCTTTACAGCATAAAAGTACCCATCTGGCAAGTCAAACAGGTGATCTATGTTCTCGTACACTTGGATATCTCCGTCCAAATATATCATCTTGCTATACTCCACAAACTGATCCCACCCAGAAAGAAATATATATCAATTTCCAGACCTACTTATTATAAAACCAAAGCAAAAGAAGAAAAAGAAACCATACATAACATTTTATAAAATGATAGCTTGCTTACCTCCCAAATGCGAAGCTTGGAGTAATTGATGACGTAGTAGGCCATGGCAAATTGAGTCTGGTTTTCAGGAGGATAAACCGGCTCAATCTCCCGGACTATACAGCCCTGGTTCACCAGTATGCGGCGGTGCTCCTCAGGGACGTCCGGCAAAACTGCAACCACTAAAGGGTAGGCAGTTTTCACCTTCCTCAACCCTTTGGCCAATCCAACCACGCCCTTTACGTAGTCACCGTTGCCTGCCAGGAAAGTCACATAGGCACGGCTAGGCAGACTAGCGGCCTTAGCAAGACCATTGGGCGCTGCACTACTAACAATTTCAGGAGCCATTTTTTTGTATGTATGCGGCTTAGGTTGTGGAGATTTGTTTGTTGGTTTTTAAGGTTTTGGAAGAGAGTACAAAAGGAAATGTTTTTGAGAATGCTCAGACAATGCAGAGATGAATTGTTTGGTGAGTTTGAGGTGCCTGGCATGGGGTTGGATTTATAGAGAGATTGTGGAGGAATAAAAAAATGGGAAAGAAAATGAAGAGGTGGGAATTTGCATTAGCTGCTGATGTCATGAATAGTTAAACGTGGATGAATCTAGGAGGGTCAGGGATTTACTTCTATACAAGTGTGGAGCCTGATGTCATGATAGTAACGAAGAATCACTTTTACGCCAAAATCATGTATTTCGAATTCTACTGTATCGATGATGTGAGATCTATATTAATAAATTATTTATAAAATTTATAAATAATCTATAATTTTAGAAATTTATATTAATAAACAAGTTATAAAAATTTATAAGTGATCTATAATTTTAAAAAGAAACTCGAATTCGTAATAGTGATCGGAATGGGAGTCGTCTAAGCCTCTTTGTAACCAACAAAAAGGAAAAAGAGTGGTAGCTATGACCGACAGCACGACGTCGTTTTCAGCTCATGTACGCTAAACGATCGACGCGGCCTCGATTTCGGTGTGGCCGTTAACTTGTTCAACAGTTAAGTTAGTTTGAGATGAAAAGAAATCAGTCCGTACATGTGGCAGCTGGATTGGATCGAACGGTCACCTGGCTCTACGGAGAAACTTCCGGAAATTGGGCGGCGGATTTGAAAAAGGCCAATTAGGATTATTAAATGCGGATAACACACACAAGTAAGTCAGCAAGTGAGGTTTGACTGAGCCGACCCATCTTAGCGGTACAAGTAAAAGAGGCCTGACCAATGTCATCGTATTGTGACATTACATTAATACCCTCCTGTCGTTATTTCCCATACTCCTTCAAATTTAGTAGGTACAGTTGATATTTGCATTAAAATTGAGGTCAAATATGGTAATTTGCTTATTATGTTAGAGAAGTTTTAATGAAAAGAAGTTAATTTTCAAAAAAAAAAAACAGAAGTTTATTATCTTGTGTGAACACACAGATAGAACATTTATGAATCTCTCATCCTTCCCTCAAAAAAAAAAAAGAATCCCTTATCCTGATTCTTCTTTTTTTCTTTTTTCCTTTTAGGAATCCTTATCCTGAATCTCAGTCAATTTCATCCGCATTAGTTGCACCGTTTAGATTAGGAAATTAGAGATTCTGAAACAAATTTAGGTTCATCATACATGTATCTATTCACTTCTAATATTTTTTTCCCACAAATTAGGAAATTATTAATTGTTAACTAAATGGAAAAGCAGGATTTATCCAAATACTAATTGTTCATTTCTTTAAAAGCAACTCTTGAAATAGATAGATAGTACACTCGAGATAATGACATATTATATGGTTGAATCAAATGTGATACAAGATTTTACTTCTTAATCTGTTTTGTGTAATTTTCATAGATACCTTGGTAAAAATATAGTCAATTGTCAGTGTGACCTGACTCCAATGATCAAGGTCGACACATTCTTATTAGATGTGAGTTATTTAGTCTAATTATATGCACTAATTTGTATTTCACCATTTGTAGATTAGCCTGTGATATTGCTAAATTGTTGATTATCTCTACTGACCCCAATAATGTGATTTAGTTGCAATAGAACAAAAACAAAAAGGCCTAGCTAATTACGTAAAATTAAGTAACAAATTCAACATTTTACTTATTAAAATTTTTTTAAAAATTTTTTATTAGTCAGCATACTTTCCATTCGGCCTCTGCATCCTGCTCCATGCGTGCATGCGAGCTTGAACAATGATTGTAATTGCTATCAGCTCAATCAATTTTCAAGAATTGTTAAAAGTACCTTCATATATATATGTGTCAAGATCAAATGAGGAGAATTTTGCAAATTTAAGAAAGGAATAATTTTAGAAACCTTCTTCGAGGTTTTTCTAACTATTGCGCTGGCCTCTTTTGGAGTTTTAAAAATTTAGATACCTCCCGTAAAACTAATTAGCTTGTAAAATGTTAGGAAAATTTTTTTTTAAAAAAAAAGCAAAAAATAAAAAATTGATTCTAGGAGAGAGAAGACAATGTCGTTCCACAAAATGTCCCTCATATGTTACATTAGTTAGTTAATTTATTATAAAAGCATAAATTATCATTTTAATAAAGTTAAAGGTAAGGATTGTAAGTGCAAATGTTGACAAATGCAAGGCATCAACTTCTGCTACTATTTGCAATAGCTCTTTGCAAGGGCTACTTCTATGAATGCTTATATAACAACAATACCAAATAATTGGAGAGTATATGCAATGACAGGTCATATTTTTTTTCAATTTATGTATGATTAGACCTATTATTTTCACTGCAAGACTGTTATTTGGCATGATCAATAAAAAAAATTAAGAAATACTCAACTAAATAACAACAGTTTCAAACTTGACCATCAAAAAAGCCTTTCCTCTTATGGTAATTAAGATTCTCTCGCAATCAACAGATTGTCATCAAGCATTAGAGAGCACTTTTCCCCCATTTGAAGTCTCCTCACACCTTTAGCTGCACAATCACTAAAATTCATATTCGAGTTCTCTCTAACAAAATGTCTATTTCTCCGTGTCTCAATTCTGATTTAATTTAACTCTTTATCAGCACATCAATCAAGAAAGGGCGCCTAGAATTGGTGTCCTTTTCTCATTGCAAGTTAGATTATGCTTACTTCTATTTATTCATTTAGGTAATGTTCTAATTAATTGATTAAGCCTACATAATTGCCACCTTGTAAGCTCTAAGGCTAATCTATCTAGTCATTTCATTAAGTTTGATGTAAGCTTTGGGCCTCAGTTTCTTGAAGGGGTGGTATCTAAAATTTTTGAAACCTTGAGGGAGACCAGTGCAACGATTAGAAACCTTAGAGGAAGGTTTTTGAAATATCCCTTTAAGAAATTTAAATAAGGCATGGATTTTAACACGTCTTTTAGCTAGTGTAGAACCAACATCACTCCAATGTGTTTCCTCCCAAGAAGCTTCTCACAATTAAAAGATCAACATATAGTACCAAAAAAAGTAAAAAGTGGAAATAAATATTTTGCCTACCTTTGACCACTGCATGTCGCTACGTTACCATTGGCCAGGGTTACTCTACCCCCATAACACGTCCATTGACTGCCTCCAACCGTCACCGACCAAATACCTATCTTAATTACCTCACCAACCAAAATCCGGCCACGTGGGCAAAACTTTTAAACGTGGCGGAAGGGTAGGAATCCGTTACCTCTCTATTCCAAGCATCCGTCACGCGGAAGATAAAATAAAATAGGAGCAGCGGGGTCCACATTTGAAGCGAAAAGTTTAGTGGGGTCCACGAAATTGATACTCAGCGTGTTTACTCCGCGGGATCACAGAATTAGCCACGAATCAGGAGATCAGTAGTAGGGGACGTGATTGTGCCACGTAGCAAGACGAAGTGCAGTCTCAGTCTCTGTGAAGTTGCCGAGTTGGTGTGAAGTGAAGTGAGGGCTAGTGTGTGACTGTGTTTTTTTCAACTTTTGTAGTTTTGTTAGTTGATCTGATGGAAGAAAGAGAGCTTGTTAACTAAAACCAAAATCTTGGTGGGGCTTTGGATAAGAAAATAGTTTATTTGGGATAAAGGCTGCTGACTGAAGAACGTTAATCAAAATTAATGTGTGGGACAAATTTGTCTAGCGGTGCTAAAATCTTCCCGGTATACCTAGAATCTTCAATGCATATTCTTCAAAGATTAGGGAAATTTTTTTCTCCCCAATACAAGTTAATTCAATTGAAAAGGATGAGTTGCTTTTTTACAAGAGATCGTATGTTGAATTCATTGCTAATAAGAGAGTTATGTTGATGGCCGATATAGAAACTCTGTAAGCGATTTATGATCGTGGAAGCATGATCTAATTCGTGATAGTTATCGAAATTGAATCCATTCAAATTTTTTTAGAGAAAAAAAAAGAAATATTATTCTGGTCTAGGCTAAACCAAATGTTGGTTGCAAAATTATTGCTACAAAGAATCGAAAATTTGTCCTCGTTTATGGTATGACCTTTGTAGCCGACACTGAAGTAAAGGTACCTCAAGATGTCTCTCGAATATATTCATTTTCTTTTTTCTAGCTATCTCCAAAGATTGATTCCTTTCTTTCTTTCGCTTTTAGTTGGCGGCCCAAGAAATGTACTCCAAGAAAATTTTACCCCTCCAATGCATGCCCCAAAAAAAAAGAGAAGAAGAAGATACGTTCGTGATAACCTGTTCATCTAACGTCCAAGGAAATGAAGAAACTCTTCACTCCTTGAACTATTACTTAATTCATACATATAAAAGGCGGGCACTAAAAATAATCATGTGAATCGAGGAATTTGATGGAAAATATTGAAATTCTCTCAAATTCCTTCAATGATTTAGATTATTTAGGAGGTATTTGAATTTATAAATCACAAATTATTATAGTATTTAAAATGTGCTTTTATGATTGGTAATTTATAAATTTAAATGCTTAATAATTAAAGGGATTTTGGGGGTATCATGAAAGTTAAACTTGAGCTTTCTTAACGTTAGGCAGACAAGGTTCTTGACGGTGGGCTGTCTTTAAGTCTGTATTTAGTGGACTCACTTTGCTGTCGGCCTAACTATGAACTATGACAGGCCCAGCCCCGGACATGGCCCATTTAGGCAAATTTTGCCTAATTATAGGGGGCAAGAATTAAATTTTGTTTTTCCTTTAGACTACTTTGGTATCAACACGTATTTCTAAAATAATGCTACTTAAAAATCACATTAGTATTCAATAGCCATCAACCTAATTAAAGCGGTCAATCTTCCATCTCAAACTCTTTAATCATCAAAGAAATCAATTACTCCAATAAATTTCAATGAACCAATTATTTTCATGTCACATATATGATAGCTATCAGACGAAAATTCAAAAGTCATAATGATTTGAAAATTCCACCTGATTTTGGCCATCGAGTCCAAATATCGATTTTAGTCATATAATACTCACTCTGTCCCATTGAAAATGTCATACTTTTCTTATTTGCACTATTAAAATATTTATCATATTTAACATTTCTAACTACTTTATAACTCTAAATTCACCATGTTTGATATTTCTAAACTATGTCAGGCCAGCCCCAGACATGGCCCCTTTAGGCACATTTTGCCTAATTATAGGGGGGCAAGAATTAAATTTTGTTTTTCCTTAGGACTACTTTGGTATCAACACGTATTTCTAAAATAATGCTACTTAAAATCACATTAGTATTCAATTGCCATCAACCTATTAAAGCGGTTCAATCTTCCATCTCAAACTCTTTAATCATCAAAGAAAATCAATTACTCAATAAATTTCAACGAACAATTAATTTCATGTCACATATATATGATAGCTATCAGACGAAATTCAAAAGTCATAATGATTGAAAATTCCATCTGATTTTGGCCCATCGAGTCCAAATATCGATTTTAGTCATATAATACTCACTCTGTCCCATTGAAAATGTTATACTTTTCTTATTTGACTATTTTAAAATATTTATCATATTTGACATTTCTAACTACTTTATACTCTAAAATTCACCATGTTTGATATTTCTAAACTATGTCAGGCCAGCCCCAGACATGGCCCCTTTAGGCACATTTTGCCTATTATAGGGGGGCAAGAATTAAATTTTGTTTTTCCTTAGACTACTTTGGTATCAACACGTATTTCTAAATAATGCTACTTAAAATCACATTAGTATTCAATTGCATCAACCTAATTAAAGCGGTTCAATCTTCCATCTCAAACTCTTTAATCATCAAAGAAATCAATTACTCAATAAATTTCAACGAACAATTAATTTCATGTCACATATATATGATAGCTATCAGACGAAATTCAACAGTCATAATCATTTGAAACCTCCATCTACTTTGGGTAGAGTAGACATGCAAAACAATGCATCAATTCTTGTCACAAATTGTCTTTCCCTTGCATCAAACTTTCTTGAATTCTGATTGCAACATCTCCGATTATGGGTAATGCAGGGTCCATAAGCTGCATCAAAGCATCCATTAAACATTCTAGTCAATAAAATAAGCAAATATGTTAATTTTTTCGAAGCTTATAATTCATTTCGGACTGCATTCTTGTATTATAATTTAAAGAAAAAAAACCCATCTCGTTTCTTTTTCACAGCTTCTTTTTTTTTTTATGCCTTAAATCTTAAGAGAGGAAGAGGGCAGAAGATAGATGCATGGATCAGTAACTACAGGAGTGCCAATTTCTGGACTGCAAACGCCATGATTCTATAATAGAGATCAAGGGCATAGGATGCATGATTTCTTAATGTGTTAGGCTCGTAACATATACCACCCAGGATTTATCCCACTACGGTCGAATTGGCCGCATGAATAATCCAAGAAAACCTGTAGCTGACCATCCGGAGCACTAACACATGCAATACACCACAATTGGGCCTGTCTCAAATAAGTGATATCACTGAGTAACTAAACAGCATGAAGTATTTTCAGACCAATAATTTAGGAACAAACCGTAGGAGAATTGGATGAAAGGAATAGCATCTATATATGGACATTCGATGGGAAAATCCAAAATAAAGAAGAAGAAGAAGAATGTTTTTAATTAAAGAGAATTGAAGGAAGAAAAACTTAAAGTTTTAGAGCACATTGCATGGGAGAGAACCAAACCGAGGATGTAGAGTAGTTGATCGATTCTTGCCATTGTTTGTTTGTCTATTGCAATTGTAGATTGTGTTGTACTCCTTCCGTCCACTTTGATGGTCTCATTTTTCGTTTTGATTTCTAATTTAATGTACTTCATTGTCAGTGATATAACCTACTTTGTTCATTTAATTGTTTTGATTTATTGTCTTAAAGATGTTAACTTTCCATCAATATTATTGTTGTAAGCAATGTATGGATATAATAGTTAGTTATACTACTAATATTAATGTAACAATATTTTAGGCCAATAGTAGACTAGATTTACTCTTCCAATAAAATTAAATAATTTTTTTCTTTAAATTGTGTAAAAAAAAAAAGACTATTAAAGTGAGATGAAAGAGTAATTTTTTTTGATATTCTAAATAGTGAAAAGGGCAAAAGGAAAAGTTTGAAAGTCCAAATATTAAACCTTACCGTTGCATTCACGGACAAATGTAGCTTGACAAAGCCATGGAGATTTAATATTGGTTGACAATGTGGAAAGATCCAAAAATCAAAACCATTATGCAAGATTGTCGGTACATTTGTTGAAACATTTTGTTGTACTTTTTCCATTTCTTTATTAGAGATATTTTTAGTTCTGAGATATCAATTGATCTTTATAATATAAGCCTTCAGTTTTGAATCTTGATTATAATTCTTGGATGTACTTGCAGATCATTTTGAATTTTCCATCATCAATCGTAGTTATAATACTTGTAAGTGCACCCTTTACGTCCTTTTTTGTACTGACAATGGGGTGTTACACTTCTGTCATGACATAAGCTTGAGTTTTTAATAGTTCTTTATTACCCTGACATGACAATGAGGAGATTTAAGTTCTTTCTTGACTTTACACTCAAGTGCAGCAACAGTTCACTGCTAATTAGCCGTCATTCTTCAATTATCTGTACTAAACGCTGTGTTGCTTTTGAGTTTTCAAATGGATCATCTACAGTAAAGGCTGTGTTGCTCTCTCATCCCTCATATTTGATTATCTGAAACTAGATAAGAGTGCGAGCTAGGATGCCATCCACCCAACGCACAATACCTTGATCAATTAATGCATCTTTCTTTTCTTAGGCCTTAGCTACACATGAATATCCTCAAAGAATTAACCGTCCGATTGATTCAAGTCCTCATCAAAGTCTTCACCAGAAATAGGGAAAAATAAATAAATAAATGTACAAAAACAAAACAAAGAACTTTCTGGCTTCCAGAGTTTGTACAAAGCTCGGCATATATGTACTGAACAATGCCTGCCTCTAAGAGCGCTGCCCTGAAATGGTTGGCCTCAGCTTTGCTATCCACAGAATCAATACTAATGTTATTTTCAGAATCCAGAGTTTCATCATTGTAAATTTCCCACCGCTTTTTGATCAGCATCTTCTTGTCTTCACAAGTCTTCTATCTCTTCCTTGGTGGATCTCCATGGCTTTAATTAAGTCTGCTGCGCAGTAATGAAAAACTTGGACATCATTAAGGTCGATTCTTTCAGGGCGTCGCCACCACATCAGCATGAAGAAATTGCACATGCGGTGGAGGAAAGGGCTGGCGAACCTCTCTAAAGAAGACATTCAAGAACTCCTGCGAATTCATGGGATGAAAAATCTTTAAGCGCAGTGCAAGTTAGCCCCCCCAAATATGCATCTAAGCAACACTTGCTCCCAATTCATAATTTGTATGACAATTTCCATACTTAGTGAACGTTAAAGCATATATGATGAAATTGAAGTTTTGGAGCAACTGACGCCAAATTCTTCCCTAGCAAATTGTTTGTCATTCTGATCAGGTGGATACACTGGCTCAATCTCACGGATTAAGCAATTACCCCTCTGCCAATCCCACAGAACCTTTCACGTAGTAACCATCACCAGCCAAGAATGTCACATATTAGGCAAAGCTCAAGAACCATGGATTTGTTCCACCCTCTACGTACGCTTCTTCTGGCGGTGCCCTTAGTTGTTGGTGGCAACTTTGACGCTAACAATATCGGACTCATTTGCAAACGAAGCTGTCATGCAATTGCTAGAACACTATCGATGGAAGAGAAATAAACACTGTGCTGCTTTTGGAGATGAATGATAGATTTATTATATGGTGATTTACTTCATGAATTGAAGATATACATTAGCTTCAAGTTTAAGCATTGGGATTTTCATCCTGCAAGTAGAGTTATTGTACGACATGATATCATGTTGGTATCTTGCTTGTAAAATCTTAGGCAGCTTAGTCATCTTATTGATATTACATGGTTTATGGATGAGCCATTGCACATTTAAAATGGGTGGCTTTTAGAGATGAAATGGTTAACTATATGGATTCAAAGCTAATGCCCTGTGAAGAAGAAAGAAAGAGAAAGGGTGAAAGAATAAAATACAATGGATTGAGAAAAGGGTGGAAGATATTGTTTCAAAGGGTTGTTTCAAATGTGCTCCTTTTGTTTAGTTAAAAACGGTAGAATCATATAAACTCTAAAATTAGTATTCATGCTTTAAGTATCATACTAGATGGAGGAAATTCTTATTTGTTCAGTGTTAAGTACATTGATTGTAAAGTTAACTCGAGTCTTTGTTCATAATTATATAACTTTTGAAATCACGTAATGGAATATCGTTCAAAAAAAAAGGACTAGGGTTGCAACATCACCGACTAGACACGGTTAGCAGCTTAAGTTCATCCCAAACCTAGTACCGATAGATGGAGTGGACTGGACTGGAGTATATGTTCCACGTTGCAGATGAATACCGGGAAAAATGTCAGTCCTGACGAAGCGGTGGGATTGTTTGAAGCAGACGTCGTCTGTTTGTTCGTGGATTTGTTAATGGGATGACTCATAAGAACGCTAGGACAAGAAAAATCTATATATATGGTGAAAGTTTTGACAGGTATCTTATCCTGGTTTTGCTCTCAACTGTCATGGGGTACTCCTTGCCGCCCCCACCGTCATCGGTTGACAGCAAGCTAATGTTTTTCAAGTCTTTGACTCTAGGGAATCTTTGGTAGTTTTCGTGCACTGTAGCTCCTCGGAGAGCTTTGGAGTGAATTTTTTTTTTTTTTTTTGGTTTGGAGGGCAAACAAGAGAAGGTACACTGAATGAATTTCTTGGCATATAGAGTAATAAGTCTTCACCAAAAATTCATCGACTCGAACATTGTAAAACTAAAAACTTGAATTTTGATGAACTATATATATGAAAAGGTTAATGAGCTATTCTGTATCCATCATCCCTATTTGGATTACTATTTTTAGAATTTTTTTTATAGAAAGATATACTGTAGCGATTTAACGTATATAGAATAAAAATATGATTGAAAAATATATTTACGAAAATCATAAAATTTTATAGCATAAAATCGCAATCCAAACAAGGCTAGCTTTGGAAATTAAAGCTTTAATGGTGATGCTTCTCTACACATGTTACTTTTTTGTTAGTTAAATTTTCTGAGTCAGACTATATTGAATTGTTTGGTTTTATTTTGGAATTATCTTTTACCACAGAAAGGAAAAGATTATTTAGATGTTGATATATACCAGTCACTAAAACCAGACAGAGACAACCTCTCCCAGCAACAATTAAAGAGAAGAACTTTAGCACACTTTAACGCTGTCAAGGTCGATGCCCTCCGGGTGCTGCCACAACATAGCCACCAAGAAGTTGTAATGAGGGGCAATAGGCTTGTATACATCCTTAGAAACATGTTCAAAAGGTCCTGCAACGTCCGAAATAGTAATTAAAAGAAAAAAAAATCCATAACTAAGTCCTGCATGCATAATTGATCGCCTCAGATTGTAGTTTGTGAGTGTATTTTGTAGCATTCTACTTAATAAAACGCCATGTATACTACTTCCTATGTATCGATATGATTAAATCCCTATGCTTAACAAGAATTTTTGAATTCTTGATTGCTCCTTAAGTTAATTGTAGTGGACACTTTCTTTAAATCAAAAAGTTAACATATATCATGTAACAAGTTAAACCAAAAAGAATTTTTTTTTTAAACTGTCCCATACCCAAGGAGAAATCTACCTGCTCAGCATAAGCAGTGGGAGGGGTGACTTCAAGAGTTTTGAGAAGATCAGCATAGGTGGAGAAACTGGGCTCAAAAACAAGCACCCCAGCATTGAAATAGTAATTGGGTTCAGGCCCCAGCTGTTTAGGCCACTCAACTTTGTCCGCGCATGGCTCGAGATACATCTCACAGAAGCAGCTGGCAAGTGAAATCGGTCATCTATATTGTTAAACACATGAACGTCCGCATTCCAATACACAAATATCTTGCTATGCTCCACAAACTGCAATAAGAAAAATGAAATGACAAGAAAAGATTACCAAACCAACAACTCCTTTCCAGTAGTCTCCGTCGCCAGCCAAGAACGTTACATAGGCTTGGTTGGGCAAACTCCCTGCCTTGGCTAGCCTCTTGGCTGCCTTTGTTGCTGTTTACTAACCATATCTGCTGCCATTTTCTCTAGTTTGTCGAAAGTATCTGCAATTAATTCGCAGTTCATTCAAGAGGAAATGATAACAGTTTTCAAATTGTCCCGCGTTCTGAAGTTGCATCGGATGTTTATATATACAAGTTTCTTGGCAAACTATACAATAAATGGCGGTTTCTTCAAGGAGTCAACACAAGGTACCATTGATAGGGGTGAGCAAATTTGGTAAAATCGAATTCATACCCAATTTCAAATTCAATTTGGTAATTTGAAATCGGTTATTTGGTAATTTGGTACAAAATCGGTATTTATCAAATTCACTGAATTCTAATGTGGTATGAAATAGGTAATGTGATTATCAATTTGATAATAACCGATTTCAAATTCAAATTCGGTAAAACGAAATAGAGTACTGTATTACCGGATTCGAATACCAAATTAGTTTATAAATTTATATATTATATAGATAAATGCTATATACTATTAATACGTTATATAGGTAAGGCTATTAATAATAGATAATATATAGTATTATCATGTACCTATAATAATAAAAATATATAATGATGTAAAATATACTATTTTAGTAGTTGTTATCTGATTATAATAATACAAATATACAGTAATACATAACTATAATACTTACCCTTTTTATACATAACTATAATTAGATAATAAGTATAAGTAAATACTAAATATTAAACATAATTAGTAATTAGAATTTGACATTGGTTCATCATTCATGTTTGGATTATTCAATATTTGAATGTTTAATGTTTAACTTGCAAGTATTAGTATACTCTAAATTTACATTACATATACAATATGTGAATTTATATTCTTTAATCACTAATATTGTTTAAACGAGGACAACTAAACAGTATGATTAAGCAGTTTAATCGAATGTATATGAATTACATATCAACATATTAGTGTATTAGCATTCACCGTTAAAAGCAATCAAGTTATTTGCAAATTAAACATTTAAACTATATAAAAATAAAATAAATGTAAGTGTAATGCAATACATCATTAGTAAATTATAAGTGACTAAATGTATACAACTACACAAGTGAGTTCCATTTAATTATGTGAAAATTATTATCCAATTCGGTTATAAACCGATTTCATAACCGTTTCCGAATTCAATTTGGTAACCGAATGAATTCGATTATTTCCAATTCGAAATTGAAAGCGGTTTCAAGTTTTACAAGTGAAATAACCGAAAAAATCGAATTCAAATAACTGAATTACCAAATTTGCACCGAATGCACACCCCTAAGTACCAATATATTATACATCATAAAGTTTAATGTTTCTCTGGTTTGAAAATTATATATTACCAGCCAATAGTTTTCCCAACTCTCTCGTTAATTCTATTTTCTTTTCTTTATTTTTAAATATTAAGTATATTTTCAATTCTTGATTTTAAACACTTTTGCAACTCTTTAAAATTTCATACTTTATGCAAATTTTTTACAGAGAGACGGTTGATGGAAAAAAAATTGTATATGAAGAATCTTCTTACATTTTAGCCACCACTGCAGTGGATGCACATCTCTAAATTTTCATTCTCGAAAGGTTAGTATTTTATCTGTTTCTCACGTATTTTTGTAGAATTTTGATGAAAATCAGAACTTATAATTCATTTCTTTCAAAAATTAACTTTTTATGCATTGATAGTATAGTGAAAATTTCTCCAGAAAAATCGGCTTTTAGGTTATTCTTAATTTACTTTTAATGTCGTTTACAAACCTAACCATTTTTTTTCTCCATTGTGTGGTTATTTTTTATCATGTAAATTATAATTACAAGATTGTTGAATTACTATTAAAAAATGAAAAGGTATAACAGCATGAAAAGTGATAATCGTACTCGTATGTAAACCACTTGTTAGAGACTGAGAGTGCCATCAAAAGATATTTGGCAGTCTACTACTTTTATGCAAAGTGAGCCTTCCCGGGCAAAATGCCAATGTACAATGTACGTAGCTACAGCCACCGTGGCAATTACTTGTAGAACCACGTTGACAAAGTTTTCATACGTGCAGCTTCCTTGGGGGGTAATGGGCTCAGGTGATGACTGGTTTGACAATGTTTGGTTTTTTAAGCTTTTTCTTTATATATATATATATATATATATAATATCGTAATTTCATTAAAATTTGTATTAATGGCAGAAGTTACATTATCAAACATACACAGATATTAAAGAACAAATCTAAAAAATGGATAATGGGATATGAAGAACAAATAAAAATTATACTGTAAACGTCCAAAAAATACTTTAAAAATGAGATAAAATAAGAAAAATGTTATCTACACTTTCATTTTTGTTAATCACACTTTCATTATTATTTTAATTATATAATATTTATTTATTAGATAATTTGATAAAACAAATGGTGGGAGCGCAATTAACAAAAAATGAAGTACAAATAAAAATTGTCTAAAATAATTGTAGTCTCACGAACATTTATGCATACTTTCAATCGTCAAATCTGCTGATTAACTATATCAGGTTCACATATTATAGTTAGATCTGCTGAATAGACCCAAGAAATTCGAGATTTGATAATCAAAATTTGGAAAAACTCAAATCTTATAAAAGAAAAATGAAAATACTGCCTAAAACTCTTATTAGGAATCCTTAGGAGGAAAAAAAAACTCTCACTACAAAGTCTGTGAGAAAAGATAACTTTCACTAGGCAATTTTATGAGACAAAAACTCTCATCAAGACTTTATTCACATAAATGAAAGAAACTAGAGAAAGGATTCCTCCTAATTCTCTCATAAAAGCGTTAGAGTAAGTTTTGACTAGAGAGTTTTTTTAAAGGGAAGAAAGAGAGAATTAGTCATTTTAATTTAAAATTTTTAAGCTTATTTTAAAAGGAAGAAAAATCAATTGATTGATGGATATTTGAACACAGTTCGAAATGGATAGACAACTATGGAACTTAGCTCTTTCGAACCAGAGCCCTTAAGATGTAGCCATCGCATGATTGTTGTTTCATTTAAATAGTAGTATTTGTTTGCAAGGAAAGGTGTGAAAAGTGAATTAAAGTTAGTTATTTTTTTCCTTTATGCATGTTTGGTTGGCAGGAATGTTGAAAAACTTTCTTGCATTTTACGTCCTGCAAAATGTGCAAGATTTTGAAGAGAAATAGTTAGTTACTTACAAAAGTTTCAATAACTGCTACTAGCTGTCATTAACTTCGTATATTCTCTCAATATTTTTCTTAGTAATCGAACTTGCATGGAAAACTTATTTTTATTTTCATTTACCTCACTTTCACTTTCCCATGTAACTTTCATCTATTTAAATAGAGCCTTAGTGTCTTCATTTTTGTGAAAAAGTATGTGATACATCTTTTGTACATTCGTATAACAGTAACATTAGTAGGTATGAATGTCAATTACATGTACAAAATGTGAATTTTAAGATTTGAATAGAACTAATGTAACTTATATTTGGATCTCTTAATATAAACAAATTTTTATATAGAAAATGCAGGATAGATTAATTCAAGGTGCATTGCGTTCAAATTTTCCTCGATGACACAAAACAAGAAAGCTTTAGACTATCAGATGATACACAAATAATTTTACATCCCAAGGGTAATAGCATCGAATTCGGGGTAACTTCCGTGGCAGGCTTAAGTCTGTCGTCATATACATTCATTTTGTGGAAATCTCTTCCTTTTGTCTTCCTCCTTAATTCTAATGCCTTTCTCTATGTGAAATTAATGTGAAACAAGCAAAAATGTGGAACATTTTGGTCTGAATGCATTCATTCATCCTAGAATCTTCAAGGCAGGTGTCTTCAAAAAAAAAAAAAAAAGAGTAGAATCTTCAAGACAGGGCTCAAATTTTGTACCACGTTCTATATAGTGTATTACCAGTTAGTTATGGCATTTGGGATAAAATTTATACTTGGCTTTCCAAAATCATTTGCATGGAAGGAATAGAGATTATAATTAGCGACGATGCAAATCATTTTATTAGATTTAATCATGTGCATACCCTGCAGGAAGGATGTACGGGGTGACAATTCCCATAGCTAGGTTGATGGTTCATATTTCAATCGGGGGGTGGGAAGAGTGTTGGAAAGCATGGAAGGGTTAATAAAAAACACCAAAAAGAAATGTATGAGGCCATGCCAAAAATGCAAAGCAGTGTGCTATTAAAACACATGAATTAATCATTTTTACACTGTCAGTGTATGTACTGACAGGATTGGATAAATGTTACATTATTTGAATTTGAATTTAAACATCAAATTTTATATATGTGGCATGCATCTAGACCCACTAGCATATACATTGTTAGTGTATAAAAGATTTACCTTAAAAATCTTTGTAACCCAGATTAGGCATGAGAGTTTTGATTAATTATTATTAGCAAAAATTAAGAACAACTTGAAAAGGTATTTCTATTTTCTAACAATTTGTTTAATTTAGGAAAATTTGCTCATTTGCTCCCTCACATTTTCAAAAAAATTTTTTAGTCCTTCACATTCAAAAAAAATTACCACAATAGTCTCTCACATATAAAATTTTGTCTATTTGGTCCTAAAGCTTATTTTTGCTCACTTCTCCAACCAAAAATCGCACCCTTGCCTCATGTGCTCACCTCTGTAAGCATGGCTTGCGCTTGAAATTATGAACAAATGAGGGAGGCGTGCAATTTTTTGTCAAAGACGTGACCGAAAATGAGCTTTGGAATCAAACAGGTAGACTTTCTCATATTTGAGGGATTATTTTGGCAGACTTTCAATGTGAGGGACTACAAAAGCTTTTCTTGGAAATGTAAGGGACCAAATTGGCAAATTTTCCTTTTTTAATTTAGGAAAAGGGAGCAGACCGTCTACTTTGGGCTTCTTTCTGATGGATGGGTCTGGTTTGGACCGCTCATTTGGCCATGTGCTCCATTTGTTCTTGTTTCTGGCTTTCAGGCCTAGTCTCCCTTTGTACATGGTCCAAAGAAAAACACGAATGATGTTGCATATGACTACCCCAGGCCACGCGTTGGTAGTAAGATTAATTTTTAAATTCCAAAAGTAAATAAAAATGTCACAATCCTGAAAAATGTTTTTTTTTTTGGGGGGGGAGTCCTTTGCTTCTCACTGCAAACAGTTTTCAGAATTTCAAAAAAATCCAAAAAAAAAAAAAAGAAAAATCATGCAAAAATACATGTTTGCAACTAATGCAGCATAAAAGTTTAAAATTAAATAGTCTTGTAGAAAGCATCTAAATGTCAGTATATATAAAGCTATTGGAGTCGACTTTCATTTTTCGAATCCAAAATAATGCTAAATAAGTAAATGTTTCTGTCACCTGTAGGATTGGATAGTATAGATATTGTCGATTAATTAAAAAAACTGTTTCCATATTTTTGTCAAGAACATAAAAAACCAATAACTTTCTATTACTCAATAAAACTCAGCTAAGAGAGGAAAAGGAAAAGGTAAAACAAATGAAGAGGGAAACACATTATTGTAACTCAGGCGAGGACAAGGCTCTTGCCAAGGATAATGTCATCTGTTGAGAAATCAGCCTCTTTTCTATATGTTCCCCTACCAAAGTCCAGGTTGTAAGAGTCTGCAAGACCTCCCACCAGGTCAAATTCTGGTTTCCAACCCAGCACGCTTTTCGCTTTTTCGATGGAAGCAAAGAAATGCTGCATTTTCACATCAGAAATACAAGATCAATCAAGGAAAACGATCATCACTGGATCAGTGTGTGATTCTTTTGCAGTTCAGAAAATGTTATCATGGATTTTGCTTGATTTCTCAGGAGGTTATCAACAGTCACATTCAGCTAGCAACAATTTAGACCAGCACAGAATATCTAACTCAGCAAAATTTCAAGTAAAATAGAATCAGATTGTTCCATTCCACAGAATCAATCTTCACCTCCAAGGATTTTTGTGATATTTCCTCTGAAAATCTCCTTAACTCCGAAACATCGATAGAGAACAATAAAGATCCTGATTTTTAGATGTCTAATTGGTAAATGGACAGGTTTCCATGAATATTAATGCTCCACTGCAGAGTAACCCAATCAAAAGAACGTGGTTCATTCACTGATATTACCTGATCACGGAAGGGAAATGGTTTCTTTTTGCCAAAATCAAACTCCTTGGGGTTGAAATGAATAATCTCAGGCTCGGGGAATCCAGCAGCCTGGTAGCAATTTTTGGTAATCAGCTTCCTTTAGCTGTTTTTCTGACAAAGTAAGCTCCAAGCATTTTACCTTACAGGAATATAATGAACAACATACCTTTGCGCATGCTTTAGCTAATCCATCAAAGGTAACGTACTTTTCGCCAGATATGTTGAATACTTCCTTGCTTGCTTTTTCATTACCAAGAACCTTAACGAAAGCAGTTGCAAGATCCTGAAATGATCCAAGTGAACAACCCAACCACCTTGTTACAGAGAAAGACAAAAATACAATAGGTTGCATCTAGTAATCTTCTTGGAAGGTGATGGTGCCTAGGACTTTGGAAATTCATTTAGTGCTTAAATTTACTTTGTGTCAACAATTGGCTTTCAAATTTTGCTAACCTTTACATGACCAAGTTGGGTTACTTGCATTCCTGAGTTGGGAATTGGGATTGGACGACCTGCTTTCAGCCGGTGGAAGAACCACTCTTCAACAGGATTGTAGTTTAATGGCCCATAGATGTAGACTGGCCTCAGAGAAGTCCAATTGACACCTCGTGCTTCCAGCAAGCTCTCAGTCTCAAGTTTTCCCTTGTGCCTACTTTTTGGATCAACTGCATCAATCTGAAAAGAATGACGCATTAGAAATTGATACAAACAGAAGGCGGATTCAACCTAGAACCAAATAACTCTAGGTATTGCAGTGATAGTTTGTATTATGAGCAGGAGAATTGTTGCTGAAGCCTCAAAACACAAAAATTGGGTGGAAGAAGAGCTGCAAGAAGGTTTGGATTCACTGATCAGGAACCGAAGACCTAGTCATTGCTCGGTGGAAAATGCAAGAAATAAATAAACATTTTGTCATTGCAAAAAACAGTCTTGATAAAATTAAGTAAAAACGGAAATGACATTGGGCTCACATAAACTTTGAAAGAAACAACTGCAATTTTAAAGTTGACCACGCAAGTGAATTCCACAACGGAAAAATATTTTTCGTGTACTGACCTCAAAATGTGGCAGATAATCAGATTTGAGGTAAACACCAGCTGATGAGCAGTAGATGTACCTGCAATTTTGGTGAAATTAGAAAACAAGGGTGCAGGCAAACTTTCCTCTTCCAATGGATTAAAACAAAAGAAAACCAGTCATTGGTTGACTTGACTATGAAAGTCTAAATGATAGTAAAAGACACAATCAAACGAATTTTCAGTAGAAGCAAGTTGAACAAACTCCCATTAGATTTTTCTGTCAAGTCATTTGCATGACTTAGTTGGCTTATCATAGGTTTTCCTTCAATTTCGGTAAATGAGAGAGGCTGAGGTCTCAGGTGATCCTTCAACAATTTTGATCTCTCTAATTTGATTCAGGAAAGATCTCTTTTTTTTTTTTCATCCCAAATTCCTCAGGATTTAAACTATGTGCAGTTAGTTGTATAGCATCAGAAAAGTTTGGTTGGGAGCTTACTGTTCCAGGTTAGGTAATGCGTCTAATATAGGTTCTGCTTCAGCTGCTTCACGGCCTGAGAACAAAGAGAAATGATGATAAGGAGGCGTCCAGTTTTCCTATTGTCCATAGGATAAGATGCATAATGGCGTTATACATTAATACGCTGAAGATCCGAGACAGTACTGAACATACCATTTATATCATATACAACATCAAAACCTTCAGCTGCAAGACTGCTCTTCACAAATTCAAAATCTTTCCGGTCTCCCTTTAAGTGCAATATCTGTGCAAGATGGATACTTTATCATTCACAAATCCAACAAATTCATAAATTTGTGGCATGAAATCCAACTGATGTACTCCAGCTGAACCAAGTTGGATAATTTACTACCTTGGAGGAAAAATCAGCAAAATCTGTGTCTGATTCTCCAGGCAACTGCTGAGCGATGGGCGCCTTTCCTCTGGTGAACAGAGTTACCTGCACAAATGATTTGTTGCCAAGTTCACAAATGTTATGATAATATCATCAGATCTCAGACTTCAGAGTTGTCGATGATTTAATATGATAAATGGCAAACGAATCTGAAGAATATTTGCATACCTGATGCCCTTCTTTCACTAGAAGTCTGGACAAAAAGATACCGATAAATCGGGTTCCTCCCATGATAAGAATTTTTTGGCAGCTGATGCTGAGACGTGTAGTGCTCCTCTTGGCTGCAATACCTTCCTTTTATACTAAAATCAACGAAAAAACTACATCAATATGTCTGCACCACAAAGTTTAAACAAGCTATACATGTAAATTTTTGCACCCACACCCAACTCACTGTAACCAGAAGGCAAGCCCTGATTGAAGTTTGCTGATGGTCTGGAAATGTCATAGGTTTCTAAATGCACCTTCGTTTCTTTTGTGGATAGAAATGCAGAATTAGTAGGCTAACAAGTTTTTTCCTAGGCACGTATGCAGACACTAATCTGGCAGCTGTAGACCATTTTCCTGATGATGAAACAGATCAACTGAAAATACAACAATCTCTAGTGTCTTACTGGTGTAAAGAATTTTGAGCACTTTCAGTTTCAGCTTTCTGAGCAGTATAAGTCCCCAGATTACAAACGTCATAACTTGGTCATTTAATTCTTTTCTTTCTTATTTTCATTGAAAGGCCTAAACCAAGTCAACATGAAGTAATAGGACCAAACTGAGGCAACCTGTTTCAGTAGCTAGGTGACTGCAATTGAACCTATGTTCCTGACTGTCTTTACTGTGAAATTTAATTGCATCGTTATCAGAGACAGCTAAATAGCTCATAGCCATCTGACTAGACTAAAACGCAAGTTTGACGACCTCTTGATAGATTACCAGAAGCAAGCCTATAATAAAGTTGAACACTTCATTAATCAAAAGATGATCAGTCAAATTCCAGATTGCCAGTTCAAAAACATATTAACAACATAGTTCACAACTGTCTATAGCTTAAGACTAACATACGTAGGTAAGATGCAAATTGCAATAGTACCTGAACTGAGGTGGCCAATCTGATGCCATTGAAGTCAGAAAGAGATGATGGGAGAACAGCGAAAGAAGGCTGCTTAGGCTGCACAGCCACCATGCTAGCCATGAAGGACAATTACTTCAGATATGCCACCCCACAAACAAGGCCCCAAACCTCTTAGCACTTGGCAGTAGTGGGATGGACTTAGTTATATTTAGTGGCAAAATTTGAAGGGTCGGGATGATCTCATATGATATACTGCCCATCTTCTCATATTCTGCTTTTGTTGTTTTTTTTTTTTGAGTTTCTCTCATTCTTACAATTGGGATAAGACAATGACCCCACACCTCTTCCTCATTCACAAACTCTACTTCGGTCATATCCACAATTTCCATCACAACCCAATGCCCTTCTCCACATTTTGGTAAACTATAACCAAAAAACAAAATAAAAAAAAAGTATAAACAAGTAGTAAAAGATAGAAAGAGTCCAAAATACACCAGAGTCTGGTAAAAGAACAGAATTAATTGGTTCCCCTACCCCATACTCCCTATCCTTTTCCTACACATCTTTGCAAAACCAGAATGGCTCCTTAGCCAAATCCCAAGAACCCACCAACTACCCCCAAACCCTCCACCCTCCACCCGTAAAAGCAAAATGGCCAGTGTCCTCGGACAAATGCATCCCGTATTCACAACGACGGTGGACAAGATGAAGCTGCTGAGCAGTCCCGCAAGTGGGCTTGTAATACCGCTCAGGCATTTCTCAAGGATTAAACGTAGCCATGCCTTTGCTGTTTCTTGCAGACTACCGTCTGTAAGTCCTCTGAACCAAATTATCTGGTGCCAATTGTTCAGTTCGTTTTGGGTTTTTGGTTTTTTGGTTTTTTTTCTCTTGTTCTTACATTTTGGAAATGAATTATGCTTTTCTTTGCTTCTTCACATTGGTCTTGTTTGATTACAGATTACTACCCTATCAAGAAATTGATTAAATCTCTCAATGAGGTTAAATACGTATAGTTTATTCTGAGCCAGTGTTACCCGTATATCAGTTGGTTAATGAAAGATTTGCTCTTAAATGTCTATCAATCGTGTTCACATATTTTGATAAAATGATATTCGTGCTGGCAAACAGCATTCTTGATCTCAATTACTTCAAAAATAAACAGCAAGATACTATATAAAATGTGAATACCCTTCTGGGCATCAAAATATGCTGATCAATCCTTCTAAGCGCTAATCAGAGGTAGGTAAGGAACATGGGGTTCAGAAGAATGATGGTCTGAGCCAGGTGGCATATCTCCCATTTCAACAATTTGCAAAATGAAAATTATGGGGTTGTCTACTCGTACCCTTCAACAAGAAAAGTGATCACTCATAGGAATTACCATTCATTATGATTTGAACTGAAACTGTACCAATTTGCAAAAATTTTAGGAGTTTGTGTTTTTGGTTTAAGGTTCTCTTTCCTTGTAAAGTATTATCTAAAGCAACGCTTATGAATGTTTCCGCGCTGCACAATGATGACAATTTGTATTTCTGTGGTTTCTCACAAGACATTTCTAATATATAACCAGAATAAAGATTTTGCAGTTCCAAGAAGAGGTGCAATCGCCTTTATCTTCTCAAGTTTCATCCTCTCACACCCTGATTTGCGTGATGCTGCATTTGCTCAATCTGTTGGATTCAGGGAATACGTAGATACCTTTGATGGCTATTCGTTAAAGTACCCTCAGAACTGGATTCAGGTTCGCGGTGCTGGTGCAGATATATTCTTCAGGGATCCTCTCGTTCTTGATGAGAATTTGTCAGTGGAGATCTCCTCTCCTTCATCTTCCAGATACAAGAGTGTAGAAGATTTAGGCCCACCTGAAGAAGCTGGAAAGAAAGTTCTCCGGCAATACTTGACCGAGTTTATGTCTACCAGACTTGGAGTCAGACGTGAGTCGAGGATTCTTACTACTACTTCAAGAACAGCTGATGATGGAAAGTTGTACTATCAAGTCGAGGTCAGGTCTTCAAACTAGCTTCTGTTTCGATAGCATATCTTATCAAAGCTTAGATGTTCTAATGATCGTTTCATGATACAAATGTAATATAGTTTTATGCGAGATTCTTCACTGCATTACAGGGATTTTGTATCTTTTGCGCTAATTTTTTGTGTTTTGTGCTACATCAGGTGAACATTCAAATCATATGCGAACAACAATGAGTTGGCAGTTATGCCACAGGACAGAGTAGCCCGTCTGGAATGGGATAGGCGGTACCTCTCAGTTCTTGGAGTTGAAAACAACCGTTTATATGAACTAAGATTACAAACACCTGAAAAGGTATTTGCAGAAGAAGAAAATGACATTCGTGAAGTCATGGATTCCTTTAGAGTAAACAAAGTGGCGGCTTAGATCTGCCTGCCTTCACGAGTTTTGTACCGTTTGTTAGATGATTCGGGCATCAGAATACTGTTTTATGATTCATTTCACCTTTTTGGCTTCTAATTCCGACAGGGTGTTGTTAGCTTCTCCTATCAGGATGTTAGTTTGGTGTTTGTTTTGCCGTTTGCTGATCAGTAATTCCAGTTGAGCACTAGCAAAATTTTCCAGCAAAATTCTTTCTTATCTGAAAGTTATTGGTTTGGAAGTAAATTGTAGTAATTCTGCAATGATTTTAATTTTCTATTGAAATCAATTTCATTGTATTATGTTATCTGATGCTCTTTCAGAAGAATTACATACTATCATTTTCTCTCTCATGCTACAGATTTAACAAGAATGGCATATATAGTAATGCAAGATGGAAAAGAACGAACTGGAATATGTACTTTTAGGGTTGGTACCAGCTACAAGTGTGCTACAAGATGGCATTCTTCTCCTTTTTGCCATCATATGGCATTCTCAATATATAGTTTCAATGGAAAAAATGACAACAGGAAGAAATCATCCCCCAGAAACCCCAAAAACCTCAAAAAAGAAGACAAGAATCCCTCGGTGCATCATTGTTTGGAAATGAATTGGAGTTCAATCTGGTAGGTTTTAGATAGCTTGAAGCAGCCAGGACACGGAGACTCGGATTATGACCTTACCTGATATTCTCCTGCCCTAGTGAGACCTCGAAAACCTTTATAAGGGCGCGAGGGTAGATTCTTAAAGTCCAACTTATCTATTTGTAGGCCAGAGAGGGCAACGCCCATAACCCTGAAGCCCACTTGAAAGGTTGGGAACACAGGCAGCCGCTCCAAACCAGCCGCAAGCACCAATGTCCCAGACAGTGAAGGAGCTTTATCTTTTGGCAGTCGCCCAATTGACCAAGAGCAAGTCTGCATCAGAGAAGTCAAGAATGAATTACCAATGAGCTCTTCGGTCCCATATGAATCAGTACAGAACCTAAGAAACAATCATAAAAATGGGAGAAAAGCAATTAGCTAAAGGGGTGACATACATGATCAAAGAACATTAGTACCTTACTGGCAAGGATGTTCACTGTTCCATGATTTGGGGTAAGATTAGCTGACAAAACGCAAGGAGGCAGTTGAAATTCCACTGTTATGGAATCAATAGGCTTTCGTGGATCATTTTTTATCCCAACTAAAACACTGATACGACATATTCCAGAGTCTGAGCTCAACTGGGGCTTCACATATATTGGAATATTCCTCAACTTCTTAACCCTACAAAGGTTAAATGAAAAGTTTAACCAAGCATACAAAACCCACATTACCTCACTATGTTGCAGTTGAAAATTTTTAGCCTCTCTAAGCATCCAACGTTTATTGGTGTACTCTGTTTTCCTACTTTTTGGCCGTTACATACTTTTGACTCGGGGAGTAAATGACCACAGCAGCATAAACCAAAAAGTGCAAAATGATTGCAAATGAGCATTGCGTTTAGAATGCATATTCACACGGATGCATACTGTTTGTACTTTTATCTCAAGAGCAGTTTAACAGTGAATGCTGAACAACATAAACTGCAAGTTTCCCATCTCCAGCTAATTATGAAGGCATGGTAAAACTATTCTCCTTTCAACTACCTGTAACTCATGAGCTTAAATTGTCCATCTGGTGGGACGAATGACAAAATTTGCTGAGATTCCCATGGACGAAGTCGGACACAGGGATGAAACCTCACATCATTCAAGATGGAGGCATTTGCAAATGAGAGGGTAAGATCAGGCAGACCAGAAAGATGAGAATTAACTTGAACTTCACCATAAATCTCACATTTCACCAGAGTTCCATCCCTGGGCAGCACAAATCAAGAGAAAATCAGAAAGTGATACAACTATTGCAGCACGCTTCAAAGAAAAGATAATTAGTGTTGAACTATGACTGTTCAACTCTTTTGAAACAATGCCGGATTCCCCATCATGACCAAAACACATGGAAAAATCAACACTAGAGGAAGTATCATATCTAAGAGATGTCAATGAGAAAGGTAAAGCAATTTAGTTGACTGCAAGAGAAGGAAAAGTGGCATAGAAAAAAGAAAAAAAAACAAAGGAAAACCAACAGGGGTAAAAAGTATGTAATGTCACTATCAGCTATATCAAGGCAAGCAAACCTTATGGTTCCAAATTCAAGAGATTCAATATTTTGGCATATAAATATTCTCTCAAACTCTCAGGAAAGTAAGTTGGATGGTGCAGACTCACACCATTTACACAGAGTCAAAAGTTGCCAACTCTGCATATGTTTATTTCCATTGGCTTCAAAAGAACATAAGGTTTAAAAATATAAAACATTGACAAAAGTCAAAAAGCCAATACCATAAAAGTTAATTGTGGGCTAACTTTTGTACAAGTTACGGTCGTTTCAATGAGTCTACTTTGCCTAAAATGAATAGCTCAGTTTCTCATGGTTCATGCTTTCAAAGCTTTCTTAGCTTAATTCATAACTTATTCTCATTTCCATATCTTGTATATTGAGTGTTAGAAAAGGGACCACAAGGCTGGGTGACATATTAAAATAATATATTTTCCATAATAAGGTATGAGAGAGAGAGATAGAGAACAATGGGGGTAAAAGGTTGGTCATACCTGCTTATAATTGCATCCATTTCTTCAACAAGATCAACATAAACCTCATTGCTGGTATTCTTTGGGTCCATTTTCCGCCATGGAACACAAGAGGCTGTCGCAACAGGAAGCGTATTGCTCACATTTGAGCTGGTACCAGTCACAACACTCAACACTTTGCTAACAATATTTGGAGGTGCTATCATTTCTCGCAAAATATTAGGTTCTGTTGTAAGAGGAAAGCCATTATCAATCATCTCATCTAGAAGCTGCAATTTGCAACCACTGATCATTAGTTTGGCCAATTTAATTTCTACCAAGCAAAACTATTAAAGGGACTGACCCAATTTAAACAAGAAATAAAACATAAAAAACTATTTGCGGAAATAAAATTTGAAAAAGACTCCAACACAAAGTCAAAAAGAGGTATGCTCCTTATGGTTCATGCAGTGTAAGTACTCGATTTTTGGTAAGTAATTCCAGAGAAGCATCCAGAAATCTGTAAGCTCAAGGCTTCCCTAACTAGAAAAGTCTGAAAAGAGACACGTGCTTGATATCTATAAGAATGTCTCTTAAATTTCATCAAGTCCGGCCCACCCTCAGATAACGAAGATAGCAAGAGAAAGAAAGACTAAGGTGAGAATGCAACTGTTTTCCTAATATCTGCTTCGCTGCAAATGCCACAAGGAGAAACCAAATTTCTGCAGAATGAGTTAATGTCCACGAGACCAGATTATACATTTTTCAGATAAATTTGCAAACAAAATTAAATAACACCACACTTTTTTAAGCCTAATACTATATGTGCAAGTGAGCATGCCACAGGTTTTGATTACCTATCATATGCTCCATAATACTACAGAAGCAAGAAGTGCAGTTACAAATTACGATTAACCACAAACTGCAAATTACTCCATTATACTGCAATTTAACTTCCATTCTTGATAGCATGCACGAGCAGAGAAGAAAACTTAACATCAATACCAGCATTCTCTTACAAAAATAAGGACGAGAGGACTAAATACCTCATAAACAATAACAAAATTGTCCTTTATCAAGTCTTCATTCAGACCTCCAAGATAATCTGAAAGTACATCAGCGACTCTGCAAAGGAACTGAACATTAAATAGTCAAAGCGGTAATCAGATCCCGTTTTACAATGCATACATGACAAAACTCCAGAAAATGATCCATGCAGTAGTTTTTCTATTTGAAACATCCCTGCCAGTTCAAGTTGCCAAGTATGGCAACATTTCCAGGATATATCTTCTAGCACTGAATGAATTAATCAACACAACAGATGTAAATTTCAAAAAGCATGAGGGTGCAGTCCCTTAAAGCTCACCTCAGTTGCCATCAAAGGTGGCATTTCAACTTGGGTGCATGCCAAGAATGTGATACCTTCTCGAAAAACTTGGAAAATGTAATGCGTTGGCGAAGCAATTACAGGCATAAACTACAACATTCATCAAGAAAAGAGATCAAAGCGAGGCCTTAATTGAATCAACAAGCCCCAGGTGGGGAAAGAAGTAGGAATGATGGCGGAGATGGTGAGAATTAAACCTTTCTTCTAAGGCTAGGAACAATCATCTATAATCCATTCTCACCAATTGCACACACTTAACAGAACAAGACTATTAAACTTTCAACCCATATATCAAACTGGAAAAATTCAAACTGCTGAATTGGCACATGCCAAATGGTACCCATTCATGGAACTATATAGTACTATGTAGTACTTGGACAAAATTAAATGGGTAATGTAAGGAGTAAGAATAAGTAGGATTTGGCACATGCCGAACTTGGCACTTAAGGACTCCTTAAACTGATCATTGGACAAACATAACCCTTATCTTAAACATTTAGTGCCACTAACAATCATTTAAAAATTAAAAGATTGAGCAGCAGAAGGATGGATGGATGGATACCTTAAAAGAGTCACCTTGAGCAATTGATTGTTCCCAAAACCAAGCACATATGGACCGATCAACCCGGTGCCCGGTGAGCTGTTTCTCAAGCATTACCTCACTGGATGTAGTTACATATTTCACAGTCATTCAATTTGAAAAAGAATTAAAAAAAAAACTACTCCCTTCATTTAATTCAGTGCTCGATGAATTCTCGCACCTATACGGATTTAATCTTTACATACTTAAAAAAGCTCACTTATTTCTTAAATTTTACACAAAAGGATAAGAACCCAGATAAGAAACCATATGAGTAATCGAGCAGGGAATTGGTAATTTAAAAAACAATACAGAAATTAAAACTTGAGAATTCAATTCGGCCATAAATAAAGATATGAAACGTACCCAGAATCCGAAAGAAGAAATATGCACTGCAACATCTCCTTTTTCTTTGGCTTTTGCTATGTCCTTAGTGATGAGGCTTTCGGACGTAATTCTACAATTCAGCTACAAATCACAACTGCCATCCAGTGGGTCTCAAGACACTCAACTGTCAGCCCCTTCTTGATCTTGTATCCATTTTAATTATGGTTAATTTGGTTTTCATTTTTTGGTTTTGGTGATTAATTATTTTAGTCCCTGAATTTAATGTTGATGTATTTTTGTCCCAAATGTTTCAGAAATTATACTACAACCAGAATCTGTTTTTTTTAAATCAAACCACTCATTTTCATAACTTGCCTTTGATTCCCTTTCAAAACCGGAATTAGAATGCAATTTCAATTCTTTTCCTAGAGAACCATGGATGACCAGCATTAAAATCAATGCATTAACATATTTCTTTATTGTGTGTTGTAACTTATGATCAATCAAGTAACTATTTAGAGTGTTTCCACTCCAACACAAATAAAATTGATGATTACGAAGGCAATTTGTACCTATTGTTATTGGTTTAATAAAAATTTGATAATGTTTCGAAAATGAAATTTGAAGATTTAGAGCTTGTTTGTTTTGGATTGCTGTGCTTTTAGCTTTAAAAAAGGGATAATATCATAAATCTCCCCTGAGGTTTGTTTTAATATCACCTGGTACCCTTAAAATTTTAAAAATATCACTTATCTCCCTTACTTTTGTTATTTGTTTAACAAAATTTTAAAAACCCTAAACTACACTTTCACTTGCTAAATAAAAATGTTCCTAAACCACTTTGTTTCACTTGAAGAAAACCATCACCTCAAAAACAATCTTTTGTAGAAATCCATCGCCTAAAATATAATCTTTTGTTTACTACCACATCATAATGCTATACCCCATAAAAATATAAATTTAAAAATAAAAAAGAAATTTGAAAAGAAATACACTTGTATCAATTTAACTATATATGTTCAAAACTAATTTCTTATGAATTTATATTTTTTCCCAACATCTTCTCAACCCTTGCTCAAATTATTAAATTGTACCAATCATTATGAAAATCAACTCAAAATAAGCAAATAAATCATACCCACTTTATCATAATTACAAAAAGTAAAAGATAAACAAAATTTAGTTTATTATAATTTAAAAATAAAAATATTGCATAGTCATCCAAAAAATGAGTAAGAGAGAATGATGGAGGAAAAGGAAAAAGAAGAAATTGACTTTCGTTTCTTTTTTTAAAATTTTTGAACTTCATTTATTTGATATGTTGTAAAATATGTGTCAAGTAAGGGTTAATATAGTCTTTTTACAATTACTAGGGGAGGTAAGTGATATTTTTATACCATCAAGAGTGCCAAGTGATATTAAGACAAACATTAAGGGTGGTTTCTGATATTATCCCTTTAAAAATGGGTAATAAAAGCACTTTTTAAGTGTTCAGGGGACATATTGTTTTGTAATTTTAGGATTAGAACTTTAAGCCTCAAAACACTTTTAGCACAGTTTGAAAATTAGTGTTTTTAGACTATGTTTCAAGAGATTAAAAATAAACTTTGATAATATTATCATAAACTTTGAAATGAATAAAGAAATAACCTATTTGGTAATATTATCATAAATTTTGAACTAAATAAAGCAATAAGTACGTTTAAAAAACTCGAAATTACATATTATCTAATATTATGCATAAGTGTGACCAAACAAGATGATTTAATTAATACTTTTTGTCGAAAACTCGACTAAGTGTTATTCAACAAGTCACTATAATTCCAAACGGCCACTTAGTGTGCAATTTAAAACCTCTTGTTTTGTTTTGACACCAAAAATGCTTTGAAAGACCAAATTTGCGAGTTTTGTGTTATATTTCCACTAAAAACTTTCCTTGTAAATAAATATGATATTGCACTATTATTTGAATTCACTTGACTTGACCTAATTACTAACATCTAGTGTAAACTTTGATTAGATGCTCTTATTTTATTTGCTTAGTTAGAAAGAGGCAAAGATTTTATTAGAAAATAAAAAACTTTTCTGAGGTATGAAATTCTTAAAGTTTGGAGGGAGTATTTTTAAGGCAATATTTTTTGAGAATAATATTCTATATACAAACAATGTATAAACGATGGTTGTTGGATACATGACAACTTATCTAAATTTAAATTTGAAATTCAAATTTTACGTACACGTCATGTTTCTAACCGTAATTGTGTATACTTGTAGTGTATATAAAATTTAACTATATTTTTTGGAAAGAGCTTATCAAAATTGTGAAATTTGTCATCGATCAAATCAAAATGCCATACTTATGACATTCAATTGAACAAAAAAAAAAATTCAAATTCCAGTCTTACCAAATAGGTTAATATTTCTTGTTTTTGGTAACGTTTGTTAGCTATGATTTGTTTGTATTCGTCCATTTATATTCACCCCATTAATATGAGTTTCAAATGTAATCTTCTACTCTTGTACTTTTATTTTTAAAAAAGAAAGTTGAAAATGTTGAGACAACCCAACAAATTTGTTCAAAGGACCAAGGCAAACACTTTCGGGGGCTCAATTGATATAATTATATATCTTAAAGTACTAAACTATAATGATAACATTTCAAAACTTCTAGCATTTTTGCATATCCCAGAGGATTTAAATTCGAACTAAATGATCTGCTCATCATCACTCGTCAGATCTGAAAAATGCCTGAATGACACAAGTCCAAAATTCCTAATCCATCCAGTTGGCATGTCTATCATATCCACATATGTTCGTTATGAGAAGAGAGTCAAAGGAAAGAGAGCTGGAACCAGCATAATGAAAGAACGAATCAATTGGATTTCAAAATGAAACTAGATTATCAAATCCTTTGGTATTCAACATCTACAAAGCCTTTCAAAAACAAAAAGCAATAGTAAGTTCTCTCATGTGCTCTCATATCTATGTAGAAGTGTGGAAGAAACAGATATCTAATACAGTAATGCACTATGATGCAACAAGACCAACTGTTAAGGCTTCTCAGGCATTGTATTCCTCTCTGTCTGTCTGTGACGAGCAAGTTAAACAACACTAAATGCCGACTGTATTGTAGATGTTACTCGAGAAGCCAGGGTCTGGGTGGCAAACGCTTGAAGCTGCTTCTTGGCATCTGAAAGAAACAGGAAACAAATTTGATGATCCCGTGAAAAAGGTAGACACTTATCGACATCTTTTCTCTTTGTGTGTATGTGCGTATGTTGGCATGCAGGTTTAAGCAGGGAACATGTAAAGGCATGTCAGTAACTCGGTAGAATCTTTAAAAATTGACTTGCGAAAAAATGGTGCAAAACACCAGAAAATTTTCTTAAAACCCCAGAGCTACATGGCTACCAGTTACATAACCTAACCAATGGGGGAGAAGAACACTTGAAATGCTCCAGCCAAAGTGTCTGGTTATTAAGATTACTAAGTTACAAAATCATGGATCTTATATAAAAGCAATAGATTCACAATCCCATAAATGTAATGTTCATGCCAAAACATTTCAGAATGAATATAGAAATGCAGGCAGCAAACTGTTCATTGGTTTAGAGACACAACTTCACGTACAGTCAGTCAAACAGTGTTTAGCAAAGACTGCCTGGCATTCATCATTTGCCAAATTTCAGTTTAAGAAATTGATTCATGAACCACTCGTCAATCTACCAGAGAATATTATTGAAATCTTTGAGAAAACACCATTGACTCTATCACATCAATTACATATTGGACAACATAAAATCTGTTCAGCAACAACAGTGTCCTAATCTCAAGTAGAATTACAGACCTGTATACGTTGATGTCAACCGGGAAAGGATGGTAGTTTCTAAAATTCTAATATGTTCTAATCCATCAATTTCTCTTTGTTAGATGAACTTAAATTATTAATATCTCAGATAGCATCGGTCTTTGAAATACAGATAATTGAACTTCTCCATAAGTAACTGAATCATATTAATTTACTTCAGGGCAGCACGACACACCACTAATGAAACAATTTTAATCAGTTTATGTTTTCTTGCTGAGGTTGCAACATGAATATTGTGACAATTTCTCCAGAGTAAAGTTCCTTTTCATTCCTACTTCTTTTCAGCTTGAGAATTAAAGACAAAGCATACAGGAGGTGTCTGGAGCATATTTTAAACAAGTACAGAAAATGCATACAGAGTAAACAACACAACTGATTTTCAGATAGAAAATCTTTTTCAAGGTACCAAAGTTACCTTTACGGCATCTAGTGAAGCCAACAATATTGGCAATGCTGAGAGTCAAGCAGACTGCAACGACAAGGAGATAATCAGCTTGAAACCTTATGAGGGAAAATATTCCCAAGGAAGATCCAAGCAACCGCCTGCAGAAAAGAGAATGATCCTTCAGGTTATTACACAGATTCAGCTATAAACTGCTTATGGGATCCACTATAAAGACTCTTGACCATTGAACTAACCTATACCTCAATCTGCCTCAAAGTCCACTGACATTCCACACATCATACTGATACGGTCTAAACTTTTTACTTTTGCAGCATGTTCCATGGGTTGTCAGTTGGTCTTACCTTTCTAATATTAAGCTAGTACAAGGCATCTAGGTTTATTTGGGATACTTATAGAACTTTTCACTTCTGCTGAATGATTTATCAGAGAATGTTGCTGTCAAGGAAAATATTTGCTTACAGTGAGATATAAGGTCCACCAGAACAGCCATGAATCCTTCTGGTTGATCCGAGTCATTGACTACAAGATATGAAAATAAGCTGGCATGTTACACAAGCTTTGACGAATCAGTAGTCAAGAAAGTGCATAACGAGTATGTAGAAAACACACCCACCTCCTGGTCAAGGCATTCAAATCTCCAAACACTCTCACCCTCATCATTGATTTCATTCCACCACCTTAACCTACTAGGATTCTCCCACTCACATTTTTGACCACCCAAAAATCAAGGGCAGCAAGAAGTACGGTAATCACAAAAATGATGACAAAACTGTTGACAAATAAGGCTGAAAGTATGTAAAATGCCAAAGCTGCAGCCTGTCAAGTGAAAGCAACATAGAAAGGTTTATAGCTTTTCTTAAATAAGGAAACAAGATGAAGCATTATCAGATAAATAAACTCACTGTACCTTGAATAGAACATGGAAGAAGCAAATCCTTGGGTGAGCATAATTCTCCCCTGCAGGCTGATCACAGAAAATAATGAATTTCAAACAACATTTAACATCTTTTCTCAGCTTTTTAGCTTTTCTTTCTTATTGTCCTTTCACTTGGGAAGAAAGTTTTTTTTTTTTTTTGGTTGGGGGGGGGGGGGGGGGGGGGGGGGGAGAAGGGGAGATGATAGGTTGGTTTGGGAATAATCCAAGTGCAAGTCAAAATTTTCCATCTAACAATTGAGAAAATCATGCTTCTCACACTGCAATCTCCAAACTGCTTTTTCGAGAACATGAGACCATATTAACTGCAGCAAAATCAGTATGACAATCTAAACTAGAAGCAAATGGCTAATAAAACTCGGACTTTTGATCCGTTCATACATTGTTGCTCTAACCATCACAATTTGCCAGACATTGGTGAGAAGTCTTCACTATAAAGCCCCCATTAGAAACATAAGCCCACCACTCCACTGACAGGGGCACTAAACCTCCAGCGCTCTTGTGCATGCAAGACTCCATATGCATTGGAACTTGCGCATACATTGCCAGAGGGACTCGTGCTACTTTTTCTCTAATTTAATTTGTCCACGGCAACTAATTCCAGGTACAATGGTACACAGTAAATAAGGGCGGGCTAGACTTTACAAGGTTGTACATCCATCACTCCCCAAATGCAAAACCATGGCTATATGCAAGACAGATGCGCCAGTGTTCTCTCAATTTAAATTAACCCTCAACTTTCATCTCCTTGAGGTGACTTTTCCAGTAAGTGTTCCTCCCTACCTTCTACCACAAATTGTACACCAATGAAAACACTTTGCCGTCTGTTCCTCCCACTCTCCAAAACTATTTTTCCCAGCATATTATCTAAATTACCATGTATTCTAGAGTAAATCTGCAATTACTTAACAAACTCTAGAAACCATGCATTTCCAAGACAAAGGACAACCACATGAATCTCAAAGAATAACACACACAAACATAATATCACCAGTTAATCATTCACAAGAGCATATACTCTTCGAGAGGGGGAGGGGGGAGACTCAGTTCTCTTTTTCAAAATTGAAATTAAACCATAGAAAAAGCAAATGAATCTTGCTTTGAGCCAAGTAACAGGACCTACAATTGGGTTATGACTACATCAGAAAACTATACTTGCTTGCTAAGTGTCTGATAACCCAGATAGGCTCTATGTAAGTTATTGACATTAGCCATTAGCCAAAGATACTGAAAAATATGATTAACTACAATAACCTCCCCCAAAATGCAGTACCCAATGTGTCATGCGTATACTGAGCAACGTGGATTTTGTAAAGAAACTCTACAAAAACCTCTCTGCATTTCATCAGGAATAAGAAAAAATTCTGCAACAATTACTTTGACAAAAACGGATTTTTTCTATTTCACAATTCCTAAATTCCGTCCTACCACTTCGTCCCACCAATTGAGCCTCACTTCCCTCACTTAGGTCCAGGACCCGATAAACCCAGACTTTCGAATCGAGAAAAACAACCAAAAATTCTAATATGAAGCTAAGTCAGGTGTAATATCGGTATCAATTAGCTCAAAATTTTCAGTTCAGTTGGCAGATCTATGACAAAGAAGGCCAAAATATAAGTGATTAGCAGGAAAACAGATGACTATAGTTGTTAGCATCAATCAATCATTAGGATTTCAAATAATAAATTGATGATGCTGCTCCAAATATAGCCAAACCCAGATCAGAATACATACATATGTTAATGAAATTTCATGAACAATATACAAAAAAGGATGATAAATGAGAAAGAGAAGGAAAAAATAATTAAACTTACGGGGTTTAGATCCATCTCGAGGAATTGACCTGAAAAGGGCTTCTTCTTTTCTATTTTCTCCCCCTTCTTGTCAAATTGGACGAGTATAGAGGGTTCCATTCAAGCTGATGTTGCGAGCCTTCTGCGTGTTTTGTTGGTTGCGTTTCCTGACTTCTAAAATTTCAAAAAAAGTCCATCAAAATATGAGGTATTTTGAAACGACCCCGATGTTGCTTTGCCCTTAAGATTTGAAGTGCTAAGACCTCTTCTTATGTCTATTTACGAACTCAATTAAATTTCATTTGTGGATCAATTAAGCCTTTTCAGTGGTTAGCAAAATAATTTTAAAAAGGGGAAGTTAGATTTGTATTGACTACATTTTATTGTTATTTTCTTGGACTTGTAAGAGTTATTAGTTATTGGATCATTTTATTATCACTTTTTCTGATTTACAATATACGTCACAGTAATATAAGGAAATGCTCCTCCTAGGTAAAAAGTATTGACAAAATAAATACATTATATTAATTTAATATTTTATGACAAGTTAATATTCACAAGAATGTAAGAGGCAGAGTGGCTTTGCCACTATGAGCCTTTAAGAATTCAACACTTTTGCAACTCTAATTCGTAAAATAATTAGACTTTAAGGATTGTGCTACAATTAGAGTTGAACACTTTTGTAACTCTAATTCGCAACTAAATTATTGTTCTGAAAATTCTTCATTCTGTTTAATTACTCAGTGATATCACGAGTTGTGGTGCATTGCAAGTGTTAGTGCTCCGGATGATAAGCTACAGGATTTCTGGGATTATTCATGCGGCCAATTCGACCGTAGTGGGATAAATCCTGGTGGTATATGTTACGAGCCTAACACATTAAGAAATCATGCATCCTATGCCCTTGATCTCTATTATAGAATTCATGGCGTTTGCAGTCCGGAAATTGGCACTCCTGTAGTTACTGATCCATGTATCTATCTTCTGCCCTCTTCCTCTCTTAAGATTTTAAGGCATACAAAAAAGAAGAAGAAGCTGTGAAAAAGAAACGAGATGGGTTTTTTTTTTCTTTTAAATTATAATACAAGAATGCTGTCGAAAATGAAGTATAACCTTCGAAAAAATTCACATATTTGCTTATTTTATTGACTAGAATGTTTAATGGATGCTTTGATGCAGCTTATGGACCCTGCCATTACCCATAATCGGAGATGTTGCAATCAGAATTCAAGAAAGTTTGATGCAAGGGAAAGACAATTTGTGACAAGAATTGATGCATTGTTTTGCATGTCTACTCTGCCCAAAAGTAGATGGAGGTTTCAAATCATCATGACTGTTGAATTTCGTCTGATAGCTATCATATATGTGACATGAAATTAATTGTTCGTTGAAATTTATTGAGCAATTGATTTCTTTGATGATTAAAGAGTTTGAGATGGAAGATTGAACCGCTTTAATTGGGTTGATGGCAATTGAATACTAATGTGATTTTAAGTATTTGTTAGCACAAAATATCACGCAGGGGAAGCAACACTAGAATCTCACAAACCAATCAATAAATCAAATAAAGGATGAAGAACTTTTCCGAGACAAAAAACAAAGGAACAAGCAGCCACAAACCTTCTTAGTCACAAGCACAAAAACTTAGGAAGGCAAAGTACTATGCTGGAGAGGATACAATTTATAACTCAAAACATCACAATTCTCAAAATAAACAAAAGTCGGACTCAAAGTCTTTAAATGGACACACAAAACCATTCCAATACTTTGTCAACAATATTACTAGCTGAACCTTGCACTTATGAAGGCTTTGATAGAGCCAATTAAATGCAAACACTATCACCACAAGGCACATAATGCTATAGGTTCGAAGAATAACAGCTTTGGGTGTCCATGATTCTATATTTTTCTGCATTATGTACATCTCAACCGGGAAATACACGACAATGGGCCAAAAGTCAATAGCTCCAGCAACTCCCACAACTTCGTTAAAGTAAGGGAAGATCGCTGCCAATTGCTGTAATGCATACGACGTATGTAGTACGGAAACAGATCCTGAGGGACATTTAGTCGCAGTGCTGGCATTGCAGGGAGTTTGAAGCTATAGTTATCATGCACAATTCCGCTCCCGGGAAATTGCCTGGCCAATCTTCTTTCAACAATACTGAATAGTGGCTGACTGAATATCTGAAGAAGCAAAAGCTCTTGAGAAGTTGTAGTATAAGAATTTATGATGATTAAGAGCAAACAAACAAACAAAAAAGGGGAAGGCACATCTCATTTGCAGCAACTTGCTGAATGTTTTTTTTATTAAGAAGTTTTATTGAGTTAATTTTATCGTGTATTGATGTCACATTCATACTAGTGAAAAATCAATTGGAGCATGTGAAGCATACTCTTAATATGAATTGATATTCAACGTGAAGTGACTCCAAACATATACCAGTTGTACAAGAAATCCTAGTGGCAAACATAATTGTTAACAGAGAGTGGTGCTGGTACCTGATATCCTCCAACGCGATGAAGAACAATGCAAGCATTAGCGAAATCTATGAGCCAATACGGCTCATAGAAACCAAATCCTGTCAAAAGATTTCCTGGAGTGGGAATTCCCAAAAGCTGCATACCCAAACCCTCCACAGCAAAGGTAAACAAAGGTTGTAATGCAGACGGCACTAATAGATGCCTTCTTCATTGTGGCCTTCTCTGATGGAGGTGATTTTAAAGTGTCCTGAAACAAGTTTCATATATGTACCCGTAATTACCATAATAATTCTTTCAAGCAAATTAGCTCCACATGGTACTTAAGTGTCTGCACCTGTATCTCCAGAAAATAAGAGAGAAGGGAAAGGCAAAAGCAATGTCCCCAAGTGCTTGAGAAACCAACCATACTTTTTCAGCAGCAGTAGAAGTAGGAACGCCTCCTATGCTGCCTTTTACTTCTCCATTCTCTGCAATTCTAAGTTAATAAAGTCATTTTCTTTGGGGACTTCATCTCCTGTAGCCGTCCAGTTAAGATGCTAGAAAGAAACTTTATAATTTATTGTTTCCTCGTTTCCTCAGACAATAATATTATGGCGATGAAAGAAGTAGCACGTTCAGGATGTACCTATTATTTTGGCTAAGCCAAGTCCAGAACCAATCAAAGAGTATGTGAAGGACATGATGGCTGCAACAGCAGAAAGCCACTTCATATTTCGGAATTCAGGTATCTGTGACACTAAAACTTGGATCACCCCAAATAAAAGCACGCAAGTAGAAGTCTTGTAATCACAGGAAGCTTCATGTCCTTGGTTATGGTAACAGTTTGATTTCAGAATTGCCCTGCATCAATTGAAAGAATGCTCATATGACAGTCATCGGTCTCTACAAGACTAAAAGCTCTTGTCTGGGCATGACCGAAGAACAATTTAGAGATCATCCAAATGCTCCTGTACTGCATTGCTTAGGTGCTTTATGGTTTAGCGTAACAAATTGTCCTACTGATCATGATAGGCCAGGACAATTGTCAAGTAAAACTCGTGGTGTGTGACGATTCTAATTATAAAGCACTGGCAGATTTAAGGTGGGGGCACTGGGCACGGCCCCACTGCTCCCCCTTAAATTCCTACCATATGCATAGAATTTTGATATTATCTTAAATGTGCCCCAAAGTTTTTTTATGAAATAAGTGAAAGAATTACGTGATTTTTTAAATTGGTTCATGAACTAATATTTTAAAAAGATACGTGAGTCACAAGATTCTATTTGAAATAAGTTCAAAAATTTTTTTCATTTTAACTTGTTGGTGAATATTTTTTTACTTAAAAAACTAACAAAAGAGTAAGAAAAAAAATTTTAATATTGCTTTTGCCCCCACTGAAAAATTTTTCTGGCTCCGCCACTGTTATAAAGACACTGAAAATCTGCTGTGCATTCTCTATTAAAGTGGTTCTAACAAATAAAAAAAAAGTGAGAATCATCAAGCCAGATGGATTTTCTATTTAAAGGAATTATTGATGGATGTGATGAAATACCTGATGCTTATAGCAGCTGTTATTGTATAGACAATTCCAAGCTTGATGAAATTTATAACGACGACGACTCCACAAATCCTTCCATTCATTTTCCCTGAAATACAAGTGGAGCAAGCACTTTAATTACTACTAACTTCACTTTATTTTCAAGTTTAAAAAAAAAAAACCAACAAGAGGAAGGGTTTGAGACGAATGCTGAAATAAAGTGGATTGCTATTTACACCGTAGCAAATATGACTAAACATTTTGGATATTCATGTAAAGAAAGTAGTAGCAAAACCATAGAATTGTGAAAATCTCTAACCATTAATTGTATTTTATGTAAGTAAATTACGTGATTAATTTCACAACTTAGTAAGGTCATTTCTTCTGTCTTTATTCTTAAATTTAGGTATTTAAGATATCAGGTGTTAGTGCGTTACATCCATTATGATTTTCAGGTATTCTTCTTTAAAAATTTTTAACCTGCTTTCAAGATAGGATTTTGATCCATCAGTCCAATTTCTATAGAAATTGGACTGATGGATCAAACTTGAACGTGTGAAGATAAGAGATTTGACCAAATGAGAAATGATGCCTGTCTCATCCCGTTGATTGCGACTGCAACCACGATTTCGGTTTTGTAAGAATAAATCCCAAGCCAGTCTTGATGAGTACCATCTTAGGATTATGCTACAATTGGTATGGTCACGATAGAGATTGGACTGATGGATCAAACTTGAACGTGTGCAGAAAAGAGATTTAACCAAATGAGAAATGAAGCCTGTCTTATCCCGTTGATTGCGACTGCAAGCAAGATTTTCACCTCATTCAATCTTCATGAGTCAGTTCGTCATGAGACTATGTCGAACCTCATCATGCAAGAAGTCGAAGAATCCTGTTTAATGCAGGAAAGATCGAAACCAATCGCAGAAGAATCCCAAATTTACTATAATCATAAAAACGTGAAAATTGGCAAAAAATTAGAAGTACACAACAGACGGTAGTGTTTTTGGGCTCCCAGTGGACTTCTTACCTAAAATCCTTTGAACAGCGTCAAGGAAGGAGGCATTTCTGTTTGGACCAAACTCAGGATCAGGAGATTTATAGCAATTTCGGAGAAGAGATGCTGAAATGAAGGTGACCGATGCAAAACAGAGCATCGTCGGAGGACCTGCGATCCACCCTAGTCTTGACATGCTCCATGCTAGTGACAGTACCCCTGACGCTATTACTCCTGTTATTATATGAGCCAAAGCAGTCCATACATTTCCTGAATTATTGGAGTTGTTAACACACACATTTGTCAGCTGGGCATAGGAATAGCCCTGGTGAACAAAATTCGGGGATTCAACAAAAAAAAAACATATAGTACATATTTATCTTTCAGGAAAATTATATGAAGATGAAGATGAGAATAGCCTTGACTTGGGCAAATAGAGTCAATAAAGAAGGGCGACAATAAGATTTCCCACTAAAAAGATTCCTTTTTTTTTGGGGTTCACACAAGTATATCATGCCAATTATATGTGGATGAAAGGTAGAGTGTTGAAAAACAGGATGGGCCTGAAAACCGCTGCCTCGTGATCTAAAGATGGAAATGCTATGGATGGTCCAGATTTTGGTGATGGCACAAATTGTCACTAGCAAAATAAATGAAATGGAAGGATGCCACTGTTTTGTTGTCCCAGAAGATCCTTATTACCTGATCATCGTTAAAAATAAGGCTTGGATTACATGAAAAGGGAAGAGAAGAGAAAAGACGGAGATAAGAAAGAGATGGAGTTACCGTTTTTCATTGCGGGACCTTTCGACTGCAACCTTGATTTTCACCTCAGGATCAGGAGATTTATAGCAATTTCGGAGAAGAGATGCCGAAATGAAGGTGATCAGGTAATGGAAAATATTGCAAAATATGAGGTATTTGGACCTACAAGTATTGGACACTTAAGAGTTGTGCCTACTACTTGAAAACGTAATGTGTTTAAGTATCAATTCCGATGAATCAAATGGAGTCGGTTGATCTTTACGCAATTTTGTGGGTCCTACGGTAGGATCCACAAAATTTACGCAAAAATTCCCATTTGGTTGCGTTTCCTGACTTCTAAAATTTCAAAAAAAGTCCATCAAAATATGAGGTATTTTGAAACGACCCCGATGTTGCTTTGCCCTTAAGATTTGAAGTGCTAAGACCTCTTCTTATGTCTATTTACGAGCTCAATTAAATTTCATTTGTGGATCAATTAAGCCTTTTCAGTGGTTAGCAAAATAATTTTAAAAAGGGGAAGTTAGATTTGTATTGACTACATTTTATTGTTATTTTCTTGAACTTGTAAGAGTTATTAGTTATTGGATCATTTTATTATCACTTTTTCTGATTTACAATATACGTCACAATAATATAAGGAAATGCTCCTCCTAGGTAAAAAGTATTGACAAAATAAATACATTATATTAATAATTAATATTTTATGACAAGTTAATATTCATAAGAATGTAAGAGGCAGAGTGGCTTTGCCACTATGAGCCTTTAAGATTCAACACTTTTGTAACTCTAATTCGTAAAATAACAATAACAACGATAATAACATTAGAACTTAGACAATCACACGTGCGATAAAATTCATGTGAAGTACTCAACTGTTTGGATTTCTCACATTTTGAAAAATAAGTTTTCAATAAATAATGCTACAATAATATACTTTCAAAAACACTCTCAAAACCAATTATCCATACACATTTCAAATACAACTAACAAAAAAATAAACAACAAATAATAAAAAAACCAACCACCTACCTCTTTCCTCCTCCTCCTCTCTCTCTCTCTCTCCCTATCACAACTTTTGGTTGCAACTTTTCGATTGCTAGATCTGGTCGCTATCGAGAGGTCACGGGGAAAGTCTGGGATGGCAGGGAAAGGAAAGAGAGAGAAGAAAAAAGAGGAAGGAGGAATAAGGGGGAGGAGAGTGGAAGACGAAAAACGAGGAAGGAGTAGGAGGAGAGAGGGGGAGGAAAGAAAGGGTGGTGACGGTGGTTGGTGATGGCGGTGATGATTTTTTTTCATTTTTAGAAAATATCACAACAACATTTAAAATTGAAAAAACAACTACAATTACAAATTTTTCATATATATATCGCTACAGTAAAGTTTTTGAAAAATACCCCAAAAACAATTAATCCAAACGAATGTCTATCATCTAGTCTACCAAGTTGTAGGTTATGGATTTTATAGTGCTTTCTTCATTTGCCACTATAATAAGATGTGCATATTTTCTTCAATTTTTAATTTTGGGAAAATAGTTCATGCATTTTAGAGAAAATTTTAATCTATTCTAGTTGTAACTAGGGTTGTAAACAAACCGAATCCTTAACGAATAATTCGGACTCGCTTCGTTAAGGGCTCGATTTGAATTTGATTTTCAATGAACTCAATCTCGAATTCAACGAGGAATTAAGATTCATTTATAGTATCTAATCGAGTTCAAACTTGTAGATATTTAACTAGCTAAGGTTTGATTCAATTTGAATAATTTTTAATATTTTTTATTTAAAATATTTATTAATGTTTTATATAGAATTATATATTTATTATTTTATTATATAGATATTATATATGTATTAGTGATAATTTGATATTAAAATTGAAGAATTAAATAAATTTTTGAACTCTCTAATCGAGTTCGAACCCATCAAATATTAAATCAAATTATACTCAAGTTTAGATTTTAAACTCGCATAGGATTCGAGTTCGAGTCCAAAATTTCAAATTGAGCTCTAAATGTGAGAACTTCGATTCCATTCATTTACCGACGTACTTGGGATAGAGTGACAATTGATTGCCATAGCACACCTCAAAAAATGAAAAGAAAAACTCAGGCCAATGGGGAAAATGCCACTGCTTGGGCTTTCGCCTTTGAAGGGCCGACTTGAGGCCCTCTTGACTTCAGAAGTAGGCCTTTAAAGGAGAAACAATGGAAGTCAACAGCATGCCTCATTCCTCGAAATAGATTGCCGCAAAAAGGCTGCACCATATTTAATTTAAAGAATTGCCACACAACAAATTTAAAGTGTTTGCTCAACATTATAAGGAGAGATTTTGAACGCGATTTTTTTTACATGAATTCTTTGAGAACAAGAAACTTTATCACCAGTTCAAATTAAACTGATTAAAGAAACAAAGGGTTTCATAATTGGGATTAGAATATAAACTTCCTTGTTTCAGTTATCTCCCTAAGAACAATATTCTGAGAATGAGTTTGCCAGAATTCTTTAATTTGGTGACATCCTCCAATTTTATAAAGACTTATTTTATATATATGCTCCAGGCTTGTCTCAAGTCACAACCTTTGAGTCAAGAGTACAAGAAGAAATTGGTATTCACAACGCAAAAATATTTGGTGATATCGTACTTGTAATCCAATTGCTTGCTCTTGGATCCATCTTCTTTCAGGGAAACCCCCCTTTCATGTTCTACAATATATAAACATGGGGGGGGGGGGGTGGGGCTTCTGCCATTCTCTAGACTCCATTCTACTATCAAATTTCGAATAATATGTGTCATTGGGGCACAGGCTTTCTTCGGAACATGATAATCCACGGACAAAAAAGATGAAGGATGTGTCATTTACATCTCAACATGAAAATTTCGGTTTTGTAAGAATAAATCCCAAGCCAGTCTTGACGAGTACCCTCTTAGGATCATGCTACAATTGGTATGGTCACGGTATTCAATTCCTCCGTCCCTAATGACCAACTTAGAGAAAAGGCTTCCCAACTCACCAATAAACTATTTTTAGTTCACATGCATTTCCTACAAGGTTCAGGGTTTGGCCAATCTAAGGTTTTTGATCGTGCTACGCTAAAGATACTTCCGAAAGAAGCACACATGAGAACTGCTAGTGGCTCCCGCAGCGTAGTTCGACCGGTCATGTAGTCCTTTCTTTTCTTTAAGGTATTGACCAGTGTTCGAATCCCGTAATTACAGTGCTCGGAGTGGGTTGGGGGACTCTTTTTTGAACCGTAGGAGAATTAGTCAAGCCGAAAGTCCAGATATCTCCTGTGTCGTAAAAAAAAAAAGAGAACTGCTAGTGATTTATTTTTGAATAAATGCTACCGCAAACATATTATTTTCTAAGATATCCCTCATTTGTTCTCTTGATCAAAGGCGAAGTGTTAGTGGCAAATGCTTGTAATTCATGGGCTCTTTTGTGTACGAGAACTCGTTCTTCAATTAAAGATTTCAACCTAGGGAAACTTTGATCATTTTTCGACTAAGGAACTCACCCAAGGCAGAAATGTTACCGAAAATGCCTGTCCAACACTGGTGCACAGGCAAGCGAGTAGTGGAAAATTTGCGAGGAGCTGATGATGGAAAAAGTTCGTATAATGTTGAAAAAACGTGGAGATGTGCATACTTATCGGTGGCGGCTTGGCAAGAATTGTCGACCATGGAAGATTCATCCGGGCATTCGATTTTAGGTTCTAGCGGTACTTTTAAGGGGCTTGTGGGGTATACCGTCCCCTTGCCTTTACCAAGCATGCTCTGCTGATTGCATTTGTGGATGGTGCGTTCAGGGCAGGTGACCGTAGGCGTGAAGATTTGGTGGTCATTTGTTCGCTAAATCTGTGGGTTTTCTGTCTACAGATTCTAGGGAGGGGCTAAGAAGCCTTAGATTTTTATTAGTTTGGGGTTTTGAGCAATCTATGAGCTCTTCTTAATCTTGTAAAATTTTTTAGTTAATTTATACTAATTCAACACACATATTTATACTAAGAGAGATTCGAAGTGCATTCCTTATTGTTACCTAATTAGGAAAAAACTTGTGTTTTCAAGAATAGAAAGATTATCGATTTTCTTAACCTCTCCCACTCCCCGGAGTTTTGAGTGCCTTTGTTATTTTTGTATATGATCACTATAATCACATCAAGAACTGTCTTACTATATCATGTGATGAGTAAAACTGTTAAATGAATTTTAAGTGTTATAAATGTTGTAAGAGTTTGACAATATATCATGTGATGAGTAAAACTGTTAAATGAATTTTAAGTGTTATAAATGTTGTAAGAGTTTGACAATAAAAGAATGTCACTTTATATACACGTTCACTAGGGTTTTCTTCTTTAGCTTAGCTCCCTTTACCAAGTCTTGTGAAAGTATAGACTTGTTAATTTAATTGAGTGAAAGTAAATTGCCCATAGTAGCTTATCTAATTAAACTTGATCACATCACAAGGTATATATAGAGACACCCTGTTATCTATGCCGAGGTCAAAATTTAGGGTTCTTTCTGAGATGGACGATTTATAATTTCATCCAAAAAAATCGACTTTAATAAATGACTAAACTATTATTAAAAAAAAAAATTAACGTGTCAATTCGTTTGGACCATGGATGTCGCCCCACGCGTCTTCCGACATTTTTCTCTTTTACTCGATCAATAGCTCGTGCCAATTCCATTAATTTGAGGCCAAAAATCAAAAGTACACTTGTGGCTGTTGTCTTCTTAAACCAGTAAAATGCCCTTCGTTTTGGGACCACGCACGATGGTGCTGGATAAGAATCAAAGACGTGGATGATCAATACAAACTTTATTCTTTTTTTTGTTTTTTCTTGGTGCACTTTCCTTTCCAACGTGGCTGGCTTTGCCAGACAAAAAACATGGGACAAAAAACGTGTGGATTTTAGATGAAGTGTGAATTGTTGAATTTCAAAACACCAAAACCGATTAAATCCTTCTTTGATATGTAGGTTAGAAGTTCAAATTCCACTTGCAGACTATATTGAAAAAGAAAATTAAAAGGAAATAGTAGAATGCTCTTTTGATTTAATAAGTCTTTATGCTTGTTAATCTTTTAGACTCTATTCTCTATAGAATAGGATATAAAATAGGATAGATAGATTAAATTATAATCGTCATGATAAAAAAAATTGTTCAATTTGAATTTGTCGTGTTTTGACCGGTGGTGACAAATATGACAGCAAGAGAGAAAAATATAATAAAAACATTGGAAAAAAGTTCTCTATAGTCCTACGTGTTACAAAAGTGCTCTATCCACTATTTTTTTTTTTTTTGAAGGACTCTATCCACTATTTTGCCAACCTGCGTGGCTCGCCAAATTGAAAGCCTCGGGTAATTATCATCACAATCTTATCTCTTACGACATTTATGCAAGGCGAGTCGATTGCCAAGCTGTAGAACAGCAATTTGGGTTTGGTTACATTTGTATTTGACTATTTTAAAAAAAAAAAAATATATATATATATATATATTTGAAGCAACATTGAAATACTTAATCTTTTTTTTTGTTACTTGAAATATATATTCTTAATACATCATGTTATCATAATCCAAAAAGAAATACTATATTAATAATGAGTAAATTTTATATACATTGTCAGTATATATGTTATCATGATTGGATGGATGACACATGAACAAATTTTGGATTTTAAATTCAAATTTTATATATGTATTATATATCGAATGGTGATAGTATATATACTAATAGTATATATAAGATTAATCAATTAATAATATGTAATTTGCAAAAAGTCGTATTAAAGGGCAACTAATGAACTAATTTCTTAGGTCAATCATCCGGCTTTAGACCGAACCTTTTGATTAATTTACTGGAATAGAGATGTAAATTCCGTTACTTAAGGTAAGTTCTATTTGCAATTCGTTTCTCGTTAAAGAACCAGTATAAGTCGTAACTCGTAACCTTCTTCTTCTTCCTTTTTGATAATTACACGTAACCTTCTTCTGATCCGCTAGACTCGTCAGTCGTCACAACGTTGTCACAATGGTAAGCACAACTGCGCAATGACAAGGGGGGACCGGAAAAAGTGCAGGGTGGCTAACCTGCCTTTTTTCAAAAAAAAAAAAAATTTGAAATCAGATTTCATTAATGGATTTCTCGAAAATTGTCGAACACGATTTGATTTATATCATTACTATAATGGCAAAATAAACATGTTTTTATAGATTTATAGATAAATTTCAAAATTGATAAATCGTTGCAACTCCTTCCATACATGTTGCAATCGTAACATTTACTAATAAACAGCTTTAACCTCCGATGATCATAATGATATCTGTCGAAATAGATCCAAAATCTAACAAAATTTCAAATCTGGCAATGACAATCAAATCTGAATATTCAGATCTAACAACAAAATTTTAAAAAAATCACAAAAATCTCCATAGGAACCTCTAGAAGAGCAGATAATTTTCACTGGGAATCTTTTGGAGAATACAAAACTCTAACTTAAAAATTTTAGAAGAGATTTTATTATAAAAACAAAATAAAATGAAATTTATAAAGGGAGATCTTTAAAAAGAGGGGAAGAAGTAGAGAGAAGGTAGGGAGGCCTTGAAAAAAGAAGAGCAGAAGTGCAAGGCAGAATAACTAACGGTGAGAGCAATTCTTGCATTCCTTTTTTAAACATGATTTTTTCTTACTCTTAACACTTGACCTACTCACAATTAATTTGTTGCAAAATATTTCTTATTTGAGACCAATTTTTTTGCAATATTTGTCCAAAGACTTGTCAACTTTCAAACATCATCCTTGGAAAAAACGTGTATAGTAAAAATAACAAATAAAAATATTTTCAGGACGACTTTTAGCTAAAGGAATGACTCAACATATTGCAAATGTATGACAAGGACTGGAATAGTGATGAAGATCACTTTTTCCCAAGTTGTATGCCACGTTTTGGCTTGATCCATTTGGATTGCTTATTTTTGGAAGTTTTTTTTTTAGAAAAATGTACTATAATGATTTAACGTGTGTAAGATAAAAAAGTAGTTGAAAAATATGTTCATTGAAAAAAGTAAAAATATTTTTTACAAAAAATCTGAAAATTGCTACTAATGGAGAATCCTTGAAATCTACTAGCTTTTTGGGGGCTGATCTTTTCCCCAACCTAAAACTTCACACAGAATGGTGCACTCAACATTGATATAGAAGAGCAAAAGGTGGAGGCTTCAAAAAAGAAATTCCAATGCTCAATAGCCACAAGCCCTCTGCCTATGCCACAAAAGTGCTCCCCACTCAAAGAAAAATAAAAAAGAAAATCCAAAATAAATGAAAGATCCCAAATAATTAGTATACTACTTTTATTTTAAATAAAAGAGAAGGTAAAAGCTATTTTCCAAAAGCTAAAAAGATGAAATCAAAATTTCCAAAAAAAAAAACGAAAGAAAATAGAATACAATTAAAAGGTTTTTTTTTTTCAAAATTAATTTGGCGTGGTTCAAAATTTTGGATGCTTGAAAATGGCAAACTTTTGTGCCAAGACAAAGACCAGAATACGCCACGGCAGCCAAGTGTCTTTCAGCCTGAAATAAAACTATAAAACCGCCCTAGTCAACGAACTCAATCTCCCATTCCCCAAGAACATTTTGCACATAACTCATCGTAATTCATAGTTTTATACCTCAACCTTCCCAGGAAGTTTCTGTAATTCCATCTCGAATCTTTGCACAAACAACTTTTATGCTCATATTTGTTCCTGATCAACCATTCCCTTTACGGACCAATGAAATCGATCAACTTTATGACGATGAAACCCTGTTGTAGAGTTCTAATCTCAAGAAAGATTTCACCTTTTCTGGGCATTCCTTTGCCCAAATCTCACCAATTCTTTGCCCCAAATTCATCAGCTTTTCAATTCAACCAGAGTCTTCATGCAGCCCCTAAAACTCGAATCGTGAATCTTCAGAGCATTTTGAAAAAGAACCAGCAACCATTTTTTGCCCCAAGTTCCACCCGGGGTCAATCAAGGATTTTCTCAAGTTCTTGCCTTTGTGGCAAATTAACACACAGGGGGCTATATGTGATTGCCAGGGTTGCATCTGTTAGGAATTATTCAACTTCAGTTGAAACCCGCGTTAATGATAAGAATTTCGAGAGGATTTATGTTCAAGGTGGGCTAAATGTGAAGCCTTTGGCGGTGGAAAAGATTGATTTGGATGAAAATATTGTTAGCAATGAGGAGCCTAATGTCAAGGTTGGCGAGGATAGTTTAGATGATAAGAGTTCTGATGGTTTGAGTTCTGTTGAGGCGGTGAAAAATGTAGGCAGAGAGGAGTCTGAGGTGGACAAAGAGGCTTGGAGGTTGTTAGAGAATGCAGTGGTATCGTATTGTGGCAGCCCTGTTGGGACTCTGGCTGCCAATGATCCAAATGACAAGTTGCCACTCAATTATGATCAGGTGTTTATAAGGGATTTTGTTCCATCTGCCCTTGCATTTTTACTCAAGGGAGATTCGGAAATTGTCAGGAATTTTCTCCTCCATACTCTGCAATTGCAGGTGATTGTTTATTGCTTTTGACGTTGTTGGTTTATTATAATTGTTCAATCTTAATTGAATGTGTGCTTATTTTGTTGCCTATGTAATTTGGTTCTTTTTTAATTGAGAAAAGGGATGGTCCTTGAAGTATTGCTGTGTTTGGTTTCTTTCTAGAACGCAATTCTTCTTTTGCATATGTTGGGGATTAAATATCGAATGAAATTTATGTCTTAATGTACATAAAATAGCAAACAAACCAGAATTATACCAGTGTAAGAACACATCTGTTCATTTTAGATGATCATTGATTTTAAGCTTTTTAATTGTCTTAGAGTGCATGACCATTAGCAATTAGAATGAGTTACCTGCTTTTGTATATTGTACTTGTTGTACAATTGTGTGTTAATGCTTGAATTATTCTCGATGCTAGAGACCGAGCTGCAACATACATGTTTTGATTTCTTTCTTTTTGTAACTTACTGTTTCAATGTGACTAGTGGTGTAAAGTACAGTGACTATGAGATAATTAGATGGGCAATGTGAAGCGAGACTAAGATAGTTGGCATTGATCAGGGACTCACAAAAATTTTGGTGGTTTTTCATAGTTTTCAGAATTTCTTTGTACTTATTTTGCTAAACATGTGTATGGGAATCCTTTTTTCTGGATATCTTGGTGGTAGATTTTTTCTCATTACATAATGGATGTTGGTGCTGCCACTGCACAAAATGTTATTGCTGCTTTTGATATGACAAATATAATTTATTGGCTAGAAAAACATACATGTTCTTGATGGGGCATGTATGGAGGACTATTTCTGCTAGATGTGCTATTTCTTCTTGTTCAATTTCCCTTACATTGCCTTGTTTACTCCAGAGTTGGGAGAAAACAGTCGACTGTTATAGTCCAGGGCAGGGGTTGATGCCAGCGAGTTTTAAAGTAAGAACTGTCCCTCTTGATGAGAACAAGTTTGAAGAAGTTTTTAGACCCAGATTTTGGGGAGTCAGCCATTGGCCGTGTTGCTCCTGTTGACTCTGGTTAGTGTGTTTTCAGTGGTAATTGCTGCAACTAATTTACCTTGTGTCATCTCTGAATTGAAATATGGCCTTCTACACTATCTTTCTTGAGTCAGTGTATTTTTTCATCTCATTTAAAAGAATTTAGTTTTTAAGGGTACCTCCTTTCTTGTGAGTGGAGGGGGTGGCACTTTGGCTAGAGACTTTGGAATTTCTTGGTGTTTTGAGTTACAGTATCAAATTGATACTGAGATGTTTTTTGTGCTTTCGGATTTCTTGATAGGATTGTGGTGGATTATTTTACTGAGGGCTTATGGAAAGATCACTGGTGACTATGCATTACAGGAAAGAGTGGATGTTCAGACAGGCATAAAACTGATTCTGAACTTGTGTTTGTCTGATGGGTTTGATATGTTTCCATCATTGCTAGTCACTGATGGCTCCTGTATGATTGATCGAAGGATGGGTATTCATGGCCATCCATTGGAAATTCAGGTAAGTTCATGTTCCCAATGCCTCTCGTATCTATTCTACCTATACCATAAGCATCTCATATAGAAGGGTTGAGGACACTGCAGTGCTTTTTCCATTTGGAAGAACTATTAATGAACATGAGTTCTTTGCCTCTCCTGTGTAGTAGTAAATATTCCGTGTTGGGAACTGGTTAATTTATTGTATAGATGGTCAGGTTACGAGTTAAATGTTTTGATTAATTGTTGATAATAGCATTTGGATTTGTTTGGAAAAACAAGAGCCTCTGCAGAAAGTTTTTGACTTCTATTTACCACTAAAGTGTCTACTATAACTGCGATCTCTCAAACAATCTGCACGCTCTTTTGCCTTCATTGTGTAGTTGATAAAGTGGAATCGTGTTGCTGTTGCATCCAACGATTACCATCATAGACTCTGTCTATGCCCTTTCTGTTCACCAAAAAGCGAAAAAAATAATAATGATGTTTGTGACGTGGTATATTATCTGTTTCAGTTTTCAAATTTTTACTTCTCTGGCTGTTTGGAATAGAAATATTTACTTCAAATTATCTACAAAAATGATTTGTATGATATTTTCTGCCTGTATTTTAACACTCATTACGAGTACTTTTATTGAGTTTTTGTCATATTTAACTACTTCCAGAGCTGATGGAATTCATAACCATTTCTCATGCTTCAGGCCTTGTTTTACTCTGCTCTTCGTTGCTCTCGTGAGATGCTTCGGGTAGATGACGGATCAAAGAACCTAATAAGGGCCATTAATAATAGACTCAGTGCATTATCATTTCATATCAGAGAATATTATTGGGTTGATATGAAGAAGATAAACGAAATTTACAGATACAAGACTGAGGAATACTCTACAGAAGCCACAAATAAGTTTAATATCTATCCTGAACAAATACCTCATTGGTTAATGGATTGGATTCCTGAGAAAGGTGGTTATCTTATTGGTAATCTACAGCCAGCTCATATGGACTTCAGATTCTTTACACTTGGAAATCTCTGGTCCATTGTTTCGTCTTTGGGTACTCCGAAACAGAATGAGGCTATTTTGAATTTGATTGAAGCTAAGTGGGATGACCTTGTGGGTCTCATGCCTCTAAAGATATGTTACCCGGCTCTGGAGTCTGAAGAGTGGCGTATAATCACTGGTAGTGACCCAAAGAATACGTGAGTTTTCTTCCATCTCTTGTACTATCAGTTTTTAGCTAAACCTAGGGTTCTATATTGAGGTGATTACATTTTGACTTTGATGATATTGATGTTTGCAGACCTTGGTCTTATCACAATGGTGGATCATGGCCTACGCTTCTGTGGCAGGTAGTTATTTTATTAAGCTGTAGTAATACAGTTTCTGTTTTGGGGCAAATTACAAATTGCATGTGATCCGTATCACTGGTAGTTGAAGATCAACTTATTGGAGGAGGATGACCTTTTTTTATTCTTTATTTTTATTGGGGAACAGGTTCAAGAAGTAAATATGTTGAAAAAAAGAAATTACATATTTTAGGGAATATGCTAAAATATTTTTCTCCGTTTTTTGTTCTTTTAGTTCACACTGGCGTGCATGAAGATGGGGAGGACGGATCTGGCCAAGAAGGCAGTTGATTTAGCAGAAACAAGGCTTCCGGCAAATCGCTGGCCTGAATACTACGATACTAGGTATGGGAAATTTGTTGGAAAGCAAGCCCGACTGTACCAGACATGGACAATAGCTGGATACTTAACATCTAAAATGCTTTTGGAAAATCCTGAGATGGCTTCTCTGTTATTCTGGGAAGAAGACTACGACCTTCTTGAAATTTGTGTTTGCGCTCTTAGCAAATCCGGGCGTAAGAAGTGCTCCCGAGGCGCTGCCAAGTCCCAGATTCTTGTGTAATGAGATTAGCTGAAGGTGAAACAGCTTTTCCCTGTACAGTTACTAGATTGTAGGTTATAGCAAGCAAAGGGCACTTTTAAGCTCAAAGATTTAACAGTTAACACAACTAGATTCGCTCTAAGATCATTGTAAAATTGTAATAATTCATTTGTAGTCCGATTAATAGTTATAGTTGATCGGCTTAAGGAAGTACAAAACTACAAATAGGTGGCTTTGTTGAGAGCCTCCTTTGACTGTCCATATGAATATTATGTAGCAAGAATGTCATGTTTGTAATGATATCTCATGCTGTGGGCGGAGAGATTTACTTTGTAGTTTTCCCTCGTTTTTCCCTTTCTGCCTAAAGTTTTCAGTATTACAATCACTCAGGGATGTAGTAGATTATGCTAGAAAATTGATTGCTGCCGCAATTTGATGTGTTGCAGATTTGCAATTGCAATATTAGTGCTGTAACTAGTGCCTTTGCTTTTCGTTTTCTGAGATTCAGCTATTGCTGTTTACGGATAAAACATAAAAGGAACTGTGATGGAAATTACCATATGGCACCAGTATATTAACTTTGAGTTCTCATTAATGATTCTCTCGTCTAGTGTCACCTGCTCGCGTTATATAGTAGACCTCCAATTCTATTCTGCCCTGTGGGCGTAAGCGCCAACCCTAGGGAGACCTGTTATTAGGACTTGGGAGACCAGCGAAAGCAAAATCTTGCTCAGTTTTGATATCCCAATGTGCCATCCAAATGAGGGCGGTGGTAGATAGGGAAAGATGGAAATAGAATCAAATTTTTGTCCTTGGCGGCGTTTCTTTTGTTTGAACAGAATATTTATTGCGAACTGCTGCATTTTTTAGGCATGTTCCGGAAGAAGTTGCTGAAGAAGTCCAACTTTTTCTACACCATATGATAGTGTAAAGTTACGTACAATAATGCATTACAGATGAGTGCAAGAAAAACTGGTGTCCACCATTTTCAGCCATCAAATCCCTCAGACAATCAGGAACTCGCTTCATTGGCTACAAACCGAAGCAACCCATTTGAGCCCGCCATTTTTACCGAAACCTCCTTCATATCTGGCTACTAACATCATCAAATCGTACTTTGAAAATGGCCAAATACAAGAAGCACAGATAGTGTTCGATGAAATGCCGAAGAAAGATGTAGTTGCAATGGACGGCCATGATTTCTGGTTATAATTCCTGTAGCTTTCACAAGCGTGCATGGAGTTTGTTTTGTGCCATGATGAGGGACTGTACAGGCGTGGTACCTAATGAGTATACATTTTCTAGCACGCTGAAGGCTTGTAAAGGCATGAAATCGCAGTTTTGTGGCTCTTTGGTTCATGGTTTGGCCATCAAATATGCCATGCCTGGATGCATTTACGTGCAGAATGCACTTCTGGACTTGTATGCAACTTGTTGTGGGAAAATGGATGCAGCAAGCATGTTGTTTGGGGAAATTGGCGCAAAGAATGCTGTGTCATGGACAACATTGATTGCTGGATACACTCATCAGGGTGATGGTTATGGTGCACTTCAAGTTTTTAGGCAAATGCTACTGGTATGTACTCTCTACATCCCAATTTTGTATGGTCTCTTTCTTCATAAGAAAGATTTTCACACTAAAATGGGAAGGAGGGGTTGTACACTTGTCATCACTGAATGTAACAAAAATCTAAATATGATGGCTAGAATCTTACTGGGTGGTCTATAAAACGATCAGTATACGTGAAGTTAGAATGTTGACAAGGATGTGTTCCCTATATTTGACTCAATAGAGTGGACAAATAAGAAATCAGAAGATGATCAAGCTGTGCGTATCATGTTATATCAAAGTATCGTATTTTCTCTGAATCTTTTGCTATCCACGGACTATCCACGAACAGCAACATAAACATGCTATTACAATAACTGAATGTGATATATGATCATAAGCCTACTCTTCTAGATTATGTGCCTCAAGCTCTGGAAAGAAGTTGAATTAGCTTCTTTTTGTTTTATTTGTTTGTTTGCTTGGTGGTGGTGGTGGTTGTTGTTGTTGTTGTTATTATTATATTTTATTTTTTTGGGGGGATTCCGCCTAACAGATGCAGTTGAGGGATAAATTGTACTGTAAGTCATGATCTGCAAATGATGTTTAAATCTTTTTTTTGTCAATTGTTACACAGCAAGTCTAAGTTGTCACCTTCTTTTGTGTCTTTTTGGTGGACAGGCAGGAGAGGAGCTGAATCCATATTGCATTTCAATTGCGGCTAGGGCTTGTACCTCAATCGGCTCATATATGCACAGCAAGCAAATCCATGCAATAGTGGTCAAGAATGGGTTTGAATCCAATACACCTGTAATGAATGCCATCATGGACATGTACTGTAGATGTGGTAGTTTAGGCGAGGCAGATGTTTGTTTCCATGTAATGTCTGAGAAAGATTTGATAACTTGGAATACTTTAATTGCTGGTTATGAGAAGTCTTATCCTAACAAGTCACTCAAAATATACTCCCGAATGGAATTAGAAGGTATTAGTCCCAACTGCTTCACATTTACCAGCATTTTGGCTGCTGTAGCTAATTTGGCAGTCTTGAGCTTTGGGGAACAGGTTCATGGATTAATTGTAAAAAGAGGCCTTGAAGGAAACTTAGAACTGGATAATGCTCTGATAGATATGTATGCAAAGTGTGGCAACATCACGGATTCTCGTAAAACTTTTGATCGGATGCCTTCTAAAAATCTTGTTTCTTGGACCTCTATGATGATAGGATACGGCAGCCATGGTTATGGAAAGGAAGCTGTTGAATTGTTTGATGAGATGGTGAAGTCTGGGATTATGCCTGATCGGATTGTTTTTATGGCAGTTTTGGGTGCTTGTAGCCATGCTGGTCTAGTAGAAGAAGGTTTAAGGTACTTTACATCAATGGTTCATGGCTACAATATCAAGCCAGAGCAGGAGATTTATGGTTGTGTGGTAGATTTGCTAGGACGTGCAGGGAGGGTTGAGGAGGCTTATGAGCTAATCAAAAGTATGCCTTTTTTGCCTGATGAAACTGTTTGGGCTGTATTTCTTGGAGCTTGTAAAATGCATAAACGTCCAGAATTGGGGAAATTAGCAGTAAGTAGAGTGTTGGAACTGCGGCCAGGTATTGCAGGGACTTACATCGCGCTATCAAACCTCTGTGCTGCTGATGGAAACTGGAGAGAGTTTGCAGCAGCTAGGAAATTAATGAGAAGACTGGGGAACAAGAAAGAGACAGGGAGAAGCTGGGTTGAACTGCAGAATGAAATTTATTGTTTTGTTGCAGGAGATAAGGTGGGTTCTCATATGGAATGGGTTTACAGGGTTCTAGAAAAGCTACTACAGCATATGAAAGATGCTGGATACTTTCCTGAATTAGATTATTTTATACATGATTTAGAAGATGGGACGTGATGGTTGCATTTTGGAAAAGCCATGGAGGATCGTGATGTAACCGTGACAAAAATTCTTTATATCCTTTGATGAGGCATGAAATAGTAAGAGCACAGCTAAGAGAAAGCCTTAATGTTGAAGGGAAATAACTTATCAGCAGGAATCAGTTGTGATCTGACGAGCATTACAGGCAAACAACATTTTCCCTACTTCTCCTCAAGATATTCGAATGAAAAGAAGAATGTCCAACAGATGGAACCATCAGTTTTCTGCTGTTTGACAGACGAGAGTTGCTAAAAGCTTTACAAAAGAAACTCCATCTTCACGGGAGATTAAATATACCAGCAGGATTCTGGAAGTTCTCACAAGGAGTAATTGAAAAGGGAGATGCTTCCTACCACTCCCTGCAAAATTCTAAGAAACACAACATAATCTGAGATGGATCGATCATTGTTCTACCCCAGAGGCCCGTTTGTATGATCTTCACATAACAAATTGACAATAATCACTTTGAATTATTCATCTGTACACTGGTTTATTTTTCGAGATAAAAGCTTGTATTGTTCTTGGATTTCTTTCTTTTGGATAACTGTTTATAGTTTGAGAGCACAGCGGCTTGCATAAGTGCTTATCAGAAAAGAAAAAGTTCAAATTTCTGATTCAATAAATTTACTTTTAACAGGGAATGAAACTTTGTGTATGCATAGATTTAACAGGGAATGAGACTTTCTGGCCATTCAACAGAATATTTCCAAATTAGAAATTGAAATGGATCCCTTACTTATTGTCAATATGTTACCAAATACTGATACTGAAACTCATGAATTCTCTCCTATTCTAACTTACTGCAGAATACGCAGGGGACGATTCCTTAAGGTCTCATTGAGGCATTACTATAGAGAAGCCAACTGTTGCACAAACGCTTTGGCTAAGCTGCGTGGAAGTCAACTGGAATCTTTTATTTTGTATCATTTATGCCCTGACTTTATATCCCCTAGTTTTGGATGATTTGAGGGGTGTTGCTTTTTCTAGGATGACAGTAATTAATCCTTGTTAAACTGCTTCATTTTTTTTTCTTAATTGAAATGCTGTTGTTTACCAAAATAAAAGAGGAAAAACCAAACGTCCAAATTGAGCAAAACAGCCCGCGAGACTCTTGCAATTTATATTGCCCCCTGATCATTCTTGAATTTCTGTTGGTAAGTGGGAGGGGCTAAAACCATATAGGACACTTGAAACATTCATTCCTACAACATTAGCTATTAACGAAGAGATTGAGCTAGCTGATGGAATTTGAAAAAGAACAAGCATGCTTATTCTGTCCCTTTTCTTGCTAGAGGATTTGCAAATGATTCAATGCCTGTGCTTTGCTGAATGCTGCATCTGCAGGAATTTTCTGGTTATGATAATGCTGTGTAGCCTGTAGGGATAGTTTCCTACGTTTGGATTTGAAACAAGTGTAGATCTGACAGGATAAATGCAATCTGTTACAGAATTCAAGAACGTTCATCTTTCAAACCAGCCTAGATAGCCATAAACCATGATAATCAGATACAACTGCAATAAGATTTGGTAAAATATGGATTTTTTATATCAAAGAATCAATATTATCAGCTGTTTTGGTCTACAATCTCATAATTTCAGAGACAAGTAATTTATGTTGTCAGAATTATCATTTAACACAGGACATTTAGTCTCCAGATGTTCATTCTATTAGCTCTCTCTCTCTCGGCGTTCCGTCAATCATAAGTAATCCAAGAAATCAGAAGACTTTTCAGTCAACCTAATTTTTGCTGACTGATGACAAAATTAGCAACTGAAATAAACAAGAAATTTTAGACTTCCATACCTACTGCAAGAGTCTGACCAAAATTTTCTTCAACAAGCTCCATGGAAGTCATAGTGGCTCAATGGCAACCTGCACAAGCTAAATACAAAAAAATGACACTGATGGGAAAGCCCTCATAGAGGGTGAAGACAAAAGAAAAGGGAACTAGCGTAGGGCAGAGAAATTAAAAAATACATGCCTTTCCATCTTTGCCAAGGTCCAACGAGCCGATCTTACGAGGACAAGAAACAGAAGATCCATGGCACATTCAAAGCATATGCTCGGTATAATTTACAACCCACTCGTTCTAGTTTCACTTGTGATAGTAAACCCACAATGATTATGTTAATGCTGGCATATTCTCAGGAGCAAGGAAGACCAAGCCATTCAGTATCCTTTTAACTGATTCTCTGCATCCTGACATATTTTACTACCAATAGTCCATGCAAGAACAAGAACCATCTCTGAAGTGGTGAAAACGATGTCGATCCCTCACCACAATTTCACGATTAAAAGCTGTAGAAATAAGCTTTGCAGCCTCATGACAATCACTACAGATTCGCAAGTTTTTCATTATCCTTATTGGTGTTGGTGATCTAATTGCGATAAGTCCAAAGGCAATAGCAAGCTTCTCACTGTGTCTAAACAAAGTAGTTTCCTTCTCCTCCTCATCAATGTCAAAGAAAACCTCATTGACACCAGGTGCATAACCTAATATTTTCAGTCTCTTAGCCATTTTATCTAACATTATCTCAATCTCTTTCATTTGAGGGTGTGATTTGTCACCCGCCAGGAATTCATGAACAACACCATTGGCTTCAATCATACTGCAACCAGGTACTTTAACAACACCTTGCTGCATCATTGTCCCTCTGATCTCCACAACATCATTCCAATCACCTTTCGAAGCATATATGTTGGACAATAATACATGGAAGCCATCATGATCAGGCTGAAGCTCAATAAGCTTCCTCCCCACCCTTTCTCCCATTTCATTGTCTCCGTATTTTTTACAAGCTCCAAGCAAGGCACCCCAAGTTGCAACATCTGGCACCACAGGCATACTATGAATGAGCTTCTCAGCTTCTTTCAGAAGGCCTGCTCGTCCAAGAAGATCAACCATGCAGCCATAGTGTTTAATATTAGGTTCAACATTGTATATCTTGGTCATCGACTCAAAGTAACCGCGCCCAAGATCTACGAGGCCCATGTGTCGACAAGCCCCAAGAACCGCCACAAATGTTATCTCATTAGGTACTACTTCACTTATTTTCATCTGTTCAAAGATCTCAAGGGATCTTTCCACCTGACCATTCATTGCTAAGCCAAGAATTAGAGCATTCCAAGTGGAAACCCCCTTATCTTTCATGCCAGTAAAGACTTCCACTGCATTTTCCACACATCCACATTTCATGTACATGTCAATAAGGGTGGTGCCAAGAATGATATTTATATCTAGTCCATTTTTCCTTATATAAGCATGTAACCATTTCCCTTGGTCAAGGGCAGCCAAATGGGTACAAGCTGAAATCACACTAACCAGAGTTGTTTCGTCAGGCCTGACATCCTTAATCAGCATCTCTTGAAACAATTCTAAAGTCTTTGAAAATTGGGCAAGCTGGACATACCCAGAGATCATTGCACTCCATGAAACAGCATCCTTTTCAGGCATATAATCAAATAAAGCTCTAGCTTTTTCCACTCTGCCACATCTCAAATAGCCAGAGAGCATGGAGTTCCAAGAAAACTGATCCAGAAATCTACTGGCATCAAACAACTTTTCTGCAGCCATTAGATCTCCACAAGAAGAGTACATGTGAATCAAAGCATTTTGGAGATTTACATAAGAATCAAAACCAATTCTTATAACCAGACCATGTGCCAATTCCCCTGTTTTAACAACAAACAGATGTGAACAAGCAGAGAGCACACTCACCATCACAACTTCATCAAGAGCAGGCCCATTAGAACACATCTCCCCGAACAACTTCAGAGCCTCTTCATACAGCCCATTTTGCTCATAACACGTTATCAAAAGCTGTCCAGGAGACCAAATCTTTCTCATCAATTACCCTAAACAGTTGAAGAGCCTCACTCACCCTACCACACCTACCCAACAGCACAATCATTGAATTCGACGCAATTGTATTCCTTTTAGGCATTTGATCATAGATCATCTTAGCTTCCTCAACATTCCCTATCTTAACATACCCAGCCAAGATCGAATTCCACGAAACCAAGTCTGTTACAGGACTTTCATCAAACAACTTCCTTGCATCCCTCACGTTCCCACACACTGCATACATATTAACCAAAGTATTCTGCACATAAACATCACTATCAAAACCCATTTTAATCACATGATCATGAAACTCTTTTCCCTCAAATTCTGCTAACCTGAATGCACAAGCTTGGACCATTAAGGGATAAGTATAATTATCTACAATCAAATTATTTTTCAACATTAATCTATACAAAAAGATTGCATCTTTGGGCTTATTTCTTTGAATGTAGGCTCTCATCATGGTATTCCAAATGAACCCATTTGAGTTCTCAATGTGACTAAAGATTCTGTGAGAATAATCGATATGAACAAATGAAGAATCAGTAGAAAACTTGACAATTCTGCTTGCTGCATATGTATCTCTGAAAAACCCAGTTGAGATCATCTGTGAAAGAATCTGGTTGAATTGACTTAGATTGAAACATTTGCGCAAAAGGGCGTCTAAGATCGATGTACTTAAGGTTATATTTGAAGAGGTTGGTCCCTGAAAAGTTGGTTTAATAGCATTTAGCTTTGTCAAATTCATATGTCCTTGTGCCTGTGAATTTGCGCGCGAATCTGATCGGTTTCTGAGACTTAAACGAGAGGCCAAAAGCTTCAAGATATGAGTTTTGTCGAGCTATGAACTGAGCTGATTAGTAGTGGTATTTGAGGTACATTTTTATTTTCTAAGATATGACCGTTTGAATTGGCGTCTCCACTTAAGAATCATGTGGCGCCCTTATGGCTTTGTTTCGCGCTTCAGATTGCCTTAAGAGGGGGAAAAAATCAAAAAAATTTTTTTAATTCAGATTGCCTTAGAGGGGAAAAAAATCTTTTTTTTTTAATTTTAACCAATATAATTAAACCTTCCGGCCCCTTTTCTTGCTCTTTCCTCAAGGCCTCAAGACTTTAAGCAGGTGGTTTCAAAAACAAAAAAATAAACGTAATTCAATGTCAATCATATTCATACATAGACTCCGAGTTTCATAATTAGCTATTAAAAAGGATGATTTTATTTGTTAAACACTTAGTGAATATATATTACTAAAACTTATTACTGTAAAGTTGCCATACTCTCCATGGATTTTTATTAAATTTATTGCCATTCTCTAATTTATCATATCCATAGGGATAGTGATTATAGAATTTAAACAAAATGTCTTCTGAGTTTATAAGATCATATATAATCTATGTTTAACACCAATTCCTTATTAAACTTTGAATTTTTCTGATGGGTGTTTATGCGCATTAACACATCTAAATTGCGTCTGACTCTGTACACTAATTTTAATTACATTCTTTTGCATTCATATATTTTCTCTAATTCAATTTATTTTTCTAAAAATTTAACACCTAAATTACATACAGATACTCGCTACACAAACCCTTCAACTTTTGTTCTACGAGCGTACCATAAATTGATGGATATTGTATATGGGTTTGTATGAAATCACTAATCAGAAACCTTTCTTCCCTTTTGTGATAGTTCTATAGAAAATATGACTTATGTTGTAAGGCATAATTGTAACTGACAAATGCTTTAATCCCTGATTTATATCTCATGTCAATTAGGAGTATTTCTTTCAGTCAATTACGAATATTAATTTTCAATCAAAGACATATTCGCTTAATGCATTGACAACACTCTAAGAAAACCATGTTGAGGTTGTGAATCACTGAATTGTGAATAAGATCTGTGACGATTGCCACAAATTCCTCATGCTAACGTTGTCAATAAAGGAGGGGTGGGAAGGATATTAAATTTAAAAAAAAACATGGTCAATGAGGTGGTTTTTATCAATGAAAGGGATAATTTCAGAAACCTCCTTCAAGGTTTCTAAGAATTTCACATAAATACCCTCTAATACTGTAAATTACACTAGCATACCCTTTAATAACATGTTTGATAACAATTTTAGCCCCTGACAAACAAAAAAAAAAGTGGCTTTGAAAGTGGAGAAGAAGTATTGACACACGAATTTCTTCCAGATTTACGCCCCTTGCATGTATGAAAAAAATATTTAACACTTTTTTGTGAGGAAGGCGCCAATTAAAAAAGGAAAAAAATTGGCATTTAGGACAAAAATGGCTGTTAAGCCCAAAAAAGAGTAGTTGATAGGCAACGGATTTTTCTTGCTAGCATATGTGCCAAAAAATATTCATGCCGTTTTAAATGAAGGTATTCTATAAATAAAGTCATCTGTGATTATCATCAAATAGCACAAGAGCACATTCACTAGCACAGTATTTAAAGAACAAGTAATGTTTTCATCAAGTTATCACAAGAACTCAGTTTATTGAGGGACATCATTGAGCATCAAAAATAAAATATGTGATCATGGCCACAAGGTAGCAATAAGAACTTCTAAACGCGAAAGAAATCTCAAGGGAGCTTTCTAAAATTTTTCTTGATGAAAATGTAGTTCATATTAAACACTACGTGTTCACGCTATTTTTTGGTAGCTAACAAACCAAAGCTGATATAAAAAATATCTAATTTGAGTGATATAAGGTGGATGTGGGTCTATGAAAGCATCAAGAGATTGATCACCATCACAAGAGAAAACAACCCCTTGAAAGAAGTGATACTATGTGATATCGAAAAAAAAATCTAGAGGAAAAAAAACGTTCTATAAGAAGAAATATAACTCATTGAAGAATTGGCGGAAAAAAGGAAATATAACCCGTTAAAAGGAAGCATGTTGCTATCAAATCCATGCAGCGCAACCAACATGATTTTAGATCCCAAACTGAAAAGGATTTAATGTCGGTGACATTTTTCCTCTCAGCATTCATATCGAACAAGAAGTCTTTCTTTCCGATGCTATCATCGACAAATAGTATAAATTTGACCTCTTTATCCACGCTTGACTACAGGTTTCCAAAATTTGCATAGTTAATCTCAAGATTAAATTCTTAACACTCCCCCTTAGGGTTCAATTTTCTCAAATCTCCCAAGAATCAGCAGTTTTTTTTTTTTTTGGGAGGATGGCTGACAACTGTAGATGCACTGTTTACATAGGAAATCTAGACGAAAGGGGTGAAGGAAAGGGTACTGTATGATATCCTCATTCAAGCAGGGCCAGTGGTGAACTTGAATATTCCTCGGGATAAAGAAACTGATAAACTGAGAGGTTTTGCCTTTGCAGAATATGTAACAGAAGAAGCAGCTGAATATGCTGTTAAACTTTTTTCTGGCCTTGTAACTCTCTTCAACAGAACATTAAAATTCTCAATTTCTGGGCAGTACCAAGACAAACCCTCAATCAAATCACAGCCCACGTTAACTTCCTCTCCCAATCTCAAATCGCCGAGGCTTCCGACAGTTTATTACCAAGAAAAATACTTGGGTAAATCTCGTCTTGTAACTAATAAAGTCATGCAGCTAGGGGTTTCTCCAAACCCAATGATGTTACCGACATCATGCAGGTTTCAAGAGCACCAGGTAAGTTACAATAGACCAATCTTTGTGACACCAAGAATTATAAGCTCTCGAATGGATGTAGGCCACTTTACAATAATTTTGATTGTGGTGGAAGAGTTTACAAGGCGGCATTGGCAAAAAGTATTTCTTGCTCTAGTTTAGGTCGTATGGTGCGGAAAAATCTTCCAGGTATTATGCCCCTTATTGATTTTTTCTCAAGATGGATACATTCCAATTGCAACCCGCCTTGTGGCGAGGTAGTTCAGGAGCCAATTAGAAGGCTATTCTCGTACAGTTTCTCATCTTTCGTGTTTAATTATGTTAGTTTAAAGTGTCTATGTGCGTCTAGGGTTTCATGGTGTCTTAGGATTTGTTTTCACTGAAAATAGCTTGCACTCTTCAACTCACTAGCTAGGATTAATTCTGTCAAATAAAAATCATTGATTATATTGAAGCTTGATATCGTGAAGCCGTATGCTATTAAATAGACTATTATTATCAAGATAGTTTCTGTGTTGAGGTCTTTGACAAAGCAGTTGTAAGCATTTAAGGGATAAATTTCTTTTTCTTTTTTGCCAAGCGACTTCTTTGAGAAAGAATTCTGTTTAATTTTGTAATGATAATTCAATCTGTTTTTATTATTTTTTCCCCTTCCCCTTGTGAAAGGCAATCCCAAAATTGTTGATGCATGTATGTAAACGAAGAATTCAAAGAAGAAGAAATGGAATGGCTACTATAAAATAGAGCTGAGTGAGTTGAGTTGTTGAGACAACTATGCTTGCCTAAACTGCCCTAGGCACTTCACCAGGTCGACCTGGGTGATGTGCATTTGACAAGCCAGCCGTGTGATTATCAAAATCCCACGAAATAGAATATTATCATGATGACTTGTTAGGATGAGATGAACACGTTGATCAACCTTGGAATCTTGATCTTGTGATCATCAAGATCCTACGAAGTAGAATATTACCACCAAGAACTATTAGAATGAGATGAACGCATCAACTAACCTTTTGATCAGTTCATCAATTTGACCTATATACACTAATCAATTCATAAATATGACCTATATACAAAGGACCGTAGTTCATGAATATGACCCACATACAAAGGGGTTGTCAAAGGATCGCAGTTCATGAATATGACCTGCACACAAAGGGGGTTTGTCAAAGACTGATGGACGAAGTTGTCAAAGATCGAAGGGAAGGGGTCATCAAAGGGACTGGGGTCTAATCCCTATGAGGAAAGGGGTTGTTAAAGGACTAGAGTCTAATCCTTAGGATCAAGTTGGTTGTCAAAGGACTGGTGTCTAATCCCCAAGATCAAGTCAGTTTTCAAGTTATTGATAATTTTTTTTTTAAAAAGTAATTTTAAAAAGGAAGTAAAAGAGTTGATTGAGTATCAGATGATCTGGTTTGTATCTGTATTATACGAACAAATGGATCATATGAATGAATCTTTGATGAGATATCCCATGAGTTCCTAATGAAGATGACTATCCGGTCACTATCCCATGAGTATGAATGGATCATAATGAACGAACCCTTTGATGATTATTTCATGAATTCCTGATAAAGATGACTATCTGGTCATTATCCCATGAGTTCTTGATAAGAATTTGGTGATTATTTCATGTTATGAAGTTACTAAGGATAAATTTGATAGTTTCGTTCACTTATCAATTAATAACAACTCTCCTAATTTGGAGGTAAGCCTTATCTATGGCTTTGGGCAAAAACTTGTAGTTCAGTGATGTATGACCAATGTAGTTAGAGACTACCATAGTTTGGCCATAATATGTAGTTGGGCTATGTATGACCAATGTAGTTCTACGATATCTGATCAGTTCGACCATATATGACCAATGTAGTTAGCTAGATACTAATTTTTTCAGCATCTATACCTACCTTTTGGGAAGTATGGATTCTCTTTCTCCTCCTTATTCTCTCCAATTATCTTCATGATCTACAAAATCACTTGCACGGGAAGATCAAGTTCGTGAGAGGACGTTGATAATGAAGGTTTTCCTTTTTATGTACGATATGTACATATTCATGGATGGGAAATCATTTTCTTCCTACTGCAAACCATATGAACTATATTTTTCTCCAAGAGATTCCACACGAAATGGCATCACACATATACAGGACGAGAGCAAGAGGATGAAAAAAAAAACTTTTCAAACATGCGTTACACTCTTTCCTCTCCTTCAAATTACTCTTCCAATGAAATATACATGTCAATTTTCTTTTTTCGAGTTTGTGTAAGCTCTATCAACTATGTCTTTTTCCATCAACTTTTACAAAAAGAGGTTAGAGACATGAAGGGGCATAGACCCTAAGCAAATACAGGCAATACAAACGATCAATAGAACGATTGAGCTGGTAGCTATTAGTTATGAACACAGCTAAAACAGCAACCTAGGCAAGATAAAATTGTAAAAGGAACTCCTAATTCTCTTAAAAAATTCATCTTTTCTATCCACATAGGAGCTGCAAAGTTCATTATGGTACCATATGACTTGACAACCAAGACTACCAAACAATTGGAGTAGGGGATCAAAGCAGGTCTTTTATATACCATTTTTCAAACTGATTTTTGCCCCTGAATGGATAGACTAGCATCGTCAACTGCAATTTAAAGGAGCGGAATACACTTCGAACTGTCATCCATATATAATTTGAACTATCGGTTTACTTGAAACTACAAAAGTTTTAAACACCAAATTAATTCATGTTTTTTGCAGCTTTCATTTAGACTCAACGGAAAACAAACAAGGGATTAAGCTCTTACATTTCCAGGCCTATGAGACTTGAAATAAATGGCTAGTAGTAATGGTCATTAGCAATACAGACACAATTAGAAGAAAGGGAAATTCAGCAAACTTGTTTAGAAGTTAAAACCAGTTAGCCTGAATCGTTGGACATTTTTATTTTTTTGGGAGTTTGATTGGACCAAATTTTTTAGTTGGCTTTTTTTTTGTTGGGGGGGGGGGGGGGGTAACGTGTAAGTCAAATCTGGAAACATCTGTTTGCATCTCTATTTGAGTTAGTAATATATTGTTTATTTTTTTAGCAACACCTGTTTCCTTTATTTTGTATTATCCTTCTGTTTTTACCTTGTATTCTAGTACTCTGATAGAAGCCAAAAATCCTTTTTCACAACTCTTATTATTCCAAAAAAAAAAAAAATCCTATAATCTCATATTACAACTTTTCACTGTAAACCCTCAAATTTCAGTTCTTCCCCAAACCTAGTTTCAATCGAAAACCTCAAACATCCTCTTTACTGACTCTTGATACATACATTAACACAACAAAAGCATATCTACCTCCCGCCAATTTCTCACCAAAACTCCATAAACCCTAACAACTAGCTAACGAACTTACTCCCTTCAAATCCTCTCTTGAATAATGGATTACTTCATAAAAGGTGCCGAAGTCGAAATCAGCAGCGATGAGGACGGCTTTCGCGGCTCCTGGTATGCCGGAAACGTTATCCGGAAGTTAAGGAATGATAAAATCTTGGTGGAGTACAAAACCCTGATGCAGGACGACTTGGGAAAAAATCCCGCTGAGGGAGGAAATCGACGTTGTGCAGCTTAGGCCGCCGGCACCTCGGGAGACTCACCGGGAGTTTAAGGTGAGCGAAGAAGTGGATGTTTATTTTAACGACGGATGGTGGGAAGGCGTCATCACGGGGGTTTCCAAAACTGGAAAGTTTGCGGTGTTCTTTAGGTCTAGTAGGGAGCTGTCGAAATTTCATCCGTCCAAGCTCCGGTTACACCGTGAATGGGTGAACGGCACGTGGGTTCCTCCGTTGGAGATTGAACCAAAGGAAGATGAGGTGTGAGTTAGGGTGCAGAATGCAGGTTCATGAGTTTCTTGATGATTCTGTGGTGTTTGTGCATATTGGTGTGTGTAAAACTGTAAATGTTGATGAATTATTTCTTGATGGCTGAGATTGTTATAGTTGTGTGCATGAGGATATTATATGTGCTTTGTTAGGTATACAGTAATAAAGATAAGTGGAATTGGATGAAAAAACTGGGGGGAACCGATTCTACAGATTATCTTGTTCTTTACTTATGGTAGAGAAATTATTTATAGCTGACCTCCTCTATGCTATTATTCCGTGAATCTACTTTTGTATTCTGCCATCAAAAGTGAATTGCACCAAGGAGAAAATGGAACTGTTGTATGCAAATGCACGTATTCTTGAAGCTGCCATAATTGTATAATTATAATTACTAGTCTATCAGCCGCGCCTCATTCAATAAGTTTCGCTTCATCTGATCAAATGTGGAACGCTTGACCGAATTTTAGTCATGTTGAGGAAATGCTTACATGATCAATTACCTTCATCTTTATCTGTGAATTGTTGGGGACGGGATATATAATATATATATATATATAGCTAAAGTCTGCTGCAACTAGATTTACACAAAGATCTAGAAAATGTGGATACATGAATTTCAGTTTTCAGTTTAATAGATAGATTGTTATCTGATCAAACAGTTAAAGGCACCTTTTGAATACATAACTATGATTCTGTCCAGCTAAAATTTCTGAAGCAAATACCAGAATCTGCGGAGGTTACTGCACATGTTTGTTCTACATACTATGGGCAAAACAATTAGATGAACGAAATTGTCTGATTGGTGGAACAGATAAGATCCTGCTGTATCCCGACTATCCCCTTGGATTTGTCTGCTATATGGCTATAGAAACAATTCAAAATCATGCTTTGATTGAACAAAACTTGTTAGATTCCGCGCTTTTGATTTAAGGTTGTGCAATGATTGTTTTATCTCTGTGCACGTCCATGTCCTTCCTCTGCTTGACTGTTCTAGTGCCTATGAAGGCAAAACCTCAAATAAACCAATGGTTTCCCAGAATCCAACTGTATTTCACGTGTTGCTTCCTTGATGTTCTCCTGACTGCTCATTGAGTTTACCACTTTTGTTTTTTTTTTTTTTGAGCAACATATGCCAACCTCTTCCCGCTTTGCCAATATTGAACTCCAATCTTCTAACTTTTACTCCTTGCCTGCCCTTCCAGATGTCTTAACTGTCGCATGGCTGCTTGTCTTTGTCTGTTTGTTTATAATCAGTCCAATTTTAGCTTAAAAATTTGCTGTTTTTCGGATTGCAGATAGTGTCCATATTACCAGCCAAACGGAAGCGTGGCAAAGAAACAGTACAGGAGAAATTTAGCCGAGGGGCAACAGTTGAAGTTAGAATAGATGAAGATGGATTTCAAGGTGCTTGGATTCCTGCAACTGTCATCAAACGATTTGACGAGGACAAATACCTGATTCAGTATCGGAGTCTGAGAAACGAAGAAGACACAGAATTCTTGAAAGAGGAGGTTGCTATTATAAACATACGACCACATCCACCGGAAACTGCTTTTGTCGACTGTTTCAAAGTGAATGAAAAAGTAGACGCTCTTTTCAATGATTGTTGGTGGGAAGGAGTAATATCCAAAGTTCTTAGGGAGGAAAAGTATATAATCTATTTTCCGGGGACCGAAGATGCAGTGAAGTTTAAGCACCCTGACTTGAGGCAGCACCAGGAGTGGATTGATGGCAAGTGGGTCATTCCTTCCTAGGTAATTGCTTCCAGGAGAAACCTCCATTTAACTTTCTGAAGTTTATCTTTCTATTTTTTTAACTAAAAAAGACACCCAAAAAAAAAAAAAGAAAAGAAAAGGAAGAAGTTCTCTGAAGTTGAATATCTCTCCTTGCTTTCCTTATGGTTTCCTGAAAATCTGAATTTCAAGTGCTTTGCTTTATGATTTCCTCGAATAACATCATATGTTCATTAACCACTGAACGGGATCACATCCTATATGTATTGACTCATTGGTTCATTTGATCATTTCACCAGGCTCTGAATTTCTGACTATCTGGGGGAGCAAGACCACAACCTGCCTGTGTGATTTTTCGTCTTCAAACAAATATTGTGTATATGTATTCAGTTGCATGATTCATATATTCAGATATTCTTGCTTATTTTTACTATCCTCTAAAGTCTGAATGAGGACACTAGAGATGAAGGACCTGCCTATTTGCTTTTCTCTTCTCTGATGCATTACCTTGTGTGGTTTAACTAAGTAACCCTAAGCAGTAACTTCTAAGTATAAGATGCAGTGGTAACTATCTTGCTTGTGGCTTTTCATTTTTTAACTCATGTTGCATGCAAACGATTCTTTGAGGCTTGTACAATGGTAAATAAGATAAAGAGCAGGCATGGTGAATTTACATAGGAAATTCATAAAGTGACGATAAGTGTTAAGCCCAATGTTAACTCCAAACCCCTTCCTTTCCTTAACCTTTATATATAGCATATAGATAACATTTGGTGTAAATTTGTATAGTTTTAACGTAAATGTGAATTTCATCACTCATATAATTGAGTTGGTACAAAATCCACGATTATACTAAAATTGTATAAATTTACACAAAAAATCGCAATACATCAACCGGATCAAATTGGATAGAATTTAACTTGAAAGGTCCTTGATTCACATCTGAGTGCCACTGACTGTTGTCATTGTTTGCTTGTATGAGGCTGGGGCTTAAACCACAGAGACAAGAACTCGAGCAGCAAGTTCATGAAAAAGGGCAAAAAAAAAGTCACTGCCTTGTTTCTTTATGCAGCTTGAGCCTAGTGTCAGTGCAAACAGTACTAAGCAATTTTTTTTTTTTTACTAAATTGCTAAGCATGGTCTTAGTGTTAATTTTGTGGTGTTAGTCCATGCCTCCTTACATACATGATGGCATTGCAAACACTTGTTTTACTGCCTCTTGTATAAATCAACCACCATGATCAGCCCTTAAATACTCTTTGCCTCCCTCTCATAGTTCAATTTGAGCTTGTAATCGAGCTACTTGTAGGTTAAATGCCTTTATGATCTAAAATTAGTTTTAGCACATCTACACGAAAATTCTTTTTTTTTTCTGTTCATTTCTTTAGGCAAAGCACGAAAAACTCGTTATCTCACTGTAGTGTAAACTTTTTTTTTTTGGTGGATAAAGTTGCAAATTTTTATTTTCAAAAGAGATTCTTCTAAGAACTGATCGAGACTTAAGTGATTCATGGTTGTCTAAAGTTGGACGAAAGTTGATGCTGATTACGCATTAGAGGCTGGAATTCTAACATAGCAACAAAGCCACAGGCCAAATAACAGAAACATTGGTCAACTTAGGCTGCGTTTGATAAAATTGAGATATAAAAATTGAAATTTGAAATTTGAAAGCTGAATTCATTGAATTACTGAATTGCTAAGTTCTATATATGATACATTTGAGTGTATATCACATTAAATGATGAGTAAATAACTTATAGTTTATTTTTGGAAGTAAGTTTGTCTAGAAAATTTTATGCCACTTAATTAATTCAGATGCTCTACTTTTGATTATCAAAGAACATGTTAAGATCTGAATCTATTAAATTTAAGTGTTGAATTGGATTGTCAAGCAGGACCTACGCTTTAGTGCATGGAAGGCAGCAAGAGTGAGTGGTAGTTTTGCTACGCAACCCAAAAGCGATGGATTTACCATTCAATTAATTAATGCATTTTTAGCAGAAGAAACTCTATTGCTTCATTGAGAACATAGAGTAGTATACTATAACACCGTAATCACCCAGAGTAAACAAAGACTCAAAATACCGAAGTCTTCAAAACCACACAGAACAAACGCAGACTCAAAAGATTAAATCTTCATGCTCTAAAGCATGAATTAGGTGATATATATAGCGCACTCAAATATTTTTTAGGTGACTTTAATTACCTTATTATGAATGTTCAAGTTGCCATATATGAATCGCAAACTTAAACCCTTGATTTCACTTCACTGTCAGTTCTGTCATTCTTTGTTGTCTTAACCTCTTCAGCTTCCGCCACCTCGAAAGCCGACAGCGGGAAAGTTCTTGTTAGCCCTAGAGGAGACTTGAAAGTGATCTTTCCAGTTGGAGCATCTTCAACTTCTACATCGCTCACAGTAACCCACAAGAAGAGCTCCTTGGCCTTCAGTCCAGTTATGGACTTTAACTTCTTTGGTTCAGCATAGGCTGTGACTTCTGCTGCATATTGGGCAAGCTTGTCAATCTTTTCAAACTTTCGCACAATCTTTTGCTTCCGTTTAAGCCAAATAAAGCCAGTTTCTTTCACGAATCCGCATTCCTCGATGTCTTCCAATGGAAGTAGGCAATCTGGCAGGCCAATTTGTTTAAAAAGCACTTCTGCTTTCACTTGGCACAACTCTTTCTCATTGTAAATTTCTGATGCGCTAGCCCTTATCTCTTGTGTGACTAGAGACATTTTCATTGACCTGAATTCTTGTTTTCTGGCTGAGCTTATATGCTAGGCAACCTAGCTATTTATAAGAGCAAAATTTGGTTCAAGTAATTAATGCTCCTTTTAACTTCAAAATTTGTTTTTAACTCTGATTCTCAGAGAGATATCATGTCAACGTCCCATGAAGATCGACTATTTGACATTTGTAGTCATGTCACTCAAGGTTTAGTTGGGTACAGTACAACCTGAATCACTAGTAAATGCGTCTATGAAAAGTCAATTTTTAATCCAAAACCATATTGCAAAAATGAATTTGGATGAGCAGAAAGATTTGTCTTGGATCTAAATGAATATCCAACTTAACCCATCAAAATGATGGTTTCACATCGATTTACATCCATCTGCCAAAACAAGTAATAACCTACTCAAACGAAAGAAAAATGAGATTTGGATGCACCTATCCAACCGGAAATTGCTTCATTTATAAGTGACTGCAGCACCTATCCAACGTTCAAAATGGGATATGTCTTCAATGACGGACTAGAAAATATACTTTGAGGACGCATCTCAGCAACTGCATTTAACCATCCAAAACGGGCACACATTTAGCTCTTCAATTTGCTAGGTACATCTATAAAGAATTTGCTCATACGCAACTTATTCTTACAAGTAAATAGGTAAATTAATTCTGATGCAAGCCAAACACATTGAATTTGAAAACGTAGTTTGTCTAAATTAATTAACATGTCCTATCCGAAGTTTCAGTAAGAGTCATTATCTCATAAATTGCGCTTAACTATCCCACACGGATACACGTTTAGCTTTAGAATTTTTTAAATGCATCCTGCAAAGCATTTGCTCATCCGCAACTTATTCTTATAAATACATGAGTGTGATTTTGATGTAAGCCAAACAATGTTCGGACAGTCTATTTTTTTCAAAAAAAAAATAAAATTGTGGTATCATAAAATGTTTCTCAGTCAATTTTTTATTTTTTATTTTTAATTATCTTTTCATCTCACACACATCATATGTCAAAAAGTAATACAGTATTATTTTGAAAATCCTGCTGTATCCTAAATATTAGGGTTTAAAGTGCACCGCTATCAAGAAAGGCCCATATGAACACAAAGCCTGACACGGCCCGCATGTGTTCGTCCCGCAGTCGGCCAAACATGCACTACTACCTATAAGAAAATCAGTGAAAAAATCAGGACCGATAGTAGGAGTATGGTCTATTTTAATGAACCAATGCATGGAGGTTTCTTGAAACATTTTGGTAGGTTGTAACAAGCCTTAGAGGTTTCGAATTGCTCTAGGCCATTCAAAAGTCTTGGAGAATAGTCTAAAGATTTTAACCCAGCTAATTATCGGTGAAGTGATAGAGAATCTAAATGTATTCTCTTAGCAATTTACATTATGGGTTGGGTCAGTTTTTTTGTGTTTGGTTATCCAATAAACGGCCATGTAAACTTAAAAATGGAGAGAATAATTTGTCACTTTTTTCTGTTTTGAGGTTTTATGCATATAGTTTGTCAATTTTAATATGAATGTTCTCTGATTTTTTGTGTTCCTTGCCAATTTTTCGTGCTGAAGCGCCCCCTTAATTAACTTGCACCATTATTATAACAATACTTACTATTATAACTTAATTTACTACCTTTGAGCAAAATTTACAATTCAATTATGCATTTTCGTCAAGAGAAGAAACTCCATCATTTTATTGACAACACAGGGTAGCATGGCCGGTCCAATATATAACCACAAATAACAAACAAAAACTCGAAAGACTAAAGCCTTCAAGCTGTAAAACATGAACGAGGCGATTTAGTGCATGCAAATTTTTTTTTGCCCTTGATCTTACTATATCAAGTTTTTTTTATCAAATGCTATTAGCGAATGCTACGAATTTTAATTTTCATTATCAAATCATCTAGCTCGCAAGTTCGGGAGCAAGCTTATAAAAAAATGCAAAAAAGCAAATTCAATGAGTAGATAGAGTGAGGGGTATGACAAACAAGCCTCCTCTATCTGCTAATATGAATAGTTCAAAAAAAGAAATTAACTTTTATAAACTAAAATCAATACATGTATCATCGTAAATTAATACGCTATGTTGAGTCTTAAACTTGGACAAAACTGTATAACCAACATGAGAAAAATCAAACATTTTATGAAAGGTCAAGTCCACAATCTTCTATTTTTAATCACAATTGTCTCCATTTAATGCTTTCAGTTAGTTGTATATACATTGGGGTCTCGACTATTGGGTTTTTAGGATATTTTTACTAAATCCTATTGAGTTATTCGCTAACTATTCGTTGATATCAAACCCTAACAAATAACCCATTGATCGTCCAATTGAATTAATCGTTGGGTCGGGTATCCACAGACATCAAATTTTACCTTTGCCATCTCTAAACATTCTACATTTTTTGGTGTACGTCAAATTGGTCAGCTGCCCTTGGAACTCTAGATCATGACTGGATCTAGTCATAGAGTATTGGCAGAGCCACATTTAACCCAGGGGGTGCAATTAGAAACTGTAGAATAGTCTAAAATTTTTTTAGATATTTTACTGGAAACTTTAGAATAGTCTAAATTTTTTTAGATATTTTATTATTGTTTTACTTTTGTCCTCTTTGAAATTTAATTTGACGGTAATGGAACCTTGAACAAAAACATATTATAGGTTACTTTTTCTATCACTTTTTTTTTTAATATAGTACAGGAGAATTAAAATTCGAAATTTCTCATTTACATTCCCTCACCCAAATCACCCAACTCGTCCCTCTCCTTTCACTTTCTAATAAATGTTATTTATGTTATACTGAACTTTATTTAAATATTCAACTATCTTTAATTATAAGTGAACAAAACACTCATTTGAAGTTCAATTGTGAATAAATTATTCATCTATATATATATATATGAATTTAAATCTTGTATTCATATGTATAATTTTAGTTACTATACAATTTTATTCCATCAGATGACCTGGCAGATAATAAATCCAATGCCTCAGATTATTTGTTTTTAAAACTTTTGTAATATTGATTATTGAATAAATTAAATTTTTTATAACAAATATTTAGTTGTTCCAAAAAATTTATGAATCAACATATTATAAGTATAAACTTATGTTATTGCGCGCATCTCTAAACAAATGTTCTGGCTCTGCTACTGTCCAACACTCATCATGGGATGGATCTTGCTATTGGAGCCTTGTGCTTCAACAGTGCAGGTATGTATTATAGGCAACGTCCTCTTTATCTCTGTCTCCAAATATCTATATATATTTTATATCTATAAATCATTTATTTTACCTATATGTCTACTACAGAAACAATACCAGATGCACTCTTGTGGTTTGAACTTCAATTTTGTTCTTAATAAAATGTTATTATCTCTGATTTAATTCTTTTCCAGTCATGATACCCAAAAAGGTGGCATAAACAGTTGTCAGTGAAATCACTCCGAAATAGTTTTGTCCATTTCAATAAGATGTAAGTCCACTTTTTCAAGATGTAAATAACTTTAAACACAATATAGTTACAGAATAATTTTTTGATGGATCTCACACAGGGCGTTGAAAACAATTTTACATTACATGACTTGAACTTCAGAAATTATTTTTTGGGCTAATCTTCACTGTCAAACTTGGGGAAACGAATGCCTATTGCCAATCGTTCCTCCCCCTAATTCAATGATTAGGGTAGGCATCTCTCTCAATTAATTGACATGTATCTGAACTATTCAATATGTCTAGCGACTTCAACTGCTCGCTTTAATTGGCAGAACCATCCTACATGTTTCACATGTTTGGCTCTGAAATTGGGTAGATGCGTGCTACCAAGGATTTGCTCGCACTTACTATTATTGTAGGTAATGAAAGTAATAATATATGTAGATGCAAGTCACACATTGAATTCGATCATTAAGGTTGTTTGGAATTGATCCTTTGAATTTAGTAGCCTATGGACATGGTGATCTAAGTCGTTGGGAATTCTTGGGCAAGCATTACCGTCATAGATCCTATTCTATAGACAAAGACATATGGGATGGGAAGTCCCCAATACCTTACCTAGTTCAAGTAGGAACATAAATTAGGTGATGAAGGTTTCCTCCCCAACTTTTGGGATGATAACATTGGTTATTTCATTAAAAAAAAAAAAATTCTTTGCTTTTGCTCCTCCTTTTCGTAGAGATCTTCTATGAACCAAAAAAATAATAATAAAAGAGTACGTGATAATATAAAGGAACGGACTAAATTCACTCCCCTTTGACCTAAATCTGTACTCCTAATACATTAATGACTTGGCAGCATAAACATTGATAACGTGCATCATTAGTATTAGAAGTGGTACTCCCTAAGGGGTGTGGCTTTGATTGTTCTATCATTAATGTGCCCAACCTATTGTTTGGATCATTTTCCTCCTAAACGGATATGTATACCAAGAAAGGATCGGTATTTATGTTGAATGATGAGGTTCCACATTGTTTAGAGGTCGATTTGCCAGAGGGATGGCGTATAGAACTGAATGGATTTTAGTGAAATTCCTTCCTGTTTATCACTTGTGTTCGACCGGGATTTGGCTAAATTAAAGTAATGAGAATCGGAGTTATTGTCTGTGTAAGTGTCTGTTTACACACACACATCTATACTACATATAAAGGTTGAGGAAGGGATCTGGAATTAACATTTATCATCAGTTTATAAACTTTCATATTTGTGCTTATAAAAACTATTTTTACTTTAACTATTTATAACTACTCATGACTATTTTTAATTTTAAATATATGTTTTCAACATAACTATTCCTAAACATTATAACTATCAATAAAAAAATATTTAAAAGATTAAAGTTTGCTTCGATAATAAAAATTTTATTTAAAATATATTACCATAAATGTTATAGTACATTTTTGAGGTGTGCATTGAGCACTAGTATATATAATGTTGCTTTCTTGTACAATTACTACAACTAAATCAAGCTTTTTTAAGTTAATTTACAAATCTATGAGTTGAAAGCCAAGTACAGGATTCAAACAAAACTATCAAGCCCTGGTTGACCACATTGTTCTCTTGGATCAAGCCTCGTACCTTTACGACAAATTGGCTTCCCAAACACAAGTCTTATCATCGTACTTTTCTACCGCCCATGAATATATCAATATCACTAGGCAGCCCATCATTTGCTCGAAATGTGGACCTTTAACTTAATGGATCCACACAGCCCAGATCTACTTTCCGGACAAAGAATTAATCTGACCCTAATTCTTTTGGGCCTGAGAAGCTCGGGCCTCAATATAGAACGATGGATAAGAAATGATAATAAGGAAAATGTTCTTCGCATTTCTATTTTTGTTAATCGTATTTCGACTATCATTTTTATTATATATTTTTATTTATTAGATTATATAATAAAACAAATTGTGGCAGTACAATTAACAAAATTGGAGTGTAAATAATATTTTTCCAATCAAATATTGTGTGAAAAAAAAGTATTAATCTATCACTATATATTAATGCAACACTTAATTTCCCTAATCCATATATATATATATATATATATATATATATATATATATATATATATATATATATGAAAGTAACTATTTTAATTAGACTCTTTCTCACTCCTACTTAGCATGCTCAATTGAGCAGTGTTGACGAGTCAAGTTTTCTTTTGGGTTGACCCAATTAATTGGTTAGTGTTAATAATATTGTTTCTTTCCAAACTTCTAAAATAGACATATTTTATCCACTTAATCATGTATCTTTCAAAAATACACCTATTTTATCCACTTAATGACATATCTTTCAAAATCCTACGTTTGAAAAAAAATCACCTCATCTTTTAAATTTTTCTCTTCATAATCTCCAATTTTTATCTTCTTTTGTAATTAGATAGAATTTATCATATTCTATAAGAGAATTTACCTTTTTTTTCGCTCAAACAGTATCCACTTCTTTTGATTATGAATAGATAAACCTATTATCTATTGTCAAATTCATTCAGATGTAAAATAATCCTTATCATCAAAATTGAAAATCTTATTCTCCTATCAGATTAACCTCAAATTTGAAATCCTATACCATACTTATAAAATGTATTAGTTAGTGATGATTTCAATCATTTCAACAACTATTTGGTTCATCTAATGGTTTCTACATTTTTTTTTTGAGCAACTTTATGACGATTTAGTAGTAGTTCTTTTGATACATAGTTTTATAACTTCTAGAGTACTATATGTTTTAAAAATATTAGTCCAGCTTTTTAGGTTTTTCAGGTATATAAGATGATTTTTAAGAACACAATGCTTTTGCGCAATGTTTTTAGTTGGCTATATGAATGTATGGTAAGTTCCTATTTTTTTTTGTACCTTTTTAATTGCTTTATTTATCAGATCCTTTTTTTAATATAGGTTTAATTTTGCACCCAAAAAGATATCATTCGAACATGTAACCTTTCAATCATAGGAATGTACAATGCATGTGTAAGTTCTTCCAATTTACATTACTTCAATTAATTAGTTCATTCCTTGCTCTGTCCTATTTATTTATTTATGCATTTTTTTAATTCTGTTTTAGTTAATTAATTATGGCGTGTCAATGGAAGCAAGATGTTTTTTTTTAAGAGAAGCAAGATGTACGTTTTCAAAAATTAGTTGACTCATATATATATATATATATATATATATATTGGAATATTGTTCCCAATCGAGTCTTTAATTTATTTTTCACTACTCCTTCTTTTAATCCTATTTAATAATTCTATATATTTTCAATTTGTTAAAAGTTTTAAACACCTTATACTAGATAAGTATTAAATTTTTCATAATCGCTATAAATTATGTCAACCGTGCAAGTGCACGGGTTAAAATCTAGTCATAATTTAAGTGAACTAATAATTACCTTATAAATACCCCCGCTAGATATGCTATAGTTTTGCACTAAAAGAGAAGTTTGGAAGGTGTATTTAGAAGGTTTGGCGCGAGCCGAAAGATATAATAAATTTCCTTTTGCATATTCTTTATGTATCAGTTTCTTTTCTGTCGTCATTTCTAGAATTTGTCTATGGAATTCTAAACATACATTTATTTGTTCCCATAACAAAAAGATAAAAGCTACAAAACGAACAAGCAAGAAATTTGGTTGAAATAGACTGCCCATCCTATATTTCAATCCTATACAGTGAATACTTGGATGATCTCCTTCCATTAATTAAAAAATGGCCGAAAGTTTGGCACGCAACTTTGCCACTCGCCATCCGCCACCTTGATTTGTTCATGGTTGCAAGTTTTTGACTTGTTTCTCCATTACAGCTAGCTAGTTTAGGTAAACTACATTATGGTCTATAAAAAATTATGTTGATCTCTAGATTGTTTTAGCAGTCGGTGAACAAAAGTTTAATAATTTTCATGACGGCTAAACTTGTTTACATTGATGGTGTATACTTGTATAGGGTATGAAGGTACGCTAAAGAATCCAATTTGGATTTAAACTCCAATTTTTGTACATGAGTTAGTATGTATAAAATTAATTTTTTTCATAATTACATCATATCATGGTGCTAAATTTTTCCTATTAGCCAGTACTCATTAACTATTGTGAAAAAATATATATTCAAATTATCTTCCTGCATTACCATAACCCTAGCAAATAGCCTTATTTTGAACAAATTAAGCTGGTTGATTTGCCGAACTTTGTGACCACCAAAAAAAAAAAAGAATTTCCTAATTTTTCAATTACAAGATATAGTTAACTGGTCCTTTTTTTAATGTAATAAGCATAGAGGAATAATAAGTAGGGAGTTTTGAATTCAAAACCTCCCAAAAATTTAGATAGTCATAAACCTTAAAAGCACTTGTTTACATTGACGGTGTATACTTACTTGTATAGGGTATGAATGTACGCAATAGAATCCAATTTGGATTTAAACTCCAATTTTTGTACATGAGTTAGTATCTATAAAATTAATTCTTTTCATAATTACATCATATCATGGTGCTAAATTTTTCCTATTAGCCAGTACTCATTAACTATTGTGAAAAAATATATATTCAAATTATCTTCCTGCATTACCATAACCCTAGCAAATAGCCTTTATTTTGAACAAATTAAGCTGGTTGATTTGCCGAACTTTGTGACCACCAAAAAAAAAGAATTTCCTAATTTTACAATTACAAGATATAGTTAACTGGTCCTTTTTTAATGTAATAAGATGAGAGGAATAATAAGTAGGAAGTTTTGAATTCAAAACCTCCCAAAAATTTAGATAGTCATAAACCTTAAAAGCACTTGTTTACATTGATGGTGTATACTTACTTGTATAGGGTATGAATGTACGCTATAGAATCCAATTTGGATTTAAACTCCAATTTTTGTACATGAGTTAGTATGTATAAAATTAATTCTTTTCATAATTACATCATATCATGGTGCTAAATTTTTCCTATTAGCCAGTACTGATTAACTATTGTGAAAAAATATATATTCAAATTATCTTCCTGCATTACCATAACCCTAGCAAATAGCCTTTATTTTGAACAAATTAAGCTGGTTGATTTGCCGAACTTTGTGACCACCAAAAAAAAAAAAGAATTTCCTAATTTTACAATTACAAGATATAGTTAACTGGTCCTTTTTTAATGTAATAAGATGAGAGGAATAATAAGTAGGAAGTTTTGAATTCAAAACCTCCCAAAAATTTAGATAGTCATAAACCTTAAAAGCAAGGGAGGTAGGTGTAATTTTTAAAATTTGAGAGGAGCTCTCTATAATTACTGGAAACCTCAAGGGATGTTTCTGAAATTATCCCTTTTGACATATACGCATTAATTAGTCATACAAGTATTCCTGGGCCTCTGGATTTAGATTTTTTTGGAGTACAATTAAGAATTTGTGTATGTAGGTTTTCTAGCAATTATGAGGAAGATAAGTCACTTCCTTTGCCATTCATACTCAAGCATTGCGGCTATTACACCAAGCAATTCATGGGATAAAATGGGCATAAATCACAGGAAAATCCGAAAAAATTTAAGCAATTCATGTTGAAATTTTATTGATTGTTGCTCAGAAAAGATATATTTAATAACAAGCTGTGTTCTGAAACCTAAATCTTAAACGATTAGCATTTCCAATCTAGTACAGAAAGCTTATGGGCGTAGAACTATCTTGAACTTCATGCCTGCCTCCAGCAATTTAAAGATTGGAAGTTAAAAACAATACAATAGTTTGAAGGGTTCATCAAAATAGAACAAAAGGACGAAGACACTGACTTTTTTCTGTTCTGTATTTTGATCAAAGAGAGGTAATAATTAGCAGAATTCAATTTTTCCAGGAGGATAATCTGTTGCTCCTTGCTTAACATTCTTGGGGTAAAAAAAAAAGGACAATTAGATTCCCATAGTAGAATATTTGTCTGAATATTGAAATAGTACCTTCAGCACAAACGTAGAACTCTCGTTTTTTTCAGATCATGTTGGGATGCATCTCAATAATTTGAAAAATTATTCTCTATATATAACAATATCAAGCAATACTATATCCATTAAATTTATAGCAAATGTGAACCACAGACATAAAAATAAAACATGAACCTCATCATATCATTGATCACAAGGTACATCAAAATGATAGTAATTAATTCATATGAAGTTGGTTATAGTTTGAGATGATATGATCAGCGGCAATATGTCTTAGACCTCCTTCACTTGTACAGCTCCATTAGTCACTTCTTTGTTCTGTTCGTCAACTTTCTTGCCTGCAGCATCAACTCCATTTTCAATGGCAGCGGAACCAGCATCAGCAGCAACCTTCACAGCTTCCTTGACACCATGTTTCTGAGGTTCCTCCAGCACAAAAGCATCAATCGGAAAATTCCTTGACAGCCCAGCAGGAGTCTTGAAATGAATCTGCCCAGTTGAGGGCTCATCCACATAAATCTCGTTAATTGTTACCCACATCAGAAGCTCCTTAGCCTTCACTCCAGTGAGTTTCTTGATCCTGTTCTGCTCAACATATGCTGTGACTTCAGGTGCATACTGAACAAGCTTGCTGATCTTCTGAAACTTGTGCTCAGTTTTTTTCTTGGACCTCAGCCAAACAAAGCCTGTGTCCTTCACATATCCACATTCTTCCATGTCTTCCATGGGTAGAAGACCATTTGGCAATCCCATTTCTGTGAGCAAGAATTTTGATTTCTCTTGGCACATTTCATTTCCATCGTACATCTCTGATGCACTTGCTTTGATCTCATCCGTCACCAAAGGCATGATTTCTTTTCCCCTTCTTTTTCCTACTAGCCTTTTTTTTTCCTTCTAATTGTTAGCTATACTTGGATAAAAATGGAACGGGAGATTTGACATAGCTGCAGGGCTAAATATAGTTGTGATTCTAGCAGTTTACCCTTAGAGTTGTCTAAAACTGCCAAAACACCCCCATCGAGAATCATCAAATTTCCTCTAGAATAGTTATGAAGCAGTCAAGTCACATGCAAGCTAATAAATGTACTTAATTAGTGAATTCTGATACTCCCTTCGTCCCATTTTGATAGTCCTGTTTTCCTTTTTCGTCTGTCCCAAATTGTAGTCCACTTTCCAATTTAAAAATGTAGTTGTATTTTAATTTTTCTAAAATACCCTTATTCAATGTAAGTTGTTGTTACTATAAACCTACCTCATTTAATGAGAGTTGATTCTTTTTTTACCATCAATTCAAGTTCCCATAAAGTTGTACTCTAATTAATGTGAGGGTATTTTAGAAAAATAGCTACCTAAATTGATTGTTCTAATAAAGTTAACTACTTTTTCTTAAACTGTGTGGAAAAAAAATCAGGACTATCAAAGTGGAACAGAGGGAGTAGTATTTTGTTTCTAGGTGAAGTTCTTGAGTGAAAGACTATTTCTATTGTTATTCTATGTTTCCTCAAAATCATGCAAACCCCTACTATCAATGAAATTTACCACAAAAAGTTTATTTGTATATGAAATGTTATCTATCGAATGGTCCAAGTGACTTTTCCTTGCCCTAAATTATTATGAAATGGAATTCAATTTGCAATTCATCTTGAGTATACGTATATAGAGGAAAAGGAGCTCAAGGACATTTTGTTTCTTCAGACTAATATTTTACCACTTAAAACCTAAAGCAAATTTAACTAAACAAGTAACTTCAAATCTCCAAAGAGATAAGTCAATTATCTGTAAGCTTAGCTTTCCATCCACCATTAAGCCACCGCATAATTAAACTCTTCCAACCAAATGCAGTTGGTTTCTTAAATAACAGTACAATTAATAATGCATGATCAACATCTGTATTTTCTTGATTGCACAATCTATTTATGATTTTCACATGCTCACGTAGCTTTTTGGAGACGAAATCAAGAAATTTTGAGTACGGGGGAAGGCTAGAACTGCAATTTGCCTGTAGAAGTGGGGCAGTTTATGCATCATCCTCCCATCACAATTTATTGTTATCGGTGGAAAGTTGAGAGGAAATTAAGAGGGAGGGAAGGAGGTGGTTGGAAGGAGCAACCAGTCATAATGTTCCATATGTGATGTTGTTGGGAGGGTTAACCCAACTTTGTAGAGTTTCATAAACAAAACAAATGCGACCGTCACATGATCTTTTGTGGTCTTCATTTGAATAGTACTAGTATGTTTTTCAAAAAGTAATTCTAATTTGGAAGCATTAATTACACATTGATTATGGTATTAACAAAAAGTACTTAATTTGTGAAAGCTGGAAAGACACATCACACATCTCCTGTCTCTAAAATGTGAAACTAATATTTCATGAAATGTTTTTTATTATTAAAAAAATCAGAATAAATAAAAGCTACTTTTTGATTGATTGTGAAATTTAAATTTTTTTTGTTATTAATAATATATAATTTGAATAAAAGCAAATGAGAACATCACGAGAGTGATTATTTTTTAAAATCAGAGTAAAATAATCAACTGAAAAACAAACCCATAGATGATCGTGAGATCTTGATTAAACTTCCCAATTTTCTGTTATTCCCTTATATTTTGGAAGGATTTGGAGTCTCTTCTTGAACAAATTTTACATACTTCTCTCTGTCAACGAAAATTTTCATCGATTCCAAGAATTTAGATAATTACTTCTTTTTTTTTGAATAATTTAGTGATTCAGAAAGATGCTAGTTCTATTGTTCAACAACACAACTTCACAAAGTAATAGATAATTATTTCTCAAGCATTCAATAATAGATATTGGACCATGCATGCTTGACAAATGCTAGTTGTACAAATGAGGCCACCGCAATCACAAGTTACACAAAGGCCGCACGTCTTCTTGCTGTCTATGAGAAGTCGGAAGGTGGAAACCCTGTCCATTTCTCTATTTAATTTGGCTGTCGATTTCACGTTGAATGAAAATTTTACTGACATATCTCAGATACAAATCAAGGTAGATGTATGTGGTTATAATTATGGTGAAAGACTGAAAGTGAAACCAACCAGTTCTCTGTTGTCACTTTGAACTCTTCTGCTCCTTGCACTTCAGCTACCATTGCCGACCTTTCAATGTGGAACACGGTAATTGTTGGACCAACCAACTGACCACTCTCACAATTTGACTTGGTATCAGTTGGCTTAGGTATGTATGCAGCATTAAATCATTCTGGATTATTTAGCTCTTCACAGTTCTAATGCATGCATGGCCATGGTCTTCAACCTCCATATATATATATATATGTATATGTTGGCCCTCAAAGTTAACATGCTAACCATTCTTTGTTAAGATTGAAGACAGCTATTTAATCCATGGCCCCTGCTGATTGTCCAGTTTGATAGATATACGAGCATGCTACATGGACAACCTTATTTAATTTTTGGGATAATTTCGGAAACCCCCTCTTGAGGTTTCTAATAATTTCACTTGGCGACTCAAGCTTTAAAAAATTTCACTTACCTCCCTTACTTTAAGCTTTTTTGTATCATCTACAACGTATTTCAAAATATAATATTAAAAAATTCATTTTGGGAGAGTAAATATAATCTCATTCCAAATTCGCCCTTTGTTGCCTTATTTTTTATTACAAAAACATGATTATATTAATAATAAATGAAAACAAAACAAAAGGTATAGGACAAAATATAGTGTGTTTTTTTAAATACTGAGAGTTAGTATTTGAAAGTTTATATGAAGTTTTGAAAGTTACAAGGAGAATATTTTCTTTACGAAGTTCTATAAATTGTTTACATTTTTTTTTTAATTTTCAAAATTTTTTTTGTCCAAATTGATGGTTTTGAAAACTAAAGAGATACGACATGCTAAAAATTATATATAAACTTGTTTGCATTGTTTTTAAACTAGTGCAATAAGGCATTATCATAGTTGTAAATTATTGCAAGTTCTTTTTAAGAAAATCATTTAGAATTTTAAGTAATTTAACACTCCTTGTACGAAGCAATGACACAAAGATTATTAAAGAGTTTTTTGATCTTGTTATCAACTTTTTAAATTTTCATTAAAGAACTACATCGATCAATTTACAAAATTAAGAGATAAATTTGGTGTGCTATGACAATTAAGAAATAACAAGAAACGGGAAATTTTGATATAAAATTGTATTCTCTCTCCCAGAATGAGTTTTTTAATATTATATTTTGAAGTGGATTTCAAATGTTGGAAAAAGCTTAAAGTAGAGAAGGCAAGTGAGATTTTTCAAATTTTGAGAAAGTACCAAGTGAAACTATCAGAAACCTCAGGGGAGGTTTCTAAAATTATCCCTTAATTTTTTTCCCCCTTAATTTTCGAAGAAACCTTTTGTTTTGATAGTTTTAGTCGCAAAAGGTGTTAATTACGTACATCTATTCCTTTCTCATTGTGGTGAAACTAGTGATTCATTTCAATGAATAGTGGTCCTCAGTTTTGCAGTTGTTTAACAAGTTGCTCAAGGGTGAATTCCGGTCCTATCCATTCATTTTCTTTGCAGCCCACTGCCAATATCTGTACGAGGAATAATGGTTCCATTTCAAATTACCGAAAGTTGCTAGTCACCCTTCCCAATGATTGTCTCAAATAGATAGCCAAACGTATATGTATATGTGAACATGTGCATTTACACAGGAGAATTGACCAGTGTATAATATGGCAAAAGGGTCGGGATCAACGTCAAATTGCAAGGACCGCAGCTCGGAGATGCCTCATCATCAATTTTCTGGACCATCACTAGACCATAAATGGTGTTTTTCTTGAGCAGGTAAGGCAAGGGAAAGTGGGAAACTTGAGGGAGGGATACTTGCATTCGTCTGCTGGAGTTTAATGCGTACCACCCTTTCTGCAACTGTGTATGCCCAACACGGTACTAAACATATTAGACATGCAGAGACCATGAATAGCGTATACAACCACGTCCAATTTATGACTTGCAACTGTCCTTTTCGTTCATGAAGCTCTTGCCTAAATCTGTACCGCAAGTCTCCCTTTCATTCATCTATTGGTTTCATTTGAGTGCATTTTCATCTTTGGCAGGATGATCAAAGTTTTCTTGATACATGAAGAAGAAACAAAATTTTCATTCTAAATGAGGAAATAATTTCAGGGAACACATTTTTTTTCGTTTCTGGCAAAGAAGATTGAACTAGATATTATATGATGTCCAAAAGAGCAAAGGATAAGAGCATGGAGCTGTCCTTTGGGTTGACTGCATAGCCTAGTGCTCTTCACAAGCAAACTACGTGGGCAGCCTCCTAACTTTTACAAACTGACGATTACCTCTGAACTATACCCTGTCTATTGTAACAGGAAATAAATGCAATCGAAGTAAAAGTGAGAACACGAATACTAAAAATACAAAAAAAAAAAAGGAGGAAGATGAAGGCAACCCAAAAAAAATAATAATGCAAAGAAAGGCCTAACAAGGACGGAAAAGAATGGCCTTCTATTTTCTCTTGAATGAAACGTTTTACACAAGAGGAGCTAGGGGGAGAATTCAGACGGTATTCTGAGATGAGGAACAAAATGCCCTTAATAATCGAACTATATCCCATCTACCCGATTCTTGAATGGAATTTTCTGAGTTTCAAGCAACAGAGAAACTCAGCCTTGCTGTTTCCACTTTTACTCCTCTCTTTTCCATCAGTTGCAAACAGCCCTCACTGTGTTATAAGCCTCCCCTTCCATTCTGTTGCCGAAATTGTTCAGCAAAGACTCGATTTGCTTTACCTCTTTTGGTAGTGATCCTGTAAGTACCTACACCCAGAGACAATGTTTTAGAACCACAGCTTACTACCAGGACAAACTGTTTTTTTTTTTTTAAAAAAAAAAAACCTCCATCTAATAATGTATGCATGATATCTCTAGACGAAGGAGATTGCTGCCATTTTTTAATATGATGAACAAGGGCAGTACCAATTTCGAAAGTTAAGAATAGCTAAGCACTTACTTCATAGCCAGATTTCTGTAATAAGGATTTCATCTTCAATCCTTATCCCAATGCCTCTGTACCTGCATAGGGTATTCAGAGGAGTCAAAAAGTCGGTTTTCTATAACAATTTCAGCAAGCAAACCAAGAGTACATCAAATAAATGCTAGAACTGATCCGACCATACTATCCTTTTTATTGTTTTTTCTGGGGAGACATGGTGGAGGTACACCATGAGCTTGTTGCCATTTATTAGTAAATATAACACCCATACTCACAAGAAAAGAAGACCATTATATAGCCATAACTTCTCGAACATAGCCAAAGCAACACCTGAAAAAAAAAAAAGATACTAGGGAGGAGGGATATGCTTTCTAGAAGCTACTTCCCATTCGTCCTGTTATTGTTAAGAGATCTTACATTTTATCACCAGGACAAAAGCACTATTTCAAACAGGAAGAAGGTACTGCTCAAAGAAAACTAAGCTGGGCATCCAGCCGAGGATTACTTGAAGGATCCTACATTTTAGGCAGTTGAATTGGGCCTAGAAAACCTCCATCTCATTGGCAGATCATCAGATTTGAGTGACAGGATGCCAAGTAAATGCCCTTTGAAGAGTGCAAAATATAATGATTTGCCTATAACCCAAGCTCAAAGCTGAAAGCAGTAGGTAAACCTACAATAGGAAGGGAATACAGCCAGAGGGCCCAAGATCTACCTTTACACTGATCAGCTCAAACCCACAGATAACTCCCTCCCAAGTAAACTGTCAGTTTTCAATCAAAAGAGGTGGGTGATTCTGCATGTGAGTGGGAAGGGATTCAAACGTTTTTTCTTCTTAACCCACATCCAGTCAACTCTGATTCAAATCCTCACAAAATATCTTAAAAAAGAAAAATCAGGTCAGAATGGAAAACACAAGGAATTAAAGCACATCTTTTCTTCCTACAGAAAAAGAACTTGCTCTTTTAATTTGAAAAACATGACAACTTTAATGTGAAAATACATCGATGACAAGAAAATTGAACTTCCTCATTTGCATTTTGGCAAGTTAACAGACAAAACTATTAATGGCATGAAAATTGATTTTGTCAGTCTCACCTTAGAACATCATACGGAGTAGGCCAGTTCATTTTACAGAGAAGCAGACATTGTTGCTAATAAACCACTTTTTATCTTTACTTTTACAAAAATGTTGTTAGCTAAAGATTCATTAAAATAAATGAATAAATAACTAAATAAATAAATAAAAAGTCAACCAAAATCAAAGGGGTAGATTTAACTCAATTTAATGTTTAAGGTACCCAATATTGTACACTAAATGTTCACCACCAACACGAGAACTGCAGACAAACAACTTCTATACATGCTTTCAAGCTCTAATTTCAAGTTATAAGGAAGCACTGTATGTTGTCTCCCTACTTCTGTAATCTTCCATGATCCTTCATGTTGGTAATCATTATTCATTTTTCCAGAAAAAGATTCTTCAGCAATCCGAAAGAAACAATTAATGTAAATAATATCCAAGATGCAACTGTTTGAAAGTTTTCACACAACGCAAGCCTAAGGATGATATAACACCAGAGGATAGATCTAGAAATAAGCTCTTTGCAAGGGAAAATGATTTGGTGTGAAGTCATTAGGACATTAGTTGAGCAACATATACCTCTCTGGACAATCGAAGCTAGAAGGGATATATACTCCTGGTTCAATTGTGATCACCTGTCAATCAAAGAATATAGAGTTAGTATAGATAAAGAAATCTCAAATAATTTAAACATAAAAAGGGCCGTTCACTTGTTCACAGTTAACAGTATTCTTCAAAGCTAGTATGTGAAAACATATGAGCAGCCTGTATATTGGTCATAATTAGGTCCGCACCTTGTTCACCTGGTGGGACCTAGTTCACCAGATGCCAAACAAGATGATCGATACTAACCCAAGACGAGTAGAAGGACATTTTAAGAGCACGGAAGTCCACTCTGTGGACTCATTTTCACCCAAATTCCAATTTAAACTGCTCTGTCAGTATTTTCTCAACTGCTTTCTCTAAGTGGCTATAGAAAAGAATGCAACTTTCACCACTTTCAAGGAACAACTCTTCCACAAGTGCCTGATTCTAAATTATTTATTCAAGAGAGATAATAAATGAGATGCATTTTCCCCCTCTAAAAATTTTTATTCAATTTGATCTGCAAAGCATCAAACAGATTACCGAAGGTGCTAGAACTGCAATAATTTTTTGCTTGGAGAAGGTCACAATGACTGAAAAGTGCACGATGAACTTTGGAATTTTCTAATATTTCTGCTGCTTCTCTTAAAATCCAAATATTTGACAGGGGCAGAGCTAGTTATATACCAAAGTACACGAAAAGAGACATCAGTTCATTCCTTAGTGTCCAAAAATCATCCTTTCAATATCTTACTGAGAAATACAATTTGAAATGCTAAGACGTCCAAATATTGCGACAAATATCCAAGACTAGTATTCAATGGGGAATATGTAGTAACAAGTCCAAATAACAAATTTATTTAAAAAGAAAAATAAAGACAGTAAAGTGGTGGAAGATTCTTTGACACTCAGGCAGAATCCAACTATGAGGCCAATTCTCTCGCTTTTCATTTTCTTTTGGAATAAAATTACAACTTAGAATGGTAGAATACAGGTTAACATATGGTTAGATTACTCCTGACAAGATTACAAGTAATCCACAAATCCTAACATGGAGTTTGACTAAATTCACAACTTTGAGACTAGTATACAAAACCTCTTACTTCCAGTTTCATCACTAGGTCAAAGCCTCATGGCAATACTACATCTACTTATAAGAATGCTACGATCAACCATCCATGAAAATGACATAGATGAGCAGGATAATGCATCTTTCAGTTCTAAAGATAAGCCATATCACATATTATGAAGCAGAAGATATCAATAGTTCATCAGGAAGGAAAACTACTTACAACTCCCGGCATCAGAGGACGGCTTGCAGCTGATTGTAGAACAATCATGAACATCCATTCCAAGATAGTGACCTGAAAATTAAGCAAGCAGACCAAAATAGGTCATCAGCAACCTAATCAGTATAAGATCTATTACTTGTACATGCAAAAGATGGCCAATGTTCCAGAAGAAGGGTGATATTCAACTTCTATGTACTTGCTTCAAATCAGAAGGCAAAAGATGCCAAGAGTCACCTATATTGGTAGGGTTCAGCAAGTTATATCTTTGGAGATTATCATTCTTCAATATCCCAAGATGCTTGAACCCTCTTCTCAATTTATCAACCTAAAGAGATACAGAATCATAAGAAGCTTGTCAATGAAGGGAAGAAGATAAGGAATATCTACATGTGAAAACCAAAAAAGGCAAATATTGCCTCAAGAATTCCCATGGTTACGATCCAATTCAAAACGTGCAACTGCTTCTATTTTTTTTTTTTTTAAAGGCTGATCACGTAAAATCTGCAAAAAAAAATTAAGAGCATGTCTTTTGTTTTACGTGCTTTAAAAAGCTAAAAGTTGTTCAAGAGCACCTCAAAGGTTGATTCTCTGAATCAGCTATTTTAAGAAGAAAATGTGCAGAAGCAATAACAGCTCAAAACAGCTTTTAGCTTACAAAAAAGTTTTTGCCAGTTGATGTTAAGTAGTTTTAAGAACCCCATAATGTTCCATGATCAACAATAAAAAAACATGATAGAGAGTGAAGAGATATCAGAATGAGGATGTTGCAGAGACATTGCTCAAGCTACCCGGTTAAAGCCAATACTGCAAAACTTTAGCAGATGCAAATCACAACATGAGAAAGGGCCAAATGAAGTAACTTTTCCTAGAAGTTTTTGCAATTATGGAAGTCTAAAAGCACACAGATGTTTTGCAATCTCAAGCAAGTTTACATATCTCACTTGGTTCTCATATTCTTACCTCCTACAAGAAATTGTCTACATCATCAACTTCAAAAGTATACAACAAGCATGCCTAAAGAGGTTCAATGGAAGGGAAGAGAAAACAGTTGTTTAACTACTAAGTTTTGATCCTCAATAACTGGTTGGACAGTAAGGCATACATCAACTACAGTGACAAATCAGATGCAAAAGACATATGAGAATGCAAATGTTAATTTATTTAAAAAAAAAAAAAAAAGGAGCTGTGATTAAAGCATTACCGAGAAATCGTGTATTTCCTGAATGCTTGCACCAGGTTTGCAAAGCTTTACACACTCCTTGTTAGTCTCTAATATAAGGTTATAAAGTTCTTCCTGGAGCAAAGAGATCCAACAGTGAAGTAGTAGTACACAATTTAACTACAAAAGCCAAAACGATGATGTATCAAATTACATATGTGTGTGGGTGCACATGTAAGTGTATATTAGAATCCATAAACAGCAATATACATTTGCATGGAGATTCTCAAAAATGTTGAGTCATACTAACAACTAAGAGTATAAGAGTGGCACTCAACTTTTAAAAGAGATTATTCATTTACGTGTCATCTTTCTGTACCTGGAAGTATACATTGACCTTCTAGAAAGAACTCAACATACAAAAATCCTTTTGAGTTTTCACAGATCTCCTGACCCAATTTAGGATACTTATTCATAATCATGACCCTAGCTAAAATTTCTTAAACTGTTTTTTGTTAAAAAAAAATGCTAGCGGAATTTGTTTCCTTGGTTTCACCTTTTTGTATTTTATAAAGGTACTCAAGCATGCAAGGGCTGTCACATTATGGTAACACCAACTCCAGTACTTATTCTGCTCCGATGGCCTCCACATTCAGACAGCGCGCCTGTCTTCCATGGTTTCACTCCCTCAGTGGCCTCCCAAGAACATTCTGCCAAAACTAAAGTTTCTTATAATTATCCAAAATCTAATCTTAATGCCCTTGTCTTCTAATTCTAATGTTAATAGCATCTCAAACCTCCACTCAGCCAGAAACTATTCCTCTTCAAATTTTGCTAGATTAATTCCACGCCAATAAAAGAACATAAATCCTTGTTCTAAGTTGAATGCATGTGTTCAAAGAAGGATTTCAGGAAATTCAGAGTCCATTATCCGCATACCAATGATTGACTAAGAAATTTCATTGTTTTATCTGTTGACTTAAAAAAATGGGCAACTCATCACAAAAGAACCAAATTGACTAATGATATTACCAAATTTCCTGGATATCAAAATGATATAGAGTAAAGCACAACCAGTGAATAATACAACAATCTTAATTAACAAACAGACAATTCACAGTACAAATTTAAGAAACTAAAATCCAACTATAGCTTATCAAGGAATAATGAAACAAATTATCCTTGAAAACAATTAGTCATCTCAATTTGACACTGAACCAGTCAATTTGGGGGCCTAAGCTTGTCAATTTGACACTTCTTGACAGTGATCGAGCAATTTTGGAAAATGTACTATCTTGCTCTCATAAGTAAAGAATTACCATATCCACGGCTTATTTGTGCAGAAGCAAAATCTATCAAAAAAAAAAGAAAAAGAAAATGGACAGAAGATTTATCTAAAACACGAAGATCTTGCATTTAATAACTCAATTTGTTCTTTATATTAAACCAGGAAATCACACAGCTTTTACGAACTTGACTTTTTGATCATTTCTTCCAGAGTGCTTCATAAACAAAACTGAACTATAACTTACAAAAACTTAATCATGTTAAGGCTGCACAAACTGAGACAATAAGATCACATGCATACATACATGAATTGGGGAGAAACTGCCGCAAGGTGGCCATGTGCGAGTAAGATCACTAACATAACCATGTAGTTCACATCCAACATCCATTAGAACAAGGTCTGTACCTTCTATCTGCAATAATAAAATGAAATAAATTAACTTAGGACATATAGTCTCTGCACTTCATAAAAAGACAAGACTAGCTTTAGAAGCTATCTAATCCCCCAGGAAAACCGTAAATTAATTATCCTGCACATGGTTCCTATCAAAGGAGTAGAAGATAACTTACTCTCTGATCATTCCTGGAGTAATGAATGACACTGCCATTAGGCCCACCACCAACCACAGGGTTAAACCTATTGAAGAAGGAAGAATAATCCTGTAATTTACTACAATAAACTGCAAATTAACATGCAATAAACAAAGAAATTTCGTATAGGAAACGTACAGAACTAAAATATAATGATTTCATATAACACCAACAATATCAAGCAAAAACAGAAGGAAAAACAGACCAAACTGTAATTTATTTAACCATCTCCCTAAAGATTTTTAAGGAAAATTCTTACGCCATTCTTTCTGCACCTCTTATTTTGCATTCATATTCAACCTTAGCTGCGAGCATGCCCTCATCAGGGCATATCCCTTGAATATAGCATCGTCTTTAGAAGAGCCTAAGTAAAAAAAAAAAAAAAGGGATATTCATTCTCATTTGGAAAACTGGACAAAGAATAATTCTTCAAATTGAACAGATTAACTAAGAGGAGTAAAAGATTAATATGCTCATGGTCTCCAGGTAAAGATGAGTCTCACTTTAGTCATTTCTTAGATGGTATCTAAAGGAGTAATTACCAGTACAGACACAACAATAATGTTGCTCGATGCACAGACTGTACCTCTCAAAATATAACATACGGGGAAAAACATGAACTTAACTCTTCAATCACTCACGAGAATTGTGTGAAATAAAATTAAAGGATGAAGGTTGAATCCAAAGAAAACCCGATGCAGAAATGTTGCATTTTACTATGAGATACTTAAATTGCTAGCAACATTAAAAGTTGGAGATTCCCGGTCCTTCATCTAGCATCAGAATTGAAAGGCAAATTCTGAACAACTGCAATTGCTTAGATTTTTTGGTTAGTGTATTAATAGGTTTGTCAAAGGTACCCACCTCCCCCCCCCCCTCTCCCAAAAACACAACCAAAAAAAATTTCTTTTGATGACTTTAGACAGACATGCTGTAACCCCCCCCCCCCCTTCTCTTTCTTTAACTTTTTCTGTTGATAGATCATGCAGTCTGTGACCAATAGAAACTTTCTCAAATAGCTTTTCCAAACATGTTTCCAACCAGAATAAACTTATTATACAGAATACAAATATGAGAACTGCAAAAGACCAATTTTCCAAACAAACACCAACACCAAAATCCCAAAGGGAAAAAGAGCGCATATCTACACACAAAAAGAAATAAAATGATGACAAGTAACAATTTGTCTTCTGCATCAGAAAATACTTTAGAAAACAAAAGTAACCGACAAAGCATTCTATAATTTCAAAATGTTCAACACACTGTCTTAAGCGTTCACCTAGAAGATACAACTGATAACAGCACTTGATCTAGTCTGGTAAATATGTAATTACGGGAGTTGAAGCATTCTTCTCAAAAGATGGCTTTATAAGTGTTGGATATCAAACAATGTCTGTTAGACAACTTTCTAATCAATACAAACTACATTATGCCCATCATTACTCACTAATTCAGATAAAGTATTTGTACTTTACCACGAATGGTTACAAAATAAGACCAGCACCAAATGTGAAACTGCTCTCTATGACTCCATTACCAAGCTATGAAATTTTCACTCTTCTGTAATTTCCTCCAACTTCATCCCAAGTTGTAACCAAAATCGAAGGACAAATCCACATAAGGAAATAAATATGTGTCCCTAAGATCATTTAATCACAGTCAACTGATCACCTGGCAACCTTATTGCAGCAGCTTCTCTCATTAATTTAAGCTCCTTTGGTGATTTTACCCATCGTGCTTCATGGGTAATGCAAGAGGAATCTTTCACTTTGCTGTTGTAAGCTGCTTTCTGGAAGGCATCCAAACCTGTATAAATTGATGTGGCTGTTTTCGCATTATGGAACAACTGTGAAGAGCTTTTAATGAGTCCTGGAAGAATCTGCCACCACCGGTAAAATTTTTGAAGAAAAAAGTATGTGATGAAGAAGAAGAAGAAAAAGCAGTTAGTGGCCCCACAGAAAAAAACCACCTTTTAGGTAATTGGAAAGCAAGAAAGCACATAAAAAAACTTGAGTCACCAAGAAACAACTAAAAAGTACCAAAAGCTGGAGTCTTTGAGTAATTATACAGAAATTGCAATTGAAATTAGAATGGAGATATGGACTCACTTTATCCACCATTCTAATAGGATATGCTTCATCAGCCATAAATGTACTTAAAGCTGCATCTACTCCAGCAATTTCACCTTGCCAAAGCACATCCTAAAAGATAATGACAAACAGTTAGTCCTATTGCAGAAACTTGCTTTGTACTTTTAGATCACAAACATAGAGAAAGCCCAAAATTATTTTAAATGCCACACGAGTAGCTACAACAGTTTTAATGATTAAAGATATAAAAAATGCCCCTGCCAGGGAACTCTTAAAAGATCAAAACAGAAAGCAACAAGAAGCTAAATGTAAGCTCAAGCTCTGGGTTTGGATGTTACATGTGGACTTGCTTCTGGCATGAACATGCATAAGCCACGGTCATGACTTAGTACTGCTATACCGCCAGGTTGCTGGCATCCAGTAATATACAAATAATCAGCATCTTGCCGGAAAGTATAAGGTACAACATCAGTCATCATCTTTACAGGAGCAGCCGAAATTATAGCTATGCTATTGGGAGGGAGAAGCTCCAACAACCTCTTCCTCCTTGACAAATACTCGATGCTTGTTATTCCAGGTGTAATCTCACCTTCCTTTAATAACTGCAGTAATAATAAGTGGCATCTTTAGAAATCTGAAGCAGTAAGAAAATCTTTTCAACACTTTTCCAGAGAAGAAAATAATCAGTGATAAACTAAACACAAGTACCTGAGGATGGGTGACAGCAGTTGGTTGCCCCACATCCCGAACCTTCGTAGTTGAATATGGTCTTGTCTTGCCAGACTGTAACACATCAAACATTAAAAGTAGATTCCACAAACAATTTAAAATAATATCATCCAATGCAGCTGTTTTTTTTTTTTACTGCCCATTGCAGCTTTATAACTTACTCTTCATCAATTACAGCATTAAGCCAGCCTCAACAAGCATAATCTTGAAAACAGCAGGTATATCTCAAAAATTGAGATATGGATTAGGCTAGGATAATCAAGAACATACAGGACAACCAAGTAGGATATTACCCGGGATTCATTTAGATGCATAACGATCAAAACTACTACCCAACCCCCCCCCAAACCCTTCCCCCAAATTTTCACTTTTCTTCAGCCAATTTTTCTTTGGTTTGGCATGGTAGAGGTACACATCAACATAACACGTCAAATAGTAAATAAAACTAATATCCCAATAAAAAAAAACCTTTTTGGAAGCGTATCCATGAATCCCCTCATTACCAGCAACGATATACCAAATGCTGAAAGTTAGCAATAAAAAAACTTCAACTATAACTGACACTACTACACACCACGAAGGTAGATAAAATTGCCTACCAAAAACCACATAAAGCCCTTTTCTTTCCCCCCAAGAATATAACTTAAGCATGAATGCTATAAAATTGAATTGCACATATAAGAATGAAAAATTTTATTTAAAAATAAATAAATAAAAGACACGGGAGAAGTAGACTGTGGGTAGGGGAAAAAGTTGAGATTTTTAAGAGAAAGAAACTAACTTTATTCAAAAAATTAGAGGAGATTCTCTGGAGCAGATTCCTTTGAAGAATTTTCATTGCTATCTTGCCGGGATCCTCCTTCAGTTTGATGGCCAGTAGTATTCTGTGATTATTTGTCAGTTCTCGCTCCAAATGGTTTCTGTAACTCCAGGGTTTAAGGCCCTGTGGTTTTTAAATTTACTATTAAGGCCCTTAACTTTAGATAATTTTAGTTCTTTACTCAAATGTCAATTAATCCGTTTTGCATTATTTTGAAGCCATTACTTGGCGTACAATTGTCAATTAATCTGCACTTTTCTTCTCCTCATTGCATATTAGATAACAAAAATCTTTGATGCAAATGCCCTTACGATAATAAGTCCACTTTTTAAATAAATAAAAATGTATGTTAAGGGACAATAGAATATCTCTAATTGGTAATTATTTTTCCGAGTAACTAGCTCTTTCCTCCCTCCTTAAACATTGCATATAAAAATAATTATTTTTTTTTGGCACAAAGGAAAAAGGAGAAGAGCTATTTGCCTGTTCTTTCAATCAACTAATTTGATTTTGGAGACCTAATTTCGTAAACTAATAATCTTTTTTTTTCCTGGTTATGTTATTACTTTTAACATGGCCAAGATCTTATAAATCTAGTAAATATCCAAAAATATATTTCAGGAAATTCTTTTTTTCACAATTCAACCTTTTTCTTTAACAGTGTCTACAAAAATTTCAGTCATTGCAGATATAAGAGCGCACTATTCAGTTACAAAACATCATAAATTTGCATGAAGGTTCACCAACAGGATTGTTAAAGACGCAGCAAACATATAGCATAAGAAAATGTGAAGCATAGTACTTGGACTTTAAATCAAGACTCGCTGATTTTCAAGGATAGCTCAGGTTCCACTTTAAATTGCATTTTTTAGGAGTATTTGTTTAAAAAAAAATGAAAATTACGACAGCAATATGATGTATGTAAGATAAAAAAAGCGATTGAACACACTACACTGAAATTTCCAAACAGATTCTAAAATGTCCAATCAAGCACGCTACACTGAACAGATTTCGCTGGTAGTTCTCAGGCAAAAGGGCAGAAATCATAGGTTACAAGAAAGGCACAGACCAGCCATCAAAATCCTGCAAGGACAATTTTCAATCATAGGAAACGTAGAAGAAAATTTTTATCCTCTCAATATGTGGTGATTGTGTAGGAATTATATGACCCAAGTCATGCTCAATGATCTCTGAGCAGCCATCTTCAAATAATGAGGCAAGGTGTCTGCTTGCTTGGCTGTTGATTTGCCTGTCTCTACCTTTGTCATTGCCAAATATATGAAGGGAAGGGAGGTTGATTGATCCTTGCTGAAACCCCTCCATGTTAATGGCAAAGCCAGAGCACAAGATCACGAATCTAAAATCTACATCACCCTTGAGCTTCCCTAGTTGACCACAAAGTAAAGCTGCCATTGCAGCCCCTTGTGAAAATCCCAAGATTCCATCAAATGGACCCGCTTGAGGAAATACAGTTCTCAAATAAGCAAGCGATGCATCAAAGCCTTCTGACTGTTGTTGGTACTGTAGCAAGTCAAATGGAACGTCAGCCATAGTCCATCCAGCATCACTTTTTCCTTGATAATCAGAGCCAACCAGCCATGCAAACTTTTTACTGCAAACTTTTGGAGGACATGGATCTTGGGATGGTGATATACCATTATGTTGGTCCGCCAAACAAGGTTGGTATATAAAGGGTAATTCATGAGGTGCATTAACAAAAACAAGCTCTGCTAGAGCTTTTAGCTTCTTTGCTAGTGATCCAGATCTTCCTTTGAAACCAGAAGCATTCTGTCGAAAACCATGCAAGCACAGGATTCTCAACCTTTTTGAGGTCCTAGAACCTGCAACATAATGACCTAATGTAGTCAGATGATTGACAAAGATAACAAGAATACTAAAATCGATAAAACATGAAAACAGAAATATGCAGAAACAGTTAATTTTGATCAATAAAAATGTCAGGACTTGAAGAATCAGCCACAGAATGAAAGGTTTAGAACATCCTATATATCTACGTGGCTCTGAAATTCTACTTCTCTGTTAACTGTGGTGGCATAAAATCAGTGTAATATGCCAGCTGAAAAGGGTTTTGATGTATTAAAAGTGATACTATACAACAAATAGCAAGGATACAGACCTTACCATTCACCAATGCTGGGGAAGATGGAATTTTTCTTTGATTTGAATTGCTAACAAGTTTGATTTCTGCTGGTTCAGATGCTTCTGAATTGTCATCTTCCATTTCTGAGACTGAGTCAACACATTTACCACTCCTTTTGCACAGTTCACAGATATATGATGGACTCTTTTTCTGCACAAAACAATAAAACTAGATTCACATCATGAGAAACTGCAAGAAAACAGAAATCTACAATTGAACTCATTAGATGAATTCCCATCAGATTTAAACCATGAACCCAGATACCAGCTCTCCAGATCAGCTTTTTATATTCATCTTAACAGGTGGGGAAAAATAGGTAAATCCAGCTACAACACCATTTTAAGTCAAAACATATAGTTTGCATCTACACACCATGGAAAAATCAATATAAGCTCTGTAAAGAGATGTGGTAACAAGATAAAACACAAAGTATTCTCCCTCAGAAATCATTCCTACAACCAGACCTAATAGACCATGAATAGATTCATGCGTATGTTTTAAAGTCCTTGTTTCACGTTATTGTTTGAAGATGAGATGTAAAAGTAAATATAGGTCTTGCCGCCACTTGCATAACTTGTGCAGGAAAATATAAGGGTTAGCGTACAAATGTAAACAAGACAAACAAATGAATGGCTCCACTTTTGCTCTCCAATACACTTAACACTAACTCTATTTAGAGGAAAAGAATTGAACAAGATAAAAGTTGACACTTCCAGGAATCAATTCCAACTTGAATAAGAATTCTTTTGCTGAAAATGCAGGTTAATGACTTGGATTGGCTAAGAAACCTGATACCATAATATTGAGACAAAGTCCCTCAGGAAAAAGGAAGGATTGACAAGCAGACTTTGTTTCTTTGTCAAATAAAATTTGTTTTAGGAAGAATTTAGTTTCATGAATGAAAGGAAATAATCAGAAAGCGTTTAGAATCAAATTTCAAATTCATTCAATGTATAAAACTTTTAAGTACATTTCAGAAGTGACCTGACATCCATCACAGACTAAGACAAGCATCCTACAATATCTGCATCGGCATCGTGAAGAGTAGTCATCATATGAAGAGCCACAAAGGAGGCAGGTGCCTAAAACATCTGAATCTAAGCTTCCAACTGATACCCTGTAAGCCCAAGCAACAAACTGTTTAAGCATCCACAATTATCTTAATTAACACCTATCTTCTGATCAAGTATCCTATTAAATGGCAAAGCCAGATCCAAACCATTTGAAGAAACTTAAAACCAAGAAATAAGGAATACTCCAAATCACTTCAAAAATAGAGATTACAATTTGTTTTTCTTCTTAGCAATTGTTCATCCAAACATGAACTGGTTACCCACTAAGTTGTCTAGGAACCTCATTAGCAATAGTTCATACAGGTTCAAACTAAATGACAACTAAGTTGGCAAGGAACATTAACACCCTAATGAACTCTAAGATTGATGTCACTTTCAAGAATGCTGTATTTTAACAGTAAAAAAAGGATATAATCAGCTATCAAAAATCCTAAGTTACTTGGAACAATTTTTTTACAAAACATTATCAGTAACAGTGGTATTACACTGCTTACAACTTTAGGGTTCAGTAGGAAAGAAGTTCAGAAGAAACGAAAAGGAAAAAGAAAAATGTCCATCACTTCAAAAACCCTTGACCTTTTATGTCCCTCCCAAAGTTTTGTGTGACCTAAAGAAGATTTTATCTGACTATCCACACTTTATCCTAGGTCTCTGCATTCTGGTCAAAATAAAGACGGTCCTTTAGTAACAAGTGCAGCGATGACAAAGAAAAATAAGTCATAGAGAAAGGCATACCAATATCAATACAGAGAATCATGGAAAAATGGCCATACCTGTGGTCAAAAACAAAATTCTTTCCCTTGAAGAAACCACCATCTGGAAATTGTTCCAAGTAACGCTGAATGCCACCATATAACTGCAAAATGGTTTTCAGTTTAATAACTACATTAGCAGAATTGCCAAATGGCTCCTCAACTTCTTTAAAGGGCATCATCCAAAAAAAAAGACATTATCCTAACAGAAAGCAAAGTACATGAAAACACAAAGAACAAAGAAGTTCAATGAAAAGACACAGAGAGAGAAAGGACACTAAATCACATCATCTCACCTGAAATACATTTTCGAAACCAACACCTTTAGACTAATATAAGCTGAAGCCATCTCACATCTTATTCCTCCAGTGCAATACCTGTTTAGTATCAAAACCCTCTTGAAAACCAGATAAAGCACATATTTTGATGCAAAGTCATTGAGTAACATAAAAAGCCACTCAAACCTCTTCGCCTAGAAGTAGGACAACCCCAATGCTATATCATCCATGAATGAGCATAGATAAACTTAAATTAGGGCGAACAAAAGAAAAAGCAATTATCAAGGGGGATAACTGAAGGAAGAAATATAGTAGTAGGAGCAGCAGTGTGAAATACACGTACTACGAAAAACTCAATAAAAGCAGAAAAAGAGAGGTCTTATCCAGTGAGGCATAATGGACAAGAAATGAACTATCACCTTAAGTTTTTTACAAATCCATTCATTGGCCACCAAAATATTAACATTAGCACGGCCATGCACTACATTACCCATTTCATAGAGTTTTCTTTCCAGTTATTTTTTTTCCCCACAGAAACCAAACAAATCACAAAATAGAAGAGGAAATATAACAGGTATTGTCAGCTCCTAACATCTCAAGGTAAAATAATTTCAGACCAAGGGGGACAGGAGATTCAAACAAATACTTACATAAGAATACTGTTACCTCGCAGTTGCTCTGAGTTATCATCTATCCAAGATGGAAGATCACTATATTGCCGAATTTGGGGATCCAGAGTTTTCACATTTACATTCTGGAACTTCCCAATTCTAGTCTCATACAAATTCCTTGCATCTAACAGGATTAGCCTCCTATCAGAACTTGAATTAGATTTATCTTGAATTTTCCTGACAAAAATATTCAGAATAAGTAAAGTAGCAAAATAAAACCTCATTTTATCTCATCTGCGTGAAAATTTACAGCCAAAAAAACTATAATCTTCTGAAATAGTAATGCTAGGAGATGACAATTAGAAGCATAAGACACATGTAAATACCAGCACCTTGAAGGACAGAATGAAACTCAACTGCAGAAAGATGCCTCCCGGCATTTGAAATTTCTGGTGACTTCAATAATGGATTTGAACTTAAAGTGACGAGTTCCTGAGTACAATAAGTACACATTATCAGCAGATAAAGGTTATGCAATACCAGAAGAATAAGGCACAAACTTTTTGATACCAGAGTAATTTGATCAGCCCAAAAATATAGATGAATAAATAAAACAGACGAGAAATAAAGGAAAGTTGGGAAAAACAAATAACTGCTTATAAAATTGGTGCTGAGCAAAACCTATTTCAGCAAATACAGAACACAATCACCAAAGCCACAAGCATTTCCCTTTTTAAGATAACCAAAGCCACGCATATCATGATGCCGCAAACAAATGGCACAAGCATAAAGTAGTCACAACACCAGTCCAGATTGAAAAAGACCTATGCACCATTTCACATCAACTATAGAACGCAAGCAATAGAATATATGAGCAACCCTAAACTAATAAAGAATTCGCACAACCTTAACAATCCGGACTGAGAGTGAAGTGAACCCCGCATTCTCTGGCAACCTTGTCATTCAAAGGTTGATGACAAGATGCAAGCTTGAAATCTGTCCCTTCGAACAAACTATTAGACTTCACAGCCTCAATGTGCTTCTCTAGTGCCGACATTTTCCCACCAACCTAAACAAGTAAAACAAATCAAACAATTCCAAAGCAATAAGAAAACCATCCACTCCCATTTCTCAGGCAAAATTAGGAGGAAAGAAAAAGAGCAAACCAATAACAAAAAAGGTGTGCAGCATGAAAATGACCAAATATATTGCAAAACAACAAGAACCCATTTATTTCCACAACCTCCTCACATTTCATTTTGCAGCCAGACCAAAAGACATAATCAGGAAAAAATAAAGGAAAAACAAAAGGAGCACTGAAACAAGAACAACATAAGCTAAAAAAGAAAAGGCAGATATTAATATACAAAAAAGCTACATACGGTGACGTTGACGCCGGTGGGGGAGAGGCGAACGCGGCCGAGGAGGGAGAGGGAGTTGCAGTTGGAATTGTAAAAGTCGAGGAGATGCTGGAGGTCGGGAATGGGGGTGTTGAAGTATTTGTAGTATAATAATACTCCATAATCTTCCTTTTCTTGTTGTCGTTCTTCGGCTTCTTCTGGATTTTGACTCAGGATGATGGTGCTGTGATTTGCTGCCATTACTATCGAATTGCTGAGTAGCCCAGGTTTTCTTTTCTTGCTATGTTCGGATGCTGGGGCTAATTGCTTAGAATATTGGTTAAAAGACAAAAGTCAGACATTTGTTGGTCTGACACGGGCATGGTATAAATCTATGGGTGCCGGGCTGCCCGGCACCTGCAGGCGAATTTTTTTTTTTAAAAAAAAATTTTTTTGTCAGGTACCAGGCTGTGTCAGCCTGGAACTTGACCAGAAATTGTGTCGGGCTCTATCAGCCCGAAATTTTTTGTTGAATTTACACCTAAGTTTTTTTTTTTTTTGTGGAGTACCTAGTTTCCATTTTCTCATACCGTAAAAAAAAGAAATAAATGTTAAAAAAAAAATCACAGTATCGTATGCTTTTCTACTCATTTTAGTGACTATACAATTATAAAATCCTACTTATACATGATTGTATTGCATAGGTCAAAATTATAAATATTTTCAAATTGTCCGCAAAAAGGGTTGTGAAAATGGTGGAAAGAAACATACAATGAATCAAATATCAAGCGGTGCAAAATATACATTTCAAAGACTTAACATAATATTGATATTGAAATTGAGGTGCTTATGAAAAGAGAAAATTAATTGAGAAAATAAATAAAAGTACTTTGAGAAGTGTGGCTATTTTTGTCAAAAATCAAGAAAATAGGGTATGAAAATGTTTAGGGGAAGAAGGGAATGAATGAAATTTAATTCAAACCCTTCCACTTGCACTAACCAAAACAAAAAAGAAAAAGCAAAAAAAAAAGACAAATTTAAATATCCTAAAACGTTAAGGGAAATAAGCGTGATTCATGATTTTAATGATTAGATTGTTTGGATTATTTCTTTTTGAAATATTTTAGGAAAATGATACTAAAGCATCCAAGATTTCATATGAAAGATTATTTTTGAAAAACTGGCTTTGATGTTTTTTTTTTTGTGATAAAGTGCAATGTTTTAACTAATTAATTGTGATTTCAACAAAGAAGAATTTAGAGAATTTCATTGCTGACAAGAAATATGTTAATTTAAGTTTCACAATAAATGCACCTTTTTCATTTAAAATACTAAAGCTAGAGAAGCGTAATAGGATGATAAAATAATTTTGCATTTTTTAATTTTGATTTTTGCAGTTTAATTGTTCTATAGGAAAATTGTTCTTGATTTCAATTTTGAAGGATTAAATACAGATTTTCTTTTTTTCATTTTGATGAACCAAATTGAGATAATATGCTATATTGGAGGTGAAAATAAACTTTCTCAATTCGAAGGACAACATTGATATGTTTTGCTTCTTTGTGAGATCAAATTAAGACCTTTTCGAATTAATAGACCAAATTAGAGGATCCATAAAATAGATAAAAAAATAACGTAACTCCTGTACTATGATTTTAGCCGAAACACCAATGGGCGCATTTTTTTTTGGTGTATGGTGGAGGGTTATGCAAATTTTATAGGAAATTTGACCCTTTTCTGTAGGCATGCACCTTACAGTTAGGGGTATTCTAAAAGAATGAAAAAGAGTGGGGCAACAAAAAAAATTGAATTAGTCCAAACCAAAGATAGAGTAAGTAACCCACAATTTTTTAAATGGTTAAATTACCCGAACCTATTAAAAAATTAGATTAGAGTATGATTTATTTTCCTTAATAAGCGTTAATCATAATTATTTTCCTTAAAGTGCTAAATATGACAGTCTTTTAAAATTAATTAATTTACATTTCAAAGTTGAAAACTAATTACTAATTACTAATTACTCCATAGGATGTTAAACTAAGAAAAAGTTTTTCAAACAAATATCCTATTCATTTTGTAATAAGATGCAGTTCGCAACTTGCTGAAAAATAATTTGTTAGAATTATTATGTACTTTTAATGTTCACTATAATTTATAAATATAAATTTATCGTGCAATATAAAAAGAAAAAAGGACCAAAAAATAGAAGAAAAATGCCTAGCGTGACATGGTTAAATGGTTAAATATAATATAACGATAAGCATTCAAATAATAAAATGTTAAATAACGCTAAATCCCAATTTTAAAGTATTAGATATTTAATCAAAATGTACTGAAAATGATCATATCAACGCCGGTGCGCCTTTTGCCCTTGCCTTTATCACCTGGTGTCGTGGACGGACAGCAAAATCTTTTGGGCTGTCGTCTGCAACTAGGGGTGCAAACGAATCGAGCCGCTCGCGAGCGGCTCGATTCAAGCTCGAGTCGAGCTCGACATTTTTTCGAGCTCGAGCTGGTCGAGTCAAACTCGAGCTCGAACTCGAGCTCAAAATATTAAGCTCGTTAGCTCGCGAGCCGGCTCGCGAGCTCGAGTATATATATTTTTTTTTATTTTTATTTTTATTTTAATAGTAAAATTACATAAATATCCTTAATATTTTATTATTTATTAATAAAAAATATTATTTTATTTATTTTTTTAAAAAAATAAAATAATTATTTTTATTTTTCGAGCTCGAGCTTCAAAATTGCTAGCTCGTCGAGCTCGAGCTCGAGTTCGAGTTCGATGAAATTAAGTCAAGACTCGACTCGATAAGGCCAAAACTCGACTCGGCTCGACTCGTTTGCAGCCCTATCTGCAACGTTCACGCAGAACTATTGGCTCCTGTGGTGCATCGATTGGAGGCGCAGTATCTATGGAAGTATCATCAAGTCCTGCGTCCTCCTCCTCAACCGAGTCTGCAGTCGTACTGCTATCACCAATCGTTCTGAGAGCAATACGTGACAAAATCTCCGAATGACCGTATCCAGTAGTACAATACCGGCTGGATCGACGTAGGTACAGTCATAGGCGACCCAAGACTATAATAATCAGGAAGGTCTAAAATAGGAGATGTACCACCCACTCCGCTAAGAAAATGAATATCGGATGTAGTTCAGAAGCAGAAGATGACGCCCCTCCAATGGCAGCGTCTCCAACTGGAGGCTCGCGCGATGAGGATGGATATTGTCCACCAAAGGCAGGAAAATATGAAGAGGGCGTGGCATGTGCACCAAAAGGTGAAAATTGTGGTAAAGGCGTGGCATCTAGACCAATATGCAATGAGTGCGGGAATGATGTCACCTGAGAGCTAAAGGTCGATACATTCTGTGTAGGTGGCATAGGCACGGATATCCGACATCGTCGAGGCACATATGTGGTTAATTGATGGTCCTCCGTGAAAGGTGTGTGCCGAGACTGAGTGCCCACTTCCGATGTGTTGAATGGTCTTTTCCCTGATGACTTCGTCTTGCAAGCCATGCATGTGCCCGTCGACTTCTGCTAGATGATGGTCCACCTTGTGTAGGGACACGTCGCACACGATGTGGGATAGGAATTTCTTGTGGCATGGGAGATTATGATCGAAAGAATCAAATCACCAACAACCATGCGATCAAAGCGCTGGAGGTATTGCATCGATCCATATGCCCCATCAACAATGGTTGCAAGACGGGGATGAAATGTTTCAGTGCCCTCAAGTTCAAGTGCGTCATGCGATTGCTTACCAATGCGCTGCATAGTATCCATCTGACATATACAAAAATGGAGAAACTTTTTTTAATCATTGTCCAATAGTAAATTAATTGAATTTAGATATAGTAGTAACTTACTAAATACTCAAACTGGCCAGAAACTCCATGCAACATTTGCCCAGACTGTGGATGTTGCTGGATAGGAGCGTGATATACAGAATGGTGTGATTATGATACCACTCGAGATACGCATTGGAAGGCCTGAACGTGGTTTAGGCACACCAGGTACCTCTGCAGTTGCACGCGCATTCCAGTATCCTATCCAACCCTTGTGAAAATCAGCCCAATTTCTTCCCGGATAACCAGAAAGATCCAATTGGTGTAAACCACCCCGATTAGTGTCAACTGGTTCCGGAATTTCTTGTCTCATCCCAAATTGACGCATGACACGATCAGGACAATGAATTTCGACGATGTACCAGAATATAAGAGGAACTCTTGCCCGCCATATGCGCTCTCCTCGTTTGCAGTATGCAGGTAGTTGAGCCAGTATATCATCGCTATACGGCATCCAAATAAACTGAACCATTATAGTTATTTAGTTGTGGATCTACATTGCGATATTACTATTAAAAATAATTTATTTAGATATAAGAGACAAATACCTGATTCATGCGTAATAAGGCTAGCTGCTCCCGATAATATGTGCTAGATTGACTAGAAGGGTCAACCCCTGTTCGTTCGGTTGCCCATCTCTCTCCTCGCGGAAAATCCCCAATTTCAGAATATGGGAGTACATCAGGACGAATCACAGGAATCCGCTCCCACGCCCAAAGTTGTAGTAATAAGTACGGACCTCCAGTTGTGATTGCTGAAACACGAGATGCGTGGCACATTCGTGAGTATAAACAGGCTGACGTCGCAGCCCCCCAGCTGTATTGCCTCATGGCATCCAAATCACGGATATAGTCTAACCAATTTAAACTGACGAGATTCTGGCACGAATCGGCAAATAACAATCCACCTAATAAAATCAGGATGTACATGCGGGCATACTGGCGAACCATAACATCTGAAGCATCTGCAGGCAACGGTATACTCAACCGTCGGAATATAGAAGTAAGTTTTAGACGATCGTGGTTGAGCATGTTATCTTTGGCCAATATCCCAAAATATCATAAATCAACTGTTTCCGCTGCGCCAAATTACGTCTACGGTGTACTAATGTCACCAGTAAACCATCAATCCGAAAACCCCACAAAACCTCCACATCCTGCAGAGTTACTGTCGCTCTCCCATAACTGGAAGGTGAAAAGTGTGTGTCTCTTGCCTCCAACGTTCCAAGAGTGCATTTATAAGACCATGATCTACTGTGAGGTAACCGGCTCTGCGGATACCATAGAAGCCAGCAGCATCAATATATTGAGCAACCCGTTCATCCAATGTATCAGAGGTTGGAAAAACCTTCTATCACAACGCCGAACATCTAAATCCACACCTGTCCCTTGAAAAATTGCAGCAGACCTATGTTCGGATTGTAAATATAAAACACTCCCATCCAACGGTCCTGGATGGGGGGTGCTGTGGTCCTATTCTATCGCTCCATTTTAATTCCTGTTTTAACACAAATATCACATAAATAACGATATATGGTATAATTAACAAATCATTGTCACAAGATAATATATAAAATGCAATATGGATTACAATAAAATTGTACAGTTTTACACCAAATAGGAGTTCATATGGTTTTAGCTCACACTAATAAACTTCTACCACAACGGAGGACAACATTATTTATGAAAGTAACCGGCATACGGACAGTTAGGGGCAGTGTGACCCGGCTGTAAACAGTTACTGCATCGACGTGGTGCATCAGGGCATCTCCTATCCATCTGATTTTTGATCCTAGTATTTTTCAATGGTCCTGGCATCTTAGTTTTCTTATCCTAGTATTTTTCATCTAGTATCTGATCCATCTCCTAGTATTTTTCAATGGTCCTGGCATCTTTTGTTTCAATCGATCTCCTATGATGTTCAGCTGTAATTCCGCTAAGGACCAATATTTTGGATCCCTTAGCGGTTGAAAATTACCGCTGAATGTAGCTTGATAAGCGGAAAACGTGTGTTCAGGATCGACAAGCGTCAATGGGGAGATGCCGCACCTAAAACACGCAGCCATGGCATGTGAACATGGGAAGCGTAATTCTCTCCATTTTTCAACATGTGCACGTGCGATTTCCAATGTCAATGGTTTGCGCATTATCTCCTTGATGGCTTTGTCGATAAGCAGTCGTGATGCAGTAAATACCCCTCTTATGGTCGAACACTTGAACTGCAATGAGCCCGGCCTTTTTTTTTCATTTTTGACATATTTATCCCAAGATTTCGGTGGGAGGCGGTATAACCTGATCCCATGCAACCTTGTGATGCTTCACAAACAGATCAACTATTTGGTTGAATGTGAATCGTATACACGCAGTAATTGGCAGCAAATCGAGCGTCCTCAAAAGGATTGTTGAAACACTCAACCATATTTGTGGATATGTGGCCCCAACGATATCCCCCATCTTTACACAGAACCCATTGGCTCGGGTCGAACTGATTCACCCGTTAGCCATGGCAATATGCCTCCGTATTTAGGGAGAAAAATCATATTCATGAAATTCTCATATTTACGTGTCTGATTCGCCACACCAGCGCCGAACATCAAGTTTTTTAGTCTAACAGACATCGTAAAATAACGTCAAAAGAGGAATTAATTTACTTATGATCGATGGAACATGAAAATATATTTAATTTGTAAGGGTTAAGAGACAATTTACCTTTCATTCTTGAATTTTTGTGTGAAATTGCTCCGAATATGAATCAAATAGAATCGGTGCACCCCCAATGGTTCCTGCCACTTTTCGAGTGTACGCATTGCATTAATGATGGCCATGGTGACGATCAGAAATAATGCATATATTCTGCACATCACCACACACGTGAATGGCGTAACAGTCTCATGAACCAAGGCCAACTCCGATTATTCTCCTCATCAACTAGGGGCATATGCCAGGGGAAACATTGAGTTATTAGCATCAAAACCTATGGCGACAAGAAGTTTTTCCCCGATAAGGTCCTTTTAAAAAGGTACCATCCACACATATGTCCAGTTTTAGATGGCGGAAGGCTTGGATGGCAGGAGCAAACGCCCAAAATATATAATCAAAAATAATATTGGAAGGGGTACTCAATGGATGATGGTCCCACACAACTAACCGTACCCAGATTAGACAGTTGTAACTCCTGAATATAAGTTGGCAGCTGCGATATGGATGTCGACAATCCCCATATAATATATCAATGGCACGGCGTCTAGCATACCAAGCTTTCTTGTAAGACACATCGCAATGAAACTCCTGTTTCACCGATGCTTGAATTTCCTTGATTTTATACACTGGACCATTCATAATGTGGGGAATAATATGTTCGGCAATTATGTCGCTACTCAATCCACGGTGATCATTATTATAACAAACAGCGGATGCAGGTATGGGCATCAGCAAGTGTGACAATCATCCACATGTTGTGTGAGCGACGCAGGATTGCACGAAGCTGCCAATTACACGGGAGTACGGAGTTACGAGCCCGACAACGAACGTACCAAGTTGGTTGGCGTGCTCTCAACGAACTTTGAACTCCCTATTCTCTTTTATGGACCACAATTTCACAGCTCTTTGACATGCTCTTTTGGTTTCGAACAGTTGACCTAATTCTAAATCTTTGGTGTGTTCATTCCACAACTTTAACTTCTCAACTCCGCCCAACATCAAGGGGGTCATAATTTAATGCCAGCGTCAACAACCAGTTTCATAACGCAATTGTGGTCCCTCACTAGTTATCCAAGGAGCATTGCGACGCCATGTCATCATGGGTCGTAGTTGGAAGATCTGAATACCCATCTTGTCGATCGATATCATGTTGGTGGTTCTCATCATCGGAACCACTAAATTGGGCTCCGGTTCGGAGTCCATGTCAACATCTACAAAACTGAATGTCAGTAGATGGCAGAGCATCAAACATCAGAGCTGATTCAATATCTGCACATCAAGTTTGAAATGTTGAGGTGTGCGCTATCGGTTGACCACTTGTACTTGATGGATCATTATTATTCCGCGACCATTACCCTTCTTCGTCCTCTATGCCTTGGTTGAACATCACCTACATCTAATTGGGTCATTTGACTCTCAAAAAGGCCAACTGGCTGGAATAAAGATATGTGTTCCGAACTACTACCACCTCGCTCAGGATTAGCACTTACAATTGGAAAAATTTGGGAATCATCCACTTGTAAACGAAAGACCTCCTCGACCTCCACATATATTTCAGTTGCAAGTTTACTATCAGATTGTAAGTAGTACATTCCGGCAACTCCATTGTCATTCACCAAAGGCATTGCACCAAACTTGCCATTTTGGAGGCAACTCCGATATATCAAACTAATCTTATAGCGATTCCGATCTAAACCCAGAATATTGTATATTTTGTCTACCAAATCATCATAACCTATCATCTCTGTGAGGAACAACACGTTTTTGGGCATAGGGGGATCATATGAAATTGACCCTCCTTCGTATATAATTTTTCCTCCCCAATATACTTGAATCACCAAGCAATTATCACTTGACATGTTATACCTATTAGAGACGGGTGTTGATAACATTTTAAAACCCCATTAA